>OY720642.1:46687156-48172432 GCA_963169105.1 Ceriagrion tenellum
TTCTGACCTGAAACCGTCTCAATTGCTGATTCATTTGCTGAGGATTAGTCAGCATTGGATGCTCAGATAACAAAACACCTTCCACTTCATGTACCCAATTTAATAACGTCAATTTAGAGTCCCTGAAGGTTTGTGGCTCTACAGCACTTCTCCCCATTTCTGAAGACAGTTCTTGTTGCCTGGTATTAAGCCTGAAACACAATAGATACAAATCAGGGAAAGAAAAATATGATAAATACCATAAAAATTTAGAGGATTAGACTAAAATGTAATACAAGAAAAGCAATCCCTTATGACTATAATGCAGATTTGTGCAGTAACCTTAGTCTGTCCTTAACTTAAAATCAGTATTCTGAATGAATTTTGCTCCCACTTTGTGCACAGCACTTTTGATCCAAGGTGTACAATGTACATTGCACAACTTGGATCTCTCTTGTACAATGCATACTATGAGAAAAACTTCAGCACCATGATACATAACAAAAATGCCAACTAATTCTCTAAAGTTCAGCCATGTGTTATGAAATACTTTCTCTATTTTACATTCCCATTTGTAATAGTTGCCAATGTCAATAAACAATGCATTTTTTATCAAAATGCAACGAACAAATAAAGATGTGTACAATTAAGCCTACATTTATAAAAATTTCCCAAACCAAGACATTATGTGCATTTTAATTTCTAATATGGGAGAATACATTTATATGTTTCTACCTAACATTAAAAACAAAAGTAGCCACTTATACCAGAATCAGAATGCTGTATAATTGTTACGGTAAAACCAACCTAAAATTCCAATCCCTCATTTTGAATGATTTAGAGGGAAAGAGTTGAAAGATTATCATTAAAACGAAATTATTTCTACCACTAAACATTCATTATACTACCCAAAAATGGTTCATATAGCTTAAGTAGGGCATGATCGACTAATTAACCCTTCAGAGTGTGCTCCCTGAGAGGTCCCCTTGTTTATAAATTTCCTCTCCTACTAAACTTGCTACAGTCATGAGAGAGGAGGGGGATATCAATTTCCACTTCCTGAATGTAGAAAACGTATTTTTTGTTAAAAAGTGTATGAAAGCCTATCAGATCATTGCCTGTTCCAAAGTAACTTTTTGATTACATGTTCCGAAGTGTTAATTAATATTAGAATCAGAAAAAAATACCAGAAGCAAAATGGCTAGAAAAAAATTTTTTGGTGGATATTCAACAATTTATATTGGCATGTTGTTTAGATTATGCAGGGACTAAATTGAATGAAAAGGCTTAGTATAATAATTTTTATGTCTTGAAATGATAAAATAGGCATCTAACCTCTGCATAGTATCTTCCCATTTGGACATAAAAGTCTTCATTTCACGGTTGATGGACTCTCGGTCTTCCCTCGCAGCCAGGTGACTACTTAAAGCATTGGATTTTGCTTTAAGCTTGCTTAACTTATCCTCATGTGCCTTCATTGACTTCACTTTTACCTAGCAACAGAAAAAGAACACAAATATGATCACAGACTCAAGAAAAGTACTATTTGAACTATCTGAACTAGTAAGAAAGAAATAACAAAGGGGATATATTATTGCCAAAAGATGTTCAAATGAAGACAAAGTACCGAATACATCAAACAATCATTCAAAGCATACTTCTCTATGGATGAGTAATGTGGAAAATGACCCAAAGACTAATACAGAGACTGGAGGCTGTAGAAATAGATTATTTTATGAGAAGCTATGGAATATCAAGGTAAGAAAGGATTACCAATGAAAACATACAGACTAGGATTAATATGGAAAAAAGTCACCGACAAAACAGAGAGTAGATGGTGGAAATGGTATGGCCACATAGAAAGAATGGAGGATAAACGATGACCAAAAAAAATACTGAACAGGCAACCACAAGGTAGGAGGAAAAGGGGACAACCACCAGGAGACTGGATGAAGTAAGTCTCTCAAGATTTGGAAAAGAGACAATTGGGAGCAGAAAAATGGAAGATAGAGAGGCTTGGAGAAGAGGAAGCAAGAGACAGCCAACAGCTGTATAAAAGTCACTTATATATATATACTATTTGAACTTATATCTAAGATCTTCTTCAATTTTCAATAAAACTATAAATAAATACTGGAGTATGTCTTTCACAAAATATAACATCAAGAAATCAATTGTTACACTAAAAATTTTAATCAATCATCAGCCTAATTTACAAACCACATAACTGACATTTCCCCTATATAGGAGAAGAAAAACATTATTATTTTTACGTAAAAGGAGGTTTTATTACCGCTTCAAAAACAAATATGACCTTTCATGCTTTCATTTCATCTCCTTTATAGAGGGTAATATAGAACTGCACAGGGACCATAAACCAATAATGCTGGTATAAAAACCCATGATTGTATTTACTGTAGTTACGTCACTTGTTAATTAGGCCAATGTAATGTTAAATGCAAAAGCTGGTACACTGGCCCTAAGCACTTTTTGCAAAGAAATTTGAAGATAATTCTCGACTCATGGTACTGTAATGCTCAATAATGTACAAGGCAATTAAAATACAAAAGCATTTTTTACTCTCTGTGCCATGAATAATTTTCAAACTTGGTGCCAAAATTGCCAAGCTACTTGACTGCGACATGCATATATGTAAATATGCAAGAAATTTGGACATTGGACAAATATATAATGAAAAATTTATAAAATACTATCATAAATTCAGCTACCAAAAAGAATACAACACTAACACCACATATGAATAATTTTCAAACTTGGTGCCAAAATTGCCAAGCTACTTGACTGCGACATGCATATATGTAAATATGCAAGAAATTTGGACATTGGACAAATATATAATGAAAAATTTATAAAATACTATCATAAATTCAGCTACCAAAAAGAATACAACACTAACACCACATATGAATAATTTTCAAACTTGGTGCCAAAATTGCCAAGCTACTTGACTGCGACATGCATATATGTAAATATGCAAGAAATTTGGTCATTGGACAAATATATAATGAAAAATTTATAAAATACTATCATAAATTCAGCTACCACAAAGAATACAACACAAACACCACATTAATCATTCCATTTCTAATAGATACATAAAGGGTCACTGGGAGTGATGCTAGCACATTTTGCAAAACTTGCCCACATCACTGAGATTGATATTGGCACTCAAAGGGCTGAAACCAAACATACCTAAATGCAAAATAGAACAAAAAATAACATTATTACTCACCCTACACTGCTCAAGCTGCTGCTGCAATGTCTGTGCCAACCCTGTGGCTTTCCTGTCACCTAGCGTGGAGTTGCCGTCCAACCACTTGATATAACCTTGGAGCGCAAGCTGAAGAGCTCCTATCTCATTCAAGAATGACTTTTTCTCAAGGAGAAAATTGATTCTTTCTCTTCTGTCTCTGAGGAGAGCTTTGAGATCATTCCACCTTACTTCAATCTCTCTCACTCGCCTTTCAATATCATCAGCATAATCTGATCCCTCTGGAAGAGAATTGGCCACACGAGGAAATCAAACAATGGAAAAACAAATTAATAAAGAAAATCTACCATTTATATCAAATGTAACCATCAAGAGAGGGCAATAGTAATAATGTGGTACTCCAACACAGCATAATTATATGATATCCAGTGCTCAAAGCTGTACTATGGCTTCCATGGAAAGATGAAACAACAGAAAACAAGCATTTAACGAAGAGCAGATTAATCATCTTATGTAAGACTGAAAGGGAGGAGGGGAGGTTGGGAAAATCTTACATTGTCTTACATAGGGGGGGAGGGGAGGTCAAAAATGGCATAAATTGTCTTACATAATACTTGAATGGCCCCTAATGATGAGTCACAACTTTTTATTGCTGAGAAAATAACAAGGCAAGGCATTACGATCTCACCGTTGGAATCTTCGATCAGCTGCTTTCCCAGCATTGACAGGTTCTCAAGATTTGGTCCATAGGACTGAATTTCTGCCTCGGTGTCCTCATACAAAACCAGCTGCTCGTCAACACTGAGCTCATCAAAAGTGCTCCCTCTGCCTCCACCTCCCCCTCTGGTCCCACATTCACCCCCACCCACAAGGACACCCTCCATGTGCTCCATCCACACCATAAGCTGGTTGATCGAGTCATCAAACTCCACACGAGACGAATTCATAGGGCCAACACGCCTCCTCTTGGATCCTCCCTGGACAAACTGATGAAAAGATATTAGTGCTCAACATTTAAATGTACCAACTAATAAAAAAACATCCACATACACACTGTAACGATGAGCGTATTCCAGGAAGTTTGCATTAAACATACTCATTTTATTTTCATGTCTATTGTCATTTGTTTAGGGACATTTTCCAATGTTATTAGATGTTGCATGTACTACAAAAATTAAAAATATATAATTCACTCTTTTATGGTTGATTTTTCATAGCTTATGAATTCATTTTTGGCATATGATAAAATAGAATTCATTTATATTTTATAATATTTTGATGGCAATGACCATAAAAGAATATGTATTTATGTACATGAAAATGCCAGATAAATTTAACTGTATCAGACTGTGTGGTGGAAGTTGTCAACATTTATGCTGAATAAATAACACTTGGTTATCTCCCACAGATTTATTTCCTGTCATGACACGTTTCACCACACTGTGTCATAATCACGGGCCACAGAGATTATGCCACAGTTTGGTGACACATGACATGCCAGGAAATAAATCTGTGTGAGATTACCAAGTGTTTTTTATTGTTTTTTATAGGCATGGACCGATACCAGAAATGGCCGATACCGATACAGATTCCGATACCAATTCTCCTCCCCCCGATACCATTACCGATACCGATACTACTTTGTTCCAGGTATAATACAAACTCAATATTCCACCACAAACATTTTTAGCTGGCTCAATCAACTAAGAAACTGGATTACCGAAGCAACCATTACTACACAGGCGAAACACTAAATTCACTGAAAAAGTTGGGTGAAGACCGGTGATTGAAAGAAACGCACTGTCTTACATTGAGCTGATGGCATTCGGTACCAGAGCACTCTAGCGGTAGAATTCGACACCTCGTTTAATTGGACGAATTGGTGGTAAAAATCTGAAAATTTAAAAAATCTGAAAAACACTGATGTGACTGACGATACTGATGCTACCGATACTATAAGCATCGGCCGATACTTAATATTGGTATCGGTATCGGTCCATCCCTAGTTTTTTATTTTTATTGTTCACCATGGAAAAAAAGGCTTGATATTGTTGCAGCCATTGGTAGTAATGGCACATACAACAATGGCCAAGAGATCAGCACACTGCCACCAAAAGAAGTCAGTGACATCTTAATGGAATACAAAACATAAGACTAGATTTTTATGGCATTTGACCAGCTCTGTAACTGAAAATCTTTCTGAAAAAGAATGAAATGAGTCATTCATTACCCATTGCATAACATCTTAGCATAAAATTTACCTCATTTAATCTAATTAGTCCATTCTATTGGACCTTTACTGACAGAAAAATAGAAAACTTCAAACAATAATTCCAACAAACCTCTCTACTTCCTGCATTCTTCTGAGCAGATTCCTTGACTTGCCACTGCCTCCCAGATGTCACCACTGTAGCTGATACTTCCACAGAAGGAGATATTGTATAACCACCAGGAGCTGATGCCATCTGCAATTTTAAAATACAGAATATAACAGTTCTACAAACAAATACTGCTTTCAAGCCCATAAAAATTTCTTTTTCATTATGATGACGACATGACCCATAAGTAAAACATTCATAGAAGAATTTTTAAATGTATGCCACAGACTAAATAGATCCCAAGTGAGCTATGGGTGAGCTACCAAGGCAATTGCACACAATTTTAATTCACACCTGGCATCAAAGCATAAATAACCCTTCAGGATTTCTAGAAAAGGTTTTTGCAGAGTAGATTTAGAGTCAAGAGTTGCTTTTCAGGTTCCCCATGGTGGCATCTTGAAGATGGTGACATATTGCATATTCAGCTATAAGTATCCTCAGGCCAAGTATAAGTGAATTTGCACTCCAAAAGGCCTTTTATGTAGGGTTGCCATATTCAGATATTCCAATACCTGTGCTTATCTAGTCTTGACGGGACAACAATCAGGATGTCGTTCAGATAAGTTATTCTATGGCATCTTGTTAATTTACTCTTTGACTGCAGTCACAAAATAAAATTACAAATATGCTGCAGCCATAGCAGCATGTTTCAATATTTAACTCAGAAGAACTGAATTGGAACTAAGAGGGGTGGCTAAACTCTTTATAAGCTTGACCACAATAAAACCCCCTGGTCTCACCAAGAAAAGTTGAAAATTAACACTACCTAGTCAGTTTGACTTCTATATCTCTTCTTCTTCTCTTCTATTTCGTCTCACCGGGGACAAAGTTGCTGACCAGGCTGGACACCAGGACAGACCCTTCAAATTGGGATATATGGATCACCCACTTCTAATACACCTTGCAGCAAGTCAGCAACTAATGACACTCTTTTCCAAGAGCTGAGGAGAGGGTAGCTGTTGTCCATGTAGATATTTGAGGGAATTTTCGTTATTACCCTTGCTTCACCAATAATTCTAGTTAAATATAGCCTTGTTCTCATTGTTATAGATCAGTACTTCTGTGTCTTCAAATTCAACCGAATGGTCAGGTATTTAACCCACGTGAAAAGCAATCAATGGTTGACTGTTGGTCTCATTTGTGCATTACAGTTATTTTGAGCTCCTTAATACTTTGGTGCTCCTTAATAATGCTTTGGATCATTTGTCTCATTTGCTCAAAGTAAACTATTCCACAGCTGCAGCAGACCTCATATACACCCTTACATATTACATTTGAAAGGGACCACTTGCTTTGTTCAAAATACCGCCATGCTAAACACCTGAAAAACAGCTCTCTCACCCTGCCTGTAATTGATAAAACTCACCCTCTGACCCTGCACACTCATTATTTCTGCCAGTGCATCCCATCGATCTTGTAGTGCTTCTATTTGCTCCATCACGTCAGTAGGTGGCACAGAGAGAGCTGGGGGCATTGAGTTTGGATTTTCACTCAACTGCTGAGCAGATTCATGAAGTGAAGCTAGCCTCCTCCTTTGGACTTCCATTTCAACTCGCAAAACCTGTTTTGAGATTACGGAATAAAGAGCAAAAGCAAATTAATAAATTTTAGACGTGACAGAAATCAGCAGACGGAAAAATCCAAACACCAATTCAGAAAAATGATTCTCATTTGTGATTAAATATTGATTAATTGAAATGCATGTCATTAAATACAAAGAACTGCTAGCATGTATTACCATTGAATAATATGTTTCTGGGAATTATAAATACTAATAAGATTAACTTTTTTATCTCAGAGAATTTTCAAATGATGTAAAACCATGACATATTAAACTATGCATTAAAAACTATTCAATGCATCCTAGATTAATCACTCAGATTTACAAAGTAAAAGGGCAATTGTTCCATCATATTATGGAAATTAGAAGTATCTATCTATTATAAAAAATTGCTTTTACAAAACCACAATGTTGCTTTCATAAACCTATCTAATAACACAGACCAAGAAGGGGATGCTTGTTTGATGCTATTGGCAATTTTCGACACAATTTTATGTGGTAAATCCCAATCTACTCATGAAAATATGCTGCCAGGATTTTGAGATATTCTAAACTCAAAGGGTCAAATTGGCAATTTTCAGGTCTTTTTGAGCTTGAATACCTCAGTAACCAGAGGTGACAGAGTAATTCTACAAACGGATACAAAGTCTGCATTAAAAAATTTATAGAATGCAACTATGATACCTAGAAAAGTTATTGTTTCAATAACCTGTATCTTATATTTCAAATTTGTGCAATCAAAATGATAGTATCATTGAATTATAATGAAGTTTTTGACAGTTACAAAGTTAATACAGGTTAAAGAACTAAAGTTTTTCTAGGTTTCATACATGTATTGTATACATTTTGAACACAGACTTAGAATTTGTTTGCAGAATTAATCGATCACATTTGGTTTATGAGATATTCAAGCTCAAAAAGACCTAAAAATTGCCATTTTGACCTTTAAATTTTAGAATATCTCAAAATCCTGACCTGATAGCCAAGTTTCGTGAGTAGGTCCTGATTCAGTGCACAAAATTACGTCGGAAAGAGATCTTCACATCAAAAAAGCAACCGAGACCTAAAAATTTGTGGGCCTGTTTAATTCATTCATAGAAATATGGAATGTAAATGTAATTTAATGTAACAGTAAAATAAATGGTTTTCACTAATGAGGCTACTCACAACAACCAGCATGAACTAATAAGTGTAGTACAGGAAGATTTAAATCCATCTCAAAGAAGACAAGGGAATTACTAACATGCAATTCCTGAGAGACACTAGACTTGGTGGTCTCCTCTGGCCTTGTAGCTCCTTCAGCAGATTCAGCATCCATCCGTTTGATTCGAGCCTCCCTTCCATCCAGCCAAGATTTTAGCCCTTGAGCCTCTGCCTCCAGGTTGCGCCAAGCTTCTAGGGCACCCTCTAGACGACCCCATCGCTCCTCCATCCACTGACAAATGTGACCCCAACGTTCACTCAATGCTGACAGATCATCTTCCATTTTTGAATATACTGAAACATAAAATCAACACAAGTTAGTAATTAAAAGTTAGCACATATTCATAAATTTTTGAATAAATAAACTTTGTTCATTCCTTAATTTCATAAGGAATTCTATAATGTTTGAGACACTCCTACCATTTTCAATGCAATAATTTACACGTAATTAACATTACATATTATTATACAGAAAGTCCTCAGTATGCGTCGTTTCAATTTACCTCTGATTCAACGTTACGTCCATTCTGACAAGGGTCGTCGGAAAATTTGTTCCTCTGTTATGCTAATAAAAAAGACCGCATGTGCATATGCTAACATATTTTGATAACTGAGACATAATCATCCAATCTGAAATATCTATTTTTTCCACGATGAAGGCAAAAAACTAATTTTTAATTTAATGCCTTGATTTATTGTGGGATTATAGTGGTCACTAACATCTGGATCCGATTTACGTTGTCTCGACTTATGTCGCTCTTCTTCAACACACATCTCCAACATAAATCGAGGACTTACTGTGTTATAAAATTTATTCAACCATATCAAGAAAATTCCACCTTGTGTAATGCCAAAGCATTCACATTTTTCCAATAAGGAAAAAAATCAGATTAACAATTAACCATAGTTTTCATTATTCAATTGCAACAATTAGATAGTCATAGCAAAGAGCAGACACAAATTCAAACCTATTTCAATTTCATGAAATTCTCATATTGATGTTTTTTACAGAGTTCAATTAATTATATCTCAACCAATTTTTTGATACTTTGAAAGTTTTAAAATAAATATAATGAAACTTGACACTTTCCATTAAAGTTCACTATTCATTATTACAATCTCTATTCAGTATTAAAGCCAGTCATCACATACACTTATTATTGAAAAATCTTACCTACCCTAAACCAGTTTCATAATTACAAATTTTAAAGTGATAAATCACAAGATAATGTGATAAAAGATAAATGTTATCTGCAGGATATCCTCCCAACCCATAATTAAACTGCTCCTGAGATGCTTTAGTCATGAAATAGGCTAAGAAACATCTCTAAATGACAGTTATTTTAGCTTAGCACCAGAATATTTTAGCATCAAAAGAGGAAAGCATACTTGCAACAATGTTCCTTTTGTAAAACTTAATTATCTGAGAAAATGACACAACACTTATAAACAAAGAACACAAAATTGGAAATGATGGGAGAAATTCGGACCATTAAACATTCACCATGTGGAAAGACCCAAATTAAATATTACATTACACATGTAGGTATATTATATTCAGTGTTTCTGACAAATGATTTTTTTTGTTTTAATTTTCAGTCCTAACTCTTCATAAAAAAGCAGAACAGTTGCCATGTTTTTATGCCAATGCATCATCATATAGAACATTTTTTTTAATTCAACAAAGATAGCCCTTAACTATTTCTAGCCACACACCAACCAATGGGAAATCAATTAATCCAACTACCTCCAGCAGTATCATCTTCCCCATCCACCACAACAACCATGTGTGACAGTGAGTCCACTTGTGGTTGTTGCGCTTCAAGATCCGTCTTCAGCAAGGACAGCTGTTGCATGTGTTTCTTCAAAGAGCTCAAAGTCCACCTTTTCGGTTTCCCATCTTTGTCTTTACTCCCCTTGCCAAAGACACCAGAGGAAACCTCCTCCTGAGCCATTCGTGATATTCGATCCTCGGTCGCAGTGAGCCACTGCCTCAAGTGCTCCAGCTGGGTCCTCTGCATTAGCATCAAAGAGTCGTGGATGCTGAGAGAAACAAGGGATAATTAAGCATTGATAATAGGAACCAAATTCATTTACTCATAACACATGGCACAAGGGCTTCATGGCTATGACTGCATATAAATTCAAAGATGATAATAATGTTATATAATTTATCAATCCAGAGATCATTTGGACATGATATGCATAGGAAAAATCAAAATGGCATTGAGATAAATTCAGTAAATATATATGTAAGAACAAGGATATATAAGCTTAAGTTGGAATTAATACATAAAATGGAAATTGGGTGGCCCTTTCCACATGTTACTTAAAACTATAAAATAGCTAATTAATTAAATGCTTCCTTTATTTCGTATATATACAAACTTGGTCCTTCTAAGCCAAATGGCTTGTCAGAAGGTTAAGGAAGGTTAATTGCTAAGAAAAGCTTTACATGAAATTTAAAAGATGCATCATGCTTTGATTTGAGATTCTTTGAGCAGAGATTGCATAGATAAAGTCACATTACCTTAGAGCTATTTTAATATTTCTTAATCCTCATATACAATGAATGGCAAGTCATTAATACTTGTTTGGACAAAATGGTTGCATGCACTGCAGTTCTAGTTAAAGCTGTGGAGATCAATATGAATGAATAACAAAAGAGGAGAATGTAAATACATGTTACTGGTAGCAGATTAAGTTATCTCTAAACTGGACAGCTGGGGGAAGAGCAAGCTGAATTGGCAAGCAGATGAACTGCTCTTTGCATAACTTGAAAATGCTTGTGGCATGTTGGAAGGAGCATCAGAAAAGAAAACAGTAAGACATGTGAGAAAAAATGCAAATCCAAGGGATATTTCAGCAACATATTAAAATTATATCCATTTTACATGTAGCAGTTTTTAAGTACCCAATAGAGTATTAGGCTGATGGCTGATTAAGTATGACAAGTCATTTCTGATCTAATGCAGTAAAAAAAGCATTTGCTTAGGGGTAAACCAACAACATTATTGATGGAGTATGTTCAAAGCTAAGACAAAGACAAAATTCCGGTCAGTAGCAATAGAGCCAGCCCCCACCACCTGTACAACTAATTAAATGCTCATGTCCTCTATATTAGGTAGAGCATACCATATACTTTCTCAATGGTACACCAAAACAGGGATGGATAGTAATTTGAAGATATATTTTTTCATTAGTAAAATTTTAGACCATAAAATCTAAAAAGGCACCAACTTCCCACAGTAGTTTTCACTTTTCACATTTATCCATCACATATTTCTACAGTTCACGAATGAAGTTCAGCAATTGCCGTTTTAATGAACTCGTCAACTACTTCTAAAGTGATTATAACACGCATAATTTTAATACATCAATCTGAAGTTGAACTAATGTGGTTGGTTTGTGAAGCTGAAATAAAATTAGAAGCATAAGACAATTAATTCACAGTTGGAGGACAGTACGGTACCTTGTTTGACGCTGCATTGCTCTGAGCCTAAGATCCTCCCATCTGGAATTGAGGAGCCTCATCTGCACACGGACTTCATCCTCTTCCTCCCTGGAGAGCCCGCCTTCGCTCAGCAGCCGAGCACCTTCCTGGAGCACTGCACCCACTCCTCCCTGGTGACCACTCAACTCAAGCAGGAAGGCCTGATATTCAGAAATGGTACATACATACATGATTCACCTCAAATAAGCTAAGCTCATTAAGAAAAATTATATTTATTTTTACGCATTGTTATTCAATAGTGCCCACTTGCCTGGGTGAAACGGCAGCACTGATTATAAATCAGTGCTGCCGTTTCACCCAGGCAAGTGGGCACTATTGAATAACAATGCGTAAAAATAAATATAATTTTTCTGCATAGGAGTAGAAAATGCTGCAGGATATGTAGATATTGAATAATATTAATTTGAAGACTGCAAGATCCAAACTATGGTAGTGCATAATACTAACATGATCAAAGAACGAGACACACATACATCAAAAGCATGGCAACTTTTCCCATCATCATAGGGTAAAAGATAGACTTTCAGCAAAACCATAATAAATTTTAAAGGGCAATACAAAAGCTATTTATTTTCCTGAAAATAACATTAATATACAGCCACAGCTATGATGACTCTTCTATCCCCATGCATCTAATAAGCCCATAGTAATACAGTAATAACTAAATTGGAAGTGAAAGAATTTTCTATTCACATGAAAGTTATACTGTCCATAAGGAATAATACTTGTACTACTCCAGAAATTTTTATTTAGCTGGTACAACACATTTAACCGACTTGTGGCATCATCAGGTACAAATTTTTAGACATACCAGTAAAGATGCAAGCATCATGGCAGAAGGATGGAGGAGGGGGTGGATGGTATGGGGTGCGATGCTGTACTTGAACGAAGTTTGAGGTAAAGTTTCACTTGTAATGCCATACCAGCTTCAAGACTATACTTCACTGATTCAGGATTCACTTCGAGGAAGTTTATAGTATTCATGAGGAACAATACTTATAATTTTCCATAAATTTTTATTTAGCTGGTACAACACATTTTACTGACTTGTGGCATTAATAGGAACATTTTTTTCCAAAATGGTGGATTGTATTTGTGAAGCATTACAAGCAAAACTTATGGTCAGGTACAGCATCGCATCCCCTCCCTCCTCCATCATTCTGCCTTGGTATATATATCTGTACTGGCATGTCTAAAAATTTGTACCTGATGACGCCAAAAGTGGGTGAAACTTGTTGTTCCAGCCATATAAAAATCTATGGGAAAGTACAAGTATTATTCCTGATGGATACTACAAACTTCCAGGAAGAGAAGCCTGAATCAGAGGATTGGATGAAATGAAATATGGGTCTCAAGAGTGTTTTCATTCAAACTAATTTTTCCAGGAAGAAAAGCAAAATTTTAAGCCTAGCCCTCTTATTGCTAGTGCTACCTCCTTCCAGAGGTACCAGCGAGAAATTTGGAGGATAATTTAACGAAATGTATCATTTAAGAAAAAAAAATTATGAGGTATTTTTTTAAATATCCAAATGCAGTTTTTTTTATTGTGTATAAATTGAATTAGGCAATAATTATAAAAGACTTTTACATCGTCTTACAAAATAATTGTAATTAGTGTACTAAAGTTGTATAATATTTGAACATGAGCCAATATATCAGCCAGGGAGGGTAATTCAATAAAATATATCATTTCAGGAATAAAATATTATGAAGTTATTTTTTTTAAATATCCATATGAAGTTTTTTTTATTTTGTTAAAATTGAATTTGGTTATAATTATAAAAGACTTTTCATCGTCTTGAAAAATAATTGTAATTATATTGGAGGACTAAATTTGTACAATATTTGTACATGAGTCAATTTATCAACCCACCACACTTTTT
Source organism: Ceriagrion tenellum (assembly GCA_963169105.1). Taxonomy (NCBI): domain Eukaryota; kingdom Metazoa; phylum Arthropoda; class Insecta; order Odonata; family Coenagrionidae; genus Ceriagrion; species Ceriagrion tenellum. The sequence continues at coordinate 46,700,907 of OY720642.1, forward strand.
GCCCGAGATGCAAAAGCCGATATTTTGGCCCGCTACACTAAGAGGATTAAATTTAATGAGCTGATGTCTGTCACTGCATAGATAGCTACTTGGTATTTTCCATACTTTTCGATTACAGGGCATGGTTTTGATGGTAATTAGTGTATAGGTACTCTTGCACTCAGCCTCAGAAAAAAGTGGGAAAAACTAATCAGTGATGTCTACATCCAACATAAAAGATCCAGAGAGTATTTTATGATCAATTACATTACCTCATGGGAATGAAACTTTTTCTTTGCTTTCTCCAATTGAGCAGATGATGACATGTTGTCTTCCTCATCTGGACTACCACAAGGAGACAATGGAATGGAAAGTTTGTCCTCAGCTTCCAACAACCACGTCAATACTTCTTCCAATGCCACTTGATATCCACCAAGTTCCACAGACACATTTGTAGCCAAACTGAGGGGACGGGAACCTGCAGTGCTCATAGAGCACACCTAGATGAGAAAATACAAATTATGATAATATTTATCTATTGGAGCACTCTAGTTGCAAGAGGATGGCAATAAAAAAATCTTCATTGGCTGCTGATATCATTGCCTAGGAAATTATATTACAAAATTCACTGTTGGCCCAATCCATTAGCCTTTGGTGCCAGTGTTACAACTGCCACGAGTAGATACATTCGTCAGTATTTTATAATTTAAAAACCTAACCTCTTCAGAAACATATATTGTTATTTATAAACAAACTAAAACATTTTAAAAAATACATGCAAATGGCCGATAGTCTTAGCAAAGTATATCCATAATAGCTTAGTGATGAAAGAGTTGATCACCTGACATAGTGATAAAAATTGTAACATTAAAATTTTTTAAATAACCAGGATATTTAATTTTATAACTAGGATACTTAAGAAAGTGCCATAAAAATTTTATACTAAGAATTTACACCTCTTTAAGAATTTACAGCTTCTGAAAACAATTCTAGAAGGAAGAATCACCACTAGAGCTCAAGTTAGTTTACTTCTTAGTCTACCCACTGATGGAGTGTTTTCAGATTCATGTTAGAAGAGCTTATCTGTGCCCCGAGCCCAACCCTTTTTTGAACAAACAGAATTGTAAGTGGCCAGTTATTGGCTACTTTTATTTAGTGCAATATTTATTTAAGAAAATTCCTAACTTTTTCCCATCAACAGCTGCAGACACCAGCACCACACTCATATCCATAACATAATCCAAATAAACACTTATGTACCACTTCTCATAGCCCATTTAGGATCTTGAACCACAAAGCATTGAATATATTTAACAGCCCACTGGCATCGATAAAAATAATATAACCAATGATGGTTTTCAAAGATAGTTGAAAATATTTCTTATGGAATAAATCATTTTAACCCCTTCACAGCATATAAATACTTTACATATGTTTCAGAAACTTCCTCACCATTGATATAAAAATGAAGTGATAACTCAACTGTCATGAATGATTAATATGCTTCGAACTTTTATTTATGTTACCTAAGAAAAACTCAAAGTACATTTATTCACCATCAACAGTATGATTTCCAATAATTATGATTGGCCAAATCAACTAACTGAATGGCTGTGGAATATTCCTGCATTTCACACTCACCTGGCATTAGTTTTTTGCAAGTATCTTCAAACTTTGTAATGTGAAGATCAAAGTATTTGCATTTTTTTAAATGCATTATGTTCCCATTAGGACCTTATGTAATTACCCAACAACAAAAATTTTTTAACCCTCTAAATAGTGGTAAACAAGAGGGGTGATGAGGTCTGGGAGCAGGAGTGGGGGTAGACTACTGATGGGCTACTACAGCGATATCTTTGCTTTCCAGCTGCCCTCAGATCACACATACAGAAAGCAATGCAGGTATGAATGATTAACATTAATTTAGCCTAAATACAACAGCATCAATAGGGTTTACATTTTTGTATAGGACCACTCTTTGATCTAAGTGGGTCAAAAATCTCCATTTGGGAATATACACTCCGCAACATTCTCCCGAATATTGCCAAAAAATGAGAAGTTTCAATATTTTTTATAAAAATAAGTATAACAGTTTCATCAGAAAACTCTTCCACTCAGTGCAACAAATGACTCTTCATCTACAGAGGCAAAAATATTGCAAGTATTCAGGTATTACAGTAAAGTTGTTACTCCAGAAGAGGGAAACCACTGAAACAAGCTTTTTGGTTGCCTTATAGAATCTAACAAACACATATTTTCCATATTTTGGACATGCTATATCTTTTGTAAAATATGCAATATAATTGTTTTGAAATATAATAATTGGTTTTGTTAAATAGGATTATAATAACTACTCACATCAACCACTTGAGAGTTGACATCCGTCACAGTCACATCAATATCATTTCCTCCTCCAGGATCTACTAAATTGGTCCCTGTTTGAGGTAAAGACTGGAACAAGCACATCACGTACATCATGATAGATTTTTTGTCAGGAACAGAGGTATTAACATCTGCAGGAAAAATAAAATAATGTAGGCATTATTATCATGTTCAAAAGATTATGCTTTGGCATAGATCAATTATAAACCTGGCCAGTGAAAAACAAATTGTATATTGGCATACAAATAGTGACAAAATTTTTTTAGCATCTAATGCTCAGCCAAAACGTATGCCATATGAATTTTAACCATTTATGAACAATGATTTGATCACTCCAATTAACAAACGACCATGAACAGTGATGACTGAAATTTCCTGAACTCAGCAATTCCAAATCAGCCAAAATACATTAAGTCAAATAAGTACTCAGAATTTCACGTCTTTTATCTGAACACCACTGTTTTACCAAAACAACTCAGCAACTATTACAACAAAAACCTAGAATATTATATGCTGAAATATATTAATTGACAATGTTAGAAGCTATAAATGGAAGATTCAAGTTGTTTTTCTTTAATTTATGCATGCAACTTAAATTAATGGAGCAATGTTTAAAAAGCTCAAGGTCACATCACAAAAGCACACACAATCAGGATTTTTCCTGACAGTTTCCATATCCACCTACATATTTTAAATGACTACACCGAGAATGCTTCCTCACAAAGGAATTTTTTTGATGGTCATTAACAAAAACAAACAGCATAACTTAAAATAAAATAAGTAGGTTATAAAAATAGCACTGTCTACTATGACTTTTACACCCTTCCAAATTATGGCTTTAAGACATGATAATATCCTATAAGTTCCAAAAAGGCAAAAGAATAAAATTGGGCTGAACAGTAATTTTTCAAACGTGTGGTTTCATTGTATGTATGTACATGAAACTCAAGCACTCAGTACCTTCTGGATCCAGAAGCCTTTCAATTGAAAGATGCTCCAGTGCCACACGAAAAGCATGCTCCAGTCTGGCATTTGGATGCTTTCTCGCCACATGATTATAGTCGAAAAGGTGAGGTCGCCACCTATGGATGAGGGCATTAAATGCCAGACCATCAGACCATGATGTTGTGAAGTTTTTCACCTCCACACCACTATAGCCCTGAAAAAGGAATGTCACACATAATGAGCAACCAAGTACAGCAGTTTCCAAGAAAGATTTTATTTATGACAATGTAAATAATTCAAGCATAAAAGGATAGAACAAAAGAGACTCTGCTAATACTCCTGAAGAAATATTTTGCCAGTGAAACTACCGAGAATAAATGGGGGATTCTGTCATAGCATAAATGAACTCTTCAGAAAACAAAATATCATTGAGTAAACATCCTTAATGATATCAATAAACATTTTACCAAATTTTTATAAACATAATTCTGACATTTTAATAAGTGCTAGCTACAGACTTTTCATCATAGGGTCCGCAAAAATGAAAGCATACCCCATTATTGACATTTTATTCATGTTTACAAAAGGAACAATATGGGTCAATATCAAAAGTTGTTTAAGAAGCTGAGGGCATATATATGTAAGCACATTAAAATTACATATGACTTCATATGAGGTGGCTCTAGTAAATAATATATCTTGAAAATGTGATTTAATTTGTGAGGCATAATAAATAAGGGATTAAACTTTGCAAAAACCAACCAGTGTATTTTGCTGGCACCACGATAATAATGTTTTCTCAAGATTGGTCTGCTGTAACTCTGTCATAAGATCTTTCAAGTGGTAATGTACCTGAAAAGAGAAAAATGTTGTGGTATATCACTGAATAAATTTATCATATTTTGTAAACAAATCAAGTTTTGTTTGCAAATCCAGGACAAAACAGTAGATTTAAGTGAAGAAAAAGAAATTGAGAATAACAGACATTATAAATATTATAATTACAGCCTTATAATTGAAGATGAGACAATTAATGGAGCAAATAACAGAACAATGAGAGTTAATTAGTTCTTTGTCAAAATCTATGAGGACTGAAAACACTGACTGGTGTCAAAATGAATGCCAAATTTTAAAACTATTGTGGTCAGAAACTTGGAGCAATGATGGAGGTAGGGAGGTGATTACTACAGTTAGGGGTGCTGTGCCATTCATAGATTGGAAGGGGGAAAACAAAAAATAGGAGGTGGAGAAAAGAGATGTCATACATGAAACACTCATGGATAGAAATAATACCCTATTGAAATAAGGATAAAAATGTCACCCCTCAAAAATAATTCAAGGCCTCAAAGAAAGGATTATTCTCCACCACCATGGAGAAAACATAATCACTCTATTCCTTGGAACAAGTTCTTTCTGATGGTGTAAGAATGATTTTATTCTTCACTTACCCACTGGAAAAAAATATGATACTAAGTAAAATACGCAGAGAGCAGAGTATCTACAAATGCAACAATGTGAAAAGACTATGGCAAAGATTAAACTTCAATCAACAAAGGAAAACTCTCACATCAATCAAAAAATCATCATCATTATATAAACTGATAACCGAATTGTCACCAGAATTGGGTCTATGACAAATTGTCAGAGCTCTAAGTTATCAGTAAGTTGGTTAAATTTTCGTTGCCAGATTTGATGCAGACTAATTCATTCTCAATAAAACTTTTAGTTAAGTTGTAATTAATAAATTATCATGATTATTTAAATTTATTATTGCATTGTCACCAGAATTGGATATGTGGACAAAATTTCAGAGTCCTCCATCATCAGGAAGAAGGTTAAATTTCAATTGCAAGATCCCAGACAAACAGGTGAAACTATAAAATCTTTCAAAAAGGAAAGAAATAAGATACTTTGGAGGAACTGGAGATACTAAAAAGGAAGTAAAAGTACTGTTGTGAATGATGCTTTAATCAAAAAATGCTCCCCTCTCCTGGACAATGCTACATCCTTGCATGCTACCCATTCTAAACCAACCACCCAGTTCCAATAACAATTCACCAAAAAGTATACATTGGTGTCAACGAACTTCAAGCTAAAAGCAGGAAAGAAGGAAGAAAAACAATTGCTTCCAATTTTGTACCAAGTCTAGGTACAGGTCCCTAACAAAATAACATAAATGCATTATAAATTAAGATCACACATACCTGCCAGTGAAGAATGATACTCCAAACCAGTCCAAGAGTTAACTTTGGATTACCATCCACAATATCATTGCTGCTAATGTTGACTAATTTCACCTGTAACAGCAAAACAGCAGCAACTTAAAAGATTGATCTATAGTATAGGTAAAGCTAAACAGTTAGGCAAATATATCTTCATAACCACAAATGATACCATTGAACATATCTTCATAAATTTAAAGCGAATTGAAACAAAACTTTTGCCAATCAATAGGCAACAGGTTCAATTAGTCCATAAGGTATACGTTTATAAGAGAGTATTTCATTGCTTACGTTATTCTGCTCCAATATCTGGAGTGCTTTATTGACATTGTTGAGGTGGTGTACACGCATTCTTCCCCTTTCCCTCTTCTGAAAGTGACAAAATTAAGACATTTACCTTATTTAGAAAAATTCAAGAAATTTCCAAACGTATAATTAACATATTCATCCACCATTATTAATACATACACATTGTTTCCCAGTAAGTACTTCCAAAAGGGCCAGAAGTTTATTCCCATCCCTGAGATCCAAAAATAAGTCCGTGACTGCATCGTGGCCACACTGCAATGAGGACACACATGCAATAAATAAACATGCACTCGATATTCTACAACATATCAATACATCCCAGTCAATTGTATTAATAAAGAGTCTACATCAACACTACAACTTCAAATATTCGCACAACTAAAAGTAATAAAAAGAAACAGGATTAGAGTAGACATATGCATCGCCCAGGACATAAAATTACTTTTTTTGTTTTTAGCATTTCTCATTTACTGCTAAGTTGAATAACCATAACACCAATTTTTTAAATCCCCTATAAAACTAATGTCTCATTTCCAAATGATTTACGCAGTATATTTCTGCCATACACTCGCTTCATTTATACAGGCACATCGCACAGCTCATCTTCAAGGCCTGGCTACTTCGAAATTCATTCACCTTCAGAACTATTCAGGACCTTCTTTGTATCGCAACTCCTTTACAGCGCTCTTCAAATCCTTTTCTTCTTCTTTACTCAAGTCTGCAAAATATCGTGTTTTCCGGACGATAAGAAACACTTTTTTCCTGCATAAATGAACGGAAAACGAACCAGCGTCTTGTTACCAAGTGGCGCACGTTAATAGAATCCATGATTTAAACCGTGACAGACAAATCAGCGGTGGTATAAAAGAATTAATTACTATGGAACTTCATGGATTCCACGGAGAAATTTCTAGTTTCTCTACGACGGGAATCTCCGCGAACACCATCAAAGGCTAACCACCGTTAATTACGTTTGAATCGAAATTTTGGCGCTGGCAGTATACGATTTTTGATGCTCAGTTGTTAAAAAAATGTGAGTGGTCAATTCAATTATATCAATGCAAATTTTGATTAATTTCTCAAGTCTACGGTATAAAATTATTTCCTATGTGAATATATATGTTCATGAAATTACTAATGGACCTATTATTACGGGAAGTAGATGAATATTCCACGGGAGCTGAAATTATTTATCGTAAATGTCACTCAATTCTTGAGCTACGAAGTGTTTTCTATGCTGACAATGTGTTAGCATAACTTATGAGTTTTATTAAAAAGCTGCTGTTCCATGTAGTTATATTTTGCCGTCCACTTCCTCTCGAGGAAATTACTAATGAGACCACTGAGGTGTCTCAATGGATGAGACGAACACTAAGAAACAATTAGTATCAGCATCCGCGAAAGTAACCACAGAATAAGGGCAGTACTTGGGGATTACGGGGCCCAATGCAAAGGAAAGTCGGGGACCCATTTGCTTACAATTCCTTTACTGATACGGTACATGTATTTTATTTCATTGATGACGTGCCTTTATTGGTGTACCATTTTTGGCGCATTTTTGAAGGAGAGAAGGAAATTATCGAACAAATTGGGAGATGGTGTCATGAAATTTGCATATGTTATCACCATATTCGATGATGTTATCACCATATTCAAGCGGGATGAATATATATTTATAATTTAATATCGACGAAATTCATACAGGTACCCATTTAATACGAACTACAATGGAGTGCAAGTATTCGGTACAGGATCCATTCTGTAAGGCAGGTAATACAGCTTCTCTGACAGATTCATCCATAAGAGATCACTTTTAGGGTGCTGTGGGGAGCAACTGAGCTAATTACAGACGGAATTATGGGAAGTGGGAACAAAACCTATTCCACGCTTAGTCAGCCTTAAATCGAAAGAGGAAACTCATCATCTTCAATAGAATCACATTAGGTCCGAGAGAAATCTTAAATTAAGACTTTTTTTGGATTAGTGAGCAACATGTGATGAAATCACCTATCTCATCAATAACTTGGAAGTGACGAGTTTTATACCACGGGCCCATAAAACACGGGGCCACTGCGGTTGTATTCTTTCAGACGGTGCGGGATAGATCGGAAGAGACAATACGTATAAGATTGGCGGGTCGGGGCGCACCCACGCCACAGAGTATACTCTGTGCCCACGCCTTTCACGCGGGCGCGGATTTCTCACTCCGCCTAGGAGAGGCGAGCCCCGACGGGGTCCTCGAAGGCGCGCGATGGGGAACAATTCGACATCGATGTATCGGACTACTCGATGTTTTTGGCCGAGCCACTCAAAACGTGGAGTAGTAAAATAATCCGATGAAAATTGAGTGGTGAGTATTTTTATTAATATTTATCCTCACTACCCCGAATTCAGCGCATTTGACCAATTTACGTCGGGTGAATAACAATAACAACAGACGAACACAGGCACCCATGCCCTGAGAGGTAAATTTCCATCTATCAATGTGTCCTCTAGGAAGCCAAGCTGGGGGAGAGATAGCACATGTTTACTCAAGTATTCAATAGATCTTTGCCAGTAAAAAAGTATACACCTAGGTTGTTTGTATCCTATAAATTTCGGAAGTGGTAGAAGTATCGATTGGTGTAGTGGTGTGCGTATTGGCGTAGCATTGGCTAGGACTATGGAACAATCATCAGTGGCGGGATATTTTGTGTCATAGCATGAAGTGCGTTTTTCAGTAAACGTCCCAGTATTTACCTAAGAGTGGGATAATATAGACATGGTTTTAGTTGTTTATACTGTCTGATTCACCTTTATCCTTGTTAACTGGAATGATCGTTTGGCATCTCTAAGGATATAAGGTTAATCATCATTCTGGTTTAATGAGGTATTCTAGGCTTAAAGAGGATTCTGAGAAGAGATCGTCGCCTTCCCTACACAATAGTAGCCATTTTGAAGCATTGGCCGCTGGCGATACGCTGCGATAGTCGTAGAAGTTGGTGTGGACACTTCGCGGCGGTAACAGTAGCGAGGTATCGCGTATCGAATGACTTTCATAACAGTCAACTGCTACGTGTAAACCCAGCTTCAGAGTAAAGGCAGGGGAGGGCAATTTCTGGTTTCTGCGGCAAAGATCGACAGCGCTGGGGGTGGGGGTATATCACTTGATTTAGAGGTTAAACTCAGGAATTTGCCATTTTTTAGCATGGGATTTCTAGTCAAGGTGATGATTTTTTAGTTTATTTCAACTGAAATATATGTATTAAGGCGCACTGAGGACCCTCACGTTTACGGAGAGATATTAGGATTTGAAAAGAAACTTGTTTTTAGGCTTCTAATTCCTCATTTTTTTCCAGCTTCCACATGAAGACCAGCAACATGGTGGATAATGCCATTTTTAAAAAGGCCAAAAAACGCCCTCCACCACTACGATTTCGACCGAATTATCAGGACGTATTCTATTTTACTTCATTATTGACCATAACCAATTGTTTTGCAAAATATGCAACCGTTGTCTAGTATGTTGTGAAAACATAATAGACATGTTGTGAAAACATACTAGACATGCATAGAGCATGGCACTCTATGCATCGGAAGCATGGACCATTGGAAAAACAAACCAGAACAGACTAGAAGCCTTCAAAACCTGGTGCTGGAGGAGATTGCTGAAGATAAAATGGACGGACAAAATAAGAAATGATGAAGTGTACAGAAGAGTAGAAGAGGAAAGGACCATACAGAATACCATATAGAAAAGAAGAACCAGATGGATTGGACACACCCTGAGACAACATGGGTTTGTAAAGGACATGATTGAAGGAAAAATAGAGGAAAAGTCCCCAGAGGAACGACTCAGGAAAAAGTTCATGGTCCAAATAAAGAGGAAAGTACATTGGAAAAGATACCAGGAGGTAAGGGAGCTTACATTATAAGGGGAAGGGTGGAGGGCTGCAGTCAACCAATCTTAGGATTGAACAATCAATGATGACATTCGTATTTATTCACCAGTACTAAGATATTTTCTGCTATTAACCGTACTACTCCCCCTATTAACACTACAGTAGAGATAACTTGGAAAGGGCATCCAAAATTACGCGAAAACCTTCGGGAATTTGGACAGATGCGAACTAAAATGGGGAAGGAAGTCACCCAGCTACAGCGTTCACTGGGCGCATCGTGGCCAGCCAATGGGGCGAGGTGGAGTCGGAAATCACAGCGCTCAATTTGGGGTTGTCTGCAGGTGCAACGGAGAGTACATACATTGGAAAAGATACCAGGAAGTAAGGGATCTAACATTATATAGGGAATGGTGGAGGGCAGCAGTCAACCAATCTCAATATTGAACGACCCATGGTGATGATGATGAAGCCTAGTCACGGGAGTGAGAAAAAATTGAGCTTTTCGTAAAGTTGTAATTGGTTTACCGTCGATATTTCAGGACATGAACATACATTTACTCTGAGGTCATACTACTCTTGGGACGGCACGTCATCGAAGATTATGAATCCTAGTAATGGTACAAGATCGCCTTAGGCCAGTTTCAGGCATGAATGAATTTTACCCCACTACATTAATTTTATGAAGTTTTACAAGGGTGAGTCAAATGAAAACCGGAAATATTTTTTTACAGCTCCTTTATTACAGACAGATTTGGAACAAGTACACTATTTTTCAATGTAGTCCCCCTGCTTTTCAATTCATTTCCTCCACCGAGTCGGGAGGGCATGGATACCTCGGGAAAAAATATCTTTTGGCTGTGTATGTAGCCACTGATGCACCGCCTGTTTCACCTCCGTGTCGGTCGGAACTTTTTCGGCTTTGGCGATGACGGGTGCCGCCATTCCATACTGGAGCGCTTGGTCTCTGGTTGGTAGTGATGGACCCAGGACTCATCTTTAGTCACAACCCGCTCCAAAAATGTGTCACCATCAAGTCCGTAGCGGCGCAGCAGCTCCTGACAGGCATCGACTCGCCTCTCCTTCATTTCGGGAGTCAGCCGACGAGGTACCCATCTTGCGGCCACTTTTCGGTACTTCAGCTCATCATGGACAATATGCAGTGCAGGACCATGACTGACCTGTAATTGCGTTGCAATGTCATCGATGGTGACCTGTCTATCCTGCAGAATCATCTCCTCCGCCGCTGCAATCGCCTCAGCTGTCACAACACGATGTGCCTGGCCTCGGCGCGTCCGCCAAATTTGTTGTGCCGCTGCTGAATGTCTTACACCACTCGTACACCTGAGTCTGCGATAAACATGCAGCCCCATACTGTGCCAACATGTGTCGATGGATTTCTATTGGTTTTGTGCCTTCACTGTGTAGGCAACGGATCACTCCGCGCTGCTCTTCTTTGGTACACTCCAACAGAGGGGCCGCCATATTGGATACTTCCGTATCGCGCTGTTTGGTCACGTGGGGTCGCGGGACCAATGCCAGTTGATGGCGGGAGAGTCCACGTGCATGCGTACGGGGTCTGATCGTAATATAAGAGGTTTTAGATTTTCTATAGCAGTTTTCCGGTTTTCATTTGACTCACCCTCGTAGTTGAGCCCTAGTTTCGTCTACGAATCAGAAAAACAGATTTTGAGAATCAGTGCTATGCAAGCTTCATTCTTGCATGCCTTTCAAGGATTGATGCACAACTTCGATGCCTGTCGTGGTTTAAGGTGGTTGGAGCGCAAATCGCTAGTAATTTAGAGCTCAATTCGATAGCTTTTCAGGATAAGTCGAAAAAAATTCTTCGATCACACTTCACTTGAAGTTCATCTGTTCATGAGGTGGAAATGACCATGCGTGCAATTTTATAAATGACGCAAGAGCTAAATGTTAAAGTTTCCGTCTTAATTACACCATTGTCATGGCTTGGATTCACAGCTAAAAATATTCCTTAGACACTGCTCTGAGGAACGTAAGGAATTCTGCGGAAATGCACGGTGTTTCCGTAGAAACCAGTTACTTTTCTAAGGATCTCTTGCCAAGTGCCATTAGTTTGCGAGTTAAAATACCGTCAAAGTGCCAATAAACCAAATCGGTAACATGAATTTTTTCACTAGTATCTATACACATTACTGATAAGTACACGTATGTATAGTTTCACGCAAATCTTTTTATAAACGAAAATCGAAAAGGGACAAGCCCAAATTTGGCAGCCCTACTTTTTGCTAGCTCGAAATCGGGATGGGTGTTAAATTGGATAGGATATTTGGTGAGGTAACCGACAGCTAAGATCATTTGCGCCGATCGGGATAGGTAAGGGGGGAAGGGCGGATAGAAAGCCGGCGTCGGCATTAGTCTACTCTTAACGAAAGGCGATAAGGGGACCACGGTTTAACGTCTCATCCGACAGACGGAGCACTGCACTTGAAGTGTCCTCCACAAGACACTCAAGTAGGAATTAGGTTTTATCTGAAAAGCATCCTCCTCTGCAGGGATTTGAACCCCTGGCCGTCCGTATGGTAAGCCAATACTCTAGCCACCACACCAACCCGATCCCCAAGGGTGCTAAAGAATGCCAAATAAGGCCAAAAATGTGTGCTGCAATGAAATGTTCAGCGGTTGGAAAATGGGAATATGATAACGTGAAGTGAAAAGACCCTCAATGAATGAATACATATATAATTGATACTTTACAATGCTGTAGACTTGAGACATTCATTACAATGAATATCAGCGCCATGCCGCATTCTCGGGAAACTAATTAGGAAATTCTTGCTTACTCTTTAAATAAGCTATTTAATAAACATTTAACTTTCAGTGCGAGGTATTTCACTCCAATTAACAGGAAAATACTTTTGTGGCTGCAGCAAATGATAAGATAGATAAAGTTCCTACAATTAATGCGGGAGCCGCAGTACTGGTGAGTATCAATGGAACAGATGATAGAATACATTTCTTTAACTTTTTCATGATAGCGAAATTAATGAGACAATTTCACGTTCTACTGCGAGTGAACCACCTTCTCCACGTTGTCATTCGGATTTCTATAGGGCTTTTCTGCTATTAAAGCGTCACTTATTTTTTTTATACGTGCTTTTTGGAATTTTTTAGAATCATCATTTTATATAATGAGATACAGAAAGTCCTCGATTTACGTCGGAAGTGCGTGTTGAAGAAGAGCGACGTCAGTCGAAACGACGTGAAGCGGATCCAGGTATTCGTGATTACTTTGATCCCGCGATAAATAAAAGAGTTAATTTCAAAATTCGTTTTTTGCCTTTATTCAGGGAAAAATAGATATTTCAGATGGGATGATTATGTTTCAGTTATCTAAAAACGCAAGCATATGCACATACGGTCTACTTGATTAGCATTAAACGCGAAATAATTTTCCGTCGACCCTTGTCAGCATGGAAATAAAATCGAATCAGACATCAATCGACACGATGCATACCGAGGACTTACTGTATTATGTTTTATTCCATTCTGCATGTAATAAGGCGATTTTTCCCTGTCTGCGGGAAGGAATTTACTATGAGACCAGACGTGAAAGGAAATTCAATGTTTCAAATCATGCAAAAAGAGCAGTCAACCTTTTTCAATCTATGTAATTTCTTTGAATAAAGTAAGTTAAGAGGAATGAATATTTAAAAGTCACATCATACCTAGGTCATTTTTTTTCTATAATTACATGTCAATGCGTCAGACTATAAGTAGTTTATTTTCAGAATTAGTACAGGTTCTATCGTTAGATTCAGTAATAAGTAACTCCCATTGCAATTCATCATTAACCTACAAAGGTCAAACACCACGGAGGCTTGCATTGGTGTAAATACTGACATGAGTCGAGTGGATAATTTAATAAGATAGGATTAAGCATAGTTTTTTATATTTCTCCAAACCTCTCCTATTGCATATTATTCAAGTGATAATGTCACAGTTGTCAGCATTATCATTTCCTCACAAGAGCAACAAATTTGAGCAGAGAAGGACTTTAAGCTTTTTCATGTATAAATTATTCGAAGTGGTATGGCAGTAGGATGGATTCAAAATGGAAATTACTCATGGATTCTGCATGGATTATTTTCAAGAATTCTCCGCGGAATTAATGTGAAAGTTCCACGTGGATTCCCAAGGATCCATTTAGAATCTGTGAAAGGATCATGAGGAAATTTGAGCCTGCTTTCCATGCAATTTTTAAAAGTGTTCTACCGGTTACGGTAGGTATTACTGAATGTCAGATAATCTCCTCCCATTTTCCTACTTTTTCAGGGTCCTGTTTCACTCTAGAATATCATTTTTCGCCTCAGCAAACGATCTACCCTTCTTCATCCTATCCATGAAACCTATTCTCCTTCTTCCCCTTCCTCGCTTGCCCAACATCCTTCCCTCATTCTTCAGCAATCCCTCACCCCTTATTACATCCTCCAGCCACCTACTCTCCCGGTCTCGAATTTCATTAAGAAGCCCTTAAGCAGTCCTTTAGAAGACTTCCTCGTTAGTCCTCCTCTCCGTCCACCTCACCTTCTCCACACCCACATCTCAAATGCCTGAAGCCAATTCTCGTCCTCCTTTCTAAGGGTCCTCGTTTCTGCCCCATACAACGCTACGCTCCATATCAAGCTCTTCACCAGCCTCTTCTTCACATCCTTACCCAAGGACCCCGTCATCAGCTCTCTTCTATTAGTAAAGCGAAATGATTGTGAGCATTCACGGGTATTTCGCACGGGCATTGCTTTGATTCTGTCTTTCCTTGTTTTTGGGGAAGCCATTATAAATTCTAATTAGTAAAAAAAACTTTGTACACTCCAATAGTCAGTTCAATTGATTCCACCGAAAAAGAAATGTCTACTGACAAGTTTAAAGTTGAATTGGTGCGTATTTTACAAGTATTGTAGCCAGCCCAGAATTTAGAATAAATGAAATAAAACTCGATTCACTTGTTTTGGTCAGTTGACAGATCAATTTATTGTACTGGTCACTTCACAGACCACAGATCAATTTATTGTACCACTGCACAATAAATTGAACAGACCAGTGGAGTTTTAAAGTTATTTTTACGACTAAAGATGGAATTCCATAAAGTTGTATCGAGTTTTATTTCATTTATTCTAAATTCTGGCTGGATACAATACTGGTCAAATACGCACCAATTTCACATTCAAGTAATCAGTAGAAATTTCTTTTTCGGGAGTATCAGTGGTTACAACTTATGGCAGAAATACTCATCTTCCGCAGCAGCTATACTCAACTTATTTCCGCAGAAAATTAGCTGGAATGTGCGTGATGTGAATTTTATATTGAGACGTATGAAAGTATAAAATAAGCACGAAGACGCTCTGGATCGCGAATGTCCCCATGTTTGTTTCGGCATTCGGTGCAAGTTTCTCTACACGTCCCCTTCAATGTTTCACTATAAATAATATTGTACAGGGAAAGGTTACTAATTTTTTCATATTCTACGGCCAAAATTAGGTTGCGTATGACATGTCCGTGCTCCATCTGTATCTAACCGTTACCAATAAAATTCCTCATTTAGCAGACGTTATTCAAATCTGTAAAAACATGTGATTTTGAGCACTTTTTACGTCTATCGATTAATTTATCAAAAGTTGTGTTAAAAATAGGGCATATGGGGCGGTTAGATCCCCCATGCCACAACCTATGAGTACAACCAATTCATAGCCATATAAAAGAGAACTAAACGTAGTTAAATGAGTACGGTATACTACAAACTGATCGACAAACCATGTAAATCTGATTTTTCCTACATGTTGCACGATTCAAATCAGTTTCAAATCTGGTTAGCTTTAACGACACAGCAGTGTCATTAAATTTTCTTTATTATTTTGAGAACTATATACGTAGGTATGAGTAAACAGTATATGAAAAAAATTGTGTGGAGCGTGGCACTCAATGGATCGGAAGGATAGACCATTGGAAAAGCTGACCAGAAAAGACTAGATGCCTTCGAAACCTGGTGCTGGAGGAGGATGCTGAAGATAAAATAGACGGACAAAATAAGAAATGATGAAGTGCACAGAAAAGTAGAAGAGGAAAGAGCCATATGGAACACCATACAGAAAAGAAAAAAATGGATTGGACACAACATGAAACACAATGGGTTTGTGAATAACGTAATTGAAGGGGAAAGTGAGAGAAAAGTTCTCAGAGGAATACGTTTATGGACCAAATAATGAGGAAAATGCATGGGAAGAGATACCAGGAGGTAAGGGAAGTAGCATTAGATAGAGAAGGGTGGAGGACTGCAGACAACCGATCTCAGGATTGAACGACCAATGATGATAAGTTTAGGAGGTGAACGTAGAACCGATGAAATATAAACTCCACTTTCTCGGGCGAGATGTTGTAGAACAGCATAATGAACAATGATACTCAAACGATATCGTACTTTCTACCAAATTTATTTCAAACTCTTACAACACGTGTTTCGACTGTCTAGCAGTCATCATCAGTCTTACCTCATATCTCATGATACTCAAACGATATCGTACTGTCTACCAAATTTATTTCAAACTCTTACAACACGTGTTTCAGCTGTCTGGCAGTCATCATCATTCTTACCTGATGATGACTGCTAGACAGTTGAAACACGTGCTGTAAGAGTTTAAAATAAATTTGGTACAGTACGATATCGTTTGAGTATCATTGTTCCGATGAAATATATCATTAAATGAGCAGATAAAGGAAAAAACTATAGTGAACCTCAATAGATTATTATGATCCTTACGGTTATTTTACAACCACGCATGGCAGGTATTAGATCAACAAAGAAGTTTTATGAATGGAGAGCATAAAGAAAGACGCCCGGAGGGAGATCTAGGAAAAGATGAAGAGACGATGTCATAGAGAATTTACGGAGAATGAAGATAACCAATCGGAAGGAGCAGGCATACGATAAAAGGAGATGGGCGTTGACTGTTGAAGAGGCCACAACCTGTCCACTAAAAAAGTTGACTCCGTTGTGTTTAGGAAGCAGTATCTTCAAGTAGGTCCAACCGATTACAACGAAATAAAATTCATTTGAGAGAATGATCGTTTCTACGCTTATTGATGCACGTAGAAATGTATTCTCATACTTATATGCACTTTTACGATATTTTTTTGGAAAAAGGGACACTGTTTTCGGAGCTCAAAATCCGATTGCACGACTTTACGTTTCCGTCATTATCTTAATATATAGCAAAGAGATTGAAGATTTGCTATAAGATATCTAAATACGTTTCTCACATGATAAAGAAAAAAATTGTTTTATGCTGAGTTTAAAAAGAGGTGTTGTCAAAGTTGTAACCTCAACTAATTCCGAAAATAATGATACGGTAGAGGTTTAGGCTATATCGTCGTAGCCTCGATGTTACAAGTCTTGCAAATGTGGATATACATGAAAATTAGTGCAATGAACTGGTACCTTCAAGTACAACTTATTGTATTTGAAGACACCAGTAATTTATATTTCATAATTAAGTTAATTTCTAATGTATTTTATGCGTGGAGAAAGTAGATTTGTATAGCGTCAAGGATAGATACTGAAAAATGACTTTCAAGTACACTTGATTTACACACCTGCATAGTAGGGTCTGAATTTTTTGAGATAATGCAAAAGCCTGACAAAATCCACTTCGTACGTTTGAAAACTTGGAAAATACTCAGGTATTAAAGTCACTAATTGCCTCTCAACGTATTCATACATTCCAAAGCCGGAGAAAGAAAATAACATTTGCAAAAGCAAAATGCTGTTCTATTTAAATGTGGAAAAGTGTTAATTACGCTGAATAGAAAAAAAATTAATACCAAACAGTCTAATCTGTCGAGTCACAATTCCTTAGTGAATATAGTCATCATCATCCATCATAGAGTAGAGAACAATATATTTCTCTAATCTATTAAAGAACCCAAGTAAATAAGGTAAATGAGAATATTCCGAGCTTTACATGATACTCTCCAGTCAACTATCGACAAACAATCGACAATTGCACTGGGAATGGAAGGTCAAACAATAACTTACCTTAATAAGTTGTGAGTTGATCCATTTCGAAAACGTTTTCTTTTGCACATCTTCTCGTTCGTCTGTAAAGAAAAAAAATATACATAAGCTACTAAGAATTTTTCCCGCTCTAAATGTGATTCTTAGAGAAATAATTAAATTTACATCATTTTAAACATTCTACTGCTTGGATTCCATCATGAAATCAAACTGATAACGAAAATAAGAGTCAGTCACACATAGGGATAAAGGTAATTTCCACAAAAGTACATCGTGTCATTATCGTTTTTATTACAGTCTATGCAGTAATGAAGCAGTACAGACTGCGATGATACTCATTCAAAGCCTAAAAATCCTTTACCATTCCTTATCTTCCGACACAAGTGCATGTTTACTCTGTAATTTCGTGCGGCTAATCACATGTGCCCGTGGCTGCCAAGTAAATAACGTTAGGGAAAATGTGTTTCCATAGAATCTCGATTCAAGAAAGCGCATTTCAGACCATTGTATTAACTGAAATATTCAGCGTTTCCTCCTTCATCTTCCTCAAAACCTCTCCAATTCCTTCCCAAGTCCACTTCTCAAATGCCTCTATTCCACGCATACACATCCTGTATAAAAAATGAACAGGTTTCCGACCCTTACACACTCAATACAATCAGTCTTCGCAAATCTTATACGAGGCGTGTTTTTAAATAAGTCACAATCGCAAAAGCTCCCTCCATCTACCTCAGTGAGCATTACCCAATCCATACATAATCATGCCGAGGCCGTCCAGAAGCGACAAGTTAGATCCACGCGACCACAGCCCAAAAATGTCCGGCAGAACAATATCCCGCAATGACTTAACTAGGGTTAGTCCACGATATTTGAGATCCATGTTCGTACTATTTCACTAATTTATTTACGGAAATAACGCGTATCACAAGATAATCCAGCTTGAAGCAGTCATATTTATATCGGAGATACTTTTTCACCAGCAATATGCGTTCCACCTGTTAAGTGGACTAAAATCCACAGGTGGGTTTCGACTTCTCGGAATGAGGTCAAATGTGTCATTAGAAGGATTTCCAAGAATTTTTGATTGGCAAGCAATAAACCACGAAATGACATCCATAATATCCGCCAAAGATATCAGATTGACACACGATGCATAGAATATCCTCACATCCAAAAGCAGTCAACGCATCAAATATAACTTATTGAGGACAGTGGACGAGGCCAATAACCCCGGGAGGAAACGACAATACTTATCCATTTCAGTTTTATTACAAAGTCATTTAAATTAACAATAAATTATTTACATCCGATGACAACCGAATAACGTAAATAACCCTAATTTCAAATAAATGCGCTAGGAATTGCCTCAGAATTGATAAGCTTAGTGAAATTAATGAAAATATGCTCAAAATGAAAAAATAAAATCTAATAAAATAAAATAATACTATATTAAATCACTTTTTTAGTACCCTCATTTCCTACAGCGCTAGCGGGTTAACGTACTAATTTACCACTTTGTTTCCCATCGATTAATAACTGGAAATAAGCAAGCACTTCTTTTATGCGAATTATCCTTACGTATTTTATTTATTCAAATTAAAAATAATCAAGTTGTGGTTGAATGTGGTTGAGGACATCTTTAGGATGAGGAATATTAAGAGTCTTAAAAACAGGAGGGCGTGTATGAAGCAGTGTAGGGGGTAAATGAGGCAAAAGAGGTTGACAAGGATACGTCAGTATGGAGAAAATTGTTGACGTAGAGTTAGGTGTACACATATGTATTTATGAGTGAAACTTTGTGACTGTGCCTACCCCGGAAGGGAACGGCGTGATTGGTATGCATGTATGTATGTAAAAATAATCCGCATTACTGATGAAAACTACGGAAAAATTGAGTAGAATCCATAGCACTAAGCCGCCAATATATGTTTCAAGAGTTACTTGAAACTTCAAGTTAAATTTCAACCTTAAATTTCCAACTTAAATTACATACAACAAAATTAAATTTCCAACAGATGGTCAATATCGTTGCTTTACATCCGGTAATTCGTCCATTCCGACGCGCTATCCATAGGAAAGTAAGGAAAGGGCAGGGATTAACAATATGTTCGTTATTTCGGTTGCCTGGCTTCAGTTTGATGACGTAGAGCCCCCTCCATATACTTCAACGGTAGCATGCAATATTATTTCGCTTTTATCTGTACAAACTACTAATGAGTACGCATATTAAAAGTTTAATGCAAATCTCTACATGAATGAAAATCGCTCCAACCACCTTTAAGGTAGTCTGAGCGAAATATCATTTTACCTAGAAATCAATGAAATTCGTCTCACTTTAGAAAAAAACTTATCACCCTTCAATTGACATCAAAAATTCAATCCCTTACCACATTACTTTCCGAGAATATTTGCCAAAAAATACCATCCCTTTTACATGGGGAATGGTACATGTATGCATTCCAGAGAGACCTTATATTCAAAATGAGGCATTTCCTACACTTAGATCTCGTCAAAAAATCAACAGTGAGAAGTTTGTGTTTTCTCAACTATTTTTGAAAATTAATCATTTGTCACCGAAGTAAATTCATCGGGATCACAATAAACCTTCCGTTTTCATGGAGTCGCAAACGTAACGCGTGAGAAAAATGAGTCAAGTTAAATACTTATTTAGATATATTCATTTTATTACTTAAAATTTTTGTCACGTAAAACTATTTTATTGCACCATTAATAATGCAATATTTAATTCGTATGTCTCACAGTTGGTGAAATTAAAACATATATATCGAGTATGGTTTCTATTATGATTAAGGAACTATCTCGCTCGCACTACCTTAAGTCACACCGCGGTCAATTCCACAGCTCTTTGAAAACTACCTACCTATCAAAAGAGACTAGCTACATACAAGTCTATCCTGGGGGTGTATAGTTGCACCTGATGATGACTTTGAAAGCTCCAACACGGTCCGCGTAATAAAGTATTACTTGTAAAGTCAGATTTTTCATTGGTCGCTCAATCCGAAGAATGGTTGACTGCAGCCCTACACCCTTCCCTATCTAATGTTAGTTCCCTTACCTCCTGGTATTTCTTCCTATGTACTTTCGTCTTTATTTGGTCCATTAACTTATTCCCGGGTCTTCCTCTGGGGACTTTTTCCTCAATTTTATCTTCAATCATGTTCTTCACAAACACATTGTGTCTCAGGGTGTGTCCAATCCATCTGGTTCTTCTTCCCTCTATGGTGTTCCGGATTGTCCTTTCCTCTTCTACTCTTCTGTACACTTAATCATTTCTTATTTTGTCCGTCTTTTTTTACCCTCTGCATCCTCCTCCAGCACCCATTTTAGAAGCCTTCTTGTCTTTTCTGGTCAGCTTTTCCAATGGTACAAGCATAGAGTGCCACTCTCCACTCAAATGTTTTCACATACTTTTCCTGGTTTGTAGTCCTATCTTCCCTGAGCACAACAAGTCTTTTTCCCAAGAACGCCTTCTTAGCTTGGACTATTCTCCGCTTGATATCCCTTGTACTTTTTCCGTCCCACGTGATGGTACTTCCGAAATAAGTGAAGGAATCCACTTGTTCTAATTCCTCACTCCTCAGTGCGATTTCTACATTCAGCTTCTCTCTTCCGCATGCTAGGATTTTATTCTTCGTCATATTTATCTTCATGTTGTATTCTTGGAGAACTTGGTCCATTACGTTTAGTGGCCTTTGAAGATCATCGCGATTTCCAACTACGACTGCGACACCACATACGCAGCGGAGCATGTTCATTTCTTCTCCGTTTATCTTTATTCTGCTCTGTCCAATTTCTTGTGCTTGTCCTATACCCTCCTCCCAGTATAACCAGTGCTGGTGAAAGAGTGGATATAGAAAGCATATCGCAATTGTGGTTCGGATGGCAAAAAATAAACAATAAAAATCAGTGGACAAGTCCGAATAGCAGACCAATTTATTGTAAACGCAAAAATAAAAAATGGCTCTCTCGTAATGGATAAATTTGTTCCCTTAAACAGTTACGGAGTACAGGGTATTTCCTACGGCTAGCACCAATCAACTCAAATGATTAAGCCAAGACGAATTTCTAGCGATAAGCAGACGAGTTTACCGCCCATTACGCTTTATCTGACAGACCGCAGTTTCCAGACATTCCATGCGGCCGACCGGACTTTTATTAAGTACTTTATTATCATTCACGACAGCTCTTTGAAATGGTGCCAAGCGGTGACACTGGGCCTCTTTCTTGCGTCTTCACTCGAGGAAAACTACGAAAACAGAAGAATAGGCAACGAAACGCCGCTGTTTTCTGAAGCTTGGCACGACCCCAAGTTTTTTTGGCATAAAGAATTCAAACAAAATCAGCGAGAGATTTAAGTAGGCATGAACTTTCGGGTTTCCTCCTTCCCTTCCGAAGGTTTTGCCCATCTTGGAGAGATAAATTAAACATAACAATAAGGCGCTGACGATATCAAATGACTTACATATCTTAAGGTAGCTCAAGCGAGATAGTTCCCTCGTTATAATGGAGACCATTTTCGAGTTAAACGTTTTTATTTCAGCAGCTGTAGGAAGAATTAAGTAAATATTGCATTAGTAATGGTACAATGTTATACTTTTCACGACTGAAGTTATAATAAATTAAACAGAAATATTTCCATAATTCTTTAATTTGATTCTTTTTTTTCGCGCGGTAAGTTTAAATCTCCTTCACAACGGAAGGTTTTTTTATGATCCTGAGAAAATTACTGCGGTAACAATGCAATTTATTTTAAAAAAGGTTGGTAAAACATACAAACTACACGCTGTTTAGTCCATAATCGAATTAAACGTCTCAATTTCAGCAGTTATAGGAAGCATGAATTAAACATTGGATTATTAATAGTGCCATAGTATACTTTTATAAGACCGAAATTCTAAGAAATCAAGTACAATATCTACATTCCCTATGCAACATCTACTGCATTCTATTATGTATCTCCTTCATTGAATACTTCTACATCTACATCTACGAAATACCGTGCAAGCCACCACTAGGGTGTGTGGCACAGGGTGATTCCACACCAGGCATGCAGCACTCATCCCAGTCCAATCAGAACCGCGCGCGCTCCCCGGAATGCCAGGCACAGGCCAAAGCAGTCAGGACAACGGTACGCAATCAGACCACAACTAGGAGAGCGATACGAAGAAGAACATGCTACCATGCAGCATGCCACTCAAGATATACTTTTATTCCACAAAATATTTAAAAATAGAGTATTTTTAGAAATACCAAAACCTTTCGTGTTAATATAGAAAGCAAAATCTATTACAAGTTTTCGTAAAGCAGTTACTTCAGTAAACCTAACTGTTAAAAACATATACTCGCGTAGTTTTTTGTTCTCCATTGCGCGCGCGCGCGCGGTATTTTTCAATTTATAGGGTGCGAAGACGTGATCTTATTTATTCAAATATTTTTAGAGAACACTAAATCACTGCGTTAATTCGTAGATTGCGAACATCACAGTGAGACTGCCCTTCAAGACGAGCTTGCGTTTTGAATAGCGATAACGAGAAAGAAGGAACAGTGAACCCACCCTTCAAGTACAGTATCCTCCAATTTAAGGTAGTTTGAGCGTATTTCCCTATCACAATGAATACCATATTCAAATTTTACGTTTCTATTTTAGTAGCTGTAGGAAGCATGAAGTAAACACCGTAATATGTATGGTGCCATAATATATCTTCATATGATTAAAATACTCATAATTTAAGTAAAAATGTTTACATAAGTCTTTAACACTTTTTTTTCGCGGTAAAACTCCTTCACAATGGAAAATTCTTCCCTCCTGAAAAAATTTACTGCGGTGATTATATGATTCATTTATGAAAGTAGATGAGCAAACGTAAAAAAAAACTACACATTGTTAATTTTTTACGAGATCTTGAAGTTATAAATGCCTCATTTTTTAAGCAATGTCTCTCTAGAGTGCATACTTGTAAAATTTCCCACGTAAAATGGCTGGTATTTTTTCAGCAAATATTTCAGAAAATCAGTGAGGCAAGGGGCTAGTATTTTGGTATCTTTGGAGGGGTGTGATCTTTTTGTCCAAAATAAGACGAAATTCATCGATTTATAAGTGAAATTTTATCTCGCTCTTACCACCTCAACTCTTCGTTGGATGCGTCATATTTTAGAATGCAATTAGTGACGAGGCGCCGGTCAGACGCCATTTTGTACTAGTTAGGCAATATGCATAGAAATAGAATTTTTAATGGATAACTTATATTTGCTATAAATTCATTGTTGCATATGGGGTAAAGGGATATGCATTATTTTAATTTAGGGTTTTATATAGATATCAGACTTGATGCATCTTCCCGTGGCATACATTTATGGTTGTCGTGAGTGTTAATTCGCTCTACATGTTTTATTTGCACAGAAATACAAATATTTCAAAAGTAGCTGACCCGAGCGAATATTTCGCACAGTATGCAGCTTCTTCCTGTTTCTTCCTTCTTTCTTCCTGTTCTTCTACCTGTTTCTTCCCATAGACAATTATATGTTATTTATGCTTGTGTTAAAGATACATCAAGTAAACGTAAACGGTAAACGGTCAAACTGATTGCATGTAGAATGTAAACAATCTAACTAAACGATGTGTTAATAGATGACGCCTCCTACAGCCTTTTAAGCACGTAACCATAGCCAACATATTAGTTGATTATATTGTCAACAGATGGCACTGTATCATTTTTAACATAAACTTAATTTTAAACCATTTGTCTATTTTTCGTCAATAGCGGGGAATATAAGCTTTAAAACAATGTTTGAATCATTTTTTTTGATGAAGAAGAATGGGAGTCATGGCGTTGTGACAAAAAAACACCTTCGAGAAATAATATATATTTCAAAATGATCCAATTAAATAAAATTTCCATCATTATTACATTAATATTTTGTCGGTCGATTCTCTTATTCCCTGAAACATGACATCTCTTTTGTGCAGCGGAATTTTCATGAGTGGGGGATCGAGTTGGTGAGGTGGCTAGAGTACTGGCTAACCATACGGGCGGCCGGGGATCAAATCCCTCAGGAGGAAGATGTTTTTCATAGGAAACCCGATCCCTACTTGAGCGCCATGTGGAGGGCACTTCAAGTACAGTATTCCGTCTGTCGGATGAGACGTTAAGCCGTGGTCCCCTTGGCGCCTTTCGTTCAGAGAAGGCTAACGCCGACGCCGGGTTCCTATCCACCCTTCCTCCCTAACCTATCCCCTATGGTGCAAATGACCTTAGCTGTCGGTCGCCTCCCCAAATATCCAATCAAATTTTTATGAGTTTCTTTGTCTTCTTTTCTTTTTGGAATCGTTTTGAAGCGCCAAGTGATTTGATTGGTACAGCCAGACTGTTATCAACATCATAAGGGCTATTGTTAACCCTAAGTTGCTATTAAGATTATTGCTAAAACTATCAAGTCTTCTTCGCCTTCATCACTGTCAGCTGCTTGCCATACCACACACACGGTCGATTCCAATGAAATACATGGTAACGATCCTTTTCTAGCATCATTATATTTTTCCATTTTCATTCCATCTAACCAGGGTATGGGTAAAATAAAAAAGAGCTGAAACGGTATAACTCCAAGACAGAATTAATACAAAATAAAAAAGAGCATACCGAAAAAGATCATGTAACACTTATAAATATATCATGCAAACACTTTCAGCCTCACAATTTGAGACAGAACGAATGGCCTCAAATAAGGGTCGAAAAATAAATTTCCTTTACTTCCTTAAGGCCGCTTTACACGGTACATTTCATTGTACAAGCGAATGTATGAACTCTTGCATGAGGAAAATTGTACCGTGTAAAGCGGCAAATTGTAATATTGTCTGAATGACTCAACGGGAAATAGAACCTGCTCCATTTCCATTCAATTTCTTGTACATTCTATGATACATTCGTTTGTACAATAAAATGTACATACCGCGTAAAGCGGCCTTTAAACCAGGACTTCCATGAACACTGCGTGGTTGCGGGAACAATTAATTTAATCCTTAACACCTACAAAAAATAGATATTTCAAACTAAAAATGATATCACAATTTATATTTCCATTAATAAAATAATACTGCTAACTCATAACTAAAAATGAAAATTATGTTCTTGAAAATTGTCAGTCATTCTCCATTCTTCTACCTCAGAAAGCCGCAGTGGTTTCATTACTTTATACATTTTCCGCTCACCGTCGTGCATACCCTCTACATACTGCACCGTATCAATGTATCTACCTCCTTATATGGTGATTTTCTTTATCCTACAATTGCCCGATTGTGATGCTTGAGCCGCGGGAACATTGAGTGATAAAGTGCGTAGACTGAGACGTGGGAGCCCACGACGCCGGTCATCCTTCTTTGAAGACATATCATTTTACTAATTATTTGACAGAATGGAACAAACAGCTACATCTACATACTACATTGCGAGTCGCCGCATAGGCGTGTGGCAGGGGGTGTTAGGACATCATCCGTGTAAAGATGTAAGGGGTAAGGTTTTGGGAGGCGTAATGGAGACGTGTATTATGGGAGTGTATTTAGTGGAGCTCAGTTTTTATTTTGGTCGCTTATTGTGCGTGGAAAGAACGAGTGTTTGTACCTATCTGTTCGGCAATGTACCTCTCTTATTTTATCGCATCTGTCGGACCTGGAGATGAAGTGAGGCGTCATGATAATATTCTCTGAGTCGCTCTGAAACACATCAGTTCTGAATTTCTCAAGCAAGTTAAGCCTAGTGTAGCCTCCGAGTCTCTAGGGGCTCCCACCTTAATATATATATATATATATATATATATATATATATATATATATATATATATATATATATATATATATATATATATTTTCTATAGTTGAGAAACACTATATGTTCGCTCTCGTAGCAGTTTTTAACGCAAAATATTACCACTGAGATTTTCTTTCAAACATAATAAGTGGCGTGAACTTTGTGAGCGGCAACACTGACAAGGAAAACATTTCAGTTTGCGACAGTGTTCAAGTGATATTGAACAAAAAATTCTCGTACGAGATTGGAATTATAATATTATATTATTTACTGTAACTAAAACACTGGGCCCCACAGCAGAACATCGAGCGACGGTGCGACATTCACCACGTTTACCAATCGAACTCGGTTTCATGTGAACTCAGACCGATCTGAGCATTCTAAGCCATCCGACTCGGATCGCCTGGTTTACCAATGCGAAATCAATTGAAATATCGATCTGAATCGGTTCATATCAATTTGAAATCTCAGACTGGCAGAGAAAGCGGGCGGAGTGAGCCTGCTTCTCATATCGATCCCACTAGCTCGTTGTGTTTACCACACCAAGCTGAACCGGCCAAATCGATCTGATTTCGATTGGTAAACGTAGCGATAGTCATCGAACGAAAATGAGGGCTGTAGGAAGATCTCGTATACACTGAAAAAAATATTGGAACGCTATTTACTAAGCTCAATAAAAACAAAGAATTGATTATATGTGAATTGCTTACTTATTCACCGATAAAACCTCTATGATTAATTTACTACTAAACCGCCCGCACTCGCAGAAAGTATTTCGTCTGAGCATCAACCGCACACGAAAATCGAATGCAAGAACAAAGAGACCACTTCACCAAATCTTACACGGCATACAAATAAATTACGTACCCTTTTACACAAATTATGCCTCACTGATATGATTCAGATGCACGCATTGTTATGTTTCACTGATACCGTTCTGAAGCACGTGATACAGTAACTCGTAAACGATCTGTTTCGTTGCTTGCTTGTCGTTCCTCGCTTGTTTGAGAAGCACATGTGCAGGCACTCATTTATTGATGCGCGTCGCGCTCCACCTATTGTACAACGGATTTAATAATACAGAATCTTTGCGGGCGCGCGCAAAACAACTCACCAATGTCTCATCGTAATCTTAAGAATGGTATCGGAGCACACGGAAGACAAACAAACAAATATTAATTTTCATAAATTAGAAGAGAATATATTAAAACAGAAACCTCGTGGAATAGTGTAATTACCTTGTAAGCGCAGTTACCTGGTGGAATAGTGCCATTGTTGTTTCTGTTTTAATATGACGAACTTCCACGATATCTCGCCTGAATCCGTGGAAATTAAGAGAAGATATACCATGAATACAGTAATCTTAGTACAAACAAAACGCAGAAACGTTGTTTCACATGATGAGATTTTACCACCAAAAAAATGATGAGATTTTACCACCAAAATATTGGTTTGACAAAATAGATTTTCCTCTACCTTCCTCCGACATTTCCCAATACAATCTGTTCCACTTCTGGTCGATATGACGGCATCCGTACCCACTAAGGGTAGCCTTGAGTCGAGTTCCGTATAAATTTACTCTTCCCCGAAGTGGGCCATTTCCCAAGCAGACGGTAGGCTTTCGACGACCAACTGTTGGTCTTCTCACTTGTGGCGTCGTCGATGTGGAATCAGCGAGGGGTCGACACGAACCAAATGCCGACACTTAAATACCTCACGGGGAGAAAATAAACGTAAGGCGGGAGGAGGGTTGAGCGTCCCGTTTTCCACTGTTTTTCTGGGAAAATGACACCTTTTGTTAAATTCCCTTCGGTCTGCACTAACACTAAAAAATTGGGCCTGGCAAGATTACGTTATAAGAAAACATGATGCCCCACGTAAATTCCCTGTCACACCCCATGACCATCACTCAAGCAGTCAACGCACTAAAATCTGTCACCCATTTCGCATCAGGGAATAATAGAATTGCAAACTTCTATAAATAAGACATTCCAGTCATCCTTGTATACAAAGCCAATATTCACTCTAGAGTATTCCTTAGAATTCAAGGGTGTTATTCCACGACAGTAAGAGGCTTAAATTTGAAGCCCCAAAATTGAGTTTGTTAACTTTAGTTCACCTATCCGATTTCCGTATTTATTTCTCGCTAAATAAATGCCTGATAAATCTCTCCTTGACTACTGATTAATAGGATAAGTAAAATGACAGTCTGAAAATCTTGCCACAGCCCTCTCGAATGCTTTCACTTACTGTTTTCAAGTTTGTTGTTCTATCCCCTTCGAGCACAGAAGTTGTCGTTTTCCCATGAACGCCTTCTAAGCTTGGGATATTCTCCTCTTGATGTCCGTTGTACTTCTTCCGTCCCACGTGACGGTACTTCCGAGATAGGTGAAGGAATCCACTTGCTCTAACTTCTCTCCTCTCAGTGTGACTTCTGCATTCAGCCTCTCACTTCCGCATACCAGGATTTTAGTGTTCGTCTTATGTATTTTCACGTTGTATTCTTGTAGAACTTGGTCAATCACGTTTAGTGATATTTAAAAGTCGTCGCGATTTCCAGCTGTGACTGTGATATCATCTGCAGAGCAAAGCATGATAATTTCTTCTCCGTTTATATTTATTCCGCTCAGTCCAATTTCTTGTGATTCTCTTATGGACTCCTCCAAGTATATGTTGGACAATAATGGAGAGAGGTGCCACACCCCTCTCGAATGCTTTCACGTACTGTATTCTAGTTTGTAGTCCTAACATATTTGAGCACTCTCCACCCACGCTCCTACCGGAGAAGAACTTCTTATTTCATTTTGTGAGTACATCCGTTGGTGATGACTCAAATGGTGATGGTTTCAATATTTTTAGATTAAAATTTTTTAATGGTCGTATGAATGTTTGTTTTTTACATTACTTACCACCTCATTGATAACAGCACCTTCGGGATATATGGCTATAGCTTTTTCAGTTATAGTGCCCACTGAAAGGAAAGTGTTCTGAGCACCGAAAATATCGTCATTCTGGAATGATGGGTCCTGCATTGGGCGGGGCGGTATTTGAATCCCTATATAAATGTCCGGTAACTTAAAATATTGAACGACCAATATCAATTGGTCCTTTGAATATTGGGGAGTAATGGTAATATTGGAAATAATGAACATAGCAATATTTACAGGTAAAATTAACAGGAAGAAAACAAAAAATGATGGCATTAGTGTATTTATACTTGAACCGCTGGGTTTTGCTAACCCCCTAATACCACGGCTGGGACAAAAATGTCCGATCGGTGTTCCAACAATGTCAGGGTCTGTTAATCGTCTCATTTCTTCAAAAAGGATTTATTTACATAAGGACAGTTTCCAGTGGAAGATCAAATTATTTTTAACATCATTTAAACACAATTTATAATCTCCGGTTCAGACTAATTTATGAAATATGGCGTGACTCATAACTTAAAATTTTTTACAAACATTAGGCCAACGAACATAAAATCATTTCTCCTTCACCACAAGCTCAATCATTTCACCTTCACCCTCATTAGACTCATTCACAACACCCGACAGGCGAGTAAACACTCCAATAACGGTTGTTTGCGTACAACCTAGTCTCTGAATGCGACCTGTCGTGTTTCCATCTATTGTTGGCGGTGTTCTCCGTAAGACTTCTCATCTTCGCGGGACTTGTTGATCTTCACTTTAATCGCCATTCGCTTGGCGCCACGTTTCCATTACGCCCCAACTCCTTTCATTCCGTATTCCGTGAGCGCCGTTCTACAGTAACACGCGTTGAAACGTAAACTCCATAAAATCGCTTGATTATGGACCATTTCGAGGCGCCTTCGAGAGTGCCATTCCCATTTAACGGACTCTTTTTTTTATGCCAGAAAAACCTTAATGCCCGAATTCTTCCGTTCACTGTTTTCCTTCGAAAGTCGTTACTTTCTTTTCCTTCTGGCCGATCATTGGAACTGGCAAAATTCCTTCTTTCAGGATTAGATTTCTTAGTTCTAAACTTTTATTTTCAAATAGCACAGATACCTTCCATACAAAAGAAACCGCATGCGTCCTTCATCTTACTCTTTTTATTTTGAAGTTGCGAATTTATTTACCTTTATATAATCAATAGAAGGTTGGAGAGTAAGGCCAAAAACTGCTTAGGCGATGACCAGTTTGGGTTCAGGAAGGGAAGGTCAACTCGGGATGCGATAGCGGTGATGAGAACACTTATAGAAAGAAACATAGAGTATAATCAGGAAGTTTTCGCACGCTTTATTGATTTTGAAAAGGCTTTCCGACAGAGTAAATTGGAATAAACTAACGGAGAATATTGAGAAAATGGGAATAGATTGGCGAGACGGGAGACTAATTCGAAACTTATATATGACGCAACGGGCGCAGGTGAGGGTGGCTGATGGTGAATCAGGGTGGGCAACTCTAGGTCGCGGGGCAAGGCAAGGTTGTCCGTTGTCGCCGTTGCTTTTCAACATTTATGCTGAGGAAATGGTAAGACAGGCATGGGAAGAAGTTGAGGTTGGAGTCAAAGTGGGAGGGCATCTTATAAAATCGGTTAGATTAGCGGACGATCAGGAATTGGTCAGTGGATCTTCGAAGAAACTACACGCTTTGGTAGATGCTTTAGTTATGCAGTGCGGGATATTCGGAATGAAGATAAATCATAAGAAAACAGAAGTAATGAGATTCTCCGGGACGAAGAAAGCGAAGCTTGAGATTAAAGTTGGAGGACACAAACTAGAGCAAGAAGGACAGTTTAATTACTTAGGTAGCACACTAGAGGAAAATGGGCATAGTAGTAAAGACATACGGAAGAGAATAGCGCTAGCTAAGGAGGCGTTTAGTGATAGAAGTGAGCCGATGACGGAGACACTGGGTAAGGATGTGAAGAAGAGGCTGGTGAAGAGTTTGATATGGAGCGTAGCGTTGTATGGGGCAGAAACGTGGACCCTCTGAAAGGAGGACGAGAATAGGTTGCAGACATTTGAGATGTGGGTGTGGAGGAGAATGGAGAAGGTTAGATGGACGGAAAGGAAGACTAACGAGGAAGTGCTTGAGATGGTGTGCGAGGAAAGGAATCTTTTGAATGAAATCCGGGAAAGGCAGGGTAGATGGCTGAGGGAGGTGATAAAGGGTGATGGGTTGCTGAAGAGTGTGATAGAGGGAAGGATGTTGGGCAAGTTGGGAAGTTGAAGAAAGAGATTAGGTTTCATGGACGGGATGAAGAAGGGTAGATCTTATGCAGAGGCGAAAAAAGATATATTAGAGGGAGATAGGCCCCGGAATGTGTAAAAGGCCGGGAGCGGATTCTCTGAAATTCAACAAAACCTACCTTTACCGGTAGAATACATAATAATAATTAGTATACAACACCCAATATCGTAAGTAGACATTTTTTTAGGCTTTTAGAGGTGTACCTCATTTGATGCAATTCATACTCACTTCTTGAGAGCAAAAGCCTGTCAAGATATTTTTAAAAGAGTATACTGAGCCAATTGCCAATCCCCTGATGTCTGAATGGTGTGATCCATTGGAGAGGTGAAAGTCAAAATGAGGAATTCAAAATGGAGCCAATTAAGGCGATGATGGTTACCTTTAGTCAATCAGAACTTCAATGAGACAGAGTTACCGAGACAGAAAGGAATGACATTTAAACCTATGATTAGATAAACATAATTTTCAAAATTCCTTAAAGGCTCCACTAACTTCAACAAAAGTGACCATTCATTTTTGTTGAAATGAGTGGAGATGAAAATGAACACGAAGGCAAAAACGATTCGTTTGCTAAATAAAAAGTGCTCTGGCATGATCTGATGAAATAGTTACGAATTAATATCTTCATATTTCCAACACGAGAATGAGACATGGGAAATTAAATTATGCGCTGCCCTAAGATAGGTCGGCGGGCATATTTTCTAGTATTTTCCTTAAATCGGCATTACCGCCTTTTCTTTCTCGCAGGTGTTTCTATTCAGTAAAACCTGAACAAATAATTTACGTAAGCATTTAAGGAATAATGAAAATAAGGCAATGTACACAAAAATTAATGTATTCAAAATAACCAAAATATATGTATGTCACAAAGGGTTTTAATTTGGTTCTTAATAAATTTAATTAATAATAAATATAGTTGCTTTAAGGTAATCAAGTATTCTCCAATAATTTGACTAAGAACAGCACGGTTTTTTTCATCAAGAATTACCAATTTTTCTCCTAGACCAAAAAATCCTTCAGAAATAAATATTCTTCAATTTCTCCCATCTTCTCCAGGTCTTTGTAGAGAATGGTCCATTATCCTAAACCACAATCGCCTCCTAACCACTTCCACGCCGTAAACAATATTAAATTACAACACAATTAATTGTAAGTACAGTAACTTTGTGGAACTGTACCACGTTAAAGACAACTAACGACTTAAAATGATTGAGTGTTAGCGAACATAGAGTATTTCACAACTTTGAAAGGAAATAAGGTGGGAGCCCCTAGAGACGCGGAGGCTACACGATAGGCTTAGCTTGCTTGAAAAATTCAGAAATGGTGTGTTTCAGAGCGACACAAAGGACATTATCATGATGCCTCACTACATCTCTAGGTCTGACAGAAGCGATAAAATAATGGAGATACATTTCTGGACAGACAGGTACAAAAACTCGTTCTTTCCGCGCACAATAAGCGACCACAATAATATAACTGAGCTCCACTAAATACACTCCCGTAATACATGTCACCATTTCACCTCCAAAAACATATGCCTTCCATCTTTACACAGTTGGTGTCCTAACTTCCCCTGCCACACGCCCATGCGGCACCTCGCAGGGGAGTAAGTAGTTGTAGAATATTCATACAAAATTTTTGATTTACGATCTAAGATTCTATGAGGTTTTGACGAAGTTCATCTAAATGATGTAGTACTGAAACGAAAACTAGGTCATAAAGAGACATTTAATGTGATCACATAACGTTATTCATAGATATTACTACAGATGCAATCAGCCATTGGATTCGCAACGGCCATGGTCTCTTGCCAATTGCTAACGTTTCCCCGTCGAAGGGTAACGGAACAAATAAACACCGAACGCCATATGTATCGCAGCGGGGTCTCCACTCTTCGGAAAAGAAAATAAAACTACCGGTAAGGACTCCAGCTCGCAATCTGTTGCACATATGCCGACACACTCGGCAGCCTTAGGAAGGTAGCTAAGTAAGATGGGAAATCAGCGAGAATCTATGGAATTCCGTATTAAAAAAATGGACGAAATGCAGTTAGGAAACGAACGACTTCTTAAAAAGTGGATTTACTTTCATTCAATAAGTTACAAAAGGTTAACCCTCAACAATCCACTGTGATTTGGACGTAAAATATCATATAAACATGTGTTTACTCACTGTTTACCCTTCATTACCCCTGGATACCATAGTAACATCTGAGTCGCAGTGTCTATTATAGCAAGTAAATGTTTAAAAATTAAAAAAATGGTAAATTTCCATGTAAAAGTGAATAGATGTCTATGTTACATTTTACATGTTTTTTGCAGAACAAAAAATTTGGGTTATAGAGGGTTGGTATAATTTAATATCTCATGCAAGGTTAATAATTTTATGTTTACTCTACGGGTAATCTGGATGTCTTAAATTGGAATAACATCGAGAGCATATTGCTACGAAGCCTCACGATAAATTTTCAGAGTTTACAAGAAGGGTACGATATTGTATCAGTCGTAGACGCATCAGTGACCCAATAAACACATCGACATTATACAGTGAGTATTAGGCTTTCCACATATGTCGACAGCTTATGCTTGCGAAAGGATTCTTTTCCCTAGTAAAGCACAATCAGATCGGAGGAGCGGTGTTGCGAACAGCCAACTGCAACATAAAAATTAATGCTCCGTTTTGCAGTATGCTAACTGCGCATCTTCAAGTCTGGCAATATGTAAATATTATTCCCTAGGTAACTTACTTAAAAAGCCCAGAGCTGGAAATTGTAGCCAAGAGGTGAGCATACGGAGCGTAATTATGGCAACAGCGCTCTCCATAAGGGTCATGTTGTCTGTAAAATGTGGAACGCTCTATATCATACGCACGCAATTTCAATAATTAGCGGCGTTACATTTTAAATCAACGAGAGAGAACTTCCACAGGGTTATTTATAATTAAAACTCAATTGGAAACACGTCAAAACTTTGAGCTATTGATATAAAGACAGAACTGCCTTCAATATTTGTAGGTTCACGGTAATTTCTTCTACAATACCCAATAAAAGCATTTGCTCATCCGTGACTAAGTCCGTCACAATCCCATAAATCCAGTTACCTATATCTCCCCTTGAATGTTTCTCTGACTTTAGCCAAGTCTGTCCGTCCAAAATACGAAATTTTTTTCTATATTTCTGTTACCCACCATTCTCCACCTTATTTAAGCCTTACAGAGACCTTTATTCTCCCTAATCGGCCTCCATTGGATTCATCATATCAATTCCTTTCCTTTTCAGCCATATTTCACACATATTTTCTCGCCTTCAATACGCTCACACGTATGCAAACTTGAGGTAAAAAATTTTAACGGACGCAATGCAACTACACACCTCTACCCCAATCTCCGAATCCCTCATAATCAGACATCGACCAACGGTGGATGTTTTCGTAGTGCTGCAGACGATATGAAATGGCGAAATCCGCCAACGCATATAGGCTTATTCTACGCATGAACCATCCAAAGGGCTTATGTATTACTTATTACTTATGCTCAACATTGGATTTTAGCCAAAAAAAACGACTGGAAGGCGATATAGCCGCTTAAATCTACTAGTAACAGATAAATCACTGAATACTATGCCAAGATACATTTGCAACATCCATAGTGTATAAATAGATATAGATATTTATTGTATCCAACAATGGTACAAAAATATTGGCAACAACATGAAGGAACAGAGGAACTTGGAACGTAGAGGAACTGAGGTAGTTTGAGCGAAATATCATTTCGCCGAGAAATCAATGAATTTGGTCTCATTTCAAAGAAAAATATCTCACACTTCCAAAAATACCAACATAGCAGCCCCTTACCTAACCGCTTTCCGAGGTATTTATCAAAAAATACCTGCCCCTTTTACAAAGGAAATGGTGCATGCATGCACTCCAGACAACCTCATTTAAAATTTGAGAAATTTATAACACCTATATCTCGCTAAAAATATCAATAGTGTGTTGTTTGTATGTTTTCTCAACTATTTTCGAAAATAAATCATCGCAGTCATTTTTCACTATCATTAAAAACGTTCCGTTGTGAGGGAGTTTTACACGTGCCGCGTCAAGAAAATGAGTCAAGTTGAAGGCTTACATAGATATTTTTATTTGATTAATTAGAATTTTAGTGATATAAAAGTATATTATTGCACCATTAATAATGCAAAAATTAATTTATGCTTACAACAGCTGTCAAAAGTAAAACATATATTTCGAAAATGGTCTCCATTGTGACTATGAAACTATCTAGCTCAAACTATCATAAGCAAACGCCTGTCAGTTTAAAACGCATGCACCTCCGTGGTTCAAAATGCATCCTTAGCGGGATGCAATTATAGCACGGAATGTGACGCCCAGGCTGTGCCTTCTCCTCTGTAAATTTATTTATTTCACAATCCCGAAAAAGCTCATTAAAGACCTTTTACATAGGGTGATTAAATTAATCAACAGACGAAATTCCAACACCTGAGTGGCGAACATCCACTCAGGATGGACTGGAACCCGCCACCCTCAGATTGGCACGTTAGGATTTACCCCGTCGCCACCTATGCCGACATTCAGTCAACAAAACCCAAGGCCGTTTCATGGTCTCCAAATGGTATACATGCGTCCCTTTCACCACCCGGGAGAGTGGCACTTTAGAACGACTGAAAGGTAAAACCGACCCCCCTTTCCGACAACTTTTCATTGTTTGGCAAGGCCAGGAGGGATTTTTAAGGACAGGTCGACAAGCCGTGTTCTCCGCGGTAGGGAACGCCATTGGAAGGGGGAAAGGGAGCAACTGGGGTGGGGGGGGAAGGAGGAGAATTGGCGGCGTTTGGCGAGGGAATCCTGCGGTGTCTTGGCCACCGCCGAGACGACGGAGGGTCTCTTCGGTCACCTCAAAAACCGCCGCCGCTTCCTTCGGTTGTAAACCCGCAGGTGCTGGATTAGCCGACATATGGCTTCCAAAGTCGGCGAACCGATTTGTGCCGGGAAAACACGCTGAATATCGATATGGGCACCTTATCTTGATTCCCATAACCGGGAAATGTCTAGTTTTGAAGAGAGTAATTGTTATTACGGTAGTTTGAGCGACATATCATTTCACTCTGAAATCAACGACTCTGGTCTCATTTACTCGTAAATGAAAAACATCACACCCCACTGTCAGCGCAGAAATTATGTGCACCCAAATTTTGGGAAAAAATAACAAATAACTAGAACGCCTACAGAAAAAATAATCAAATCATAATTTTCCTCATTTAATTTTACGTTATTCAATGGTGAATTTAAATTTCTGAAATGCGACATCATATTTTTTACTACGGGAGTAACGTCAAAAGTACCGGTTTTTGACCATGTTCGAGCTAAGCTCCGACTTTGATAATTCGTAACTCAAACGCAAGTACTTTTATAACAACCGCATTCCAGTCAGTGGTCGATAAATATGTTTGCCATGTACATTGTAATTTTCACCGTCTTAAGGAGATTCCTCTGCCGCTCGGTGCGTCAAAAGCCGGTGAAAAATCCATCTTCTTAAGTGTTTTAAGAAGTCGATTAAAAAAATATTACCTTACGTAGTCACCTATAGTATTTAAACAAGTACTTGAAAACTTTGTGAATAAGTTGTATCGAAGCACTTAAAAGTGGGAAACAATTTTTAAAACTCATCAGTAGCTTATTTTGATCTCGGTTTCTGGCTGGCAACTCGTTGCCACGTTTAATTGCTCTGACAATAAATTTGAGCTCATCACCGCTATTTCGTGATCTGAAATGTGTTCCATAATTTAAAAATAAGTTTCAAAATATTTACATGGAAATGTAACTCCTTATTTAAATATAATGGGTAAAAATCATGTGTTAGAACGACTTGGCAACGGTGGTAAGTTCAACATTGCTCAATTACTGCGTTCACTTGTTTTCCTGCTCTCGTGTTGGCGTGTGTTTGAGTTTGTTAGTGACTTCTTTCCAGGAAATCGCTAATATTATACATATATATTTGTATAATACATTACTGTATTATGTATTCATTTATATAAATACCCGTGAGTATTATAACATATCTTCAGATAACTTTCGATTCCTTGGAAGCTATCAATTTCCTGCCATACCGAGGGAACCCGGACAACATTACTGGAACAACGACAATTTCTAATACTTTTTTATCAATGTATTAAATTTGCGTCAATGCACAAAAAATCCAGCTCCACAAAGTTCACTGTACTTTCCCGTCTGCTCGAAAATCACTCGTTTCGTCACGGCAAAGCCGCACAGCGTTGCCGATGTGGAATCAACCTGCAGCGCCACATGTTAGTAACTACGTGATTTCTGCTATTTTTGTTGCAAAAATATGTTAATATCATTTAAACCAACGAGGTAAGGGTATATTTTTTTAATATTATCATGATTCTTAAACTGTGGCGCACCTTATATCAGTTTTGTTGTCAAAACGACATTTATATTCGAATAGTAATCTGCATTTCTTCTACTCATAGGCAAGCATTGCCATAAGATCCTATAGAAATTCTCTCATTTTTCAATGCGATTTCCGAGAAATATAGCGTGGAAAGATTAATTTTTTTCAACGGCAATCGATAGAGTGCAATAAGAAGGGCTTATTTTGGGACTTATTCCAAACTTTCATGAAAATGACATTTACTTCGTTTCTCGGTGGAACCTCCTTAAACAGGAAAAGGGTTGTTATAAATTTTGTAAAATGATTGCATTTCAAAACTGCGGCGTCGTACGATTTCGTTCTTGGTCGCGTTGCAATCCGTATGCCTTGAACATTGCCGATGTAGTCAAGGTATCAGCCCCTTACCCAACTAATTTCCAAGATTTTTGACGAAAAATACTAGCCCCTTTAACATAGGAAATGGTGAGTGTATGCACTCTATGGGGGACCTTATTTTAAAAAAATGAAGAGTTTCTACCACCTAGGTTGCGTCATAAAAATCAACGGTGTATAGTTTGTATGTTTTCTTAACTATCCAATCATTAGCAGACTTTTGTCCAAGAATGCATGGTCAAGGGACCACTGTGCTCCTGATGTCGCAAAATTTACAGTCAAAAGAGTTTAATTCTCAGCAACAGGCCTGCAAAGCTGACTCTGCTTATTAGTTTCATCGTTTTAAAACGTGTATGTTTTTACATCTCATAAACAGGTGAATACGAATACATCATAGAAGCTATTACTCGTTATCTAGAAATACATTAGTTATAATCACCAGAGGCGAATCTATGACGTCTCCAAGAATAATATAACTCACAGTAAAAAAAATCAGTACATCTCCGAAAATTCTATTACTTACACGAATAAATTAAATTATTGCAGTCGACTGTTAATCATCCTCGGCATAAAGAATTCAATTCACATAGAGCGGAGAGCGATTTATGAATTACCTCGATGGGCGCGCCGTGATAAATCGATTGTTTGGCAGACTCGCGTCACAATAGCAACAACCGCAGCGACTCTCCTACAGCCCGGAACATCGGCATCCGGTGATGAAAGAAGAATCGCCGAAGAAGCCATGTGGATTACTGATGGGCAAAACCGTTCATTTTTAGGAACTCGTTCACTCTAGACCGGTCCTTTTTTGGAACCGTTCCTTTTCACTCGTTCGCCATTCCTTTTTTTATTGGTGGTCATGTATTTTTTATTTTTCCAATATTCATGGTGTAAAATGGATGTAGGAAAAACCTAAAAATACTAGATATACCGTAATGACAGCGTTTAAGAATGTCGGATCAAATAAAAGATGTAAGGTAATATTACCAGCTTTTTACATGTTTTCGCAAAAAGATTTTTTTATATAAAGAAATGAAGTACCTACTGCTAATTAGACCGCTAGCATCAGCAGATGAATTTTTGGAGTGTTATAAAGAACATCCTGTCTATCAAATATAGTATCGAAGGAGCGAAAGTAATGACGGATCAAAAGGTACGATTGACCGAAAGGGCCTACTGACCGAAAAGAACGATTAAATGAAAGGACCGACTGACCGAAAGAACCGAATGACCGAAAGGAACGAAGGAGCGAAAGGGACGGTCGTTCCACAGAAGTCGGTCCTCAGTACTTCAGTTCAATCCATGGATCCGTTCCTTCGGACCCGTCCGTTCGCGGACAACTCACCTGTCGGCGCAGAAATTATGTGCACTCGAGTTTGGGTACAAATCAAAAGTTAACGAAAAGACTTACAGAGAAACTAATGACACCATCATTTTTCTCATCGTTATGTGATAGTAAATTTTATTTTTTTTGATGAATTTTTATATTTTTTACTACAGTTATAACGTAAAAAGTACCAGTTATTTACGGCGCGCGGGAAAAGCTCCGACTTTGATACTTTGTAAATCAAACACGAGATCTTCAATGTTAACTATATTTATGTAAATGGAGGATAGATATGTTTGCTATAGATTGTGCGAGTTGGAGCTATGTATGTTTCATAGAAATAAAGTTTTTAATAAATTTTTTAAAGTTATTGCATTTCAAAACTGGGGCATATTGAGATTTCGGTCTTGGTCTCGTTGCAGGATGTGGTTCTCAAATGTGGATTGAGATACACAGAACGGTTCTCCGAATGAAAATTCTCAATAAGAACAGTTCTCAATATGACCAGTTCTCGGAATGAACGGTTTACGAAGGACATGGGAACCGTTCCAATCCCGCCTGTTCCGTTCCTGGCGCCGCGGGAAAGTTCGCCACTTCGCCCTCCTCTCAATCTCCCTCTACCCCCTCCCTCAGCTCACCCACCCACTCGCTCACCGCCGCGACGGGCGCCACCCTGTCATGCCGGTGGGAAAATTACGTAAGAGGACGAGAAGAGCTTTGGCACGCGTTTTCTTTTAAAACAGCGGAGGAAGAGGAGGAAGAGGAGGAAGAGGGTGGGGGAGGGAAGAGGTTTGTCCGTCGTCTCTTGAGCATCTTTGAGTGGTTGAGGGCGTGAGAGAGAGAGAAAGAGAGAAACAGAGATAATAGAAGAACTAGGGAATGCCAATGCCCCCCATCACGTTGCCTACGCAAGCATCACGTTGTCTAAGCTACTAAAATATTCAGTACAAACTGTTCCGTTGAACATAAGGAGAAATTCTACACACAGTTCAGGATCGATTAGCCGGAATATGCAGGAATAGGGCTGGGAGGTTTTCCAATATATTGGTTCCAATATCAATATTTTTTAAATATTGGGATTCCAAAATCACAATTTTGGAACGACCAATACCAATCTCCTATATTGGATATTGGTGGTGGTAAAAACCATTATTTGTAATTGGAATACTGTACACTTAAGAACCAATATTTGCAATTTGAATATTGAATATTGGCCAGGGTTGAAATTCGCTATGAAATTATTTGACTTGACCGGGACCCAGTCAAGTCAAATGATTTTTTCATAGCGAATTTCAACTCTGGTGTATATGCACCCGTGCGAGTGACTTCGTACAACATCATTTGTTAAATGCAATGTTTGGAAAATTGAATATTGGATTACCAATGTTAAAAATTCAGGTATTGAATATTGGAACCCGGCGAGGAGGGTGGTCGTAGAGCGCCCTAATCTTTGACAACAGACGGAGCGCGTGGCACTCAGTGTAGCACTTCATTATCCAAAATTACTCACAGCAATAGCTGTGGAAAAGAAGGTATAATAATCATAACTTTGTACTTTTCCACACTATTTTATTGTTTAAGGAGCCTGACCTGTTTCAATGGAAAAGCATTATCTCCAGAGGCAGATACCAATTACAGAGATGGTGGCTTTGTATATAAACAGGGTATCATACGGGGAAGGAAATAAGGCTTTCAAATAAATCTAGTCATAGGGTTTTAAATGATTTTATCCCGAAACTTCCCTCTTCACATAAACAAAGACATAAAAAAGAAAGCCTCTTCACATAAACAAAATTAATAAAAATTTAAGAACTGTGGCTTATCAAATGTTTATGCTCAGACAAATTGTACCTACAAAGACCAAATTAATTATTTATTTCGCAATGGCTGAGAGCATACTGAGATACGGAATCACAGTTTGGGGCATGGCCTGTAATACACTGTTAAATACAATAATTAGAAACCAAAAAAGAATTTTAAAATCAATTGCTTTGGATGGGTTCTCATATTGTGGTAACACCGACCTGAAATCACTTTGCGTAAAATATAATGTTTTAACTGTAGATAAATTATTTCAATGGTTAATCATTGTGGAAAATTATTTTAAGAAAAAATACCAAGTTCCCTGTAAGAATACACATTGTATATCTAAAAGAAATACTCATATGCTGATAACTTATAATTATCAAAATTTATATGGAAAAAGGTTGCCTACATATATTATACCATATACATTTAATTGTATGCCTAAGCAATTGAGAAATTTAAAAAGAAAAGCAGAAATTAAAAAAAGTATCAAGGAGTGGTTAATTAATGATATTGTGAATCTGTGATCCCTTAAAACTAAGCACTATATTTATGAATATGTTACATTTCTGTGATCATTTGTGAATTTTTTTTACTTATATCATTGCAATATTATGTTATACTATGGCAAATGTATTCATGTTACAGGTTTTTTAAGTTTTTCTTTTTTTTCTTCTCCAATGAGATGTGTTTTGAGTTCTGTTTTATGTATGTTAATATTATTTTCCACTATGTAACATGCCGCTGGTATGAATACTATGGAACCTTCTGACAAGCCATGTAGCTTAGAAGGTCCTGATTAAAAAAATGCAATAAAGGCAAATTGAAATATGGATAAATTATCGTCCCTTTTTACTGTGACTCTCCCCTCCTCTTTTAACTTTTGACGCAGTTGTTTTTTTATGTTTCCCGTGTCCTCGCTTTGCTAATCCCCTTCTCCTCCTCTACAAGGATCCAATCCCCACCCTAAAACCAATCCTTATTTCCTTCCCCGTATGGTACCCTGTTTATATACAAAGCCACCATCCCTGTATTTGGCATTCTGCCTCTGAAGATAATGTTTTTACATTTAAACCGGCCAGGCTCCTTAAACAATAAAATAGTAAGGAAAGTTACAAAGTTATAATTACTACACTGTCTAAATTCCACAAAGTCAATTCTTCGACTATCTTGTTTCGTGGATGAGAAGCTTACATTGGTTTTCTTGTTTTATTTACAGACTTT
This sequence comes from Ceriagrion tenellum, assembly GCA_963169105.1. NCBI lineage: Eukaryota > Metazoa > Arthropoda > Insecta > Odonata > Coenagrionidae > Ceriagrion > Ceriagrion tenellum. The sequence continues at coordinate 46,743,865 of OY720642.1, forward strand.
TACATAGTTGATAAAGTCCCTTTTTCGAAGTAAGCCCCTTAGGATTTAACACTAGAACCGCGGATTTATTTTTCTCCCAATACAACTTTCGATGAGCTTTACCTTCCTTAATATTTTTCGCAAACATTTCGGATTTTTCGTCATCGGAGAAAATACACGTTGAATAGCTCCTCTTACCTTGGATAATATGAAATTCACCCTCGTTCTCAACATCTAAGCGAATATATAACGAAAAATCTTATAGGCCTTTACCCACCAAAACACTATGAAAAACCTACCAGAACAAGAAAGGAAAAATGTTTTCGGTCATTTGCAGATATTTACACGTGAATTGTTAGAAATGAGACGCTATGCGCAAGATTTTAAGTTATGAGTCACGCCATATTTTATAAAAATATCTGAATCGGATATTATTAACTGTGCTTAAATGATGTTAAAAATAATTTTATCTTCCACTGGAAACTTTTGTTTCTTCCACTTCCACTGGAAACTATGTAAATAAATCCTTTTTGAAGAAATGGGACGATTAACAGACCCTGAAATTGTTGGAACACCGATCGGACATTTTTGTCCCAGCCGTGGTATTAGGGGGTAGGCAAAACCCAGCGGTTCTAGTGTAAATACACTAATGCCATCATTTTTTGTTTTTTTCCTGTTAATTTTACCTGTAAATATTGCTATGTTCATTACTTCCAGTATTACAATATTTCCAATATTACCATTATTCTCCAATATTCAAAGGACCAATTGATATTGGTCGTTCAATATTTTAAGTTACTGGACATTGATATAGGGATTCAAATACCGCCCCACCCAATGCAGGACCCATCATTCCAGAATGACGATATTTTCGGTGCTCAGAACACTTTCCTTTTAGTGGGCACTAAAACTGAAAAAGCTACAGCCATATATCCCGAAGATGCTGTTATCAATGAGGTGGTGAGTAATGTAAAAAACAAACACTCAGACGACCATTAAAAATTTTTTATCTAAAAATATTAAAACCATCACCATTTGAGTCATCACCAACGAATGTACTCACAAAATGAAATAAGAAATTCTTCTCCGGAAGGAAACCGCGATTTCTCAGCTTAAATCCGTGGGGATAAGTTAAAAAAAAAGCTGAACAGTGATTTAAGGTGGCTTTTTTTAACCGCTAAACAGTAATCATTGCCATGGCGTGACATGAAGAATGAGACTCGAAAAATTGTAGTAAACCTTCCTATACTTATTCATTCGAGGCAGGTCCTAGCCAGGTGGAAGATTTCCTTTCCGAGTGCTATGGCAGTAAATGCTCAGTTAGCACATTAATGGCGGCCGTGTTGTGGAAACGGTTGCGAAGACCCACATCAATAGTGCGACGGATATATTGAATCGAACGACCCTGAACTCCACGCGATTGCAGCGCTCATGAAAGCAGGGTGTCTGCGTTGGGAACTAAAAATTACGATCGTATGTATACACGAACGCGGGCTCGTCCTCCTTTTCACGCCCACGAAGGTCGGTGCGCTTTTAGTATGTGAAAGGGGCATGAGCGACTGAGAATGAGCGTGAGGAGAGAGGAGGGAAAAAGGGAGATTTAAAGAAAAGAATAAGAAAAACAAATGAAGTCGGGGTCGCGTCGACGTCAGAGACAGGGGGTGAGTAAGATGGTGATAGGCGTGCGCGCGCGATCTTAGCTCCCTCTTGAGAAGTGTCACGGGAGGGAGACGAATCGCAGGCCAGGCGACGGTCCACATTTAGATGACCTTGTTTGCTTTCGGGATATCCGGAAGGAGGAGAGTGAGAAAAAGAGACAAGAGAAGACGCGGGAAGAAAGCGGAGGCAAAGAGAGAAGACTTGAGAGAAGAGGAAGAGACAAAGAGGAACAAAAGGATAAAATGGAATCCGTGACGAGTGACATCCATCCGCTTGTCCTGGGGAGGAACGCGTGCGTCAGGAGTTGCCCAATTAAATTGCAAGGAGGTCGCCAGGCGACGACAAGATTTGCGTTGACAAGCTTCCGAGGTTCGAGAATGTCCACAAAGGTAGGGTGCAACGCCAAGTACCCCTTGAGCATCTTGAGGCAACTGAACGGAAAATAATGGCGCCATCACAGGATGATGATCACATATTAGACCAAATTCCGGAGAAATGGTGTGAGATTTGAACATTAAGAGCGAATAAATAGCTACACGATTTCAAACAAAATTATACAATCTTAATCAAAAACCGGATTTTGATGTAGGTATCACCATAGCCTACGAAAAAATAGTCGTGACAACAATTGCAGTAAACTTGCAGCTCAGAGTTCAGGAGCGCGACGCGGTGGTGAGCTAAAGCTCATTTCAAATAGCAACTAAAAAAACTACCACAAATCAGTCTTTCCGAGAACATTGAAAGGAATCATTATATCTCCATTTCGCAAGAGTTGAGAGTTTCCGGAGGTGGATACTGCAGTGCTAAGTAACATCATATCTGGTGCTCAGTACGTCTGAAGAAAACATTCTAATATCTTGGAGAAATAAATCATTTCCAGCAACTGCGGAGGCTCTGAAAAGACACGGTCGAAAAAGAAATGGCTAATGATGACAGAGAAGCCAACACGTGCACACGAGCCGAGGCGACGAAACAGGTTGTCGCCAACGTTGAGGAGTGGGGCTGTAACAAACCCACACCAAGATGTACAGAGACGAAGAGAAGATAAATTACCTGTTGCTTGGTGGAGTCCGCAGTAGTATTTAAGGAAGTTTGGGCGAGATATCATTTCACTCAGAAATCAATGAATTTGGGCTCATCTGAGATGTAAATACCTCACCCTTCTAAAAATATCAAAATATCTTACTGTACATTTTTTCTGAGATATTTGCCAAACACTACCGGCTATTTCGCATAGGAAATGGTGCGTGTCTGCACACCAGAGAGACTTTATTTAAAAAATTGAAGAATTTCGAACATCTAGATCTAGTCAAAAATTATCAGTGATTAGTGTGAATTCAATCCTTCCAGGCGTAACCTTGTGGAAGTCCATTACTGAATAAATAATGACAAAACCAACTACCTGAAACTATCAAACTAACCGAAAGTTTTTAAGCGATTCTGGAAAAAAATTATTGTTGTTACTATGTCATATGACAATGACAACTACGTTTAAATCCAGAGTTTTATATTGGTACAACAAGTTGTTTACTGATACAACTAGTTTTTTATTGGTACAATTAGGTACCTGAAGATGACGAAATAGCGTTGAAACTAGTTGTACCAATAAAAATCTCTGTGGATTTAAACGTAGTTGGTATTGTCATTAATTATTCAGTGAGTAGTGTGTATGTTTTATCAACAATTTAAAAAAATGACCTAGTCACTGCAATAATTTCTCCAGAATCGCTGAAAAACTTTCCGTTGAGAAGGGGTTTCAAACCTACCGTATGGAAAACATAAGTCAAATTAAAGACTTGAACAGATATTTTTATAATTTTTTTAGAATTTCATTCGTATAAAAGTATATTATTACACTACTAAGAATTTAATGTCACATTCATGCTGATACTGTGGAAAAATAGTAGAGAAAACAAACTATACACTTAATTTGTTGATAAGATTTAGGTGCTAAAAATTTCTCATTTTATAAATAAGGCCATTCTGGACTATACACACGAAACATTTCCCATGTTAAAGGGCAGGTATTTTCGTCAAAAATCTGGTGAAGTAGTGAGTAGTAGTTAAGGGGCTGATACATTAGTACTTTTGGAAAAAGAGACCAAATTCATTAATTTCTAGGTGAAATGATATTTCGCTAAAACTACCGTAAGTGTGGAATATTTCTCAGATTGGATTGAATAGGATATTTGGGGAGGAGACCGACTGCTTAGGTCATTTGCGCCATTGGGGATACGTAAGGGAGGAAGAGTGGATAGAAACCCGGCGTCGGCATTAGCCTGCTCTTAGCGAAAGGCGCCAAGGGGACCACGGTTTAACGTCTCATCCGACAGACGGAGTACTGTACTTGAAGTGTCTTCCACAAGATATTCAAGTAGGGATCGGTTTTCCTCTGAAAAACATCCTCCACTGCAGGGATTTGCACCATGTCCGCCCGTAATGTAGACGAGTACTGCAGCCATCAACCCGATCCCCCATAATTCTCAATGTCTCTGTCTGGAAAATGGATAAATTGTATGTCTCTTTCACTTTTCAGTCCGAGATTCATCGTCTACTTGGTTACGTTTAGGAGGATATTTTCGAAAAATCTCAGATACGGCTGGTTTGCTGTTTCCGCGCGAAACGTGCTTCAGTTGTCGTTTTGTTCGCGTGAATGCACACACACACGCCTCTCCTCCCGAAGCACGTTATCGTCACCCGCTATCATTTCCACTCTTTGCGCTTGGACGGGAGCGACGACCTTCGTCTCACGTGTCGGAATGGAGCCGGTGACAGATAAAGCAGGGGGAGTCTAGTCGCGACGGCCGCGATTACGCTTGGCGGGGCACGGGGGCGGCGTTGCGTTCAGCGCACAGGCCCCGAGAAGGTTTTAGATACGCACGTGTGAGGGAGCTACTGGTCCTGTGCATGGGACGGTAGAGCGAGAAGAAAAGATGTGTTGGGCATTTAGCAAGAACACACCTACTTTGACCAAAAACAATGAACTCGTGCAGATTTTAAGGTAGTTTGAACGAAATAGGGTCATTCCACGTCAGATCAGCAGTGAGTTGACCCTTGGTGTCTCCGATTCGAACCGGCATTTTTGTGTGAGTTCCATCTGGCGTTAAATTAAGAGGTGTAGTAGCGTTTTTGGGAAAAAAATTTGACAGATCTAGAGACGATCAAAGTTTCAACCATTTTGCGCTTAGACCTTTTTCTTTTTGCTATATCTCCTTAAAAAAATAGCTAGAGAAACAGTTTTCCCAAATGAGGTGAGTGGCTCACGGGAGTTAATGTAACTTTATCATCAAAGCAATGGGTAGGGGTTCAAATGGAGGTAATATATGGTATTTACAACCTTTCTTGATTCTTTTCAGGGATATTTTGCTCTTGTAGTCCACGCACATAATGTTTTCGGGCCTGCGCTAAACACGTTTTTCTACGCGTACACACCTTGGGAGGCTTGGGACGCGAGGCGGGTGGAATGGATGGAGCTCATGGGTCTGAATCATCAAAGCTGTGCACATAGGTTCGAAGACAGGCAAGAGATAGCATTTCTAGGCTGCCCATGTAATTTTAAAGAGTGATTTTCAGTCGTCGTTTACATTCATTCTCTTTCCCGGGTCTGGCAAAATTGGCGAGTGAAATCCCTAAACTGATAAATGGAGGGCCTTTTTCCAAGAATAGTAAATGAATTAACATGATACGTACGTCTTTATGATTGATTGCCTAGAAAAATGGATTTACTGAACATATCATCAGTTTCTAAAGCTCGATGGAAAATGATTCAGTCGCTCGTCCAAATATCCGTTTTAAGTTGCGCGCGCCAATCCGTTTTAAGTGACAACGCAGCAATCGTTCACTCCTACATATTTTCAGAATTGTGTAGTAAAAATGGAAAAGGATGTAAGTGCCAAAAAATAAAAAAATGACTTTTTCGGTGAAAAGCAAAGTACAAGCCAAGCGTAATAAGATAGACAAGGTAGTAAGTGTCAGAAAATTTTTCCCTAGTTTGTAGAGCAGTCGGAAGATGTCAGCACCGTGCACGAGCCGTGCGGGGTTGAAGACTTATTTTATTGAATACTGAAAATTTTAGTTTCTGGCACTTACAACCTTTTCCATTTTTACTACACCATTATCTAGTACGATTTTTACTACGCATAAATCATTTATTTTCGGATCATATAAAAATTAAAAATAAATTAAGTTTTAATTAAAGTATTTCCTTGGCTTTAATTTTTTGGTTCTGTGCAAATTGTAGGACTGGATAATGTTTAAACATTTTCATTCATTAACAACAAAATATGCCTTTTAAAAAATTTCGCTTGCCATTTTGTATCTTTATCAACTCTCGCAACCTCTGGTGAGAAGTCAATGCTGTAGATTTCGCAGGTTTTCCCAGGCTGAGTTACAAAGTTCACGAAGTTGACAAAACTGCTACGTTTAGGTAGTGCGGTGTCGATTATTGCAGTAACGTGCCTCCATTTTTTGTTATATTGTATAATGAAAAATATGGATGAAATTAAAATAAAATTATCTTAAAATTGGTGCATAAAGCATTGCACTAGCATTTACACGGACCAAGATATGAATTCTCAAAGTACAGCGGCAAATCATTTTAACGCCGACCCTCGTGGCGAACGAGGGCGTAGTCCAATCTTTGAAGTTAAATATCTCCGTTGTTTATGCACTACCCACGACCAAACTTGTTTCTGAGGTAAGACAAAAGACTAACGTTTTAACTAGTAAAAAACTTCAAATTAATAAATGGCTGTATTTTTGTTGTTAAAAATTAAACATTTAAAATTTAAACAATTTCAATAAAATTTAATTTATTTACAAAACTGATAACACACTGTTGCTCTACATTTTTTGCAAACAAAATAAGATGTCAACCGTTTCTCTAGCTTTTTTTTAGGAGATATAGCAAAAAGAAAAAAGGTCTAAGCGCAAAATGGTTGAAACTTTGATCGTCTCTAGATCTGCCAAATTTTTTTTTCCCAAACACGCTTCTACACTTACTACGCCAGATGGAACCCACACAAAAATTTTGGTTCGAGTCGGAGAAACCAAGGGTCAATTCACTGCTGATCTAACGTGGAATAACCCAATATGATTTCGCCTAGAAATCAACGAATTCGGTCTCATTTTAAAGAACAATATTTTCCCTTTCCAAAGGTGTCAAAATACCATCCCCCTACCGAAGTCCTTTCCGAGATTTTGGAAGAAAAATAAAAGCCCTTTTACATATACGTGTTCACTCCAGAGAGGACTCAATTTAAGTCATGTGGAAGTTCTAACACCTAAATCTCGAAAAAACTTGACAGTGTGAAGTTTGTATGTTTTCTAGAATATTTTTAAAAAATAAATCGTATTGTCACCGAAGTTTTTTTTTTCAGAATCACAAAAACACCGTCGCGAAGGAGTTTTAAATGTACCGCGTTGACAAATTAGTCGAATTAAAGACTTTTGTAGATATTATTATTTAATTACTTAGTCGTATAAAAGGAGATCATTAAACCATTAATAATGGAATATTAAATCCATACTTGCTACAACTCAAGAAATTTAAAGATAAAATGGGGATCGGGTTGGTGTGGTGGCTAGAGTACTGGCTAAACATACGAACGGCCAGGGTTCACATCCCTCAGTGGAGGATATTTTTCACAGGAAACCCGATTCCTAATTAAATGTCTTGTGGAGGGCACTTCAAGTGCAGTAATCAGTCTGTCGGATGAGACATTGAACCGTGGTCCCATTGGCATCTTTCGTAAAGAGCAGGCTAATGCCGACGCCGGGTTTCTATCCACCCTTCCTCCCTTACCTGTCCCCTATGGCGCAAATGACCTGTGCTGTCAGTCGTCTCCCCTAATATCCAATCCAATTACACATAAAATTCGAATATGGTCTCCATCATGACAAGGAAACTATCTCGCTCAAACTACCTTAAGTGAGCCCCAGCTACTCAGTTCGCAAATGTAACAAATTACGCAAGTTCGGACTTACCCGTGACCAAAATGAACCCGTTCGGTGCAGGAAATTAACCAGACGATACACCCAGAGGACCACTCGATAGTTCGCATTGGAATAATGGACGAAATGGATAATTTATTTTTTACAAACGACAGAATGGAGAAGATAGTTGCACCCTGAAGTATTCATATGCATCATATCTGATCAGTTATCACTATAGTTTATTTTGAGAATTCATTTTCTTTGCAGAATTGCATAAATATCCCTAGTAACAGTTTATTTACAAATGATAGAGGAAACTCTGAGCATTTTCAATGTTAAGACACTTAAACTTGAATACGTCAGGCGTCACTTAGTAGAAGAACTTATTATTAGTGTCCATGCTGAAAAGAATACTTTCCTACAATCGTTAATTGATCAATTATTGTATAAAAAGACAAAGTATTCTTTTCAATGTTGATACTCACATTAACCCTTTGAGTGCCGCATGACGTGATATCACGTCAAGGTTGTCTTTACGCTGGTGCTGTTGACGTTATATCACGTCAAGGGTACCGTAAGTGTTCCAGCTTTCCCTAGGGAAATTTCACTAGGCCCCCTAATGAAATCTGGAACACTCACGGTACCCGTGACGTGATATCAGGTCAACAGCACCGGCGTAAAGACAACCATGACGTGATATCACGTCATGCCGCACTCAAAGGATTAAGGTACTTCTTAGAGAGCGTTCTGAAATTGCCATAAAGCGGGACGTGAAGCATTACTGTAACTGCTGCAGTAAACTGTGGCTTCGGAATGGTCGGTCGTAGCACATGGCCCGCATGAAATTCAATACATCCTACTAGCGTGATGATTTATGGATAAGTAATTTTAAATACATTAATCCTAAATGCTAACCCACATGATACTGTAAAAGAGCATTTTAGTTAAAGGCATATTTTCATTATCTTGCTCACACACTACTTCATACTGATTCGTAATTTTCTCTGATAAAACTAAGATGAATTCGCGTCAGCTGTAGCCGATTCGAATTAATAAATTCAGTAAACATATCTCATTAACTCCGTTAAACAAGATGTATATACGATTATCGAATACAAAATAAACTTAGTTGATCTTAATAAAGTCTCTGTACATAATTGTCGCCACTGCTGCCCGGGAGCAGAAGTAGCAGCAGGAATCCACAGTAAGAAACGTCATTACTTCACTGACGACATCGGTCACTGCACATTACAGCCGGTTGATCGGAACTGGCAGTAATGTGTAGTCGGAACGCTTTGGCAGCACTGGCAGTGGGTTCCAGAACCATTGACAGACCAATTTATTTAAAAAATTAAAGAATCTGTGGGTAAAACTATTTTATATAAATCTCTGAGCTAGCTTTGGGTTCGATATACCGCGTAGTTAGCGAGGTATTGCTCATAAAAATCGACCGTTTTTTACAATGATTTAGCTGGAAAACAACGAAAAGCCGTGTACAAAATTGCTGATAACGACAGAGTTATATTCGAAATAATTCCAAATGACTATATAAAAAGAGATAAGACATAACTAGCTGACCCGTGCGAATATTTCGCACAGTATGCAGCTTCTTCCTGTTTCTTCCTTCTTTCTTCCTGTTCTTCTACCTGTCGAATATTTCGCACAGTATGCAGCTTCTTCCTGTTTCTTCCTCCTTTATTCCTGTTCTTCTACCTGTTTCTTTCCATGGACAATTATGTATTATTTACGTTTGTGGTAAAGATACATAACGTAAACGGTAACCGGTCACACTGATTGCATGTAGAATGTAAACAATCTAACTAAACCATGTGTTAATAATTGGCGCCTCCTACAGTATTTTAAGCACGTAACCATAGCCAACATATAAATTGATTATATTGTCAACAAATGCCACTGTATCATTTTTTAACAAAAACTTTAAATGTAATTTATTTACAAAAAATTTAATTTAAAACCATTTGTCTATTTTTCGTCAATAGCGGGGAACATAACCTTTAAAACAATGTTTGAATCATTAATTTTGATGAAGAATTATGGGAGTTATGGCGTTGTGACAAATAAACACCTTTGAGAAATAATATATATGATGATAGAGGCGAACCTCGCAATTTCCGGGCGAATGACTCCATGTTTATAAAGAACGACACATATGTAATTGAAGTAATCAAAAATACATCGTAGCGTTTGATCCAAATGAAAAATGGAATAGCTTAATAAGCGCGACGACCTACTCTGTGCTGGTATTATCATACTGCACTCAGTGCACCCATAACTAAATAAATAAATGAGATGAAGACTGAAATACTAGTATGCGGAAGAGAGAAGCTGACAGTACAATTCATCCTGAGAGGAGAGAAATTAGAGCAAGTGGCTTACTTCACCAATCTCGGAAGTATCATCACGTGGGGCGGAAGAAGTACAACGGACACCAAGTGGAGAATAGCCCAAGGTAGGAAGTCTTTCATGGAAAAATACAACTGCTATGCTCATAGAGGATAGAACTATAAACCAGGAAACAAAATATGAAAACATTCGTGTGGAGCGTAGCACTCTATGGATCGGAAGCATGGACCATTGAAAAACCTGACTAAAACTGATTAGAAGCCTTCGAAACCTGGTGCTGGAGAAGGATGCTGAAGATAAAATGGATGGATCACATAAGAAATGATGAAGTGTGAAGAAGAGTAGAAGAGTAGAAGAGAAAAGGACCGTATGGAACACCATACAGAAAAGAGGAATCAGGTGGATTGGACACACCAAGAGGCACAATGGGTTTATGAAGAACATAATAATTGAGGGAAAAATAGAGGGAAAAGTCTCCAGAGGAAGACCCAGGAATAAGTTCATTGACCAAATAAAGAGGAAAGAATATAGGAAGAGATACCAGGAGGTTAAGGAACTAGCATTAGATAAGAAGAGTGGAGGGCAGCAATCAACCAATCTTAGGATTGAACTATGACCGCAAATTTTGCACATCTTAAGAAAAGACTACTTCGAAGCGCAGTTTCTTCCTTAAAGAGAACCTCGCAATTTCTCGGCGAATGACCCCTTACTTACTTTTAACGAAGTATCAAATACGCAATAAAAGTGATCCAAAATACATCACTACGTTTGACCCAAACGACATACGGAATAGTTTATGGAGCTTAACGATTGTATTACTCCCCTCCCCCCACCAGAACAAGCCCTGTATTATTCTTATCATACTGCCCTACGTGGTGCACCCACCCACGAAAAATCCGGCTTTCACCCTCACAGTATCCCCTCTTTCAAGCCACTCAATGTTCTCCACCCTCAAGAAACAGAATTGGGCGCTTGCCCACTTGGGATGAGGGGGATTGGTTCCGAGAATCCGGGTGGGGTGGGGGGGGGGAGTTTACCGGAGGGTGAGAGGAGAGGGAGGGGGGTAAAAGATAATTAACTCGGGCGACACACGCCGGAAGGAGGGAAAAATCCCACCCACGGAGGGCGGCTCACATCCCTACATCTTTGAGAGACGCCGCTTTCCGCCGAAAAGAAAACGGATAAGCTTCCCCCGGCAAAGAGCGGAGCGCCCCGCATTAAACTACTACACGCAGGAGAGATCAGAAAGGCACGCACGGGAAGAGACACAAACACATTTTGAGACTATTTCCGAAAACACTGAAACTATTTGGGACCCATCGTAGAATCACTTATAAGTGTTCAGTGGTTAACAGCGAGCGATGGAGATAATACCCCGTTCACCATTTGTTTTATGGTAGTCTGATGCCCAATTGCAGGAACAACATATGAGGACCTCAGAAGTCAAGGGGTCTAAGTAACAAAATCGTTGTTTTGAGAAAACTTAAGTCAAAGTTGAAAATGTTTGGTACAGCCCACTAAATAGTTAAGAGGCATTACCCTAGATAGCATCTCCTGTCATGAAAATCACTTGGATCCCTTTACCACCTAAAAGATTTATATTTTCACGTCCCATTCCTGTACATAACTTGTTTTTTTTAATGTTACTTAGACCCCTTGACTTCTGGGGTCCACATATATGTATTTTATAAAGTCATGGCAACCATTCAATAAGTGTAGCAGAAACATTCGATAAATTTAGTGGTTTCATAACTTATGGCATGGAGTTATGGGTTCCATAATTAGTTAAGATGGCGGATGCGTAATGAGCCGCTTGAAGACTAGAAAAAAAGTTTTGAGACAAATGACCAGTTTGTTTACTCTTACTGACTAATTATTATGTGCAATAACAATTATTCAATCGCTAAACTTTCATAAATTTTGGTGGTAGCAGATTAGATCAAATATTCGAAGCTATCCACCATTGGTAAATAAGTTATCTAGCTAGTAGATGTCTTCCTGCAACTGGAATATTTTTATGAGTTCCATAACTTAATGGATCTCATAAATATTGATTCCATAGCTAAATGTTCTTGCAACCGGCAATGAGCGAGATAGTTCCAAGTTATAATGGAGACAATATTCGATTTATTCCTTTCATTTTCCGCAGCTGTAGGAAGTATGAATTAAATATTGCAATATGAATAATATACTGTTATATGACAAATTCTAAATAATTAAATAAAAATACCTGTGCAAGTCTTTATTTGAGACATTTTTTTCGCGCAGTACGTTTAAAACTCTTTCACAACGGAAGGCTTGTTGTGATCTTGAAAACTTCTAAAGCCGACGGCTTTAATTTATTTTATTCGCGTTAGTAATGGAATATTTTAGGGATATACTGAACTGATTACTGATTTTTACCGACAGTTATGGTCGTTAGAGCGAGATAGTTTCCTAGTCTTAATGGAGACCATATTCGTGTTATACGTTTAGATTTAAGCAGCTGTAGGAAGCATAAATTTAATATTGCACTATTAATTAGGCAATAATGTCATGTCAGTGAAATTCTAAGTAATTAAATAAAAATATATTTATAAGCCTTCAACTTGACTCATTTTTTTTCACGCGACACGTTTAAAATTCGTTCAGAAATGGACCTTTTTGGTGACCCTGAAAACAAGACTGCGGTGATGATATGATTTAATTTATAAAATAGTTGAGAAAACACGAATTACACACTGTTAATTTTTTTACGAGATCCAGGTGTTAGAAATTCCTCATTTTTTAAATTAAGATCTCTCTGGAGTGCATACACGTAACGTTTCTCACATAAAAGGGCAGGTTTTCTTCGTCTAAGTCGGAAAGTAGTTCGATAAGTGGCTGATATCTTGATATCCTTGGAAGGGTGAGTAATTCGTCTTTAAATGAGACAAAATTCATTGATTTCTAGGTAAAGTGATACATCGATCAAACTACCCTAACAGTCGATTCTGATGCCCGTTTTACACGGGAGACGGAATGGCATGTTATTCTCAATCCGGCATGCAATAAATATTGAGTTATAGCAAGGACAATTTTGTGATCTCGCGTTCATGCATTCGTTCTTGTAACTCACCGCTCTCCGCGACGCAAATGGCAATGCACGTTCGTACAAACATCAAATTGCGCAATTACATGCCCCGGGTCAAAACGGGAATAAGGTAATTAAAATTGGCATTATTTATGTGTTTTCGGAGAAATAATTCATAGCCTGTCGATTTTTCATTGAATATAAACACCAATCGCACTGTTTTGTAAACTGTGCTTCGCGGAACCCTTCACTTCGAAGGCTCCACATGTGTTGTGTGAAGGGCTCCGTTCGCGGTATTTATGAAAATAGGTAAAAATCACCTAATTAAATTACTGCTTACATCTAGCATATTCCACTATTGTTTTCTTAAATTATATAGGTATGTACGGTAACGCATAGCGTGAAATGTGCTTCATAGAACACAGAAGGAAACGAAATATTCCTTGAGGCTCGACGAGAAACTTTTGCTTCACAAAGAGCTCCTTGGCTAAAAATGTTTTGGGAACTGCTAATCTATCGTCTTGAATTGAACTGTACTCATTATCTATAAATTTCTGGAACTTACCCGGTAACTTCTACCATAAATTCTAAAACTTCCTACTAAACAATGCAGAAAGAACAATCTGAAAATTAATGTTACAGTCAAATGTCTAGAATTGAACTGTACCTTGTGTCTTGATTACATACACTAACCTATTTAGCAGAAAGTGAAATTGCGTTAGTTCACCATAAATAGCGATGCAGACGGCTCTTTTGGACGGAAACCAAAGTTGATTACAATAATTGCGTCGAATAACCCGCTAATATGTACTTCCATTTCGTTTTCGAATAGAATAAAGAAATTCATCGGCAAAATACATTTTTCGCGCAATACCGACGCTAAGGTGGAATTCGGTATTCGTTTTAAGCAAAAACTTTTGACTCGCTTAGCCACAGTCAGCGACTTCTTTTCTCGTCCATCTGAGCCACTGATCTAAACAAAACTCCGGGTAAAAAACTGAGTGAGATGATAAAGTTCGTCAGAGAACCGATTGATAAGAGATAAATTCTCCAAGAGGAGATAATAAAAGCCAACGACATCAGCCAAACTCAGGTGAAAGAACCTTTTGTCACAAGTTACAACCATCCACGCACTCCGGTTTATTTCTATAAACGGGAGAAAACTTAGGGTCACGCATTGTGTAAGAAGTTTGGCTTCGGATAAGAGTTGTATGAAGATACCACGCGTGGCGCGTAGCCAAGCATAAAATCAATGGTTGGCGAATTCACTTTGTGGAAATTTCGATTAATGTTAAGAATGAAGCAATTGTATGTTAATTTTTTTACGAATCGCGATTCTTCTGTGAAATGATTCATCCATTGGAAAAAAAGATAAATGCCACCGTGATTTTATATTTATGCAACTAACATAAAAGCTTTAACCTTCCTCGCTTGGTAATCCATTATTATAAAAATAAGGCCTAACATTTCCGACCTCCGAATGAACTCCTCATCATTTCCACGATTAAAAAAACCTAAGCCTTCACTCCATACATCGGGGTAAACAAATATGGCGCACCGGCCACACCCACCTTACAGCATTCACAGTAAGCGCCCTCTCCATCTACCTCAATGCTTCCATCTCAAATAAATTTGTTAGGACATTGAGGTCATGCCGTCTGGCAATCAAATTTGAGCGTATTAAGTACTCAGGGATGATTGCGGGAATTACTGCTTACTTAATGATTGCGTTTGCTATGGTAGCACGGTCTAAACCTTCATTAAAGCTCTTAGCACAACTCTTTACCCACATCTAATATAAAATGACCTCCAAAAGCGCCGTTAAGTTCCATATTTTCAAGTCTGAATTCAATTTTACCCTAGAAATGTGTGGCCGAGTTAAATTTTTCACTTAAAGTAACCCCCGAGAAAAGTTTGCCCACACTAAACAGCGGCACAGAATCAAGGCCGGATGCAGGTTAAAGACTGGTAATTACCATATCCGATGGTTACTTGGACAACACTTCCCGAAACGCATTGAAGACGGAATATAAATGCCAGTAGTACACTGTGTTGACTACTGAATCTAGCCCCGCAAATACTTACATATCTTACTTTTATCCAACAATTTGACCTCAGCACTCCACCTGTCACCTGTCATTATCACCCGTGGCGATTAATTTTACTCCCTTTGTACTTTATTATAAATATTTGTGTGTTGGGCAGAAAGAATTTAGGTAATAGTATTATAATTACCGACGATGAAGTGCCACAAAGATTTGAAAAGAAAACATTTTTCTGAAAACATAGCCAAACATTTTTTTACGAAAATATATCCAAGAAGAAAAGACGACTATAAAAGGAATTTTGGTACATAATAGCCTCTACGAAGCAGTGATTGAAAGGGCAATATACTCCTAAGCTCTTCAAGCCGTAGAATACTTAGCCCTCACCGTCCATGGAGAAATTGAGATTCTCGATAAAACAGGAATTATTTAGAATGTTAATGGGACACTAATTCCATTTGAACGACTAACATCGACTGAGAGCAAAAGTCGAACACTTGGTACTCCTTTTTCCAATCACTGCAAGTACAAGCGAATGGTACGAAGTCACTCGACGGGTAATATACAGGGTGATTCAAAAGTCTAGTTATGATTACGGAAAATCAGAACTTTTTTATTTTTCAACATAGATACATGAAACAAAGATGAAAATGTTACTAAATACGTCAAATCGTGCAGATGTTTGCCGTGCTTCAAATGGAGGTCACATTGAACATTTGTAGCGATAAAAAATAAAACTTGATGTACTTAGAAACATTTTCATCTTTGTTTCATGTATCTATGTTGAAAAATAAAAATTTTCTGATTTTCCGTAACCATAACAAGACTTTTGAATCACCCTGGGATTCAATGATTGCGTTTGCTATGGTAGCACGGTCTAAACCTTCATTAAAGCTCGTAGCACAACTCTTCACTCACATCTAATACAAAATGACCTCCAAAAGCGCCGTAAATTTCCATATTTTCAAGTCTGAATTCAATTTTACCCTAGAAATGTGCGGCCGAGTTAAATTTTTCACTTAAAGCAACCCCTGAGAAAAATTTGCCCACACTAAACAGCGGCGCAGTTTCAAGGCCGGATGCAAGTTAAAGACTGGTAATCACCATATCCGATGGTTACTTGGACAACACTTCCTGAAACACACTGAAGACGGGATATAAATGCCCCATATACACTAAGAGATACAATTCTTCTTTAAAAAATACTGGGAGACCTGGGTTCGAATCCGGTCAAGTGATACAAATTCTTAATGGCGAATTTCATCTTTTGGTGAGCTTCTTACTCAATTAGGAAAACATGTCACTTTCAATGAGGAAGCGTCGTCTCATATGTTTGACACCCACATTTATCGGATGCCTGAAACAAAAAAGCTAACTAACTAATCAACCTCATCATTTCTAGGAAATTTACAACACCGTTGGGCAAACGTCATTACAGAAAGACCAGGCCGGATCCTCCCAGGCGATAATGTAGGATAGACGCAAAGTTCGGGACCGGGATATGCGAGATAAAGAATTCTCACAAAATTTAAAAAAAAAGTGGCGCCAAATGGACTGAGGAGAGGAAAGCCATCTTCTCAACCAAAAAAATAAATAAGAGGATAGACAGAAAGCTGAAAAGTGTTAAGGAGGTCGGATCGATTTCAGTTTATGTATCGACACGGGTGAAAATTTGCTCACGTATTCTCATTACTAATATTGATTGATGAAATTAAAAGAAATACATCACTCCAATTCGATTTTTAACCCTTTGAGTGCCACGCGACGATATATCGTCGTTTGCAGAATGTGCCAGAAGTGCCAACGACGATATATCGTTGTCTATGAGGAGACCTGTTTAAACAATGAGTCATTACAAAAAAAATTATTTTTTTCGTATTCATTAGCAAAAAAGTATTCTTTTTCAAATACAGAAATGATCATGTAAAAATAGTAAAAAAATAATAATTAATTTGCCGTAATAAACAAATAAAAATTGTATGAATAAAGGCCTACAGTTTTATCAAAATACCCATGGCACTTCTGGGAGTACCCACCAAAAAATTGGTGGCACTCAAAGGGTTAACAATTCATTAATATTTTCACACGTTTCCTAATGGTATAAGATATATCTGGTGATCATAATACGATTATTACCAGATATTCTTCTAAACGCGAAATAACACATTTTTTATCATTAATATGGCAGCTAAAATAGACAAATATCAAGGAACCACAAACAGTCTAAATTTCGAAAATAACACTTCAAAACGTTTGAAAGGGTCCGGTTTGGACCAGGGGTAGAATGTTCGACTCCCGTAATGAGGGTCGCAGGTTCGAGACGAAGCGACTGAAAATATTCCTGGCTGGCCAAAACGAACCCCATCGAAATCATTTTGAAGTGTTATTTTCGAAAATTGGACTCTGTGTGGCTCCTTATATTATATTTGTTAGCTGCCACCATAATTATAAAACATGTGTTATTCCTGGCTGACCAACCAACTTTTGGACGCTACTTAAATTTGACCCCACTACTGAGAGGCAGCAGAACGCATTGATAGCGCAGATCAAGAAGATTGGACCGGAACCAACAGCCGCAGTGAGTGTGAATCACAGTTGCAACGAGTGTGAAGTTTACGGAATCGGCCGTGGTACTGCGATGTGGAAGGCAACGAGGAAAACTACCACATTACTCTCCCAAGAGGTTGCAGCCTTGCATTATACATATGACACAATGGCATTCCACCCAGTAACATATTTCGCAGGTAAAATAGTCCCCCAATCGGAGCTCCTACTGGGAAGGGTACATCAATCAGGAAGGACAAGTGCAGGAGTGAGGCCTGATTCCGTCTTTCGAACTTCGTACCGATAACTCAAGCTATAAAATCTAACAAGAGAAACAGTTTTCAATACAATTCGTGTATCAACTTCATTACTGCCTATATGGTGAGTTTCAAAGCATGAACAGTTCCACTAAAGAAAAATGTGACAAATAGGATTTTCAGGCGTATTTTAAAACTTAATCAAATAAGCACTAAACGATTAAAGAGTACAGCTTCAGCCACCTTAAACGTGTTTTTAATTGGCCGAAGCGACATTGAAAAAGAAGAAATAGCGATGAATGGGAACATTTACCCAATAAAACCAAAGATGTGATACATCAGGTAGTACATTGTTAGAGCCTTTGAAATGAAGACGCATGGAAGAATATGGCCAAAGCTGAAACGAGAAAGGAGAGAATGAAATATTTGTAGATATTCCGGGCGTATCTGGTGAATAGAGGTCTCTCGGGTATTCTACCGGTGTAAGCGACTCCATTTCCGCATCCGTTCCGTTTGGATTTCGTAACCCCTGCGGATGAAGAGCAAGTCGTTCTTCGTCTGGATTTATGGAGCTGCTAACCCGGAGGAATACCCGAGGGACCTTTACTCACTTGAGTGAATAGTGGCAGAGCACAGTAATCTAAAAACGACAACAGCTGAAAATGTCCCGTTCGCATAGTATCTTCGCCTAGTAAACCACAAATAATGTCGAGGAAGGTAAGTCAAATAATAGCAATGAGATGAATAGTAAAAGAATACACAGCGTACTTCAGGTCGTAATTACAGCGATTAAGTTACAAGTCAAACTCTTTTGACAGTTGTCATCCAAGCCCAAATTTATATTCCATTATCAATCTCAGATGTTAATAACAAAATATTTCGCAAATAATTACGCAGGGCATTTTAACGCCTCAACATTACCTAATGAATGAAAAAACAACATTAAGACCGAATCTGATAATAAGCTCGACGTCCAGAGATTAAGATTTCTGGACGATATATCACCATAGCTCAAGAGAGATACTCCCTGAAGAAAGAAACCTTTCGAAACGAACTTAAAGAAAGGCTAGGGAAAAAAGGCTGTCCTTACTTTATACTACGATAAAGTCGATACAATACAATTTTCAAAACACTACTCACGGAATCTTGAGGACCGCATCACTCCGTGAGATGGTCGCAGCAATAATGACGAGAGTAAAAGGAAGGAAGTCCACAAAAGAAAACCAGCGGAATTTCTCGAAAGAAAATTACTTCCGATGATAACACACACATACACACACTTGTAGATGTTCCTATTAAGCCGTTCCCTTATGGGGTAGGCACAGACAAAAGAAGTATATCAATGGAGTTAGGGAATATTTCCTCGGATTCTACTTGTATTGCTAATTTCAAGAAAAATCCCCTGAATATTTATTCGACATGTTTTCCGTGAAACCTTCCACTAGGGATATGTGCACTAGATGTGATCCTGAGTATCTTTACTTTCCTAGTCACCGCACAACGAAGTTCCAAAATTCTTTCTTGGTCACTGCGTGGCATCTCTGGAACACCCTGCCCAAAAACATAAAAAATTGTTCTTCTGTTGCTAGTTTTAAGATGAAATATTATAATATGTTACTTTCTGACCACTAAATGTTGTTATTATTTCGCATATTGTTGTAATTTTGTATATTGTTGTAATTAATGTAAATCCAGAAATGTATGCAGATGAATTTGTTATATGATATGATTTCCAAAAAACTTTGCATTCAGCATTGTAAAATGGTATTAATTCATACTTAATTTTTTCATTATGTAACTGTCCAAATTGTTGATTTTGCTCCTTATGTTGCTCACAAAAATGTAAATTGCTTTTGTTCTTAAGGGGTATATCCCCACGACAATTAATAAATTATTCATTCATTCATTCATTCATTCATATTTCATACACACCCATCAGTTCTGAACATTCTTTAGACCCGGTTTTATGGTACCAGGCTACCGTAAACTTCAAGTTGATTTTAGGTGATTAAACAACAGATGTCTGCACGAAATACTAACAACAATACGAATATAATTCCAACCTCTTCGTCTAATTTCAAACAGAGGAAACGACGAGGTACTTCAAAGACGTTTCCATCTCAATTAAGGCCTGGTCACACGACACATAAACCCGTACGAGTTACTGTGTGAATGCATGAACGCGTGAATGAACGCTAGATATTCAACGTGTAACCACATCAACTTGTACGAATGCATGAACAGGAAAATAGAACTTGCTCTATTTGGTTCACGCATTCGTGCATGAACTTGCACTTGAACGCGTACGGGTTAATGTATCGTGTAACCAGACCTTCAGTCGAAGTTTCCACTGGAATGACGGAGGCGCATGGCCACAGAAATATCAATAATTGGAGGCGTTTCGTCAGAATTCACAAAATTAATGAAATGGATTCACATGGATTCTATTGGGAACATACGTCCTCTATTAGATATAAATGGCAAAATTTTACCTTTCCGCGCAATTTCTCTAGCAAATCGAACTTGAATTTCATTGCGTTCGATGGAAAAATACAAAAAACACGTGGAAAATAGTATTTTTATGCCTAAAACAAATGCTATTTACACGAAAAACTGTTAATAAGAATTGATAAGTACAGGAAAATTGATTTGAAATAAAAAAGATCCACCTTAGAGTCATACATTTAGAGTTATAAGCTTTTTACTGCCGAATTTGAAGTAGAAATGTGGGAATCCCATATATATGGCGCTGCAACAGGCGTCTACGGCTATACTAAGGGTCCATTAAAATATATTCGTGGGATAATTGTCATTTTTGCCTACATATTTGCTTTCAACGCCAAAAGCATTCTATCAGCGAAAGCATGATATTTAAAATCATTTTTCAAAAAGTTGGAATTCAATAATTGTTTTGATTCGCACAGTCACGAGGGAAATTCCTTACAGAAATTCACAGAATATTGGCACGCGCATGCGCAGTATGATTTGGAGAGTTTTAACCAATTGTGCACGGAGAGGTTTACGAAAATATTGGCCATGAGACATGGTTTTTCAACCATTGCATGTACAAATGATACAGAACGAAGTCACTTGCACGGGTGTATATACACCAAGGGTTGAAATTCGCCATGAAAAAAATCACTTGACTTGACCGGGATTCGGACCCGGATCTCCCAATTGCCGGTAAGGTGAGTCAGCCGGTTACACGACCGACAACTGGAAGATCAGGGTTCGAATTCCGGCCAATTCATGTGATTTTATTCACGGCGAATTTCACGAATGGATTTACGAAAATATTGGCAATGGGACATGGTTTCACAACTATTGAACGTACAAAGTATATAGTACTGTCACTCGCACGGGTGCATATACACCAGGGTTGAAAATCGCCATGAAAAAAACTCACTAGACCGGGATTTGAAGCCGGATCTCCCAGTAGCAGGTCAGATGTGTTAGCCAGCTACACCACCGGTAACTGGGAGATCCACGTTCGAATCCCGGTCAAGAAAAGCGATTTTTGTCACGGCGAATTCCAACCCCTGGCTTACATTCGCACAATTTTCTCGCTCCACCCCTAACGAACAGGGGAAGACCAACGCAACGTGAGTTTCGTACACTCCACAACCAAGCGGAACTCCTGAACTCTATCCGGCGAGGACTCCAAACAAACTTCACGGTTTTCAACCACGTTATAAATATCTTGGGCTCATCGGCCTCACAGAGAAGCCGGCCGAATTCATTTTTTTTCGGCCCAAGACAGCTTGTTTGGAGTCAGCTGAGAACTTTTTTTACTCCTCGTAACGCAATCAATATGAACAGGAAGAATGCATCACTTTGGAGTCCATACGATTCAAAACTACACTGGAATTACCTCCAACTGATAAGTTCCTACTTCTTTATCTACATTTAATTTTAATGAACCGAACTTATTAAGGGTATCGCACTTTTAATAAACTTCCCCGACTCGTTTTAAAAAAATACACCCGACATGACAGCAGGAACAGGCCAAATGTGAGCCAAATTGAAATCTGCAACGCCGAACTTCCTATTCCCCAATTTGATCACCATGCCTACATCTACGAGTTGGGCGTGAAATCCATCCTACCCTAAGTAATTTGACATGTGTATTGGCCCAATTTTTTTATTTTTACCATATTAATAATTAATTACCAATTAATAACTAACAATAAATTACAATAAAATTAAATTTTATTATAATTACCATATAAATTTTTACCATAATAATTTGTTAATAAGACGCATTGGATTCCCTGAAGAAATCCACAGAATATCACCTTACGTCCTATGTCGCCCATACCAAGGTTGGGTTTGGCATAAAAACCACAATGAGCTCAAGGTGTCTCAAGGTGCCTGTCGAACAAATTCCAGAAAATTTTTGTTGGAATCAAGACAATTATCACTTTAGACTTATCTGATGAAATGTAATCAAATGTCGAATAAGTATCGATTCATTGATGATTATCGTATGCAACAACAATTAAGCTATCTTACGGTTTGACAGCTTCAACATTAATAAATTACCACATCCTGTCCGCGTGCGAATATTAGGGGAGACCGAGGCCAGTTGGTTACTCTTGTCTTTGGAATATTCTGCTTTCAACAATATTGTTTTGAATGAAACAATTATGCAGTGTATTGAAACACTATTCATCCAGAATAATTAGCAACTTTACGTAAAAATATCACAAATAAAGTTTTTTTAAAATGTTTCCTACAGCAATACATGTATACGAACATGCTCCATATGCGGGTCCATTTGGCACACAGCCCGGGGAACGTTCGTACACGTACATAAAGGCACTTAGAAAACTTTTCCCGAGGCATAAAGTCACCTATTAGCCTAAAATATTATGAAAGCATTCCAAAGTGGCCATCATCATCATCACTGCTACTGTTAGTTAACCGACAAAACAATTTTTTTTCCTCAAATACTGTTTAGTGAGCTCATTTTTTTCCATTTCACGCATCATATACAATTCACTTGTGGTTTTGAATTCTTTCAAAGCACCAGGTACGTTTAATTTTTTTACACTCTGCAACCCCTATTTCTCTTTCACCAGGGGTTTTTTCAGGATTGTCTAGCATTATTGACAACTTTCCCTTCTTTTACCCCTTGTTTAATCATTTTCTAGCCCCGTCCCTATATATTTCATCAAACATGATCTACAGTGGTCCATTTAAAATTCACAATTACATTGAATGCATCAAAATGTAGCCGAATGAATGCCCTACGAAACTGCATACATTGAATGCCTTAGTTCAGTTATTAAACTCTAAGTTAATAAGGAAATAATATAGCAGAATATTACTATGGAGTAAGTAGAAACTTATTCTATGATATTACTAACCGGCTCAGAAAACTCACAGTGCAAGACTATTCCCAAACGAAGGCAAGTAGCTCATCGGCAGCGTGATTCCCGTGTTTCCCGGGAGTGAGATAAATTTTGGTTACCAGATTTGGCACAGACAAACAGCTCATACTCAAGAAAACCTTATAGATAACGTGCAATCAACCTATTATCGCCATTATCAAAATTTATTTCTGCGTTGTCACCGTAAGTGGGTCTATGGGCAAAATTTCAGAGCTCAGCGTCAACACGTATTAGGCTAAATATCAATTACAAGATATGACCCAGGCAAACTGGTGAAACTCAATTCATTTATTCGTTGCTCGTTCAATCCTAGGATTGGTTGACTGCAGCCCTCCACCGTTCCCAATCTTATGCTAGGTCCCTCATTTTTTTGGAATCTCTTCCGATGTACTTCCATCTTTATTTGGTCCATGAACATATTCTTGGGTCTTTTTCTGGGGACTTTTCCCTCTATTTTGCCTTCAACTATGTAACCCGGATACTCGAATACCCAACAACCCGGATAACTCAAGTGAACTAATGAACTTTGTTTACTTTGTAAATGTGATCATGGCTCCTCACCATATACCCAAACCATACCTTCCACAGTGTAAATTGTAGTTGACTTTCCCAAAACACAAACTGATTTTTTTTCCCCCTCTCCACCCCCTAACTCTTTCCCACCTCCAAGCATCCCCTCCCCCACGCCCGCCTCCCACACCCCCTAACCCCTCCTCT
This sequence comes from Ceriagrion tenellum, assembly GCA_963169105.1. Classification (NCBI taxonomy): domain Eukaryota; kingdom Metazoa; phylum Arthropoda; class Insecta; order Odonata; family Coenagrionidae; genus Ceriagrion; species Ceriagrion tenellum. Next base: position 46,767,809 of record OY720642.1, read on the forward strand.
CCCAGATTCCTTCCCCTCCCCTACCACGAACCTGTATATATAGAGAGATAGATGTAGTATTTGCACCTGATGATGACACGAAGTGTCGAAACCCGGGTCGTGTTATTAAACCTATAGTGGAGTATACAAAGTTTTATTTAAGTTACTATGAATTACTTCCACAAAGTCAAGCCTGGAACCATTTCCTTTGTTCGACTATGTTCTTCACAAACCCATTGTGTCTCTGGGTGTGTCCAATCCATCTTGTCCTTCTTTTCTAAACGGAGTTCCATACAGTCCTTTCAACTTCTACTCTCCTGTACACTTCGTCATTTCATATTGGGTCCGTCCATTTTATCTTCAGCATCATCCTCCAGCACCGGATTTCGAAGATTTCTAGATTTATCTAGTCGGCTTTTCCAATGGTCAATGCTTCCGATCCATATAGCGCTACGCTCCACATGAATGTTCCACATACTGTTTCCTAGTTCGTAGTCCTAACTCAATAAAACTCATTAGTAGTGAAACTCAATAAGACCTTTTAATAAAAATGGAGGAGAACCGAACAAAAAAGTGAAATGGAGAGGGTAACACTGAACGAGAAACAGGACAGGACAAATAAAAGGACCACGTAGAAAGACATGCCAAGCGATCAAAATAAAAGGGAGCGAAAGCATGCCTGAATGATTGGTAGACCTGGAAGTGAGACCGACAACTGAGGCTGTTAGCAACAACTAAGGACAGGTGAGTAGTTAGGCAAGAAAGGATTATCTGGGCAATGTAGAAAGGGTTGAGAGAAATCCGGCGTCGGCACTGCCCCGCCATTAGAGAAATTCGACTGGAACGACGATAACTTGATAGCATATCTGGCTAACACAGCTGACCATCAATTAGAAGATCCGGGTTAGAAAATGATCAAGTAAAATTACTTTTTTTCACGGCGGCTATAATCCATTTCGTGTATACCTTCCTGCCTCCATGACTTGGATGGTAACAACCCCTGGCATGCGTCATTATAGCATTTCTCATGCTGTTAAGGTAGTTTGAGCGAAATATCACTTCACCTAGCAATCAATGACTTTGGTCTCATCTTCTAATAAATAAAAATTAATGTTTGTTTGTTCGTCTTCTACGCGTCCAAATACAATTCACCAGATTTCGATGAAACTTTGGTGAGATGTTGTGCGCGCTCCCGCGAAGGTTTCTAAATTATTAAATCCATTGTACAATAGATGGAGCGCAAGTTGTTTCAACAAATGAGTGTTGGCGCACAGCTTCTCAAATAAGTGAGGAAAGACAAGCAAGCAACGAAACAGATCGTTTACAATTTGCTCCATCACGTGCTTCAGAACCGTATCAGTCAGAAATAATATCGCGAGCATCAGAATCATATCAGTGAGACATAATTTGTGTTAAAAGGTACGTAATTTATTTGTACCTAGAATAATATTTGGTGCAGTGGTCTCTTTGTTTGCTTTTTTTAATTCTTGCATTCGACTTTCGTAGACACATTGTTTTTTTCTAATATTGGATTTTCAAGCTCGAAATTGTCTAATTTTTGCACTACTTCTACAATAAAATATTTTATTTACTTAGATACCGCAACATAGGCATGGAATGGAAAATCATCACATCATTTGCGCGTTACGAATACCTGTGTATATACGAGGAATGCATTGGACTAGGCCTCAAATTTTGTTTAGAGACCGATTTTGTGGGCGGTAAGACCAAAAATATTGTATATCCCAAAGCACTTGAATAAATATTCAAATATTTACTTAAATACACAAAAAATGATTGCATTTCATTTATATTGTAAATGTTACAAAAAAAATATCTCACTCTTTTGAAGGTATCAAAATATCAGCCCCTTACCGAACTACTTTCCGAGATTTTTGACGAAAAATGTCAGCCCATTTACATGGGAAATGGTACGTGTATGGACTCCAGAGAGACATTTAAATAACGAGGAATTTCTTATATATAGATCTCGTCAAAAAATTAAGTGTGTAGTTTGTATGTTTCCTCAAATATTTTTGAAAATAAATCATATTGTCACCAAATTAATTTTTTCAGAATCGCACAAAATCTTTCGTAGTGAAGTAGCTTTACACGAACCGCTTGAAACATACGAGTCAAACTAAAGACTAATGTTGATATTTTATCAAATAACTTGGAATTTCAGTCATATAAAAGTATCTAATTTCTCCACTAAGAATGCAATATTTAATTCATGCTACCTACAGCTGCTGAAATTGAAACGTACAACTCGAATATGATTACTATATGACCAGGGAACTATCTTGCCCACACTACCTTAAATATTTCAACAACCAAGGGATTTTCACGTGATCACAATATAAAAGATGCTCCGTAAAATATCCGAAAATTTAATTACACCACACCCACCTAGCCTTCCACACAATTTACGTTCTTATCAAGGTAGGAGATGAAATGGGTCCAAACCTAATCCTTAGTGGTATATTCAACTTGTGAGCAAATTTTACCAGTATGTTACATTTTGTGACCATGCTATCAATAACCAAATACCACAAAGTATCGCCCGATGCGTCAAACTTCATTAGCAGGGAGATTAAGGTAGTTTGAGCGAAAGAGTTTCCTAATCATGATGGAAACTATAGTCAAGTTACACGTTTTAATTTAAGTAGCTGTAAGAAACCTGAATCAAATAAATGGTGGAATAGCATAAACTTTTATAACACAGAAATTCGAAGTATTTAAATAAAAATGTCTATTCAGGTCTTTAATTTGATTCATTTTTTCACGCGGTACGTTTAAAATCACTCATAACGGTAGGTTTTCTGCGATTTTGAAATGATTACTGCGGTGACAATGTGATTTATTTATAAAAATAGTACAGAAAAAATAAAATCAATAAACTTAATTTTTTTACGAGATCTAGGTGCTATAAATTACTCAATTTTGAAATAAGGTGCATACTCTGGGGTGCATACGCCTTCCGGTTCACATGCAAAATGGCTGGTATTTTCGTCAAAAATCTCGGAAAGGACTCCGGTAAGGGGCTTGTATATTGGTGTCTTTGGGAGGGTGAGATATTTTTCTTTCAAATGAGACCAAATTCATTGATTTCTAGGTGAAATGATATTTCGCTCAAACTACCTTAACTGAAGGGCTACAAACCAGGTAACAGTACGTGAATACATTCGAGTGGAGAGTGGCACTCTATGGATGGGAAGCATAGACCATTAGAAAAGCTGACCAGAAAAGACCAGAGGCCTTCAAAACCTGACGCTGGAGGAGGGTGCTGAAGATTACATAGACTGACAGAATAAGGAATGAATCGTAGAGAAGAGTAGAAGGGGAAAGGACCATATGGAAAACCATACAGAAAATAAAGAACAAGATGGATTGGACACATCCTGAGACACAATAGATTTGTGAAGAACATACCGGAAGGTAAAACAGAGGGGAAAGTTCCCGGAGTAAGACCTAGGAATGAGTTCAAACACCCAATAAAGAGGTAAGTACATTGGAGGAGATACCAGGAGGTAAGGAAACTTGCATTGGATAGGGAAGGGTGGAGGGCTGCAGTCAATCAATCATAGGGTTGAATAACCAATGAATGAAACGAACCTTAAGAGGTAAATATATCTGACCGGAAATTGGGAGGTCCGGGTTCGAATATCAGACTAGAGAATTGGTATCGTTTTACGCTAATTCCATCAATTTTATCTGTGCCAAAAGTTATTGGTCCAAACTACACGAAACTTGGCGGTGTACCTACCCTTCATTCATTATGACATTGAAGAAAACAACCCCTGCCACACCCTATTGCGGCACCCTTCACGCTGGTAAGTAGTTTCATAAGAATAGGACCGCCGCGCCGTAAGGAAGTGCTCCAAACATCGAGGTAGACGGAGATGGCGCTTTCTATGGCGGCCAATGCTAAAAGCTGTAATGTGGGCGTGGTCAGTCCGCCATTTTTGTTTACCCCGATTTTCTTTTAGCGCTTACGGGCTGACGCACAAATTTTGCAATTTTAGATAGATAGATAAAAGTTGATTGATAGATTGATAAAAATTCATTTAAATATCTACGGCATGCCATGTGAAACCAAGAACATTTAGTGAAAAAACAATGCTCGTTTTTATAAAAGTTGTTACATATATTAAGTACAAAATTACAGTCAGTATTCATCAACGCCATTTAGCACACATAATTGTGATTTATTGATTGTAAACATAATTTTGATTGACTTTAGCGCATATTTTATCGTCATTGTTTTACACTAATAGGTGAATTCTACTAACTAATATTTAGGTGTGATAACCAAATACTGAACTGCAAGTGTTCTGTTGTTGCATAAGATATTTGTATATTTTATAATATTTAACTGATGAACTTTGTTTCAAGGATATAGGGAGGTGGTAAGTTGTTTTCGATTGATAACTTACTAGAAATCTATTGATGTCTTACTAGAAATGCATTTACTTTATTGACGTGTTCTCCTTGGAAGGCTCTATTTCGAACAGATTAATGATATTCTAAGGTAGCCCGAGCGAGATAGTTCCCTAGTCATAATAGAGACCATATTCGATATATACGTTTTAATTTCACCAACTGTGAGACAAATGAATTAAATATTGCATTAATAATGGTGGATTAATATAGTTTTTAATAATATATGACCGAAATGCTAAGTTAGCAAATAAAAATAACAGCATAAGTCTTCAATTTGATTCATTTTTTTCGCGCGGTGCGTTTGAAACTCCTTCAAAACGGAAGGTTTTTTGTGATACCCAAGAACTTATTGCGGTGACAATATGATTAATTTTCAAAAATAATTGAGAGAACATACAAACTATGCGCTGTTAGTTTTTTTACGACATCTAAGTGTTATAAATTCCTCATTTGTAAATAATGTGTCTCTGGAGTGCATACACGTACCATTTCTCATGCAAAAGGGCTGGTATTTTTTGGCAAATATCTCCGAAAGTAATGAGGTAGGGGTTGAATTTTTGGTGTCATTAGAAGGGCGAGATAATTTTCTTTAAAATGAGACCAAATCCATCGATTTCTAGGTAAAATGATATTTCGCCCAAAATATCTTTAAAATAAAATGGGAACTTGAAGGTTTAATTTGGTGGAAGGATGTCATAATAAAAAAGATAAAAATTTGTGACTTCCACAATTTATTGAACACTAGCGACCGGTTGTATGTCACGTGTTTGGATGGATGTCACGCCATCACGGCGGATGATGGCGTGACAGCCAAAACCGGTCGCTAGTGTTCAATAAATTTTTGAAGTCAAAAGTTTTTATCACGTTTACTACGGATATTCTTGTCCAAAGGAAAGCAAGGAAAGAGCAGGGATAACCAATATGGCCGTTATTTCGATTGTCAGGCTACAATTTGATGACGCCCCGTCCGTCTACTTCAATGGGTTCAATCGTCAAATCTCCAATGGAAACAAACTTTACCTCTTTGGCTATTACTTCTTTGGATTTTACTTCTTTGACATCGACTTTCTTTGCATATGTTATTTATTTATTTACAATAAAAATAATCCGCATTTACGGGGAAAACTTTGGTAAAATCGAGTACAACCCGTAGCACTCGGTAACCAATGATTGTTACAGGAGTTACTTGCATAAAATTGCGAACAGATGGTGGATACCCTTGCTGTTCACCAGTTATTTCTTCCTTTCATCTAAATCTACATAATACCCTCCGAGCCGCCGCATGGGCGCGTGGCAGGGGGTGTTAGGTCACCAGCCGTGTAAAGATGTAAGTTTTTGGGAGATGAAATGGTGACAGGAGTTTATTTAGTGGAGCTCAATTTTTATGGTGGTCACTTATTGTGGGCGGAAAGAACGAGTATTTGTAACTGTCTGTTCGGCAGTGTATCTCTCTAATTTTATCGCATCTGTCAGACCTAGATATGTAGTGATGAGTCTTGATAATATTCTCTAAGTCGCTCTGAAAAATATCAGTTCTGAATTTATCAAGCGACCTAAGCCTAGCGTGTAGCCTCCGAGTCTCTAGGGGCTCCCACCTTAATCCCTCTGAAAGTTATGAAACACTATATGTACGCTCGTAGCAGTACCGAGATGCGCTGCTTTTCTTCGCATTTTCTTAATTTTTTAATTAGATTTTTATGACCAGGGTACCTTTCCATCGGACTATCCAAAAGGAAGAGCAGGAATAATCAATTAGATGTGGGTCGTTCGCGAAGGAACGGGTCCGTGGATTGAACGGGAGAACCGAGGACAGACGTCTATGGAAATACCGTTCCATTCGATCAGTCGGTCCTTCGTTCCTTTCGATCAGTCAGTCCTTTCGGCCCTTCGTTCTAAGGAGGCTGTAAGCAGCTTACGGCCTCCTTACTTCGTTCTTTTCGGTCCATTGTTCCTTTCGGTCCGTCATTCCTTTCGCTTCTACCTTAAAGAGATAGGATGTTCGCTATGATTCCCCTAAAATTCATCTGCCAATGCTAGCGGTGTAATTAATAGTACTCTTTTCTTTATATAAATTTAACTTATTCACGAAACCATGTAAAATGTTGGTATTACATATTACCGTCCATTTGAATTCATCCAACATTCATCTTACTTCGTTCATACTTGCTTCTTGCTTCTTACTTCGTTTACTTACTTCATTACTTCGTTCTTTTCGGTCCATTGTTCCTTTCGGTCCGTCATTCCTTTCGCTTCTACCTTAAAGAGATAGGATGTTCGCTATGATTCCCCTAAAATTCATCTGCCAATGCTAGCGGTGTAATTAATAGTACTCTTTTCTTTATATCAATGAAACTTATTCACGAAACCATGTAAAAATTTGGTATTACATATTACCGTCCAATTTTGAATTCATCCAACATTCATTAACGCCGTCATTACGGTATACTTAGTATATTTGGGTTTATTTTACATTCTTTAAACACCAAGAGCAGGTTAAAAATAAAAATACATGACCACCAATAGAAAGGGAACGGGTCCCATAAAGGACCAGTCCAGAGCGAACGGGTTTCCAACAATGAACGGGTTAGCCCATCATCATAATCAATATGATTGTCATTTTGCTTTTCAGGCTGGGGTTAGATGACGCCATTCCCTCTTCATCTACCTCAATGGTTCCAAATGTTCCATTCTCAACTATATAGAGGCTCGATCATTCCGAGTCCCTTCCGAATAACCCCTGCCAGGATAACAGTCTCGACTGGGGAACAACACTTCCGCCCCAGCGAGGAATTTTTAATGCGGTAGGCAAACAAAAAAAAACGACACCATGGTTTCCAGATCCCAGCAAAGAGCAGCAACAACGGTGCTGCATTGTTCTTCCGCCAACAGTTCGCGCCACATTATACACACCTACCTCCTCCCACACCGGAAGTGATGCGTTCTTTCGTACGACCATTCCCCATTCGCCGGCCAGACTTCCTTCCCACGGCGACCATTTTAAAACACCCTCTCGCCCTCCCGCGCATAAATTAAATCAAACAAGGTGCGCAAACGGTCTCTCCTCAACGGACAACGGGGGAGGAGTCCCTTGTGAAACTGCAGCGGCTGGCAACAAACTTAAAATGCAGCCAAGGAAGTCAAGGGGATTTCGCACATTTATTTCGTGACCACTAGGGCGTCACCCGCCCAGCGGCGATAAATCACTCCTCGGGAAGAGGCGACACCAGTGGGACAGAGTAATTCAATTTCCAACGTTCCGAAACTAATTGTAATTTAGCGCCGAAGGAGGCCAAGGTAAGAACGGAAGGCGTTTCTTTTCATGTACGGCGTCGAGGAAATAAATCGACGGAATTACCCCGCGTGCGAATACTTGGGCACCCACCTGGTACGGGAACTGTCATTGGATCATAAGTTTGAAATTTTGGGAGGGTTTGGCCCATGGGTCGCTTATTCCAGATTTAATCATGACGATATGAGGCTTCAAGCGAGATATTTACCGATAGATAATGCCAATTTTCATGGGAAAATTGAGCGAGTATGCTCTCCAGAGGGAAGTCATGAAAAAATTGAGGAATTTCTTAGGCATACATCTCGTCAGAAATTGAACCACGCAGACATTTGACTAATCACAACCCTTATAAAAAAGATATCAATTACACATCACAGTAATTTTTAAACATTGGAAAAACATATTCACTAGTGAAGACTTGTTTACCATAACTTTAAACATATCGTGGGGAACAGAAATACAAAACATACGTCGCACAATAATAAAAAACCTAGGATTTTTCAAGCGTATAATAGGAAAGTCCTCGGATGCAAAAGTAAAAGAGAGATGATACTTCTCTCTGGACATGCCACACCTTGAATACGCCGCGAGAATTTGGGATCCCGGACGTAAAGATATAACCGAAAAAAGAATAAAATACAAGGGAAAGCTGCGGACTTCGTTAAAAACTGCAACAATCGAACATGTAGTTTTTCTCTGCTTTTTGACGGATTCGGTTTGGAGCCGACAGAGACTCGGAGGCTACACGCTAGACTTAGGTTGTTTGAAAAACTCAGAACTGTTGTGTTCCAGAGCGACACAGTAAATATAATTTTGTGTGACGCCACATAACATCTCCTGGCCTGACAGAAGCAATAAAATAAGAGAGAGATACAGATAGGTATGAAAATTCTTTCTTTCCACGCACAATAAGTGATAATAACAACGCAACTCCACTTAAAACATTCCCATCATACACGTCACCATTTCACCTCCCAAAACCTTATCCCTTAAATCTTTACACGGATGGCGTCCTAACATCCCCCACCACACGCCCATGCGGAGGCTAGCAGGGTAGCATGCAGATGTACAGCATACCATAAGCGTTTTTACCATACCGATCCAAAAGAGACACTGCCTTGAGAATTCAAATGAACATAAATAAAAATTGACAGAGCAGAGAGAATTTTTTTAAAAATCAGAAAATATAGCACTGATAACTTTGGAGCATTGCTCATATTCCTGCAGCTATCGACAGCAGGGGATTCAGAGACGAAACTAATACTGGGAGCGCCACTCAAGCCGCGACATAAATCATTCCCTTGTTAATTTTTCACTGTCATGACGGTTTGGAAAACTGCCCGGCCCAGCTTCTAAAATTTCACACCGGTACAAACGCCTTTGATAAACTATATTTTCGTTAAGACTTGAACAAATAAAAATAGTTTAAAAGCACTACGCTGATACGCAATCCGTAGCAACATCGTAGATAGAATTTTGCTCGTTAAATTTTCGCTTACAACATAAATTCTCACTCGCCCTAACAAAGCGAAATAGTTAAGGCTTTGAATACCTCTGACATTTCCAACGGAATTTTCTATGTTATTAATTTAGAGAAAGAATATGACAGCGCAATTCAACCTCTCATTATTTCAGCAACGGCACAATAACTATGGAACATAGATTAAGAACGGATATAACTGAATTCGTGCATTAATAGAGGACAGGATAAAGACGTCCTGGATCGTACTAAAAAGCCACATATCTTAAAACCTATCCATAAAAGATCGCCTACATTTTTCACAGTAAAGAATATCTGTAGGCAAAAGATTTTTGCTTTATTTCCAAAGTATGAGACGTATAACTACTACGAAATGTTAATGAAATGTACCAGTGCATTTTAATAATCAATAATATAATAATAATACATTTATTATGCACAATTTTAAGTACAAAAGTTTTTTAAAGAATTTTTCAGGAGCTTTAGTCAGACTTAAAGGTAACAGACCTTTGGGGAGGCTACCTTCCGTTAATTGCATGCATTGCCGTTCGTTAAATTGAAAAAAACCTAGCTAAGCATACATATCTTACGCATAATAGCATATCAATTGCGCTGCAAAAAAAATAACAAACCTATTACAATTTTTTCTCATCGAGCTTAAATTGAAATTGCGTACAGCGATATAATACAATAATACACAATAAGATAGCATAGCTGTGAATTTATTATAAAACAACAATATTTCAAAAATAGATATCAGTATTTTCGTGGGAAAAATCCATGTTTGCGGTTGTCGGTTACAACGGTAAGACTCAATCGGATCGTTAGTTTGTAATTAGTGGAGGGGTACAACTTTTACAACAGCTCGTGATAAACTCAGCATATAAATTTCGTTGTTATGATACACAAATGCTTAGCTATCTTAAATAAGAATTTCCACTCTCGACGACAAATATTAAGAGAATGGCGATCGATTACAATTGGACTGGAATGAGAACTTCCAAACACCTAGCCTTGGTCCTGTTTAATAAAACAAAGAAAAATGAAATAATAACGATTCTGATATTAACATTTCTAGTTTTCTTATTCGTTAAACCTCTGGGTTGGCAAGTAAACGCGGGGTTTAACATCGACGAAATGCTATATATATACTCCAAATGACGGACTGACGTGACCGTGATATCTAAACCACTTCCTACGACTTTCAGACATGAGGAATACCGGATGAAAGGCCCGAGAAGCCCTCGAGGGGATATGGGACGGGATGAGCCTTGATATTTACAGTGAATAGCGTCCAACACGTGAATATTGCGTAAGCCACTAAAATAACGTACAATTTCGTGCTTACTCACACGATGACTATTCATTGCAGTAGGTCACAGTAGTTAAAAAGGCGTATGCCTCGCGGGCTTACTCAAGAGGGCAAATGCATTTCATCACGCCTCAAGAATAGCAGGTATCTCGTACATAACTGCATATATTTATAAGCAATTGCGGTAGCGAGGCGCCTTAAAACACAAAAAATACACTTCAGAGCATACTTGTGAACTCATCTGTGGCGCAAAATTACGGATTATAGAACTTGATTTCAACGAAAAATATGAGTAAGCTCAACACTTATGTAATATGTTAAAATATGCCAATCTCGATCAAAATTTTAAAGATAATTATTTAATTCCACATTTCCGATAATTTTTAACTGAAAGTGTGAAACGATTTAGTTGTATATTTAAAAAGAGGTAAGGTATTCAAGTTGTTTTATGTATATTACGTGTCATTATTATAATTTTTTCCTAAGTAAACATTATGTCTAGTAATTGTTATTAATATTTTTGAATTGTATCCATGTAAACATGCAATTTATGTACCAAAAAAGTCTGAAGGCCCGATGTAAAGGTCTACGAAAATAAACGTATTAATATTTTTAGTATGTCCAATGTCCATCTTGAAATAGGTGCAAAATCAGTCAACCAGGGAACAAAACTTAAGAAAATTCGCTGTTTTTCCAATAACCTCCTGATCATGAAAATAGGAAACAGCAATAAACTTAAATTTTACTAAGTTCTTTTCAATTGAATATAAAATTGTTTACTTAGGTACCTTTAAGAAAAAGGCAACAGAACCACGTAAAACGCTAAAGAAGTTTCATTTATTTTCACCATTTCAACACAGAAATATCCATCGAAATTAATTTCAACGAACGGTAGGCCAACACTTCAGAGAAAAATAATTTTGTGAATAATTAAGACCGTTTTACACACGGCACGAACTGGCATAATTTTATAATTCATGTTTTTTTTCAATCTAGCGTGCAAAAAAATGTATTTTTCCATCGCGTGTTCATACACTCGCGAATGTAATCTTGCATTTCACCGCTTTAAACGAATCAATTTGAAATGTACGTTTGCACATAAATTAAATTGTGCAATTAGTTACATCGAGTAAAACGGGCTTGATACAAATCATTCACGAGCCATCAAATAAAACAACTGCAATTTAACGAATCATAAGTGTTTCGCAATTCTCAGGCTAACAGTGGAAACTTATTTGGAAGGGATTATTTGATCATCCCCAGAACCGAAGCCAAATCTTCCAATAGACGGTCAGGGATGTTAGGTATTAGCACCACAAAGCAAGTAATAAAGAGTGAATGAATGGCTAATATATTCATGCATAGATAACCAAATAGAGCAAAAAACTGGGTTACCATTGTCACATTCTGATCAAATAATAGTACAACAGTTAAGAAAAAACCATAATTAAACAATTTAACAAAAAGATTTAAATAACTCAGCAAGATTAAGTCTTAAGGATTTAAATATAAGTAAAGTTTATCTTTAAATGATTCCAGTGAAGAGGAAGATTTAATACGAGAAGGTAATGAATTTCAAAACTTAGAGACGGCGATAAGGATGGAGTTTAGGTAGAGGTTGGTACGGGCTAGGGGGATATGAAGAAGGCTAGGGTCAGAACGGGTTTATCTACGGGAAACACTTGTCCTGTAGGTAAATAAATTGTATAGGTAATGAGACCTTTGGTTATGGAAAAGGGGAAAAAGGAAAGACCCTAAGAAATATTTCATTCGGAAAACGAGAGGTAGCCACTTTAGGTCAACAAAGTATTTGGTCACATAATCGTCTCTGTGTTGCTCAAATATAAATATTAGGGATAATTTAAAGGTTAATGTGCAAAAACTTATTCTCATGAAAATGCGAGTTGCTAAAGACCACGAAGGATAAAATCGTAAACATTCGAGAAGATTTCCACCAAAGTCCACGCCACACCAATCATCACCCATCAGAGTGCCGAAAGCTCGTCAAGGCTTAAGAACCTTGAAAAGACAAGGCGCCAGCCACTACAGAGGCTAAAGATATTCCACACTTCTGCGAATAGTTTTTTTTAAGATTCTCCCCGACTCATTTGGATTCAAACGCAAAAAAGTCGTTATTGTCACCCGCTGTTATTCACATCTCTGAAGCGATCTTCTCAATCAATTTCAACTCACGTGCGGGGAGGTTATTGTTTTGAATTCTTAAAAAGCTTTTCTTTATTTATATTCGCTAACCATTCGTGAGAAACCTCAGCCAATCACTTATCTGTTGGAAACATCTATGCATTCGCAATTATACTTCCTGACTGCTCGTTGACATCACAAACTCCAAAGTAACAATCCAGTGAGGCAACTCCCTCATAATAAGCACTGGAAAATGCAACAACGACAATTGTGTAGTGTGTAATAATAAATAGTACAATATTATGAACTTAACACAAACGTGAAATTAATTTATGTACAAAAAGAGGAAGGAGGGTAAAGCTTCATGCCTTATAAAAACGTAAATAGCAATAATAAAATAATTCGCAAGGATAAATTTACTGCAGCAAAGCCACACGGAAGAGAATAGCGCTAGCTAAGGAGGCGTTTAGTAATAGAAGGGAGCTGATGACGGGAACATTGGGTAAGGATGTGAAGAAGAGGCTGGTTAAGAGCTTGATATGAAGCGTAGCGATGTGTGGTGCAGAAACGAGGACCCTCTGAAAGTAGGACGAGAATAGGCTGCAGGCATTAGATATGTGAGAGTGGAGAAGGATGAAGAAGGTGAGGTGGACGGAGAGGAAGACTAACGAGGAAGTGCTTGACATGGTGGGCGAGGAAAAGAAACTCTTGAATGAAATTCGAGATCGGCAGAGTAGGTGGCATGAGGATGTAATAAGGGGCGAGGGATTGCTCGAGAATGTGATAGAGGGAAGGATGTTGGACAAGCGGGGAAGGGGAAGAGAGAGAATAGGTTTCATGGACGGGATGAAAAGGGTAGATCGTATGCTGAGACGAAAAAGGATATACTAGAGTGAGATAGGTCTCTGATAGAAAACCAGGAAGTGATTCTCCGACCATCAGCAAAACCTACCTTAACCGGTGGAAAATTTTTAAAAATTACTGGCGCCTACGTTAATTGGATGACAATAATGCAAAATAAACGTCACAACGTAAAGATAACGCAGTGAGAACGAACGGGATTAACGCTACACACGCACAAACATAAACATGAAATGACATGGGGGACAATAGAGAAACCATTGAGGTGTATAGAGAGGGCGCCCACTGTTTCCGTCAATGCTAGACGATGTAACGAGGGCGTGGTCTATTCGCCATCTTTGTTTACCGCGATTTTCCTTTAGCGCTTACGGGCTGACGCGCCAACTTTTGCAACTTTGCGATTTTTTTCGATCGATAACTAACTAGAAATCGGTATGCATTTACTTCTCAAATATGCATTCCCTGATAGATATCTTTTATTTATTTTTCTTAATAATAATCCGCATTCCCGGCGAAAATTAAGGTAAAATAGTGTCGATACCATAGCAATAAGTAGCCAATATAAGTCTCTTTGAGTTACTTGCTTTAAATTCTTAAATCTCGAACAGATAGTTGATATCCTTTCTTTACGTCTGCTAATTCGTCCATTCCGTCGTGCTCTCCAAAAGAAAACAAGTAGAGAAAAGGGATTAGTAATACTGTTGTCATTTCGGATGCTAGGCTACAGTTTGATGACGTAATGGAATGATCCACTTACCTGCTACAATGAGGGGACCAAAATCACGACAAAGACAGTGTAGCGTATGATTATTGTAACTATTTAATTAAAAAACGGTCAACTTATTCCCTCTACCTTCAAGCTGATAACCAAATTCGTGCATGTATTTTAATTCATTTTGTATTATTTTTTTGTTATTTTTGTTTAGCCATGTTTACTGGTTACCAATGGAAAAGCTGACCAGAACAGTATAGATGCATTCGAAACCTGGTGCTGGAGGAGGATGCTGCTGCTCAAGGTAAAATGGACGGACAAAATAAGAAATGATGAAGTGTACAGAAGAGTAGAAGAGGAAAGGACTATTTGGGAACACCATACAGAAAAGAAGAAAGAGATGGATTGGACACACCTCAAGACACAATGGGTTTGTGAGGAATATAATTAAAGGCAAAATAGAGGGAAGAGTCCCCTGAGGAATACCCAGGAATAAGTTCCTAGACCTAATTAAGAGGAAAGTACATATGAAGAGATACTAGTAGGTAAGAGAACTGGCAATTGATAGGGAAGGGTGGATGGCTGCAGTCAACAACTCTGAGGATTGAAAAACCAATGATGATTCATGTAAGTCTGTAACTTGACTCATTTATTTCAAGCGGGACTTTAAAAACTCCTCCACAACGGAATAACCTGGATTAGAACCCGGATCCCTCGTTTTCTGCCGGGTGCTTTAGCCAGATAAGCTACCGAGACGTCCTCTTCCCCTGTGGTTTTTTTCCTGGATAGCTTAAAATTTGCCCACAATGGAAGTTTTTTTGGCGATTCTGAAAACATTATTGCGGTATTTTTACAAAGAGTCGAAGACACTACACAGAAAAGAAGAACCAGATGGATTGAACACACCCTGAGACACAATGGGTTTTTGAAGAACATAGTTGAAGGCAAAATACAGGGAAAAGTCCCTAGAGGAAGACAGGAATAAGTTCAAGGACCAAATAAAGAGGAAAGTACATAAGAAGAGATACCAGGAGGTAAGGGCATTGGATAGGGAAGGGTGGAGGGCTGCAGTCAACAAATCATAGGATTGAACAACTAATGAACTGGTTACTAGGGGTTGTCGACAAAGTGAAAAAAAAAGGGAATTGTTGAAGGATTTGAGATAAAAAGGTATTTAGGGAAATATTCCTGGAAAAGTAGATTCCAAGTCCAACACATTGAAAACTCGAGTACAACATATTTTATAAGATGTCCAACGTTGAAACCATTGGGGTAGATGGAGAGGGTGGCTGCTATGGTTGCCTATGATAAAAGCTGAACACGGGCGTGGCCTGTGTATCATCTTTGTGCCATCTTTGTCAACCTCGATTTTCCTTTATTTCTTACGGGTAGACGCGCAAATTTAGCAATTTTACGACATTTACACCGACAACTTACTCGAAGTCAGCATTCAATTATTTCCTTAAAGTGGATTCTTCTTACATACATTAATTAATTATTAAAATTAATAATAGTCAGCATTCCTGGTAAAAAGCATTATATAATCGAGTTTAATCTATAGCACTAAGCTAAAAATACATGTTTCACGAGTTATTTGCGTTAGATCTCGAACATATGGTGGTTATTCTAGCTTGACATCCGCTAATTCGTCCATTCCGTCGAGCGAGCCAAAGGCCGGTAAGGAAAGATCAGAGCTAACCAAAGTGGTAGTCATTTCGGTCGTCAGGCTACAGTTTCATCTACATCCACGTATTACCCTGCAAATCACCACGAGGGTGTTTGGCAGGGGGTGACTTATCACCAACATGAACTACAGTGAAGAAATTTACTTTCATCAACAAGCACCACACTATCGGTATACTACAAATGCCACAGAATCTGCTAAAGTAATCAATATTGTAACTATAAAAACGTCAAGAAAACACAATAGTCATCGGGGGAACATGGTGTTTGCACAACTCGGCATATTTAGAAACATGCATTATGGGGCATTTGAATTAATTAGTTTCACAACCTGTCAACTAACCTACTTCAAAGCAGCGCAGCCATTATGGTCTCTTATCGTTCGCGGGAAAAACGACATTTTAAGCCATTCTGTTCTACAATCTATTTCCCTTATAATATGCTCATGATCAGATCTACCGTAGTATGTTGGGAATTCGTAAGATATTGATAACTTCGTCGGAAAATAGATCGGTTTTAAATTTACTTAAAATACAGAGTCTAATTTTCAATTGACGGTCTGAAAGCGATTCCCATCTAAGTTGTTGCAAGAGGTCAGTAACACTAACGAGACTAACACAACGGCCTTTCACGTATCTTGCTGATCTTCTCTGCACGCCTTCTGTTTTTAAGTCTACCTCGTGGGGATCCCAAACACTGTCAGCGTATTCTAAGAGAGGTATAACAAGGGATAAGTAGCCGACTTCTCTAACTTTATAGTCGCCCTCTCCAAGTAATGATGTTTGATGACGTAATGCCCTCTTCATCTACATCAATGTTTACAACAATAAAATGAGACGGATAAGAAATAACACCAATGAGGTGGCTTGCAGAGTAATATGTAGATGTAGATGAAGAAGAGGTAGCTCACAAACTATGACAGTTCGATTAAGAATGCGTTGCCCTTCGATCAAAAGACTGGCTGCGTATTTCACCACACTAAAGTGACACATTTGGGACGGAAAAAAAACCCATGAATACTGACGAATGACTACATTCACCAATCCAATTGAGGTAACGGACGCCTTGCGCCACAAAGAATGACGGGAGAGAAGTGCTTGAGTGGCAATGAGTTTGACGAATTGAACCCTATCTGCAAAAAAAGAAGTAGTATTATCGAGTTTAAGAAGCTTTTCTTTCTAGTGGAGAGAACCGCATTTAAAGAAATACAGAGCATCTCAATGGTTTCAGTCTCAACTTTGTAGAAGTTCATCGTAAGCAATGAAAAAAGAAAACTGCTTTACTTCACCAGTTTATTGTCAGGTACTATCTATCACAGGGGTGGCCAACCCGCGGCCCGCCTTGAACATTTTTCCGGCCCGCGAGATTCATCACACTTTAATACAATAACTTTAACACAATAATAATAACTCATCATGTTTCAATTTTTCACTCCAAAAAATGTCTATAGTGGGTGTATATCTAATATGGGGATATATAATTTTATATGCGGCTCGCAGAGTTATGATGCATTTCCAAAGTGGCCCGCAAAATCATTTTGGTTGGCCACCCCTGATCTATCAGATACTCTGTATTTCATTAAAAAATACAATTTAGTTTTATTCCACCAATTTATTTTCAGGTACTACTAGTATCGACGCAGCGGCGTCATCTTCAGGTTCAGTGATAATTCGCTCAGTTAACCCACCGATCATTAAGTGCCAAACAATGACTTTTTTCAACGAAATAAGGTAAGAGTAGAGATACGTTCGGCTGGAAGAAAGCTAAACGCTTACGAATGACCGTGGAAAGGAACAATCAACGAGATACTCTGTATTAAATGAAAATAGTAAACTTTGTTTCATTCCACCAATTCATTTTCAGGTACTACCGATTAGTTTAGACACAGCTGCGTCATCCTTGGGTACTTTTTTTTTGAAAATGAAAAGGTCATATTTTGTCGAAAAAAGTCAGTGTTCGGCACTTAATAAACGGTGGTCCGAATTAAACGATCAGTCACTCAAGTCAATTCTGACTATATCCACTAGCGCTTCAGATACATGTTGGAAGAGATTAATTATAATGTCTTACCGCAAAAAGTTTTTAAGATCTCGTATTCGCACGAACTATGGACTAAATTTGTACACCTCTGCTAAGTTCATACGATAGGATAGGACTACAACTGAAGCAGTACCTTTGCTATCGTAAGGAGAACAGGAAAACGAATTCGCACAGAAAAATCACTAAAACCATATCAAATCGATATGATCAATTCTTGAAATACGATTTCATATCTGTGTATTGCGATGTTGAATGAGAATCCTCATGTTCTATCGTAATATCATAATGTTTAAGGTTGTGTCTATTACTTTATATTCCACTATGCTTAATGACTGATGTGTAAGTAAGGTGATTGGTTATCTATGCTGCCTGTTTTAACTTCCCTAATGTTTGATCTTAAATCTGTGTTGTGTTACCCTCATTTTTAATGCTATGAATTATCTAATTCATTGATTATTTTTGGTTTATATGTGGAGCTCCTAAATGAAATTAGTATTTATTGCTGCCACCATTGACCCCATTTTTGTGGCATGTAATTATGTTTCAGGGGACTTACAAGTCCAAGAACAATAAAGACTGTTTTCAATTAATTGAAAATTCAATTAAAACACACCATTATCATGCGCATCGATTGATAATTTTCTTAATTTTTCTCAATAGCAGAGGCAATCAGGAGGTTCATCAACATTACTTTTCAAGCTGGCTACTCATTCATTGTATGAGATACGGAGGGTGCAGCCATCACACGACCCAGCCCGTTGAGGTGGCGGATATCTTTCAGCAGCCTCTTAACCCTACTTGGGCATCGCGTGAAGAGCACTTCAAGCACCACACTCCTTATGTGCACCACGCACCCCCCTTTGAAGTGGCCCAATTCTGGCGCCAGCGCGCAGTTCCACGTTTCTCCACCCTTATTTCCCACTTTACATTCCGGTCAAACATTTTCCCTGCCTGGGTCTTACAAGCACGAGATACCGATCCGAGCGGTATGGTCTTGAATAACGCACGAGAGACGCTAAACCATAAAGAGCATCGAGAAGGAAACAGGATATTCCTGCAGACGCAGAGACACGCTGTTCATTTCTTCCCATGGACTTGTACATAACTTGGCTAATGGCCAGTTGCAAGAAAATTTAGTTATGGAATCAATAGTTATGATATCCATAAAGTTATAGAACTCGTAAATATATTCGGGTTGCAGGAAGACATCTATTAGTTACTTAACTTATTTACCAATAGTTACTAGCTTCTAATATTTGAGCTAATCTTCCACCGCCGGATAAAAGTTACGAAAGTTTAGCCTATGAATAATTGATAATGCACATTATAATTAGTCAGTAAGAGTAAACAAACTGGTCACTTGTCTGAAAACAACTCTTTTATCACGTAATTAAGTCTCCAAGCGGTTCCTTGCGCATCCGCCATATTGCCTACTTATGGAACTCATAACCCCATGCCATAAGTTATGAGACCGATGAATTTATTGAATGTTTGTGCAACACTTATTGAATGGTTTTCATGGCTTATGGGTCCCATAAATTTATGGAATACATATGTTACGTTCCTGCAACTGGCCATAAGTTGGGAAGGCTCGATCGTTGCCATCACCCGGCAAGAATTGAACTTTAAGCCGCTAATATGTATTGTGTGTTGCTTCTGGAACGGTAGCCAACGCCAAATAAGTGGGGGAGTGGGAGACAAATGAAAGGAAGACAGCGCAGCGTCCTTTCCTACGTGAATTTAAAATACATGAATGACTAGAAAACATTAGAAAATATTCATTCAACAAACTAAGGGAATAACAGTGCTAGTACTGAAATTTGATATATTTTCCGCATGATTAATTAAATAATCCATATTTTTCAAACCTAATCGTAAGTGAAGACAACTAAAATTCACTTTAATTTTTCACCCGAACGTCGGCAACTCAAAGTAGTTTAAGCGAGATATCATTTCACCTACAAAGCAATGATTTTGGTCTCATTTCAGAAAAATACATCTCATCCTTGCAAAAATACCATAAATAAGTCCCTTACCGAACTATTTTCCGAGATTTTAGACGAAAATTACCAGCCCTTTTACATGGGAAATGGTGCGTGTAACACTCCAGCGAGACTTTATTTAAAAAATGAGGTATCTCTAACACCTGGATCTCGTCAAAAAATTAGTGTGTAATTTGTATATTTCCCCACCTTTTCTTGAAAATAAATCATAATGTTATCGCAGTAATTGTTTCAGAACCATAAGCTAACCTCCCGTAGTGAGGGAGTTTTAGACGTACCGCCAAACTCTTTGTGCCTCAAGGTGTACACAATCAAATTGGTTTTTCTTTTCTGAATGGTGTTCCATATGGTCCTTTCCTCTTCTACTCTTCCGCACACTTCATAATTTCTCATTTTGTCCGTCCATTTAATCCTCAGCATCCTCCTCCAGCACAAGGTTTCGAAGGCTTCTAGTCTTTTCTCGTCAGCTTCCAATCCACAGAGTACCACGCTCCAGGCCAATATTTTCACATACTGTTTTCCTGGTTTCAGTCCTATATGCCTTGAGCACAGCAGTTCTCTCTTTCCTATGACCGCCTCCTTAGCTTGGGCTATTTTCCGTTTGATGACTAGCCAGGAAACCCTATTTTATTTTCATCTCAGTCCATAAAACGCATTTCAAAGATTCTACATGCAACTTTACAGCCAATCTGAAAAAATAAGTTACCCCAATGCCAGAGCCACATAAACCAAGCATCGCTTTGGCAGGCCGGTAACTTCACTCTGTGCTATGTAATATGGGATAATTAGTACATAAAACAAATTTTCATCTTGGACCGTCGGCCTGCCGATGTCCAGCGTTCTATCGTATAGACTTACTGTACTTGGAATTTAAAATGTTGCTTTCGCTGATGTTATGGGTTACCTATCAAAAAGCCAAAACTAAGGTACAAAATACATACATTGTTGAGAAAATGCCTAAATTTTATTTTTTAATTCTCTCGGACATTTTGCTTATTATTATTTGCTTAACAGTTTAAATCGAAAATTTGAAAGTCCTTCCTCGTTCAAATTGGCAGTTTTCTGCCGCAATATGAGCAATCTCCATAAATGCCCATTTTAAAATCTCGTCTTTCAAGCCTGAATTACGGTAAAACTAGCCGGGAAACCCTACTTAGTATTAAACCCAGTTCATAAACCGCACTTCAAAGATGCTACATGCAAGTTTTCAGAAAATCATGAATGTATAAATCTGAGGCCAGTAGACCTTAAGCAGCCTTCGCATTGCCAGACCGGTAATTTCACTCAATGCAATGTAATATACGATATTCACAGGCACCCGTTTTTCGCGAAATCGCCAAGTTTTAGCGAAATTTTGCTAATATGGCTCAAAAAGCGAAGCTATTAACAGTGAAGCAAAATCGCGAAATAATCGAAGAAATTGTGTGAAATCACATAATTTGAAGTAAGCGGTGAAAATTCGATTCGAGTTATGGCAATAAAATCCGATAATCGATGAAAATCGATTCTACACCACTTAGCAATATATATCAATGAGCGACGGTGTATTGCATGTTGAAAATTGTTGCTGACGGGTGCATTCAATTTTATATATTTTGTGATTTATTTTTGTGCAGCAGTTTATTAGCATGGTAGTGACAAGTGTTTTCATTAGATCTACAATTTTCATGGTTCTTGTATGTACTTATGTAAAAATAAAAGATTATGTTTCACTGCAAATGTGCTATCAATAATCTTTTGCTTCAATTTTTATTACTGAAAAGTGAGAATCAAATTTAGGGAAATTATTGACGAAATGAAAAAATAGCCAAAAACATACCGAAATAACTTTAAAGTAATGACGAAATCGGACAAACATTTTCGCCACAAACAGGTGCCTCTAACGATAATTAGTTAATGAAACAATTTTTCATCTTCGACCGCCGACCGACCGAGGTCCCGTGTTCTGAAGTATTGAGACGGGAGATAATGACCGTTTTCCCACAAATTAGTTCCCAAGGATTACACGGCGGAGACGCCAGACACAAACATCGAAGTGATTGTGGGAGAGGAACAGTTATGCGTACGCCGTCGGGGGAAATCAAACGCTTTGAGGTCTTCATTTTCCCATGGTAGAGAGTTAGTTATATGGAGTGAGTTACTCGTCGGGGAAAAGCTCTCTCTCTCCTCCCTTTCCACGAAAAACGTCGACCGGCAGAACTGGAAGACGCAGAATGTCGAGCGGGAAACAAGAAGCAGCTTTCGGTTTATGGAAGCGAGCGTGGAATATTAATACGTGCGGCTCGTTTTTTTTCGACAGCCACCGGATATGATGCCGCTGTCCATGGTGGAAACCATTTCGAGTTTTTTTTTCCTCGGAATCCAATTGCGCACACCTGCCTTCTTCTCTGCTCATTTTCTTACCGTCAAACATCTAAAAAAAACTCTGTATCCAAGTACTAAAGTTGACTATATCTCGAAAGTAAAATTAGAGAAATTAACTGAGGAAGGGTAGGTTTGGAAATGTAAATTTTATCGCGAACTGTAAGATAACATAAAGGTAGATAAAGATTCTAGGATAATATTTTCTATAGGTAGAGAAGTTGATTACTTGAGATGCTCTCGGAAATATTTCCAACTTCGCAGTATTTAGGACAATTCTAACGATTTGCTAACACAGATGTAGCGCAAAGGACGCTTTTTAATGGGGCAGATGTATTACTTAACAATTCGCACTGAAGCGAAAACTGAAGTGCTCACGCAGAATACATATATTTAACAACAAAAACAGATGTGAAGTAAACAACTTTAAATGCAAACATTTTGTTGCAGCGAAAAACATTGCCGCTAACGGTACTTAAACTATTCCATAGAAACTATTCCGCACGTCATACATCACTTTTTAATCATATAAAGTCTATTCAAAAAATTAATGAAACCGAGAATAAAACAATGCCACATTACTATAAGTCTCCGAAGCAAATTTGGGATGGATTTACAGCATGATTGGCGAGGTATCGCACAGCTAAATCGACCGTTCTTACTCAGCGATACATGTCAAGCAACAACATGCTTGTACTTAATTGCAATTATCCAAAGAGTTACCTTCAAGATTCCTCCAAAAACCATAATGAAAATATTACAAAAACACAAAGCGACCCTCGCAATTTCCCTCTGGAGTGCACACACGTACTATTTCCAAAGCCAAATTTAAAAAATAAGGAATTTCTAACACCTAGATCTCGAAAACAAAATTAGCAAGGCGCAGTTTGAATATTTTCTCGACAATATTTAAAAAATAAATCACATTATCACCGCAGTAGTTTTTTCAAAATCGCAAAAAAATAACCTTCGTTACGACGAAGCTTTGAACGTAACGCGTGAAAACAATGAGTCAAATCATTGAGTTATGCGGATATTTTTATCAGATATTCTAAAACCTCAGTCGTATACAAGTACATTATTGCACTATTAATAAAAAAGTATTTGATTCATGCTTCCTACAGATGCTTAAATTTAAACGTATAATGCGAATATTTCAATCTCGTTAGTACCATCACGTGGGACGGAAGAAGTACAACGGACATCAACTACGGCTAAGAAGGCGTTCAAGGGAAAAGGACAGCTGCTGTGCTCAAAGGAGGTAGGACTACAAACCAGGAAACATCATGTGAAAACCTTCGTGTGGAGCGTAGCACTCTATGGATCGGAAGATTGGACCATTAGAAAAGCTGACTAGAAGAGACTAGAAGCCTTTGAAACCTGGTGCTGGAGGAGGATGCTGAAGATAAACTGGATGGACAAAATAAGGAATAATGAAGGTACACAGAAGAATAGAAGAGGAAAGGACCATGTGGAACACCATAAAAGAAAGAACCAGATGGATTGGACACACCCTGAGACACAATGGGTTTGTGAGGAACATAGTTGAAGCTAAAATAGAGGGAAAGCCCCAAGAGGAAGATCCAGGAAAAAGTTCATGGACCAAATAAAATAGAAAGTATATTATATAAAAAAGGAAGAGATACCAGGATGTAAAGGCACAAGAATTAGATAAGGAAGGGTGAAGGGCTGCAGTCAACCAATCTTAGGATCGAGCGACCAATTATGAATTCGAATATGGTCTCCATTATGACTACGGAACTATCTCGCCAAAACCACCATAACCAAATCAACTAGTTGCAGGAGACTTGCAACTTAGGTCACGGAAGTTACAAGACCAGTACAATAGAAGTGACATTCATGATCAAAGCCGCTTCAATAGAGGGCAGTGGATCGAAAGACAAATGGAGCGTATATCATACGGCAATGTCCGTCCCGAATGGGCGCACCCTACAGCCCGCGGATGAATTCTGGACCTCTATCCATCCGCGGCCCATTGAGTAAGGCGAGGGAGAACACAGGTCAAGGTTAGAGCACTCGTGGCCCACTTCCGAATATTTCTCCCGGCGAAAATTTCACCGACAAGTAAAACTGAAAATTAGGCGGCGCTTTGCCGAAGATGGAGGCACCAACCAGTCAAATTCTTTCCGGTAAAAAGCCACTAACGATGGACAATATTTTGGTTTGAGTGACCATATGAAAGAAAATTTTTTCACTATCTCAAGGAATCCGATGTGCTGATATGGAGGTGCGATCACGATTCTCCACAAAAGTGTGCTCGTGCTATCGTTATTTCACCAAGTTCTTATTAACTCGCTTTCTTGTCTATCTGTTCGGTACAAATTTTGCAATCGATTTTAAACTAACATCTCGATGAGCCAGAGACTTGAGACTTTAAGCATGGCTTAGAACTGGAAGACAATGCAATAATAATACGTTAATATGAGGCTACAAAACTGACTGACTCATTCATCCAAATTCCTGGGCATTTCTACAAGAGCTAGGTGGATGAAATTTTCTGGGGAGGGTTAGAATTATGTGTCAAGTTGGGAAAAAATCGGAAAAGTTAAAATAGTCGATTATTAGGCTTAGGAAATTAGGCTTCGAGTTATTCCAATCGATAGCTTTACATGGGATTAAATGGGGAAAATGAAAAATTTTAGTGTAGACCTTTTTTCTTACGTTCATTAAAATATGAAAGACCTGAGGTACAAGATTGATTCTTTCACAAATATGGGGCTGAATATTTGAAAAATCTTATTCTTGCAATCGATTTTTCCCTGCCTACAGTCAAACTGAGATTTTTAAAGTTTTATCGGGGGTTTTAGAAATTTCCTCATTTCCGTTGCCATGCATAGATTTTTCCAATCTCGCCACGCCCCTTGTCGATTTAAAATTTGGAACTCGGATAATTATTTTATACCCCTTAGTCAGTTTTAATAACGTGATTGTTTGACAAATAACATTTATTTAATAATTATATTTTTTTAATTACGTTCATGAGAGCGAAAACGCGATCGCCATTCTTCAAATATTGTTGAGAGTTTGAAAGGACCAATGTTAATTGATAGAGAGGGTTCTGATTACAGCGAGAGGGAGCGCATCCTTCCTAAATCACTTTGCCTTCCGGATAACAATAAGGATTAAGGACTGAGTGAAATAAGGAAACGCAATAACGTTGTTCATCGGCAAATTACCATATTTCTAAGAAAAACGATGTCGCAAGTATATTGGGAATGATTTTGCCTATGGCAGCAACATTTAAGGTAAAATATCGTTTTCATAATTATATCTCCAATAATACTCCAGCAACAGTAGGTTTAGATTACGTTTTATAAATTTAATTCGAAATTTTTCACTCCTCATTCACACCACCTATCGGAGAATACTTCAAACATAATATTCGTATCCCTCTCTAGACATCAACAGCAATGAAGACTAACGGAACCAATGTTCACGGCATGTTATATCACAACGCAACATAATATTCACAGAAGTAAAATCCTCCACTTCAACTGCACTCACCTCAGAAAAATGATAAATAACAGATTACACGTATGTGTGCTCAAAAAATGGATTTTTTTCAAAAGTGGTCATTCACCCTATCAATTTGGTACTGGATCATTACAGCTACAGCTACCTATTACCCTAAGCCACCATTTTGGATGTTTGGCAGGGGGTGACTTATCACCAACATGAGTAGTGAAGAAATTTACTTTCACCAACAAGCACCACACTACCGGTATACTACAAATGCCACAGAAACTAAAAAAAATAATCCATAATGTAACTATGAAAACGTGACACGAGTCATGCAGGGAACATGTAAAACATGGTTTTAACATTTCCCCCTATCCTAGTACAATTAGACGTGGAATAACCCTATAAGTACTCCCCCATCAGCCAACCGATTAATTCTCGTATACACATCCACTATGACGTCCTCAAAATTTAGCTGATGTACTCCATCCTAGGTCTTCCTCAGTAATTCTGATTCATATCTCTTTCAATATTGTTCTTTTGCCTTAGAATAGTGATTATCATTATGGACTCGGAATGTCAATCGGCCGGGCGATTATCGCATTTGAAAATCACTGAATACCACAAAGAATAAAATGAGGGATTTTTTTAAATTTTGATTGTAGAACAGAAAGGTTTAAAATATCGTTTTTCTCGTAAACCGATAGTGCGGTGCTTGTTGGTGAAAGTAAATTTCTTCACTGTAGTTCTTGTTGGTGATAGGTCACCCCCTGCGAAACACCCTAGTGGTGGTTTGCAGGGTAATACGTAGAGGTTGATGATATGTTAAGCTGCTCATTGAAAAGAAGCCGAATATATCAAATGGGAATCCTACTCCAAGGAGTACAATGCGTATTGCTGAAATTAGTTGGAAAGTACAGAAGCAATACGCGTGATTATACGCACGTATTGGCCGCGATGCCATTCATCAACATTCATTCCGTCGCCTCGACTACCAGCCGGGTGGAGTACACCTCCCTATTGTCCCGACTTGGTCATAGCACCGTATTAACTGCCCCGTCTGGCCACTCCTAGGTTCCGGCTAGGCATCCATCGGATACAAATGGTTCGGTTATGTCGTAATTTCAACTCCAAGTACGGAAGAGAAAGGCGCTGTCCTTTCCGAGCGAGTGTCCACAAAGACTATACGACGGCATGCATTATGGATAACAAAATTTATTCAACATTTCAAGAGATGAACATTGTCAAAGCCTGACAACATAGCATGGAGGTGTGTAAAAAGACTTCAATACAATACTAAAGCGTTTTCCAGGGTCAAGCTTGCTACCAACCACCGCTATAAATGCCCATTATCTTTTTTAAAGAAGATATATTTTTTCACTGGCTAGCTCTAAATTAAGATACGGAGGGTTTTGTTGGGTTGGTGCTTACAAGTTCACGAGTAAACCTATTGTGGTGTTAAAAAATGAAAAAATTATAAGAACGGTTACCTTCAAAAATAGATTTCACCGCACACTTCCACTTTTCCGCGCTTTACACGTTCTACCCTTTAAGGTATTTTTATGCAGATAAAGTGTTAAGAAACTTTTTTGGCGTAGTGGGCACTTGAATGGCACATCGCCCTGGCATCATAAGCGAAACCATCGCTTTCAATTCGATGTTCTACCCCCTAGGCCACATTTGAATTCATTTCAGAGAGTTTTATTTATTTCCCATGTATTTACGAAGAAGGAACGAATTATTTTATAATTGCTGGCGGTAACAATAGAGGGGCAATAACAATAGATGGATAGTAACTATGGATGTACAGGATCTTAACTTAAGCTAACTCGAATGGCAGTTAAAATGGAAAACAAAGTTAATTCTCATTTAAAGCAAGTTTTAAAAAAATTGGTTATTTGAACATGATGATACCGAAATACTATTTGCAAATGTCCATGAAATTGTTTGTTTGAAAGGAAATTACTAAAATTTATTTTTATTGTGTACAGGACCATTCAAAACTGAAATATTTTGTCTTGTTCCATAGCACGGAATACATAGTTGTCCCCACACAGGTTTAAAACCTTTTGGGCAGCCTAAATGTTCCCAATTTTTTGTTAAATTGGAATTTACCACGTATTTACGAAGGAAGGAACAAATTATTCTATAATAGCTGACGGTAACAATAGAGGGGCAATAACAATAGATGGATAGTAACTATGGATGTACAGGATCTTAACAATAGAGAATTTACAATACCTACTCACAAAATCACTGAAAGCGACAGCCGTAGATTGCATGGTCGGTGATAAGTAACGATAGTGAAAAATACTATAAGCAGTTTCCACAATACCGGTAAAAATCAGTTCACGTGACCAAAACAATGCACTTTTTTCAACAATAATACGTTCCCATTTCGCCAACCTTGAAAGTTTTGAGGCGTGACCTGCATTTCCCCTCACGCCTTCAGTGAGTCACGATATGATGTCACGCAGAATCTGGTGATTTGAATGAAAATCATTTAGTCGACGAGAAGCTTGTTGGCATGCCACTGACAGAAAGACTCCTGCACTGGACTCGAGGATGGTCAAAGCTAGACAATGTACGGAGTAGCTTGTTGTAGGACTACTCCGAAGATTTATGGCTCAGGGTGAAAAAAGAAAAACGGATTCAAGCAGCTAAAGCAAGAGTGAATTATATGTCCCACACCCGCATAGTCAAAGCACGGTATAGTGTGTCGTCTCTCTTCTTCGAGAAATTCATAAGTGACTTGTTCTTCACTAAATTCGTTTTACATTAACATGATGCAACTCCAGAAAGTTTCTTCTGCACGAGCTTAGGGGGAATTTTACTCTGACAAAGTACAATTCAAAAGTAAGTGCAGTAGTAGATTGGCAATTGTTTCACACTGGCAACAATACGCTACGACAAGCGGCATGCCGAAACTCAAATAGTTCTGCATGCGGACTTGATGAGCCGTTTACGCCTGCAATTTACGCCGAAAGTAAATTTCTGCCAGTACCTTGTGCAGCAAAATTGTCAATTTAAACCCACCTTAAGAGATTCGTCGGGAAAAATGGTTTGACATCTACGACCAACCGTCGTAGTCGAGTTTCAAACTTGGACGCAAAATTCCACACACAGCAACGGATTCGTTAAAATGAAACAATAGTAGTCACGACACACAATGGCGGACAAAATGAGAGCATCATAACAAATTGAAATATTCATTAGATAGGAGTAGCTGAGACAAAATCATGCTCAGGAATTAACAAAACTTTGTAAGTTTTACGAAGAATATTCATTGGACGACCGGTTTCGTCAAATAGTCGACATCATCAGAACATATTTATGTATAAGAAAATCTTCCAACAACAGCACATCAAACGCTCTTATTAATGATTTCACCGCAATGACGAACTGTTGGAATAATTTCCCTATGTTCACAATACCCGAATGTTTCTCTCGCGAATGTATTAAGACCGCGGTACAAGGTTCATTTTATTGTACAAGCGAATGTATCAGAGATTGTACAAGGAAATGCACAGGTTCTATTTCCCCTTCAGTATTTCACAAAAGCATAAAATATGCCGCTTTACACGGTAGAATTTTCCTCATGAAAGAGTTATACATTCGTTTAAATCATAAAATGTACCGTGTAAAGCGGCCTTCGCAGACATTGGTTGTCAATTTTCTGCGATTCACAAATGCTTAATCAGAGTCGATTTTTCCCTCACATAACACACAACAGTCTTCAGCGATAAAACTGTCAATGATAACTTCTACAAAGAAAAACATAAGCTCATTGAGTATATTCAGGGTGGCTACTGATATCCAATTTTTAAATTCCCTGATGGATTAACCAATTTCCCCGACCTATTGCCAAAAGGTCACCTTTTATTGGAATATTCATTTTTTTTGCTTAATTAAATTTTATACAGCAGCTTTAAATTTTCTAATCATCGTCTCGTATTTCTAGAACTGCAAGCATGTATTTACTGTAAGCTAGTGTGCTCCAGCTACCTCTCGACCTGAGTTTTGGAAGTTAAAACAAAACGCGAGGTAAAATTTTGCGAACAACATAGCCTCGGATTCCTTGTGTTGAGTGTAATACACTGTGGTCATGAATTTTAACACTACTAGGCATATATCGCAATAAATATATACAAAAGGTATATATTGTACGTCGTATTCACAACTAATAAGATTCACAACTGAATACTTCACGAATTGATGGGGCTTATTCCACGTGACAGACTTCAGTTTCAGTTGCTGAAATAAAGGGCGGGAGATACTGGCTGATAAATGTAATGGTAGAAAAATAATGAGGATTCATATCCCAGTTTCTCCCTGACTGTTACGAGAATTCCCTGACTTTTCCAGAAATTCAAAATTCCCTGACAATTCCAAGTTTTCCCTGACGATCGCCACCCTGATATTACGCAATTATATAGTCCGAGTTATCACGTATTTTGCAATAAATTTCAAGGGAAACTCTCTCAAAAAGTCGAGTTACTGAGACACTTATCTCACTGATGGAGATTCCTACAACACAGCAGTCAGTTAATAAACCATGAATGAAAAAAATAAAAGTTGGAAACGGGCAAGAGGCGGAGTAATGCAGAATATAAATGAAGAGATTATAAGAAATGATTATGAATTTCACATCACGACGGCAGCACAACCCACTGGATGGGTTAGATTCAGAACAATAAGCTAACGTTTTTTTTAAGTCCTTAAATCTTTTTCTTCGGTTCATTAAGAATCACTGAAGCATCACTAACGCGTTTGAGCCAGAATATGTATGGGCCCCATTACTCGCTACGCCATAGAGGATGATTTTCTTGCCCACAATATGAATCGCTTTCTAACAGCAAACTAGCAGTCTACAACAAAACATTTGGTCGAGCCCATTTTCCACAATGCCGTTACTGAGGTTAACGCTGATGAGAGCGCTCAGTTGAATAAATGAGGCAATGGCTGCAGCACGATCCCTGCACTCTTCCAAGAAAACAGAGCGGTAAGGTTTCTGGTTACGCTATTACAGAACTATTTCAGTCATCTCTTATTTGAAATGTGAATTTCCTAAACGCACACACATTGGCTATCCGCAACTAAACATTCAATACATTAGCCGACAAGTATTTACTAAGGTACCGGTCAAGGTCATTGCGGAATTCCAAGATACGACGCAAGTAATTTAGCAACATCCACAAATTTCGAACAAATTGAGATTAATTCACTGCATAACACGCTCAAAGTAATATAACAATGAAAAATCCTTGAAAGTAAATGAAACATGTCAATGATACCGGCGACAACGCTTTATACACAACCTGATTGACATACCAATCACAGCACTATAAACAAATGAAACCAGCGTATCGTAGCAACATGTGTTACAAGTACATACGAAACGAAACCCATGTAAACAGAGGCAGATATGAATAAATATTTCCATATTACGAATATACGTCAATTAAATAATGCGGCTCTTTCAGAACCAGCATTCCAAATTGAAATAAATGCACTGCATAACACGCTCGAAGCTATAGCAAAATTAAACTCTTCAAAGTAAACGAGAACATGCTATAAACAAATGCAACCGGCACATCGTAGCAACATGTGTTACAAATACATACGAATCGGTTCCCATGAAAACAGAGGCAGATACGCTTTTGTTTCCAAACTTTAGAACCAACAGTTGTCCAAGATATCACGTTTCCACATTACGAAGGTAAAATGAAAACTGAAATATACGGCAATTTAATCCAGCTCTTTCAAAAACAGCACTATAAACACTAGTCTCCTCCAGTGCTTACTTGCGAGATTTCACTAAATTCGTATACATGAAAATCCTGGACCTACCAAATTTAACCCGAAAGAAAGTGCACAAATAACAATGTTACGGTTAGTTGTGATCAAGTGCTCACTTCAAATTCGATCTGAATGCCGCAATAAATTCGAAACAAGACAATTTACCAATATATGATATGATCTTATTCCAAAACAATTGCATCAGTATCGCCGGTTATGAAAGATCAAAACAGAATTACATTCACTAAGCAAATTGGAACCATGAAACAATGGGATTCAAGAATTTATATCCCTACTCCGTAAGATCTCGACAACAAGCGAGAAATATCAACGAAACAACAGCTGGAGTACAGTACCTACATCATCATGCACACAAAAACATAAGAGAAGGAATTAGTAAGTATGCCGCAGCTTCAATACATGCAAATGTTTTCCTTCATAATTTCTCGAGAATGAACCCACTTCCTACACCATTTCTTTATTCATAATTGTGAATCGTCAACCGGCAATTCTTGTTTTCGTCAAGCATACCTCTGATGCACATGTCCCACCGTTAATTCTGCCTCGAAGAACAGGGCCATTGCGGCCATTCTATGTTTCAGAATCTCAAGTAATCCCACAATTTGTTACATGAAGCAACGAAACGTAACTTAATATGTCATAAATTACCAAACGAATCGAACACCGCAACAGGTGTGCACGCTTTATAAAAGATTTATCAATGGCCCCGTTTCCAAAACAAAAGAACGTCGAAATTTCAACGATACATAAACAAATAAGAATTCTTTACCTATAAACACGACATCCATCTCTTCAGCTGCCTTATTTCAGTATCCAACAATAAACATCCGATCAGCACAAGCCGCACATAATCCTCCAAAAGCACTCAAACACGTCACCTTAAGCGATGATGAAGTACCACTCAACATGCAAGAAAGGTGATCGCGTAAGGATCTCACTCACTAAACACCACACAACAGGTAGATAGATCTCTGGCTTCCCAACAATCTCCTGGGCACCAAACTTTAAGCGAGGTATTCTTCGTTACACAAACTCGATTCGAACGCGGTGATAAACACTGCAAAACAAATATGACGATCCCACAGCGTCGTAGTCGCGATGCACCACACTCAACCCCTCGCGAGAGATGACGATTATCGCCCACTGCCGCCAGTCGTTCGTTCATGCGCCATCTACAGGCCTCGCCTACTGACTGCCTGCCGCTCGCACAAGTCACCGCCGTCTAAGGATCGGGGCGTCTAGCCGTGCGACGTTGCCAGAGCTTGCAGGCGGCGGCGAGCGGGCGGAGCGATGGGCGACTGGCAGCGACGCGAAGCGAGAAGGCAAGTGATCGTCCTTCCGGGTCACGGTGTGGATGCCATTCCCGTCATCAACAGGGGACCCTCCCTTTTCCGCCCCCTTCCTTTAGCCTCTTCCACCCTCTCTCACTCTGAAGTCTTTAATCTTGGTTGACACAAGAGACAGCCGTAATACTCGGTAGGGTAGGGATGGAAATAGACTATAAGATAAATGGAACCGCTACGGAAAATATCCTTCAATTTTGACAACCTTTCGTTCGGTCGGGCATGGATGAAGGGAGGGCTTTTATACCCCACGCGAATGCATTTGGTGTGGTAACCGCGGATACGGCGGAATATTTCGGAAAATGTTGAACTTGGCTATGGATACAACTATGACATTAAACTGAGTAATACTTTCACATCAAATGTAAGAACTGAATCGAACTTTCCACCGTACCATTTTTCATGTTGTGAGATATGTCTTCGAACCTGCTTGATTTAGTTTTTAAATAAAGCTCGAAATTGTATCATATTTTAAGTATTCATTCATATATTTTTTGCATGTAAAACTTTCACTGTGTGGCCCCTGAAGCTGTATATTTATTGGGCTGGAATATAAGCCTTTTTCCCCAAAGACACACTTGTGCTGAGGGCGTCCAGGTCTTTAGGTATTCTTCAAGCGAATATATTGAAATGGGATTGAAATCTACGGTTCTTATGTGGAGAGTTATGGGCAAATGGCACATACAAACGACCATTTAGAGAAATATTTCACCGCTCTTAAGGGATAATGCAAAAATTAAACTCAGTGCTGTAATAAATTAAAAGTATGGTATGATATTTTTCAAACCATACAAACAAAACAGATAAGCTATAGAAGCACTGAGTGTAAAGAACGGTTGTGGATTTAAGTATTTCACAATCCATCCACGATAGCGATCGCTAAGATTCAATAACCTGCATTGAAATTCCATTGAGTCTTACCATCGACTTCAACACACAATGACTGCATTAGCAATACTTGCAAAGTTTAATCAAAAACTTAACTGAGGTTCCAACAACAAGAGTAACTTTCCGTTACTTTTTGGGATATATATTTGACCAAAATTTAACTTAAGTGAATAGCTGTTCACTATTGAGTTTCATCTTGTAGTCTTATTTGTTTAAAAAACTATTACAAAGTTACGCCGGAGTATGACTCTTACCTTGGCTGATCTGAAGATCTTTCCGCCGATTAACATCAATCGATGCGAGAACACGTAATTGAAAATACGAGCGCTTCGGAAAATCTTTTGCAGTTATTTCAGAAATTTTCTCAGAATCATATATTCAGCTTCTTTCTCGCCTGAAAACTTCAATTGTTGACATGCACCCTTTCTTGTAATCGAGACATAAGTTAATGATAATTATTTACCATAAAATATTTCCGGTATCCGATATTTCACTTCTTTCAGCACCTGATATTTACGTTATGTGAAACCGTCATCCGAGTGATCAATGTCGATACCATTCAACAGACACTTCAACAGAAAAAAGAAGTTAGGTTCTCGCAAAAAATTAAAAACATAATTGATAGTTAGCTGGGCGAACCGCATGCAAAGACGTCAAAAAAATGGATTAAACTTCACAAAACTTGTCTGAATTATCCTAAACTCCGTCAATTCAAGTCTAGAATTTACGCTCGAGTACGAACGAATTATACACATAGCACCTGCAGGAAAAGAAACTCGGCTATCCTCGAATTTCCATGTTTTTAAATATGGGTATCTCTCTTGATTAACCAAGCACTCTATGCCAAGATTGCCCGAAATATCCAATCTGCAGATCTTACTTCCAATCACCAAAGTGTTGCCACTAAGATGAAGGAAAAATTCAAGACACCAAAACAATGTAATTCCATTCCAATTACAAAGGTGGGTTTTCCGATATTTTTCATTATCATATTCAAATACAAATATGCAAAGACTTATCAAAATTTACACTCGACATTATTAAATGTATGGAGAGCGATAATATTTCAAACATTATGTATGTTCCAAATATGTGCCTGAGGATTAAATGTCCTCAGATTTTATATGAAACATATTTCTTTGGACAAGACATTTCTATTCAAAATGCATTATTTTGGACTTGGGTGAAGAATTAATTTCCTGATTGTCCCTACAACAGCTGTTGTATTCATGCAATTGTTTTTTCAACGTCATCATTCATGTATTTCATTCAGCATAGCGAAAATGGAAATCACCGGCTATATATAAAACCAACAGTGCGAATTAGAGTCACCCAGAGAATATCAATTCTACGCCACACTACCTAGGTACGGCAGATGCAGTACAAAAAGAGAGATATATTTCCGAACTGATATGCACAAAAATTCATCCTTTCTACACACAATAAGTGATCATGATAAAAAATTACCTCTAATCAAAACATTCCCATAATACACTTCACCATTTCACCTCCCAAAACCCATTTATACGGCTGGTGTCCTAACAACACTTGCCAGACGCCAAAATGGCGGCTCGCAGGGTAGCATATAGATGTAGAAGTTGATAAATCAGGATAATACGTAGATAAATCAGGGTATTACGTAGATGTAGAAGTAGAATGAAATTAAACAGAATATCAGGCTTGCTTTCTGAAAAAATTCAGGACTATCGCCGTTTTTTTTAATATGATCAGATAGCTAATATAAATGACAAAATTCAGGATAATTTCAAATATTTTCAGGGTAAATGTAAGCCCTACTTTCACTTTGAATTTTTCACTTAGGAATTCTTCATTTTTCATCATAAAATTGACTCAAACAGAATTGAAAGCATGTGTTACGAGGTGCATACATCTACGAGTAGTCTGGAAGGATTGGTAGTGTTTTGTCTACTATACGAGTACATATGCCTACAAGCATGTTCGGGGCCCTACTCCCGTCCCTAGAGCCATCAGTTTTGGGACTTTCATGGACTGACTACCCCTTTTCGCGTGGTCCAGACCAAAAATAGAATTCCCACCGGCATACCGGAAGCACATATCAGCCCGGTAAACAATCTTTCCCGAACACGAGACGATTCTTGAAGCCGCGTCATAGAGGCTTGGCGGCCGCACCTCAACTCATTATTGGCTTGGAACAATTCCACGACCCGATGTTCCTCCATTTACAGATTAAGTTGAGTGTTAAGCGTGTGAAGGTGGAGACGGTGGGCGTAAACAAACAAGAAAGCAGGGGAGCAGACGAAACTCTTCAGGTTGAGCAACACAAAATTTGGATGAACGCGAAAATATATTTTAAGAGTGAATGGATTCTGGGCGTTCGTGGTCCATCGCCGGCATAACATGGTCGGAATGGATATATTTTTTCAATTCTATGTTTAGTTAAGGGACGAGAGTTATTACCTGCCCTGGGGTGGGCAGACACGAGGCGAAAAGGAATCCTTCACGCAAAAACTGGGCATGAACACAATATTTTAAGAGTAATTCCGGAGTTTGAGCCGTCAACTCTGGTCAACTCTTCAGTTGCCATCTCTTTCATCTTTCTTCCTTTGCCTTGGTTAGACATGGCATTAAAATTTTCCCGAATAATAAATTAGCCGTTTTACATTGGAAATGGTACGTGTATGCACTCCAGAGAGACATTATTTAAAAAAATGAAGAATTCCTAACACCTAGATCTTGTCAAAAAATTGACAGCGTGTGGTTTTTTTGCAGATAAACAATACAACAAGCATTTTTGAAGATAAACAATATTGTCACTGCAGTAATGGATCACAAAGAAAAACCTTCTCATTTGACAGAGTTTTAAACGTACTGCGGGAAAAAAAGTCAAGGTAAAGACTTAAGTAGATATTTTTATTGAATTACTCATAATTTCAGTCATATAAAAGTATATTATAGCACGATTAATATTTCAATATTAAATTCATGTTTCCTACAGCTGCTAAAATTAAAACGTGTAATTCGAATGTGGTCTGACAGTATGACTAGGGAGCTATCTCGCTCAAACTACCTTAACAGGCTAAACGTCGAGAATCAAGTTCTATTTACTGTGCCTACCCACCGCATCTATGGGGGAAAAGGTTAGATTTGAAAATTTTCTAATGATTTATTTGTGGTGCTCTGTTAGTTAAAGTAGTTGTTGGCGTAGAAAAGACCACATCATCAAAACTTATGCACCTATTGAACTCAACTTCCTAACACGATTTTTTCCTCCGCTCCAAACACATACTAACTTTCTTCACCTTATCCTTGATTCACAATCTCTTTCTCTCCAATCTCCGCTCGCCCAACATCCTTCTCTCTTCATTACGGCTATTCCCCATGCACTCTCGTCTCTCGCCTAATTTATTCCTCCGATCTACGCAGAGTATCCACCTCCTTATGTTCTCCTTCAGCTGTTTCCTCTCCTTACATAATCCTCTCCTTGGCACTAACGAACCGTCATACCTGATTGATATGTTTTCTAAAAGAGCTTCCTATCATACTATGGTTACTAGAGTAGAACCAAGTAACCTTCAACTTCCGACTCACCGAACCTATATTTCATAAGTCGTTTGTCGTGGCCGCCTCACAACTTTGGAATTCCATTCCAATTGATGTGAGGAAATCTCGCTCGATGGAAGTTTTAAAATCTAAATTGTATGAAATTTTATTAAATGAATGTTTTCCTGAATATGTTTGCCTGGTCAGGACTCAGTTCGCATTTCCAATTTTCTTTTGTTTTTATTATTATTATTTTTTTTATATTTTTTTAATTAGACAAAAATTTGTTTTCCTCATGGTCTGTTTATGTTTTTTTTTATCTTGTACCATATGTTTATATATTGATGGTATTTTTACCTATCTCCGAGTTCAGCTGTTTAACATGTAAAATTATTGTTTTTCAATGAGAATAGACGTTTTTGTCTATTTTTATACATTGCATATTATCAAGCTCTATTATTTTTTTATTTGAATTAAATAATATGTTGATTTGTTTATAACCTCGCTGCTATATTATATTATTTTTGTATTATTGCTCTAAGGAACTGTACCAGAGTAAAATAAACGATTATTCTATTCTATATTATGCGGCGAACCTCCTAATTTGTTTATCATCCTATCCATCGTATTTTCTTTATCCTTCTCCTTGCTGATTTCGCGCTCGAAGAATCTAGTAGTTTTCCATGGTGAATAACTTGAACTGTGTGCAATCCTCCACAGATAGATAAACTTGATTCCACCACTAAGATTTCTATGTTTTACAGCATATTTTTGTTGGTAGGTTGACCTGAGGTCCATACCGAAATATATAAACCCAGGTCGTGGAATAAAGTTTATCTATTTGTAGGAAATTACCCTCAAATCATATCATTCATCCTCGTGAACCTTATTTGCCACATTATTTCTGACCTGACCAGTTCCGATGATTTCACATGATTAATTAGGTAGTTTGAGCGAAATATCATTTATCATTGAAGTCAGTAAACTTTATCTCATTTTAAATAAAAATATCTCACCCTTCCAAAGATACAAATATCAGCCACTGACCTAACTGCCTTCCAGGATTTTTGTCAAAAAATGCCAGCCGTTTTACACGGGGAATTGAACGTATATGCACTCCGGAGGGATATAATTTTTTTTAATGAGATATTTATAACTACTAGATGACGTAAAAAAATTAACAGTGTCTCATTTGTATATTTCCACAACAATTATAAAATATAAATCGTCCAACAACACAGTAATTTTTTTCAGAACCACAGACAAAACCTTCCAATGTGAAGTAGTTTTAAACGCCCCGCGTGAAAAAATGAGTTACGTAAAATACATATTGGTATTTTCATTTAATTACATACATACAATTTCTGTATTATAACAGTATAAATAATATAGGATGCGCAGTGGAAGCGTGCTGGGCCCATAACCTGTGAAGATATTGTGCGATTTCGGAGCGAGTAATGAAAGACACGTCTCAATGCTTTTGATACAAGTCTGTATTCTTCAAGAAATACATCAACAATGACCTCTCAAGTTATGGTAAACAACCCGTTACTATACATGAGATTATGGTTTTTGAGCAACATTCCAACATTATTACACGATTAATATTTCAATGTTCATTTCATGCTTCCTACAGCTGCTGAAATTGAAATGTAAAATTCGAATATGGTCTCCGTTATGACTAGGGAACTATCTCGCTGCCTCAAACTGCCTCAATATCATTAAGCATCCTAGGTATTCCTCGTCTCTACATCGTACATAGCTAAACTTTGTATAACTGCCCACAAATGTCCAATAAATATCAATAAATACACAATGGCATCTAGATCATTATAGATCTATCGCAATATAAAAAAGAACACACGAATTTTACTAAGTATTCTTTACTCATTGGTTCCTCCCCCAGAGAGGCAGTATTTGAGAATAAAAAGGAGTGAGATACTTAGTTTGGAGCGATTATTGTTTATGTACAGATTTGCGTTAAAATTTGCGTGTGTACGTATTAGTAATATGTATAGATAAAAGTGAAAAAGACTTGTTACATATTAGGTTTATTGACAATTTAATCGGATTATAACACGTTGCCTTCGGGTATTTGCCGTATATTTCGGAAAAATTCGCTGATATATTCACAGATTTTCTCCCAAGCGCGAGAATATACGTTTTACGTGATTTTAATGGTTCCTAATAACTATCAAGGAATAATACAGAATGAAATATACGCATTTAAATTCGATTTTGCTTCAATTTCGAATTCTATGCCGTAAACCCAAGTCTTAACAACCCTGTCTTCTCTTACATTCTTAACAAGGCATTAATCGAGGCGAAAATTTGAAAATGTAATTCTTTCATCATTGATAATGCAACAAGTATGGCTTTTACCAAAGTATAAATATACATACATAAGTTGGACGTGGTCCATGAATATTTTTGTGAGTTATGTGAAAAGTTATTGAAATAAACACCAAACGACTCGCGCTCCAAATGCCATAATTGTAAAAGAGCTTTAATAATTTTAAAGAGGGTATAATGCATTTACAAAACATATGTTTCATTTTGAGAATGTATTCCTTAATATTCCCAATTCGTTTGCGTCAATTTTTTTTATTCTGGAGACAATACAGTTATCGGGAGTTTTCCATTCGAAGTGTCGAAGTTAGCGCAGATAGGAATTCACCGTCGCTCTTCAGCACACACGTAACCGATGATTGTAACGATGTGCGGTGACTAAATGTTTGGTAACTTCCCAAAAGGTAGTATTTTGTATGTACACGTAAGTAGATGGTAAAATTACCGTAATTTACATTTGAGGTAAATTGCCGTGGTACATTACGGAAATTTTCGAAATTTGACGAAAATTGAGGTATTTCTATCTAAATGTTCAGAGGTATTTCTACCACTTAGGTCTCGTCAAAATATTGACATTGTGTAGTTTGCATGTCTTCTAAACCATTTTTGAGGATAAACCATATTGTCGCCGCAGTAATTTTTTCAGGAATACCCAAAACCAGTTGTGACGGAGTTTTTAATGTACCGCGAGAAAAAATTAGTCAAGTTAAAGACTTATACAGATATTCTTATCTTATTACTTATAGTTTCTGTCGCATAAAAGTATATTGTTGCATCATTAATTATGCAATATTTAATTCATGTTTTCTACAGCCGCTGAAATTAAAACGTTTAATGCGAATACGTTCTCCATTATGACAAGGGAACTTCCTCGCTCAAACTACCTTAAGGTGCAATTTGTATTCGTATATCTTGCAATGTTTTTAGAAATCACAGGTCAATCATGTTTTAAGTAAATGGCACACACATATATAACGACGATGATTACAACAACAATCACATAGCTCCTTGAAGACACTCACTGCAACGCGTGGGGAAAACCTACACCAATTATGTTTCCAATGCAGCGAAATTCGAGAGCCAAATCGGCATGTATTCACAGCTGCTAAGGCCTGCTCTTGAGGTCAAGTTTTTTTAGAAATCTTACACAGGGAACATTTTTATGCACTCGCCAACATTTTGGGGTTACTGAAAATGTGCGTTAATGACTTCATGCGGTCAACGCGCCATTACTTCGCGCTCACTCACTCAACAAATGATAATGACTTCGTCCGACTTTTTCGCCACAGTCAGCGACCTCTTTCGGAGATGTCCCGGTTGTCGGTGAAATCAGAGTAAAGCTTCTCCGCCGGCCTTTCAACGCTGAAGGCGGCACAAAACTTGGCAAACAAGGATGCAACTGGCACACTATCTGTCGGTACTGTGTAAACGCAACTTTCGAAGCGCTAGGAGGACGGCTATATACACATGGCGGCTACCACGTGCCATTAAAGCAGGTATCCGGCAGCTTCCACGCAGTACATTTACATCTACATCTACGTAATACCCTACGAGCCACCACGAGGGTGTGTGGCAGGGGGTGAAGATCACCAAACATGCACTATTGACATGCAACTAGGATATTTAATGAAGGCATGCTAGATAATAGGGTCACATGGTTAGTATCTACATAATAAGAAAGGGATTAATGGTTGTTATTACATGCACTACAGACTACTCTAACTATAGTTCACCTACCTATCCCTTTGCTACGCTGCCTATTGTTCTCTCTTATGATACGCGGGAAAAATGACATTTTAAATCTATCGGTACGACAATCTATCTCTCTAATTATGTTAATATGATCAAACCTGGCATAATACGCATGGGTTCTCAATATATATCTAACGTCATCTGTGAACAAATTGGTTTCGAATTTACTTAAAAGGTTTAACCTTAATTTTAATCTGCGTTCTGATAGTGATTCCCATCCTAGTTCTTCTATTAAACTTGTAACACTTATACAATTATCATAACGGCCTTTAACAAACCTAGCGGATCTCCTTTGCACGCGCTCTAATTCTTTTATCATACCTTCCTCGTACGGATCCCATATACTAGCGGCATATTCTAAATGAGGCCTGACAAGTGTAAAATAGCTTCTTTCTCGTACTCTCTCATCGCATTACTCAGCTCGTACTCAACTCAGTAGTGCCAGCTAATAGCTTGAGACTTCATTTTCTCGTGCAAATGAAAAGTCAGTCGCTTTTTTGGCGCGCGATGGGTGGGTAAATAACGGAGAAATCTAATCATTGTTAAATGTCACCCCTGCTGCGAACGAGCAAATGTGAGACAAATGAAAAAATAACTTAGGTA
The DNA here is from genome assembly GCA_963169105.1 of Ceriagrion tenellum. NCBI lineage: Eukaryota > Metazoa > Arthropoda > Insecta > Odonata > Coenagrionidae > Ceriagrion > Ceriagrion tenellum. The sequence continues at coordinate 46,809,871 of OY720642.1, forward strand.
CAGATAAAAAAGTAACCAAGGTACCTGATGATGACTCTGTTGCGTTGAAACATGTTGTACCAAGAAAAGAAACCAGTGGAAGAAACTCAAGCTATTTTTTCATTTGTGAAAATCAACTTCCACATTGTTGAGCCTGAAACCATGGAGCGATAAGTGAGAATTCAGGTGTCATATTTGAAAGATGTATCTTCATTTCGAAAGTCGATAAAAAATATAAAAAATTCGTACCTTAAAATGCATTTATAGCGATCAGTAAATGTCCTTCAATGTATTTTTATGAAGATTTCTGCGAATTTATGTCATAATGTCAAAATTAATTTGATCAATATTAAGTTTAGCGTATCGGGCGATGTTTAGTGGATACTGAGTACAGATGCCGTGGTCTCGCAATAAAAGGTGTTGTTCACTTTACACAGAATTTAATTCACACCAACCAAGGTTTCGACATAAGCTATGTCTCTGCCTTGAAAATGACATAGCTTATTTCGAAACCTTGGTCGGTGTGAATAAAATTCTGTGTAAAGTGAACAACAACTTTTATTGTGAGGTCATGGTATTTGAACAATATTGTCGATGTTTCATTAATTATTATAATAAGTAAAAGTGCTATTATAAATCATTATTTAAGAAAATGGGTACATATCCGCTCACTATGTAACATTTATAATTACATAATTTTTATAATATATTACAATAAAGTTACATTAGTTATTCAGATTAATGCTGCTCATGTCAAGTGAAGAGCTTGTTCGGGCTGAAATGTATAATAATACATTGTATATCCACTCGTAGCAAGCTTTCTTTCATATAGTTCGGAAGGAAAATCAAACACAATAAATACTCGTGAAAAATCTCAGATGACGAATGCCTGGCAAAACTGGCCAGGCCGACGACTGGCCAGGATTGCGAGTTTAAAATGGTACTCCCAATGTCTTTGGAAATTGTCGGTTGTATATGAGTTTCCTGGACGAGGAATATAAGGTATATATAAGGTTTGGATATAAGGTAATGACAGAATCAACCGTCTACCGAGAGAGTCTCTGTTTGGGCGTGAATCACGTTAGTGTATATGTTGTGCTATTCTATGACTCCTTGAGCCATATCCATATGATATCAAAGCCTGATGATCTCAATGGTTTCAGGCTCAACTTTGGGGATGTTCACTATGAATATTGAAAATGAAAACTTTGTTTGAATCCAGCAATTTACTTTATAGTACAGCTAGTTTCGACGCAGAGGTACCTGACGATGACGCCGCCGCGTCGAAACTAGTAGTACCTTAAAATAAATTCTTGGAATCAAACAAAGTTTTCTTTTTCATTTTTCATAACAAAACCATGTAATTTTCCACTCTTTATTGATTTCCCCTTATTTGTTATGACTTTGTATTGCCTAAAATTTTGCCATACGTTTTGTTTGACTTACGACAACTTTGTTACGACTGCGTTTCCGAACGTTGATCTCCTTCATTTTTCGGGATCTACCGCGTATTTTTCTTGTAAGTGACAACAGTTCCGCTGACTTTACTGTCAGCGTCTTCAGGTCGAAGACGCGGTAGATCCCGAGAAATGAAGGAGATCAACGTAGAGCACCGCAAAAGCCTTCGTTCTCATGTTTCCGAACCTTTGACCCTTGGGTAGAGAGTCACAAACGATACCCCTGGGCCAACGTTGAGATCGAAATAACGCAGATAATCACTTCCGTGAGTAATTTTCTTTTGTTTATGTTCCATAAATGTGTCACACGTCAATAACTTAAAGGTTTTAATCAATGTGAAGTGAAAAACCTAATAGAGCGTAATTTGAACAAAATTTTCCACTCTTGGAAAACATTCGGTCAAGACTACAGTGTACTTAGAGCATGTAAACATAAGTATATTATAGAACGTTTCATCAGCGCACATCGGACAGTTGACAGAAATAAAAAATGCCGGACAAAATTCCAGAATTGCTCTTTTTTATGTAAAGGCTTGAAACTTAAAGCATATTGCTTATTATGGAATCGTAGGCCATTTGCCTCGGGTCAAAGCCGCTACTTATCTACACAACTTCAACAATCCAACGGAATCAGTATTTCTAGGCCTTTCAGCGCGGAGCTGGGCCTTGACGTGAGATCGAAAAATAGAATTTAATTTCGGCATCACCAATATCTTTCCATGATTTTTGCATAATAACTTTAAATTTATCCACTTATTACTATAATGAGGTATCTTGGTACACACATTTCTTAAATCAAAGGTTATGACTAATTTACGTAAAATTTTGTCTAAAAAACGTCTGCCATTTTGTGATGTAACAGCATTCAAATATCGACAAAAATCACAAAAAATAATACTCAGTACAGGTAAAGAATCATGTTGGCAGATGGCAAGGTTTTTGATTTCATAAAAATCCTTTCACTCGTCTGCCATCTGCGTAGCTTTAAATATTTTCGAAGAAAGGTGTAAACGTGCGTCTCTTGGATATTTGGCCGTTTCAGCCCCCGTATCTTAGTAACGAAGACAACCTATGGAAAATGACTTCCCATTCTCTAATCAACAAGTATTTGTATACGCTAGTATATACGCCACGTTTAAAGTCTTCACCTCCAAAAAAAGCAATTTTGGACTTTTGTCCGGCTCTTTACGATTTCCGAAATTCATCTTCTGTAATCGTGTACCGACCTGCGATATCTTCTAAATTATGAGTGAGGTATCCTTCAGCAGATCTAAAGAATCGACATTTCAGGTGGATAAAATTTCAATTGCATTTTAATCGATATACTTAGTGGAACTTGATGCTGAAGGTAAAATGGACGGATAACATAAGAAATAATGAAGTGCACAGCAGAGTAAAAGAGGAAAGGACCATATGGAACACCATGCAGAAAAGAAGAACCAGATGGATTGGACACGCCCTGAGACACAATGGGTTTGTTAAGAGCATAACTGAAGGCAGAATAGAGGGAAAAGTTCCCAGAGAAAGATCCAGGAATGCATTCATGGACCAAATAAAGAGGAAAGTACATAGGGAGAGACACCAGGAGGTAAGGGAACTAGCATTAGATAGGGAAGGGTGGAGGGCTGCAGTCAACCAATTTTCGGATTGAAAAACCAATGAATGAACTAAGTGGATCAACACAAAAGGTTATTGCAATAAATGAACTATCCCGAAAAAAATATCCTGACTAATGGTTAACAAAATTTTAAATCCCAGCACACTTCAACACAATTCTCTGGCGTGTTTTCCCAGATTAAAGTGAGTCCGCGTTCCACATTTCGCAGCTTGGTATCTCATCCTCTCGCCTTCGTCTCATAATTAACTTATTCCCACGATAAGAATGAAAGTGACTCTGACATGAGCAATAGCTGGCTATCTCTATTATCTCATCTGATGGGAAAGACCCCAGTCATTCTGATGTCTAGAGGATTTCCCGTATACTTTTCTCGTCTTTTCTAGGCGTTCAGTTAAATATTTCGGAATTACGTCCAGGAATCTACATCTATATACTACCCTGACACCCGCTTCATGGTCGTACGGCAGGGGGTATTAGGAAACCAGCCATGTTAATATGTAAAGGATAAGGTTTTGGGTGGTAAATTGTTGACGTGTTTTATGGGAGTGTAATTAGTGGAGCTAAGTTTTTATCGTAGTCGCTTATTGTGCCAGGAAAGAACGAGTCTTTGTACCAATCTGTTGGGCAATGTATCTCTCTTATTTCATCACTTCTGTCAGAGTTAAAGATGCAGTGAGGCGTCGTGATAATATTCTCTGCGTCGCTCTGAAACACACTAGTTCTGAATTTCACAATCAAACTAAGCCTAGTGTGTGACCTCCGAGTGTCTAGGGGCTCCCACCTTAATCCCTCTTAAAGTTGATAAACACTATGTAGTCACTCGTAGCAGTATATAACGAAACGTGGAGCTTTTTTGTGTATTTTATTCATTTTTTGGTTAAATCTTTATGCCCAGGGTTTCACATGCTCGCGGCGTATTCAAGGTGTGGCCTAACCAGAGCAAAATAGTAACTCTTTCACTTTTTTCATCCGAGGACCTTCCTACTTCCTATAGGAGACAGAAGACACACTGTTTACATCTTCCAGTCATCATCAATCGTCATCAATTCGAAGATGGTTTGCAGCACTTCTACACTAAACTATTGAAACGATTACAGGCATAAAATTTGGAAATATAATGCAGTAACGATAGATTTGGAAAGTCATTTTTTTCACGTGCAAAAGGAATCATAATGGCTGCGATAGATCACTCTATAAAACTTAAACCTCACTAGGTGGAGTAGATTTTGTACTTGTGCTTAATATTTGTTTGTTATTATTTTGTGTGTTTTAATCCTTTTGTGCTTAATAATGTTTTTTCGAGGTGTCAGGGTTGGGGGTTAGAATTAAATATCAGTAAATGCAGCACAGTTCACTTCCTGCGAAAGTTATCACAAAACTGCCATTCCTATACTGTGGGTGGAGTAAACATAAAATCTTCACATACAGTAAAATATCTTGGGATTACCTTATCTTCTGATATATCGTGGGAAGGAAACATACAAAACATATGCGGCACATCATTAAAGAAACTAGGGTTTGTTAAGCGTATAATAGGAAGGTACTCAGATGAAAAAGTGAAAGAGAGATGCTACTTCGCTATGGTTAGGCCAAACCTCGAATACGCTGCGAGTATTTGGGACCTTGGTCATAAAGATTTAACCATAAAAATTAATTAAATACAAAGGAAAGCAGCGCGCTTCGTTAAAAACTGCTACGAGCGTATATATAGTCTCACAAGTTTTAGAGGAATTAAGTAGGGAGCCCCTAGAGACTCAGAAGCTACACGCTAGGCTTAGGTTGCTTGAGAAATTAGAACAGATAGGTACATAAACTCGTTCTTTCCGCGCACAATAAACGATCACAATAACAACTGAGCTCCACTAAATACACTCCTATAATACATGTCACCATTTCACCTCCCAAAAACCTACATCTTTACACGGCTGGTGACCTAACACCCCCTGCCACACGCCCATGTGGCGGTTCGCAGGGTATAATGTAGATGTAGATGAATATCTTACCATTATTTCTAACAACTCACCACCCATGAAATTTACGGCATGATTTAGCTTTCTGCATGTTTTAGCAACTTTTAGGTCTATTTATCAATCGTATTAATGATACTAACAATTCGTTGTGTAACGGTTGGGGTCGACTGTAACGGTGCGAGCCGAAGTCTGCTGGCGCTCCGGGAAATCCTTGTTTAATTGGGCCTATGGGGAAGATGTGGGTCGTTTGCGAACGTACGGATGCGAAGGAACGGGTCCTAAGGTACGGGACCTAAAGAGCGGGTCCGAGGGAACGGGTCCATTGATTGAACGGAAGGACCGAGGACCAACTTCTGTGGAACGACCGTTCCTTTCGGTCCTCCGATCCCATCTTTAAGAGATACGATGTTCTTTATAACACCCTATAATTTCATCTGCTGATGCTAGCGGTCTAATTAGCAATACTTTATTTTATGTATTACGACCATGGTTTCGCTTGTTACAGCATCGTCAGCAGCAGAAAGTAATATAGCGATATTTGAGAGTTTAGACGTCAAAATTTGAAAAATGGTCTCTATTTCGAAAGTTCATCTAAAAATAAGTATACAATTCAGGCCCCAAAATGTTTTCAAGGCGATGAGTAAATGTTCTTCAATATATTTTTATGATGATTTCAAGCGAATTTATATAGGTAATATTCTGAAAATTATTTTGATAAATATTATTGTATGCTTCATCAAATTTTACAATGCATAAGAGCTATCATATAGAAATATTATTGGAGAGAAGGGGTAAACATTCAATCTTTTTGTTTTTTTAATAAATATAATAATATCATCAGGTGATAATGCTATAACAGGCGAAACCTAGGTCACAATAAATATTGTACTCGTGGAATTCGCACTATTTTTAGAAATACCTATCAGTGATGTATCGGTTTCATCATTCAAACTTTGGACTTCTTCGTTATTGATTGCCTCCATCTCTTTTATATTCATCATTGACCGGAACTTTAATTTAAATCACATAAAAAACTAATGTCAAAGAGTTACCCTCGTAGATATGAGCTATGAAATATCACGCAAAAGTAAATTGCCTTCTCAATAAATTTTCATAGCCAGTTTTTTTCAATAATGATCGAACTTTGTATTGATAAAAAGAAGTATATCATCGCAGCAAACTGAGGTTTAAAACTGTGTCAAAAAATAATAGGCAAGGGGTGGTTAATAACATAGATTTTGATATTAAAATTCTAACTCGTGCAAATTGACTCTCCGATTGCTCAAAATATCGAGGACTTCCATTTGAAAGTCCATCTCATTCCATGTTCCATCTCAGTAATAGTATATCGGAATAAGGGAAAAGGAGAGTGCATCATGTTTAAATTTTATCGCTTCTGCCACACCTAGAGAATTAATGAGGCGTCATGATGATATCCTCTTTGTCGCTCTAAAACACACCAGTTCTGAATTTCTCAAGCAAGCTAAGCCTAGCGTGCAGCCTCCGAGTCTCTAGGGGCTCCCACCATAATTCATCTAACAGCTGTGAAACACTATATATTCTCTCGCAGCAGTTTTTAACGAAGCGTGCAGCATTGCTTTGTATTTATTAATTTCTTTGGATAAATCTTTATGACCGGGGTTATTGTGGCCGCTTGTTGTGGGCGGAAAGAACGAATTTTCGTACCAATGTATTCGGCAATGGATATCTCTAATTTTAGCGCATCTGTCAGACCTAGTGATATAGTGAGGAGTCATGATAATATTCTCTGTGTCGCTCTGAAACTCACCAGTTCTGAATTCCTCAAGCAACCTAAGCCTATCGTGTAGCCTCCGAGTTTCTAGGGGCTCCCAGGGGGAGTATTTGTACCTGTCAGTTCGGAAATGTATCTCTCTTATTTCATCGCTTCTGTCAGAGTTAAAGATGTAGTTAGGCGTCATGATAATATTCTCTGTGTCGCTCTGAAACACACTAGTTATGAATTTCCCAATCAAACTAAGCCTAGTGTGTAACCCCCGAGTTTCTAGGGGCTCCCACCTTAATCCCTCTTAAAGTTGAGAAACACAATGTATTCACTCGTAGCAGTATATAACGAAACGTGGAGCTTTCCTATGTATTTAATCAATTTTTTGGTTAAATCTTTATGACCAGGGTCTCAAATTCTTGCGGCGTATTCGAGGTGTGGCCTAACCAGAGCGAAATAGCATCTCCCTTTGACTTTTTCATCCGAGGACCTTCCTATTATATGTTTAATAAAACCTAGTTATTTAATGAAGAACTGCATATGTTTTGTATGTGTGTTTCCCACGATATATCAGAAGTTAAGGTAATTCAGACTTACTATTGTTACCATAACCGATATTAACTTTGCAACTATCAACAACTTAGTTATAATTCTACTACACTATAATGTAGAGTGAGCAAAGTTGAATTATAAGATACAGGTTATGGAAAAAATAGTTTTTCAAGGTTTCATAGATGAATTCTTTACATTTTTTAACGCAGACTTCGAATCCATTTTCATAATTACTCTATCGCTTTTAATTTCTGAGACATTCAAGCTGAAAAAGATATAAAAATGGTCATTTTGACCCTTTATGGTTTGAATACCTCAAAATCCTGATATGATAGCCAATTTTCGTGAGTAAATTCGGTTTCAAGGCACAAATGACGTCAAAAATGGACCAAAGCATCAACAATGCACAATTGTTGGCCTGCGTAATAAAAAGGTGAGCGCTCATCATTTGAAAATTGATTTTCAACGCGTCAACACCAGGATGACGCGAGGAATGACATTTAAAAGATATCAACTTCGATATTTCTCTCTCGGGAAAACTTGGATCAGGAATTGCATAACATATCGCGGTTTTGTGATGAAAAAATTGATTAACTTTGTCCTAGGTTCTCGTAAACAGCGTATATAACATAAAACCACGGGAAATGAGCACAGTCGTCAGCGATCATCGGGTTACAATGACACGGCATGAGCGGCTCTTCATCCAGCCACCCAACCTCTTTCTCTGGAACGAAACGTGCACGCCCCGCTTTTAGAATTTTTTTGTTTTTCATCTCTTCATCTCCAGCCCACAAAGGAAAGATTGGCTCTTTCGATTCGCCGCGATGACATCCGATGTCATCTTGTCCCGACTCCACCCTCCACTTCCCTCCACCCCACCTATCCTCCGCCGTCAACCTATTTTTATACTCACGTTTCAGATTCCAGGCAACAGTGCGCCGAAGTAGTAGAGCAGTCGGCGGTTAACCCCTACCGCTACTCCCACAACTGAGTGTTTTTATAAATATTTTCCTCGAAAAAAACTTGACAATCGTGTTGAGAAACAAAAGAGGATTACGAAAAATGCATGTTTCCGTGGTGTAAAATGTACTGTAAGGTATTTGAGGAAAAACGCTTAAATATCGAAGATACCAGCGTAGCGGAGCGAGATAGACATAGTAATGTCATTTGTTCACTTCCTAAGAAAGTCATCATACAATTCCGTCCCTGTACTGTGGGTGGAGTAAACATAAAATCTTCACATACAGTAAAATATCTTGGAATTACCTTATCTTCTGATATATCGAGGGGAGGACACATACAAAACATACGCGACACAGCTTTAAAGAGACTTGGTTTTGTTAAACCTATCATACGAAGGTCCTCGAATGAAAAAGTAAAAGAGAGATGCCACTTCGCTCTGATTAGACCACACCTCGAATACGCCGCGAGCATTTGGGACCCCGGTATAAAATACTTAACCAAAAAATTATAAAATACAAAGAAAAGCAGCACGCTTCTTTAAAAACTGCTACGAGCGAACATTTAGTGTCTCACAACTTTTAGAGGGATTGAGGTGCGAGCCGCTAGAAACTCGGAGGCTACACGCTGGGCTTAGCTTGCTTGAGAAATTCAGATATGGAGTGTTTCAGAACGGCACAGATAATATTATCATGACGCCTCACAACATCTTTAACTCTGACAGAAGCGATGAAATAAGAGAGATACATTTCCGAACTGACAGGTACAAACACTCGTTCTTTCCGCGCACAATAAGCGACTACGATAAAAACTTAGCTCCACTAAATACACTCCCACAATACACGTCAACAATTTACCACCCAAAACCTTATCCTTTTCATCTTAACACCGCTGGTACTCTAATACCCCCTGCCACACGCCCATGCGGCGGCTCGCAGGGTAGTATGTAGATGTAGATTTTCCCGCATTCATGTACCATGTGTTTATTCAAACCTTTGCTGGTTTCTTAATCCGACACGTAGGGCTAAAATCATGTTTAGCATGCTCCCTCTATGACTCTTGTAACACGTTTACGTTGTTGCATAAAAATTTAATTCAGTTGTTTCTGTAGCGTTGGTAGCAAACGTACCTATAGTGTAATGTATTTTGGTGGAAGTTAATTTATTCACAATAGTGAATTCTCATAAATTGACAAGAGTTAATTCTTGAGCATTATGGAAAAGCTGTGCATAGTAAAGGCTGAAACTAATGAATTATAACGCGTGTTGGTGATAAATACTCCCTGCCAATCACCCTAGAGGTGGTTTGCAACGTAATGAATAGCTGTCATACAATGTAGGACGATCCCGTGAGAAAAACGAGTCCATTCAGCTTACGACGTCATCCGGATGAAGATTCGTTTTTTTTTCAACTCATTTGAAAATCTGTTAAAATGTGCACTCAACGACTCACGATTCGCGCTCCAGGCACTCCAGGTGCGAAATATCATATTACTTAGAAATCAATTAATTTGGCCTCATTTCTCAAAAGAAAAGATCTATCTAAAGAAAAGAAAAATAAGAAGAATAATATCTCACCCTTCCAAACCGACCGAAGTATCAGCTTACCGAATTACATTCCAAGATTTTTTACGAAAAATACCAGCCCTTGTACATGGGAAATGGCGCGAGTATGCACACCAGAAAAACTATATTTGAAAATGAGGAGTTTATAACACCCAGAGATAGTCAAAAAATAGCAGTTTACCGTTCGTATGTTTTCTCGACTATTTTTTAAAATAAATCACTGTCACCGGGGTAATTTTTTTTCAGAATCGCAAAAAACTTTCCATTTTGAAGGAGTTTTAAACGTGGTGCGTGATAAAAATGAGGCAAATTAAAGACTTATTATCATTTAGAATATCAGTTATTTAAATGTATATTATTGCACTGTTAATAATGCAATATTTAATTCATATGTCCTACAGCTGCAGAAATAAAAATGTGTACTTCGAATATGGTCTCCAATGTGACTGAGGAACTATCTCGCTCAAACCAAGGTCCTTACTTAAATACTAAAGGACCGTGTCCTCTTCTTGCCCGGTATGTTTTTGAGTAAAGTTTATCCGTTAAGTTCTTAAATTGCCAACAACTGACGCTTAATTTTAATTAAGCACCATATTAGAAATTAATTGGCATGCAGAATCAATGGCTGAGCGAAAAATACACTGAGGAGAGTTATCCTAAAGTACGAGGTGAGAGACGGTTCTTGTTCCGTCGTGAAAAATATTTCATCTTTAACGAACGCCAAAATATATCTCGTAGAGCTTACCTAGTCCTTTTATAATTTAAACATCAAATTCGATTTAGTGTTTAAAAGAGAATTTGCCACACTGATCAAGGTTAAACACTTGGTTACTCAATGAAGAGTGACAGTGCTACGGAACGTCGAGCCCGGTCCAAAATGAAGAATTCAGAGTAAATTGTGGGATCGTGTCATATCCTGGACACAAAGTAAAGATAATTAAGGTAATTTGAACGTTAAAACTCCTGGTTTCAGTGGATGGCAAGTCATACGCACTAGACTAGCTTTGAATTTGCCGCGTATTTTCACTTATTTTGAATATGACCGCCGTGCGCATTTTTCATTACAGAGAATACAATGGTGCAGCCATCTAGTGTCCTCTCTGTATATGCTTACTCTGTGCCTTTGATTTAAGAAATGTGTGTACCAAGATACCTCATCATAGTAATAAGTGGATAAATTTAAAGTTATTCTGCAAAAATCTTGGAAAAATATTGGTGACGCCGAAAGTAAATTCTATTTTTCGATTGCGTGTCGCGGCCCAGCTCCGCGCAGAAAGGCCTAGAAATACTGATTTCGTTGGCTTGATGTAGTTGTGTAGGTAAGAAGCGTCTTTGACGCGAGGTCAATTGCTTATAATTCCATAATTAGCAATCATTTTCGAGTATATGCTTACTCTGTGACCTGGGTATAAGGACCTTGGCTCACACTACCTTGAATTTAGGGAGCGGTAGCGCCTACTTAAGGAACCACTTAAGTAAAGGGTAACCCTTCGATTAAGCGAACAAGTTAGGATCGGTCGCAATAGACTGCATGTCTCCCTAAGGGGCTACTTTCTCTCCCTCAGAGCTGGAAGTCCCTTGCCCTCGTCCGGCCGGCTCAAGACCACTTGTCCGCTCATAGTCACGTTTCTCCCCTAATATGAGAAGAAAAGAAAGCTCTCAGAGGGGGATGACAACGGGCGAATCCGTCTCGAAATGAATCCGTCTTCAACCCCTATCGAACATTTCCCAAGATCTTCCCCGAGTCAACGCCAGCCTTTTCAACAACAGGAGGCGGAGAAAAAGTTGAGCTGGCGTCAGAAGCCTTGAGCATGCACCGGAGACTCGCTGAGAATACAAACCAAAGGATGTCATCTGCCAGGAATAAAGGTATCCATAATGAATAAAGAACCAACTCTGCTGCTTCCACGGCTGCATTGCTTACAAGGGTGAAACGCACTTCATCTAAATCTACTTATTACCCTGCAAGCCACCACAAAGGTGTTTGGCAAGGGGTGACTCATCACCAAACTGAACAACAGTGAAGAGATTTACCATCGCTAACATGGACCACACTACCGGTATATTACAAATGCTGCAGAGACTGCTAAAATAATACATAATGTAACAATGAAAACGTGAAAAAAGAGTCATGCAGGGAACATGCAAAACATGGTGTTAGTACTACTCAGCAGATTTAGAGACATACGTTAGGGTGCATATGAATAAATCAGCTACACTACCAGAGAATTAACCTAATTTAAATTTTTTACGCAGCCATTATGGTCTCTTATCGATTGCGGGAAAAAAGACATTTTAAACCTTTCCATTCTACAATCTACTTCCCTTATTTAATTCTCGTGAATTGATCTATCGTAGTATATTGGAATTCGTAAGACAGAGTTCATGCCGCTAGGCAAACGGACAAATTTGTAAGGTAGCAAAAATTTGATTTCTCCCTCTATGAAGCCATTTCATTATAACAGCGCCCGTAATAAAAAGAATGTATCTACGACCGAAAAAGTGATAGTAAGTCATATGTCCCCTTCCCTTTTGGAGGTTAAAAAGAGGAAAAATTTAAGTTAGGAGGAAACTTTCTCAGTTAAAACCTCCGCCAAGGATCAAAACAAATAAACACAATGAAATATCGAGTCCAGCATGCACTCCCTTCGTGCGAAACGTGCGATTACAGTGACCTTTCGTGAGTCTAAATCATACTCGTACTCGGAGGATTCATCCTTCGGCAGTGACACGTCATCACACTAGACAAACAAATGAAAACCCTTAAAACAAAATCGAAATTAACAATCGCTTCCTCACTTAGGTATGCGATTGCAGCGATCTGTCGTGAGTCACGTGACGGAGAGTGATTGAGCCTCTCGACAGGTCAATGCAATCGCGAAGCAAAGCGAGGGGATTCATGTAACATTTAATATTTCATTGTGTTTCTTTGTTTTGACCAGGGGTGGAGGGTTTGACAGTTTCCTCCTAACTTTTCTTCTTCCCCTTCATCATCTCCACAACTCAGTTTCCCGTATCTTGTGCCCTTTTATGATTACAGCCTAGGGGAGATATTACCTAACATCATCAAATCAGCGTCTAATTCATCAACTTCATGTGCAACGCTGGGCGTGAAAACGCAGGAAAACCAATAATTTCCCCCTAATATCGACCATTTCATTTTCTATAAAGACCAATTCAACTGTTGACAGGTTCCAAAAATAAATGCAGAGGACTTCAAGGGCAATCAACTCGACTGGGACTCGATCCCGGATCCTTCGATGCAGCGTCAAGCTCTATTGCCATTTAAGCTATCAATGCATATTCCACTCCAGAGGATTTTTATGCGCTATGAAAGGACAAGATAGTTAAGACTACCGGACATACAATGAAATGAGGCAGTCTAATGCGTGTGGTAGAAAGAGGGTAAATTATCGAAACTTCGAGTACAATGAAGATGGAACTAAGCCATTTAATGCGGTTGAAGCACGAATTCTGAGTCGTTGAGTGAGGATTTTAAAAATTTTTCGAGAAATAAGTAGGTCGAAAAATAATTCATGGACCCCACCTCGCTTAAGTACATCCTCTTATACGTCGGAAATAACAGTACATATTGTAAGTAAATGACGTAATAATTATAGTTTAATATTTTCGTCTCATTTAAAGCATTTTTATGACTTGGTTTTACGGCTTGGATTTCAAAATTTAAGGAAAAACCGTAGGTAAATACGTGTTTTTCATTCAGCATGATGCCTTTATATTTATTATGAACCATTATAACATGTTATGAAACGAATGTTATAGCATTTAGGAGAAAATGTGAAACGAATGTTATAGCGTTTAGGAGAAAATCTGCACTTATGTCATCAATTAATTTTTAAAAATATGTCAAGTTCCATAAGGCTACGTGTTAAAATAGCGTTCAATTGTTAGAAAACCGAATCGGTAACATGTAATTTTGAGGAAAATCTGTACAGAAACTAAAATCGCTACAACCACATAAAGGAATCTTGTTTGTTAAACATATTCGGCTCCGGTGGTGGCGGGGTAAAGTCCTCGCCTGCTAACCAGAGGGTCGCGGGTTCGAGTCCCGCCTGGGTGGAATATTTTCTGCCCAGGACATGGGTGTTTGTGTCCCGCCCGTTATTACTGTTATTTACGCGACAAAATTGGCCTATTGGCTGTATTCGGCATAATGAAGATAAATAAATAAAATAAAAATATTACAGTAAAAACGTCCTAACGCACGTTCCCCGGGTCAATTAGGCCCAACGTCTGCTGTGGTGATGTCGCAAGTTGAGGTATATATTGAATTGAATTGAATATTTATGGATTGTTCTGGGATCATGCCCCTTAAGAACAAAAAAATATACACGTAGTGAGGCGAGAGAGTGAACAGAATAAGAAAAAATAAAGATTTACACTTTCCATAGAAATTATACAGTACAAAGAAGGCACAGTTAACAAGTATGCAAAGTAAACTGCGAAATGTTACATATAATGAATTCAAAATTCAGCAAACAAGTTCATGACATAAGGATACAACAACAACATTAAGAATCAAAAAATAATACATTATAATAATTCATTTTGAAAGTTGAGAGACTATTTTTATATGTTTTGGTACATTATTCCATAGATGACACATAAGTCGACTAAGTTCCAAAATTCTTTTACGATAAAAGAATTTTGGAACTTAGTCGACTTATTACTACTTTATTTTACGATAAAATAATTCTGGAACTTATTCGACTTATGACTAGGATATTATAAAAATTCTGAATCACATCTGGTACACATATTACATGTGGATGGCTTGGTAACAAATTGGTCAAACAGATATTATGGGGATTTTTCGTTGAATTAAGAATACAAAAAACAACCTAAGAAGTATTTTCTTTGAGTCTTACCATTGATCCATCGAAGTTTATTTATAATAGGGGGTCAAATGATCATCCCTACGAAGGTTAAAAATAAACCTGATGCATGAATTCAATGCTCGGTGAAGGTTGGTGTCATCTTCTTGGTTTAAGTAATTGTACACCAGGCAGTAGTAATCGCACATAGGAAAAACTAACGCTGAAATAAGCATTTTCCTTGTGTGTTGAGGAGGAAGTATGGAGTGTACTTTGAGTTGGTATAGAAAGGAATTGATTCTGCTAGAAATCTTATTCACATGGTTGTTCCATGACAGGCTTGAGTTAAGGGTTATCCCAAGATTTCGAACGGAGTTTGAGTAAGGTATAGAGACACTGTCAACTAATATTTGTGGTCTATTATCTGAGTGGATCCGATTTGTCATTATATATATGTATATATACATATCGTACATGAACAGGCATCAAATAGTCATTTCACAATTAGTCGTCCAAGGTGGAAGAAAACTGTAGTCAGACGATCAGATAGGTATCCCTCCGCTAGTTGCCACGCATGGAACTCCATTTAACTTTTAAAAAACTGCATCCAACACGAGCGCTTAATGACTCAGTCCGAGAAGTAAAAGCCAAATTCATTTATCAAAACGTGTTTTCACGGGAAAAATCCAACATTAAACAAATTCAACACCTCAACTTTACATGAGCAAAGTCTGGCTGGTAGACGAAAGCTCGAAAAATATGAATAGGACCATCAGTCTAGATTGTATGCAACATTACTTCCTCTTGATAGATGATGGATATTTGAACCCCAAACAATCGTTCTTTTAGTAAAAACCTAAAAAAATTCATGATGTCAGTTGCTTTATTCATTCACAGTTAGTCTCAATAAACTCATTTTACAGACAGAGGGCTGGAGACACGGGAACATTACTGTCAGGCAGCGCCTAATGTGAACAGGATACCACGTCCAAGATAACAGCGCATCTGAAAATTACCGATTTGATTTTGAAAGAAATGAAAAGTTAATAATTTTTCACAATCATATCACTTAAGTAAAAGCCACCATCATGAATTCTTCAGTCAAGTGAGAATTTGAGCCATTAGTCATGTTTCAGTGAGCTTAAATCTGAAGAAATGGAAGGGCGGTGGGAAAATCCTATGAAGATCAAAGCACATTGAAAAAAATATAGATAAATAAAAAAGGAGCGGTTCTGAATATAAACTGCTCAGGAATTAGAACATAAGCAAACAACATCTCTCATTCTTGGCGTGACTCGACCTTGAGAAACAACGGAAACATCTGCGCCGACGAAAACCTCCGCGACGTGAGAACTGCTTTCATGAGAAATATGACCCGTCCGAAAAATACTCTAACCTCTTCCCAAAAAATACAAACATTATATAAATATCAACGTTGTCGATGAATGTAAGATTCGGTTAGTGGCTCTAAAAAGTCTAAATATCACAACAAAAAATGTCAACAAATTAATTTTGAAAGAAAAAATTCCAAAAAATACATAAAATAATGGCCTGGCACTACAAGAATTTGGTGTTGGGTAGATACTCGTTGGATACTTGTTGGACATTGTTTTCGTTCATCGCACTTTAGTATTGATATTTAAATTTCAAATTCAAAGAACATTGTCCAGGTTTGTACCAAGGGATCTAAGTACGAATTTTGATCCGGACGGGTTATTTTTCCCCGTGAAGTTCTTTCAATGACGTTGAAATGCATAGCGTTATACGTTGGGGACTGAGTAATACCTAACCGCTTGCATCAAGTAATTGACCACAATAACTTTGTGGAAATAAATTAGAGATTAGATAATTCGTTGAAATATTGGGAAGGATCTGATTAGAAAGGGTGAACTTGATTTTGCTGTTCCCCGGCAAGGCCTCACTCAAAGTATGTACCTCAGCCACAAATGTTTGGGACTCAGAAAGCGTAAAAAATACTTCACAAAGAAATATTTAATCCGAAAATAAAACAAAACTCAAAGGAATGCATATTCTTGGGTGTAAAATAGAAGGAGAAACACTTAAAATACAAGGAGTCAATGGAAATTGAATTGAACCATAGGAGACTTTGTAGTTGAACAAGTGCCTCAGTTATAATGAGTCTCCTATTTCTGAGATAATTTCAAAATTTCTTGTTAATTGAAAACTATTTTGTATGGTGATGTTGGATACAGGTATTTTGGAAAGGTAATAAGCAAGTAATCACAAGGGATTTTAATTTGACGCTAGTGATAGCGAACAGATAGGTGAGAATAATGCACTTCCCTTCACACCGTTCGCAGCAATAAAAGTAAAAGAGCGAAGCACCAATGCACCAAAATATCACACTATTTCTCATCCCTTCCCTCTCCGATTTCTTAATCCAGCTTCCTGTATTTTCATAGATGGTATCATAGCATACACTTCCATGCACAATCGCGGCAACATGCTGGGTAGTCCACAGTTTAAAGATAACATTTATTTAGCAGGATTTTTGTCCATTTACTCACACGCTAATCATACAAAAACTGGTAAAAATATTTGTCTGCTGCTCAAAATCAAATCTAGTTGGGGAAAAATATGATGAGAACATGATTTGCAAAGAAATATAATTTTTAAACATCAGTCATAAACATCAGTGCAATGAAAATAAGGTAGAAATATACATATACTATAGTTATTACACACCCTCGAGCGTTACAGATGATTTTGATGCCACCTTTTTCAAAAATTTCACAGTCTTTCTATAAAACAGCATATTTAAGAATTCAGGCAAAAATTAATAAAAAAATTAACAAAAGAGTGTATGCACTGTCCTCCATGATTGTATTATTTTACACAAATATTTCCTCATGATGTTACCGTCATCATTAAGATACAACTTTGTACGAAATCCGTTATAAATTGGTAGGAATAATACACTTGTGCATTGTGAAGTACTTAGTCGTAAAAGTTGTCTAGGTTGATGATCACCAGTGATTTTGAGGAAAATAGTAATTTTTCATTTACCGGGATATATTTCTTAAGCTGAGGCTCATGTATCGTATTATTACATACACAGTTACCTAAATATCGGTCACGTTTTCTGCCTCCGACATTCAATTCTTTCGAATATCTTCATCAGGGGACTTCAAAAAAAAAAAACAAATCAGATTGCTCATTCAAGCAAAAGACGGACCATAAAAACGGAAGATAAAAATCTGGGTGGTCAAAGTACGTAGGACTCTTTGGTTCAGAAAAAATGGAGCCGCCTGAATAATTAGGTTCAGTAATTAAATTTCCCGAAAGCAGACGGCGATCAAACAACTGACGGCGTGCTTGCGGCAATTATCACTTGAGCGAGGCCTTGGAATCAGGTCCGAAATTCGAAGCGCATAACCAGTCATCGCAGTGACGTCAACGAAAGAGAATGTAATGACCTATAATGAGAGCTGTGAATCTTAAATGTCAATCTAAAAGGTGTTAAAGGCAAGGGATCAGTGTCCATCTTCAACGATAAGAGTAAGGAAGACGCTGAAAGAGATGTTACAGATTCATGATCTATTTGCATAGGTGCTACCCACTAATTAATACATGAACTACATCAGGAATCTCACTAAGTCCCCAGGTACAAAATATATAGTTCCAAGGCCAACTAAAATCTCCATTTCAATAGCTGATTCCGACATTCAGATTTATAGAATAGCACGTAAAATACAAACAGTAATTTGTATGCCGCGATACTTTGGCCCTAATCTTAAAAAAATGATGTATAGTGAAACCTGCCTCCGAGGCCACCTCCCTTTAGCGGTCACCTCTCCATGTGGCCGATTTTTTCTGGAACGGAATGAATTTCACATATATTTAGGCGATGTAAATTTACCCTCCCCTCAGCGGTCATCTTCTTTAGGTGGTTGGAGCGCGAATAGTGAGTCGTTGAGTGGATATTTTAATAGCTTTCCAAGTAGGTCGAAAAGAATAATTCTTGGACTACACTTTACTTAAACACATCAATTTATACGTTGGAAATGACCATAAATATTGTAACATAAATGATGCAGGAATCATATTTTAAAAACTTCGTCTCACTTAATTATTGTTATGACTTCGGTTTACGGAGCGGAATTTGAAGTTTAAGCGAAAGTCGTATGTAAACATGTGTTTTTTTTTCGGCGTGATACCTCGGTATTCATCCTCATTGGTAGATGCTGTTTAGCAGGTCCTCAGTAGCCTCTCCTCCAGATAATTCTGTCTTGTGCCTTCCTCTTCATCCTCGCGTAGCCTGTCTCCTCTTCTAAATCATCCGTCATTTTGTCTTCTTCTTCCGCGTTTACCCTTTCCTTCCACCATCCCTTCCAATACCTCCTTCATCAATCTCTTCTTCATATACGTCCCTGCCAATTTTGCTTCCTTGTTTTAATTTTCTTTATCAGTCCTCTATCTTCCCCCACTCTGGTCAATACCTCTTCATTTCTAACTCTCTCTGCCCAACTAATACTCAACATTCTTCTCCATATCCACATCTCCAAAGTCTCAATCAGTTTTATATCCTTTTTCAAAGTTGTCCATGTATCTCAACCATACAGTAAGACGCTCCAAACATAACACTTTACCAACCTTTTCCTAAGCCCAATATCTATTTTGCTACACAATTGTTTCTCTATGATAAAAACATCTCTGACCATTGCAATTCTACCTGTAATCTCCTTGTCACATTTCCAGTCCTGTGTAATTTCCGTCCCTAGATACTTATATCTTGTCACTTGTCGCAGTCTTTCCCCTCCCATGGTAACTCTTATCTCTTCTTCTATACCTACTTCCATCACTATAATCTTGTTTTTATTTATCGTTAGTCCATATTCTTCTGTCATATTATTGAGGTGTTTTACCATGATCTTCAGTTCTTCCTCACTTTTCGCAAACAACCGTCCGCATGTCATGTCGTCCGCAAACCTGATGCACGCAATCTTTCTTCCTTCGATTGCAACTCCTTTATCATTCATCCAACATATATCTTGACCCTGAAATGAGTTTCAAACACATAACCTATATGCTATAAATGCCATACCATATACCAAATACGAAATACCATAAATAACTTTAGTTTCACTCATCGTAGAATTAGTTATTTTTCGTAGAATATGATCACTATCATACGATTACTATGCGCGAAAGTTTACTGATAGAGAAAAATTCCCGCATTGAGAAACTTCAAATGAATTTCAATTTTTCAAATTCAAAATTTCAAATTTCAAAAATATGACCTTGATATCACAAAATGGATATCTGCAAAGCATATATAGAAGAGAACCAGGAATTTTTTTTCACAAATAAATGGCGAACGAGCTCACAGGTCTGATGGAATGTACATTTCCCTCAGCTTTGTATTCCACAGCAAGAATAACATTTATTGGATCAAATAGAAAATGCATGCTGATGACATAGAGCAAACAAGAATTTGGTTGAGTTGACTTCGAGATAGTAAATATTGAGCAACACTATTTAGGATTAGCATGTGTTAGAGAAGCAACACCTGCTACTCTGTCCGAAAGAGTTTTGAATGAGAAGAGGAAGCATGGTTCAGACATTAATGACTGTCGGGGTCGAAGTTGTGACAGTGACGTGAACATGGTCGGAAAGGATTCTCGCTCGGAAACAAGAGTTTTGGCTCGGAATCCGAAAAGCTTTTTTCTCACCTCCGGACTGCCACTGCGGGAAAAATTAAGTTTCAGAGACGCGGCCAACTAAATGACTGAGACTTAGTGTTACTATGGTAGTTGGGGCTTGATATTAATAAGAAAATCAGTGAGTTAGAGTAAAAGTGGATAAAGATCCCTTACTAATGATACTATTTATTTTTTGTTGTTCGATCCTAAGATTGATTGACTGCAGCCCTTCACCCTTCCCTATCCAATGCCAGTTCTCTTACCGCCTGGTATCTCTTTCTATGAAATTTCCTTTCCATTTGGTCCATGAATTTATTCCTGGGTCTTCCCCTGGGTACTTTTTCCTCAATTTTCCCTTCAACTAGCGGGCCCAACAGACGTTGTCCTGCCCAAACGTTGGGTTGCTTGCTATCAGCGGGATCAGAAAACGTTTTGCGATATTCGAATTTTCGATAAACTATACTAAGTGACACTTAACATTGAGTTTGACATTTCAATCTTTTCGTTTCGTCAAAACAACGCCAAGCCACGACGCAAGTGCGACGACTTGCCCATGTATTGATACGTGCGTCAAATAACACAGACTTTGACATCAGCGCCACCTATGGTACACAATCATAACTATAAAATATTCTCAGATGGTCAATTATTCATGAACTTCTCAGAAGGTTTTAGCGGTCAATAATTCATAAACTCATGATTTTTTCATTTTAAAAATATTGGAGGGTGTTGGGGGTGAAATATTGGGGTTGTATGTCCTGATATGCGAAAAATATTTTTTTTTAATAAAAAAAAATTTCGTCAAAAAAGTTTCCTAGAACCCTATCGCAGCGCCACCTACCGGATCCAATTGTGAATCTAAACCATCCAGGGACCCACTCAAACACACTTAAAAAATTTCATCAAAATCGGTCCAGCCGTTTCGGAGGAGTTCAGTGACATACACACGTACAGAAGAATTATATATATATAAAGATAACGTTTATGTTAGAACCATTGTGCCTCAGGGTGTGTTCAATTCATCTGGTCATTCTTTTCTGTATGGTGTCCCATATGGTCCATTCCTCTTCTACTCTTCTGTACACTTAATCATTTCTTATTTCGTCCGCCCGTTCAAGCTTCAGCATCCTCCTCAAGTACCAGGTTTCGAAGGCTTCTAGTCTTCTCTGGTCAGCTTTTCCAATGGTCCAGGCTTCCGATCCATAGAGTGCTACGCTCCACAAGAATGCTTTCATATACTGTTTCTTGGTTTATAGTCCTATCCTCTATGAGCACATCAGTTATTCTATGAAAGACTTCCTACCTTGGGCTATTCTCCGCAAGATGTCCGTTGTACTTCTTTCGTGCCGCGTAACTTCCGAGATAGGTGAAGGAGTCCACTAGCTTTCATTTCTCTCCTATCAGGGTGACTTCAGCATTCAGCTTCTTTCTTTCGCATGCTTGGATTTAAGTCTTCGTCTTTTTATTTTCAAGTATATTCTTGGAGAATTCTTAGAATGATACTATATAATTTGCCAATTATATCATATATATTACTTGTCGAGATGATTGAGAAAAATAGAAGCCGTTTTTCAAGGGATACGGTATGGATTTTTGCTCCGGAGAGGCATAGTTTAAAACTAAGGAAGTTTAGACCAGATTAGTAATCGAAAATATGAATATAGCAAAATAATATGTTCCGGTATCAGAGTAAGACAGAAAGTTAAATGGCTCTTAAATACCAATTTAGAGAAATTTTAATAACTGCCGAGTTTCTGTAGAAAAATAAATTTTCGGTTTGACTGTGATAGGGAGTAGGTCCTGCCAGAGTTTTAATGAATGGATATGATATTTAATGGAATTGATATTTAATGAATGAAATAGCCTTAGGGGCTTGGTTCCATAAAAACAAGGTACGCCGGATTGAAAAAAAGCCATGAATGTTCAAAGTGCTGATTATTGTAAGATGAAGTACGATTTACAGTGACTAGAGAACTTCCATTAAACTGGGTTTTGAAAGGTTTATTTCAAGACCCATCATTTGTAGTCCAAGTATGTTGAGGATCTCGGAGGATGCAAGAAAGCGATGGAAAAAGCACCCAGCTGAATACAATATGATGCTATCCATATCGCAGGTGACATTTGGAGAATTAGTTCAAAGTATTTCAACGCGATGTTTGAGGTAATGCTAAGAATATCTCTGAAAAAGCTAACACTCTTCCTCTTTGATTATCCTTTGAACTCTATTTTTAAGTATAAAAGTACGCTATTCTAATTCATCGAAAAAATGAAGAACTTTTCCTCAAACGGTTAAGTTACTACATCTACATACTATTCCGCGAGCCGCCGAATGGGCGTGTGGAAGGGGGTGGTAGGTCACCAGCCGTTTAAAGATGTAAGTATTTGGGAGGTGTACTGGTGACATGCATTATGGTAGTGTATTTGGAGGAGCTCATTTTTTATTGTGGTCGGTTATTGTGGGCGGAAAGAACGAGTTTTTGTACCAATCTGTTCGGTAGTGTATCATCTCTCTTATTTTATCGCATCTGTCAGGCCTAGATGTAAATGGAAGGAAATGTAGTGAGGCGTCATGAAAATATTCTCTTTGTCACTCTGAAACACACTAGTTCTGATATTTCTCAACCAATTTAGATCTTTTTGACATTTATACGTGCGCCAAGGATTGAAATTCTCCATGAAAATATCATTTGACTTGCCCGGGATTCGAACGCGGTTGCCGGTCAAGTGGGTTCACCCCAACCATTTACACCAACAATCCATCCTCCTCAAAGGCGAATATCGAGCAAGAGCATTTCAAGAAATTCATAGGCAGCCGACGTTTCGGGTTCCGACTCGTTACCCATTTCTCACCCGGTGGCGAGCCCGAGAAATTTACACAAATGTTATTCGCCGGGAAAGTGTAAAATCATACCTGACTGGTAATTCAAAGATCCGTGTTCGAATCCCGGTCAAGTCAAATGATTTTATTCATGACGAATTTGAACCCTTAGTGTTTATGCGCCCCTACAAGTGACTTCCTACCATATAATTTGTAAATGTAATGATTGGAAATTCACCAGAATAAAGTTATTCTATGTATGGAATCCTCAAAATCTGTTTAATATCTAATCTTTAGATTCAAGAAAATATTAGCCAAAAACAGAAACACTGGTGATAAATTTGTGGAACACAGTTGATCAGAGACACGCTCCATGGAAACGGAGGGATGAGATACAAAGAGTTATAAGGACATGTTAAAGTAGAATTAACATAACTTGTTACGTTAGAAGAAGGACAAGACTGACCGCGCTTGGATAAATTATAGACTGCATTTTTCAAGGACCAATCATTCATTTGGTGGGATGATGACGATGATGCTTGATGTAATTCTGAACGACACAAAATCATATCCCATTAAAGGTCGCAACATTAATAACGAATAAAACACTGTTAAGACAAACAAGGAAAAAATATCACTCACACAGGTCCAGCCGATCTTTCGACTCGACCGCGAATTTTATGGTGTTCGACTGGATCACTCTTCGACAATTTTCCGGGAAACACGCCGGAGATTACATCCCAGTTGACATTTCAAAATTTATTTCTCATTTAGAAAGCTCTCATCTGAACCACGTTCTAAAGAGCGTCGGCAATCATCAGACGACCTGAGCGTGGATTTGGTCGGAATTTCATTCCTTCCTTATATGGAATCGATACTTCCGTCTCCGTTCTTCGAATAAAGGCCATTTCAAGCGAGGCATTTCACTGCGCAGTTTATAACAGCATCACCACGCTCAGTCAAAGGTAAAATTATGTATGAGGTCAGCTGATGCAAACTACTTCGCACAGGGACTGAAACAAGTAGCAGTTCGAGTACTCAGTTCCAGAATTTTTTGCGTAAAAGCCTTATTTACGAGTCATACATTTGAACGGCGTCATACGTACGAATGTGATTGGAACGATTTTCTTTTGCGTACCAATTTGTATGAGACTTAGCAACTTATTAGTAATATGAACAGTTAAAAGTGAATTTTTCATGTTTTCGATTTTGTCTCTTGGCTATTTAAAGCTATTTTAACACGCAGCCTTCTACAATTACATACTGCCAAGCGAGCCCTCGCATGAGCGTGTGGCAGGGGATGTTAGGACACCAGTCGTGTAAAGATGTAAGAGATAAGGTTTTGGGAGGCGAAATGGTGACGTTTAATACGGGAGTGTATTTAGTGGACCTCAGTTTTGATTGTAATCGCTTATTGTCCGCGGAAAGAACATGTTTTTGTACCTATCTGTTCGACGATTTCTCTCTCCTATTTCATCCCGCCTGACAGACCTAAACTTGTGTTGTGGCGTCATGATAACATTCTCTGTATCGAACCGAAACACACCTGTTCTGAATTTCTCAAGCAAGTTTAGCCTAGCGTGGAGCCTCCGAGTCTCTAAGGGCTCCCAAATTAATCCCTCTAAATGGTGACGTGTATTATTCGACTAAAGATCCGGAAGCCTTGAAACACTTGACAGACATTTCGAAATAATTTGATTCTATACTTACATATTTTCTCCTAAACGCAAAAACATACTTTTCATATGATTATGGCTTCTAATAAATAGCAAAGAATGAATTAACACGTGTTTATATATGGTTTTCGCAAAGTTTCTATTCCACGCTGTAAATCCTAGTCATAACAATGCTTTATAACTACGAAAATTAGAAAATTTAATTCTTGTATAATTTAAATTTCCAGGTCTGACAGATACGATAAAATAAGAGAGATACTCTGCCGAATAGATAGGAACAAAAACTAGTTCTTTCCGCGCACAATAAGCGACCACAAAAAAACTGAGCTCCTCTAAATACACTCCCATAGTACATGTCACCATTTCACCTCCAAATATTTTGCATCTTTACACGACTGGTGACCTACCATCCCCTGTCACATTCCCATGCAGCGGCTCGCGGGGTAGCATGTAGATGCAGATGTAAAATGAAACATGTATGGTTATTCCCGAAGTCTAAGTAAATTTTCTTCAGTTGAGTGTGGTCCAAGTTCCGTCTTACTTGAAAAGTTATTGAAATAAGCAGTCAATGACTCACGATTAGCGCTCCGATAGGCTAAATGAGCAAATAAAGAGAGGAGCAATGCTGGAAGGAACGGTGGAGGTAGTATGTAGAGCACATCAAGGAATGGGCGTTTTTCGTAGGAAATAAAAATCGCAGTATATAGACGTGTACTCCTAATCGCTCTTGTGTGGCAGTGAAACATTGCTAAGCAAAGAAAAGGGCATAAATGGGCTATATCCAGTGGGTATGAGTTATTTGTGAAATGTCTGCAGTAAAAGCGGGAGGTGATTCGTTAAGTTTATATATTTCTCTCTTGCTCTTCTTGGTCAGTTCTTCTTTCGTAGTTCCTTGCATCATATTTTTCAGAATTCTTAATTGTGCCTTAGAAAATGTACATCTGCCACTTCAACTACCACCACAGAATGTGTAACAAAACACTAACCGCTCAATTATGGGCAATAATATTTCTCGCGATGAAAACACTAACTATTTTAAACAAATAAAATTAAGTAGAAGTGTATGCAAGGCGGCAATAAATCTTTTTTTGTAGATGCGCAAGCGTAGAAATAAACAAACCTTTTTGTGCAATTTACTGTGCAGTAAATATGCGAATTAAATTCGGTAAAAGGCTTTCAAGATCTTTGAACATCTTAAGCCGGAGATACACGACTCCTTTCACGGACAGTAGAAGGGCTCCCCTACTTCGCGATATCCTCAAGCTCACACCAAAGTGTTTTTTAATCATTTTTTAACTGACGCACAAGTAGGTTGATAGAAGCTGGAGACGAATTCATTCATTCATTGGTCGTTTAATCCTAAGATTTTTTGACTGCAGCCCTCCACCTTTCCCCATCTAATTCTAGTTCCCTTACTTCCTGGTATCTTTTCCTATGTACTTTCCTCTTTTTTAGGTCCATAAATTTATCCCTGGGTCTTCCTCTGCGGTTTTTACCTCCATCTTGCCTCAAATAATGTTCTTCACAAACCCATTGTGTCTCAGGGTGTGTCCAATCCATCTTGTTCTTCTTTTCTTTCGGGAGACGAAATATTGGAAAAAATACTCAATCATCGCAGAAGTGGAACCAACTTGGGCCACGTCCACAAGCGACTTCTCGCTTCCTGGACATGATATGCTGGAAAGGAGGAGAGAGGGCACATCGCGTCCACGTTTCGTAACGAAGGCTAAAAGGAGTTGAGTTTGAATATCCGTGACATCACGGTCGGTTCGTCTAAACTAATCTACAGAGCTGTCCCATCGAATTAAAGAGGGCTCGGACGGTTAAGTGAATAATAAGTCATTTTCCCACACGTTTGGCAATTGAAGAAAAAAATGGACCCTAAATTATTGAAGTCAGCAGAACTCCACCATCTGGTGTCGCCACTTTCGAATATAGATATCGACATGGTTGCGAAAAGAGACTTTTTTAAACTTTTCAAACTGTGCGTACATTTTGTGAATGTTTTCTTTCAATCCAATTCAAATAGTCTCCATGCATTTTTTCATCCGTAAAAAATATGATACTTATATCATGCTGTCCGTTATTTCATCTAACGAATGTATTTTTCTACTAGTCGATATATGCAGACCACACGACCTAATTTTTAAAGGTAAATCATCGCATAAAATGAATAGAATGAAAATTTATTAAAAATGCTTATTTTATACATTGAATTCTCTGAGTAATATTTATATGTTTTCACCGTAATAGAAAAGCCTTGTATTAGAAGGACGATGGAAACTCATCAAATTCCCTCAAATAAATGGTCTTTCGAAAGAAACGCGAACGAGGATATTCAATGAATATTTGCCACATCGTAGTCCTGTATTTGACGAGACAAGTACGTCCACACTGATGAAAACTACCTTTGAAAATGTCTCCGTTGGGCATCACAAGAGAGTGGAAATCAGTGTTGACACACCGGAAGATCAAGCTCAACACTCGCTAGTGACGATTTGAACGATAAACCTTTGCATAAACATAATCGTATGGCACCAAGCGCATGACAGATCTCTTAAAATTACGCTAAATGAAGGAAATGAGATTATGTGTTGTCACCTCTACTTATACTGCAACGACAGCATCGAATTCTCCACAGTAAAACAGGGGTATGTGATTCTTGCAGTAAACAGATTTTTTTAATATTTATTTTCTACGTTGATTTCTCTCAGTAAATAAAAACATGTTTTCACCGCCCAACGATCAGTCGCTTTGTATCCCAGCGGTTGACGCTATGAATGTCATAGGTTTAGTGGTATTTAGCATACAAAACATATCGGTGTACATTGGACATTTATTTAGCAACAGGAGAGTTAAACGTGTCATCATGGTTGGTCGTTCAATCCTAAGATTGTTTGACGGCAGTTCTCCATCCTTCTATATATAATGCTAGTTCACTTACACCCTGGTAGTTCTTCTTATATTCGTAGTCCTCTTTATTTGGTTCAAGTACGTCTTCCCTTGGGACTTTCGCTCGATTTTTCCTACAACCATACTCTTCACAAATCCATTGTGCCTCAGACTGTGCCTATCCATTTCGTTCTTCTTTTTTGTGACTGCTCCATAGAATCCCTCCTGTACAGTGCTCCATAGAGTCTCTTTTACTGTTCAGTATACTTCTTCACTTGTTATTTTATCCGCCCGTTTGATTGTCAGTTACCTACTCTAACTCTAGGTTTCGAATGCTTCCAATATTTTCTGGTCTGCTTTTCCAATGGTCAATGTTTCCGATCCATAGCGATCCACACCCCACGCGAATGCTTTCACATATTTACTGTTTCTTCGCTCGTACTCTTATCCCCCTTGAACTCAGTACTATCCTCTAATCATTATCGCTTCCTTAGCTTGGGCAGTTCTACGTATGATGTTCGTTGTACTTCTTCCGTCCCACGTGACGGTACTCCCGAGGTATGTACGTGAAGGAATCCACTTGTACGATAAAAAACACTCAGCCCGTTTCACACGCTGCTTGATCAGGCACACGTTCGAGGATGCTCTCTAGTATGTTAGCATGCTAGACTTTACAGTATTTCATGCTTCAGTATTTCATGATACAGAAAAAGTATGCTGGCCAACAAGCTTAACGTGATATCATAACAGATGCGGTATTAGTTTGCTACTCACTCCAGTGGAATTTGGCAGCCGTCGACCAATCACTTTACCTTTTAACTTTAACTTTTAGCTACGGTCGCTGTACGATTCACTTTCTGAAGACCATTTATACCTCTTAGTCGCTATTACAATTTTTAGTGGTGAAATAAATAATAAATGTAATTTCCCCGACTCATGATTCAGTTTCCTACACCAATAGAGTGGCTAATTTAAAATTTTGGCAGATATCCTCTACGTATGAATGAAAAGACTGCTACCTCGCCAGTACTAGTTCAACGATCGCTTGAAACCGTCTAGGACAGTTCAAATCATTCTGGATTCCTTCCTTAATCCGGAGTACCGACATGTAAAACTAACTCTTGTGCTGGATAAATCATCTTTTGTGAAGGACCTATGGAGTTCCTTAAGCTTGAGCACTATTAACCCACAGGATAATATGCAATGAGCACTAATTGTAGAATGGCCTCCTCTATTATAATCTAATTCAATTTTAATACTATTGTTGCTTTAATCGAGAGAATGGAAAGCTACAGGTTGACCACTCATCGCTCATAGGCTCATCGATTCATATATTGGAAGAATAGACGCTATAAAGATGATAATGATGAAACTAGATGTTAAGCGCATCAAGATAGTTTGAGCGAAGTATCGTTTCATCTAGAAATCAATGTATTCAGTTTCATTTTAATTAAAAATATCTAATCCCTTCCAAAAATACCAAAATGAAAACCTCTTTGTCTCTCAACTTTCCGAGATATTACATAAATACATACCAATCACGCCGTTCCCTTCCGGGGTAGGTACACTTCACCTGGTAACAGTAAAAGAGACTCTATGGCGACCCGGTGTGTCAATATCAGCACACCGCATATACCTCCGAGTGGTGGGTTGTGGGCAACGATATGCTGGCTCTCAAGGTAGTTCTTTCAGAAGGGATCCTATCTTGAGTAGAATAGTGAAAGCGGAAAGGGAAAGGGTATTACTATGCTTGGGTTGTGTTTTGTGTGTATCTTGTGGCATATGCTTGGGTTGTGTGTATCTTGTGTCATACTGGCTACAATGTGCCAAAACTGACCGGTAGAGCGCCGTAACCGTTAGCAGGGTACTGAAAGCTGCATGTAATGCAGGTACTGCAAAGGCTGGTAACCTTGTATACTCTATTACAATGTACTCATAACTTACCGAGATATTTTCCGAAAAATACCTTACATTTTACATGGAAATTGGAACACACCACCGAGATACATAATTTAAAATATGAGGAATTTTTAACACTCATATCTCGTCATAAATATTAGAGGTTAGTAGTTTATATGTTTTCTCAACTATTTTTAAAAATTAAATCACTCTGTCACCGTAATAGTTTTTCCAGAATAACAAAAAACATTTCTTTGAACAGGAGTTAAAAAGTACCGCGTGTCAAAAATAAGTCAAGTTAAAGCCTTATATGGATTAATTAATTTTATTACTGAGATTTTAAGAAATATAAAAGTATATTTTGGCCCCATTGATACAAAACTATATTTTACATGCCCACAGTTGCTGAAATTAAAACTTAAAATTCAATAATACAGATATGAAAATGAGTAATTTTCCACAAAGATAAAATTTACTTCGATCCGGGTTTCAATCTTTATACATCATCATCACCTGAAAACCCGAACCTGGTTTCAATGTATAAACCTTGAAACCCTGGTCGAAATAAATTTTTTCATGGTGGAAAATTACTAATTTTTATTTCTCCGTTGTACAAAAATATTACTTTCAAGTTTGCAGGAATTTTAGGATTTAAAATGGAAAATTCTATAATCTTCTCCATTAAGACTCGGGAAATAGTTCGTTCAATCTACCTTATGGGCAACAGAAATTCTATTGGTTCGATTTAAGGTTAGCCGAAGTGTTCCAGTGCATGTCTTAAAGTTGTACGCGCCGCAATGCTAATTAAGCCATTAGATTTTCAAGAGACTGAGTCCGATTCTATTTTAATATATCTTGTAATAAACCAACGTCTTTAGATCCAAGGAGGATCAAACTTATCATTAAGGAATATGAACGCGATTCAATGAATTAATCACGAGTAGAAAATAAGCGTAGACTCTCCATTACTATCTCCAAATCTACATTTCAGCGTTTATTAAGCATAAGACTGGGATCACTATTCATCATATGCTTCCTTTGCTTCCTTTGTTTCATATACAAACTTGGTCCTTCTAAGCCAAATGGCTTGTCAGAAGGTTCCACAAATCGTGCAAACAAAGCGGCACGTGAAAAAATGTCAAATTGCAGTTACTACTCGCATAGATCAACAAATTTCAATGGTCGAGTTACAATACATCTGGCTACATTCAGCAAATTAATCGATATATGAGCATAACAAATTACTAGTTTTTAATTGCAAATTTTAAATTTCATTAATTAACCATGTTTCTACTTTTTTCTTTACCTCTGCTATCCCTTTTTGGTCTTTTAGAGGATTGGGCAGGAAGCAATTGAGTGTGTTTTGTACATAATATTTTGCCAACCTTTTTCATATAAGTCATAATAATCATATGATTCCAACATAGGAGAAGTTCTTTTTAGCATACAATGAAAATTTTTACATGGAATTTGAAACTCTCTTTTTAAAATAATCACGAATAGCAGTCTAAAAATACCGGAAAATTGGGAGTCATGAATATTCTTTCAAGGTCTACATTTTCACCTGTCCTAGCAGAAGACACGGGATAAATCGAGTTCAATTGTGCAACAAGCTGAGATGATTCACACTCACAAGTGTGGAAAGACAAAATAGCTCACCGCCGCTGTAACGCCTATCATAAATCAAAAATGAAATAAATCCAAGGAGTGAAATATACATTTTTTACAGAGCAACATCCTTTGTCGTCAAGGGATAATGCTCCGTATAATTTTAGTGCACATAAGTTTTCTTCTGAGCACCGCGCTTGCTGGCTGAAAAGAGTGAAAAGCTGGATGGGTTTTGACATTCCATCTACGAAAAACAAATTTAACGAATTGGCATAAAAAATATATTTATAAATGCAATATCCACAATGATGACCGAAAATCGATGTCCCCACCAAGTTAGCTTATAATTCATTTAATTATATCGGAAAGTGTTTAAAACTTCGAATTTGATAATCTGGTGAATCAAATTAGCTCAAACACCATATGAGGACCGCAGAAGTCAAGGGGTCTAAGTAACAAAACCATTGTTTAGAGAAAACTTAAGTCAAAGTTGAAAATGTTTGGTACAACCCACTAAGTACCTAAGAGGCATTACCCTAGATAGCAGCACCTGTGAAGAAAATCACTTGGATCCCTTTACCACCTAAAAGATTAATATTTTCACATCCCATTCCTGTACCTAACTGATTTTTTTCAAAAATGTCACTTAGACCCCTTGACTTCTGGGGTCCATATATATATTTGAAAATCCATAAATTTTTTTGCGTTTTGAAAATGACGACGAGTTCACAAATGAAAAAGTAACTTTGTTTCCTTCCACAGATCATCAGATACGATGATGACACCGCTGTGTCGAAACATGTTGTGCCAGGAAAATAAATCTGTGGAAGGAAACAAAGTTACTTTTCCATTTGTGAAATTCAACTTCCACATAGTTGAGCCTCAAACTATGGGACGACCAGTTCTTTCAAAAACAATAGCATTAGTATAAATTAATAGGTATATGCAAAGTACGACTCACACATAACTTATAATAATTAATAAATCATTGACACTAAAGATAACAAAAAAATTCTGCCGTTAATCTAGCCGGCGAATCACCGCATCGCAACCAGTTGAAGACAAAACACCACCATGACATGAGCAACCACCAAGTCTTCCAACACGCTCATGTACTACGAGACTACTTTACAGACCTTTGCTTCTTTTGTAGACGCAGCCAATCTGTCTGGCATATGAGTTAACTCGCAACAAATGAGATTTCAGAGAACAATCGACTTGATATTAAGGTGGTTGGGGCGATTTTCGTTTATGCACAGATCTGCATGAAACTTTGCACCAGTTGTCAAATTAGTGATATGTATAGGTTAAAGGGAAAAAAACTGCATGTAACCGATTTATTTTATAGGTAAATTTAAGTCATTTTTACACGTAGCCCTATAGAAAAAGACATGAATTGAAAATAAATCAGTGGAAGAATACCAAGTTATTTTTTCATTTGTGAAAATCAACTTCCACACCGTTGAGCCTCAAACCATGGAACGTACTGAAAATAACGCTTACACTCCACTGGTCAATTCACAGGTCAATTTCCTAAAGCTGCCTCATCTCGCATTCCCCCATTCCCCCTTCCATTACTATATAAACCTTCGCATTACCTTCTTTATTTGTCAGTGAGCACCTGAAGATGATGCCAGGCATTGAAATCGGGGAGGTGCAAAAAATTGACCTATTAACTGACCAGAAGAGAGTAAAATTTATTTTATCTTATTCATTCTCGAACTGATAAACGTAATAGTAAGGATAAATCGTTCCCATTGACAATTTTTCAGCAGAGCATCTCTTTCGTTTTTCTGAGGACCAGGAATGGAAATTCTCTTACGACCTATGCATAGGTACTATATTAAAACAATCCGTGTACTTTTCCAACAATATTTATTAATGCACAACGCGTTTCGCAGCTTGCTGCATCTTCAGGTACTATTGTTACAATTGAGGATGCAGCAAGCTGCGAAACGCATAGTACATTGATAAATATTAGTGGAAAAGTATAAGGATTGTTTTAATATGGATTCAAGTATAAAATACTTCCACGAAGTGACGCCAGAGGGTGTAAAGTTTATTCTATGCATATTATCCTACAACTGTCCCCCACAACCGCAAAATATTTTAACACATCCAAATGGCCATACGATTAAAACAGCCATGGAAAAAGCTTCACCTGCATCGAAAATCAAACCAGAAAACCAAAGGTCAGCCATGGGAGCATGGAAGGCGTTGTGGTAAGTATATCGGCCCAGAAAAATAAAGTATCATGTTCCATTCTCGGATGGAGTAAACTTTCTCCTGTGGAGATTTCTAGGTCATCTCTTAGCCTTTGGTTTTAGTAAAACCCTCAGTTTGATGCACCTCCTCATTTTCTCATAAAATGTTTGATTTAACATCCTCATTTTCTTATAAAATGTTGGCGTGAGGAGGTAATTTCATACATTGCTTCGTAATTATGCGTTAGATTGCAACAAAACAGTTTTTAAAGTGCTTCCTAAGTGCCACTTAAAAATACATTAGATGTATGTACTCTTTATTCTATACAACCATACACGTTCGAATGAACTGCTACGGACTTTACCGAGAGGGGATACGGTCTGGGAGACTAGAAAATGAAACGATAGGATAAAACGGAAATGAAATCGTTAGAAATATAATTGTAAAAACAGATTTAATTTATATACAATCAATTTTACTGGAAAGATATTGCAATTTTTCAACAAATTACCACTGTGAGATTGTCAAATGTGTACGTTTTTTTGTGAAATAATATTCTGGGAAGAATCAACTTATTTTTATTCCTAAAAAGTTCGAAGAAGAAAAACTGGAAGACATTTCCCTAAAATGCTTGGAAAATTTGTTTTCAGAGAGATATGGATGTTTTTATCTGTCAACGGGACAACAGAGTCTCCCAGAGCCATGTATTCCCATGATATCATCAGTGTATACCCTCCTATTGCATCATTCACTCCTCTATCCCAAACCAGTTTCATTTTGCGACTCTCACTTCCTCCTTGAACACGGCCTAACCAGTAACTAAGGCCGTTCCTTTAGTATTACATATTCATATTAAACTAGCGAAAGGTACCCGTTGAAATTCAACGGGGGTGAAAAACATAGAACTTATTTTATAGGGAAACCAATAAGCCTGAAGAATTCCTCCAGCATGGTCATTTGAGGAGTTCGTAACCAATCGTGTACGTTGTATTCGTTGTTGTAAACACGCTAACTGTTTTCCAGGTGCACGTAGAGATGAGTAATTGTTGGTCTCTCGTTGCCAAGGAAATATGGTATTGTTGATTTCAGAGAAAAGTGTGAGATTTTTCATCCAAAAATATGAATTTCAGACAAATACTAGGCGTAAAAGAAAATCGATTGAAAGAATTAGATACTTCATTTATTCAGCCATCCGATAAAAAAATCCCAACTCACTATCTTGAGTGAAATTACTTTTAAAAATAAAAAAAATTAAACCACTGCACCGAACCCAATGCTTATCATGGACCACTAGGTGTCCTTCAGGGACCCTGAGGGCTTTTTAATGTAGTCTATTTTACAACCAGGTATATTTTCTATCTACATGCCAAATTTCAACTCAATCGGTCCAGTAGTTGTTGCGTGATGGTGCAACAGACAGACAAATAGACATACCCCATCAAATTGTTATATATTACTAAGGATATCTAAAGGGTTTTGAAATGTGGCTATGGAGAAGAATGAAAATATTGAAATGGAGTGATAAAGTGAGATACGAGAAAGGGCTGGCAAGGATGAATGAGAAAAAGGAATATTTTAAGATCTGTTCGAAATGGGGAGGCGAACTGAATGGTACAGGTCCAGAGGCAAGATTGCCTGCTGAAAAGGCTATTAGAAGGAAAGATGGAGGGAAAGAGAGGGAGAGGAAGACGATGAATGAAATAATATGTTGACAGATATTATGGATAGAAGAAGTTACGAAGAGAGAAGCTGAGGGAGGAAGCACAGGGTAGACGAGTATTGAGGGAGCAGTTCAATTGAAATGTCTGTGGACAGATTCACACTAGATGAAGAAGAAATATTTAGTAAAATGAAAGTATTCAATCCCTAATGAATTGATTAAATGTTAAATTTACACATGCCCTGGATATCGCCTTGAGGAATATCTAATTTCCTGCATGGCTATTCCGGTGAAATATATAACACAGAATGTCTTACTTGGGATTGTTATGGATTATCATCACGGAGTATGATCTGAGGTCAGAATTGCGAAACAGATGCTTATGTGATGAGGAAAGATACATTTTAACTTCAAATAGAGCATTCTCATTTCTGCGCTTGACCTTAAGCCTCACTGATACAAAGAGTGCATCAATAAACTGGTGTTCGCGACAGGTCAAGGCGACAAGGAAGGTCGACAAGGAAGAATAAACATCCAACGCCGATAAGGATGGCGATGGACGATTACACTTAACAAGTTGATAGCGCCATATTGACGTACTAGCACTCTTATCCGTCGGCAAAGCGGAAAAATTCTAAAATCATTATCTTCTTAACCGCGGCAGAACAAATACTTACTGCATATCGGAGAAAATGCCAGCAAATTCCATGTGCTACGAATAAAGCAACCGTTGGCTGCAGATCAGGGTAGCGCAAATTCTGGCAGAGCAATGCAATTTTTGATAAATCATGGCAACAAAATTATATTTTCTAGTAATTTTAACTTTAAATATATTCGGCGAGTAATTTTTAATATATTAACGTAGGTACCCTTGATATTTGTACGTTGACACTGGGGAGGGAGTTGTCCGGTCCCGTTCGTCTCTCCCATTAATACGCACATGTTCCTCTGACACCTGACAATTAATACTAGCCAATATTTTGTAACTTTTTCAATTTAAGATATGAAAGGACCGTTAAATAGGTAAGCTTATAAGCAGCAAAATTACCTTCTACTTGAAAAATTCTTTTATATTTTCAACATCGTCTCCAGGGGATCAGGAATCGGGTTGGCGTGGTGGCTAGAGTACTGGCTAACCATACGGATGGCCAGGGTTCAAATCCCTGCAGAGGAGGATGTTTTTCAGAGGACACCCGGTCCCTACTTGAGTGTCTTATGGAGGGCACTTCAAGTACAGTACTCCGCCTGTCGGATGAGGCGTTAAGCTGTGGTCCCCTTGGCGCCTTTCGTTAAGAGCAGGCTAATACCGACGCCGGGTTTCTATCCACCCTTCCTCCCTTACCTATCCCCTATGTCGGAAATAACCTTAGCCGTCGGTCGCCTCCCCAAGATCCAATCCAATCCAACATCATCTCCAAACACCTCTCTACATTTGATCCAGCGGAGTTTCAATGATTATTCCCTTTTATAATATACTTTGATGGTGCATGCTCAAAAACTTCCCAGCAGAATTTTGGACAGTGAAGCGTCATTTTTGTTCATCACCAGTCACAAACGCCCGAATGGCCTGAAATTGATCGAAGAACGGGGTAAAATGTGGCAGAGAACACAGCTGTCTTCAGACACCGAGAAAGATGGGGAACAAAAGAGAACCCGACATTCAACAATACGTTTCTAGAACGGAGCGACTGTTGGAGATGTCGGTGGCAGAAGAGAATAATGGGTCGGCAGCACAAGTTGAGGCTGGAAGGAGGTCAGAGTGGATACGCAGGATGATTCATGCGTGACAGATTCGTTCACGATGTAAACAGAGGCGTGCTCGCCAGTGAAAACAATCCAAAATGAGTAGAGCCAAGCCACAAATGCCAAAAAAATTCGAAGGAAAATAATCTCCATTTTTACGCGTTTTAACATTGGTCGTTGTTTCTATTCAAGGCTGTTTGAGCGAGAATTTTCCCAATTTTCAGAAATGGAGACCATATTTTAATTTTATTTCAGTACCAGCTGAATTACCCGGAGTTGTTCGGGATCATTCTTTTATTATTTTTGCTTGTGTATTTGGTTGCCAAGGAAAATATGTTAAAGGAAATCGATAGAAAATGTGAAAAACTTCATTCTCTCGGGAATGATACTACTAATATTAATAGTATCACGCTTTCGGGTATCTGATAAAATAAATTTTAACTCTCTATCTTGAGTGAAAGTAGTTTTAAAAAGCAAAAAAATGAATCGTTACACAAAACCCAGTGCTTAAAATTCCGAGTCAGCTTAACTAAGCAAAATGAATTTTAAATACATCAAAGGCCGAAATCTGGTTGTCAAGAGAATATGGTATTGTTGATTGCAGAGAAAAAGGTGCATTTTTGCAGTTTAAAACACGATTTTTAGACAATTACGAAGTGGAAAAGATAATTGATTGAAGGAATTTAAAACTTCATTGTTTCATCCATTTGATTAAGAATCCCAACCCTCTACCTGGATCGGAAGTAATTTTAAAAAGCAAAATATGAAACCACTGCAAAAACCCAATACGTAGCATAGACCACCAAAGGGCCCCTTTTTTGGGACCTTTCGGTGCCCTGAGATCTTTTAAAAATTGCCTACAATTTTCCTCCTAACTTAAGCGAATAGTTTTCAAAATTCTGCACGAAGGGGATAAAACTGCAGATTTGTATAAAAGACAGACGTACAAATATTCTTCATTGTACATAGATATATAGATTTCAGGATCTGTAAAAAAAATGGAGTAAAAATATTTTAAGTAAATGGCCAAAAAATATCGTTTCATACGGATAAAATTCTCAGTAATGAACTAAATATGGTTGTACAAGACTATATATCGTATAATTCGACCCAGTTTTTCGCGCCGAACGTGGCTAAGGTGGATGGTTTTATCGAACTTTGTGAAGGTTTCAGCGGCGAGTGATAATTTATTTTTATGATAGCAAAGAAAATATTCAAATTACCTACTTTAAATATCTGATGAGATCTGGCCGTTCAAAATTCCTCATTTTTTAAATAAAATCTCTCTGGAGCTCATACCCGTGCCATATCCTATGAAAAATGGGTGGTATTTTTCGTAATAGATCTCGGAAAGTACTTCGGTAAGGGTCAGATATTTTGGTATCCTTGGAGAGCTGAGATAATTTTCCTTAAAATGAGACCAAATTCATTGAATTCTAGGCGAAATGATATCTGGTTCCAACTACCTTAAGCCCAATTTTTTAATGCCCAATTCCCCTTAACCGGATGATGACGTAGCTTTTCCCTTTACTCGATGTTAACTGAAAGTTTGCGTTTGGCAAACTGCATCAACCAGTAGGTTATTTGATGTCACTTTCATGCTTGAAAGAATGTATTGGCTTTCGTTATCTAATCTATAAAATATTTAACCTGAGATTATCAAACTGAGCCTTATAGAATCTTCGTCAGATTATTAAGCAGCACCTCACTGAATGTCAGCCTTTACTAGTCAACCGTTATTGGAATTAAAAAAGTTCATATATAATAACGAAACTTACTTTCCAATCGCCGTTCGAGGCCTGCACTGAAGTAACTTTGAGGGTAGTAATAGCATTGAACACGATGAGATAATTTTATTTTATTCTTTTATTTTATCTTAATTACCCTGAATACAGCGCAGTGGGACAATCTATATCAGGTCAGTAACAACAACAACAGCATGCGAACACAAAAACCCATGCCCACAGTGCTGACGATTCCACCCAGGCGGGATTCGAATCAACGACCCTCGGTTTAGCAGGCGAGGTCTTTACCCAGCCCCCACCGGGTCCGGCATAAGTAAAGATATTTGCCAATAAAAGCCGTACTTAATGAGTTCACAACCTTCTAAAATTACAGAGCAAAGCCAGAGTCTGCGCACTTCGGTAAAAATGGACACCAATGCACATTTAGATTTTCTGGATTCACGCTATGGAGCGCATTAAATTAGATTTATGAAAATATATTCCTTTCATGCAAAAAAAAGTTTCTTAATTTCAAACCATGATAAAAAAAGCTTTCTTTTAATGTCAAAGCTATTTTGAAAGACAAGATAATTGCAACTTTATATTATCTCGGAGTCGAAATCCGAGTCTGTATGACGCACTAGTATTTATATGCGAATGGTGAGATATTTCTCAATTTCAGAAAAGTATTTCTCCTCCGAAAGAAAGTTAAAATGGGTTAACATGTCCTTGGCAAGCACACGGAGGGTATATATGCGTACACCAAGGCCAGAGAATTAGTTTCGTTGACTGCTCCATAATTTACACCAGCAGCTGGCTTCCATGAAAATCCAGCATAGGTGGCGTCAAGTATAGAAATATCTCGGTTGATTTCTTGGAGAGAATGCCATCTTGATGGTTATGGCTGGCGATATTAAAATTAAATCGCGTGAATATTTATAAATACGTACCGAGTTGATGATGTCTAACATTAACTAACCAATTATTGGTTTATCCAAATCATCAAGTTATGCACAAAGATGTGGTACGCATTCACGTGCTCAGGTGCAAAAATATACGCGCGGGATATACACATCATTGGCCGTTTTATCCTAAGATTGGTTAACTGCAGCCCTCCACCCTTCCCTATCTAATGCTAGTTACCTTACCTCCTGGTATCTATCCCTAAGTACTGCTTTCTTTATTTGGTCCATGAACTCATTCCTAAGCCTTCCTCTGGGGGATTTTCCCTCTATTTTACCTTAAATTATGTTCTTCACAAACCCATAGTGCCTCAAGGTGTGTTTAATCCATCTGGTTCTTCTTTTTTATCTGGTTTTCCATATGGTCCTTTCCTCTTCTACTCTTCTGTATACAAAATCATTTCTTATTTTGCGCATTTTTGCCTCAGCCTCCTCCTCCAGCACCAGGTTTCGGAGGCTTCTAGTCTGTTCTGCTCAGCTTTTCCAATGGTTCCGATCCAGAGAGTGCCATGCTCCATGCGAATGTTCTCACATACTTTTTCCTGGTTTGTAGTCAGTCTTCATTGAACACAGCAGTTGTCTTATTCCAATGAACGCTTTCTCAGCTTGAGCTATTATTCGCTTTATATAAGTTGTAATTCTTTCATCCCACGCGATGTTACTTCGGAGATAGGTGAAGGAATCCACTTACCCTAATTTTTCTCCTTTCAGTGTAGTTTCTGCATTCGGTACTGAATTAATGATTAAATCGTTAAAGCATTGAATGAATAAATTTGGTAGTAGAGCTCAAAAAATTGGTAACATATTCCAGGATAACATCTTAAGCACAGTACTCCGTCCGTATGATGGGAACTATAATTGTGGGCCCTTTAGCGCCTTTCTATAGGAGTAGTCAAATGCTTGCGACGGGTTTCTCTCCAAGGTTTCCTCCACAAGTGATTCTACCCTTAAGGTAGGGTGAGTGAGATAGTTCCCTAATCAAAATTAGAGACCATAATCGATATATACGTTTTAATTTCACCTACTGTTGGACACACGAATTAAATGTTGCATTATTAATGGTGCAATAAAATAGTTTTCCATGACAGAAATTTTAAGAAATCAAATGAAAATATCTAAATAAGTCTTTAACTACTAATTATTTTTTTTCACGCGGTAAGTTTGAAACTCCATCAAAACAGAAAGTTAATTGTGATCCCAAGGAATTTACTACGGTGATAGTATGATTAATTTTTAAAAATAGTTGATAAAGCACACAAACTATACACTGTGGATTTTTTTTAGAGATCTAGGTGTTAGAAATTCCTCATTTTTTTTAAATCAGGTCTCTCTGGAGTGTGTACATGTACCATTTCCCATGTAAAAGGGCTGGTATTTTTGGAAAATATCTCGGAAAGTAATGAAGTAAGGGGTTGTATTTTTGGTGTCAGTGGAAGGGTGATATATTTTTCCTTAAAATGAGACAAATTCATTGATTTCTAGGTAAAATGATATTTCGCTCAAACAACCTTATATGACGACCCACCTATAATCTATGGCCCAACCACACTAGTCGATCGGCCTAAGAAAAACCAACCAGCGACCAAAGACTTGAATAATATAGAAATAAGCACCATATCAGAGCGGATGATATGTATTAGCTTTCGCACATATAACTCGATGCGTTTTTGGACATTAGGACGGGAACTAAAAGGCTCGCAATGTTTATGAAGTTTGTTTCCATTAGAGATTAGACCATTAAAACCATTGAGGTACATAGAGAGGGCATTACTACATCAGAATTCAGCCTGACAACCGAAATAACAACCACATTGGATATCCCCACTCTTTCCGTACTTCTCTTTGAATAGCACGACGGAATGGACGAATTAGCGGATGTATGGACAGGTATCCACTATCTGTTTGAAATGTAAGGCAAGTTACAATAGGAATATATATTGGCTACTTAGCGTTATGGATTCTACTCGATTTCACCATAGTATTCCGGGGAATGCGGTTTATTATTACTTTAAATAAATGAAAAATATACGTCAAGGGAATGCATATTAAGGACGTGAGTTAATCCTGAGTTCCAGTAAGATATCAATGGAAAACATCATA
Source organism: Ceriagrion tenellum (assembly GCA_963169105.1). NCBI lineage: Eukaryota > Metazoa > Arthropoda > Insecta > Odonata > Coenagrionidae > Ceriagrion > Ceriagrion tenellum. The sequence goes on from OY720642.1 coordinate 46,851,501, forward strand.
TCATTGCAAAATCAGAACGTCAGTCCGTAAGCCTAATGGAACATAGGGGTAAAAAATGATGTCGGTCATGCCACGCCCCCGATAAAGCTCATAGCATAGGCTACCAAAGCAAGCGCCTTCTCCATCTACCTAAATGGTTGAAACCATAAAATATTACGCAAAAGAGTTTGTTAGTTCTAAAATCAATTAGGTAAAAGCTGAGTGGCATTAGGGCATAATTTTAGTCACTTCAGGGCTGAGGCTTAAAGAAATATAACCGGCTTAAATTAGAGTTTCGAATACCTCAAGCATTTCGTGTTGAACACCATTCGGATTAATAATCGCGAAATTCGGTATTTTAAAATCTTTGTTCTGTCAACCCTTGGCTGAAAACAAAGCGAGACGAAAAATCCAAGTGTCGCTTCGTGATGATGACCGAAACAAATGCTTTAAGAGTTCAGTAATGTTAGGGAACATCGCACGAGGTTTCCAAGGCTGATGATTTATAGCCACATAAAATGACGCTCTTTACGATCGTCCTTGGCAACGAAGCTCATGACGAAATGATGCGGTCGATACTATAGCGGCAGTGCCCTTAGAGTTACTTGGAAGTAGCAGAAGCCATATTGTCGCACTTCGATAAGTAAACATGAACTTGTAAGAAGGGGTCGAATACGGGTAACAATTGGAAAACGATCGCCTACAGCTCACACTTCCACAGAAAGAATACTGGCTTAAATTATGCCTGCAAGAAGCATTTTGAGTCTGCGATTAAATCACATAACATCCAGTGAAAACTTTATTCCACATTGCTTTGAATATAAATATTTGTTTATCTAAAGGCGTTTGCTGTTGTTATATAAATCGCTAAAGAAAAAGACTATAGACCCTTCTGGCTTTCGATATTCTTTTGTTCCGTTCAAGCCGGAAATAACTTTCAATCAGAAAGATTCCTTGCAATCAGTGACACAAACGGTCACATTCACACTCCCGCAAAACTTCCATAGAAGTCAACTTCCATATTTGAACCCGCAATTACCAATTGAGTGCCGAAATTTCGCATAATTGTGCTAAATAACTGCGCAATACATTAGCGTGCTTCAAAGATTTGATCAAATTCTGGATTATTTTCCAAGTACCATCGTGATATTCTAATGACGCTCATTATCCACAATCCATGTTAGTATATCAAAGGGGCCGAAGCGGCGAGGTTGAAGTCTTTCAGATGAAAGCTCCTCTTCTTAACCGAAGGAATAAAGCTTTCTCACCAGAGACCGCCACGGCCGATCTAACGTCGACCTGGATATTAGATCAAGATGCCGTCTAGCGCCTGGGATGATCCACAGTCGCGTAATTGCAACCAGCCATTTGACCCCATTGGGGAAATCAGTTCAGCGCACCAACTCCGGCAAGGATTTTTAGTTTTCAAATGGTCCATAAGCGTCTTTGTTGCGATTAGTCCTTAAGAATCCCCTCCGTTCACTCATTCAAAGATTAGAGTGTCGCATTTCGTGCGCACCCAGAGATATTGCATCATTGCCTTCTGGGGGCTGTTCCTCAGAGCTGCAAGTCTACAAGTTACAAGTCACATGACTATTTTCACAAGGCGGATGGGTTACTCAGATATACCAAACCGAAGACTAATCCAAAAAATGGCGGGCCTAATGAAGACCACACATAACTCGTATTTTGGTGATTACGATACATTTTGGGCGTGCACCTTGCAATATTACCGATTTAAAAGTTACAGCAATGTTTTTGGGTAAATACAAATGGTTGAATATGTGCTGAAAAGTAATTTGATGTCCCAACTTGCCTTAAAAGATCTGAAGCTACGGTTTTACGATCGGAAGAAGTTTTCGGGCAAACCAAACATCATAAGATATAATCGTTTATTCCGCCGTATTTCTTGAACGATAAGCTCAAAATGGTAGTTATAAATAAACCTTACATTTCAAGATATCATGTTGAGTTGGTTTTATCTTTATTTAACCACAATTAACAGATTCGTAACAATATTAGGAAACTTCATGATAACATACCCTATGTTGACGTTCAAAATATTTATCGGAACTTACAGTTCGTATTTCCACTTATTTATGATCGCATTACTTAATAGAAACAAATTGATGAGTATTTGTTAATTATTTATAAATAAAAGAGTGTGAAACATGAGTATATTTAATTATTTTCTCTCGACTGCTGTGTCGTCGAGGATTTCGCCCAACATTCAAGTTACCAAGATTAACTAAGTAGTGAGTTGATTTTCATTTGAATAACAAATGAAAAATGAATTGAGACTTACAAGTCATGTTTAACTTTGGACATGGTCTGCACGTTATCTATCTTCAATAACAATATTTTCGACAACCATACGCCTTTATCTATGCAATTCCTTAAAGATTTACAACACGATTACCGGTGGAACCGCATTATGGGTTTCAAAACTTGAATTTATGTGAATGTAACTCTGTGAAACGCTGTCACTCGAGGGAGGTTTGAATTGGTGATTGAAGAGATATACAATCGGCCTCACGGATAATTGCCGAATTCCGTTTCACATTTTTTTGCCGTGAATGTTTTTATAACGTCCCAAAATCCAATTTCTCGTCGATTTCACCCAAAGTGACATTAATTTCAGTTAAAACTGCGACGTATTAACGTTAGCTTTTTCAATCAAATTCTCTGCAAGGTTTTGTAAGTATCAACTTCTCTTCAGTTATTGTTTTTCGTTCTTTCCGCGTTATATTACCAGTTTTCGTGAATTTAGACCATAAATACTCGATAAGGTAGATCATCTTGAAGACGTATACCTGGGATCTAGAATCAATTCAGTTCGTGCTGTAGGAAGTCTTAATTCATGCGTACCTATGTTTGATAATGTAAAGAAAATCTTTTGCCGTCTCAAGGTAGGATAAAGTATTTATTCAATACAGCCTCACTATACAGTGGAGTTCTGCCGTATCTGAGTGACCTAAAAGTGAGCATTTTACTATTTATTTGACCATATTCGAGCATAATTGGATAGAATTTTGCCTTTAATTGCATAATATTCAATAAAACTGGCTTACAAGACGAGGTAAAAATCATCACTTAGGTCATTTTACGTATTTTTTTTAATTTGGCACGTTTCAAAAACTAAGAAAACTTATTTTTTTAAATTTTAGTGGATAATTATATTTTATAATGAATCTGTTATATGCTAATTCATCCCTCTAAAAATAAATTAACAAATTTACTTTCGCGGCTGCTTCATTATTAGTCAAATTGTGTCTTAAAAGAACTAAGTCATCAATCCTTTGGTACATCTGTCGCAAAAATTAAACTTAGAAAAATCTATGATTTTACTGGGCAAGGAGATGAGAGCCGCCTAGAAGAAATCATTTTACTATGGTGAATTCCATCGTTTTATATGTACCATGTGTGTACCTCGGGGGACGAAAGAAATTATATACTTTTGTACGACTGAAATTGTAAGTAATTAAATTAAAATATCTATACAAGTCTTGGCCTTGACTAATTTCTTTTGCGGCATATTTTTAAAGCCCTTCACAACGGAAGGGTTTCTGTGATCCTGATGATATTAATGCGGTGACAATATGATTTATTTAAATAAAATTGTTGAGAAAACGTACAAATTACGCACAGTTAAATCTTTAACGATATCTAGGTGTTAGAAATTCCTCATTTTTTAAAAATCAGATCTCTCTGGAGGGCATACATGTACCATTTCCCATGTAAAAGTGTTGCTATTATTCGTCAAAAATCTTGGAAAGTTGTATTTAAAGGGGCTGATATTTGCACATCTTTGGAAGGGTAGGAAGTTTTTCATTAAAATAAGATCAAATTCATTGATTTCTTCGTGAAATATTTCGCTCCAAATAACATAGTAAAAACTAGGGATAAGTCGATTCCACTTTTTTTCGACTGCGATCCAGATTCTTTAAAATCGATTCCCGATTCTCGATTCCGATTCCATCGATTCTTATTCCTAATAATAGGTGGGATATTGATATACCAGTAGCGTACGAATATTATTATAATTCAAGTATTGGTTGAAATAAAATAACGAAGACAACTAAGTCGCTCAAAAAGTATACATATTTATGAACAAATAGAAAAAATATACTCGGCATATTGAGGTAGATAAAAAGTACAAATTGATTGGCTAGACCCAAAATTACTGAGACAAATATGATGTGATAAATTTGATTTGAATATTTATCTATCTGGAATCGATGGAATCAGAATCGACTTTAGGCGATCGATTCTCGATACCGATTCTAATCCTGAGAATCGGTGGAATCGAGAATTGACATTTGGATGAAACTCATCCTTAGTTAAAACCAAATAATCCATCATGTGTCTTTTCACATTCACAACGCTAACAGCTCCATCTTCATCGAGCTACAGAAGATGCTCCTTGAAGCTAACCCAGAACGAATCAACCTGTGGCAATGATTGGAACGCCTTTAAGGGGATTCCGAATTCGCGCCAAGGTACGGCAATGAGGTAGCCGTGATTGCATGAGGCACTCGACCGCCAAATCCATCGGAGCTATTCCGTCTCAGAGGATAAATACCGCGACGAAAAACAGCGGGAGAGATAGAGAGAGAGAAAGAAGACACGGCAATAGAAAAACCAATGGCTAGATATAACATTAATTTTTATTAATATATTATGTAATCTGATGAAGATAAGTTTGGTAAGGCGAAGAAACACGAGAGAGAAGAGGACTTTATCAGGCATCCCAATAAATAATCTACACCGGTGAAGCGGGTCTTGGATTACTGGAGAAAAGACTAATTTGACGTTGAAAATGATAAGAGTTTTAGCTGCTCACCATTGGCCGTTCAATCCTAAGATTGGTTGACTGCAGCCCTCCACCCTTCTCTATCTAGCTGTATTTCAGCTGCTATTAGTAAATTTACTGATGAAAAAAACCTAGTTTATTTAATGCTGTGCCGCATATGTTTTGTACGTGTGTTCCCCATGATATATCAGAAGTTAATGTAATTCCAAGATATTTAACTGTATCTAAAGATTATATGTTTACTTCACCCGCAGCGTAGGTATGACATTTGTGTGATGACTTTCGCAAGAATATTAAAATGTAAATGCCGGTTGATTTCTATCGTTGTTATCGATGGAAAGCATAGTAAAATCACAAAATTAGCCCGTAAGCACTGCAGGGAAATCGTGGTCAACCTTCATCGGGGCGCAATCTCTTTCGTGGCGCCGCGGCGCGAGGCCGGCGCGCCGGTGGGCGCGCGGCGGTAGTTTACATCCTTTTGTTTTTCTGTCTTTTTTGTTCAATTCTTTATCATAAATCATTACTGTTAGGATCATATTGATGATTAAACATAGTACACATGCGGAAATGTTAGCTCTAGAGAACGTTTGACGATGACTGAGACGAAAACCCAGGTGGAGACGGGGTAAAGTCCTCGCATGCCAATCCCGGGGTCATGGGTTCCAGTCCCGCCTGAGTGGTTTTTCACCACTCAGGCGTCTAACGTTAACGTTGATCACCCGATGTTGAAGGCCTCAATTTGCTGTTTTCGGTATCGTGCAAATAAATTTTAAAAATAAATAAAAGACAGGCCGAGTCAAGCTAGGACTATTCTGGCATCTAGTGCCACAATGTTTAACTGGAAAAATTATGCCCCTCACAACCTGTATACCATCACACTAAATCTTCAACGGTGTGCGAGTTAACTTTGTAGAATATTGAGTTCATATTGAGATGAAATAAGAACAATTTGTAAAACTCCACACAAAACTTAAATGGTTTAAGCCCGACGGGTTTCACAATACTGTTGGCAAGGCGATGAAACACAAGAGGGAAGAGACCTTTATTAGGCATCCGAATAAATAATAAAGGGACAATACTGTTGAGAATGACACGAAAGTGTTGAAACCGGTCGGACATATACTAGGGTAAGTCAATAAATAAGTCGCAAACGTCAGCATTTCATCATCAGCATCAGTCGTAAACATTTTATTGGGAACTCTAGGAACATCCGCAGTACAGTCCCGACTTAGCCCCCAAGTGATCTTCATCTGTTCGGGCCCCTAAAACAATCACTTGGGTGGCCACCGTTTTGAAAATGACGATGCCGTAATCCAGTAGGGTACTCGTTGGCTGCGACACCAAACAAAAGACTTCATTGCTACCGGCTGTCAATGACTTGTAAAGAGATGGGATAAGTGTCTGAATGAGTCAGGATGAGTGTGTAGTAAAGCTAATTATATTTCAGGAAGTTTATCTGACTATTATTGCCTCAATCCAATTTTGCGAGTTACTTATTGACTTTACCATAAGAGTTTTGTGTGGATTTTTACAAAGTGTTCTTATTTCATTTCAATATGGAAATCACGCTAAAGTTGCGCATTTGTGCGATGACTTTCACAAGAAGGTGGAAATGTAAATATAAAGGTATAAGTGCCTGTTAATTTCTAGTAAGTTATAGCTTTTATGAATGAGGGGCTAAACTACCTCCCGCACGCTCGGATAAAGTTTAATGCATATGGACAAGCCACGCCCACTTTACCGTTTTAAACATTGGCCGCAATAGAAAGCATCCTCTCCATCTATCGCAATGGAACTAGCTTAGAACATCGCCTGCCAACGTTCAGGTTGCACATTCATTCCTACGGCGGCGCGAACCAAATTTTCCACCCGTGCCTTCACCCCTACTCCCCTAATGGAGTGCGGTTCACCGCGCTGCGACGATCCCCAAAGCATTGAGACGCACTAATTGGTTTCTTTGGGATTCCGCGACGACCGGAGTCATCTCGCACGCACGAGCGCTAAGCGTTTATTTATACACCTACTCACGCGAAATCACACCAGACAAGCATAACAACTTTCGAAACCATTCACTGGGGACTTTAAAAAAAAAGGTAAAAAGAAAACCCGCGGCATTTTTGTCACCTGTCCACTTAAATACGCCACTGACAGGGGCTAACAAGCCCAAAAGAACTGGAGTCGCAAATTATCTTTTCGTGAGATAATTGGGGGTATGTCTCAGACTGGACATATGGAGTGAAGCGTGGTATCACAAGAAATCGAGGACGGTGGTGGTGAAATGTATTTGGGAGTACTTCTACATCGATATACTACCCAACGAGCCACCGCATGGCCGTGTGGCAGGGGGTGTTAGGACACCAGTCATGTAAATATGTAAGGGATAAGGTTTTGGGAGGCGAAATGGTCACGTGTATTAAGTGGAGCTCTGTTTTTATTGTGGTCGTTTATTGTGTGCGGAAAGAACGAGTTTTTGTACCTATCTGTTCGGCAGTGTATCTCTCTTATTTATTTGCGTCGGTCACACCTAGAAATGTAGTGAGGAGTCATGATAATTCTCTGTGTCAGTCAGACAGATAATAAGTCAGAAATGACATTCTCTGTGTCGCTCTGAAACACACCAGTTCTAAATTTCTCAAGTAACCTAAGCCTATCGTGTAGCCTCCGAGTCTCTAGGGGCTCCCACCTTAATCCCTCTGAAAGTTGTGTAACACTATACGTACGCTCGTAGCAGTTTTTAACGAAGTGTGCAGCTTTTCTTCGTATTTAATCAATTTTTTTGGTAAATTCTCTATGACTAGGGTCCCAAATGCTCGCGGCGTATTCGAGGTGTGGCCTAACCAGGGCGCAGAAGCTTCTCTCTTTCACTTTTTCATCCGAGGACCTTCCTAATATGCGCTGAACAAAACCTAGTTTCTTTAATGCTGTGCCGCATATGTTTTGTATGTGTATTACCCACGATATCTCAGACTAAATATACTTGCGTCCCACTCCGCGCTCCTGGGTTTCCGGCGATGGAGGAAATTTCAAAGGAAAATTAAATCCCCAGATCTCCACTTGAGCACTGCGTTGGGAGAATTTCAAGACGGGATTCCGCCCGTCGAATTGGACGTCAAAGTTGATCTCTTGACGTATTTTATTTCGACCAGACTGGTGTCGACGGCGGGTTCCTCTCCATCCTTCCTCTGTTCCCCATGAAATCCTTTCCTCAGCAAAACACAAATCTATCTCATTTGCTCGCAGTACTAAAATATTATTAATTACAACAAATTTATGCCAAGAATGAGCATTTGATTGAAATTGAAACAGTATGCAAAATTTTATGAGTAGAATATAATTAACTTCTATTGGCTTGATGTTTCGTTGAAATTTTACTTGTATTGACACATGTGAGCGTGAAAAAACAATAAACAGTCATAATAAATATGTATTTTAACTGTAAGGAAATGGTGGAGCTACCATTTTTATTTTCGGCTGCTGTTTTACTGAATGTGATGTTGTATTGTGTTGCTACTTCTGTATATGTTGATACATCAGGCATTTATTTTTATTGTGCGTTTGGTAAAACATTATATAAAAGACATAAATTAATTTTCTCTGAAATGTGTTTTTTCTAAAAAGAGCATGACTTTGGACAATATGTTTCATAACTATCTCGATGGCAAAGATAGGTTACGCAGCCTTTTGCTACTCAAAATGACAAACCAATTAACTTATCTTTTCATGACATAATCTTGGTCCTATCTCACTTTTTAAGTCCTTTTGAGGTAAACAATACGCAGAGAAAACACCCAATGATAGCCTGTAGTAAACTACTCCAGTCCGTTTGTTTGTAAATAATGAAAGAATCCGAGAAAAGATTTTTTCTGAAATGTGCTCGTTCTAAAATGAGCATGGCCCAAGACAATGAGTTTTCTAACTATCTACCTTGATGGCAAAGACAGCTTAAGTTGCCTGTTATTTCTCAAAATGACAAACCGATTAACTTATCTTTTCGTGACATAATCTTGGTCCTATCTCACTATTTAATCCATTAGGAGGTGAACAATTCGCAGAAAAAACACCTACTGATAGCCTGCTGCAAAATATTCCATTCCGTTTGTTTGCTGTCAACTGTTTCTATATCATCCATCCATTTGGAGCATCACTAAACGTGGTACAGTGAAACCTCTGTTCACGGACACCTCTGACTTACGGACACCTCTGACTTAGGGACAGTATTCAATTCCCCGGCAGAAGGATATGCATTTGTATAAGGATCGAACCTCTTGTATACGGACACTCCCACTTACGGACACGGACACCTTGATGGGCAAAATTTTTCTCTTATGCGGACACCATCGCCATGGGTTTTCTGACCCATATCTCAAAAATGGAAAGTTTTTCCTCGAAAAATAGCGTTTATGAATAGCTGGGGGAAAGAGAACAGGGAAAATGGTCAAACCTGTGAAGATACAAGAATGCGCATATGGGGGAATGAACGAAAGGGTGCCCTGGAATGCATTCTTGGATATGCTAATCCCAAACGGAAGAGTACCCCGCCCAGACGCGCGTAGGACCCTCGAGCAAGCGGTTGCCTATGATTCGTACGCAGCAGTCTACAGATAACACAACTCGCAGAGGGGTAATAAACAAAAGGGTGTCTTGGAATGAATTCTTGGAAATGCTAATCCCAAACGAAGGAGCACCTCACGGAGGCCTTGGCCCCGAGGGTTGCGGGACACGGCCACGAAGAAAGCCTCGGTAAGACGCGCGTAGGGTGACCGCTGCCCTCGAGCAATCGGCTGCCTATGATTCATACGCAGCCAATTACCAGCCGTCTTCTACTGTTGGATGTAGAACTCTTAAGGGCTTTCGACAGATCATGCACTTTCAGTTCCTTTCAAACCTCTCCAACTGTGCCACCTTGTCGTCACTTGTGCGTGTTGACAGTTCTGTTACTGTACTGTTTACGGTGCTAGGGGCCATCTCGATTTTATTACGCGATGCTGAAGGGTAAAAGTCTTTCCTTACGAGAGAAAGTGCAGGTGTTGGAACTTGCGGATAAAGAAAAGAGTGGTGTCCGTAAATTAGAGGTTCATTTTGGTGTGAGTAAGACTCAAATCGCTGATATTCTGAAGCAGGAGACCATCATGAAGTTGTGGACGGAAAATCATAATGAAAACGTTAAAAAAGTGATTCCTTCGAGAAACAAATTGGACGCTGTTCTTTTCGAGTGGTTCACGAAAGTGAGGGCAAATAATTTTCCAGTCTCTGGACCACTTTTACAGGAAAAAGCGCTTGAAGTTGCAGTGGCACTGGGTATAGAGAACTTTAAGGCCTCAAATGGGTGGCTGGAAAAATTCCGTTTAAGACATAATATCGTGTTTAAAGCTGTGTGCGGGGAGGCTGCAGAGGTGTGCAAAGAAGGTGCTACGGAGTGGATTGAAAGGTTACCTGTGCTGCTAGAAAACTTCGAACCCAGGGACATCTACAATGCAGATAAAACAGTATTGTTTTTTAGAGCCTTGCCTAAAAAAACCCTGGCCCTAAAATCAGAAAAATGCTCTGGAGGGTAGGCGTCTAAGGAGAGGCTGACGGTCTTACTTGGCGCAAACATGGAAGGTGATTTTCTGAGACCGCTGGTGATAGGAAAAGCTGAAAATCCAAGGTGCTTCAAAGGAGTGAGTAAAGATAAACTACCCATTACGTGGAAATCAAATAAGAAGGCTTGGATGACTACAGAGATAATGACAGTGGTTGCAAAAACTCGATAAAAAATTGGACAGGAAAAAAGAAAGATTTTGCTGTTTCTTGACAATGCTCCTGGCCATCCCGATTTAAAGTTAAAAAATATCAAATTAATTTTTTTCCCTCCAAACACTACAAGTGTATTACAACCAATGGACCAAGGCATCATTAAAAATTTCAAAGTCCTCTATAGACAGTTCATTTTAAAAAGCATGATGTCTAAAGTTGACCACGGGCATTCCCACACTCGTGTGGAGAAGTCGATAACTGTTCTTGATGCAATATTTTGGATTGATCGAGCGATCAAAAACATAAAAAGTTCAACCGTGTGTAATTGTTTTGTTAAATCGGGGTTCTGTAAAATTGAATTATCACCAGAGGTGGAAGATGTTACAGATGGCTTGCAGTTGGACATTTTGTTAAATGATGCTGGCGAAAGTACTGAAAATGTGAGCATTGATTCTAATTTGTTAACCGTGGACCACGAGGTTGACATGGATGAAATTATTAAAAGTACTCTTGATGAAGGAGATGGCGAAATCAGTGAAAGTGATGACAGTGAGCCTGAGTCTATAGTGGAAGAGATGCTTGTGGTATCGTATGCCACGTTTCATCAAATTGAACTGTTAAAAAAATTTTGCATTTCAAAAGGCAACAGCGAGGCATTAAGTAGCCTTATTGATGTACAGTTAAATTTTGAAAAAGAATTTGTTACAAAAAGAAATAAACAAACCAAAATCCATGATTTCTTTACGTCTAAGTGAGCTTCGTGTTTGTATGTATACATATTAAAATGTGTGAATGCTTCGAGAATTTTAAATATATATGAGTAAATGCATTACGTTATTTTATTATTTCCAAATTATTTTTAATTATTCAGAAGTGATATTTGAAATAAAAGGATTTCTTTCAGCTGCCTTAAATTCCTACAGTATAATGTTTTCGTGGTAAAATAAAGCGTAAAAATTATGTTTTCTTAGGGTCACCTCCAACTTACGGACACCTCTCACTTACGGACACATTTTATAGGACCGTTACTGTCCGTAAGTGAGAGGTTTCACTGTATTTTCATTCTGAAACAGTGTATTGTAGAATGAAAACACTTGCTTTTGAGAACTAATTTGTCAGAACAATTAATTACTGCAAACAGTTTAAGAGTTCCCCCAGTTGGTTTAAACCAACTGACTTATCTTTTCATGAGATCACTTTGGACATATCCCACTCCGTACGTCATTCGGTAAGAGCAAAGGCAGCGCCTGCATAACGGTAGCTAAGACCCGAACCACTGACATTAAAAGGACCTGCCGGATGATCGCACACTGATTGAGTCGTCACGGCTCACCGACGATGCGTGGAGACCGGTGGATTTTGAGACGAGCGCACTGACATCTCACTCAGACAAGACGGGTTTGACTAACGGGATGACACACCATATATAACCGCACTTTGATCGCCACTTGGAGAAGACTTGAAATAGATCACTGTGGATGCACCAGAGTGAGACACTTTTAAATCGTCTGCAGGAATAATTAGTTTTGACACGTTGGTTATCGCCAGCATTATATTTAGTTCTACACTACACTGTGTTAGTAATAATCGCCAATTTAATGACAGTGGTTAGGATTTTTGCTACTGTTATGAAGGCACTGCCATTACCCGCACTGAATGACATGCAGCGTGGAATGTGTCCAGAATGATCTCATGAGAAGATAAGTCAGTTGGTTTGATCCGGCTGAACGAAATAGAGGAACGTTTAAAATGTTCGCAGGAATTAATTTTTTCGACAAATTCGTTCACACCAGCATGTGTTTACATTCTACAATACACTGTTTTAGAATCAAAATACCAGGTTTAGTGGTGTACAAAATGGATGGATTATATGGAAGCAGTAAGAAGCAAACATCTACATCTATGAAATACCGTGCAAGCTACCAACTAGGGTGTGTGGCAAGGGGCGATTCCACACCAGGTATAAAGCCCTCATCCCAGCTGAAAACCGAACCGCGCACGTTCCCCAGGAATGCCAGGCGCAGGCCAAAATCAGTCAGGATAACAGTGCGCGGTCAGACAAGACACTAGGAGAGTGCTACATGGACTAACATGCTACCATGCAGTACACCACTTAAAATACTACGACCGGTTATTATTACTTCGACAGATCAATCGTTCTACAAGGTACTAAATCATGCAAGAGCTATATCATGCCGGAAATTGCATGCGAGGTTAGTAACAAACAAACGGTATGGAATATTAAGCTACAAGCTATCAGCGTTAGCAATAAAATATCAGGTATTATAGGCAGTACGTCGATGCTTGAGAAGTTGATGCTGAGAAATCAAGAGAGAACGAACGAACGAATTCGTCACAAGCGCGTCCGTCGACGTATAAACACGTCTACTGTTTACCCGCGTATTTTGAGGAGACGAGGTTCTTGTAAACTCCGTTCCGTACACAAATTCAAACCGACAGAAATTCAGTCGATGAGCAGCGACTAATAAACCTATCCGTCTCATTTCCGCATTGTTGGCGGAGTTCAGGCTCATGTGAACCTATTCCAGTTCGCGAACCCATGCCGACGATGTAAAATCGTCAACAAGCGATGTAGGTACACACCTTTCGGTTTTTTATATACTGATTCCAACTGCTGAGAATATCCACAAAGGCAAGACCACTTCTGACAACCAATAAACAATATCCTAAACCATTTCGTCTTGAGAGATGATAAGGCCAATCTGAACACAACCCTCTACACAATGACACTCCCAAAAGAAAACGCATGTTGCCACCACAAAACTGAAAACCAGCAAACCAGCATTGCTGAAACGGAAACGAAAGAACTCTCACGGTGGAGAATGTCCACAGAGGCACCACCACGTCTATCAACGGATTAAATCGCAGACCGGCTCCCCGCAATTAGGCGGGGATCGGGCACTATTCACTACCTCACAACCCGCCGACGGTCATGAGAGCTGACCTCAAGCTGTCGAGCACAACAAATGCGAGAATTAACTGCTCTCCAACGGTTGAGGGTATCCACCAAGGCACGATCATGTAACCACTTCCGTAAACAGATGAACTTTCGGAACTTTTTTCGGTATAATTTTTCCAAAGGCATCTCTATTACGAATCAAATACACCAGCCGACACTGAAAACTACTCACTGAAAGTCACATAACTGATCTCAAGCTGACGAATAAGCAAAAGCGTGTATGGACTCTAATCCAACCACACCAATCCACAACATTTTCCGTAGACAAAAAAAACTTCACGAACTTTTCATGCTTCGTTATTCTAAATACCGCTCAACTACGAATTGATTACGAGCGAGTTTATATTCCGCTGGCACAATTCACACAGTTCACTCTGACAGGCACAAGACTGAGGAATACCTAGATGTAATCACTGAACACCAGGGCACAACATCCACGTTAGTAAAGCTCCGTATAAATTACACAGTTTACAGCGTAGCGGATCGCCCTGACCTCTGTGTGTGTATTGGGGGTACTCACTCCTCCAGTTGTCGGAGACGTACTGCATGAGAGCCGCCTTGGGCGACCGGTACCGGCCGAAAGCCTCCATGGACGCGGGCGCCGCGGCGGGTCGCGGCAACAACGGCGACAACGAGGCGACGACAGGCGATAACCGTCGCGTTCAGACTCCCCGACGACACTTGACGAGCGACGAGGGAACATATCGCGGGCGGGAGGACGGCCACTCCGACGCCGCCGAAGACAAGCCTCGCGGACGGCGAGAAACGATCTTCAAGTTGGAATGGGGGTGGAGTGGGGGAGAGAAGTAGGGGGGCGGCAAGAAACATCTCCTCTTTTCCTTCTTCCCCTTGTTAGTCACCGCCTCCCCCTCCTCCTCCCCATCAGTTTGCAGCGGAGTGGGGGGAAAGGAGGTGGGAGGGGGATGTGTCTCAGCCTACCCCTCTTGGATTCGTGTTTAAGGAATGAGGAATGAGTGTTCTACGAAGGTATTCGGAAGGGGGAGGGGAGAGGGCTTTGAGAATGGCCAGAACCAGGGTTTAAAAGGAGTTAAGGGAACGGCGATAGGAGGAGTGTGTTGGTTAATTGAGCAGGGGACACACAACTAGGTGTGTACCACGGAGCCTTTCGATTGTTAAGTATCTACTACAATATATAAACTTTCACCACCACTTTCGCAAAGATAGATGGCTCACCGTCAGCTTCAGCCCGCTAAAATACTCGGTTGTTAAAAAAAACGTTAAAAATTTATTTCACCATGTGAGTTATCGATGGAAATTGTTTTTTAATACTATTGTAATGAACTCCATAAAAGCCTAAGTCTGGCTCCCAGAACTATTCATAACTAAGAAAAAGTTGTTTCATAAAATCTATAACGACGTTTTTATGAAAAATTATAATGAACTCAGAGTTTGGAAATATGTTTAATGTTTTTCCTACATAGTATCAAAGCTTTCATCACAATTAAGCTTCAAGTTTCTCCATTATTAAATGTCAAAGAGAGCGTTCCGTTCGATAACGCCAAAAATCCGGTCTTCTTTTGGCTCTCATCGCGATAAAAAATCGGAAGTGATTTATCGAAAATCATGGCTGATCTAAACGCAAAATATAATAAGCGACAATTTGATGTACCGTGCATTCATACAGGTACTGTGATTCATTTTTTAATTAGTGCCCAAACTAGAGGCAACAACATTTTTGCACCGACAGAAGTGATATGACGTCCATTAGATTATAATCCTCTCCCTATAGAGCCATTCCTATGATGAAATTAAATATATTAACTCAATTGTTCTTCGGAGAGAGAACTATTATAATACTCACGTATATCAACTAATCATGAAATGTATTGTGGAAAATAAGATCGTCAGTGGAGTAAACCTCCGCTCTTTTCGTTGGGAGAAGGCAAATCCTGTCCTCGTATTTCTATCAATTCATCCTCCATTCAACAGGTTATCCTCCCCTCGTCAACTGACCGGACTATTGTAAATAGCTCGGATGTAGGCATCGTAATAAAGCACGTTGGTATATTTCACGGTACGTAATTAAAATATTGTAATAAATAAATCAGTTGAAGCCATATTACGGATTTTATAAACTTACAACAAAGTCATATTTACTGGTATTTAAAAAATGTCAGTTTGTGCCCTGAAGACGGTAGCGGACTCAGCCACAGAAACGTTGGCAGTTAAACACTGTTTAACCTGGTGTGAAGCACTAGAGAACTTCGTTATTACAACAAAGTTACCATGGAATTTCTATTGATTTCATATGAATTTCGTTTCAAATATTAAATAAGTCCGTGTTTACCCATTGAAGTATAATTTGCGAGCGACCTCCAAGGCTACGGTCATAGTAGTAACTCACACGTTTAAACTCACCTTAGAAATGTCATCAATCTTTTAATTCGATAGGTCATCGAGTCGGCATCCATCAAATCTTATAATTGTCACCGCACCGGATCGGTCGCGATCATTTTGTTAGATGGAGAGAGCACTAAGAACTAGAGATGGGATAAGTCGATCATTTTAGTGATTCAATCATTTTGATTCGAGTCACTTAAAAGATTCAATCAACTGATTCAATCATTTGATTCATTATGACTCGTAAGTCAGATTGATTAGATGAATCACGAGACTCACGTGAATCGAAAGACCCGAATGAATAAAGATTGAAGAGACTCAAAAACTCGAATGATGCCAATTGATGCCATCAATCTATTTGAATAATTGATTTCGAATAACTACTATCGTGCTTAGAAATTTAGGAAGGCTGATTGATTTCCATATTCCACAAATTTTGGATCCGCATTAAATTGGAGATTTCCAAGTACTATAATCACGAGAATATTTAGAGAGGCAAAACTGTCACAGACTCTGAATTCAAGAAGAATAACGTCAAACTATGTACATGAAAATTAAATCACTAGCTCAGACTACACAAATTAATGTGCATGAATATTTTCTGATCTGCAGTATTGAATTACATTCAATTAGGAGCTTTCAACTGAGCAGGTAATTAAAATTCTTATCAAGTTTACCAACTGTAATGATGCGCTGGTATTGTACCAAGGGTTAAATTTCATCGTTTTTCAAATGAGCGCCTTGTCTCTAACTATGCTATACAAACATAAACTCACTGACCAAATATTAATGGATTTATGCCAATGAAGATATCTCTCTGAAATTTCATGACTAGACATAACATATAACGTATATGTGAATGTTTTTCCACTTAATATCACATTCAATCACACGGCAGACGGAAACACAAAATGATTGAATGATCGAATCATATTCCCGAAATGAATCATGAGTCATTTGACTCACTTGGTGATTAAATAATTTTGAACGAATCGATCATGAACGACCCATCACTACTAAGAACTAATAACACGAAGGATTTGACGAATTAGCGGATATAAAGCCAGAATATCCACAAAATGTTTCAAATGTAAGGCAAGTAACTCTTGAAACATATAATGGCTGCCTAGCCCAATGGATTATACTAAATTTTACAATAGTTATGATCGGATATGCGGATAATTTTTAGTTTAAATAAATAAGTATATGCTGATTTCTACGAAGTCATCGACGGAAAACACAGTAAAATTGAAAAATTAGTGCGTTAGGCCGCAAGCGCCATAGGAAAATGAGGGTAAACGCGGATTGCATTCAGCTTCTAGCATAGGCCAGCATGGCAAGTGCCCTCTTCATATACCGCAATGGTCCCGATCAGTTCTTACATCAGTACTTTTATACTTTGAATCAATACAGAATAAAACTTGATCTTCGTTAGCTTTTGTGGTACTCCATCACAAATTTACTAACATGAAACTTTTACAGACCACAGAATATATATCTACATCGACATAATACCCAGCGAGCCGCCACATGGGCGTGTGGCAGGGGGTGTTAGGACACCAACCGTGTAGAGATGTAAGGGATTAGGTTTTGGGAGGGGAAATGGTGACATGCATTATGGAGGTGTATTTAGTGGAGCTCAGTTTTTATTGTGGTCGCTTATTGTGGGCGGAAAGAACGAGTTTATGTACCTATCTGTTCTAATTTCTCAAGCAACCTAAGCCTACGGCTACATCTATATAATACCATGCAGCCGTCGCGTGGGCGTGTGGCAGGGGGTGTTAGGTCACCAGCTGTGTAAGGATGTAAGGTTTTGGGAGGTGAAATGGTGACATGTATCATGGAAGTGTATTTAGTGGAGCTCAGATTTTATTGTGGTCACTTGTTGTGCGTGGAAAGAACGAATCTCGGTACCTATCTGTTCTGCAATGTATCTCTCTTATTCTATCACTTCTGTAACACCTAGAGATGTAGTGAGGCGTCATGATGATATCCTCTTTGTCGCTCTAAAACACACCAGTTCTGAATTTCTCAAGCAAGCTAAGCCTAGCGTGCAGCCTTCGAGTCTCTAGGGGCTCCCACCTTAATCCATCTAAAAGCTGTGAGACACTATATGTTCGCTCGTGGCAGCTTTTGACAAATCGTGCTGCTTTTCTTTGTAATTTATCAATTTTTTAGGTTAAATCTTTATGACCAGCGTCCCAAATGCTGGCAGTATATACGAAGTGTGGCCTAACCAGAGAAAAGTAGCATCTCTCTTTTACTTTTTCATCCGAGGACCTTCATATTACACGCTGAACAAAACCTAGTTTCTATAATGTTGTGCCACATATGATTTCTATGTGTTCATATAGACCACTGTAAACTAGTATATATTCTTTAGCCTTTGTCGTCTTCTCGAAAATAACTATTCGGGGGTCTGTAAAATGTTCAAGTCTATAAATTTGAATTAATACAGCCATTTCGATCATTCACAGTTAAACTCAAATTCCCACTAGAGACTACCACACTAACTTATATTGAGGGGTAGAAGGAGTAGATGGAGGATGGTCTACATTGTGACAGGCGGGGATAGTGAGAGGGGGTGGAGGGGTAAAAATGGTGGGGGTAAAAAGAATTAAGAGCTGGGAGGGGAAAGAGGGGAGATAATTGTTCCATTTGTGTGAGGTAGGGGGGGAAGAGGGAGTGAGGGGTGGATAGGGGAAGCGGAAAGAGACAGAGGAGGGGATGTTATTGTGGGAAGAGGTGTCTGTATTTGAAGGGCGAGAAGGGGCGGAAGACAACGGAGTGGGGGGAAGCGATCAGGACGAGGGGAAGGATGGCTCAGCCGCAGAGGAGGATAAGCTAAGTTAGGAGTGAAAAAAAAGGTTCGATACCTCCACGCGAGTGCTTTTAATCTCCACTCGATTGGCGCACGAGCGAAGCACTCAAGTAATGAGTCTCTTTCAAGGTTATCCGAACACCTTTTATGACTTACCGACGCTTTCACTAAGCTCAGCGGAGAGCATCTTAAAAGTGGTAGCAGTAGCGATTTTTGTCCTTGCACTGACTTGCGTGAAACTTTGCCTAAGTGTTCTTATTAGTGAGATCTATAGATACAAGCGAATACTATCCTTCAGATACGAGGGTCGTTCAATAAGTCCTTAGAAAATCCAAGAAATGGCGCTCGTATTATCAAAAATGATTTTATTTTAGTAAGAAAACATCACTCGCTAGTCAGCTGTTAAAGTTTCAGTTACATACGTCATCATGGTTTCATTTTTATTGTCCATTGAAGCAAATAACTTTTGTTCACTAATAAAAATGAAAAAAAGTGAGTTTCGAGTGGTGATATAACACTTATAAGTATTTAAAAGGCTTAACACCGAGTTAAAGTTCGAATTATATCAAACCAGTTTTGGATAAAGTTCAAAGCTCATCTGTTTTTGTATTTGCAACTGTTTAGAATTGGGTAAATGAGTTCAAACGTGGCCGTACATCCACTAAAGATGAGCATCGTTCGGGACGTTCAGTGGAAGTGACTATTCCCGAAATGATTGATAAAATTCACGATATGTTTTTGACTGATCGAAGAATCAAAGTCGCAAAATAGATGAGACCACAGGCATATTGTATGGTACAGTGTTTTCAATTTTGCACGAAAAATTGGGTGTGAAAAAATCTCGGCAAGACGGGTGCCGCGTTTGCTCTCAGTGGAGAATAAGCGCAATCATGTGGTCGACTCTGAGGCTATTTTGGCGCTTTTTCGTCGCAACCCTGACGAGTTTCTGCATCAATACATAACTGTGGATGAAACATGGATACATTACTACACTCCAGGGACAAAAAAATAATCCAAACAGTGGGTTTTTCTAGGCGAACGGACTCTGAAGAAGGCGAAAACGGTGAAATCAGCCGGTAAAGTGATGGCCACGGTTTTTTGGGATGCACGCGGAATGATCTACTCTAATACATACATACATACATACCCATCACGCCGTTCCCTTTCGGGGTAGGCACAGTCAAAATGTTACACTCATTAATACATAATTGTACACCTAACTCTGCTTCAATAATTTCCTCCATACTGACCTATCCTTGGAAACCTCTTTTGCCTCATTTACCCCTATACACTGTTTCATACACGCCTCCTGTTTTTAAGACTCCAAATATTCCTCCTCCTAAGAATTTCCTCAACCACAACTTTCTCGGCCAACCTCTACCTATCCATCCATCCCTATCCATCCTACTTTTGGATAGGGTCTACACTAACTACTTGAAAAAAGGAAAAATAATAACTGAAGTGTATTATGCGTCGTTATTGTACAGGATGAACAAAGAAATAAAAAAAACGTCCTCATTTGAAAAAGAAAATGATCCTCCTCCATCAAGACAATGCACGGGTGCACACCTGCGAAGTTTCGACAGCCAAAATTGTGGAATTAAAGTTCGAATTATAACAACATCCACCGTATTCACCGGACTTGGCCCCCATTGACTTTTTATTATCTCCAGACTCGAAAAAATGGCTAGAAAACGGTTCATGTCGAAAGAGGAGGTAATGGCCCAAACAGATGCCTATTTTGATGAACGTCCGAAATCCTACTTTTTGAACGGCTTAAAAAAGTTGGAGGAACGCTTGGAAAAGTGTATAGAGTTAAAGGGAGATTACGTTGAAAAATAAAAAAGAATTTACACAAAATAATTTATTTTTCAACCTTTTTCTAAGGGCTTATTGAACGACCCACGTACCTCGGAAGTATTACAACGTGGCTCTTCTTCAGCGCGCATCCCCGGCGTAAATCGGGTCTTACTGCACATGCCGCCCGCGGGAGCCAGGTTGACACTTGAGTTTTGCGTCGTTTCGATTTACGCTGCTTTTCTTCGGCAGACATCTGTGACTTAAATGGAGGACTAGCTGCACAAGTCGGCCGCGACACCAGGTTGAATTTCCAATAATGCGTTCGTAATTTTCGTTAGAGAGTCACGAATTGCATTCGTAACTTCCGTTAGAGAGTGAGAAACAGTTGTTAGAAGTTATTAGAGGAAAAGAGTTTTCCAGGAACTGGTGGATAACATCGAGAGGTTAGAAAGACGTTTTGGAATTTTGGAATGGAGGATAATATTTGGCAAACTAAAGTAACGAAGGCAGGAAAAGATGAAAGAGTTCTAAATGTCATCATAGATAGAAAAAGGCTAGAGTAAAAACAGTGTGTGGCATAATAACTTCCTTTTTCAATATACAATAAAACTCATTTTATGAATGATCAATTTTTTATTATTTTTTTAATGTATGTGCATATCTAAAATTTTGTTACGCACAGTTATGAAAACCATATCAGGTAGGTGACGCCCACCATTGTCCATCCACTGAATGAGCTGATCGCTGGCGTTTGTCATGACACTTACCAGCATAGCAGCGGGTATGTTGGCAATTTCTGCCAGGATGTTGGCCTTCAGGTTTTTGTGAGTTTTTTTGAAATCCCGTGTTTATGTTAACCGTCCAAGGACCCTACAAGACCTGAAGGCCAACATCCGGGCAGAAATTGCCAACATACCCGCTGCTATGCTGGTAAGTGTCATGAAAAACGCCAGAAATCGGCTTCTAAATATGTACGTATATCATAAAAAAATTAAAAAATTATGATTCATAAAATGAGTTTTATTACGTTTTGAGAATAGGAAGACATAATGCCCCACTCTGTACCATCCGTTAGATACCTTGGAGGGGTTATAATACAGAATGGAAGCTGTACGGAGGAAATATGCAGTAGAATATCACAGCGAAAGGTAGCCTTTAGTAAAATCAACCGACTACTTTCAGCCAAAGCAATCAATATAGGCTTAAGGAAAAGATTTGCTAAATGTTTTATTTGGACTGTTGTGCTTTATGGAGTAGAAACATGGACAGTCGGGTGGAAAGAGGAGACATATCTAGAGGGATTTGAAATGTGGCAATGGAGTAGAATGGAAAGATTAAAATGGAGAGATAAAGTGAGATACGAGGAAGTTCTGGCGAGGACGAATGAGAAAAGGAATATTTTAAGATCAGTAAGAAAGAGGAAGGCGAACTGGATGGGTCACGTCCTGAGGAAAGTAGCCTGCTGGAACGATTATTAGAATGACAGATTGAGGGAAAGAGAGGGAGATAGGTACACGAAGAAACAATATGTTTAGAAGATTGATACAAATGAACAAAATTGTATTTTACCGACATGATTCCTCACGAAAATTCAATGCTATTTTAACGTGTAGTCTCATGGCATATGAGATATGTTTTGTAATCATCTAATCACTAGTTGTAAGAGAGGACTGCACACTCCTAAATTCGCTCAATAAAGACAAGTTATAATTATTATAATCACATGAGTACATATTTCATAGCTCCTTACTAATATGTACAAAACGTTTGGCTGATCTTAACTGAATGCATTTACACACCGTGCGGTAGAATTTATGGCAGAGAATGGGTGGATGTTTATTTCGGGAGACTACCACAAACCGCTATCATTTGCGCCATGAAACACATGGGTTGTTATAATTATAGTATAATCACAGTCTTGTAATATGCTATCGCGACACCCATTGTCAAATTCTCTATGCTAAGTTGACGCTGACGCTGGCAGTGCCTCAATTCGCCAGCAAGTAAAACTGACCCACCCATGGGGGTATGCAAAGAAAATGCATTGGATTGAAAAAGAATTCAGTGAGAAATTTTTCCTTTTAATTGAGCGAAAATAACACTGCCATGAAACATAAATTTTAGGGTACCTGTTGGACGTCATTTTCCTATATGGCCGCCAGACTGATGATAATATCTGCCTGAGTATACCATAATAAGTTCAGCTTTAGTGAAGGCAAATGAAGTGGATTCACGCTGGTAAATGTATTCGTAGAATTTTATCCTTAATACTCAAATAATAACAAATATACCTCTATGACAGGAAATGAAAAACAGTAGATATTGTACTAGATATTGTGGCACACTGTACCTGATGATGGCCAATAAAGTGCCGAAACACGTGCCGTTAAGTTTTATGTACTTAATAGTGGACAGTACAATATCTAGTGTTTTTCATTTTGATATGCAGTTCCACAATATCTCGCCAGAAACTGTGGACTTCCTCTATGACAAGTACAAAAGAATGCACTGCACCTCTACTGGCAGAATCATCGTTTTCGGATCAGAAAAGCCGGTGATTACAACTTTCCCCGGTAGATGGTGTCTTTCCATTCTGGAGTCTCGAATAGCATTGGTAGCATAACTATAGTGTAGTGCATGTTGGTGAAAGATAATATTTACACGAGGGTGCATGTTGATCACAAAGCACCCCCTGCTAAACACTCTTGAGGTGTCTGGCAGGGTTATATTTATATGTAGACTGAGACTTGGAGAAGATCACTATTTTAATCTATTTTCGTTATTCGGAGCATCATAGCGGCCTTAATGAAACGCCACTGCTTGCCCTTTCGTGATATGAAAGCTGGCGTTAAACCCCACATCTCGTGGTCGACCCTCACCTTGTGCATTGACTATGCCCTGGAGCTGCTCGACCGGTTTCCCGCATAAACGGATTCTCGGATGCCAAAATGACCACATATGCTACCCCTTTGGTTCTAACTACAAGATCCATCCGCGAGCACATGTATATTTAAAAGGCTCTTGCTGACATCTCTGGTCATTTTTGCCGTCTCGAAAGCTAACCTGTCTGTCTCCCCGTTTCGGTAAAGAGAGGGAAAGGATGAGGAAAGGTTTGTGAGGGAGAAACCAGACTCGAGACGTGATGCAGTTTCTTAAAGGAGTCAGTGGGGAGTCTTGTGTCCGGGCGAGACTGAAGGCGACCGAGGGTCTGCGGTCTGATGCCCCTCCGTGAACGGACATTGCACCGGCAAGACTCCTTGTGTAAATGTTCGCGAGATCACACGACACGTCTCCGTCCATGGGATACCGTGCCAGAGACCTCAAGGGTGGGGAAATATCTATATATATATATATATATATATATATATATATATATATATATATATATATTAATTTTGTAGCGTGCCAGTCATTCTGTATCCGTTTTATTTCTTTCTCTGTCAATTTCTTAGCTAGAAGAGTGAGGTTTGGTGCGTTAAATGTGAAATCTCTGCCTTCATGATTTGGTAGTAGTTTTGGATTTTTTATTGGGCGTGTGGCAGGGGGTTTTAGGTCACCAGCCGAGCTAAGGTCTAAGATATTTGGAGATGAAATGGAGACATGAATTAAAAGGGGTGTATTTAGTTAGTTTAAATGAGATCCAAAAGAGCGGCTGCTTGGGCGTGTGGCAGGGGGAGTTAGGTTCCCAGCCGTGCAAAGGTGTATGTTATTTGGAGATGAAATGGATCATTTTTGGGTTATGATTGTAACAATCAGATGCTGGGAAACACAGTGACAAAGGAGAAAGGCCAAGAGGGAGAGTGGAAGACTGTAAAGGTTGAAACAAAAGAAACCGCAGTGCTCTCATATTCAAATGGCTTTAAAAATAGCAAAGGAGAACAGCTGACAGCTCTGGGGCGGGTACACACCCCTACTTATGGAGTGAGCAGGCTAGCTGCCTGCTAGTATAGATAAAATATTATACGAAAATTTAATGCAGACTATTTTTCGCGGTACGTTCAACATATTTTCCTAGATTGCTATGGAGGCTTCCGCAGTGATTTGATGAGTTCCGTTTATTCGGGTTTTTCCCGCATTGATTCATTTTTACGGACAACAGTCTCGCTTGCGTTACAGCTAGCGTCGTCAGATCCTGAATGAACTACAGAGATTTTTGTTCCGTTACATACTGTACCTAACGCTTGAGCTAGTCAGGCGCACACTGATTAGCCGGATGAACCTTTGAATCTAATTGTTGGAAAAGACGTTTGAACGTTGAGAAGAGAGGATAGCAGTCTTTCCTGTTGAAATTTTCTACGTTTTTGGCTCTTTCGATCGCCTCTCGTATTAGCCGAGGGAAATATTTATTTTCTCTGGCGATGATCTTGAATTTTTGAAAGTTGATGAAGTGGCCGGGTTCTGACCGGGCGTGCTCTGCCACCGCGGAATGCCGAAAATGTTTCTATTCGGTCGTCCTATGGTGTTCCTCTAGTCTACATTTCAGAGATCTCGACGTTTGGCCGATAAACGCGGGAAAAAACCCGAATAAACGGAACTCATATTTTGCTAGAGCCAAACTATTATGGTAGAAACGATCACAGGCATAAGATTAAGGAAATTGACTGCAGAACTGATAGATTGAAAATGTCATTTTTTTCCGCGTACAATAAGGGGCCATAATAGTTCAACTAGATGGATCAGTTCTAGGATACTTTGACCCTGACTAGGTAAAATATGATTTTGTACTTAGGCCAAATATCCTAACATCAATATTAGTTACTAACCTCGCATGCAATTTCCGGCATGATATAGCTCTTGTATGATTTTGAACCTTGTAGAACTATTCATCCGTAGCAGTAATTATTACCAGTAGTCGTGTCTTAAGTTGTGTACTGCATTGTAGCATGTTCGTCCACGTAGCACTCTCTTAGTTTCTGGTTTGACCGTGCACTGTTGTCCGAAGGAGTTTTAATCGTAACGCGCGAAAAAGGGCAAAGTGAAAGACTTGTACAGATATTTTTATTTAATTGCCTAGGATTTCAGTCATATACAAGTACATTATGGCACCATTCATAATGCAATAATTAATTCAATCTTCCTGCAGTTGATGACATTAAAACGTAGAATTTGAATATTGTCTCCATATTGACTAGGGAACCATCTCCCTCAAACTACCTTATGTAGCTTTTCCTGGGCTGCGACCCCAAATGTCATCTCTGTTGAGGCTGGAAAATTCCAAGTCCAAAATTCATAGGACACCAAGATTCAGCCATCATTTCGCTAGTGCTGTTTGAAAATATTGCCCCCGCCGATGACGGCTCTTAGCTAAGAGATTACATGAGAACACCAGATATTTAATATGATAAAATATGTAGATGAGCGACGATTTTATCATAATCGAAACTTTTTTAATCTACTTTTTTAGGGAGACGACCGCACCGCTATTTCTACTGAACTAACTCATTTCGACTTCAGCTCCTGTAATTAGTCGCTATAAACTCAGAGAACTTGATTAACTGGTGCTCATATTTCACTCTCATTCAAATCCCTGGGGCTATGTTTGGTTCTTAGGAACATTATTTCACGAAAATGACATAAATTACATAGAGGTACAATTGTGTGAAATTCACAGTGGAAAAATCATTCGCCTGGACTGAGAATCGGACCCAGATTCCTCGATTTCACGCCAATCGCTCTAACCAATGAAGCGATCCAGGCGTTCTCTTCCACTGTGAATCTCATGGGGACTTTAAGGAGCAAGTTGTCCTCACAGTTACCGTGCATGTAATGCCAGAGTATGCGAGCGCTAAGCGCTACAGTCCAAGAGGTAATACCAAAAATTTCACACAATTGTGTGAACACTAGCGGGTAACTCCGTTAAAGTTACTGCGCGGTTCGTTCCGTTGTTCTTTGAAGTTACAAGGAGGTATATTAAAAGTAAAAAAAAAAACTGTGAAAGAGATTTGCTAAATGTTTTGTATGGAGTGTGGTGACTTACGGCAGCGAAACATGGAGAGTCAAAAAGAAAGATGAAAAGTACTTAGAAAGTTTCGCAATGTAGTTGTGGAGAAAAATCCTTAAGGTGAAGTGGGCGGATAGAATGAGAATTGAGGAAGTACTAATGACAATAGGAGAAGAAAGATAACTTCTAAGGGAAATCAAACAGAGGAAGACAGCTTGGAAGGGACATATATTACACCAAAATTGTCTTTTTAGAAGAATCATTGAAGGAAAAATAGAAGGAAAGCGAGGAAGGGGAAGAAGAAGAATGGGAATTCTGGATGACATAAGAAGTGGCCGAAGTTACAGGCAAATGAAAGAAGATGCTCAGGATCCACTGCGATGGAGGGCATCCAGTTGAAACCTGTCAGAAGACAGATTCTACTAAGAAGAGGCGATATTAAAATTATTTGCCGATATTTCACCTTTTTCGATTTGACCTCCATTTTATTTCAGGTTCAACTCGAGGAAAAAATACTGTGAAAACGTAGTATGTGATTTTTTTTACCCTTACCAGAAGCCGAAACCTAAATAAAGATGCATTACAATAAACACTTATCAAGGAACTATCCTAAATCCCATGTTTGCTGACAGACTTCGGTGAACATCATTTGACAAAATTTGGAGAACTACACAGATCACTCGACGCGATACTCAGCGTTCGTAAGTTCCAAGTTCGAAGCGAAACCATTCTTTTACGAAAGACGAAAATGCGTTCGAGAAGAAACAGATTAGCGAGATGCCTCCGAAAACCTCGGCTGACCTTTGGCCTGGCGGGCAAAGGGAACACAATGGACGAGTGAGTCGGCCTCGCGTGCCGCTAAGGACAATAAATTGCGTCGGGAGAAGCTTCTCGCCCTCTTTGAGGATCAGTGGGCGTTAAGATTTCTTGCCCGGAAGTAGGGTGCCGGGATGTAAGATTGCGAGAGGGGGTGGTGTGGGGTCAGGAGGAAGGAAGATTGAGAGGCAGGAACGGAGTGGTAGGAGGAAAAGGAACCTTAAGGCTGGGAGAGAAAGCATGGGGGATATCCACGGATAGTCTGTATTATGTGCAGGCTGGTATTGAATGCGGATTCGAAGCGCAACAAACAAAAGTAAGCAAGAAGGCAGGGAACACGGAAAGGACACTCTTAGTCTCCCGAAGTCTTCGACATCAACATTATTTCGATAAGAAATGATTAAATTTACAGAAGTAAGGGACTATATGGAACACCGTATAGAATTAGATGTATTGGACACACTCCGAGGCACAATGGGTTTGTGAAGAACATAACTGAAGGAAAAATAGAGCGAAAAGTCTTTAGAGAAAGACACAGGAATATGTTCATGGACCAAATAAAGAGGAAAGTATATACATAGGAAGAGCTAGACTAGACCAGACCAGAGAATACTAGAAGCCTTCGAAACCTGTTGCTGGAGGAGAGTGTTGAAGATAAAATGGACGGACTAAGTTATAAATGATGAAAGTTTTCAGAAGAGAAGAAGAGGAAAGGATCATAAGGAGCGTTACGCAGAAAAGAAGAACCAGATGGATTAGACACACTTCGAGGCACAATGGGTTTGTAAAGAACATAATAGAAGACTAAATAGAGGGAAAAGTCCCTTGAGGAAGACTCAGGAATAAGTTCATGGACCAAATAAAGAGGAAAGTACATAGGAAGAGCAACTAGGAAGCAATGGTAGCAGCAATAGATGGGGAAGGGTGGAGGGCTGCAGTCAACCAATCCTAGGATTGAACGACCAGTGATGATGACTATTAGATTGATTATTTCAAAGAGACAGCAGGCAGGAGAGTATTTAAAACTCAGCCCGATGTCAATCTCAACCTCTGAGGAATCAGAAATAAATTTGCGAAACGTCGGCGGTAATTGGTGATTATATTCGTTTATACCCGAGTCTAATCCTGCAAAATACCTGTGTATAAGGGCTGGCCAACAAGTTATCCTACAGGTTATTTAAACTCCCTAATAATGAAAATCAGAGCGTTGAAACGGTCATCGAAAGATACATCTCCATCGGTCGTAAAGCCTTATCATGTTATCACGACGCCATTGTATCTTACATCTGGGAGCAATGACCAATTCCGTGGACTCTGCAGAGAACAGACTGCAAGGGGATGTTTGGACGCTAGCCGTGTAAAGGTGTAAAGGGTAAAGGTTAGGGAGTAATGGTGAGTGTATTGTGTATTGGTGTATTAAGTAAGTGTTTTACGGGTGTGTATTGAGTGTGTATTGATGAGCTCAATTTATGATATGGCCACTTATTGCACGTGGAAAGAACTATTTTGTTTACCATTCTGTTCGGCATGTATCTATCCTATTTTATCGCTTCTGTCGGACACAGAAACGTAGTGTGGCGTCAAAATGATACTCCCTGCATCGCTCTGAAATACACGTGTTGTCAATTTATTCAGTAGTATATCTTAAATGGTTAGCGAGCTAACTTTGTGGAATTTAGGATTCATATTGAGAAGAAATAAATACACTTTATATAATCCACACAAAGCTTTAATGGTATGATCCCGACCGGTTTCAACACTTTCGTGTCATTCTCAAGGGAATATAAAATACGTTTTTTGGCGAGCACGTATTAGGTAATATTTTATTTCGGAAGAGGGGGGGGTTTGGGTTGAGGAAAGTATGACTAAGGATGAAGGTTAATAGTGAAACATCGGACTAGAGGTGAACGTAACCAAATATTTTCTGGAAGGTGGGAGGGGACAGGAGCTTGGTAGAGGGGAGAATGATGTAATGGTACCAAGTCATGTAACAAATCGAAACCAAACCGCTTAGCGCGCGTCATAATTTCAAAGTTCTCAATAAAATCCATCTTGGCACCTTTTTCAACAACATGTAAAATATTTTTTTTGAAGTCAGACTCATGATTAAAACTTGCTAAATGATTGGCGAAAACAGATTTGTTGTCAATTGGAGATCGGAGATCTGAAACAATTATTGAATGGTTATTTAGTAGTATATGCACCTAATGCGCTATATGGACCTAATGCAATTCTCCACATTAAACTATTCGCCAGACTTTTAGTTATATTCTTGTGCATAGGCTCCAACATCAGCTCCAGGAACTAATGAGGGCCTTGTGCAAGGGACAGAATACCACACCCTGAAAATAAATATTAAATGGCTAGATAAATAATTATAATACCAACTAGAGGTGGGTCGTTCGCGAAGGAACGTGTCCGAAAGAACGGGTCCATGGATTGAACGGAATGACCGACTTCTATGGAACGACCGTTCCTTTCGGTCAGCCGGTCCTTTCGGTCCATTTCGGTCGGTCGTTCTTTTCGGTCCGTCGTTCTTTTACGTCTGTCAGTCTTTTCGGTCTTTCGTTCTTCTCGGTCCATCGTTCCTTTCGGTCCGTCATCACTTGCGCTCCTACGCTCCTATTTTTAAGAGATAGGATATTCTTCAAAACACACCAAAAATTCATCTGCCGATGTTAGCGGTATAGTGAGAATAACTTTTTTTCTTAAATTTATTCAAACTATTTACGAAACCATACGAAATGTTGGTGAAATTATCTTCCATATTTAATTTCATCCAAAATTCTTTTTAAAAATGAATGGTGCGAGAGGTAGAGGTTGGAGAAGAAAGTTGTGTTTGAATGTGGTGGAGGAAATTCTTAGGAGGAATATTAGGAGTCTTAAAAACAGGAGGGCGTGTATGAAGCAGTGTATGCGCGTAAATGAGGCAAAAGAGGTTTGTAAGGATAGGTCAGTATGGAGGAAATTATTGAAGCTGAGTTAGGTGTACAAATATGTATGCATTTATGAGTGAAACTATGTAACTGTGCCTACCCCGGAAGGGAACGGCGTAATTGATATGCATGTATGTAAAATTCCTAAATACCGTAAGTACGGCATACTAGGTATTACTAGTTTTTTTAATTCCTAACAGCCGAGAACACGCTAAAAATTAAAATACACGACAACCAATAAAAAAAGGATCGGTGAACGACTAATAAGGAACGGGTCCCAACAAGATCTGGGCCAGAGTGAACGAGTTCCCAAAAATGAACACGTTTGCCCATCTCTAATACCAACTATGTTGAAATCCACAGAGTTCTTTATTGGTACAACTAGTTTCAACGCAACTGCCTCATCTTCCGGAACCTATAGCACCTAAGTATCTTAAGATACCGCAAAGAGTACCTGAAGATGACGCAGTAGCGTTGAAACTAGTTGTACCAATAAAGAATTATGTGTATTTAAACATAATTGGCATTATCATTATTTATTAAGGCGACGCATCACACCCGCTCGACCGGTCGAATTTGTGATGATTTCCGACCCCAGATTTTTTGGTAAAGTCTTGCTTCATCAATTTGACATTTTTATAATATTAAGAATAGACCTTTTCCAAGGAAGACTCGTATCTGAAATATGAAAATTTTATACCAAAACATAATTAAATCATTGGGAAAACGGCAAGATGTAGGGTATAAGTTGACAAAAACTATTGTTATTATTGACATATCTTAAACTAATGGAGATGTATCAATCCTTCTTCTGTCAGAATGCTAAGTGACAGCCGTCACGGTTGTAAGATGTAATCTGTAATTGCTATCTTCCGACAAGCTACCTGATTGGTTTTTGGCCATGATGTGCTCGGATGGTGACGCAAATAGTTCAGTCTTCTCTCATAGATCTTATGTCAGCGCTGCCTGTTCTTATGCGCCAGAGACTTTGCTACAAGTTTCCGACGACTTCTGCCTTTTGCGTGAGTTGACGCCAAAACGCCTCGATCGGGTGCGAGTGACGCCATCTTGTGGATTTTCGACAGAACTATTCCTTACCGAAGAGTATGATGCGTCCTCTTAAATAATGGACTTCCACAAGGTTACGCCTGAAAGGATTGAATTAGTTCTGCGTATTTATAGATAGAATTAGTTCACAATCTAAAAAGATAAAGAAAATAGAATGGATTGGAGATATGCAGCCAATCTTCTGATTGATGACGAAGCGAGGATCCAAAGGTGCACGGTTGCGTTGGGTGTGTAGGGGATCGAAGGATGTTACAGGGGACAGGAGCGGATGGGAGGTGGAGGAAGAGGAACGGCGGGGAGGGAGGGAGGGAGGCAAAGAGGAGATAATTGGCTGGCCGCGTGGAGTTGGGCAAGAGGGCGGGTGAGGTGCTAGACATGGGTGGAAGAGATTGAGCAGGAGCGGGGGAGGGAGGTGAAACTGGGTTAATGAGAGGAGGGCAACAGGGACGTGAGGGAGAGGAGACGCAGGAGGCACGCGAAGTACAGTGATGCAGGTGACCGACACACATGCACGGGCTCTCGGTCTCGTTAACCGAAAGCGTAAACAAGTTATGGCGGCGCGTGAATTTCCACCCGCGCAACAACTACCTTGATACACAGTAAGACCTCGACTTACGTCGTTTCGTTTGACGTCTGATTACGATGTTACGTCCATCTGAATTTCTTTAGCAGGAATGAGAATGGAATAGAGACGGAAGTTTTCATTGCTACAACTCCATTGTCACAGATAGTGTTGGCAGCATGTTAGAGGAATTGGGGTGGAGTCCACTGCAAGATAGAAGAAATGTATGTACTTTATTAGGAATTTTTATATGTTTTTCAAAACATCCAGCCTGGTTGGAATTGGAGATGAGGCTGGAACTACCACATATTGTGGGGAAAAATGACCACACGCTGAAACTAAAATTCAGGAGGCAAAAAACGAATGCTACCAAATACCTACTCCTTAAATCGCGGGGTCCTTGAATGGAACCTAGTTCCAGAAGAACTTACAAATCCATTACCAACGAATGTAAATAGTTTTTTTTATTTTACTCATAAAAAACGAGAATCTCTGATGTTTTATGTAGGTTTACGTATTTTTGAAAAACTTTGTCATTATTATTTACAGCTAAACAAATGTTATATTGCCACCAGACAATGTCTAATTGCAATATTAATGTAATAAATAAATAAATAAACAACACAGCATCGACATTTGTCTATACTCAAGAGAAATATGTTTGCGTATTATGTATTTGAGCTAATGTTTTCGTTGTTTTACAATTTAGACATACTTATTCAATCCCAATTAGCCATTTGAAATTATATATGCCTTGGGCTTTAAAATGAAGAGCTGGAGGAAAAATCACACTGGCTGTCAGGAACTTTTCCCAGTTTCATGCTAATAAAATGGAATATTTGAATTGAAATTGAAAGCAGTTTTTATTGTTCTGTGACTTGAAGTCCCCTGGAACATTGAAGCATAATTACATGTCACAACAAATGGCGTAATGGCGACAGTAATACATACTAATTTCATTGAGGAACATAAAATATAAACCAGCAGTGACACAGTCCAACAACGGTATGCTTTTTTGATACTAAGGGCTATTTCCGACGTAATTTTGTGCACTGAATCCGAATCTACTCACGAAAATTGGCTATTACGTCAGGATATTGAGATATTCTAACCTTTAAGGGCCAAAATGGCAATTTTAATGTCATTTTGAGCTTAAATATCTCAGAAACCAAAAGTGCAATAGGATAAATACGACCATGATTTTGATGCACTGCATTATCATCAGGTATGTACGCGATATAGGAAGTTTGATGATTGGAAATTTTTTATCATTTTAAATGAATAAAAAATAATTTTACACACAGAATTTTCAAGAATAAAACGGATGCAGATTTCAAGTAGGTTGTCCACGGAAAACATTATAAATTAGCAGAATTATGGTGTAAACATGCCAGCGCTAATACTGCATTGCATCTCAGGTAAATCTAGGGAAACAAAGATGGTAAACTGGCTACTTTACAGCCTTACACATCGGCTACTTTAGCAAGCACCCTCTACATATACCTCAATTAAAAGAATAAAAAAAGTCTGCATTGTATAAAAGGCAAACTTATTGGACAGAATCGGCGACACAACAGCTTCTGGAAAAAAGGATTGTGTCGATTACAGAACTGACCGATCGTTACGTATTGAGCGTTATGAGTCACTCTTTTGTCACATTTTTGCTCCTCGCCGGCCTTACCCCGAGAAGATGAACTTTATTTATAGCAAAAATGCATAATTGCATATCACTCGATGCGTACCGATCAAAGAGTTCTCTAATTTATACCCGAGATGGAGAACATATGAAGTATTTAGCAGGGAATATATGACGAAATTCTCCAAGAATACAACATGAAAATAAATAATACGAAGCCTTAAATCTTAGTATGCGGAAGAGAGAAGCTAAAAGTAGAAGTCGCCCTGAGAGGAGAGAAATTAGAGCAAGTGGATTCCTTCACCTATCTCCGAAGTACCATCACGTGGGACGAAAGAAGTACAACGGACATCATGCGAAAAACAGCCCAAGCTAAAAGTGCGTTCGTGGTAAAAAGAAAATTTCTGCCTGAAATGAAGATAGGACGACAAACTAGGAAGCAGCACGTAAAATTTTCCTGTGGAGTGTGGCACTCTATGGATCGGAAGCATAGATAATTGGAAAAGCTAAGCAGAAAAGACTAGAAGCCTTCGAAACCTGGTGCTGGAGGAGGATGCTGAAGATAGAATGGACGGACATAAAAAGAAATGATGCAGTGTACAGTAGAGTAAAAGAGGAGAGAACCATATGGAACACCATACAGAAAATAAGAACTAAATGGATTGGACACACCCTGAGATACAATGGGTTAGTGAAGAACTTAATTGAAGGCAAAATAGAGGGAATAGTTTCCAGAGAAAGACCCAGAAATAAGTTCATGTACCAAAAAAAGAGTTCATAGGAAATACCTAGGAAGAGAAACCAGGAAGTAAGGGAACTAGCATTAGATAGGGAATGGTGGAGGGCTGTAGTCAACCAATCTTAGGATTGAACAACCAATAATGACATGATGATAATTGTGAAGTTCCTTAAAATCGAAGTCTTGTGATATGTAATTATCAATAATAGTGACTATAAGGGTCTGCGCATGGTTGCCACTGCGGCAAATCAAAATTCTCCATCACTTTTATTTCCTGGTACGTGACGTTATCACAGCTTGTTCGAGAAATACTCCGAGATGTTCATTGATGCATTTTTCTTTATTGGAAGTGTTTTGGGAAGGTGTAGAACAATCAATCAGAGTGATGAGTTTCGAATGTTCTCATCGGAGATGCAAATATCATCTTTCTGCAGTTTGGTCATACGTTTGGCAGGAACCGATATTACCTAAACAGGTGGAAAACCTAAAATCCAGGCCTACCAACCGCAATATTTTCCCAGAATGTGGTCGCAATGCAGAAAAACGACCGAGTGTCGATCGCGCAATGACCATGACGAATCACAAGTGCTGTTGGTACACTGATTAGATAGCAAGGGAAAAGCTAACCGAGGATTTAAAACGCGGGTAGTTTCCGTGCCAGGAGAGCCTGAGTCTACTCGGGTTCGACGGTTTCTTTATATTCGCAATATTTCTTTCGGTAACCACTCACAGTCTTTTTGTAATTTAACAAATTCCTGTGAAAACTGCATGGAAAGAGAATCCATTGGCCAAGATAAATATTTGATATTCTCATTTAATAAAATGGCTACCAGAAAAAGCATAATTTCAAATTCGTAAACAGAGTATTTGTTGTATTAAATAGAAGTATTTGTTAATGTATTAGTGCCCATTATCTTCAGAGCGAAATGCTTACGTTGATTTAGTCAACTCAAAATTACAATTTGGCGTCAGCTTCCGAATAATCAGCCATTACGAGTAATCCAAAATAATACTGATCGCAGCATTCTCCGAGCCGGGAGTACGGAAATTTCCTTTCAATTATATCACAGGCTTTTCCCTTTCAAGCATTTGTTTGAATGTAAAGTAATCCGAGTCTTCTATAATAAAGGAAATCGTGTGTAAATAAAACGATGTTATGAAATAACCCCAAAATTATAGTTCCGTGTGCTAATGTTGAAGTGTATGAGGATTCATGTCTATACATTGAACCAAAACTATTAGTTTACTTGCATTAAAAAACATCTTCCACGCATAGTGAGACTTATATTGTTTAGTTACCTCAAAAAATTGATACTTTCGCAATCAGATATAAAAAATAGTGTTTGATTATAGGAATTTAGTACTGACCACCCCAAAATATCTTACACTTAGGTACATGTTTGTTAATTGTATTTCCCAAATCATTACTTATCATGCATTGATCTATTATTGAGTTCTTCAAATTTATATATTTCTATTTCTGCTATACTTAATTCACATTTGAGCGGGTTATAATATCTAAACTAAAGTTCTCGTTCCTAAAAAATTACTGCCAATCACATCTTAATGGTAACCGTAATATAAATTTCTTCAGGGGCGCCTAATTTCACTGTTATGGCTGCTATATTAAATACATGTAGGTGTACTATTTCTTTGAGTGAAGTGAAATGTGCTCTTATTACTATTTAAAGCACACGCTTCCACCAATTCTCTCGGCTTTCTAAGGCAAATTATTACGATTTAAATTTCGCCAACTCATTCGTCGCTCGACACCGTATTCGTACCTAAGCGTTCCATTACCTTGCGTAACATATCGACTAGATCACCTGCAACCAAGAGCGAATATTTTGCTCAACACGCAACGTTATCAGCCAGTGGGATAGCTGAAACGATCTCCAATTCTGAATGCGGGTTTTGTTCATTTATCATAAACCGTTTAATAATTAATTAATCTGAGAAGGCCGGCATATGCTTCGGCGAAACCCAACGCTTTTAAAAATGCAGGGGGCTTCATTAATTAATTAATAACTAAAGAAGAGACCATAAAAAGCCTTCCAGTCTATTAAAAACTCCCTGCATTTGGAATCAAAGCAACCAAACTTGGAGCGTTTCTTAATATATACATATATTCCATTAACTGTATTTGTTACAATGACTGAGAATGAACCTCTAAATAACCTGAGAAATAAATCTCCGCGGGTTATCGCGCGGAAATTTCAATGATTGCCGAAGTGAAGAAACCGAAAAATGCGACTCGTATGCGACAAAAAATTTATATTAAAAGTTAATTAAATGATACTTTTTCATACAATTCATAGAACTATAGAAATAATGATGTTGAGAGTTACATACACGACGTTTACTGATTGTACTCAGATCGATCTGACCGGATCAGCTTGGTATGGTAAATGCAACGGGATGGTATGATCGATCTGAGAAGCGGGGCGACTCGGCCAAGATACAGAGAAAGTATCCGTATTGAAAGAAATACTTTGTACTTTTCTACAAGAATTTAATTTGAAGGACTCATTTCAGAGTCCTGCATTTCAGACTGTACCGTCAGCCACATTTGTTTTTCTAATGTAAACTAACTTGTAAAAATGATGAAACACCGGTGATATTCACATCATCCCCTGAGGGTTGTATTGACTGCCACCTCTTTCACAGGAGGAGTGAACGGTAAAGTGCACAAGAAAGTCCTGATTACGGGCTACCTTCCCGTGGATACGGTTTCATATCCCGCTTATTTTTCATAAATATTCCGGTCCGCACTTGCGTACTACATCGAGAAAGCCCATCAGAAAAAATGCAATACTCCGAACGTCGGGTGGTACCTTGCAGCCGTATTCCTTTCTCAAAATTTAAGATGACAACTTTTACTAAAACCACTAGATTTATTAAAAAACGACCCAGGTTTCGATGTGCATTCACATCATCTTCAGGTAGATGATAGATAACCTGAAGATGATGTGAATGCACATCGAAACCTGGGTCGTTTTTTAATAAATTTCGTGGTTTTAGTAAAAGTTGTCATCTTAAATTTTTAATGATGGAATACCACCAAGTGAGACTGACTAAAGTGAGTGGTATTCCTTTCTGATAAGGGCAAAGGAAAATTTGACATTCCACTAGAATACTTGGGTTATTCTTGATGAATTACGGGTTAAACTTGATAATGCCATATTAACACTTTCGCTGAGAAGACATCAATAAATACCAAATATAGTTCTTATAATACTAACCAAGTTATCTTTGTTTAGTTGCGGAAATTACCTTAGCCAACACCGACATCTACATACTACGCGGCGAGCAGCCACACACGCGTGTGGCAGAGGATGTTAGGACACCAGCTGTGTAAAGATGTAAGGGGTAAGGTTTTGGGAGGCGTAATGGTGACGTTCATTATGGGAGTGTATTTCGTGGAGCTCAGTTTTTATTGTGGTCACTTTTTGTGCGTGGAAAGAACGAATTTCGGTACCTATCTGTTTGGCAATATATCTCTGTAATTTTATCCCTTCTGTCAGACCTAGAGATGTAGTGAGGCGTCATGATGATATCCTCTTTGTCGCTCTAAAACACACCCGTTCTGAATTTCTTAAGCAAGCTAAGCCTAGCGTACAGCCTCCGAGTCTCCTGGGGCTCCCACCTAAATCCATCTGCTGCAAAATAAAAGCTGCGGAACACTATATATTCGCTCGCAGCAGTTTTCAATTAAGCGTGCAGCTTTTCTTTGTAGTTTATTAATTTTTTTGGTTTAATCTTTATGACCAGGGTCCCAAATGCTTGCGGCGTATTCGAGGTGTGTTCTAACAAGAGCGAAGTAGCATCTCCTTTTTATTTTTTTCATCCGAGGACTTTCCTTAAATAAGCTTAACAAATCCTAGTTTCTTTCATGCTGTGCCGCATATACTTTGTATGTGTGTTTTGTATCCGCCTCGCCTAATCACTTTTCTATGTCGATACACTATTATTTCGAAGGAGCGAAAGCGTCACAAGTTACCCTATCCCAGTGAAATGAATCGCATCACTCTTACCTTAAAATATTTTATATAAATTCCCTTTGTAAAAACTAGAATTATATCTAAGCTGCGGAATCCAATTTAGGGGGCGCGATGCTTAATTGTAAGTCATGTAAATCACAAATGCAATGTAAGAGGTATCAGGTCAATATTATTTATCGATTGCGTGAAATAGACTTTTATCGACGTCCCTCCAACATGTACTACAGGATCCAGGCTTCGTTTCATTCCCAAGTATAAATACGAGGCGCATTACATTTCCTCAATTTTCCACCTCCGTGCGGACTAAATAGATACCTATGCATGCCTACCTCCGACTCTGAGTGTAGTGCTTGTAGATTTTTCATCCTAAGCAGTACGAGAGCGCTCATCGTTAGCTTTCTACATCTACATCTGCACAACACCCTGCGAGCCGCCGTATGTGCGTGTGGCAGGGGGTGTTAGGTCACCAGCCGTGTAAAGGTGTGCGTTTTTGGAGATGAAATGGTCACATGTATTATAGGAGTGTATTTAGTGGAGCTCAATTTTTATTGTGGTCGATTATTGTTCGCGGAAAGAACGAGTTTTTGTATCTATCTGTTCGGGAATATATCTCTTATTTTATCGTTTCTGCAAGCTTTCGCTTATACCCTAGTGGGAAGTAGTGGGAAAAGGAAAAGGGAAGGGAAGGGAAAGTTAGCGAGCCACAGCCCCTGAGAGGCCGACACCATGAGGTGGATTGACGTCAAAAAGACGTCAATGGGCCACCGCCTCCCCGCAGTTCTCGTATCTGTTGGGTTACCCCAACAACGTGAGACGAGTCCCAGTCAGTCTCGCTTTTGCGAAAACTTACCGCACCTCTAATGAAAACCGGAGGAGCCTGTTGCCCAAAAAATTTGGATTAGGTATCCCCCGATTCCCTTTTACGGGTAGACGCCGTGCGGTCTGCCGGAGAACGTCATCAAATCAGGGACCACCGCACCCATGCAGGGTCAATTCGGACCAATTCTGGTCGAATCGTGGGTACACCCGTCATCTCAATACTCCTCGTCTACCTTTGTGGCTTAACCAGAGCGAAGTAGCATCTCTCTTTTCTTTTTTCATCCGAGGACCTACCTATTATACGTTTTCACAAAACCTAGTTTCTTTAATGCTGCGCCAAATATGTTCTGTGTGTGTAATCCCCACGACATATCAGAAGTTATCAGCTTTCGGGGCATTCTTGATATATATCGCTATACAATCATGGAAGGGAAGATATAATTTACTCTCGGGTCTGAAGTTCACGGGCAGCATGAGGGCATCAAGTTGATTTCCTTTTGAAAATTAATGGAGATGAGATATGGGTGAGAATTAGCGTATACAATCGCTGAAGCGTTGACTTTGTCAGTCCTTATATTGGCCATTAAAACACATAGTGATACAAAGTTCATGATTTTAATGTTCCTCAAGAATTCTTTCTCTATTTATGTATTGGAGACGTGATGGAAATGTCTTACTGTGGAGCAAAGGGTGATAAGGATGACTTAACCAATACTACAAGTCACGGTCAATATGTGGGACTCATGACCTTCTATGGCAATGAAATATTCTCCCGGTTACGTCATAGTAGCAAGGATAGGCCAAATAGAAGAGCTCTGCTACCTTGGGAGCATAATTATAAGAGACAACAGAAACACCTCTGCAGTGAAGAGAAGGATAGCTTAGGTAAAGAGGGAATGTGAAAGTAAAAAGAATCTGTTAGCAAACGAACACATGGAATTGGAAATTAGAAAATCATTCGCAAAAACGTTTATTTTCAGTATATATTACTATATGGATGTGAAACTTGGACATTGGGAAAGAAGGAAAAGTCTCGGCTGGAAGCAATGGAAACAAGGATTTGGGGAAGGGTGTCAAGAAAAAGATGGATTGACAGGAAAAGCAAAATAGATGTTCTGAGGGAAAGTAAAAAGGAGAGGGATTTGATGAAAGAGGTGGAGAATAGGAAAGTAAAGTTTGTTGGACATGCCCTGCGGCAAAACAACTTCATAGGAAATATACGGGAGGTAAAATTACTAGGAAAACAGGTAAAGGAAGGCCAAGAAAGAAGTTCCTGGGTGACATATAAATGACCATGGGAGTGACAACATATAAGGATTTGAAAAGAACAGCAATGGAGAGAGACATATAGCTGCAACGACAATGACATGACTTCTTCGAAAACTTTGCCTGTAGAAGTTAAAGATAATGTCATAGAAGCGGCGAGATATAATGAAGACTTAAGGTAGTTGCGAGATGGTTCCCAAATCATAATTGATACCGTATTCGAATTTTACCTTGTACTGTTGCAGCTGTAGGAAGCATAAATTAAAAATTACCTTATTAATTGTGCAATAATATGTCTTTATATGATTGAAATTCTAAGTAAGTGAATGAAAATATATCTATAGGTAAGTGAATAAAGGTTTCTCGGGTTTTCCACAGGGTGAGCAGGTCCATGGGGCCCAACGTTTCGGAGAACGACTTGTCCTCCATCATCAGGGGGGTTTCAGCTTCCGAATTCGGAAAGGAAGCTAAAACCCCCCTGATGATGGAGGGCAAGTCGTTCTCCAAAACGTTGGGCCCCATGGACCTGCTCATCCGGTGGAAAACCCGAGAAATCTTTATTCATCAGATACGCCGGGAAAACCTGAGATCCTTCATCTATAGGCAAGTAATTAACTTGACTTGTTTTGCGCGGTACGTTTAAAACTCCTTCAAAACGTAAGGTTTCTCCTGTTCCCGAAGAAATTATTGCGGTGGAAAAATGATTTATTTTAAAAAATAGTTGAGAAGACGAGCAAACTACACACTGTTCATCTTTTGTCGAGATCTAGGTATTCAAAATTCCTAATTTTTTAAATAAGGTCTCTTTGGAGTGCATTCACGAATCAATTCCCATTTAAAAGGGTAGGAATTTATCGTTAAAAATCTCGGAAAGTAGTCTAGTAAGGGGCTGATATTTTGGTATCTTCGAAAGGGTGAGATATTTTTCTTTAAAATGAAATCAAATTCATTGACTTCTAGGGGAAACGATATTTCGCTCAAACAATCTTAAACCCACGCAACCTAGCTGAAACTCCTGAATTGGCTTCCCGCCATTATCAGCATGTTTTTTCTTTAGAGAGTACCAGGAAAACTGCTGATTCTACAATGAAAAAAACACTCCATGAGTTTGACTTAATAGCTTTTGTTTAATAATTCATCATAAAAATATTAATGACCAAAATTCATCTCATCAAAGGAAAATTTGAGATTCTGGCACAATGGAAGAGATGAAAAAATTAATGCGCAAAAAATACAGACTGATTATTCAGCGTGTTATTCTAAATGATAATAATTATTATTATTTTATTCCACCTGAACTATGTACACAGGTACAATTAGTACAAATACATCCATTTTAACCCTTTGAGTGCGGCATGACGTGATATCACGTCATGGTAGTCTTTATACTGGTGCTGATGACGTGATATCACGTCATGGGTATCGAGAGTGTTCCAGCTTAACAACCATGACGTGACATCACGTCATGGTTGTTAAGGGGTTAAGGACTCAAAGGTTAAGGGGGAATGTAGGTATCCCAGGGGATAGCTTGTG
This sequence comes from Ceriagrion tenellum, assembly GCA_963169105.1. NCBI lineage: Eukaryota > Metazoa > Arthropoda > Insecta > Odonata > Coenagrionidae > Ceriagrion > Ceriagrion tenellum. The sequence goes on from OY720642.1 coordinate 46,893,308, forward strand.
TTGAGGTTACCATCATCGAATGTTAGAAGGAAGCGGCTGGTGTTAACACATATAAATTTTTTTACTTATGGGTTAAGGAGCAATTTTCATTTTCATCACAGTGTGTTCTAAACAAGTAAAAATGTAACATTACTAACAGTAGTAAAATGTAACAGTGCAAAGACAAAAGAAAACACAGATTCAAAATCATCAAGATCACAAAACAACTTTTAATAGTTTTTCCAATTCATCACTCTCCTAAGATAGAAGCCATTCATTTAATTTGCGCAGAAATATAGCCGTGGAGTATTAGCTCACTTAGTCCCTCACCAACTTAAAGCTAAGCAAGTCAGCCGATAAGGAAGGCGTCGGCAAGCCATTCAGGCACGAACCAAGGGTCAAAGACCGACCGAGACTCGAGGGTTCATTCTTCAAGCGTGGCAAATATGAATTGATGATAGAATTTTTAGATCACGGAATATTTTTTTTCATATTGTGCTTTTTTTTTGAGAATGAAATATCCACATCCAATTTTCCGCTAACTAAGATTTACGATGCTTTGTTCTCGACGGAAATACATCATTATCAGGTTTCGGCGAGCTTCCATTATCAGGTACTCGAATCAAATGACCTGATAATGATGAAACAGCTGCGTAAAATCTTTCTCCCTCGAAGATCAAATGGAAAGTTGGATCGTTTTTTATGGGAGGTTGCACGAGCTGACTGATTGAGAAATAAAGCAGTCCTTGCACGTTTCAAGGAATACAGTAAAATCAAATTTCACTGTCAGTAGGAATTGAAAAAATAATCCGGTGGTCAAGGGAGTAGATTAAGGGCGTAATAATCGAACGAACAAGGGCATAAAAATTATTTAGTTTCAAAAAACAAAGATAATGTATGCATGCTCGAAGTTAATGAAAACAACGTAATCGCACTTTTCCACATACTTTTATGCACAATGCTCGATACGACAAGTCGCGGAGTCATGTTCAGGAACAAGACTATCTTGTACCTCAAATGAAGCACCAAAAGAAAAGAAGTTCAGGATAAGTATCAAATATTTTAGCCAATCTTTTCCTTAGCCAAATTTTGATTGATTTGGCTGAAAGAAGTCGGTTGACTTTACAGAAGGCTGCCTTTCCCTGTGATATTCTACATCTCATTTCCTACGTGCAACTTCTATTCCATGTTATAACTCCTCAAAGGTGTATAAATAATGGTATTTCATCAATCTCTGTTCCAACAATGGTAAAATTTCATTCCAAAATGTTTTCCTACCCTCGCGATGTTTCCCACCATTTCCTGTCACTGACTCCTGATTAGAGATGGGTTAATTACCGTAGTTTTTTGCGTGTTTTAATTCACAGCAATTAATAGCTACTAGAGGGTTTAATGGGAAAGGTCAATAGAAAAAGCAATGGGTTAACAGAATTCAAAACATTACTATTAATGCATTAGAAATAAAGAAAATGTAAAAACAAATACGGCAGTTCACACGCAATTAGGCTTTCTTTTGTCACGATATGAGAACATTTCGTTCAATGCATTATAACGACAGCCCCACAAATTTTAAAAAAATAAAAAAATCGTAAAAATATACCACAATTGAGTTGCATGTCCCTTAATTTATAATTAAGATTGGTATGAGACTTTGTAGACCTTATAGAATTTATCAGGTCATTTGATTGGTAGACTTTGCTTAAAGTAATATGTTAATATGTTTGGAATATATATCGGAGAGAAAAATATTTGAAACAGAAGTGAATATTAACGAAAAATACGGAAATATTCAGGGTTTATGCTAAATTAAGAGAAATAACAGGGTAATTTTCTTCAATTACCTATGTAATTTTCAGAATAGCCCATTAACAGCTTGAAGCACGGTTCAAAACTGCCATGATCACTTCCCTTACTTACGTCATTATTATTTTTGCGGGAACGCCAACAGTAGCGCGTCAGAAGATATGCTTTTCTACCACTAACATCTACGACTACAAATTGCCGAACAATCAACTTCCATGGTGGGTGGCACGATGCGATTCCACGCAAGGCATTCAATACCGGTCATAGACCAAATTAGAACCTCGCACCTTCTCCCAGCCGCACGGTGAGGCCCAGAATGCAGTCAGGAGAACAACTCAGGGCCAATTCAGAAACCAAGGGGAGTGCAACATTGACAAACATACTAGCATGCAGTACACGGGTGAACATACTGCTGCTTATAATTAATACTAACTAGCAATGACCACCATGCGTTACAATTCTCTTTCTTTCTAAGTAGGCACACGTATACAAAGCACGGACACATTTACATGTACAAAATAAATGAAATAAAACGATTATTAGTGTATTAAATTAAATTTGAAAAAAATTATTCAAGTGCTTTGGTATCTACAATATTTTTGGTCTTACCACCCTCTGCAAAACAAATAAATTTTTCGGCCGGCCCACTTTTGAGCACGCGACATATAATTGTCCATGTGAAAAGCATGGATTTTCCAGATTTAATCCACACAACTTGAAGCTATTGACCTTGTACCTTGTTAAACGATCTGCTTCGTCGCTTGCCCGTCGTTCCTTGCTTGTTTGAAAAGCTCGCGTGCCAACACTCAAATGTCGAAACGACTATCGCTTTACCTATTGTACAATGGATTAAATAATTCAGAAACCTTTGCGAGTGTGCGCACAAAAACTCACCAAAGTTTCATCATAATCTGATGAATGGTATTACACGCATAGAAGACGAACAAACAAATATTCAATTTTATATATTAGATATCATGAGGTACAATGGGACGGAACCTCTCTCGGGAAACTAAGTAAATGTATTCATTATTTTTAAAATAAAATAAAAAAATGTCTCATACAATGCATTTTTTAAAACCAGCTATAGGAATTAGCAGCATCGTCGTGGAATTCTTCAATGGGGACATTAAAGAAGGTAGCTAAATAAATAAAGCGTGGCAGCGGAGCCAAAGGAAATTAACCGAAGTAGCCGTTTATGAATTTCTTATATGAATTTTGGTCCTTCTTTTGGCCCTTGGATGCCAACATTCGGGTAGATCGGATAGCCACTTTCCGATAAAATTATCACTTAGCAAATACATATACCGTATAGGCCCGTGTATCACGCGCAACGTTTTTACCTGGAATAGTAGTTGATAAAGGAGGTGCGCGTCCTCTACATGTTCCTTATCTCTTCGTCTTATCGGTAAACCCCCTATAGTAGCTGATAGAAACTCAAATTAGGAGCTTGGTGCCTCAACCCATAATCACAAACTAAACATCGTAGTGATAGTTTTATTTGAATGAGAAGCGATTTAGTGTACTTAGTGTACTTAGGTAAGATAGATGAGAAGATAAAAAGACGAGCGAATGCTGGAAGGAAAGTGGTAGGTAGCTTGTGGAGCATATGAAGGAATGAGTGTCTGTCTAAGGAAGGGAAAATTGCCGTGTACAAAAGTGTACTTCTCCCACTTTGCTGCATGATAGTGAAACATGGGTATGTCATAAGACATAAGAGTAGACTAAACGCCGTGGGTATGAGTTATCTGAAGAGTGTTTGCGGCAAAAGTAGGATGGATAGGGTCAGGAATGAGGGGGTAATAAATTAATGTGGGTTAGATGCTTCAGTAACGGAATTATGAAAGGAGTGTGCCTCATTGGTTTGGCCATGTTGAGAGAATGGACGAGAGTCGAACAACAAAACAGATATTTAACAGTGAAATGCATGATGCGAGAGGTAGAGGAAGGCCGAGAAAGTTGTGGTTGAATGTGGTTGAGGAAATTCTTAGGAGGAGGTATATCAGGAGTCTTAAAAATGGGAGGGCGCGTATGAAGCAGAGTATGGGGGTAAATGAGGCAAAAGAGAAATTTCCAAACATTGCATGTAACAAATGATGTGGTACGAAGTCACTCGCACGGGTGCATACACCTGACCGGCAATTGGGAGATCCGGGTTCGAATCCCGGTCAAGTCAAATGATTTTTTCCATAGCGAATTTCAACCCTGGTGAGGCAAAATGATTTGAAAGGATAGGTCTGATTGGAGGAAATTATGGAAGCAGAGTTAGTATTACAAATATGTATTTATGAGTGAAACATTGTGACTACCCCGGAAGGGAATGGTGTGATTGGTATTTGATGTATGAGAAGCTATTACTTTTCTAAATTTCTCGCGAAGAAACAAACTTAAAAACGCTAATGGAAAGCTTTGGTATTAATTTCTTACGAAAGTTTGATTTAGACTATTTTTTACCTGACGTTCAACACATTTTGCTAGAATCAAACTATTATGGTAGTAACGATCATAGGCATAAGATTAAGGAAACAGACTGTAGAACCGATAGATTTAAAATACCGTCTTTTCCACGAACAACAAGGGACCATAATAGTTGCGATAGTTCAGTTCTAGGATACTGACTAGGTTAAATAGGTTTTTTTTCAGTAGTGCTAGATATCTTAACATGATTATTAGCTACCAAACTCGCATGTAATCACCGGCATGATATACTCTTGTACAATTTAGTACCTAATAGTGCTAAATATCTGTCACATTAATAATACTAACCGGCGGTTGTATCTAGAGCAGTGTACTAGCATGTTCTTTTACGTACCACTCTCCCAGTCTATGGTCTGACTGCGCACTGTTGTCCTGACTGCTTTTGGCCTGCGCCTGGCATCCGGGGGAACGTGCGCGGTTCTGATTTCAACTGGGTTGAATGCTGTATGCCTGGTGTGGAATCACCCCGTGCCACACACCCTAGTGGTGGCTTGTACGGTATTTCGTAGACGTAGATGTATTAGTGGAAAGTACTATGGCTCCCAAAAATTCGCGAAGGAGCATGAAGAAAGCCGCCGATTTAATTTTTCCGACGCTAGAAAAGCGGGGGGCGCATCTTACACGGATGGGCGTGGTCTTACATGGGTTTATACAGTGTACGATTTTGACTCGCCTTAAAAGAATAGGATTTACGGATACTAGGAGTTAATAATTCATTTCGCAAATGAAATCATGTGGAATGATACAGGCGGGAGGAGACGATAGTAATAGCTGTAAGTCATTAAGCGCAAATAAAAAAATGAAGTCTATCCAGCAAGGTTAAGTCTCGTCTTCAAACCCGGACAAAAATGCTAACATGCAAAATTTGTTACAAAAGTAAAGACATGACGATAAGTATTTTGAATGAATGAAAATGAATTTATCAATCCAGGATGTGATGTCCTCTAAGATCATGAAACAAATTACATATTACGTAAATCATGAATACAAGACTATACACATTTAATTGCTGTGAAGGATCACCAAATGAACACAGCGACGTCGAGTCCCGTTTATTACATGAATATTTACATAGTTCAACTGATAATGCTAGAAGCATTATATGAAATGATTGTTAATAAATATTCCTTTAAAAGTACAATTTTTTACTTGATAGTTAATAAACTAATTATAGTTAACCTTTCCTAATATTTCAGGTTACATTCGTTACTCATGGGAAAAAAACTGGAAGCAGTGACCATAAGAAAGCATTACAAGAGAAAATTTGAATATTTCCCATTGAAGTAAAATTCATGCACTAACCTTAAAATTTCATGCACTCAGTGTCATTAAGGATATTTGAATTTTTTATCTCCCACGTATAATGCATAGCCAAGACAAGATTAAGACGAATCATGGTTCTTTTCGTCATCGGTGATGAGATCTTTCTTTAGCGGATATCACTGCCCGGTGCTTTGTTTGAAATATCTCAAAAGTTGTTATTTTTAAGGAATTTTTCCATATTATTTTACTTAATTTTTGAATTATCTTAGGTACTTTACGCTAAAAATGCAACAATAGACGCAAAAGTAATGCAAATGTGGAATAACTCCGTCTATCGGTATGGAATGGCATTTACGGTGACAATTTCAAAACATTTTTTTTCCTCTTAACTAGAATAACACCCTCTTAAAATTTTTATATGATATGTATAATAACAAGGTATGTCAAGTAAAAGAATGAGCTCGAAAAGATGTGAAGAACATAAAAAATGTAAGCCATAAAATTTTTCTTATAACATGGTTTAAACATATAATAGTGAAATTGCTATTTTTAATTCACATTTAGATTCATCAAACTTTTATATTAAAAACAACCTATTGAGCAATTTTTTACGTTGATTCTTCCCTGAGATATGTGATCACGAAAATCTCTTGTTAGTGAAAATCGCCATTTAGAAAAACAGCCTTTATTCAGCTGTTTTTACAATTTTCGCAAAACGCTTGAAATAGTATTTATTACTTCACTAGGTGAATGTTTTCTGCTATTTTCGTCAAAATCTGAGAGGACAAAGGTCAACTCTGGTCAGAAGTGGCGTAGAATGACCCATATGGTTGAGCTAGGAAACGATTATAAAAATATTAACAAACAAATGCAATAAAGAACATAAACGATATAAAGACCATAACAAACGATCAATATAAAGGCAGTGATAAACTGACAGTAGCAAAAACCTAGGAGGTAGAATAAATAAATAAATATATTTGATAAAGATAAATATCGAGATATTGCTCTCCTTTCTTTGTTTTTGTTAAACTTTCGAGCCACTAAACTTCCAAGCGAAAATATCGCGTTTGTTTTCACGAGGAAGGAACTGTGGGAAGAAGTGCAAGCACACCCTCGGCCTTGATATACTGCGATGCTATACACAGGAGAAAGACGGATGTGCAGGGACTCCTTGCAAGGAGGGAGAGATAGCTACAGAGAGAGAATGAGGTGCAGCAAATAGATGTGGAAGAGGGGCGACTGACTGTGGAATGAAGAGAATGAGAGATGGGGGAGAAGCGGAAGCGGAGGGAATGTAATGGGGACAGGAACAAAGAGGGAGCGAAGAAAGATACGAGAGAATTTAAGGGACACGCGTGGGTTAAATTGGTTTGGCGGCCGAGAAAGGGAAAGAATTAAGGCCCACTTCCCCACGGTACAAGTTTACATTATGCCCCGTTTACATTACTAGGGTTTGAATGATAGTTAATATGGCGGCTCGACTAACTTGCGTTTACACGGCATTTCTTAACCCTAGTTAAGGTACTGGTGGAAAGTTATGAAAGTGATGCAGCCCACAGCCCAATAAACATCGCAAGTCGATTTTCATTTTTTTCCGGGGCTGTGGGCTAAATGATTGCGAGAAAAATGATTGAATATGCAAATGCTTTGCACCGTTTGACTTCTCATTCATTAATATTTAACTATACGCTTTTCGTTTCAGGTCTAAACATTGCTCTTTGCATCGAAAGATGAAAATTGAGGGGATACATTTCCTTAATAGAAGGATATGCTATACTTTACCATTAAGATACCCAAAGAATATTACGTTATTATGTCGTTTGCACTCTTTTACGATAGATAAAAACAATTCAAGATGTATTTCAAGTATTTTCTAACAATTCAAGATCTATAAATAACTTCCATTTCGGGTCCTTGCCTCAATATATGCAGCGGAATAAACGACTTTTTCTTCAAAGTTCTGCCCATGACCCATCATCGCTTGAGACTTTAAGGTAAATTTTGAACTTAAAATACAGTTTGTCATTCACTCATGCATTTAAAAATGTCAAGCAACTTGGCACTGACTCGTGGATGTGGAATATGACAAGATGAACTCTCGTAATATATTGTACGCTTCAAGTAAAAGCTACATGTGGACTAGATCACTCAACTACTATTCCAACTAACCTGCGTTTACACGGCGAACTTTTTCTAGGGTTAGAGTTACCCTGGTTAGAAAGCTAGCAATGTAAACAGGGCATTAGAGACCCTCTAGATAGAGATTTGAAACCTCGTATCCACTTTTTGTTCACGGGCCGCGGAATATGGGGGAGCCAATGAAAATCGAGAACATCGAGTGAAACGTGGCAAAAATAAAGTATTCAATAAAGTATTCAAACAAAGTATTTAAAAGATAAAGTATTAAAGCAAATATTTAATCAAATATTCGATAAGATTAAGAGCTTTAAGCGGGCTATCCAGCATGGCCGGTTTCCAGTCTCCGACTTGAGGGTCTCTAGTTACCCTGAGAGGTTACTCGCAACAAGATAATGCACTAACCTCTTGCAAGATGACTCAATTTCTGTGCGCTCTCACTAACTCTCAGTAACTCGAGAAAGTATACTGTGCGATCTTCAACATGGCGCATTTATTCACAATTAACACACAGATCGCTTTCCACTTGCTCAAATGTGTTGCTTGCTACGCAACAATACAGCACGCATGCTTTCCATTCATTTCAGGCCTTGCGCAGATAGGCAGTGGTCTTAATCAAGGTATCGGAAGCAGAGTTAATGCGCGCTAACCAATAAAAAAACTATTAAATTCGATGGATTGAATCGGATATTTGGGGAGGCGGCCGACAGCTAAGGTCATTTGCGCCATAGGGGATAGGTAAGGGAGGAAGGGTGGATAGAAACCAGGCGTCGGCATTAGCCTGCTCTTAACGATAGTCGCCAAGGGGACCACGGTTTAACGTCTCATCCGACAGAGGGAGTACTGTACTTGAAGTGCCCTCCACAAGACACTCAAGTAGGGATCGGGTTTCCTTTGAAAAACATCCTCCTCTGCAGGGATTTGAACCCTGACCGTCCGTATGGTTAGCCAGTACTCAAGCCACCACACCAACCCGTTCCCAATTAAATTCGACAAACATGGATAATGCTCAGCTTTTAATCTCCGTGGGGTGATCAGGTCACATTTTTCAATATGCAGTTTTAATGAATCAGTAATCAAAACACAAGTACTGTCTAAAAACCAACCAATCAGTTGGATGAATAATCAAATGAACCATCCAAAAATAACGTTACAATAAATTTTGAGTTGATGGTTAGGATGGACTATATTCAGGAAGATACCCATAGCCTTGCATTTTCCTAGGTTTAATACCAGTCTCCAGGTTTACCACGCTAAGGTGGTAATGCGGGAACTCAAAGATGATGACAGTCCCAGACATCATTAATTTGCTTGAATATCTTGAATATAACACGGTAGATAAATAATGGGAGATCTCGGATAGGTGACCCTCAAAACCTGGAGAAAGCAAGAAAGATTGAGACTTTCTGCAACCCTTAGGGGACCCGAGCAAAATTTTTATGCGAACTTATCTGCGTTCCAAAATACACCTGTGGATTTTACCCTGACACAGCTTTTTCCTTCTAGCACTTCCTGGTCATAGCATAAGCGCGGCAAAGAACATACCCTCCTCAGTCCTGGTGGAGTGCGGAAAAAGTAGCTCAACACGAAGGTCGAGTGACTGTCTAATAATTACAATTCGTTCCACAGCATCCATCTCTAAACTTTTCGGGAGAATAGGTTAAATTTATTTAATTTTAAATCACTCAAATGATTATTTTCAAGCAGACTGTGCAAATTGAGAGGTGGAATCCATATTTAAATACTTATTTTAATTGAAATAAAGTATAAAAAGTTTTTTTCAATATGGATACTAGAGAGACCAAGGATAAAAATGATATGATTGCATCGGGACTGCAGTCAACCCAAAAAAAATAGCGATGAAAGGGCAATTCACTAATTTTGTAAAATACGCAAACTTTACAAGATGCATAGTGAAAATCTGAACATGTGCATAGAAAACTTTTTCGAATAAAAAAAATTGTGTCTTGCAACCTCCCACAATACTCCTGTGACGAAACTACACTAATTTAGATGTAGACAATTAAATCGATGTTTGGCTATGCATAAAGCCGCGCCAATTGGAGGGTTAAGGCATGTTAGGGGGGCAATCCTCTGGCATCGGTCCCGCTCATTGGCCAAGAAGGGTTACGAGTCACTCTAAGATGGATTTCCTAGACAACCGTTGGCTGAGTATCTGAAGAACGGAGATGTCAACTCAAGCCATAAGTATTCCCGTACCTTTCCTGCGGCTTTGTTGTAAAATAGCTCAACAAGAATACATTTTAAAAATGAATTTTGCCTTTTATAGGACGCATTTAATTAACCTCTCTACTACGTGGCTGATATAAATTTATCTTCAGCTGGGCGGGAGCAAAAAATATACCGATTTCCGTGGAATGCAAACGTATTTGGTAATACCTCGGGATTCCCGAGCCTCGACAGGGACGAAAATGGAAATGGAGAAAATATTTTAGCCTTCACAGCTTCGCTTATTTCTCTCTCAGTAGCGATCCTGCAAATCAATTTCTCTCTCAGTAGCAAATCAACACGATTCTGGATTTATCCATATTTCACTTGAATGTTTTGGCTAGTTTTCGCTTTCAATTTATTTCAGCTTTTTGCGAAATTAAGACGAAATAATCAAATTCTTTGATCAAAACATTATTTCGTATTCCGATGCATCGTATGGCGACAATAGGAACCATTTGCCTTGTTGTTGGAGCTATAGAATTCAGGAAGGTCCGCGTTCTTTATTTCAACATTGCAGAACATTTTGGTGGAAATTATCCGAGCGTTTATCTATTAAAAACAGTACCCAACGCTAGGTTCACACGTCTCTCGCTTTTACCCCGTGATTTATTCGAGAGTTCGCTATCGCTTGTCGAAGTTTGTCTTGTGTGCGCGTGATTGGGAGAAGCTTCTTGCTTACTCGCTTCGCTTGGGAGGAGAGAGGAAATGGCAAGAAAGCGGCCGTGTCCACCTTCAGTGACATCTACCATTTTACGCCTTCTGAAAAAACATGCTTTAAAATCTTTACGAAATACTTTTAATTTCAGCAGCAGTCATTGAACCGCCGAAATGCCACAATGGAGACATATTGGGACTGATTTTTTTTCCACTCCACGATTTAGAGATGGTCTTTTTATTATTATTATTATTATTTTTTTTTTTACTTCTGTAACTTTCCCCTCCGAGTCCCCGGCTAACATCGGGTTTCGTTGCCGTCATAATGGCCGAGAACTCGAGAGGGGAGGTGCAGAGTTCGTAGCCGCTTCCGATTAACCCATCGGATCAGTGGCTACGCTGCGTTCGGGTCGTGCGCACGGAGCAGACGGAGCGACCCCAAGAGGACGGCCTTCTGCATGCGGGCTGCAAGTGATTCCGCCTGTGCCACGCAAGCAGGAATACACTTGATGCTCTGTATCAGCGAGCCCTTGATTCCACCGAGCACACCTATGACTAGGACTACTAGTTTTACAGAGTGTCCCGGGTACATCTGCCGAAGTTCGAACAGCAGGTCTTGATATTTCGTCCGTTTTTCCGCCTCTTTCGCGTCCAAGTTCATATCGGCCGGAGCCGAAAACTCGATTACGAACATGGAACGAGATTGGCGGTCGAGGAGAACGATGTCAGGCTTGCTCGCCTCCAACTGCCTGGTGGTGGGGAATGAGTAATTCCACCAGATTTTTATTTTGTCGTTCTCCACGACGGACTCAATATCTCCAGGGGCATAGGGCAGCACATAAACTTCGTCGATGCCGTAATGATGTCGAAGGTGGAAATACAACACTCGCAGAGCTGCATTGTGCCTAGTTAAATACGCTGATTGCGCGTAATAACTGCAGCCGGAGAGAAGGTGACTCAAAGTCTCCGGCTTGGCTCGGCACGCTCTGCATCTCGTGCCCGTCACCTCCGCCTTGAATATCATTCGGCGGTACACGAGAGTGTTGATGACACCATCCTGGCACGCGAGAACGAAACCCTCTGTTTCGGACCTGAGACCCGCGGAACGAAGGAAGGCAAACGTCAGCTCCTTCGATAGCCCATGTTTTTCCATGTTTCGGTAGAAACCTCCATGCATGGGCTTATCGGTGTGCGTCTTGAGCAAGGTCTTCTGCTCAGCCTTTTTGACCTCGAGCTTTAAGACGTCTGCCCTCAGTGACACGATTGACGTGCCACTGTCGTTTCCGTCGGATGACAGGTCAAAGTCCAGACCGATTTCGTCCGCTGCCCTCTTCGCCGCCTGGAAGAGGAACGCCCCCACCCCGGCACCTTCGTGCTCCCTTACGAGAGTGAGCAGGGGGTCCGTGCTGTTGAACACACGGCAAACTGTACCCAAAACAACTCTGTTATGTAGACACTCCAGGCTCAACAGACCTCTACCGCCTACACTGCGAGGGAGATACAATCTGGCGACGGAAGATTTCGGATGAAGACTTCTATAGATGGTCAGCATCTTCCTCGTTCCCCGGTCGAGGTTTTGCAACTCGTTGACATTCCATTTCATGCATCCGAAGGTGTACAGCAGTGTCGGAACCGCGAACATGTTCGTGGCAAGAACCTTGTTCTTGCTAGACAGCTCAGAACTCCAGATTTTTCTGAGAGTCTGTCTGTACTTGGCGGTGAGTCTTTCCTTCACTGCTGCTACCTCCTGCATTCGACGCTGGGGGACGCCGAGGTATTCGTAGCATTCGTCATCTTGCAGATGACGAACGACGTTCCCGTCAACGAGTTGCGAGTCTTCCTTGTCCTCCGATATTCTTCCTTTCGCCAGGTGGATGGATGCACACTTGTCCAATCCAAATTCCATCCCTATATCCTCACTGTATTGATGTACGGTGTCCAGTGCAACGCGCAGTTCTTTGGCGTTGGAAGCATACAGTTTAAGGTCATCCATGTAAAACAAATGGGTGACCTTGTGCTTCCTGTCACCAGGAACACCGCACATGTATCCTCGGCCTCGTCTCAGCTTGAAGGAGAGGGGGAGGAGGGAAATACAGAACAGGAGGGGGCTCAAGCTGTCGCCTTGAAAAACGCCACGGTGGTATGTTACCAACTCAGTGGAGACGGTCCGTTTGCCCGAAGTCAACACGAAGCGCGTTCTCCAGAGTGGTAACAGGCGTTGGATGCAGGACACCACCTCTGGGTGGACTTTCATCAACTTCAGCACGGCGATGAGAAGCTCATGCGAAGTGGTGTCGAAAGCCTTGCGATAGTCCACCCATGCCATTGATAGGTTTCGCTTATGTCGGGCGGCATCCTGACATATGCACCTGTCAATGAGCAGGTTGTCCTTGCATCCCGCGATTCCTCGTTTGCACCCCCTTTGCTCGTACACCTCCTCCCACACAGGCTGGATCTGCCGGAGGATAAGGTCGCTCAAGATCGTGGTGAACGCCTTGTATACAGTGTTTAGACAGGTTATAGGGCGATAGTTCTTCGGACTGGACAAGTCTCCCTTTTTCGGAATGAGAACCGTGCGTCCCTCAGTCAGCCAAGGTGGAAATGGTTCTCTACCTGTGATGAGGGACGTGAAGATTCTGGCCAGATGTTTGTGGGTAGAAGTGAACTTCTTCCACCAGCAGCTATTCACGGCATCCATTCCTGGAGCCGCGAAATTCTTCTTGCCAGACAAAGCGTGCTTCACGTCACTTTCCGTGACTGAAAGGGGTCCATCCACATTGTGTAGGTGGCGGTCGCAGAACTCTTTAAAGAGTGCGATGGCCGGAGTGTCTCCATTGAATGGCCTCGTCGTTTCGTAGATATCCTTCCAGAAACGCTCGACATCATGAACGGGTGGCGGGGATTCAACAGCAGGCGGAGGAGGCCGAAAGAGACGGGACGGCTGAAGGAGAAAGGTGGAATTCTCCCTTACGGCTTTACTCCTTTTCAGGAGTTTTTTCTTGGCCGAGGTAAGCGCCCGTACCCTATCGACCTCGTGCTGCTTAATAGTAAGCAACACGTTTTTGTTCAGTGTGTGATGGTTGAACCTGAGGCTGCGCGCAATGCGCCGAACTTTGGATGTAAAGGTTCGCCCGGCAGTGATGTACTCAATCACACACTGAATCTTCGACGCCTGCTGTCGCGCCAGCGTGATCTTGGCATCCAGCTTTTCCAGCCTTGCTGCTGCTTTATCCTCCCGAGAGGAGTCCTTTCGGGGGGTTGCCAAAACCTTGGCCGCAGCGTAGACCACGCAATTCACCGTCCAGAGATCTGACGTCTCTGTCAGGATCTCGTCGATGAGTCCATTCATTTGGGGCAGGTGGTTACCCCGCAGAGAGATCTTGCGATGGATGCTTCTATGCCTAGTCTGTCCTTCGTCATAGCTAATTGTGCTTCTTAACCGCGATCGTAATAGTTCAGAGTCAGTCTGACCTACATCCTCCCTCTTAGGAGATACCGACAAACGTGCGGTACTCACGTCAGCAGGTGGAGGCGCTACCTGTGACGGGGAGGGTGGTCTGGCTGGTGGTGTGTTACTCTGAACCTGCGGTTGGTGGATGTTTTCCTTTTTTCGCAGGTGGTTTATTATTATTATTATTAGATAATAAAATAGCGTTAAAAGTCAACCATTTGATCGGGTGGTAACATAAATTGTTTATTCCAAGTTATCACATAAAAATTACCATTGAAAAACACAAATACATGCCAATTACATAGAAATAAAAGAAAAATAGAGGGAAAAATCCTTACAATTCAATTTTATTCAGCCTTCTCATGAAAGTCTTTAAGTTTTGCGGGAAGGGCTCGAGAACTACCTCTGGTAGACCGTTCCAATCCCCTATCCCCCGATGCAGGAAAGAATATTTTATTGTATTTGATAGCAGTCTCAGAGGCTCTATCTCGTTGATATGGTCTTTCCTTGCCTTGCCTTCTCCTTGCCTGTTTTTGAAATCGATTTGTGATGTCCGTCTACGCAGGATCACCAATATATGCTTTGAAAATGCACTTTAGCCGCGCTTTCCTCCTCCTTGATTCGAGTGATTCCCATCCCAGTGCTTTCTTCATCTCCGTTACGCTGTCCCTCCTTTTAAAATTTCCCGTCACAAATCTCGCGGCTAGACGCCGAACTTTTGATAGTTGTTTTATGTCCTGCCCCAAATAAGGCAAATATTCTAAAATAGGCCTTAAAAATGTTTTATAGGCAAAATCTTTAGTGCTGGTGCAGCTTTTTCCCAGGGTTCTCATAAAAAAATGTAATATTTAAAAGTTTTAGTTGTCGTGCTTTCAGTGTGCGGTCCCCATTGCAAATCCCTACTTAAGACAACTCCTAGATATTTACAGCGATTTGTTTCCATCAAAACTTTGCCCATAATGCGGTAATCGTTTTTATATTACACATCTACCTTTCCTAAATCTAATCAGGTTTGTTTTACCAGCATTTATGACCATTTCATTATCAATTGCTCAATTCTTCAAAATTTTCAGGTCTTCCTGTAATATGCCGCCATCATCTATCTTTTCGATTGCTCTATAAATAATACAATCATCTGCAAACATTCTAATAGAGCTAGTCACGTATCTACTAATATAGTTCACATAGATCATAAAGAGTATAGGTCCTAACTAGGGTTGTTAAGAAACCCGGGTTTTTTTTAAAAAAAACCAGCCCACCTGGATTTTATTGTTTTTTTTTGTTTTATTGTTTTTTTTGTTTTGTTGGGTTTTATTGGGAGTAATATTGGGTTGTAGTATTCAGTTAAATTATCATTTATATACTTGAAATGTGTTTTAATGTGTCTTAGCCATTCCATTTTATTTTGCTGCAAGCATATACTTATACATAATTTGTTGCTTTTAGCATTTATGAAAGCATAATGGGTCACTCTTAAAATTGATGAATTTTCTGAATGTTATCGGATTCGATTGTTTATGCTGTAATTACATTTTTTATAAATAATGAAAGGAAAATAATAAACTCGGCATATTTTTTTCTTTTGATATGCACTTTCTGAAACGTATTTCAGTCATATAAAAAACTGTTACGATTTGGCAGAATTTCCCATGCATACTGCTGTACGAAAAACACCATTCAGATGAGGGAATTGAATCAACTGTTATAGGGTTTGAACTCTCGTCATATTTATCCTAATTTTCTCTCCTTCACAGTTATTTTTACCTATGAGACCATGCCGCTGATGTAGTTACACTTATGTATTTTCACATTAAAATAATTTTCTGATCGAGCCTGTTCCAAAACTCGAGTAAACCAGGTAAAATATTGCCTGACTATCTTTAGATAGTGAGAATCCACCATAGGTGATAGACTGCTATCTAAAATTCTATCATCTTGGGTTCCACCTACTTTACTTTGAAATGGACGGGGAAAGAGACCTATTCTATACTTGTAAGCGCAACTGGATAGAGTGAGGTAGGAGGGAAAGGAGATACAACACGTTTGTGTTACAAAATGTCTTTCTTTGTTGGAACTCTATCTGCTGTTAGGCAGGGTAACATGCCACTCATAAAATGTAAGGCATATGCCCGAGATTGACTGATAATTATGTCAATGTACAATGTACATACATAGTGTCTCATTTGGAATTTCTACTAGCCACTACTTTAGAATGAAACAGGATTTTTAAAAGCAATATGCGAAGAACTACTGAAACAGTTGCAGGGCATACTTTGAGGCTAAAATGAAAGCATGACTTACTCCACACTACTGCATAATGCTGTAATGTATAGGGAAGCAGTTCATTTCCACAAGCAGCTCACAGAAACTAGTAGAGTGTTGAATATTCTCCAGGCAGAAACAATCAATATTGTACAAGCTGTGGAATTGTGGTTGGATTTTTTAGTAAATCCATACTTTGAGCAATACAAGAATGCAATCAAGAGGAGGATGGATCAAGATTTAGAGCCATTTCATTATTTTGCTAACATTGTGGATCCGAGATTCAGAGGTGCGAGACTTTCCGCGGAACAGGAAGAGGAAGTTGACAGTTGGCTTCAAGAAAACTACCAAGACTGGATTACTACTGTAATGACTTTTAGAGTAGTAGATCCAGAATATTTTACTTAATCCATGTATTTGGACGATGTCTTAAAGCAATTTACTCCAGTAAAATGGTGGACGATAATGAAAATAAAAACTGCAAAAAGAGGGAATATACCTCAGGGATTCATTTCATTAATGACGAACATTAGCAGTTGCTCAGCCAGCGGCGCATCCATAGAAAGGGTTTTCTCTACCTTTACCTTTGTTTGCTCAAAACTTAGGAATCAGTTAGGGAAGGAGAAAGCTGATAAACTTGTTAAATTATACAAATACCTCCATTCAAATTACAATGAGTAGTTGACTCTGGCAACACTAAAATAATTTACTTATCTTTTTGCAAATTCTCAAATATGTAATTTCTATTATGTTATTATTAGAAAAAATGAAGAGTAAACATTTTTTAGTAATAAGTATAATAATATTATTTTCGTACATTCTCAAAACTGTTCAATTTTTGTTTCTATGATTGAAAACTTCATAGCAATAAAATGTGCTACAACCAATAGAAAATCAAATTTTTCTCAGCAAAAGTAACTACATCAAATCATTTTAAAAAATCGTTACTGTTTTGATTAATATTTTCCCGAGCACTTTATCCAAAATAACCATAAATTTATTACTCTCTAATTTGTAAATCTGTTCTACTCAGTCGTATATTTGGATTTTTACTGCTTGAAATTTATTTTATCTTTAAATTGGTTATAATTTATCAGAATTTCGCTTGCATACTGCTGTTCAATACACACCACTCAAAAGAGATAATTGGATCAACTTGTATAGGATTTTGAGTTCTTATCTTATTTATCTTGCTCTCTTTGATCTCCCTGGTATTGTGGCATAAGGGATCTTGCCAAAATGGTAGGTAAATTTATTTATTTTCAAGAAAAAAAACGTTCTCATTAATCCTGTTCAAAAACTTAGGTAATGCAGGGAAAAACGGTCTTGGATAGGATTAGGTAATGATGTTCCATATGCGTTACTTTCAAATGCATGTGGAATGAGATCTGATTCTCTACACCTCCTTCATCTGCAGAGTTGGAAAGAGAGAGATGGGAGAGGGAGGAGAAACCAATTCATCTGTGTTGAAAAGTGACTTTCTATACTTGAACTATACCTGCATAAGGCATGGTAAATTGCAACGCATTATTGAAATGTATGGCCCATGCCGATATCTAATATTGGTGTGAATGTATGTACATAGTGTCTATTTTGGTATTTATCCTAATAGTCACATTAACATGAGATGAGATGAATAAAAGGAAAATGTGAAGAGCCACTGCAACCATTGCGGGGCATGCTTGGAGGCGACAGTGAAAGTATGACGGCTGCAGATGATATCAGCTGAAATCAGTTGTAATTCATATATGCCCTTCCTTAAACCATAGCAAAATAAACTAATCCAAAACATTTCAATTAACTGATGGTTTAATTGTCAAAAATAAACAATGTTTAAAAAACCCAATAAAACCCAGCTTTTTATGGGTTTTATTGGGTTTTTATGAGTGGGTTTTCTGGGTCGGGTTTTTGGTGTAAAAATACCCTGGTCCTAACACACTTCCTTGCGGTACACCATTTGAGGCATAGAATTCCTCTGAGTAAACATCGCCGACCTTGACCCTATGTGTTCTTCCCGAGATAAAAGCATTTATCCATTTTCCGACTCTCCTATCAAGTCCTAATAAGCCCACCTTTTTCATTAGGATGCCATGATTTACTCTATCAAAAGCTTTCGCGATATCAATCCAAACCCCATCGATTTGCTTTCCACTGTCTAACCGCTCTACTAGGTCCTCATGAAGAGACACTAATTGGCTCTCACAGGAGTAGCCTTTACGAAAACCATGTTACCCTTCCCAAAACCAGGTCTTTTTATTTAAGACATCCTTAATATAGTCCGCGATCAGGTGCTCCATTATTTTGCATACCATGCAAGTCAAACTGACTGGACGATAGGAACCAACATAATCACGTGACCCTTTTTTGTAGATGGGAATTATGCTGGACTTTCTCCAATCATCAGGTAAATCGCCATTGTATAATTACCGTAAATAAATTTTTTAGGAAAGGAACCAAAATATTCCCCAATCTTTTAATTAGTTCTCCCGGTAGGCTGTCGGGGCCACTAGACGCGTGACTTTTTATTTTGCTGATTCTGTTCCTGAAGTCCCGATCCTTTATTTCAAAAGGGGTGCACGAAATGTCATCTAACAACTTTGATGATACTGCGTTTATTTTGGTGTAGACTTTGGAAAAAGTCTTTGAACGCCGAGGCTTTTGAAAAGTTATCATTTACGATACGTCCTTCACATTTAATAGAAATTTTCATGCGAGCGATTGCAAGGATGCAGTCAAATGAGTTAATTCAGCTAAAGAGTGAGTTTAAGGAAGTTTTTGGTTAATAAAAGTTCATTCGATTTTATCACGACAACATTAAGTCGTCATGAGAAAAAAACAACTTCTGTGCACAAAGAAGATAGGACGACAAACCAGTAAACTGTATACGAAAACATTCGTGTGGAGTGTGGTACTCTATGGATCGGAAGCATGGACCATTAGAAAAGCTGACCAGAAAAGACTAGAAGCCTTCGAAACCTGACAATGGAGGAGGGTGCTGATGATTGAATGGACGGACTAAATAAGAAATGATGAAGTGTACAGAATAGTAGAAGAGGAAAGGACCATATAAAACACCATACAGAGAAGAAGAGCAAGATGGATCGGACACACCCTGAGACACATTGTGTTTGTGAGGAATATAATTGAAGGCAAAATAGAGGGAATAGTTCCCAGAGGAAGACCCAGGAATACGTTCATCGACCAAATAAAGAGAAAAATACATAGGAAGAGATACCAGGAGGTATGAGAACTAGCATTAGACAGGGAAGGGTGGAGGACTGCAGTCAACCAATCTTAGGATTGAACGATCAATGTTGATGATAAGGTCGTCGATGATTTAAAATGGAGCGCAAAGATAGCTCGTAGATATTTCGTAATAAATATAATATTCATTCGGAAAATAAAACACGATACAGCTCGAAAAAAATGTACAATAGAAATTATAACGCCAAATTGGATCAGACACAAGTGTTGTGTGGCATTTCCCTTGGTCCGTTGAAACCACGTTTCTTAAAAGCACATTTCTAATCGGGTATATTATTCCAATAGTTCTACTGCGCCAATAACTTCGTTACATAACGGCACACTTACCTTCCATTCATTCGTTACGCATCTAGCGCACAAGATGGCGCACTTCATAACAGTTCGGAAGTAAAGTTGATGTGGGCTAAACAACAAAAGAACGTCGATAAAGGCGTCTGCGGTGGCTTATCAAGTCTGTTGATTCTCAATAATAGCGTAAAGCAAGAATATTATTAAGTTTTTAGTAACTCTATGATAAAAAGCTTGCGTTTTTAATTAAATATTTCAAAATAATTCAAAAACTTTCGACAAAACGCGTCGTTCTTCGCGCTTAAGTACGTTTAAGTGTTCCGATGTGCGCTAACATCATCACCTGTAATGGAAAGCTCCCGATATCGCGGTGTTTTTCTGCCTGATTCCCTAACAATGAGCTCTTTCTGCCTGCTGAACGGACATTGATTAAATGAACGGTGAATGGCTTCATTCAATAGAACTGTCACTTTCAAGCAACGAGTCCCATTCACTGGATAGAAGACCAATCGTTCTCTATTTTATCTGAGCCATGGGCTCTACTAAATGGACTTCAAAAGATCATGATTTACAATCACAATATAGCCGGGCATATCAATAGGAATTAAATAGCAAGTTAATGTTGGCTTATATTAAATAGGATTGGATATAAATTATATTTATAAGAAATATGACACTCTATAAACTATTCCTCATTTCATTACTCTTTTGTTTACTTTCTCTCGTGACACACCGGTTTGTACTCTGTCATATGCCAGTGCGTCGTATTCTTTTGGCAAGAAGTGTCCGAGTCACGTTCAATGTATCACGTTGTATTTTTGTTATATGAACACATTATTTAATATCGAACTATGCTTTAACTTTATTTAATCCACAACGAACCTACAGCTCAAACAAACCAAAAGTTTTTGTGCAATAGAATACTTTATCAAGATGCCATGATCCAACCACTTGAACGAGTCCTTTTACGCTTTTCACGCTGGGATATTTTCCTCGATACTTCATCATTTTATTGTAGTCTTCAAGGATATTTTGGTATCTAGTTTTAGCGGAAAAAAAAATTATCACAGTTTTCTCAAAAAAGCATTAGCACGAGCATTGAGCACGCATCGCCGAGAAAATATTGAAATCGAACCCGCACAATTGTTCAGGCTAGGATAGAAAGGGTTAAAAACCCTACACGGGTATAAGAACCATCAGTATAGGACCCCAAGTCCATCAGAGTTCCTTAAGAGTGGAAAAATAACCATAGGCGGTTTTATAAATGTGGAGATGATGAACAGCGCCATTGGCCAGAACGACAAATTCAGGATGAATAAATTTGGTTATCGGCCAAAATTTGCGTCTCACTCGCTGATCTAATACAGTAAACTTATTGATACAAGGAAAGTAATCAAACGCCATAACTGATTTCTTTTAATCTTTCAGGGCGCATCTTAAAAGAAAGCGCCGATGTATCCTTAATTGCAATTGGAAAGAATAATTAGTTAGCACATGTGAAGTAGGTCTGACTGGTCCGTAGGGCATTTTCCCGTCACACGATCATAGTTGCGTTTAGTAGTTCTATGGGGGCTAAACAACAAAAGAACGTCGAAATTGGCATCGTTGGCTGTTGCTGATATTACCAATTGCGCAATTAACTAACCGAAAAACTAAATTTTTGAGGAAAAAGGTTTTTTTTAGTTAAGTTTCACACAGTGAAATAACTAGTCACAGATTCACACTTCTCCTTCGCGTATCATTGAGTAATAATTAAGGGTGCTGTCAGGTTGAAGTAGAAATTGAGGATATCATCGAATGGTAATCTCATAAAAGTAATAAAGATTTTATTTTCTTAAATTATTTGTTAATATGTACTAATACCACATGAAATAAATACTATTTTTAATGCAAGTTGATTCTGATCACTATATATGTATACGCCATTCTTCTGAAGCAATGGTCTCGGATGTAAAAATGAATTCAAGATCCTCTTTCCGCCAACGTTTCACGGATTTATTTCCGCATCCTCAGGGCTTGAGATGAATATCAGGCTGAGTAATTACAACTGTCACCATCACTTAATTATATTGAACTCAGCCTGATATTCATCTCAAGCGCTGAGAAATAAGAAATAAATCTGAGTTACGTTGGCGGAAAGAGATGATTGAATTCATTTATCCAACCGAACTATCTTCCCAAACAGATCTTCCAGAGCTATCTTCTAGAGAACAGAGAATCTTCCAGAACAATCGCGCCTGAAATTTAACGAAATTGATTTAAGTTTAAGAAATAAAACCACAGTGAAACCTCTCATAACGACCACTCCTATGAAGCGAACATCCTTCTGAACGACCATTTTTCAGCGGATCCATCGTTGGCCGCTTAATTCAGGTTTCACTGTACGTGTACATCAAATTATTGGATTGGATATTTGGGGAGGCGACCGACAGCTAAGGTCATTTGCGCCATAGGGGATAGGTAAGGGAGGAAGGGTGGATAGAAACCCGGCGTCGGCATTACCCTGCTCTTAACGATAGACGCCAAGGGGACCACGGTTTAATGTCTCATCTGACAGACGGAGTACTGTACTTGAAAAACCCTCCGCAAGACACTCAAGTAGGGATCGGGTTTCCTCTGAAAAACATCCTCCTCTGCAGGGATTTGAACCCTGGCCGTCCGTATGGTTAGCCAGTACTCAAGCCACCACACCAACCCGATCCCCCTCCACCATTACGAAATCAATGTCATGGAATCACAAAGCGATTCGTTTCTCATCCAATTTTTAAGTTGGTAATCCTGATAATCGGCGGAGTTTCCCAGCCGCGGAAAGAAATTCACAATGAGATTTGGTGTGAAAGAAAATGGAATGTTTAAAATTATGCATTGGGAAAGAGCTGTTCACATTTTCAAACCATGCATTTTCTTGAAATAAAGTGAGTAGAGAGAGATGTGAGTTAATGATGATCACATCATATCTACATCAGATATTAGGGTTTCCATAATTACCAATCAATTTGTCTGACAATTTTTAGTTAATTTTTAGAATTAGTATCAAGAGCTATCATTAATTAACATGAATTGGAGCACTGGACGTCCTCCTAATTGGAACATAGAACTACTGTTCTTACTATACTTCAGTATAGGATTTGTTTAATCGGATAAAATTGTAAACCTCGGAATTTTCTCTGGTAATTAGGTATAATAAATAAAATGGCAATTGATATAACTAATGCAATTACTCCTCCTAATTTCTTAGGGATTGAGCGTAAAATTGCATATGCAAATAAGAAGTATCATTCTGGTTGAATATGAACAGGGATAACTAGAGGATTATCAGGAATAAAATTATCAGGATTACCTAATAAGTAGGGATTAACTAATGATAAAATTACTAATAATATAATTAGTATTAAGAATCCTACCACATCCTTTCATGAGACGTATGGGGGAAAGGGATTTTATCTCTATCTCTGTTTAATCCTATAGGGTTATTTGAGCCTGTTTGATGTAGAAATAGTAAATGTACAATTGTAGCAGCTGCTACAATAAATGGTAGAACAAAATGAAAAGTGATAAATCGTTTTAAGTTAGCATTATCTACCGCAAACCCCCCTCCAAGGATAATAGAGGCTTTATTTCTGCATCCTCAGGGCTTGAGATGAATATCAGGCTGAGTAATAAAAACTGTCACCATCACTTTATTATATTGAACTCAGCCTGATAGTCATCTCAAGCGCTG
Organism: Ceriagrion tenellum; assembly: GCA_963169105.1. NCBI lineage: Eukaryota > Metazoa > Arthropoda > Insecta > Odonata > Coenagrionidae > Ceriagrion > Ceriagrion tenellum. The sequence continues at coordinate 46,916,842 of OY720642.1, forward strand.
AGAAATAAGAAATAAATCTGTTTTATGTTGGCGGAAAGAGATGTTTGAATTCATTCATCTAACCGAACTATCTTCCAAAACAGATCTTCCAGAGCAACCTTCTAGAGAAAACAGAGAATCTTCCAGAACAAGTACGGTTTGCCTGTCGTTCAATGGAAAAATTTACCCCCGGGAAGCTTCATCGCGAGGTTTTTTTTTTATATTTGACGTTCAAAATTTAATTCTGGTTGGCCACGTCCTAATTCAATCATTTTAATTGCATGGTAAGACCGATTTTATCTCCCCTTAACTCAATGTAAGTTCCCAGCGATAGACCCTAATTGCGAATTAGCAGATCTTTATAGTCCGTGTCCCCCTCAAACTCATTGAACTAATATTGTACCTGAATATGGGATTGCTGAAAAAAAATGCTATTCCTACTGGAGTTCTTTATGTAACTACTCATACAGGTTAATCACCAATAAATCTTATTGAGTAATTATTGACCTAAGACAGGTGGAAAACTAAAGCCTAATATTGCTAGCCCGATAGAAAGAATTAAAAAATTCGGAAGGATGATTTTTTTATCAAAGCCTCGTGGTCCTGATGTCGTCCCCTGTGAAAGCCATCTCTTCTTATGTCTTGAGGACTGGTCAGACTGACTTGCGTATCAACCAACAATTACAGGAAACTGAAGAGGTAAATATGAAATCTGATTAAAATCTCAAGCGACGAAGTTATATGCGGGGGTTTTGAGGTACCTTATTTCACGATATCAAACGCATTTACAACGATTATTTTCTAAAAGTGCTTTTTTTCCATGTCAATATCTTGCTTATTTTCAAATCAATTATATATCTAGTTCGTACAGTGTACGTACTTGATAGCATAAGAAAGCGACTACAATGCTTCTCGCTTGCACTGGATTCCAAAAAACATATCCCAATTGACAAAGAGAGATATGAGTTGATTGCTACTATACAATTTTATAGACAAAATTCGAAGGTACGATCACAGTACTACATAAATAATCAGTCGACTATTTTCATTTGCAGTGGAATTCAAACAAACTCCCTCGCAGCGGATACGAGGCAGAAGAAGAATCGCGAATTCCCTGGCGGGCTCAACGCTCCTGCCACCTATGGGAAACTAAACTGACTACTTGCAGAGTAGCGCACGGCGACTTGAAGTATGAACGAAGAACAACGAGGTCTTCGAGTATCTCATCTCACCTCACCTCTCCCTCTCTCTGTACCTTAACGCTAAATTAAACCAGCAGAAAATTTAAGGTAGTTTTCAGAAATTGAAGTTTAGACCTGTAGTTTTTAGCATTAAACTATTCGAAAAAAACACGATAAAATAAAATGACTGATGAGTTAGGTAACTGACAAAAGGATTTTGAAACGAGCGTACGCACAAGAGATGTGATTGGTTTGAAAATTATGAGCGTTGCTATTAGCAATGATTTTAGGCTCTTTATTTTTTTACATTATTAGGTGAGGTCGCCCGTTGAAATTCAACGAAGAGTAAAAATTAACTGTCGCAAAATACAAATATACAATAAAGGAAACTTCAATCAACCGCGGGGAAGGTGGAGTGAAAAATTATCCCAAAAAATATTTAACTTTAATTCAAAGATTCATCATACAACAACAGTTAAAAAGACCCTAGACATAAGTTACCATTACCAATGAAATTACAATACTTGTATTGTTGCAATAGAAATGAAAACGGCTATTATGGAGCCAAAACATGTATTTAAGACAAAAGCGAAGCGTTAAGGAGAGTTGAGTGAAAGAACAGAATTCTTTTATCCAACCGATAATGAAAGTTTCAATATAACAACTATATTGCAAAAAAATTTATAAACCAAAGAAAGAAACCGCTGCACTAAACTAAATCTTTACTCATGGGACTAATAGCCAGCTAAACGATGACGTAAACATTTTACATATTTTAACGATTCTTCTTATTCTTCTAGCTATGCAATGATGTAAATTTCAGCCCTATATCTTGAGTGTAAGTAGCTTGACAAAGCAAAAAAGAAACCCTTGTATCGGTCTAATGCTTCTCATATGGGAACAAATATTAGCGAATTGGGTTTTTAAAAACTTTCAACTGCTATTCATTGCCATATTTTTGCCATTTTCTGGACCGCTTTATGTGATGACCTGCCTTCTATCAAAATTTCAACTTCAGAGGTCACCTGAAAGTCCTTAAATTGTATCCTTAAATGTAAGTGGAAACTGAATTCTTGATCGCAGAGTCCCTATTAGTAGCTTTACAGGCTGACAAATATACGTAAGTAATTGTAAAGTATAATTTCTAGCAAAACTGTGCGACACTTTGAAAGGCAAAAACTCTTGGATTGGATTGGATATTAGGGAAGGCGACCAACAGTTAAGGTCATTTGTGCCATAGGGGATAGGTTAGGGAGGAGGGGTGGATGGAGACCAGGCGTCGGCATTAGCCTGCTCTTAATGAAAGGCGCCAAGGGGACCACGGTTTATCGTCTGATTCGACAGACGGAGTACTCTACTTGAAGTGCCCTCCACATAACACTCAAGTAGGGATCGGGTTTCTTCTGAAAAAAATCCTCCTCTGTAAGGATTTGAACCCTCGCCGTCCGTATGGTTAGCCAGTACTCTAACCACCACACCAACCCCAAAGGAGAATAACCCGAATTTGTAGTCAAAACTTAGAGAAATTCTAACCCGCGATTTCAAGGCGAAAAACTCAAAGTGGACGTATTGGAAAAGTCCTCTCATCTCATGATTCAAAAAAATTTATTGATTCACGTTTTATTTAAACAATTAGAGGGTAAAATCAGTTTTTCCACTGTACTCGGAAAACTATGGATTGTAGAGAAAAACATATGTGCAGAAGAATCGTAAGAAATAAAATTATCTACAAATGAGATTTGTTAAACTAAAATTGGTTAAGAAACCAAACAGAATGTATAGCTCTCTCTCACAAAACAGTCATTGCAAAAAAACACGAAATAGGCAATTTTTAAACATTGTTTAAAATTTTAACATTTTTGTTGAAATCGTATGAAACCTACAAAAAGGTAAGGGGATTGTCATACTTTAAAAGTGTGCTAAAGATGAGCACTGTAGGTGCAATAGTTTTTACACAATTCCATTTATTTATCCCGGAAATCTAAAAAGTTGTTAACTTTAACCCTCTCTAGAGGCGTCAGTTTCCAACTTCATATGAATCAGAAATCGAAAGTGTAATGTTGAAGACTTAATTAAACAGTCTATTAAAAAGTTTGATCTTTTGAAAATTAATTGTCGCAAATATTACATTAAAAGAACCCACTACCGAGAATGCATTGGACGAAGCAACGTATAAGCAAAGCAGTATTTACCCAAGAGGTTTATTTTTCTAATGGTCGTTCAATCGTACCTCTTTAGTTTAAAACTTGTAAATAAATTTATTAGTAACATTTTAAGGCCTATTTTTGATTTTATCTCCTGAAACTCATGGGAAATGTCGTTTGAGTTAATAAAATACTTTCTACTGATTTTTTATTTGGTATAAATATTTATATTAATTTGGCAGAAACGTGGACCCTCATAAAGGAGGACGAGAATAGGCTGCAGGCATTTGAGATGTGGGTGTGGAGAAGGATGAAGAAGGTGAGGGGGATGGAGAGGAAGACTAACGAGGAAGTGCCTGAGATGGTGGTCGAGGAAAGGAAACATGATCTTAATGAAATTCGAGATTGGCAGAGTAGTTGGCTTGAGGATGAAATAAGGGGCTCCTTAAGGGTGTGAGAGAGGGAAGGATGTTGGGCAAGCGGGGAAGAGGAAGAAAGAGAATAGGTTTCATGGACGGAATGAAGAAGGGTATATCGTATGCTGAGGTGAAAAATGATATATTGAGGTATTTAGGCTCCTAGAAGTATAGAAAACTGGTATGAGATTCTCTGACATTCAACAAAACCAACCTTAAGCAGTAGAATACTTTAATAAATTATATTAAAACTTATTTATAAAGAACGCGGCCGATAGATCGGCCTGTGGCATATTTCGCACATGCCCCAAGGGCCGATGGATCGGCCCTTCGGCATTCCATTCGGCAAGAATTCTGCAAAGGATTAATTAGCAATTAATTAGCAAGCGATCCCAGGTTCAGTCGAATGATTAGGGGTCGTGGGACTCAATGACGGACCTGACGATGGGACTGCTTTCGAATACATCGATGTTTTTATCTGTCTAAACCTGCAGCAGTGCGCGCTCAGGATTGATGAAGCAAGCGCTCCAAATACCTGTCCAATTATATTTCGTTCTAGTGTGTTCATCACATCCTCTGGCACGCGTCGTGTTTGTCATCGGCCCGAAGAAGACGGCTGACCGGAATGCCATCTACCGTCATCCGCGAGTGGATTAACACATCACCGGGGGAAGAAAAAAAAGGTGGCATACGTGCACAGTTGCCGTCGCCATGATTTCATCTTTGAATTCTGGCCCACGGGCGTTATTCATATCCATGATCGTTGGTTATGAATGGGCTTCCCTCTATACATATGCATATAACGGAGGCGATCCAGAATTCATGTATTATTCTCGTGCACCGATTAGATCCAGCCTTCTCTCATCAATGAATTTCGCAGTATATAGGTTAGCTATTCACAGCATATGATGGAAATAAACACGATGGCAAGTGTAACGGTCAAATAAAGTGAAACAACCACGATGGAAACTTTATATGCCGCTATTGTTTTCCTCTCCCAGTGGTGTGTTAAGGTAACTTTGGCCCAAGGTCCCTCATTGCAGATTTTATGATAAATTAAATTTAGCATCTTTAAAGAGTAGGTATTTTATAAAGTGAGATAAGGAAATAATGGGTAGTCCAGGCTAATATAATGTGATTCAGCCTTGAAAGTGGAGATTCAAATATGGGCTCTTATGGAGATTGCTCAGATTATACCAGAAAAATGTTAATTATAATGAGATAGCAAATTAGAGTTTTGAATTAAAAATGTTCATGAGATGCGAAAATCTTGCGAAATCGAATAAATATTAAATATAGGCATATAAAAATATATTTTAAGAAGATATTAGCGAATTGCTGCTGTACCTAATTCATTAAAATGAGGTAGTTCCATTCAAAATGCGCTACAGTCGCCTCATAAGGTGGCCATTAAAAATATATTCTCGGAGTAATCTGCATATTTTGTTCCTTAACATTGGTTTTCAATAGGTGACCCATTTCATCGGCGGAAGCAGGGTTTTCCAACTGAATTAATAGAAATACTTTACTTGGTAATTGTCTTGACTCACATAGTCAAGCCAGAGCCACCTTAATTCAATATCGGATGCCGGTGGATAGCATTCCGGTTGGAACCTCCATTCCGCGTCGCGTTTGAAATTCCGATCAAGGGAGGTAGAAACCGAATTCGATTCTTCAGTGATATTCATCGGTTAACTGGTTATTTATGAGACTACGTAACAATTCATATGGCGGACGCCGATTTTTAAAGTCGTTAAAAGGAAATTAATTCAATGAAAAATGATGGAAAGATAGACGACGAGATTGAAAGGAGTGCGAATGCCGATAGGAAAGTCGTAGATAACATGTGGTCCATATCTCGGAATGAGTGTTTTCTTAAGGAAGCAGCAATCGCTATGTACAAAAGTATTCTCTTCCCGATATTATTACTTAGCAGCGAACCCTGAATATGACAGGGTAGCCAAAATTAGGGGTAGGGGTTGAAATTCATAACCTGTTACGAGAAAATTTCAACGATATTGTGATAAACACATCTTCCGCTTATCAATATCGAACTCTATCATGTGCTGAAATGTGATCTTGCATCAGCCGACCAATTTTCATAATATAAGGCTACGAAAATTGGGGTGGGTTTCAAAGTCTACTACGAGAATTAAGCAATTTCGTATTTTCCTTTCCATACCTTCGACGTTCACTCACCACATGTGGTTGAAAAAAACAGAATAAATCGAATTTTAAATGCGTATGAGGTTGATGAAATTGTTCACACAGGCCTTTAGGAGTGAGACAGGCTGGGGATTTTGTTTTTAAGAAAGAAACAACTTAATAGATATCTACACCTGAGTACTCACTTGCATGTTCATATGGTTAATTCGGAGAAAAATAAGCTATTATGTTTATAATTAATTTGCACTTACAGATAAAAATTCTAAAATGTTATTTTCTAGCTGTAAAACTGGTAATGTGCACATAATACTGAAAATCTTGGCAGCAATAGCTTCCGATTTCCCAATATTTTGGATACTTATAGAAATTACATATGTTAATTAGTTCTCCAAATTTGAACTTTTCATGTATAATAGCATGGAAGTTACTGTTTTTTCTAATATTTCTCGAAATGAAAAAAAAGTTATGTGATAGATTTTGACACACTGCCCAAATTCATTGGGAAAGGCGCACCTGAGAGGTGCTGGTGAAAAAAGTAGGACGGATAGGGTTAGGAGTAGGATAAAGTTAGGGTGATGCAAGAATGTGGGTTGGATCTCCAGCAATCTACATATATGAAAGGAGTGTGCTCTGTTGATTTGGCCACGTCAAAAGAATGGACGAAATTCGAAAAAACAAATGGGTATATGGAAGCAGTGCGAGCGACGTGTGAGCAAGAGGAAGACTGCAAAAATCATGGGTGAATGTTATTTTTTTTAAATATTCTACCAGTTAAGGTAGGTTTTGTTGAATGTTAGGGAATCTCCTCCCAGTTTTCTACACTTTCAGGAGCCTATCTTGCTCTAGTATATCCTTTTTCGCCTCAGCATACGATCTTTCCCTTCTTCAGCCTGTCCATGAACCTATTCTCTTTCTTCCTCTTCCTCGCTTGCCCAACATCCTTCCCTCTATCACATTCTTGAGCAACCCTTCGCCTCTTATTACATCCTTCAGCCATCAACTCTGCCAATCTCGAATTTATTTAAAAAGTTTCCTTTCAATGCTCACCATCTCAAGCACTTCCTCGTTAGTCTTCCTCTCCGTCCACCTCACCTTCTCCATCATGGTAGAAGAGACTAAAAATTGGAGGTAACTAGGAACCAAAAGACTAGGAGAGAGAGTATGAAACAATGCACGGGCGTACGAGGAGCAAAAGTGATGTGTATCAGCCCGGGATGAGGGAGAAAATGATTTTAAGGGAGCCAGATTTCTAGATATAAAGGCATATGTAAATTACTTGACTCTGCCTTCTCCGAAGGGGAATCGCGGGATAGTATTGTACGTATGTATGTTGCAAAATATTATTTTAGCTACGTTCAATATATCCAGGTGTTATACAGTATAAGTTAGTCACAAAAGAACAACAAAAGTCGTAGAAAAGTTTGACTGTCGTTCTTATCAATTTATACCTCCATAAAAATTGACGTACCCGGTTTTTAAGAAGTAAGCTACGAAAATACTGAAGGAGATATTTAATTTTAAGCATCTTTTGTCTATCAATATGGGGTAACAAATACATTGTCCACTTATATAGGAATGGTAACGCAAACGTTTTATCAGCAGCGTTAAGCAGTAACCATGAATACGCCATACGGCAGCAACTTACACCAATGGAGAAGAGAAGAAGATTTGCAAAACAGAAGTAAAGCTGGTCTAAGAGGTTTTTTCAGATCTGTATTTTTTTCCTCCTGAATCTTGTAGAAAATATTTCAAATTTTCAAGATGGTAAACGAAATATTCAAAATAATTTCTCTCATAGAATAATTTTTAAATACATTTTTTATTTTAAGATAGAGGAAAAACTTATCGGGAACGGAAAATTGGAAAAGTATACATTCTTTCTAAACTATGGAATATAATTTTCTATCAATATTTTTGATAAAGAAAGTTATCTTATACGATACTGTTACATGAACGCATGTATAGACGGCTCTCTTCCACACGAGGAAATGGCATTCATTTATCGATACAGCCTATCATCTTAATTAATTATATTTAGCTCAATGGTAAATTTTCGAGTGGCCCGGAGTTGCGGTGACTATGATTTATAAACATTGGGGAATCGAACTCTTCTTCCAGATTTCATCGTACGCTCTTAAGATGTGGGTGTTGAACCCGCTGGTGCAAACTTATCTCCCGTAGACACTGAGTTGGAATGCGTTGGATTTTCGGCCCCTGGAACATATTCTGCTTTAACTCGGTCGATTGAAACCTTCATCTCTTCTCCCTTGATCTTCAGTGTAACCGTTATTTTGTCCCTAATAGTAATTTCATGTGGACCCGTATAATGCGGCTGCATTGATTTACGAAATGGACCCTCACAAGGATGTGCAAGGCTGAAACTTGATAAATCTTTGAAAATAAACTCTTTAGATTTTGAGTGCCCAGAAGCAGGAGAAGGACGTAAATGAGACGTTAACTTTCGAAGGCATGATAAGTAGCAACTTCAATCTTCTGTTTTGTCAGAAGTAGAACTGATTAAATCAACAGAAAGTTTAATGGGTTCCCCTTAAACCAATTCAGCTGGAAAAGTATTGATGTATTCTCTGAAAGAGCAATAAATTCCTAATAAAACAAGAAAAGGGGCCTCTAACCAATTTACTCCTTGAGCCATTAACGCGGCTTTTAACTGACGGTGAAATCTCTCCACCATACCGTTTGCCAAAGGACGAAGACTAATCATATGCGCAATCTCGATGCCGAATCGTCTTGCCACATTACTAAAAAGATACGAAGTGAATTACGTTCCTCGATCAGCAGTAATTTTTTGTGGTCACCCAAATCGAGAAATCCAGCACGTTAACAAGGCCACAGTAATTTTATGTTGTTGCCATATCTGGTCGCCACATATATTAATGACGAAATATTCAATAATCTTATTGGATTGGATATTTGGGGAGGCGACCGACAGCTAAGGTCATTTGCACCATTGGGGATAGGTAAGGGAGGAAGGGTGGATAGAAACCACGCCTTGGCATTAGCCTGCTCTTAAAGAAAGGCGCCAAGGGGACCACGGTTTAACGCAGGGGTGGCCAACCAAAACGATCTTGCGGGCAACTTTGGAAATGCATCATGACTCCGCGGGCCGCGTATAAAATTATATATCCCCATATTAGATTTATACTAACTAAAGACATTTTTTTGGAGTGAAAAATTGGAGCATAATGAATTGTTATTGTGTTGAAGTTATTGTATTAAAATGTGATGAATCTCGCGGGCAGGAAATATGTTCAAGGCGGGCCGCGGGTTGGCCACCCCTGGTTTAACGTCTCATCCGACAGACGGAGTACTGCACTTGAAGTGCCCTCCACAAGACACTCAAGTAGGGATCGAGTTTCACCTGAAAAAGTTTCCTCCTCTGCAGGAATTTGAACCCTGGCCGTCCGTATGGTTAGCCAGTACTCTAGCCACCACACCAACCCGATCCCCAAAAATCTTGTTATTACCTATAATATTCTTTGTTAAAATATACAACAAATATGACTGTCTCCCATTGTGCCACCACTTTTTAAAAAATGAATAAAAAATTTCCGGGGGGAGGGAAGGTTGAGCCCCCCCTCTGCCTACGTCACTGCCCCTTATTGTCGAGAACGGGAGCAGATCCCCGTAGATTCTCTGGCAGCCATCCTTCTCCTCGGAGACGTCCAATTAAGAGGCCGCGAGCATCACCGCCGAGGTGGGCTCAAGGAGACAAGCCCCTTCCCTTGTCCCATCATCGTCGCCATTATCTCGGAGATGTGGCGTCTGTTAATCAAGGAGGATCAATCTCTAAGTTGGCCCAGACCGCACGCTCTTTTTTCCGAGGGAATTTCAAGGACAAAGTCGGAACATCCAGCCACTGCGGCGCATTTTTAACCCAAAGGCTTTACTATATGTGGAAGAGAGAAGCTGAAGAAAGACATTAAAGATGGGCAAACTCGTTCATTTTTGAGATATCGTTCACTGTGGACCGGTCCTTATTGGGACCCGTTCCTCTTTACTCGTTCAACGTTACATTTTTATCTATGATTATTTATTTTTATTTTCAATATGTACTCAGCACCTAAAAAAATAATATAAGAAACTAGAAATAATTTGTATGCTGTAATAATCGCGTTCTACAATATTGAATAAGTAATAATTAAAAATCAAATTACGGAACGGATTTAAAATACTTAAGCCGTGTCCCAATTCGTTAGGCATTAGGGAGGATGCGGTTAGCTACCTAAATATTTAGATGCCTAACGCTAAGGGAGCTTGATTTGGGACATCCTTCGCTAGTGTTGCCGTCTACCGAGCTGGAAAAGAATGAAAAACATATGAGTAATTAATAAAGGACTGAATGAAACAAATGAAACCTGAAATTAAGACATTTTTGACGCCTGTGGCTACCTTCGTATGCGTTGTGAGATTTGGAAAGTGAAATTACATTTTTTCATCCATTTCGTTGTCTGGAGATTTGTTAGTTTTTATTTTTCGGGGTATTTAAGTTTGTGTAGGTTTCTGGGATTTAAATTCGTTTTATTTAAGTGTACTAAGTAAAATTTTTCTTTTGTAGTCGGGTGTTGGTTTGCGAAATTCTAGAGAATTCTTCAACTTACAGACAAAATACTTGCTGGCCATGTTTGCCACCTTTCAACTACTTCCTTGGGTACGAGTTTCCTTGTACGACGCATGCAGCGCTTTGCACGATGGGAAATTCAATATGGAGGCGGATTTAGGATAAACTCCATCTACCCTAAATTTCACCTCCGAGAAAGGCACCTAAATCCGCTCCCCCATGATGCCTAACGAATTGGGACACACTTCAAGATGGCGTCCTCCCTAAATCAGCCGATTTAGCTGCCTAAATGGCGAATTGGGACACAGCTTTAGGGAACGAGTGACCGAAAGGTACGAAGGACCGAAAGGAACGAGTGAACGAAAGGAACAAAAGGTCGTTCCGGAGAAGTCAGTCCTCGAAACTTCCGTTCAATCCACGAACCCGTTCCTTCGGTCCCGTTCGTTCGCGAACGAACAACCGCTAAAAAGCATGGCGCTTCATAAGAGAGGTGACTGAAAAAGTGGAATCCATCAATTACCTCGGAAGATACATTAGGGTAGTTTGAGCGAACTATCATTCCACCCAGAAATCAATGACTTTGGTTTGATTTTTAAGAAAAATATATATCCATTCTAAAGATACCAAAATATCAGTCTCTTATCGAAGAAGTCCCCGAGATTTGTGACGAAAAATACCAGCTCTTTTACAACCTAAATGGTACGTGTAATCACTCCAGAGAGAACTAATTTAAATTACGAAAAATTTCTAACACCTAGATGTAGTAAAAAATTACAGTGTGTGGTTTGCGTGATTTTAACTAGTTTAAAAAATAAACCATAAATTTACCGCAGTAATTTCTTTCAGAAACACACAAAAATCCTTCTGTGTGAAGGAATTTTAACTTCCCGCGTGAAAAATGAGTCAAAATCTAGGCTAATATGGATATATTAGCTGAATTCATTAAAATTCAGTCATAGAAAATTGTATCATTGCACCATTAGTAATACAAAATTTAATTAATGCTTTCTACAGCTGCTGAAATAAAACGCATAGTTCGAAAAATGTCCCTATTATGTCTAGGGAACTATCACGCTCAAAATATCTCAAATGGGATTGAAGAAGTGCAACAGAAAATAAACAATAAACAAGATAATTTAAAGTAAAGAAAGCATTCATGACGGAAAAAGAAATGATGTGTTGAAAGAAAACCGGGAAAACAACAAGGAATAAATACCTCAAATCATTCGTGTGGAGTCGGGTTGTCATAAATGTTAAGAACCTAAATATTTATGACATTACCAAATCGAATTTTTTATCAGAATGAGGAAGATGTATTTTTGTATTAATGGTGGACATACATGAAAGGAGTGTGCCTCGTTGGTTTGGCCATGTTGAGACAATGGATGAGAGTCGAATAACGAAACAGATATATGAGAGTAGAATGAATGGTGCGAGAGGGAGAGGTGGGCCGAGAAAGTTGTGGTTGAATGTGGTCGAGGAAATTCTTAGGAGGAGGAATATTAGGAGTCTTAAAAACAAGAGAGCGTGTATTAAGCAGTGAATGGGGGTAAATGAGGCAAAAGAGGTTTGCAAGGATAGGTCAGTATGGAGGAAATTATTGAAGCAGTGACTGTGCCTACTCCGGAAGGGAACAGCGTGATTGGTATGTATGACTTCCATATCAAGGTATAAAGTAAAATCAGTAAATTTATTAGGGAATATAAATAATTGAATTCATCCTGTGTATTAATATCAGATAGAGTCCCTAATTTATTCACCGATATTCACGAAAATCCCGCTTTTTCAGGTATAATGTTAGTCATTGTGTGGAGTGGAGGACGACTAAATGGCTCAGATAAATGGATTATTGGTAAGATGGAAGAGTAGGGAATGGAGACTTCAAAAACTTGGAGCAGAAGGCGGATGCTGATTATCAAGAAGACACTTAGGATCAAAAGCGAGGAAGGGTTTAGGGAAATTGAATAGGAGAAAACTATTTGGAGAACAATTTGGAAGACCAAGATGGATAGGCCGCGCAGTGAGATACAACGTACTCGTTGGAAACAATAGATGGGAAATCTTCAACAGATAGACTGAGAGACAGATGTATAGGCCAGTTAAAATGGGACATGAAACAGAAAAGCTAAATGATAGCATGTGTTTTAAAATAGTTGACTGTAAAAAGTGAACAATGTAAAAAGCCCCTGAGGCTGCTTTCAAGAAAATGCAAGTATAGATAAATGGAGCTAGGAGAACCTACCCATGCAATATTGAAATCCGTGCTTTTATAAACTGTCAACTTATTTTCAAAATGAGCATTGCATATTTAACTTGCTGCCTGAAAAATTATTAGCAAACTATGAAAAATTTTATTGCTTAGAAAATGTACAGTATTAAATAATTTTTCATAAAAATATTAAAATTATAGGTAGTAAGGCAGCAAGGAATATATTTACACTAGTCTCAGCGCAGAGTGTCCTAAGAACTTGAATTTGTTCCAGCAATTAGATTAGAACACCAGAAGAATGAATAAATTGTGGCTACCAGCACTAACCTAACAAAATTAAAGTCAATGGTAATGAAGTTACAGGTAAAAGTAAATTATTAAATTGTAACTTTATGCCAAAATGTAACACATTTGAAATGGAGTCACGATATCACCTGTCTTATTGATTTCACCAACAGTAACGGCGCAAGAAACATTTAACATGCTCACCGTTGAGATTCCGCTCATTTACTGCCATGCTGGAGTGAAACATTGACGTCGAATGCCATTAAAATTCATGCGTGCCGTTTCAGTCCGAGCGAATCCATAAAGAAATTCCGACGCGTTGTGGAATGAATAAACACTCCGCTCTGGGTCGACACCTTTATCTCGTTTCCTAGGCGATCATTGGACTGGCAATAAACATCCACTGACTTCATTCAGCAAACAAAATATCCCCAAGTTCTTATCGGTCACATATATTGCTCTCGACATGAAAGCTTCATGGTTCATCGATCTTTGGACACCTGTGCGTATTGAACTGTCACTACAGTAAATTTTCCGACCAATCTAGGGAAAGGTTAAGCTGGAAAGGGTAAGAACTGCATTGAAATATTATTTCCTGAGCTCAAAATGTCCAACTTCGTTAAGAGTTTCCAAACATTGCATGTAACAAATGATGTGATACGAAGTCACTCGCACGGGTGCATATACACCAGGGTTGAAATTCGCTATGAAAAAATCATTTGACTTGACCGGGATTCGAATTCGAATCCCGGTTCAGTCACATGATTTTTTCATAGCGAATTTCAACCCTGGTGTTCGTTAAGAGCAATCGAAGTATAATCACAAGAATGTAAAAATGACTTTTTTCAGGATTCTTTGGGAACAAAAATTACAGAAAACGATAAAATACTGACTTGAATCTATTTACAGTTTTGTCAGTATAGTTAACTCAATGTCACAATGTTTCACGTGCGCCGGAAGCACTTGAGTGTCTAAAAGAAAAATGGCACCCCCCCCCCCAAACCTTTTTTCAGTTTCCCCCTTTGGACAGTTAACCCTCTGCGGACTGTTTAACCTCCGGACTTAGCCGAAGGAATTGCCCGAGGCGCACACGAGATGCGCGCTCCGATACTGTCTCGCTAACGATATCTATGTGCCAACGATATTGAGACTCGATATCCTGACTCAGCATTCCTACCAGCACCTTCTGCTGCAAACCTTCGTGGCGCAACCGTCACCTCACCAGGTCCTCTCTCTCATTTAAATAGCAGTTGGTTCCAGAAGACTACGAGGACGTGCTAAGGCAGAAAATCATGGCACAAAGGCAAAATCCTGCATTCCGCGATTGGAGACGAAAAACAGCTCCCTAAGCTCCAATTGAAATACTACACAGCATGTGTACTCATTCCACTACCTTCCTCACCTCCAAGGCTACCAATTGCCTATATCCTATTCACCCCCTCGCAAAATTCCACTCTTTGTCCTTGCCGAAACCTCCCCTCCGAGACTACCAATCGCCTCTACTCCCTAGCTCACCCATTCCACTTTCCAATTTGGCGAAAAAACCTCCCCTCCTACGGCGCAGCTGACTCCTCGCTCCTTTCGGCCGGCGATCGCTGTAATGTGAACATGCCGAGCTGCTTGTACGGCACTTTGTTAGTACATATTAGTGATTGATTGTTGAGCTTTAGACGTCAGAACACAGGTTGGCTGATCCTTGCAATATTTTGGTTGTAATTCTTAAGCTGGTCCATCATTTGTGGTTTATTCAATCTACTTATTTGTTTCCCGAGTATCTCCTGTTTCTCACTCGCATTTTTGGAGAGACTTTGTTTTGAGGGCATTTTCGGAGAGAGACCTCTACTCCGTTCAACAACATCAACTCTTCCGTTGATGCTTCAAAATGAGAAACACCTTTTCCCAAAAACATTTCGTTCTATAATCACACGCAGGTTTCAAATGCAAAGGCAACTCCTTGCGACTTAACTGAAGTCTGCCGCAAGTATCTCAACAAATTTTACCCCAGTAGTTTGTACTACCCCGTCTTTCCAAAAGTTTAATTATTATCTCATGTAATATTGGGTCATTGCACGTCAAAAAGACCAAAAAATGATCGAAAATGCCCTTGACCTCACCGATTTTCACCAAATATTTCAGAATACACTTTTCACTACAGTGTTGGCCATGTGCATTTGTTTGGTAAAATCCACATCCGTTGGCTATTTACAGGAGTATAAAAAATTGAGCTTCTCGTAAACTTGTCTTTGAACTAACTACGATATCTCCGAAAGTATTATAGTATAGTACTAGGACGAGGAAAATAAAATTGTTAGTAAGAAAAAACTTCAGCGCACAACATAATGACAATAATATTGAAATGTTGTCCTAACTATGACACTAATTTTCATTTTGAAAACTTAAAATGCGTTTTTCTCAAAATACATACCCCTTCAATTTCGCTCAATGCTTAATATTTTGTAGTAAAATACCTTGGCTACACAATAATAAAAAAATGCGACGGTAATTTTCCTTTTAAGGGACAAATTAATTTTTTTCCGTCGGTATGCTATCACTTCGCTTAGCACATTCGCAACTCCTTCGGCTCTGTGGCGGGGAATTCACATCGTACTGCGATAAAATACTTCTCACGTATAATTTAAACCGAAAGGGCCAATTCAAAATTAAAATATCCGAAGGTATCAAATCCCAACAATGCCTGGGCAACTTCGTTCCCACCTCGACTAATCCTTAAATTTTTTCACGCTTAGATCTCATATTGCTAAAGCAGTGGCGTTGGAGCAACGCCATTGTTGAGGCTCTATAATCACGGGTCATCGGTGAAAAAGCGGTATTTTAGCTATAATTATAACCAGCATTACTGTTAAATATAATCCTACGGTAAACCAGTGCTGTATTTTTCCGTATATACCTAGCCCTCATTCGAATTAAAGCCCCCCAAAATTTTAATGTAAAAAAACTATTTCATCACTCCTAAGCACTTATTCAGACACCAAGCGTATCGTTACATTCTTCGTTGAACTTGGGTTGGAGTCCGTAAATGTCGGGATTAGACTCAAAAACGTGAAAATTAGACGTGATGCTCACAAAAGTAAATATATATGTGTATTTTCTGTAATTACTACCCATATTTACTCTCATTTCGCGAATTTCCTTCGTAATTATCTCCTTTAAATAGCACATAGTATTGGTCGCAGCGGGTTACCTATAAGAACTTAAAACGTGGAGCTATAGGACTCAAGAAACATCAACATGACTGAAAATAAATGAGATGGTAAAAATAGCTCGCATATTCTCCGCATTATCTCCGAAGTTATGCGCAAAGGTACTTATCTTTTTACAACGGGATGACCTCAGCTCGACCGAAGAAAGATATACGACATCGTTCCATGGCAGACTGCATAAAATCTTTAACGTGTTGCCATACGGCTACCGCAGGTAGAGAGATCGAAAAAATAATTTTCAAAAATTGTTAATCACAAGAGAACTGGTTTGTTATTTACTGATGTGAGTTTAGCTAGCGTTATTTGGCCAGCTGTTCTTCGATATTTTGGGCCATTGGTCTCGGATTTAGTGAGCAGTCACCTCATTCCATGCTCATAGGTCTATCAATCTTTTGAGAACCATTATCTGGCAAAATAATAAGGGGTCTTAGATTCGAGCATAAACGGTATATCGTTTGGATTGTTCACGAGATATCTTGAGCGTCATATAAGATTTTGAAATGCCATCCCGATAATTATGACAAAACTAGAAAAAATTCTCATTTCTTTTCAAAAACCTTATTCTTAAAAACTATAATACCGACGGCATACTTGCAACACATTCGCCAAAAGATTGTTTTGCGTAGTGGAAATGTTACGCAAATGCTCCCCTATTGCAACCTGTTTTTAAAATTGACCCTCCTGGCCCCAATATCGTACTCTGTCATCCTGAAAAAAGTTTTTGCAGTGCAGCACTTTCGCGTGGAATGAAAAAATTCTTTTTTTCCTTAGTATGTCCCGAAAACGGGAAGCGTATTATATGCCTCATAAAACTGTGAGCGCATAAGAGAGTACCACGCTTAGTTAAAACAGCTACTAGCGAACAAGGAGTGATATTAAGCTGAATATACAAGAGGAACTCAGCTGGGATCCAGTAGAAACTCGGAGGCTACCCGCCAGGCTTAGATGACTTACGACACAGATCAAGTGAGTTTCATTTCGAAACGGAGGACACATTTTTCATCCCCGCTTTACACCACTAAAACTGATAGAAGCTACATTTCTAGGACCACTGATTAGTTATTAGCAATTCAGTCAAGCAAATAATCAGAGTCATAATAATCAGGGTAATAATCATGCCGCGTCTACTATACTTAAACAAAATACTTTACTATAATTTGATTTGAATACCGCGTATATACCTATTGTATTCTTCCTTCGATATCAAAGGAAGAATACAATAGATATCGAACGACCTTGACGTAGATGCCGATTGCAGCGCCATTCCAATGGAATTACCTCCTTTTCACTTCAAAATTTGCAGAAATTAGCTATTCACTCAAAACATAAGGTAATGAGAACTTTATATTTTATTTTATGTACCAATTTTCCGGAACTCGTCGCTATTTTTAAAGCAGTTTCCGATGAAGATGGCATTTATATTACAGAGAAAAATACCGCTTTTCACGTGTTTTTCCCATTCTTCCTTTAAACAATATGTAATTTCACGTTACATTTGCGAGAAAAATAGAACGGAAAGCTAACATTTTGTTGTTCATATCTAGTATAGGATATACTTTTCTATAAGCACCCATGATAGGAATGAAATTACACTTATGTCCTTTCCCGATAGAGTCACCTTTAAGTAAATCGTTTCTATTTGGAGACCACCACACATGGTGGAGTAAACAAACAAACAAACAGTTTCGTTCTATTGTTTCACTTTTCCTCTGGGCGTAAGCGGAAAGCAAGGCATTCCGAATTCCTAGCTCCGTGTTCGCTTGTGTCCGCTACCGCGACGATTGAAAAGATTCGTTCGGCGTGGTGGCCGGAGGTCCAACTTCCCTCTTCCAAGTTCCAGGTCCGAACAATGCATTACGCAATTTAAAACTTAAATAAAACTGAAATCAGAAATATAAGCATGGCATACATTGTACATCCAAGTTATTTGGGGGTTATTGCATACGAGTAAAGTATTTAGAGTTCTTAAAAGATCATGGAATAGCGTAACGACATGATAAAGCTTGCAATGCTGGTTTAAATGTTTTTTTTTTCTAGTGCAATAAATTAAACTGTCCACGATTTAGGTAAATTTATTTTCAATAAATATAGGGGAACACAATGATATCAGCTGCTCAAAAGTTAAAATTAAAACGCTCAAATATTAATTATAGTTGTGATAGATTATATAATGATAGATTGAATAGATAGATTATAAAAAACATCGAGATTTTGTTTCGTAATTTACATGAAATATTTATCGAATTATGCGTAATAAATTAAGTGATATTGTAATATCATTGTTAAAGAAAGTTCACCCGATCTTGTGTTTATGTGTCTCTTTTTGTAACCACTATTTAATTATGTATATCTCTGAGTCTTTTTTCTATTTTGAATTAGTTTCTTCACTGTATTGTAAACGTTTTATCGAAAATTGTAAACCATTTTGTTTTTTGCTATCGCTTTTTGCATGGTTAATTTGTCAGTAGCCCCAACACAGGTTATTCCTTAGGGGTTATCTATTGTACTACCACTCTGTAATTATTATTATATTATAATATAAAAAAGTAATTTTTGTTTGAAGGTAAATATATAAATTCATTTGTGATTATTATATTTATGAATTATTTATGACCAAAAAATAAGTATAAATATTCCTTGTTAGTTGTAAATTTTTTCCAACCCATCCAAAGGGGAATTACAGCATTTAAACTAGTTGTAAATAAATTTATTTATTTATTTATATTTATAGATGTTCCTTCAACATTTAGGTATCTGTGGCGCAGTGTTGTTTCCTCTTTTGAAAAAGTAAATGTACCAATTTCCAATCATTGCATTAACAAATGATGAGGCTTTTTTTGAAGGTGACACGAATGATGAGACGGAATAACTACAAAGTGTTACATAGTTAAGGAGATATTGCAAGAGAGATATTTATAGACCGTAGACTCAATATTTCATGTAAATTTAAATCCGATTTATTTCTAGACGAAGTTTTCAATATCTTACGAACTTCAACATACTACGGTAGATCAGATCATGAGAATATAATGCGGGAAATAGATTGTAGAACAGAAAGGTTTAAAATGTCGTATTTCCCGCGATCGATAAGAGACCATAATGGCTGCATTAAAACTTTGAAGTAGACTAGTTGACAGGTAGTGTTGCTGATTAATTCATATTCACCGTAATGCATGCTTCTAAATCTGCCGAGTAGTGCTAACACCATGTTTTCCATGTTCTCTGTATGACTCTTGTGTCACGTATTCATAGTTACATTATGCAGTATTTTAGTAGTTTCTGTATTATACCGATAGTGCTTGTGCTTGTTGGAAAAAGTAAATTTCTTCACTGTAGTTCATATTGGTGATAAGTCACCCCCTGCCTAACACTCTTGCGGGGGCTTGTACGGTAATGAGTAGATGTAGACGGATTGGCGGATTTAAGGCAAGAATATCAAGCAACTGTTTGAAAAATACGGCAAGTAACTCTTGAGTCGTTAAGATCTGATTCGAGCGAACTTATAGCGTCTCACGACTTTTAGAGGGATGAAGTTTGGAGCCCTTAGAGACTCGGGGGCAACACGCTAGGCTTACCTTGTTTGAGAAATTCAGAACTGGTGTGTTTCAGAGGAACTCAGAGAATATTATCATGGCACCACACCACATCTCTGGGTCTGACAGAAGCGATAAAATAAGAAAGACACATTGCCGAACAGATAGGTACAAGAACTCAATATTTCCGCGCACAATAAGCGATAATAATAAAAACTGAGCTCCACTAAATACACTCCCATAACACATATCACCATTTCACCTTTAAAAACCTTACATCTTTACCCGGCTGGTGACCTAACACCTCCTGCCGCACGCCCATGCGGCGGCTCGCAGGGTAGTATGTAGATGTAAGTTACCAATGGAAAATATCGCAAAATTGCAGAATTAGTGCGTTAGCAAAAGCTACAGGAGTAATGAGGGGTAACGAATATTGCGGGCTGGCTCCAACCATAAAAATTGCACTCCCCAATTTACCTCAGCGG
Source organism: Ceriagrion tenellum (assembly GCA_963169105.1). Taxonomy (NCBI): domain Eukaryota; kingdom Metazoa; phylum Arthropoda; class Insecta; order Odonata; family Coenagrionidae; genus Ceriagrion; species Ceriagrion tenellum. The sequence continues at coordinate 46,937,040 of OY720642.1, forward strand.
TTCTAACAATTCTCACTTCTTACCCCATCTAGCGGAGGAGCTCGGAGACTCTGGCCACATCTGAGACCCCGCCGCGGTAACCTAATCTGCAATAATCAGATATAATTCGCGACGCGCTGAAAAATCCCTCCCTCGCTCTCGTCGAGGTCTAAACCGGACGAGATGACGGTGTCTCGTGTTCCGCCCTCGCCGCCCGGAATGGGAAACCGTCTCGCTGGCCGAGAAACAGAGCGGAGAGGAAATTGGAGGAGTGAGAATGTGTACACAGCTACTTATAGAGGGAGGAAGGGCAGCGACGGGTTGACACGTCAAGGACGAGAAACTACACATCAAAGAGATGCTCGTGTACGCTAAAAATCATAGATCAATGTTGTGCGAGTTAGATAGTTCCCTAATCATAATGGAGACCATATTCGATATATACGTTTTAATTTCACCAACTGTGAGACACACGAATTAAATATTGTATTATTAATGGTGCAATAAAATAGTTTTACATGGCAGAAATTGTAAGTAATCAAATGGCAGTATCTAAATAAGTCTTTAACTTGACTCATTTTTTTTACTCGGTGTGTTTGAAACTTCATCAAAACGAAATGTTTATTGTGATCCCGAAGGACTTAATGCGGTGGCAATATGATTAGTTTCCATGAATAGTTGAGAAAACACACAAACTACACACTGTTGATTTTTTGACGAGATCAAAGTGTAGGAAATGCCTCATTTTTAATATAAGGTCCCTCTGGAGTGCATACACGCACCATTACTCATATAAAAGGGCTGGTATTTTTTGGCGAATATCTCGGAAAGTAATGAGGTAAGGGGTTGAATTTTTTGTCAATAGAAGGGTGGTATATTTTTCTTTAAATAAGACCAAATTCATTGATTTCTAGGTAAAATGATATTTCGCTCAAACTAACTTAACCCTAAAGTGGTGACGCCCGGTCTCGCAGACCGACAATATAATCTTTCTGGTGATACAGGCGAAATATGAAATTTTGTTTTTCATGCTTTTCCGTAGCATGCTATTTTATACTCCTCCTCCGATATGCAAGCCAAACAATAACTTTGTGTGAGCATATCACTACCAATATAAATATAGGTCTAGGAAGCCAAACGTTGATAGAAAACATAGATTAATGTCTTTTAATTACGAAAATGTCATTATATTTAAAATATGACCGCTAGATCGTCATTTATTGGAGATAGTTCGGAGCTAGTTCGGAGCTGCGGCGCGCCAATTGGCGCTAATTTGTGATATTTGAAGAGACATAACATTAACATTTATAATTACAGGAGGCTAATATTTGGCAAATCGTCATTCCTCATTATATTCTTTCTATGTGCCAAAAATCATGAAAATTTGAGATGGGAGAGCCACGAGTGCATAGCCATTTGGTTGAAATTGCGAGGAATTACCCTACAGATACTTTCGGTCCCACAGACAGTGCGTCACCACTCAAGCCTTCAAATAGTACCTATTCTGTTGTGCTTTGTAAAATACCAGCTGTACCCGGCATGCGTTGCAATGCATTTTTCTGGGATCAAATTCGGCCCCTAAACGAATTTGAGACCTAGTCCAATTAATTCCTCGTACCTACACAGGAATTTGTAACGCACAAATTATGGCATCAGTTTCCATTCCATGCCTATACTGCGGTTTCCAAGTAAAGAAAATGTTCTATAGTTGAAGTAGTGCAAAAGTTTAAGACTTTATCAACAGATATCTATTTCCCATGAACACCCTCTTAGCATGGGCTATTCTCCGCTGTACCTCTTCTATCCCACGTGATGGTACTTCCGTGATAGGTGAAGGAATCCAATTGCTCTAATTTCTCTCCTCTCTGCGTGACTTCTCCATTGAGCTTCTCTCTTCCGAATACCAGGATTTTAGTCTTCGTCGTATTTATTTTCATATGGTACTCTGGGAGAAATTGGTCCATTGCGTTTAGTAATCTTTTAAGATAATCGCGATGTCCAGCTATGACTGCGATATCATCTGCGAAGCGGAGCATGTTTATTTCTTCTCCGTTTATTATTATCCCACTCAGCCCAATTTCTTGGGCTTCTCTTATGGCCTCTTCTAAGTACATGTTGAGCAGTGCTGGAGAGAGGTTGCGTCCTTTTCTTATTCCTTTGTTACTTTTCGCTCCGAAAGTTTAATTTTAAGGTTCCGTGCATACATTGTTCATTTATTTAAATCAATAATAATCTGAGCTCACGATGTACACTATGGTAAAATGGTGTAGAATTCATAGCTCCAAGTAGCCATTATATACTTCAAGAATTACATACATACATACCAATCACGCTGCACCGTTCCCTTCCGGGGTAGGCACAGCCACAAAGTTTCACTCATAAATACATATTTGTACACCTAACTCTGCTTTAACAATTTCCTCCATACTGATCTATCCTTGCAAGCCTCTTTCGCCTCATTTACCCCCATACACTGATTCATACACACCCTCCTGTTTTTAAGATTCCTTATATTCCTCCTCCTAAGAATTTCCTCAACCACATTCAAAAGAGGTATGTTGGAGAAGAGTAGAAGAGGACAGGACCATATGGAACACCAGAGAGAAAAGAAGAGCAAGATGGATTGGACACATTCTGATACATAAAAAGTTTGCGAAGAAAATTGAAGGCAATATATATGGAAAAGTCCCCAGAGGGCCTAAATAAAGAGCAAAGTACACAAGAAAAGCTAACAGGAATAAATAGAACTGCATTAGATAGGGTAGGGTGGAGGGCTACAGTCAACCAATCTTAGGCTTGAACAACCAATGAATCTATAAATGGAGAAAGCATATTTTAGAAATAAGTGTATGCTGATTTCTCGTTACTTATCAATGTAAAACTATTGCGTCAGCCCGAAAGCGCTAATCAAAACTCGGGGTTAACAAAGATGGCGGACAGGCCACGCCCATGTGACAGATTCCAGCACTGGCTACAATTGTAAGTGCTCTCTCCGTCAACCTCAATGGATCATACTCTTTCCCAATCCCTCTTACAGTTTTATCCATTATTCTCCACACATTCGCATCTCAAAAGATTTCAACCGACAAACACTTTCTTTCCTCAAAGGTTAGATTGATTGGAGCACGCAGTGCTACGCTCAATATCAAAGACCTCACTCCTCTCTCTCACCTCTCTTCACTACTGTCCGCTTTTCTTCCTCTTTGCTGCTCAAAGCAAAGCTGCTCATTTCGGAATCGCGCGGCACTATATCGCAGACTTTTTCTCAACTTTCATTCGAGTGTTTGTTTATAGTTCTGGTCATCAATCCCAACTTTTTCAATGGTCGTTACTTATGTCTATTTTCTTCCAGGGTCTTCGCTTTTAAATCCGTAAACTGCTCCACTCGGTCCAATTTTAGCAGCGAAAGGGAGCGGTGTAAAAATATACTGGAAATTTGGATGGCGATGCATTAAGAACACTCCGATTTGCAATATCCAAATTTTAAAAAGTAAATCAAACAATCTTTTGGAATAATATAACATAACCATAATAACACAATCCTTAGTTGCTTAGAGGTATTCCATATTTCAAAATATTTAGTGGCTAGCTGAATTCCCCGGCGTTTCTCGGGATCATACTTCCTTCATAATTCATCATATAAGATGATACACTGTCTATAATGTACATATAGTACGTATAGGATTTGGAAAAGACAAATTATGACGTCATGTTAAGAATGAAACTATGTACTTAGTTTTTTACACCAATATATTTAACCATAAATCAACCGGTTTCGGCCTTTTCAGGCTATTATCAAGACTACTCAATGACATAATCCCTTCAACCGCCTCACCCTTGTTCTCTGTGCCAGTACCCTCACCTCCATCCCCGTAGTCCTTGAACCTGGCGTCACCATCTGTTTGTTCCTTCCCTTGCAGTTTGCCCAATCACCTCTCATTCCCCCCCCCCTTCCCACACCCCCTTATTTCAACCACTTCCCCTCTCCTTGAGATTTAGTATATAAGCTGTGCTGTCTTTTGGGTATTTTTATTCTGTAATCTTGATAATGGCCTGAAAAGGCCGAAACCGGTTGATTTATGGTTAAATATATTGGTGGAAAAAACCAAGTAGTTTCATTCTTAACATGAATCGTAATTTCCACAAAGTGAATTCGCCAGCCATTGATTTTAAATTATGACGTTTATTCCATTTAGGAGTTATCAATAATGATCATGATGATAATTTTTGTTTGTGTACTTGGTTGTCAAGGAAAATGCGTAAAAGAAAATTGATTGAAAAAGTGAGAAACTTCATTCTTTCGGGGATGATACTACTAATATAAGTAGAATTATGCTTCCAGGCATTTAATAAAATCAATTTTTACTCTCTATCTTGAGTAAAGTAGTTTTGAAAAGCAAAAAAATAAACCGCTGCAAGAAACTCAATGCTTAGCATTCCTAATCAGCTTAACTAAGCAGAATGAATTTCAAATGCATCAAATACCGAAATCTGGTATTGAATCGGGTATCGTATTGTTGATTTCAGAGAAAAAAGTTCACTCTAAAAACACACCCATTTGATAAAATATTCCAACCCTCTATCTTGAGCTAAAGTAATTGACAAAAAGCAAAAAATGAAACCACCACACAAAACCCAATACGTAACGTAGACCACCAAAGGGCCCCCTTTTGACACATTTTGGGGCCTTGAGATCCTTTTAAAATACCCTACAATTTTCCTCCTGCCTAAAACTGTTAGACTTCAAAATTTCAGCACGATGGGAATAAAACTACAGATTTGTATACAAGACACACAGACAAACAGACAAAAATTCTTTTATATACGTATATAGATAACATATACAGCAACACATTATAAAAACAATACAATTTTATCATATATACATTGTTATGCGCAAAAGGTCATATAATATGGTCAATATTAGCCTTTCTTGTATATAAGGCATGGTAAACCCGGTTAAAACACCTGAATATGACACTGAAACGTTGAAACCCGGGTAGTGTGTTATTTAAATCTGTGGTGTTGCAAATATTATCATTAAATATATTTTTTAAATATTAATGTCATCATCGGGACCTATACATTCAATGATAATACGTAAGATTTGACCGTAAGTTGTATCAATTTTGCAGCGCTTCCTCTAGAAAATCCGTGCATTTACATTTTTATTGATAACTCATTGGGATACTGATCTTATGAAGAAGAAGAAATGCCAATATATCCGTCGTATCAATAGCGCAACTGATAAAAAGACCATGTGGAACACCATACAGGAAAGAAGAACTAGATGGATTGGACACACCCTGTGACAATTGATTTTTGAAGAACATAACTGACGGTAAAATGGTCGTAAAAATTCCCTGAGGAATACCCAGGAATAAGTTCCTAGACCTAATTAAGAGGAAAGTACAGATGAAGAGATACCAGGAGGTAAGGGAACTGGCAACAGATAGGGAAGGTTGGAGGGCCGCAGTCAACAGGATTGAAAAACCAATGATGATTTATGTAAGTCTGTAACTTGACTCATTTATTTCAAGCGGGACGTTAAAAACTCCTCCACAACGGAATGACAGGGATACGAACCCGGATCTCTCGATTTCCGGCCGAGTGCTTTAGCCAGTTAAGCTACCAAGACGTCCTCTTCCCCTGTGGATTTTTTCCCGGATAGCTTAAAATTTGTCCACAACGGAAGTTTTTTTGTGGTGATTCTGAAAACATTATTGCGGTAGTTTTACAGAGTCAAAGACACTACACAGAAAAGAAGATCCAGATGGATTGAACACACCCTGAGACACAATGGGTTTTTGAAGAACATGGTTGAAGGCAAAATAAAGGGAAAAGTCCATAGAGGAAGACACAGGAATAAGTTCACGGACCAAATAAAGAGGAAATTACATAGGATGAGATACCAGGAGGTAAGGGCATTGAATAGGGAAGGGTGGAGGGCTGCAGTCAACCAATCTTAGGATTGAACGAACGAGGATGTTCAAGCGGAGTATCATAAAGGTATATGAAGGAAATATAAAGGCACAGTGGCCGATGTCTTTAATTCGTAATTAATTTGTCTTTACCATAAGACTTGTGCAGTCAAAGCTATCTGCCATTGTGAAATCAAAGAATACAATGGTGAAAGTATGAAATATTTTCCTCAAATACAATATAATTGGAGATAACAGAATATCACTCACTTTCGTCAGTCTCACTTGGTGGTATACCTGAAGATGATGTGAATGCACATCGAAACCTGGGTCGTTGTTTAATAAATCGAGTGGTTTTAGTAAAAGTTGACATCTTAAAATTTTTAATTTTTGGAGATAACAGATTGAGTTATTTCCCTTGGCCTCAAGAGGATTTTTATAAATAATTTAGCAATAGCTATTCATTTTGAAAAGCGGTTAATTGAAAAAGATAGCGCAACCGATAGTGAGGAAATTACATTGTTTATTCCGGAATATACCGGTTTTAAAGCGTAGCGATCCATATCGATATATCGAAATTCTATACTCGATATCGCGGTAGATCGATACATTCTTCGCGTTCTTAATTTTAGCCTACTCACCTTGTTATTTGACCAAATCTATCTAATTTGAGTTCGACACTGACAGGAGATGGAAAGTTTAGGGTTCACATCCTCAATCAGACAGATTGAAGCTTCTCTCTGCCCACGTATATATTCTGGGGGTCCAGCTCTTCTCAGCTGTTGCTTCACAATCCGAGGAGGATTCACGATTGGATTTCCCCGTGAGTGAAGTTCTAAGGGGAAACCAAACCGCCCGAGGCTATTGTTCGTATACATAGCCTAAATTTCCCAATTATACCCACTCTGAAATCCATAGTCATTCCATTTCCGTCCGAAAATGGCACCTTGAATCTCTGAGATTTTTTTTCGACAACTGACGCATTACCCGCGATTGTATTGGCTTTTGGATTTTTCGAAAATCCAGTGCGGCATCGGTATGGACTGAATTTGAGGTAAAATGCGGATAAAAGACGGAATCTTAGATGCAGAGTGCATATGTGCGCAACCATTTAATTTCTATTTCATAGTTCTCGATTATACCTCTATTCTAATCGAGGATTTCTTTCAAATGAACGAATTTCTCAAATTGCGCCGCAGCAGAAAAAATGAAGTCATACGCTCTTATAAGATCAGTATTATTTTAATATAGGTACCCACTAAAATTTTAGCAAAACATAAAGAAGGAAATTTTCCCAAAAACGAGCGAATTTATACTGTGCAGAAATGAGTAACGTCTGTTGCCAACGGAGACCAGGATACTTTTCTACCTTACAACGTCACGTTGAATTTTCAACACTACCGCCCTCTTTAATGGGACTGATATTTTCTTAGTAAGTCTGAGGTGCTTAACGAACCTGTGAATCATCTATGCATCATAAAGTTGGTTTTTATGAAATATTCATGCTCGAAACTATGACTGCTGATCATTTCTTCGGTAACTCTACGTGATAAATGGTAGGCAAGTCTATTGGAAGTTTGCATTTTTTTGACAAATGGAGCCACGGTTGAACTACCTTAAGGTAATACCCCACGAAATTACTTGGTAGCATTCCGAATAAAACAGCAAAGGTAATGCTTCTTAATACCCTATATGTATTACTTACAAACTCTATCGATTAAAGCGTTGAGACCATTTTACAAAGCGTATTGTTACTGTTTCAAAAATCGAGCTCCATTCTACGTACTCTAATTTGAACATTTCACAAGCCCCGGATGAACCATTTCAAACGATCCAAGACTCCATTTTCTGATTCCTGATCGGCGCACCAAAGCCACAGAGGGAGGCTCTGGTGAGCCTTCACATTGTTTTTAGGAGCATAATAAGCGCTTTTTGATGCACAAAAAACCTATTACTTTTACACTCTTCGATGGTGTTTTGGGATAGCTGCCGCAAAAGTTCCTGGCGCAGACCTGCGAGGCAATGAGGGGAGTTAGAGACAGTGCGGGGAGTGCGGGTTAAGGGAAAGTACAGAGGGGATGAGAGGGAGGCAATGAGAAAGTGAGGCAGGGAAACCAAACTACCTCGCTAAATAAGCTAGAACGCAAGGCCATTTGGCATGTGGTAAATATCACCCATCGATTTGATACCAATAGGGGTCCAATCTTGAGGTCTCATTGTGAGACGAGTCGAAATGGGACGGAAGGTAGTGGTGAGTCAACCCGATTATCGAAGCGCCGGTGTTGGCAGCAGTCGGCAGGTGTCTTCGCGCTGAACAAACTTTCCTCCCTCGTTTCGCAAGACTCTGAAAGTTGAATAGCACATGTACCAAAACGGTTCACAGCGCATCATCAAGAACTTTGGTTGGAGCTATAGCTTTTCCGGTCCATGAACAAACTTTTTAAGGTGATTGGAACGATTATCGTTTATATACAGGTTTGCGCGAAACTTTGTAGACGTATTGATAAAAGCGAAAAAAATTGCATGTTAACGATTTGGTTTCTAAGCGATTTCATGCAAATTAAACACGAAGCCTTAAGGAACTTCACATGTACTTCGGAGTATTTCATTGACATAAGTACTGATTTTCTCCTAAAATTTAAAAAATATGATTTCTTCATCACTGACATTACAACAATGATGGTTATTTCCGGCACATTGGTTGATGATGCTGTTTGAAGGGTAATCCATTAATTTTTTAAAGAATTAATTGAAAAGTAATGAAAATGTGCCCTGAATGACTCACAATTCGCGCTCCTCCTCCATAGAAGGCCGAAAATACTTGAAATGTCGGTAGGTTGTACCATATGGAACACCATAGTGAAAAGAAGAACAAGATGCATTGGACACACCCTAAGACAAAGGGTTTGTGAAGAACATGATTGAAGGCAAAATAGAGGGATAAGTCCCAGAGGAAGACGGTGGAATGATTTAACTGACCAAATGAAGAACAAATGACGCAGGAAAAGCTACCCGGGATTAAGAGAACTAGCATTGGATAGGGAAGGGTGGAGGTCTGCATTCAACCAATCTTAGGATTGAACATCCAATGATTCCTCTTTTTGTGCCAAAGTTGAAGGAATCAAATTCTTTCTTATTTATTTCAATTTAATTGACTCTGGAACTGTGTTCTTCGGAGTTGACGGAGGTCGCCGTTTTTTAACACCATAGTCCTCGGGGAAATTTCCTCGAGGCCTACGGTGGAAATCATTTCCGTTCGTTCATCGCGTGAAAGGCAGTTCTTTCATTACATCGGCGAGTCGGTTTCCGTGCTCGACGATGCGGGTCGAAGAGGTGGCGCACCAGAATCACCACTTGGGATCACATCCGATCGCGGCCCGGCTGGAGGTCAACTAATCAATTCAACGCTGTGTCCCTACGACTCGAAATCGCCACGTGTGTGAGTTAATAGTCACTCAATTTGGATTCCACATAAATACACTGAGACTAATTCAGAGGTCAATAAACTCTATAGCTAAAAATGCACAGTTGTGTTTCAAATACCATCATCATTGGCAGTTCAATCCCAAAGGCTACTTTTTACGGAACATTTTATTGCACCAACGAATTATCATAGATTGTACAAGAAAGGTTCTATTTCCATTTCAGTCATTCAGACAATCGTACAATTTTCCGCTTTACACGGTACCATTTAACTCATGAAACAGTGCATACATTCGTTAGTACAAAAAAATTCAGAGGCTGACAGAAGCGATAAAATGAGAGAGATATATTACCAAACAGATAGGCACAAGAACTCGTTCTCTCCGCGCACAATAAGCGACCACAATAAAAATGGAGTTCCACTAAATACACACCCATAATACACGTCACCATTTCACCTCCCAAAACCTTATCCCTTACATCTTTACACGGCTGGAGTTGTTACACCCTCGGTCACACGCCCATGCGGCGGTTCGCAGGGTAGTATGTAGATGTGGATGTAGAAAATGTACCGTGTAAAGCGGCCTTAAGATAGGTAGACTGTACAGTCTACTTATCTTAAGATCTGTCTCTATGACTGTATCTTAAGACTGTACAGTCTATCTATCTTAAGATCTATCAGACTGTACAGTCTACCTATCTTAAGGCCCTCCATCCTTCCCTATCTAATGCTAGTTCAGTTGCTCCCTAGTAATTATTCTTACGCACCTTACTCTTTATTTGAATATTTTCCAATATCTTTAACCCTTGGGATTCATCTTGAGACATTTTTCTCCATCTTTCTATCAATTAGATTCATCATAAAATCATTGTATCCCTCATTGTGTCCAATCCATCTGGTTCCTATTTCCTGTAATATGTTCTATTGAATTATTTCCTCTTCCATCCTGCTGAATATTTCTTCACCCTTTTATTATCCGTCCATTAAATTTTCATCACCCTCCTTCAATACCAAATTTCCAAAGCTTAAAATGTATTCCTGAAGATTTCCGTAAGATATTCCAGATCTACCTCTACACTTGTATAAGACCCGCGGACGTGTGTTCCAGGGGAAGCTACGAGACGGAAAAGGGAAATAACGAATGAGAATTTTATGTTATCGGTGTCTCGATAAGATTTTTTTGTAATCATCAATGTTGAATTTCCCCCTTCTTAATCCATCTAAAAGTTGTGAGATACAACTTTTAGAAAGATTCGCTCTGGTTAGGCCACACCTGGAATACGCCGCGAGCCTTTGGGACTCTGGTCATTATGATTTATGCAAAAAAATTAATAATATACAAAGAAAAGCTGCGCGCTTCGTTAAAAACTGCTACGATCGAACATATAGTTTTTCTCAGCGTTTAAAGGGATTAAGGTGGGAGCCCCTAAAGACTCGGAGACTACACGCTAAGCTTAGCTTATTTGAGAAATTCGGAACTGGTGTGTTTTTGTGCGACACACAGAATATTATCATGACGCCTCACTATATTTCTTGGTCTGGCAGAAGCGATTGAATAAGCGAGATACGTTGCCGAACATATAGATGCAAAAACTCGTTCTTCCCGCGCACAATAAGCGATAACAGTAAAAACTGAGCTCCATTAAATATACTCCTATAATACACGTCACCATTTCACCTTTAAAAACCTTATCCCTTGCATCTTTACTCGGCTGGTGTCCAAAACCCCCTGCCACACATCCATGCGGCGGCTCACAGGGTAATATAAAGATGTAGAAGAGGGACAGCATGGGGAACACACAATAATTAGAAGTTACTAATAGTACGTGTTAATTTTGGGGTTGAAATGATTTCATCAAGAGAAACTTTAGCAGTAGGCTTTGAGGATGCGCAGTGATTTGAGTGGCGACTTTGGGAGATTTTTTCAAAGATCAAACAAGCGTGAGGAAAGAAGATGTCTTGGGTCATCCACCAAAACAGATTCTTAGAAGATATTCCTCACCGCTCCGCCGCCTTTGGCAATGCCTCCCTATGTTTCATAATTTTCCGCCACTAAGCCTGAAAGCCTACTGCGCTCGGTCGTCTAGGTGCTGCCAACTGAGTCGCATTTAAAACTTCGAATGATACAACATGAGCTGTTCAGTTAAAAACCAGCCAATAACTCCTGGTCGGTAAAAACAACTTTAAAGTAATGATGGGGGTGTTTGTCGTGGACTGCAGTTTAACTACACTATAACTCCTTGGTTTTATTTGGGGTGGTGAAAAATGAGATAATTTTTCGCCACTAAGGCACAATTGAGTTGGTTGGGAAGGTTAAACCTCTCTGGAAAGAATTATACAGCATCAAAATGAAAAATTACTGCCACTAATTTAGTTTTTTTACAGTGCTCTTTAAGCATTTTAAACAATGGAATTTATTCGATAATAACATTAATTTTGAAACATGACGTATTTGTATTTTATATATTTAATATAAATTATATTTAAATAATAATATTTACACAATTTAAAATTCAACATTACCTTCATAACGTACCTTTTTTAAAATTTCACAATTTCGTATGACAGTTGGAACTATTTATTTCAGAGCTTCACCAGGCACGCCATTGTCAGTGAATAGCGCAACACATTAATCTATTCAAATTGTTTGACAAACCGCCGAAAGAGATATAACTTTCCACACACACATAATCCGAAGCGTTACAATTCTGTTTAGCGCAGCAACTAATTGGAAAAGTCTCTTAGAAAGCAGATATTTCAATGATTTTGACACGTAACAAATTTGACTCGCTCGTCAAAGAGGGTTAATAGACGGAGGGAAACCAGGCGTCTTCATTAAACCACTCTAAAGGTAGTTTGAGTAAAATATAATTTTACCCAAAAATCAATGAATTTGGTTTCTTTTTTAAGAAATATATCCCACCCTTACGAATGTACCAAAATATCATCCCCTTACCGCACACCTTTCTGTCACCTTCCACGAAAGATACCAGCCATTTTACGTGGAAAATGGTTCGTGTCTACATTCCAGTGAGACTTTATTTAAAAAATGAGGAAATTCTAACTCCTAGATCTAGTCAAAAAATTAACAGGGCGTAGTTTTAATGTTTCTCATATATTTTTTAAATAAATCATATTGTCACCGCAGTAATTTTTTCGGGATCACAAAAAGCCTTCCTTTGCGAAGGAGTTTTGAACGTACCGCACGAATGTTAAATATGAGTCAAGTTAAAGACCTTTAAGTCTTTAAGAGTCTTTAACTTGACTCATATTTAACATTCGTGCGGTACGTTCAAAACTTCGCAAAGGAAGGTTTTTTGTGATCCTGAAAAAATTACTGCGGAGGCAATATGATTTATTTAAAAAATATATAGATATTTTTATTTGATTTATTAGAGTTTCAGTAATATAAAATAATACTATTCCATAATTATTAATGCAATATTTAATTCATGCTTCCTAAAGCTGCTGAAGTTTAAATGTATAATTCGAAAATGGCCTCCATTAGGACTAGGGAACTATCCCGCTCAAACTACCTTAACGAAAGTCCCCAAGCGGCCAGCGGTCCAACGCCTCATTTTTCGGACTGAAAACTTCTGAATATTCTACCATATGACACCCAAGGATGGGTCGGGATTTTTACAAAAAAATCACCGCCAAAGCCGGGATTCAAACCAGGACCCCCGGGATAGGAAGTCAGAGATTCTCTAGCTCCTTATTCTTGCCACCGTACCCACCAAATCCTACACGTACTACAACAGAATCTGTAATCGATTCGCTTCAAGAAGCCTAAATTAGGGATTTTAAAAAGTTGAAGGCGACCCGAGTTCTATACAGAACTGAATAAAAGACTTCAGACTGATGTCGACATTTACATACGTACTACCAGAAACACATCATGGAAATAACTAGTGCAGAAAACCGTAGATTAGGATTCGTAAAAAGGGTTCTAGGCAAATGATATGAGAGAGTACGAGAAAGAAGCTATTTTACACTTGTCAGGCCTCATTTAGAATATGCCGCTAGTATATGGGATCCGTACGAAGAAGGTATGATAAAAGAATTAGAGCGCGTGCAATGGAGATCCGCTCGGTTTGTTAAAGGCCATTATGATAATTGTTTAAGTGTTACGAGTTTAATAGAGGAACTAGGATGGGAATTAGTATCAGAACGCAGGTTAAAATTTAGGTTAAACCTTTTAAGTAAATTCGAAACCGATTTGTTCACAGATGACGTTAGATATATATTAAGAACCCCTGCGTATTATGCTACGTTTGATCAAATTAACAAGATTAGAGAGATTGATTGTCGTACCGATAGATTAAAAATGTCATTTTTCCCGCGTGCCATAAGAGAGAACGATAGGCAGCGTAGCAAAGGGATAGGTAGGTGAAATATAGTTAGAGTAGTCTGTAGTGCATGATACATATAATAGCAACCAATTATCCCTTTCTTATTATGTAGATACTAACCATCTAGCTGCATGTGATCCTATTATCTAGCATGTCTCCATTACCTAGTTGCATGTCAATAGTGCACGTTTGGTGATCTTCACCCCCTGCCACACACCCTCGTGGTGGCTCGCAGGGTATCACGTAGACGTACCCTGTGAGCCACCACATGGGCATGTGGTAGGGGGTGTTAGGACTCTAGCCGTCTAAAGACGTAAGGGATAAAGGTTTTGGGTAGAGGAATTGTGATGTCTATTATGGGAGTGTATTTATTGGAGCTCATTTTTTATTGTAAACACTTATTGTGCGCGGAAAGAATGAGTTTTTGTACCTATCTGTTCGGCTATGTATCTCTTTTATTTTATCGCTTCTCTCAGACCTATAGCTGTAGTGAGGCGTCATGATAACTCAGAAAAAGTGACTGTTTGATACATTGAAATAGTAGGTTTGCTTACGAATTTTACCCATTCATAAAATCGTGAATACAACATGTATGCCATTAAGTTACAAGTAAATGGGTACAATTCTCCGGTACATACTTTCACTTGATTCGCAAGTGTTTCCCAGAGCCTCAGATTCAAACTTAGTAGTGCACACTGCTTCAAACGGAGCATACGAATGGTTTTCCAGGAGAAAACAACAGCATTTTTTAAATATTCTAAGTTACTAGTGATGATAAAAATGAATAGTAAGATGACCTAAGCCACTTCTGGGTCTGACTCAGAGTATTTTTCCAGTGATAGTATGTACTGTGTAAACTTGTCTAGTTTTGGCTTGGAGAGTCAGTATCTCTCTTAAAACTGAAATACATCCCAGCGAAAAATATTTTATTCAATTATTTTGTTTGGAGCTAGAGAGAAATATCTTTAATTGAGCTTTTAGCATAACAAGATTGAAGTCATTTATAGCGATACAAAAGTACAGCTTGCGTCCAAGCACCTCCTGCCCCACACTCTTTTGGGGCCTCGTTGGTACAAATCGAAAGTTACAACACATATTGAATTCACGTACTTTAATGCGACAAAATTTCAAAATATGATCCAAACAAATTTCTACTTAGTTTGATTGAATATAACTCTTCAAAATCAAATGAACAAATCATAGCGTATCGTAAATTATAATCCACTTCCGTTGCTACTTTCAAAACCATTACTACTATAGGAAATTTACTCATTGCGTGAAATTCGGGGTCCAATCAACGATATGTCAACGTCTTTAGCTCAAAAGCTGAAATATATGTGCCTCAGCACTCAGCTTTATTCTTTTAAAAGATGGATAAAGATTTATCCACTCATTTGAAGGCATGCTTACTGTACAAGTTTCATATTGAAGTAATGTCATAAGATGTTGGAAAAAAGTAGCGTTTTTTCAAGTATATTCAATGAGTTAGATTACATATTTGGTTGACAGAAACAGAAAAGTTGAATGGAAAAAAGTCAAATGTAATATTGAACTGAATCTTACATTCGTTGAGACTTGAGAAGTATCACAAAAAGCCAACATAGGAGAGATACTACATCCTCAGATTCTTTGCATTGGCATAATTTCGGTAACGTCGAGGTTTTCCGCGAAAATCTTATATTTTATTTTGAAATAGGCTTATAAAGGGACACCATTAATGTTTATAAATGCTTCCATAATTATGCATAAGTTCGAAATATTTTGTCGTTTTTTCGTTAATATAAAACTTTTGTCCAAGTATCCTTAAATTGGATCCCGTTTTTTGTTAAGATACCAAGTATCCACTAGAGACAGTGCGCATATCCTTTAAAAGACCTGAAAACAATAAACCAAAGAGTAGAAACTTCACGTATTCAATTATTTAAGACCAATAGTAGCATATTCTGAGGGGGGTCATAATGTACCTTCTAGGAACGTTATTGATGATGAAGGAAAATAAATTTTTGCACAAAACACGATTTCTTTTACGATTTTTTCGATACTTTGCTTCAAATTCAAGGACTTAAGTAGATTATCTTTTATAACTTTGTAATAACTGAGTCTTTTGGAAAAAAAACGCTATCATTAGGAGGAAATTGCGAAGCATACAGTCATGACTACATGGGAATAGGTCGTTATGCCATATTTTTAGAGAAATTTCTCTAGAAAATTTCAGAAAAAAATTTCAATAACTCCATAACTACGCTGAGATAAGGTAGAAACCCCCTGAATTAATGATATGAAGGAGGATTACTGTTTTACTCTTGCACCGAATGACAGAGCATATTGCCAACAAATTAATGCCACTTACTTAATTACACGGCGTGAAGATTTACTCGCATTTTTTCCTAGAAAATACTGAGGCAAACACACTTACTATGGACGACATGGCACATTAAATCAACCCTTTGGAGGTTTTCGGGTCCAAACCCAATCGATTTCCTCCGAGAAGAACAAAACCGCTTGAAACCATTTGCCAGACTCCGGAGATGAAGACTAACTTGCACGGACGTAGTCCTCAAAGCTAGAGACGCGTTATGTTTTTGTCACCACCCTGGCAACTCACCAGTTTGTCTCTCTCGTATGTAGTGAATCACCCCTTGGAACATGCTTCTAAAAGGGTGCGTTAAAGTAAAAACGTAAATTTTTTTATTTCAATTTTATGGACTCAAACACAGCTGGGAGAGGACGCGAAAAACGTCAACGCGGTAAAAAGTCTTTCTATTTTAAAATTTTTAAAAGCACGGGTGTCCGCGGGAGAGGATTTATGGTCGTCGCCGCGAAAGAAGCGTGTCGCACGACGAACTCAAAGGCACCGGGAGATGGCGATAGAGGTCGTATTTTCCGCGTCGCCGAGCTGTTACCTTCACCGGAGTCCCCCCCCTGGTAAACATTCGATTTTTTACGAACGTAGAACATTGAACCCGACTAGCCAAAATAATCTGTTATTTTGTTCAATTATTGAACAAAATACGAGACACATATCTGTTGAAGGAAGTGGCCCAAAAAGTTTGGCCGCAAACATCTTTTGAGGAAACATAATATACGACAAATATAAAGAACTAGCAAAATATATGAAGTAAAGGTTCGTAAGAGTAAAAAATGTCGCGAAATTCATGCATAGATGTGAAATATTGCTGCCAAATGAACTACGCAAATATCCCCTCGTAGCAAGACCCAGGGAAACAGAACTGTCTTAGCAAATAACAAAAAACTTGTATATAAAACTATTCAATCGCCAAAAATGCACAAATAATATGGTACTCAGCAAAGCGCGCGGGACCAGAGATAAGTACCCAAGATGGTATAATGCGCCTTGAAAAATTGACTTTACCAGGGGTAAATAATAATTTTAACCTGGTTCCGAACCTGAGTCTTCAAATTTCAAGTCACTGTTACACTGTGAACAAGCAAGCATACACCACAGGCAACTTGAGAATTTCAGGTTCGAATCCCAGTAAAGTCAAAAGAATATGTAAACGCAAATTTCTACCTCGAGTGCATCATTGAAAATATATGAGGTATCTATTACTGCGAAACTAGAGGAATTACAATGCAAAGATAAAATCAAAAATTTCTCACATAAAACACACAAAAATAAATGTAGTAGTAAAGAAGGCAAGAAAAGCTATACTGAAAATCCAGAACGATAATTACAAAATGAAAACTGTGTAAGAAAAGAAAAACGAAACTTCACATAAAAACAGAAAATTCTCAGACAGTGAAATGAGAACATAATATCCCGCTACGGAGACCAAAAGAGAATGATCAACAAAAGAATGGCCAAAAAATTTGACTGATTGACTTCTCTTATCAAACCCCAAAATATCAACTTAGGAGGGTCATAAAAGTCAAGACAGGTTTAAGGTGGCTTAGGCTTAACTATGCTCGTCAAGACAAACACTACGCTACTCATTTTTATGTAAACAGCTAAAAAGACCCCGCTTGCGGTGATGATGTTGGCTACCTATTGAATTCCGAAATGGAGGCTCAAAATATGCAGATAATTCTACGAATATTGTGGAAACCACTAGACTGAAAGACGTGGATTTACTTCACAGCGTAGGAATAGCTAAAATTTACAACCTTTTTGACAAATTATCATACATACCCAGTAGAAAATAGCTATTCAAATCAGAAATTAAACGGCAATATTTTTTGTAAGTTCTTCAATTCTAATTTTACTTCCATAAATTCTAATAAATTCTTATAATACAAGTCCTTTCCGGATTCGATAATTAATAATTTAAACATTGCCATAAAGAGGCACATATGACTAGCCATAAGAGCAGACTCTATCGCTATTTTCATGAAATTACCGCTTTTTTACTTCAATTACGGCAGTAATTCGCCGATTACTTTAAAAAAGCATGCGGTAATATGCCAAAATGTAACTTTTATCCATTTTCTCAGGACCTTTTGCTCCTTACAAACAGTTTGTATTAAAACCAAGAAAATGCTTTCTGAAGTTTTTTCTGCTCTTATCTGAGCACTCGCCAAAAGAGTCCATGCTAAAATTTCCACTTTCTAGACGGAATTGCCATTAAACCAGCCCGAAAAACTCATTTAATTTTCATCTCAGTTTTAGAAAAGCACTTCAAGGAGGCAGAGATACACATGTATTAAAATTTTCTGAAAACCTGGAATGGATGACCCTGAAGTCAGAGCCACATTAAAGGAAATGAAAACAACAATGGAAGACACAGGAAACCGAAATAAATTCGGGAAAACAAGTCATAACATTCAGGATTTCCAGAATAAGTTAAATAGAGGTTGAGCATCGACAGAAGAATAAAAAGATATGCCAGGAGAAAAAAATGGAAAAATATCAGGGGAAATATCAGGGAAAAATATAAAAAAATAAACAATAGAACGTAAATCATGAAAACAATGTTTAAAGCAGTCCATAAATGGCGAATTTATCCCGTATTATGGCATAAAAGGCCATAATACGGGATAAACAATTACTCAAGATGCTACCATGTAAAAAAGGAGAAAAGAACGTACCAAATTGTATGTGGGTTACCGAAGAGGTTACAAAGACGTAGTAATTTGAAATTGAAAGAAACTGAAATGGAAAAAAAAAATACATCAAACCACTAGACTGAAAGACGTGGATTTACTTCACAGCGTAGGAATAGCTAAAATTTACAACCTTTTTAACATATTATCATACATACCCAGTAGAAAATAGCTATTTAAATCAGAAATTAAACGGCAATATTTTTTGTAAGTTCTTCAATTCTAATAATACTTCCATAAATTCTAATAAATTCTTATAATACAAGTCCTTTCCGGATTCGATAATCAATAATTTAAACCCAAATATACTTTGATGCTCGGTTCATTTGTTGAAGATATTGTTGAAGTTCAGCAGTGGTGAATGAAACAATCAGAAGGCTTTAAAACACATAACCTGCCTCTTTTATAACGAACTCTATAAAGTAGTTTCATCTAGATTTATTTTCATATAAAAACCTTGAATTTGGCCTCATTAAAAAAGAAAAGATATATTCCTTCCATTGATAAAATATAAGCCACTTAATAAAGCACATTTTGTAAAGTATGCTATTCGTCAAAAAATACCAGCCATTTTCCATGCTGAGTGGTACGGGTATGCCGCCTATATCTTAAAAAAATGAAGAATTTCTAACCAATAAATCTCTTTAGAAGTTAAACTGTGGGTAGTTCTAATGTTTTCTCGACTATTTTTCAATTAATCAATTATCCCACAGCAGTAAATTAAACAGAATTATCAAAAAACGGTAGTGGAGGCAATTTCAGCGGTCGGCGTGAAGGAAATGGGTGAAGACCTTATAAATGTGTAATTAGTAAATATCTTCAAGAGTAATGACTTTTCAACTCCAGTTTTCAAACGAGTAAATACTTAACCAGCAACTTGGAAACTAGGCTTAAATATTAATGAGTTTTTATGTCATAAATAGACTTTTATCAATAGTTCATTGAACTTGCAATACAAAATCATTGAAAAAAGCCATAAATTCATAAGTAGACTTTTCTCTAAAGTTCATTGGACTTGCAAGGCAAATTCATTGAGAAAAACCACGTGGGAGTAGTAATTCACAACCTCTGGAGAAGGTCTGCAAATAAACCAACTGGGAGCTAATTGATTTCCACCGTCGGAAAATTACGCACTTGACTCTTAAGATTCGGATGATAAAAATAGCCCAAAATCTTCATGATTTACGAGGTAAACATTCGCCTTTTTTCTGGCGTCCGTTGAACTCGCAGGCCAAAGCCTTTGCGAGGTCTCACGTGGGGAAGATCGCTATCTACGTCAGGACAACGTCCTTAAATATTTCTCATCAGGATAAATAATTGGCATCAACAGGAAACCATGGACCCTAGCCCTTCTCGTAACCTGTAATATACTTGAAATCTTCTTACGAAACACAGGGGAAAACTTGTCAATGTAACATTCCAGTTCGTACTCTTGCACCGTCATCGTATATATGAAGGCAGATGAGATGTAAATAACTTGTATTGCAGAATATATATTCATGTGATTTATTATATTAATAAAGTCAATAGTATATAAAAAAGAAAGTCTATTTTATTACAAAACTGAGGATAATCTAATTATTTGTCATAAAGTTTTAAATAATATTTTCGAAAAAAGGATATGTGGAGCAAATCCAACATTGTTGGAAAATTCCGATAGTTTTAAACGAATGGCGAGATAAGCCGCAACTTTAGAATCATCAACGTATATGAGACATAAAGTTTGAAAAGCTGTTTTCGCACAAACATGCTCTGTATGCCATGATTATTTTTCAGATTTTTATTCGAAGTAACCGCTTTTAGCATTTGATAAATAGGCCTGCACGACATTTCAACTCAACACTTTGCCATTTTCAAGGAAAAAACGAACCTTAAAATTGACATAAAGTGTCGAAACTATGGTCGGTTTGCGTAAAAAAATGTGGAAATCACTCCTGAATTTTTTTAAATTCCTACCATCATGGATATGGAATATTTTCTCCAAGTAACGCCGGAAACTCTTTCATGCCAACGTTCAATTTTGCTGTTCACGTTCATGTGTTTTCTATGTTGTGGACATAACATAGCGCAACAGAACGCCTTGGAAAAACTGAACATATCAATTTTTGGAGAGATAGCACGACACTTTCTGGTTCATTGACAAAGGAAGTATCGCGCCTCGTGAAACAGTTTTACTCATGTTACAGGAGCCTCCCTGGGGACATCGCATACCGCAGCTTCAGGAACAAAACAGAAAAATAAACGAAATAAATATCTCAGCATATCGCAGCTTCAGGAACAAAACAGAAAAATAAACGAAATAAATATCTGCTCCCGCTAAGCAGAGTTACAGATCGAAATTCTGCGTAAGACCGCGAATTAACTGACGCAGCGAACGGTTACGTTGACGGGTTGGAAGAATATGGTTTTTCATGTGTGATTAATGGGTTGATCGAAAGCATGAAACTGTAAGAATAGATTTTTTATGACGACCATTTTCAATGCCTAAAGAGCATTTAAAAACTATTATTCATTTCCAATTAGTAGCCGAGACACGATTTAGACAATTACTTGTAGATGACACGGATCATTGGCTGTTCAATACTAAGATTGTTTGACTGCACCCCTCCACCCTTCCCTATCTAATGATAGTTCCCTTACCTCCTAGTATCTCCTCCTCTGTACTTTTCCCTTTCTTTGTTCCATAAACTAACTTCTGGGTCTTCCTCTGGGAACTTTTCCCTCCATTTTGCCTTCAATTATATTCCTCACAAACACAATGTGTCTCATGGTGTGTCCAATCCATCTGGTTCTTCTTTTCTCTCTGGTGTTCCTTATGATCCTTTCCTCTCATACTCTTCTGCACACTTCATCATTTCTTACTTTTTCCGTCCATATCATCTTCAGCATTCTCCTCCAACACCAGGTTTCGAAGGCTTCTAGTCTTTTCCGGTCAGCTTTTCCACTGGTCCACGAAAAACACTTCAGGCGCTAAAACTGCCGTGGAACTGTAGGTACTAATTTTTCAATACACATCATCATGAATACGAATACATTTTGACGTTTCATGAACGCTGCAGACGTTTAAAAAATTGAATTAGCCTCGTATGATACGCCTCCAATGTCTATTACTATCAATTTCGATGCCAATTACATCATTTTCAAGTGATGTTACTGTGTAAGCTGTGTATAGGGTGCAAAGTCGAAAATGAGCCAAAAGAGCACATTATTATCTTTGGTAGATTATGAAAATGAAAAGCTACCGGGTGGTGCAGAGAATGTCAGTATACCATCCTACAGTACCTCCAGTAAAGTCCTCGAGTACAGAAAACTCCAGTACCATCCAGAAGCTCCTCATTTTTCTATCCTGCCAAAGATGTTACTCATCCTGGCCCATTTTGGACTTATCATCCTTAAACACACTGATTAGTGTATTTGAGTACGATGTCAAAATCATGTTTTAACAATCTAATTTTTGTTAACCGTGAGATGGCTAATCATTTACATCAACTTCATGGTAACCGGGAAAATTAGTTTGTTTCAATGGGTGAAACTGTCTGCTAGTTGTGATCGTCGCTATGTTCAAATCACACGTTCTCAATTGTGAGAACGCATTCGATTTTCATTACCGGAAGACAAATAATCAGAAATAATTATACCAGGCTTAGGAGCTATTTGATATTGACGCCTTACGTACATCCATTGCACAAACGTAAAACTATTTCTGAGGCGCCCGACGAAGAAATTCAATCACGGCATGGAGAATGTAAATTCTGCCAATACTAGGATGAAAATTTCAAAGCCTGCATAGTTATTATTAATTAACCTTAATTATCAAGAACTTTGCGAGATGCTTTATTATTATATTAATATATATCATTATATATATTATTATATATATTATTATATTACTATATTATTATGAGATTTATCAAGATGATTTGAGCAGTCCTTAAAAAGGAACCTGAGAGGCCGCAAACCGGCAAAATTAGCGTGGAATCTAATGAGTCATTTATCCACAGTTAAACAGAAAAAGAATTGGTAAGATATATCCAACATCGGAGTTTTATTTCAATTATTTTTTGAACTGTTGTTACATGGAAGTACATTTACCGCTTCATCATAAGCCGTTCAATCCCAAGATTAGGTGACTGCAACCCTCCACTCCGTTATTCCTTTCGGTCCGTCGCGTCGTTCCTTTCAATTCATCTGCTGATACTATCGGTGTAATTAGCAGTACTTTTTTCTTTGTATAAATGAAACATTTTTACGAAATAATGTCAAATTTGGGATGTTACCTTCTATCTTTAATTTCATCAAACATTCTTAAACGCCGTCATTGCAGTATACCTAGTATTTCTAGGTTTTTTTACTTTCTTTAAATACCCAGGAGAGATTAAAAATAAAAATACTTGGACATCAATAAAAAAAGGAGCGGTGAACGAGTGAAAAGTAACGGGTCGTAAAAAGGACCAGTCCAGAGCGAACTAGTTCCCAAAAATTAACGGGTTTGCCCGTCTCTTGCACTTTCCTCTCTATTTGGTCCTTAAAAATACAGCTGGGTTTTCCCCTAGAGACTTTTCTGTCTATTTTACCTTCATTTATGTTATTCACAAACCCCCTGCATCTCAGGGTGTATCCAATCCATCTTGTTCTTCTTTTCTGTCTGGTGTTCCATAAGGTCCTTTCTCCTACTACTCTTCTGTACACTTCATCATTTCTTATAATATCCATCCATTTTATCTTCAGTATCCTCATCCAGCACCAGGTTTCGAAGGATTCTAGTCTGTTCTGTCAGCGATTTCAATGGTCCACGCCTCCGATTCGATTCATAGAGTGCCACGCTCCACACGAATATTTTCAAATACTGTTTCCTAGTTCGCAGTTCTATCTTCTTTGAGCACAGCAGTTGTCTTCAAACCATGAACGCTTTCTTAGCCTGTGCTTTTCGCCGCTTAATGTCCGTTGTACTTCATCCGTCCCACGTGATGGTACTTCCGAGATAGGTGTAGGAATCCACTTGCTCTAATTTCTCTCCTCTCAGTGTGACTTCTCAATTCAGCTTTCCCCTTCCGCATACTAGGGTTGTAACCTTCTTCTTATTTATTTTAATTTAGTTTTCTTTGAGAACTTGGTCCATGCGTTTAATGATTTATGAAGACTATAAAAATTTAATAATTATAATAATGCGTCTTTATTGGGGCGATATTGAGTCTGAGGCAGTTCCGTCTTCCATATAACCCATCGTCACAAAAATAAATGAAATAAGGGTGATGAAGGGCATTTACACTTGTGGGAAAAACGTTAGGAAATAAGGAGGTGATATCCTTGATGAAAAAAATCCACAGTGAATCCAAAATCTCTGAGGATATACTCGACCTCCCCGACGGAGGGAAAATGTTTTTCGAGTGTGTGGGATGAAGTCAAACTTTTCCGTCAGCGGTTGAGAATATTCGTTCGGATACATACGCACTTCGCAGTCACATAAATAGAGACCATTGAGATGAATTGAGAGGGCGCCAGCTATTGTGACGAATACTTTTGGGGTGACGCGCTAATACTGCAATTTTACAATGTATTCCTTCGATAACTTACTAGAAATCAGCATGCATTTACTTCATACTATATGGACTATATTTACATGCATAATTTATCTTTTTAATTAATAATTATCCTCATTCCTGGTGAAAACTAAGGTAAAATCGAGTAGAATCGATAGAAATAAGCAACCAATGTAGTTTCAATAGTGACTTGTGCAAGTAGAGGACGCTTGCTATGATGGCCAATGCTGGAAGCTGTAACTTGGATGTAACCTGTCCGCCATCTTTGTTAACCCCGATTTTCCTTCAGCTTTTACAGGATGACGCACAAATTATGCACTAATTCTATATTTTCCTTCGAAAACGTACTAGATATCAGCATGCAAAAACTTCTTTAACATGCGCTCTCCTGACACATATTTTTTACACATTAAAATTAATAATATTCCGCATTTCTTGTGCAAACTACGGTAAATTCGAGTAAAATCTATTACCTTACGTTACTAATATATGTTCAAGATTCACTTGCTATACATTTCAAGCATATTGTGGTTATTTTTGCTTTACGTCCGCTAATTCATTCATTCCGTCATGGTATCTAAAAACTACTACTAAAAAACGCTACAGGTTGAAACAAACAAAAATATAGGCGATAATGCCCAAAAGTTAGGGATAAAGTATACAAAAAAACAGAAATATATGTGTGGTTCATTATTTTTTTCATTTAGGTAGATGTTTTCTACCTGCAACTCCAAAAATACGTAGAATATCGCTATAATATCTCATACATTCTATCTCATATCACTAAGTACACTCCTTCCTAGCTCAGGATACATTTAAAAATCTCTATATCACGTTAAACACTATTAATTTCAATATTTCTGCGAATGGAATGTTATCTATGCGTGGTTTAGAAACAAGATACTTCAAAGATGTATGGTTCGTCATACGAGACACGTCATGCGCTGTAGCGGAGATGGCTTTGGAGTTGTAGTGAACAATGTTCACTGAACATAGTGCAGGGCGCCTACTTTGGCGGCAAAGTGAAATGAAAGTTTAGCCTTTGAATAATTGCTAATGCATGTAATAATTAGTCAGTAGGAGTAAATTAGCTGGTCATCTGTCTCAAAACAACTCTTTTATCTAGTAATTAAGTCTCCAAGCGGTTTATTGCGCATCCGCCATCTTGGCCACTTATGGAACTCACAACAACATGCCATAAATTAATAATCGAAATTAACCAATTAATTTATCAAAAGTTTCGGCAACACTTATTGAAGGGTTGCCATGGCTTATGGATCTGGCCATTAGATATTTAAGAGGTACATACCTACATCATTAAGGTAATATTCGCAGGTATAAGGAAATAGGGACAAAGAGTACGTATCTCGAACAAGCTCGTCCCTGAAAAATCTCTCGCTGAATCTTTTCCTGCATCACAAATTGCTATCGACCGGCGGCACAGACACACACTCGCGGGCAAACATCCAACGCAAACTCTCATTCGATGGGCCCTCTTTGATAGTCGGCCCACTAACAATTGAGCGGGAGGCTGCGAGAGGAGTGGAGCGGGTAAGAGGGGCGGAGAAGTACCTCATGCGAAAGAGGACCCCCCTCCAAACTCCACCCCGGAACAATAAATCCCGACTAAACCCCCACAAAATCTCTCCAACGTGGCCGCTGACGGTTGCCAATGCGGCCCACGCCAATGGGGAAAGTTGCCCATCTGACCACCCCTGAACCGAGTCCAAGAAAGTAAATTTTTTGGTCTCTTTTTCTTCGGTCGGGAAAATAGAAACTTGGACTTGGAGGAGAAGATGAGGAGATGAGCTTACGAACAGGAACTCTAGGCGAAGAGGAAACCCACGTCTACCCATCTCTACGTATCCACCGCCAAGAAATTCCAGTCAGTGCGAGCTAGAGCCATTGTCTTGTATCTTTTCAAGTTTTAAAAATTGCAAAAATAAAACAATTGGTGAATGAAATAAGGAGGAATAAACAAATTAGCAGAATGGCCGGCTAAAGCTCAAACGATAGGTACTAATAGTGTTGTCGGAAGAAAAAGTGAAAAATTCAACACATTGAAATATTAAGAAAAACGTTAATTGTTTTTTGGCTTATTTGTCACGAGGAATTTGAATTTCGACTTCAGAAAACTCAGTAAAGTCGTTCATAAAAGATGTTTATTCATTTGGCTATAGATGTGCTTACAGGATGTTTTGTAGAATCCTACGTAATCGGTTTCTAAATAAGCACTTATGGCTAAGACCATGCTTTGTTAGGCCACATGAGACACAGTTAATACCATGTTACTACATGGACTTTATTAGCATTTTAATAAAAATAGTGATAATTCGGTCAAAGTCAAATTTCCAAAAGATTAATTATTTCTCCACGATATAAACACACATTAACTGTAAATTACTTTACCTTGTTATATACAATGTTTACCTTATCATATACAATTATTACATAACACAAACAATGCAATGGAAAAGCAAAATTACTTCCGCCTCTGCCTTTGTACATCTACATCTTCATACTACCCTGCGAGCCGCTGCATGGGCGTGTAGCAGGGGGTATTAGGACACCAGCCGTGTAAAGATGTAAGGGATAATGTTTTGGGAGGTGAAATGGTGACATGCATTATGGAGGTGTATTTAATGGAGCTCAGTTTTTACTGAGGTCGCTTATTGTGCGCGGAGGGAACGAGTTTTTGTATCTATCTGTTCGGTAATATTTCGGCTCTCTTATTTAACCACCTCTGTCAGACCTAGAGATGTAGTGAGGCGTCATGATAATATTCTTTGTCGCTCTGAAACACACCACTTCTGAATTTCTCAAGCAAACAAATCCTACCGTGTAGCCTCCGAATCTCTAAGGGCTCCCACCTTAATTCCCCTAAAAGTAGTGAAAAACTATATGTCCGCTCGTAGCAGTTTTTGACGAAATCTGCAGCAATTTTCTTTGTATTATAGTAAGTTTTTAGTTAAATTTTTATGAACAAGGTCCCAAAGGTTCGCGGCGTATTCGAGGCGTGGCCTCACCAGAACGAAGTAGCATCTATCTTTTACTTTTTCACCCGAGGACCTTCCTTAGTACATGTAATCCTGAGGGTAACCTCAAAACATGATTTCCGCTGGGATGCCTATATTTCTCCAATTTTTGCATGTTATCCAAGCTAAGATTTTAAAATTCTCTGAGTGGAACAAAATACCTTATTTTAGTTTAAATGCTCTGGCCTAGGGCCATTGAAGATTTAGCTCATTTATCTCAACATTTAACGAGCATTAACATGGCCTGCATCATTTAGGCTCAGACATTTACGATAGATTACCCACGGAAGTAAATTCCATCACAATGACATCAAATTTTATGAAATACTTATATTTCTCCCGCAAAAGAAAGCATACTAAAGCATCGCTGAATTCTATTACAATAATAACTATAAATGCAGTGAGACATGACTTATTTTTTGTACATTTCATGTGTTCGTGTTTATGTATGTTTATTCTGGCAAGGGCGTTTTCATTTAGACGATGTCGATGCTCTTTCTGAGTGAGAAATGGCCTTCTATTCCATTCCCTTTTTTATGGTAGAGGTTGTAATGGCAGGTGATACTCTAACACTGAGATTTCCACGATGTATTTCATTATTTAATACGATGCTTCCGTAGAAAAGCAATTTCAATTGATGCACCAAATTCTGTACAAATCCAATAAAATTACGGATCCCAGAAGCTCCCTATCTTCTGATCATCCATCCTGATCATTTTTTTCCATTTAACTCACAGTTCCTAACATCTTGTCTTTTAATACTGGATTTAAGGTAGTTAGAGCGAAATTTCATTTCTCTAGAGATAAATGGATATGATCTAACTTTAAAGAAAAATATCTCACCCTTTCAAGAACACCAAACTATTACCCTCTTGCCAAACAACTTTCCGTGATATTTGCCGAAAAATACCGGCCATTTTAAATGGGAAATGATGCGTTCACGCAATGCAGAGAGACACTACTTAAAAAATTATGAATTTATAACTCCTAGATATCATAAAAAAATTAACTGTGTAGTTTATATGTTTCCTCAACTATTTTGAAAAAAAATCGCATCGGTCGTCGCAGAAATGTTTTCAGAATCACAAAAAAACCTTCCGTTGCGAAGGAGTTTTAAATGTCCCACGTGAAAATATTTAGTCAAGTTAAAGATTAAAATTCATATATTTTATTAATTACTTAGGTTTTCAGTTCTGTGAAAGTATATTATTGCCTCATTGATAATGCAATCCTTAATTCACGCTTCCTCATTCACGCTTAATTCACGCTTACGGCTGCTGAAATTAAAGCGTAAAATACGAAAATGGTTACCATTATGACTAGCAACACACAGTAGAACACAGTTTCTACTATCACACAAGATGAAAATTGAGAATATATTTGCAAAACATAAACAATATTCCAATTTTAACACTTTACATTTTTAACATTTTTAAGTTTATCAGGCATAGGTGAGCTCTGAATACCTTTTCCTCGAGTTTTGAGCCCCCTGTAGATGCAGGTACTTTTGAGAAACCGTAGAAAGTTCTGATTTTTGGCTATATTCAAATACATTGACTCTTTGTTTTACACCAAAAATGAAAGCTACGAACAAGACGGCCAACATAAAGAGCCATGGATAACGACTAACGATAGGAAACTAATAAAGGGAAAAAGAAAATACATGAACCCCAGAAACTGAGGCGAGGCAACCTTCTACAAGAAGATAAGAAACCAAGTCAATCGAGAATACAAGAAGGTTAGGGAGGATTGGATTGAAAGCTACTGCAGGGAAGCCAATTAAAACATGAAGAAGTGAAACACCGAAACAGCCAACATGTTATTGAATAAACACTTCGGAGAAAAAAATTGAAAATCAACAACATTAGGGATAGAAAAATGTATTACCTATATTTGTTTACTTTTGAGAAACCTTGAGGAAATCTCCCTCAAACTACCTTAATTCGTTAATTATCTAGATTTCCAGCCGTATTCATATTCAATGGTTAATGCCATTCCAGTCTTTAGTGAACTATGTACCAATTACCGTTTACGATTTGCTTCATCTGCTTCTTTGGCTCTCAAAACTTTCCTCCCTCACTGATCGGTAAAACTCTTCAATCATTGGTCTTCCGTTTTACATCATCCTAAGGCAAAAATTAAACCGTGTCTTTTCCAAAAATCTTCCCTTTGCTCTAGATACCGGAGAAATAAACGCTAGTTTATGTTCTTGATCACAAATGGTAAATCTGTAGGAACTCGAATCGATTGAACAAAAATGTTATAAACACTGACGGAATTAACGATCGTTAAGCATGCATATGCAAACTAAACAATAACCGCTAATTCAAATTCAAAATTACCATTCAATTTTGCTCTAGAATCAAATTTTCAACAAGAATAATCCAACGGCAAACTGTAAGCTGCACGTTTTCAATTTCTCCTGGGGTACAGAATAGTGTCACTCATAACCAGTTATTGTTATACGAGACTAGGTGTGCCCGACATGCGTTGCAATGCCTCTTTTTCTGTCTAAGTACGCACATATACATACAGAGCAGACACATTTACATGCACAAAATAATTGAAAGACAATGATTTTTTTCTGTAGTCAAATGAATTCCTCGTACCTACAAAGGAATTCGTAACATACAAATGATGATTCCATGCCTATGCTGCGGTTTCCAAGTAAATAAAATATTCTATTGTTGAAGTAGTGCAAAAATGTTAGATTCCCGAGCTTAAAAATCCAATTTTAGAAAATAGCGAAGCGTATACGAAAATCGAATACAAGAAAAATAGCAAACAAAGAGACCACTGCATCCAACTCTTTTATTCTATGTACAAATAAATTACGTACCTTTTAACACAATTTATGTCTCACTGATATGATTCTGATGCACGTGATTGAGCGACTCATAATTAATCTGCTTCTTTGCTTGCTTGTCATTCCTCGCTTGTTTGAGAAACTCGCAAGCCAACACTCATTTGTCGAAACAACTCACGCTTCACCTATTGAACAGTGGATTTAATAATTTAGAAACCTTTGCGGGTGCGCGCACAACAACTCACCAAAGTTTCATCACAATCTGATTAACAGTATTGGAATGCATGGAAGATGAACATACAAACATTAATTTTTACATATTAGATAGAGAATCTCTTTTGCTAAATGCCTCCTCAGTTCATTATTTCCCTCTCTATTCGTTAGATATGCACCAAGGTAACAATGGCCCTACTGTGTTCTTACGAAAATAACGCCGTTAGTTAAACTGCGGGCTTTAGTAAAAAAGATAACATTTCCTGCTCCAAATTTAAAAGGAATACTATTATTTACGATCCAATAGGTTTAAGATTTTAAATTGTAGCACCCCCATCTCCACACCATCCAACACCTTCTTTCAAGCCTCCACTGTTCTCTGTAAGTGTACCAAAGCCGTCCCTAAAAATGCCTGTATCCCCACATGGTGTTAATTGCCTTCTTTTACCACCTTTATCTTTTTATTGACATTCCCAGCGGGCAAACATTCAATATCATAAGGAGATGATAACCATTCTTCCCTTTCGCTTTCCTCATTTCAGCTCCTGCATTTTCCACCCCTATCGATCAGTTATTTTCTCTTATCTCAACGTTGAGCGAATGCCTGTCTTTCGCCAGTGCAGTCCATCCCTTCAGGGCAGGAATATTCCGTCCGTTGAAAATGTATTTGAGTCCTCCAAAACAGCAGCCTACGACAGTGAAGGCCAAACTTTTTCAAAAAATCTTTACGGTCTGCGATGTGAATAGTACCTTCAGTTCCTCGACTCTTTCTTGACGCAATGGTCTTGCAATCCGCGAGATAACAAGGCGCGCACATTCACGCCAAAGCCTCTTCAAAGCTCGGAGAGTGACATATAGCTTCTTAAAGGAGCTGTGTACCTTGGCCGAAAACGCCCTTTTAGTTCCGGGTTCTACCGCAGCCTAGGAAAGATCTTCCCCTACATCACCTACTTCGGACAACAGCGCCACAGTGTAAAATGCATTGCAAAGGTTCATGAGAATGTTCACTGTGACGTTATCATACGTAATTTTTAATTTTTCTACAATTTTACATAGAGATAAAGGATTCCTACTTACAATAAGTGCAAATAATTTTAGAAATATACGTCGTACGCGTCATGGCGACCATCTGATTTTCGGGAAATTCACATTTCTTCCGCGGTCGAAATATTTATGTAAACAGCACAAATCAAAAAATTACAACACTTTTTGTAAATATTAAACCTTTTTATTAAGTCCTGCGCATCGGATTTGCTTTAGGTAGCAGGACAGAACTGTAAAATAAAAGCTGCGTCTGTAGATGCGTTTTAGGCCGTGATATACAGCGCCCTTTGGGTAAAAAATAGCGTCAATCCGCACAATATGATATGGCAAAGAAAGAAGAATTGAAATCCGAATCCATCTCTGTGTAGCAATGAATAAAGCACTATCAAATATGAAAGTTGAACAATAAAGAAGACTCGTCGAGTCACAGAACTTGTTGGTATTCGCCAGAAACACGCTAGGTGCCCGGAAATCGGGAGCAAACGTGAGTTACCAAAAAATCGCAGTATATTAGCTAAGCACCTACACCATCTCCTCAAAATCTTTGATATCCAGAACTACTAAGAAATTTTAAAATTTTATACCACCTTTTCTAGAGCTGAAAGATATTGCTTTCATAGCAAACGTAGTAATAATACTTTCTATCTGAATAATAAATATTTCTGTCACTTGGACAATGCACTGGAATTATCACGCAATAAAAAAAGGCAAACAAATACGCATACGTAAGAAACAGGTACAGGTTAACATGTTATCTGTTCAGGCTGCATTCTCAAAGGAGCAAACTGGTTTGTTGTGCCTGTCAAATAGTTGGTTCGATGGATTCCTTTAACGCAGTTATCTTTTAAACATTTAACTCCACGTATTATAATTGCGGGGAGACGTTCAAAAATTCCTTGCAAATATCTTATCCAAAATTTTGTAGAGATAAGAAAAGCAGACATGTGGATGTCTACTAATTGTATAGAATATGGCTACAAAGTATTACATGCAGCATTACCTCGATGCCTGTACTCTCTTGCAAAGATGTCTCGAAAACATCTTCTTCGTTTACTAGAATTGAAATTAATATTGTATTTCATTTAACGTGTTATAATGGTTTATAATAAGCAAGATTATTTCATTCTCACCATGCTACTGATTTCTTCCTCGCGGGGAGAGAACTGGAATCATCAGCCAAAAAATGATGAAAAAGATATAGGTACACTTCTAAAATGCTAAATTATAATCTGTGCCAGCTGTATTCATCTGTGGAGTACATACTGAGAAACAGTTGGGATTACTAAAATACCCAAAATAGCCAAAAACATTGAGTCGAGTAGTTGAATGAAAAGGCTTCGTGGAAAGAACAGCGGTAGATTATGTGCACTATTTTTTAATACAATAAAGCACAGAGTAATTTCTTCAAAAAATATCGTCCAGACATCATGCAAAAGTAGAAAATGCAGGCATCAAATACCTACCTCATGTCTAGAATGTTTTAGCTCATTCTTATAGTTTTCATGGACATGAGTAGAAGACATTTTGGAGATTTGTTGATATTTTGAAAATATTTGGAACTGTTATAGTTGGCCTCTTTGTCCCACCTCGTATACTGTTTCATAAAACTCTGCTATTCCAAAAAAATATTTATTTACGATCAGCTTCGATTTATATGTAGCTTATCACCTTCCGGAAAACCGTTCACAAGTAAATGCATAGAACTTTTGAGGAAGAGCGAATCATTTCGTCGAAATATTAGGAAGGAGTTTCACCAAAGCAAGCCTTAAACTAATACACCTTCCAATGCTCTCCTCTCCCTGATATAATTCATGACGCATGCAAGTGCCACAAAGTTTTGCGATCCCGTTTGAGGCAGCGTCCTTCAGCCGAGTGGATAGCTCAATAATTTGAATAAAATGTACTCACAAATGTCGTCATCCATCGCGGAAAGATCGCGCAGGAGAATTCGCGGGAGGAGTACAGCTACACCGCAAGATGCGATGGCAGTTGCCGCGTTGAGGAGAGAGTATCCTGTTCGCCTTTGAGTGACTTAATCCTGAATGGGTGGTGATGTAGGTTATCTTTCACTTCTGTCGCACTTCACCAGCAGCTCTTCAGCGGCCTCGACGGGGGGGCGTGGCCCCTAGCGCGGCCCGGGTCAGAAGAGCGTCGCATATTCCACCGCACCATCGGAGGGACAGCAAATATTCCTGGGGACCTGACTGGTCACCTGCGGCTATACAGGCGCACACACATGGACAACGGACACACCGGCCGGGAAAACCCTGCGGCACCGAATAATTCCGTAAACTCGGGATGAGAGACGTAAAATATCGAACTCGTACGACTATCCGCTGTACATAAAAACTTCCAGTCAATCGGTAAGTCTTCCACCACCGTATTATTATTCCCAAAATTTATGAATAGATTAGTCGAAGAAGTTCGAACACGTTGACTCGCACGATCCCATCCTTTAAACACATACTAAATACGATCGATGAAGAAACACACAACACAGTCCGTCCGTAAATCGGTTGGCACTGAATTATTTGGAGAACGTGCAATCGTAGGAGTCGAAGACCGAACTCGCGGACTCGCACTGTCGCGGCTGCTCAGCGCTGGTGCAAAATTCCCAAGCGAACTGGTGAAAAAAACGCCTCGGGCCCGTTGGAGATAGTCCGGCACCGAATTATCACGGAAAGTCGCGGTGAGAAACTTCGAAAATGGAGCCGGAAGGCTCGCGGATTTCCTTCCTCCAACCCGCGTGCTCGAAAGACCCCCGGTTGTTCGGAAAACGTCGAAAACTTCACCCGGATTATTCCCGACACTCACAACGGAGGGAAGACGGGCTTCAACCCGCACTGCCCGCTACACCCGCACGAGAAAGAAGCAACAAGTCTTCGGACGAAGATTATTCCGAAGAGGGAGCGGGGAAAAACTTCTCACAGGAACTCCTCCCACTCAGCCTGTCGCAAGCGCTGGACCACGACGGCGCGACTGGGAAGAGGGATCAAAACAATCTCGGAGAGAAGAGCGAACGGGGGAGGGGGATGGGGAAAAAAAACAAAAACAAACGAAGACGAACCGCGCGTATCTCGAAAATGAACAAAAAAACAACTGCCTGCCTCAAGCCGGCACGCGCGCGCGCACGACGCAACACTCAGCCGCGGGACTTCTTCTATAGCGAGGGCCCGTCAACCACTCCGTGCGTCGACGGCTATTGAGACGCCCCTCGGCGGGAGGTCTGAGAGATTCAGGGAGGAAGAGACTCCTCGAGTGAATACGACGCAGTATGAACGCGTGGGGGAAAAAGCCGCGATCGTATTGCGCTGTTGCAGAGGGGACGGCGCGGCCGGCCGGCCGGCAAGCGTGGAAGGAGCCGCGCGCTAGGATGGAGACGGAGTGATACCGCTAGCGTGACAGCGACACAGTCGGTGAACAAACACAAGGGAACGCGAATAGCGTCTCGCCCGAGCCTCGGGCAAAAGGAACACGGTTGAAGGGAGCGTAGAGAGAAGAGCAAAGGAGGCTCCCGCCGTTGGCAGCAGACTGAAGGGGAAATACGGCCGCGCCCACGTCTATAGAGTAGAGGGAGCGGCAGAGATGCGGCGGCGTGGCGCGGTGGAAGGAAGGATTATAGACGCGAGGAAGGAGGAGATAGTAGGGCGATCGGGAAGAGGAGAGAGAAAGTGAAGTGAGTGGGGAAGTGGAGTAGTAGGGTGGTGGAGCAGTGAAATATAACCTGACTTCTTTTTAACGCCTGGCCCGCCGGCGTTCGAACCCAGTCCGGTCCGCGATGCCTGCGCCGAATGAAAATTAGCGTCCCGGGTTCGCCCAACACAAGGTCCGTAGAATATACAGTGTTTCATATGTGAACATAACATACAGTGTTTCACAACTTTTAGAGGGATGAAATTGGGAGCACCTAGAGACTCGGAGGCAACACGCAAGGCTTAACTGGCTTGAAAATTTCAGAACTGATGTGTTTCAGAGCGCTACAGAGAATATTGTCATCAAGATGTTTGTGTAAATGAAGTTGGAATCAAGCGTAATAAATCCTATGCTAATTTTGAATCCAATGGACAGAAATTTCAATAATCCTGGGGCACGTATTAGCTGGGGCACGCTAGCGGTATCCCTCCGTCGCGTTAAGAGTCACGGCTTTCGTAATAGTAGACTACCAAAACACACTATTATAATAAATTAATTCCTTAAAGAACTATGCACCTCGCTTTAAAATGTAATGAAAAAAGTGTGAATTAGTGCCAAGCTTAAAACTGCTTTCACATCTGTAAAACAAAATACGCACGGTTTTTATTTACCCATTTCAGTAGACAACAGAATAAAAAAGTCTCCAATGTCCGTAATAATTGGCACAGCTCATCAAATAAACACAATTGCTGTGTCGGTTTGCGGGACTGGGAATTCCACAGCAGAGACCAACCACAACCTCACAACCAGAATACCCTCCAGTGGACCCAGCTAAAAAATTCTGTATCGTTTCTTTATAAGTACTTCTGCAGTATTTCTTAAAATGTTTTGTAGATATTCCTTTTAAGTATTGAAACGCCACTTTATGGAATTCCCTATGACGTTCTGCAGAATTCCTTAGGACGTTCTGTGTTATTCCCTACAACTCTCCATATAGGTCCCTAGAAAAGGAACTGGGTCAACGGAAACCTCACATATTTCCGTAGAGTTGCTGAAGTTCTACAGAACAGCTTGTGAAGAGTTATTTTGCTCTGCAGAAAATACTTCTACAGAACATATGTTCTGTATAGAGTCAGGCTCTATTTTCCGTGCAGATCCTTAGAAAAGGAACTAGTTCTGAAGAAAAAGAGTCAATTTCTGTAGAATTCCTTACGTTCTACAGAACAGCTTCTAAGGAATAATTTACCAGAGGTGGTTTAGGGGAATGTTGCTTCCTCGCCAGTGGCCACCATAGACGATCCTTTGCAAGGGCTAATGGGACCCCACTAAGGATGCCTGGTTATGAACACAATCACACTCACAAGCACTCAAAATCATTAACTCGCACAAACAAATGGGCCCAACTTCTGGGATAAATTCGCTCAAAAAGAGCGTTGTCAAAATACACACACAGGAACGAACGAGGGTGAGCGTCGGATACGCGTATTTCGGCCACAAGGTGACCCTCTTCAGCGAGCTGAAGGGAAAGCACTTACAACACAAGGTTGTAAGTGAATTAAGGGTGAGGGCAACCTAGAATAAATAGTAAATGAACAAAAAGGGGGAGGGGGAAGGAGAACCAATGACCATGAGGTGTGAAAGAGAGCATAAATGCATTGGTGTTTAGCGGAAAGGGGGGGAAGGGAGGGAGGTAAGGGGGCCTGGAAGGAAAGTGACAGTTGAAGTAAGGTGAGGGAGGGAGAGCAAACAAGAAACGAAATTTTATAACAAACTCTCCGTTGAAGTAAGGTGAATATATAAATTTTTACGAAGATAACGAACAAAATACAAATTTGAAGCCAAACTGACAGTGGATGCAGGGGGGGGGGGGCAACGAGAAAAATACGAAAATTGAATAGGAAGGAGCTTATTAATCTGGAATGGAAAATATTGGAGAGTAAGGAAAACTCGTATTCGACATTTACCGATTCACTCACCCCCACCCCCATTTTTCCCCTCCCCCTCCATTCTCCTCCCTCCCGCCCCCGACTCTCACCCTCGTTCAATCCTGTCTGTGTATTTTGACTACGCTCTTTTTGAGCAAGTTTCTCCCAGAAGTTGGGCCCGTTTATAAGTGTGAGTGAGTGATTTTGAGTGCTTGAGAGTGTGATTTTGTTCATAACAAGGCATCCTTAGTGGTGTCCCATTAGCCCTGTGAGGGATCCCAGGTCATAACCCAGGCACCCTCAGAGTGGTCCCATTAGCCCTTGCAAAGGATCCCAATTGGGTTGTGTGTCCTTGGTGGCCACTGGCGAGGAGGTAACATTCCCATTGACCACCACAGGATGGTATGCTGGTTGAGAGGTTGTGGTTGATATCTGCTGCGGAATTCCCATTCCCGGAAACGAACACAGCAATTGTTGTGTTTTTTGATGAGTGGCGCGAATTTTTACGGCCATTGGAGACAGTCATTACGGCCTCTTTTTATTTTTTTATCTAAAGAGGCCGTAGAGCTCAATTTCCCTCAATTAAATTATGGCTTTCCAGTCATCATCATATATATTATTACAGAAAGGTCTTTTTCTGTAATTCCGTATATGCTCCGTTAATACTGCACCTACAGTGATAAATGAGGTATCATTTTAAACGTTGAATCACCGGCTTCTGACGAAAAATACAATCTCAATCTCAAATTTCACAATTTACCCATTAATTTGACTTAAAAGTTTCGATTTTTCCATGACGATTACTCGCTCGAGGTATATCGACTCCACACATTTTTTTAATTCTAAACTTCCAAAAACGGTTTAAAATGAAAATAGTACGAAATGCACATAGTGATTGTACATGGGTGAATGGTCATCTGGTAAGTCAATGCAATTAAAACTTTTTGATTTCATATTTATATGATATATTCGCTCTTGAATTCGTTAAATCCTTCAGGTCTCCCACCTCATAAGTTGTTGGTAAAGAAAAATGCCATAGTAATGTTGATCCGCAACCTCAACGCCAAGCAAGGGTTGATTAACGGTGCCAGGTTAATAATTACTAATTTAGGCAAATACACAATCACTGCTAAATTGATTGACTCGGGTAGAACAGGACAGGTGTTTCGGCTCACGCCGCAGGATTACAACTTCCGCCCCGGTCTGCAAGCTTTCGCTTATACCCGGGGACAAGGAAGAGGTGGGAGGAAAGGATGGGAAGGGAAGGTTAGCAAAATCACAGCCCCTTCGAGGCCGACACCAATGAGGCGGATTGAGGTCAAAAGGACCTCAAGGGGCCTCCGCCTCCCCGAAGTGCTCGTATTAGTCTGGTTACCCCAAACAACTGAGACGAGTGACCGTCGGCCCCGCTTTCGCGAAAGACCTACCGCACTTCTTTGTGTACCGAGAGAGCCCGTTGCCCAAATATTTGGGATTAGGTATCTCTCTGGCCCACTTTACGGGTTGACGCCGTGCGGTCTGCCGAAGTACGTCCTCGAGTCGGGGACCACCGGACCCATGGAGGGTCAATTCGGACCAATTCTGGTCAAAGCGTGGGTACAACCCTTCTCTCAGTAGTTCTCGTCAACCCAACAACAACCAACTCGGGTAGAACAGTCATAATTCCGAGAATTAAACTCACCCCTTCGGATCCGACCATGCCTTTCCATATGACAAGAAAACAATTCCCAATCAAAGTGGCCTTTGCAATGACAATTAATAAAGCACAGGGTCAGACTCTTCAGAGAGCCGGATTGTACTTGCCAGAACCCGTTTTTTCGCATGGGCAGTTGTATGCAGCATTTTCTGGAGTTCGCACTTTCCGTGATATTTATGTTTGTGTTAAAGAAACTCATAACCAAAAAGTTACAGACGGCAACATTGTTACTTCTAATATTGTCTTTAAAGAAGTTTTGTAAATTGCGTGCCATTATTCAGTAACAGACCTCATGATTGTTCCAACTTATACCAAACTCTCTTGCCTGTATTGTATTCATATGTTTAGTATATTTTTGCAAGAAAACAAGTATAAAGAAAGTAATTTATGATACACCTTCTTCTCTATTTAAAACCCAATTACACCGTTTCCTTAACATACTTATTCCCTGATAGCGTGAAAGTGCGAAATTTTCGCACGGGTTACCTAGTCTGAGCTTAATAAGCACCATCAGCCGAAAACCCAAATCGGAAAAATTGCCGAGGGCATCCGTTTTTTTAAAAACCTTTAAGCTTAACATTGTCTTCCCGAATTTATTAGTTTTCTCTCGTTTTACCGCAAAATAAATCCTAACATGGAAGTAAATTTACGACGTAGAGCTCTTAACTCTGAAATCGTGTCCCTCTATGCCAAAAGGAGTCACTTAAAAATACAAGCCTACGTCGAAAATTTGACTTTTCAAAGTTATTTTTTAAACATAAAATATATTTTCCAAAAATGAGACCATTCTTTATCCTGTATTCTCGTCGAAAATTAATACAGCAGAGCGTTCCATCCAAATCGTTAGAGCCGTTTTCGAGACAAAAATCTAAACATACACTCAAAATAGCTCATTGAATAGTACATACAATATGAGATAAATATTTATAGGTCAATATTTGCTTCAATTGTAATTTGACTTTAGCGAAATCTTCGAGAAATAACTCGAGCTTAGCAAACCAATCTTAAATTACAGATTTTAAAGCCATACTTTTTCATAAAAACTAGCAACATAGGCAATAAACATGATAGACATAAAAATGCGATTAAAAGAGAGTTTTTGATCATAGTTATTATATCTTATGACATAAGAATCCATATTACAAGATACTTTTCCGCAATTTATTTAATGACACAATCATTTAATTCCACAATTATCATTTCCACCATATGTGAAAACGTACGAAGCATCTATTAATATGGATTCTTAATATAATGAACATTAACAATCTAGATACTCTTGGATAATAAAATAAGATTCTTCCACGAAGTGACGCCTGAAGTCGTAAAGTTTATATTTAGTTCAACAATTGAAAGTGCGAAACAAGGAAATTTGGCAATTTTTTTCTCTCCGACTAATACTCGAGTCATATTTTCGACTGGAATGGACTCGAGTCGTTTTTATTCGATATTTTCGGCCCGGAAAGAAGACTTCGACTAGTCCTCGAATATATACTTAAAAACATACAATAAAGTAAACATAAAATAGGGATTTCCGTCCAGCTATCCTCGCGTGGTCGCGATATTTTGGCTGTCAAGAGAACCCGGTCGATGGGGAGGTTTGCTAATGACCAAGGTAGTTAAAAGGACGCATCTAGTACCAAGCTGTGCGATTTTATGGGTCTTATATCTTTCCTGGGAAAACCCCATGAGGCACAGGGGAAGGAATTAGAGCTTCCATATCCTGCACAGCGAATGTCACTCTCCATTGGAGTTGGAACGTTCTGCCCACGGTGAACCTCGAGTGGAACGAAAAGACACCCTTGCGGATAACAATAATTACACAGGCCTGCCAAATTTGGGAGGATAAAAATTGCTTCTCAAATTTACACTGATTATAATGAAGCTCTCATGCACTCATTTCAAACATAAGCATAGTTTTTCTCCAGCACACCAGAATTATCCACAAATCACAAATTCGTATATCAGCCGCGAATTACGGAGAAAATATTATTTCATATTGTACTGATTGGCATGATTACCTAAGAAAAAAATCATCATTGTGTAATACGTTTTAGCTTGAATTACGTCGTAAAGTACATATATAACTTCACAAGTATAGGGATTTCCTTTTACGTTTCATATCAAAGTTTCTCTGGGTACTCCTACTGTGAACTACGTACGTATAATCACTGTGGTGCATTCAGCAGTAATCCAAAATGATGTTGACGTTCCATCTGCCCTGGTATCTGCGTTCCATCTCCTTAATACCCTAATGGAACCTTATATCCTGCTCCTTACCAAGGTTTTTGGGACAATAGTTGAATGGAGGAAGTGCACTTTCAAACTCATTGAACGGACCAAAATTTTAAATGTAGTCAACAAGTGTGCGAATTTCCACAGAGAAAAAACCATCCGCCTTGACCGGGATTCGAACCCAGATCCCACGATTTCCGGCCGAGTGCTTTAGCCAGTTAAGCTACCGAGGCGTCCTCTTAACTGGCTAAAGCACTCGGCCGGAAACCGAGGGATCCGGGTTCGAATCCCGGTCAAGGCGGATGATTTTTTTCTCTGTGGAAATTCGCACATTTGTGCATTGCGGGTGACTCCGTAAAAGTGGAACTCCGTGGCTAATCCCGGATAGCTTAAAATTTGTAGTCAATAAGTTTTCGACAATACACTCAGAGTCGAGGTCTTCACAGTTTCCGAGAAATTTCCGCAGAAAATCTTAGAAATCCATCAATTCCTCATTATGTACAGTTTCCATGTTTCATTCCTAAAAATTTTCAGAATTTCTAGACCAACAAAATCACCTTCTTTCAGTTTTGCTACTGACAATACAGGAAAATGTTCAAAAATACATGTTTGTAACTAATATTTCATTGCTAAAAAGTTTCCGAAGTTCTAGACCAACAAAATTACCTTGCGGGTGACTCCGTAAAAGTGGAACTCCGTGGCTAGTCCCGGATAGTTTAAAATCTGTCAAAATCACCTTCTTTCAGTTTTTCTACATCTACGTACTACCCTGCGAGCCACCACGAGGGTATGTGGCAGGAGGTGAAGATCACCAAACATGCACTATTGCCATGCAAGTAGGATATTGAAGGGAGGCATGCTAGATAATAGGGTCACATGGTTAGTATCTACATAATAAGAAAGGGATTATTGGTTGTTATTACATGCATCATGCACTACAGACTACTCTAACTATATTTCACCTACCTATCCCTTTGCTACGCTGCATATTGTTCTCTCTTATAGTACGCGGGAAAAATGACATTTTAAATCTATCGGTACGACAATCTATCTCTCTTATATCTCTATCTTTCTACTGACAATGCGAGAAAATTTTCACAAATTAATTTATAATTAGCTATCTTTTAACTAACCATTCATGAATTGTTTTACCAATCCTAGGTTGTTTGAAGTGGAGACAGGAGAACCTTGCTCGGGTAAACCAAGCTATCATGAATTATATGTTTGCTTCCGAGTTGTAAGTTCATTCTAAAAGGCCGATTCTTTCCACGGCTGGCCTCTATCACGTCTCCCACTGTCAATTAAAAACCAAAGACCCTTCGAGTGTCCTCCCTAAGGTCCTAGAAGCAAAGAAATAACTTTCAAATCACAACTTTTGGTTCATTCATGATCGCTGTATTTCAGTTTTGCGAGAGTATAGACTGTTCTCGAAAGCTAAGTTCTTAAAGCCTTTCTTCAGATGCGCAGGATTCCCACAGGTATTGACGCGTACTTGTTGCTATTATGGAGAAGCTCTTAGAGGCTTCGTTGTGACGAGTCACTGAAGTCTCTCCCCTCGTTTTCTCACCGTTTTATAAGTTAAATATCTCTGACAAACTGGAAATATCGCCACAGTCAACTAGGTTAACTCCAGTGGAAAGCAAGAGTTTATCCTCACATTTCTACGGATTCTTGTTCATCCACTCCTGTGTGTGTAATCTAGTTTACTGCAGCAATATTCCCGGTTTGTCAGAAAAGTTTAACCTATAATACAACTATGAGAATTAGAGCAGACTCTTCATTGACTCATCAAAAAGAATTCTCGAAGCAGATCTTCCCTATACTGACAACAAGTATCCGTGAACACCTATGTATGTGCCTGTGCAGGAGGAATAGGAATTTCTATATCTCTATAGGATTATTATTATTATATATTAATTATAATTTCTATTTCTCTATATATATACTCCTGTACCACGAAAAAGAGGTTCCAGAGTCCAACGCTTCCTTTTCCTTTAACCGGTAATTCTGATAAATCTATAGAAAGACTCAAGTCTCTGACTAAATTATTCAGTTCAGCCTGCGTAAAAGTTCGTGAGAGTGCATTTACACCTAGTCCACGAAGTACAGTGCGTATAGCTAATTTCAAATTTGGATTGAAATTTGGCTCATTATTTTTAAGATGAAGCCATTAACATCAAATGAGCCACATTTATATTAATCATTGAGATTTTGAGGTTCTCTGCAACTCATCGGCGTCCTAAAAGATAAAGGTGGTTTCTTACCCTGAAATCACATTCGCAGTTCTTCCACACAAATAGCACTCACCTTATGAGAGACTTAGCAATGATTTTGGTCACCAAGTGTTATGCCAAAGCATTCATTATACACTTTATTCACAAATTCCGTAATGTTTCGTCTCTGTTTTTGGATAAATAAATTATTGCAGATGCATCAAAACTCATCAGGTGATTTTTGACAACCCCTTGGAGCCAAACTCCCAGTCCTAAATAAATGGAACACTTACCAGAACTTTATGAAAATAAATGAGGAGATATGAAGTGTAAGTTTTAGTAGAAATCAAAATTGAAAACTCGTTTATTTATACGACCATCTCACGCAAAGGTCTACCTAGAACTGATTCCAACTGAGATCAACAAAAAGCGACTAATGCAATGCAACAATGCATCATGCGCAGTAAATTACATATTGTTTCTCTCTCCTACTGTTGAAGAAGAAGTAGAACTAATATACTTTGTTACTTTCTTTGCATAGTACTTTTTCTGCACACACCACACGAAAAAATAATTTTGAGAGATATTGGTACGTAATGACTGTTTTCTGTCAGTTGCACTCAAATTAGCATTAAAAACTCTACAAGAACCGCCTATTACTTTACAAACACTACTTCAGGCCTGCGTTATCTATATTCTTATCTATAAAACTGAAATTCATTTTGTTTGAACGCTATAGACTTTCAAACCTCATTATAGATGAAAAGTAAAGAAAACTTTGTAATTCCACATAAATATTTATTGTACGACCTAGGTTTCGACGTGGCACGTCATCATCTGGTACAATTTGCATAGAAGGTGGAGAATATATAGTCATACACATGTATATGACACATGTATATCACATGTGTATGACTATATATTCTCCACCTTCTATTCAAATTGTACCAGATGATGACGTGCCACGTCGAAACCTAGGTCGTACAATAAATATGTATGTGGAATTACAAAGTTTTCTTTACTTTTCATTATGTTAAGTCGATTCCATGAAGTCATGCCCGAGACAACGAATTACTCATTATAGACTTTAAAAATAATGCGCTCGTGTTTCTTTGGGCCTAGAGGTATCAGTAGGTTAAACCAAAAAGGCCTAAGGGCCTGAGGATATGAGCCCTTTTTTTTAACTATATTTGACTATCATAAGAAAAGCATTTGATTCTTTGTGTATGTTGAGGTATAAATTATGGGAAAAAATGTCAGGAAAACCAAAGTTATTTTTGGCGGCACAAAAGGAGGTCGAAATAATAATTAGGTGAGGAAAAGGTTGTGGTTGGGGAGTTAAAATTCAGTGCTTAAGAGTCTCGTATGCGGTGATTGGTAATTTTAGTGAGGCCATGACTAGAAGCTACTTATAGTTCATGGGATATCTAAAATAATAACTGATATTTTGACGCCCCCGAGTACGTTGGCAACTGTTCCACAGGGCTAATTTTAATTAAGACGTCGAACCCTCGTGAAAGACGATGAGTGGTGTTTTAATTGAGTCCCTATTGAAGCTAGGGCATACAAGCGAAAAAAAAAATACATTCGAAGTCAGCACTTAGGATAATAATCTCCATCATCATTATTGATCGTACAATCCTAAGATTGGTGGACTACAGCCGTCTATTATCCCTCCCCATTGACCTGATTCCAACGGTGAACAACAATAACACGATTTTTGAAATGCAACAATGCATCATTCGCAGTCAATTACACATTGATTC
Source organism: Ceriagrion tenellum (assembly GCA_963169105.1). Lineage (NCBI taxonomy): Eukaryota > Metazoa > Arthropoda > Insecta > Odonata > Coenagrionidae > Ceriagrion > Ceriagrion tenellum. The sequence continues at coordinate 46,981,883 of OY720642.1, forward strand.
ATTCTCATATTGTTAAGGAAAAAGTAGATATAATTCATTATGAAACTTAATTGTACGTTCTGAGTCCAAAAGCATTGTGAGGGCCTCATTTAATACAATAGACATGAAAATCCTTGACCCTCGAACATTACATCTACATCTACGTACTACCCTGCGAGCCACCACGAGGGTGTGTGGCAGGGGGTGAAGATCACCAAACATGCACTATTGCCATGCAAGTAGGATATTGAAGGGAGGCATGCTAGATAATAGGGTCACATGGTTAGTATCTACATAATAAGAAAGGGATTATTGGTTGTTATTACATGCATCATGCACTACAGACTACTCTAACTATATTTCACCTACCTATCCCTTTGCTACGCTGCATATTGTTCTCTCTTATAGTACGCGGGAAAAATGACATTTTAAATCTATCGGTAAAACACTCTATCTCTCTAATCTTGTAAATATGATCAAACCTAGCATAATACGCAGGGGTTCTTAATATATATCTAACGTCATCTGTGAACAAATCGGTTTCGAATTTACTTAAAAGGTTTAACCTAAATTTTAACCTGCGTTCTGATAGTAATTCCCATCCTAGTTCTTCTATTAAACTCGTAACACTTATACAATTATCATAACGGCATTTAAAAAACCTAGCGGATCTTCTTTGCACGCGCTCTAATACTTTTATCATACCTTCCTCGTACGGATCCCATATACTAGCGGCATATTCTAAATGAGGCCTGACAAGTGTAAAATAGCTTCTTTCTCTTACTCTCTCATCGCATTTGCCTAGAACCCTTTTTGCGAATCCTAATCTACGGTTTCCTACACCAGTTATTTCCCTGATGTGTTTCCCCCATGACATGTCTTCAGTGATGGTGACGCCAAAGTATTTAATAGATTCTACGTTAGATATTTTATTTTCTTTGATGCTATAATTATTCCGGGGAAAGCTTTTTTTTCCAAAATTTCATTATCGCGCATTATACTCAATTCATGCAATTGTTAAGTCCTCATTGAAGCCTGCACATTTAGTGAAAGGAAATAATATATATGTAATAAGGAAATGTCATAAAGACGGAACAAAGACGAAAGTCTAAATGTGACTGTTGATTAATGTTAGTTCTCTTACTTCCTGGTAGCTTTTCCTGTGAACTTTCCTCTTTATTAGGTCCATGAAATTGTCCCCGGGTCTTCCTCTGGGGACTTTTTCCTCCATTTTACTTTCAATAATTATGTTCTTCACAAACGCATTGTACCTCAGGGTGTGTCCAATCTATCTATTTATTTTTTCCTGTAAAGTGCTCCATATGGCCATTTCCTCTTTAACTCTTCTGTAAACTTCGCCATTTCTTATTTTGCCCGTCCATTTTATCTTAAAATCGAGAGGGTAGGAAAATATCTTTGAATTAAGGTTAACATGGGAAAACAAAGGTAATGAAGGAAGGAAAATTAGATGGAGTTCTAAGTGTCGCCATTGATGGAAAATGGCTATAACAAATACCATCCATTTGATACCTCGAAAGGGTTATCACATGGAATGGAAGTTGTACGGAAGAAATAAGAAGTAGAATATCACAGGGACAGAAAGCCTTCAGTAAAGTCAACCAACTTCTTTCAGCAGAAGCAATCAACATAGGCTTATGGAAAAGAATTGCTTAGTGTCGTGCTTTATGGAGCAGAAACATGGACAGTCCGGAGGAAAGATGAGAAATATCTAGAGGGTTTTGAAATGAGGCTATGGAGAAGAATGGAAAGATTATAATGGATTGATGAAGTGACAGTCATGAAATTGCTGGCAACGATGAATGAGAAAAGAAACATTTTGAGACCAATAAGAAAGAGAAAGGCAAACTGGATGGGACACGTCCTGAGGAAATATTGCCGGCTGAAAAGAGTAGTACAAGGAAAGTTCGAGGGAAAGAGAGGGAGAGGAAGACGAAGAAATAATATGTTGACTGATATAATGAATGGAAGTAGTTACGAGGAGCTGAGGGAGGCGGCACAGGATAGACGAGCAAGTAGGGATCCATTTAATTGAAACCTGCTAAGGACAGATTCACCTTAGAAAAGATTTTCATCTTCAGCATCCTCCTCCCGCATGGGTGATTGTAGCTAACCTTATATTTATTGATAAGTATTAGTACAAGTAAAGTAACGTTCTCTGAGTTTATTACTACGTTTACCAATTAATCTCAGATCGATCTGAACTCGGACCGATCTGAAAATTCCAAGCGAGCCGACTCAGATAACACGGACTGAAAATATCGATAGTGAACAATCGAATCTATCATGATGACTTACGGGATTGTTTCCGCGTTGTATCATTTTTTGACGACAGTTTCGCGAGCGTTCCAGCTCGTTTCTTCGGGTCGAAGAAGTCACTTCCACCTGAAGAAGCGAGCAGGAACGCTCGCGAAACTGTCGTCAAAAAATGACACAACGTGGGAGCAATCCCGTAAGCCATCATGATTCAAGACCACTCCACGGAAGCTTTCATAACAATCGAATCTATCAGCTGAAGCTCAATCGACCCGGTGTGTAAACAAGTGCAGTGTTAGAAATTTTTAATCGCATTCCGAGTGAACAAAATTGCCCAATTAGAGACAGAATTGTGATGTGCTGCGATATCATCAACGTCACTCCAGTCCCCATGACTGAACTCTTGTTACAGCTGGTTACAACATACGCCTTGAATTATAACGGTTATATGTATTTTGTTTCCCTAAGACAACCAAAAGAATTACGAGGAGAGTCACACACTCGCTAGTGCAGATCGATCTGAAATCTCAGACTGCCTGAGAAAGCGGGACGAGTCAGCCTGCTTATCAGATCGATCCCACTAGCCCGTTGCGTTCACTATACTGAGCTGATCCAGTCAGATCGATCTGTAATCTATTGGTAAACGTACTCTATGAAGCAATTCATGAGTGTAAGGGAAGCGGAAGTGGTTTGTAAGGATAGAGCACTATGAATAAGATGATCCAATAATGGTTGCATGACCATTTTTGAAGAAATTAATTTTTTGCACCCATAAACCCACATGTATTGGCAGTTAAATACGAAGATTTTTAAAAATTTTATCCCTACTTGTTTTCTAGCGGCATCCATTCTTCCAAGATTTCGTACATTTATTCATTGCTGAAATCGGACTTGAAATCAACATTTTTTCCATAAAAAAATTCCTTTTTGACTCGAAAAAACTATAAAAGGAATGAAATTCACCTACTTTTAAATGAAAATCCCTTCTACTCGCTGTTGTATTTTTTCGTACGCAGCAAAAAAATTCTGAAAAATGGCTTGATCGATTGTGATGAGGCAACACACATTGGAAGCACAGCTTGGGGTTCAACAATTTCATTAGGCCACGTCTGATCTTTGAAAAACCTCGTTAATGAACCGAATTCGAGCCCAGAAAACATTTCTGGGCCAAATCATGAAAAGCATAGGAAAAAATATGAGCTTAACAGTAAACGAGACAGTTTTGTTCTTAACGAGTGGCTTCCTAAGAATGCCATTTTTTTTCTTTTGTGCGAGAAAGATTTTCAGGTTGAGATGCGACCGCCAATTTATATTTTATATTTATTTCACATTTATGATACAAGTAAAAGTTTCAGGATTTACTTTTTGGAAAAGCGACACATGAAAAGAGAACTCACTTTGCATTTTCCTCACTGTTTAATTTTTTTTTCCGACCATTTTTCCGATCAAGGCCTTGATAATGACGAAACTTTTTTGACCCCCATTTTTCCCCTCCCCCTCCATTCTCCTCCCTCCCGCCCCCGACTCTCACCCTCGTTCAATCCTGTCTGTGTATTTTGACTACGCTCTTTTTGAGCAAGTTTCTCCCAGAAGTTGGGCCCGTTTATAAGTGTGAGTGAGTGATTTTGAGTGCTTGAGAGTGTGATTTTGTTCATAACAAGGCATCCTTAGTGGTGTCCCATTAGCCCTGTGAGGGATCCCAGGTCATAACCCAGGCACCCTCAGAGTGGTCCCATTAGCCCTTGCAAAGGATCCCAATTGGGTTGTGTGTCCTTGGTGGCCACTGGCGAGGAGGTAACATTCCCATTGACCACCACAGGATGGTATGCTGGTTGAGAGGTTGTGGTTGATATCTGCTGCGGAATTCCCATTCCCGGAAACGAACACAGCAATTGTTGTGTTTTTTGATGAGTGGCGCGAATTTTTACGGCCATTGGAGACAGTCATTACGGCCTCTTTTTATTTTTTTATCTAAAGAGGCCGTAGAGCTCAATTTCCCTCAATTAAATTATGGCTTTCCAGTCATCATCATATATATTATTACAGAAAGGTCTTTTTCTGTAATTCCGTATATGCTCCGTTAATACTGCACCTACAGTGATAAATGAGGTATCATTTTAAACGTTGAATCACCGGCTTCTGACGAAAAATACAATCTCAATCTCAAATTTCACAATTTACCCATTAATTTGACTTAAAAGTTTCGATTTTTCCATGACGATTACTCGCTCGAGGTATATCGACTCCACACATTTTTTTAATTCTAAACTTCCAAAAACGGTTTAAAATGAAAATAGTACGAAATGCACATAGTGATTGTACATGGGTGAATGGTCATCTGGTAAGTCAATGCAATTAAAACTTTTTGATTTCATATTTATATGATATATTCGCTCTTGAATTCGTTAAATCCTTCAGGTCTCCCACCTCATAAGTTGTTGGTAAAGAAAAATGCCATAGTAATGTTGATCCGCAACCTCAACGCCAAGCAAGGGTTGATTAACGGTGCCAGGTTAATAATTACTAATTTAGGCAAATACACAATCACTGCTAAATTGATTGACTCGGGTAGAACAGGACAGGTGTTTCGGCTCACGCCGCAGGATTACAACTTCCGCCCCGGTCTGCAAGCTTTCGCTTATACCCGGGGACAAGGAAGAGGTGGGAGGAAAGGATGGGAAGGGAAGGTTAGCAAAATCACAGCCCCTTCGAGGCCGACACCAATGAGGCGGATTGAGGTCAAAAGGACCTCAAGGGGCCTCCGCCTCCCCGAAGTGCTCGTATTAGTCTGGTTACCCCAAACAACTGAGACGAGTGACCGTCGGCCCCGCTTTCGCGAAAGACCTACCGCACTTCTTTGTGTACCGAGAGAGCCCGTTGCCCAAATATTTGGGATTAGGTATCTCTCTGGCCCACTTTACGGGTTGACGCCGTGCGGTCTGCCGAAGTACGTCCTCGAGTCGGGGACCACCGGACCCATGGAGGGTCAATTCGGACCAATTCTGGTCAAAGCGTGGGTACAACCCTTCTCTCAGTAGTTCTCGTCAACCCAACAACAACCAACTCGGGTAGAACAGTCATAATTCCGAGAATTAAACTCACCCCTTCGGATCCGACCATGCCTTTCCATATGACAAGAAAACAATTCCCAATCAAAGTGGCCTTTGCAATGACAATTAATAAAGCACAGGGTCAGACTCTTCAGAGAGCCGGATTGTACTTGCCAGAACCCGTTTTTTCGCATGGGCAGTTGTATGCAGCATTTTCTGGAGTTCGCACTTTCCGTGATATTTATGTTTGTGTTAAAGAAACTCATAACCAAAAAGTTACAGACGGCAACATTGTTACTTCTAATATTGTCTTTAAAGAAGTTTTGTAAATTGCGTGCCATTATTCAGTAACAGACCTCATGATTGTTCCAACTTATACCAAACTCTCTTGCCTGTATTGTATTCATATGTTTAGTATATTTTTGCAAGAAAACAAGTATAAAGAAAGTAATTTATGATACACCTTCTTCTCTATTTAAAACCCAATTACACCGTTTCCTTAACATACTTATTCCCTGATAGCGTGAAAGTGCGAAATTTTCGCACGGGTTACCTAGTCTGAGCTTAATAAGCACCATCAGCCGAAAACCCAAATCGGAAAAATTGCCGAGGGCATCCGTTTTTTTAAAAACCTTTAAGCTTAACATTGTCTTCCCGAATTTATTAGTTTTCTCTCGTTTTACCGCAAAATAAATCCTAACATGGAAGTAAATTTACGACGTAGAGCTCTTAACTCTGAAATCGTGTCCCTCTATGCCAAAAGGAGTCACTTAAAAATACAAGCCTACGTCGAAAATTTGACTTTTCAAAGTTATTTTTTAAACATAAAATATATTTTCCAAAAATGAGACCATTCTTTATCCTGTATTCTCGTCGAAAATTAATACAGCAGAGCGTTCCATCCAAATCGTTAGAGCCGTTTTCGAGACAAAAATCTAAACATACACTCAAAATAGCTCATTGAATAGTACATACAATATGAGATAAATATTTATAGGTCAATATTTGCTTCAATTGTAATTTGACTTTAGCGAAATCTTCGAGAAATAACTCGAGCTTAGCAAACCAATCTTAAATTACAGATTTTAAAGCCATACTTTTTCATAAAAACTAGCAACATAGGCAATAAACATGATAGACATAAAAATGCGATTAAAAGAGAGTTTTTGATCATAGTTATTATATCTTATGACATAAGAATCCATATTACAAGATACTTTTCCGCAATTTATTTAATGACACAATCATTTAATTCCACAATTATCATTTCCACCATATGTGAAAACGTACGAAGCATCTATTAATATGGATTCTTAATATAATGAACATTAACAATCTAGATACTCTTGGATAATAAAATAAGATTCTTCCACGAAGTGACGCCTGAAGTCGTAAAGTTTATATTTAGTTCAACAATTGAAAGTGCGAAACAAGGAAATTTGGCAATTTTTTTCTCTCCGACTAATACTCGAGTCATATTTTCGACTGGAATGGACTCGAGTCGTTTTTATTCGATATTTTCGGCCCGGAAAGAAGACTTCGACTAGTCCTCGAATATATACTTAAAAACATACAATAAAGTAAACATAAAATAGGGATTTCCGTCCAGCTATCCTCGCGTGGTCGCGATATTTTGGCTGTCAAGAGAACCCGGTCGATGGGGAGGTTTGCTAATGACCAAGGTAGTTAAAAGGACGCATCTAGTACCAAGCTGTGCGATTTTATGGGTCTTATATCTTTCCTGGGAAAACCCCATGAGGCACAGGGGAAGGAATTAGAGCTTCCATATCCTGCACAGCGAATGTCACTCTCCATTGGAGTTGGAACGTTCTGCCCACGGTGAACCTCGAGTGGAACGAAAAGACACCCTTGCGGATAACAATAATTACACAGGCCTGCCAAATTTGGGAGGATAAAAATTGCTTCTCAAATTTACACTGATTATAATGAAGCTCTCATGCACTCATTTCAAACATAAGCATAGTTTTTCTCCAGCACACCAGAATTATCCACAAATCACAAATTCGTATATCAGCCGCGAATTACGGAGAAAATATTATTTCATATTGTACTGATTGGCATGATTACCTAAGAAAAAAATCATCATTGTGTAATACGTTTTAGCTTGAATTACGTCGTAAAGTACATATATAACTTCACAAGTATAGGGATTTCCTTTTACGTTTCATATCAAAGTTTCTCTGGGTACTCCTACTGTGAACTACGTACGTATAATCACTGTGGTGCATTCAGCAGTAATCCAAAATGATGTTGACGTTCCATCTGCCCTGGTATCTGCGTTCCATCTCCTTAATACCCTAATGGAACCTTATATCCTGCTCCTTACCAAGGTTTTTGGGACAATAGTTGAATGGAGGAAGTGCACTTTCAAACTCATTGAACGGACCAAAATTTTAAATGTAGTCAACAAGTGTGCGAATTTCCACAGAGAAAAAACCATCCGCCTTGACCGGGATTCGAACCCAGATCCCACGATTTCCGGCCGAGTGCTTTAGCCAGTTAAGCTACCGAGGCGTCCTCTTAACTGGCTAAAGCACTCGGCCGGAAACCGAGGGATCCGGGTTCGAATCCCGGTCAAGGCGGATGATTTTTTTCTCTGTGGAAATTCGCACATTTGTGCATTGCGGGTGACTCCGTAAAAGTGGAACTCCGTGGCTAATCCCGGATAGCTTAAAATTTGTAGTCAATAAGTTTTCGACAATACACTCAGAGTCGAGGTCTTCACAGTTTCCGAGAAATTTCCGCAGAAAATCTTAGAAATCCATCAATTCCTCATTATGTACAGTTTCCATGTTTCATTCCTAAAAATTTTCAGAATTTCTAGACCAACAAAATCACCTTCTTTCAGTTTTGCTACTGACAATACAGGAAAATGTTCAAAAATACATGTTTGTAACTAATATTTCATTGCTAAAAAGTTTCCGAAGTTCTAGACCAACAAAATTACCTTGCGGGTGACTCCGTAAAAGTGGAACTCCGTGGCTAGTCCCGGATAGTTTAAAATCTGTCAAAATCACCTTCTTTCAGTTTTTCTACATCTACGTACTACCCTGCGAGCCACCACGAGGGTATGTGGCAGGAGGTGAAGATCACCAAACATGCACTATTGCCATGCAAGTAGGATATTGAAGGGAGGCATGCTAGATAATAGGGTCACATGGTTAGTATCTACATAATAAGAAAGGGATTATTGGTTGTTATTACATGCATCATGCACTACAGACTACTCTAACTATATTTCACCTACCTATCCCTTTGCTACGCTGCATATTGTTCTCTCTTATAGTACGCGGGAAAAATGACATTTTAAATCTATCGGTACGACAATCTATCTCTCTTATATCTCTATCTTTCTACTGACAATGCGAGAAAATTTTCACAAATTAATTTATAATTAGCTATCTTTTAACTAACCATTCATGAATTGTTTTACCAATCCTAGGTTGTTTGAAGTGGAGACAGGAGAACCTTGCTCGGGTAAACCAAGCTATCATGAATTATATGTTTGCTTCCGAGTTGTAAGTTCATTCTAAAAGGCCGATTCTTTCCACGGCTGGCCTCTATCACGTCTCCCACTGTCAATTAAAAACCAAAGACCCTTCGAGTGTCCTCCCTAAGGTCCTAGAAGCAAAGAAATAACTTTCAAATCACAACTTTTGGTTCATTCATGATCGCTGTATTTCAGTTTTGCGAGAGTATAGACTGTTCTCGAAAGCTAAGTTCTTAAAGCCTTTCTTCAGATGCGCAGGATTCCCACAGGTATTGACGCGTACTTGTTGCTATTATGGAGAAGCTCTTAGAGGCTTCGTTGTGACGAGTCACTGAAGTCTCTCCCCTCGTTTTCTCACCGTTTTATAAGTTAAATATCTCTGACAAACTGGAAATATCGCCACAGTCAACTAGGTTAACTCCAGTGGAAAGCAAGAGTTTATCCTCACATTTCTACGGATTCTTGTTCATCCACTCCTGTGTGTGTAATCTAGTTTACTGCAGCAATATTCCCGGTTTGTCAGAAAAGTTTAACCTATAATACAACTATGAGAATTAGAGCAGACTCTTCATTGACTCATCAAAAAGAATTCTCGAAGCAGATCTTCCCTATACTGACAACAAGTATCCGTGAACACCTATGTATGTGCCTGTGCAGGAGGAATAGGAATTTCTATATCTCTATAGGATTATTATTATTATATATTAATTATAATTTCTATTTCTCTATATATATACTCCTGTACCACGAAAAAGAGGTTCCAGAGTCCAACGCTTCCTTTTCCTTTAACCGGTAATTCTGATAAATCTATAGAAAGACTCAAGTCTCTGACTAAATTATTCAGTTCAGCCTGCGTAAAAGTTCGTGAGAGTGCATTTACACCTAGTCCACGAAGTACAGTGCGTATAGCTAATTTCAAATTTGGATTGAAATTTGGCTCATTATTTTTAAGATGAAGCCATTAACATCAAATGAGCCACATTTATATTAATCATTGAGATTTTGAGGTTCTCTGCAACTCATCGGCGTCCTAAAAGATAAAGGTGGTTTCTTACCCTGAAATCACATTCGCAGTTCTTCCACACAAATAGCACTCACCTTATGAGAGACTTAGCAATGATTTTGGTCACCAAGTGTTATGCCAAAGCATTCATTATACACTTTATTCACAAATTCCGTAATGTTTCGTCTCTGTTTTTGGATAAATAAATTATTGCAGATGCATCAAAACTCATCAGGTGATTTTTGACAACCCCTTGGAGCCAAACTCCCAGTCCTAAATAAATGGAACACTTACCAGAACTTTATGAAAATAAATGAGGAGATATGAAGTGTAAGTTTTAGTAGAAATCAAAATTGAAAACTCGTTTATTTATACGACCATCTCACGCAAAGGTCTACCTAGAACTGATTCCAACTGAGATCAACAAAAAGCGACTAATGCAATGCAACAATGCATCATGCGCAGTAAATTACATATTGTTTCTCTCTCCTACTGTTGAAGAAGAAGTAGAACTAATATACTTTGTTACTTTCTTTGCATAGTACTTTTTCTGCACACACCACACGAAAAAATAATTTTGAGAGATATTGGTACGTAATGACTGTTTTCTGTCAGTTGCACTCAAATTAGCATTAAAAACTCTACAAGAACCGCCTATTACTTTACAAACACTACTTCAGGCCTGCGTTATCTATATTCTTATCTATAAAACTGAAATTCATTTTGTTTGAACGCTATAGACTTTCAAACCTCATTATAGATGAAAAGTAAAGAAAACTTTGTAATTCCACATAAATATTTATTGTACGACCTAGGTTTCGACGTGGCACGTCATCATCTGGTACAATTTGCATAGAAGGTGGAGAATATATAGTCATACACATGTATATGACACATGTATATCACATGTGTATGACTATATATTCTCCACCTTCTATTCAAATTGTACCAGATGATGACGTGCCACGTCGAAACCTAGGTCGTACAATAAATATGTATGTGGAATTACAAAGTTTTCTTTACTTTTCATTATGTTAAGTCGATTCCATGAAGTCATGCCCGAGACAACGAATTACTCATTATAGACTTTAAAAATAATGCGCTCGTGTTTCTTTGGGCCTAGAGGTATCAGTAGGTTAAACCAAAAAGGCCTAAGGGCCTGAGGATATGAGCCCTTTTTTTTAACTATATTTGACTATCATAAGAAAAGCATTTGATTCTTTGTGTATGTTGAGGTATAAATTATGGGAAAAAATGTCAGGAAAACCAAAGTTATTTTTGGCGGCACAAAAGGAGGTCGAAATAATAATTAGGTGAGGAAAAGGTTGTGGTTGGGGAGTTAAAATTCAGTGCTTAAGAGTCTCGTATGCGGTGATTGGTAATTTTAGTGAGGCCATGACTAGAAGCTACTTATAGTTCATGGGATATCTAAAATAATAACTGATATTTTGACGCCCCCGAGTACGTTGGCAACTGTTCCACAGGGCTAATTTTAATTAAGACGTCGAACCCTCGTGAAAGACGATGAGTGGTGTTTTAATTGAGTCCCTATTGAAGCTAGGGCATACAAGCGAAAAAAAAAATACATTCGAAGTCAGCACTTAGGATAATAATCTCCATCATCATTATTGATCGTACAATCCTAAGATTGGTGGACTACAGCCGTCTATTATCCCTCCCCATTGACCTGATTCCAACGGTGAACAACAATAACACGATTTTTGAAATGCAACAATGCATCATTCGCAGTCAATTACACATTGATTCATTCTCATATTGTTAAGGAAAAAGTAGATATAATTCATTATGAAACTTAATTGTACGTTCTGAGTCCAAAAGCATTGTGAGGGCCTCATTTAATACAATAGACATGAAAATCCTTGACCCTCGAACATTACATCTACATCTACGTACTACCCTGCGAGCCACCACGAGGGTGTGTGGCAGGGGGTGAAGATCACCAAACATGCACTATTGCCATGCAAGTAGGATATTGAAGGGAGGCATGCTAGATAATAGGGTCACATGGTTAGTATCTACATAATAAGAAAGGGATTATTGGTTGTTATTACATGCATCATGCACTACAGACTACTCTAACTATATTTCACCTACCTATCCCTTTGCTACGCTGCATATTGTTCTCTCTTATAGTACGCGGGAAAAATGACATTTTAAATCTATCGGTAAAACACTCTATCTCTCTAATCTTGTAAATATGATCAAACCTAGCATAATACGCAGGGGTTCTTAATATATATCTAACGTCATCTGTGAACAAATCGGTTTCGAATTTACTTAAAAGGTTTAACCTAAATTTTAACCTGCGTTCTGATAGTAATTCCCATCCTAGTTCTTCTATTAAACTCGTAACACTTATACAATTATCATAACGGCATTTAAAAAACCTAGCGGATCTTCTTTGCACGCGCTCTAATACTTTTATCATACCTTCCTCGTACGGATCCCATATACTAGCGGCATATTCTAAATGAGGCCTGACAAGTGTAAAATAGCTTCTTTCTCTTACTCTCTCATCGCATTTGCCTAGAACCCTTTTTGCGAATCCTAATCTACGGTTTCCTACACCAGTTATTTCCCTGATGTGTTTCCCCCATGACATGTCTTCAGTGATGGTGACGCCAAAGTATTTAATAGATTCTACGTTAGATATTTTATTTTCTTTGATGCTATAATTATTCCGGGGAAAGCTTTTTTTTCCAAAATTTCATTATCGCGCATTATACTCAATTCATGCAATTGTTAAGTCCTCATTGAAGCCTGCACATTTAGTGAAAGGAAATAATATATATGTAATAAGGAAATGTCATAAAGACGGAACAAAGACGAAAGTCTAAATGTGACTGTTGATTAATGTTAGTTCTCTTACTTCCTGGTAGCTTTTCCTGTGAACTTTCCTCTTTATTAGGTCCATGAAATTGTCCCCGGGTCTTCCTCTGGGGACTTTTTCCTCCATTTTACTTTCAATAATTATGTTCTTCACAAACGCATTGTACCTCAGGGTGTGTCCAATCTATCTATTTATTTTTTCCTGTAAAGTGCTCCATATGGCCATTTCCTCTTTAACTCTTCTGTAAACTTCGCCATTTCTTATTTTGCCCGTCCATTTTATCTTAAAATCGAGAGGGTAGGAAAATATCTTTGAATTAAGGTTAACATGGGAAAACAAAGGTAATGAAGGAAGGAAAATTAGATGGAGTTCTAAGTGTCGCCATTGATGGAAAATGGCTATAACAAATACCATCCATTTGATACCTCGAAAGGGTTATCACATGGAATGGAAGTTGTACGGAAGAAATAAGAAGTAGAATATCACAGGGACAGAAAGCCTTCAGTAAAGTCAACCAACTTCTTTCAGCAGAAGCAATCAACATAGGCTTATGGAAAAGAATTGCTTAGTGTCGTGCTTTATGGAGCAGAAACATGGACAGTCCGGAGGAAAGATGAGAAATATCTAGAGGGTTTTGAAATGAGGCTATGGAGAAGAATGGAAAGATTATAATGGATTGATGAAGTGACAGTCATGAAATTGCTGGCAACGATGAATGAGAAAAGAAACATTTTGAGACCAATAAGAAAGAGAAAGGCAAACTGGATGGGACACGTCCTGAGGAAATATTGCCGGCTGAAAAGAGTAGTACAAGGAAAGTTCGAGGGAAAGAGAGGGAGAGGAAGACGAAGAAATAATATGTTGACTGATATAATGAATGGAAGTAGTTACGAGGAGCTGAGGGAGGCGGCACAGGATAGACGAGCAAGTAGGGATCCATTTAATTGAAACCTGCTAAGGACAGATTCACCTTAGAAAAGATTTTCATCTTCAGCATCCTCCTCCCGCATGGGTGATTGTAGCTAACCTTATATTTATTGATAAGTATTAGTACAAGTAAAGTAACGTTCTCTGAGTTTATTACTACGTTTACCAATTAATCTCAGATCGATCTGAACTCGGACCGATCTGAAAATTCCAAGCGAGCCGACTCAGATAACACGGACTGAAAATATCGATAGTGAACAATCGAATCTATCATGATGACTTACGGGATTGTTTCCGCGTTGTATCATTTTTTGACGACAGTTTCGCGAGCGTTCCAGCTCGTTTCTTCGGGTCGAAGAAGTCACTTCCACCTGAAGAAGCGAGCAGGAACGCTCGCGAAACTGTCGTCAAAAAATGACACAACGTGGGAGCAATCCCGTAAGCCATCATGATTCAAGACCACTCCACGGAAGCTTTCATAACAATCGAATCTATCAGCTGAAGCTCAATCGACCCGGTGTGTAAACAAGTGCAGTGTTAGAAATTTTTAATCGCATTCCGAGTGAACAAAATTGCCCAATTAGAGACAGAATTGTGATGTGCTGCGATATCATCAACGTCACTCCAGTCCCCATGACTGAACTCTTGTTACAGCTGGTTACAACATACGCCTTGAATTATAACGGTTATATGTATTTTGTTTCCCTAAGACAACCAAAAGAATTACGAGGAGAGTCACACACTCGCTAGTACAGATCGATCTGAAATCTCAGACTGCCTGAGAAAGCGGGACGAGTCAGCCTGCTTATCAGATCGATCCCACTAGCCCGTTGCGTTCACTATACTGAGCTGATCCAGTCAGATCGATCTGTAATCTATTGGTAAACGTACTCTATGAAGCAATTCATGAGTGTAAGGGAAGCGGAAGTGGTTTGTAAGGATAGAGCACTATGAATAAGATGATCCAATAATGGTTGCATGACCATTTTTGAAGAAATTAATTTTTTGCACCCATAAACCCACATGTATTGGCAGTTAAATACGAAGATTTTTAAAAATTTTATCCCTACTTGTTTTCTAGCGGCATCCATTCTTCCAAGATTTCGTACATTTATTCATTGCTGAAATCGGACTTGAAATCAACATTTTTTCCATAAAAAAATTCCTTTTTGACTCGAAAAAACTATAAAAGGAATGAAATTCACCTACTTTTAAATGAAAATCCCTTCTACTCGCTGTTGTATTTTTTCGTACGCAGCAAAAAAATTCTGAAAAATGGCTTGATCGATTGTGATGAGGCAACACACATTGGAAGCACAGCTTGGGGTTCAACAATTTCATTAGGCCACGTCTGATCTTTGAAAAACCTCGTTAATGAACCGAATTCGAGCCCAGAAAACATTTCTGGGCCAAATCATGAAAAGCATAGGAAAAAATATGAGCTTAACAGTAAACGAGACAGTTTTGTTCTTAACGAGTGGCTTCCTAAGAATGCCATTTTTTTTCTTTTGTGCGAGAAAGATTTTCAGGTTGAGATGCGACCGCCAATTTATATTTTATATTTATTTCACATTTATGATACAAGTAAAAGTTTCAGGATTTACTTTTTGGAAAAGCGACACATGAAAAGAGAACTCACTTTGCATTTTCCTCACTGTTTAATTTTTTTTTCCGACCATTTTTCCGATCAAGGCCTTGATAATGACGAAACTTTGTCGAAACCATGGTCGGAAACAATAAAACAGCGTGGAAAGTACAAAGTGAGAGCTCTTTTCAGTCACATTTATATTTCATATTCAGACCGTAAGAAAAGCTGAATGCAGAAGTCAACCTGAGAAGAGAGAAATTAGAGCAAGTGGATTCCTTCACCTATCTCAGAAGTACCATCACGTAGGGCGGAAAAATTACAGCGGACATCAAGGGGAGAATTGGCCCAGCTAAAAAGGCGTTCGAGGGGAAAAGACAATAGTCTTGTGCAAAGAAAATAGGATGACAAACTAGAAAACAGTATTCATGTGGAACGCATCACTCTAAGTATCGGAAGCATTGACAAATGGAAAAGCTGACCAGAACTGACAGGAAGCCTTCGATACATGGTGCTGGAGGAGGATGCTGAAGATAAAATGGATGGAAAAATGTAAGAAATGAAGAAGTTTACAGAAGAGTAGAAGAGGAAAGGACCATATGGAACACGTCGCTATTGGTCGTTCAATCCTAAGATTGGTCGACTGCAGTCCTCCACCCTTCCCTACCTAATGCTATAGTTCCTTTACCTCCCTGTATCTCTCCCTATGTACTTTCCCCTTTATTTCGTCCATGAACTTATTCTTGAGTCTTCCTCTGGGGACTTTTTCGTCTATTTTACCTTCAATTATGTTCTTCGCACACCCATTGTGCCTCAGGGTGTGTCCAATCCATCTAATTCTTCTTTCCTGAATGGTATTCCCAATGGTCCTTTCCTCTTCTACTTTCTGGACACTTCGTCATTTCTTATTGTGCCCGTCCATTTTATCTTCAGCATCTTCCCCCAGCACCAGATTTCGAAGGCTTCTAGATTTTTCTCGTCAGCTTTTCCAATGGTCAATGCTTCAGTTATTTGAGGAGGCGTCCGATAATTAAGTTCACTTGGGCGACTTATCACAGAGAAGACTATTAGCATAGTGAAGGATCATATATGGCATGAAGAAGGTAAGTTGGAGAGAAATCAGATATCGGCATTAACTCTCTCTCTCTCCCTCTCTCTCTCTCTCCATCCGAAGTAGTTGACTCCCCAAGCTGGTATATTTATAAATTGTGAAAATTGTACAATAGTATCTTTTTTGTACGTTTTATCTAAAACTACCGTCAAAAGTGCCTTTTTTCACTACTATTCTCGGCATAATTCAGTCTTGAGATTGTACCAAGGGCACTTATGGTTATTGCTCAGATTACTGCAGAAAAATTTCATTTTGAACAATAAATCTTATACCTATATAATTCTTTGGTCATTCAATCCTAAGATTGGTTGACTGCAGCCTTCCACCCTTCCCTATCTAATGCTAGTTCCCTTACTTGGTGGTATCTTTTCCTGTGTACTTTCCTCTTTATTTGGTCCATGAACTTACTAAGTCTGGGTCTTCGTCTAGGGACTTTTCAGTCTTTTTTTACCTTTTTTTTACATTTTACCTTCGTTTATGTTCTTCACACACCCATTGTGTCCCAGGGGGTGTCAAACCCATCTGATTCTTCTTTTCTGAATTGTATTCCCTATGGTCCTTTCCTCTTCTCTTCTCTTCTGGACACTTCATAATTTCTTATTTTTTCCGTCCATTTTATCGTTCTTCACACACCCATTGTGTTCCAGGGTGTGTCCAACCCATCTGATTCTCTTTTCTGAATTGTATTCCCTATGGTCCTTTCCTCTTCTCTTCTCTTCTGGACACTTCATAATTTCTTATTTTTTCCGTCCATTTTATCGTCAGTAGAGGCTAAGTGATGTAGTCTTCTCGATTTGACCATAGTTTTCGCCGGGAATGCGGATTATGATTATTTTTAAATAAATAAACAACATATGTTCGGAGAATGCGTATTGATGAAGTAAGTGCATGCCGTTTACTAGTAAGTTATCGATGGAGAACATAGTAAAATTGCATTATAAGTGCCTTAACCCGCAAAATAACAGAAAATCGAGGTAAAGAAAGATGGCGGACAGGCCACGCCATTGTTAAAGCTTGAATCTTTTAGCATTGGCCTCCAATGTAAGAGCCACCTACATCGACCTCAACCCTTAAAATATCAACTCAATTATCTTAATGGCCTTCAACGGATGTCACCGATCTGCGATGCACGCCTTTTTACTCGGTTTTTGGGCCTAAATCACAAGGATTGCATATACAGGCAGCGTATTCCAGTTGGGGTCGGGTAGACTACAGCTGATTTCCCTAGCTTTATCGTAACAATTGTACCATGTATCAGGTGAGACAGCCTTAAGCTTATTGTAAGTTTTTCAACGAAAACTTTCCTCTTCTTCACACTGAGTTGAGTGGTACCCCTGGAATAGGATGGATACACTTCCGCAAGAGGTTATGGGAAATATAGCATTTATTTCGAATGAGAGGGAGACGCACGCCCTTCTTGGCGCGTCCGCAGAAGCTGTCAACAAGATTATTTCGAAGTGGCCGACGGAGAGGAGTCTACAGAGAGAGAAATAAACACACGTGACCTCGCATCCCAGTCGATTAATAACTTCGTGAGTGCGAGAGAGACTAGCACCGCGCCGCGGGGAAATGGGAAAATTGCTTCCAGTTCACTCTCGTTCAAGGACTGTGTGATTCGAAACAAATATTGAGAATCTCTTTTACTCTTTAATAGATTTTTTTAAATAACACTTTCATCCTAGATTTGGCTTATTTTATTCACTATTTTTCATCATATTTCACCAATTCCCGCATTAAGATGGCTCTGGCATGACCCCGTGAGTCAAGAATAATATTAAGAAACTTACGTACATACATACATACCCATCACGCCGTTCCCTTTCGGGGTAGGCACATTCAAAATGTTTCACTCATTAATACATAATTGTACACCTTATTCTGCTTCAATAATTTCCTCCATACTGACCTATCCTTGCAAACCTCTTTTGCCTCATTTACCCCCATACACTGTTTCATACACGCCCTCCTGTTTTTAAGACTCCAAATATTCCTCCTAAGAATTTCCTCAACCACATTCAACCACAACTTTCTCGGCCTACCTCTACCTCTCACACCATTCATTCTACTCTCATATATCTGTTTCGTCATTCGACTCTCATCCATTCTCTCAACATGGCCAAACCAACGAAGCACACTCC
Source organism: Ceriagrion tenellum (assembly GCA_963169105.1). Classification (NCBI taxonomy): domain Eukaryota; kingdom Metazoa; phylum Arthropoda; class Insecta; order Odonata; family Coenagrionidae; genus Ceriagrion; species Ceriagrion tenellum. Next base: position 47,000,312 of record OY720642.1, read on the forward strand.
CTTCATACACGACCAATACTGGAGCATTTAACCCACATTCATTCATGACCCACTCATTCCTGACCCTATCCATCCTACTTTGTCTGCAAATACTCCTCAGATAACTCATACCCACGGCGTTTAGTCTACTCTTATGTCTATCCTGACATACCCATGTTTCACTATCATAAAGCAGTGGGAAAAAGTACACTTTTGTACATGGCAATTTTCGCTTCCTTAGTCAAGCACTCATTCCTTGATATGCTCCACATGCTACCTACCACTTTCCTTCCAGCATCCGCACGTCTCTTTATCTCCTCATCTATTCTTCCATCTTTCGCTTACATCTTACCAAGTACCCAAAATCATCCACTTGTTCAATTACTTCACCATTTGCCCCCATCATACAGTTATCCTCCCCATTCTCCTTATCAAAAACTACTACTTGAGTCTTGCACGAATTTACCTTCAATTCCATTCTCTCCGTTGATTCACAAAACTTATCTAGGAGCTTCTGTAATCCCTGTTAACTGTCTGACATCAAAACAGCATCATCCGCATATAGAAGAACTCGCAAGTTTACATTTCCAATCAAAACACCGTCGTTTTCACTACATGCGTCTCTAACACATTTATCCATGAATACATTAAACAGCCATGGAAACATTACGCATCCTTGCTTCACACCCCGATTTATTACAAACCAATCACTCGGAGCCCCGTAAACTCTTACACTGGCCTTACTATTGTCATACATCGCCATCATAGCATTCAATAACTGCCCATTCACTCCATAGTCTCTCAAAACCTTCCACAACTTCTTTCTATTTACTCTGTCATATGCCTTCTCTAAATCGACAAACGCACAGTACACTTTCTTTTGGACACTCATACATTTATCTATCACTTGCTGAAGTGCAAAAAGCTGGTGACTACATTCTCTCCCAGGCATAAACCCACACTGCACACCCCATATTCTGTCGAAAGTAATATTCCTCTTTTCTTTTGATTAATATTTTACTGAACACTTTTCCCGGGATACTCAATAAACTAATGGCCTGATAATTATTACATTCGGTATTCCGTCACTTCCCTTTGTACAACGGAACAATGATAGCATTCTTCCAATCCGCTGGAACAACAGAAACCTATAAGCATAAATTGTATAGTTCACGCAGGCTAAAAATTAGTAATTTACACCCACACTTAAACATTTCACTGGATATCCCATCTATGCCTGCAGCCTTCCCATTTTTCAATATCCTCACAGCCGTTGTGACCTCCTTCTCACTGATATCCTTTTCCATCATCACATTCTCACATACCACTTCACAAGGCTCATCCTCAACGCCTGAAATATTATTGTACAATTCTTCAAAATACTCCCTCCAGCAGTCCCTGATATTGCTCTCGTCCCACATGATCTCTCCACTTTTGTTCTTTACCGCATTCATTCCCCTACCTTACCTCACCAATCTTAGCCCTTTTTACCCACTTCCAAAACAGCTTTTTATTACCTTCAAAATCACTCTGCATTTTGTTAGCTTCATCCGCACGCATTCTTTCTTTGCTCTCTTTCACAACGATTTTGCATTCATTCTTTTTCTTTCTGTAAATCTCACATGCTTTAGTACGCTCTTCCTCAGATTTGGCAGCAATCATATCCTTGTACGCCTCTTTCTTTTCTCGGACTGAAATTTTCACTTCTTCATTCCACCAAGCATCACCTTTCGTTCTTCCTACCACTCCTTTTCCACATACACTTTCAGCACATTCCACAATCACTCCTTTTATACACTCCCACGCATCATTTACACTCTCGTTTCTGATATGCTCGTCCCATTCTCTCTGCTTCAACGATAGAGCATCCTCAAGCATGCAACCATACCGCATTCTTACCTCGCTGTCTAGCAACCTTTCCACTTCTACTCTCAACTGCTTACGCGCAACATTCTTTCTTGGTACCCACTTTCTGCCCAGATTCACTTTGGAGAGTACCAAATAGTGGTCTGTTCCACATTCAGCACCCCTCATCACTCGCGTGTCCCACACTAACTCTCTCAATCTCTCATCATACACAATAAAATCAATCATGCTTTTACAATCGCCCCTTTTCCAAGTATACATATGTATTCTCTTATGTTTAAACCATGTATTCGACACAAACAATCCTTTTTCCAAGCACATACCAAGTTTTCACCATTATCATTCACTCGGGGGTCATCAAAAGGCCCAACCACTCTCTCAGATGCATCCCGCCTCACACCAACCCACCCATTCATGTCACCTAGTAAAATTATTCTCTCACCAGGATCACATTCATTCAAAACCTCTCCCAGTTTTTCCCAAAACTCATCTTTCACACTGTCACTCTCTCCATTCACTGGTGCATAGCACGCCACAATCATAACTCTCCTAATACCTACTTTTATGCGAACCCAGAGCAATCTACGGGATACTAACTCGTACTTCCTTACTAGCAACTTAGCTCTATCATTAAGAATGAGTCCTACACCTTGACTGCCGTGTACATTATCTTCAACTCCTGACCACAATGCCAGACTACCGCCATCTAATGTAACAGCATCCGGCCCCTTACTCTTAGTTTCACTTACACTAAAAACATCCATTCGTCTCACTTTCATTTCATTCAGCAACTCATGCTCCTTTCCATACACACCTCTCACATTCCAAGTACCGAGAGTCCAGTTCGTTTCCAGTCCGTATCTTGATGGGCCAACCTTATTCAGCTTCCGCCGCCCATCGTGGCTTCGGCTGTCAGAGGCGACATTTTGACGTTTAGCAGTAAGTTGTAATAGAGTATACAAGGTTACCAGCCTTCGCAGTACCCGCACCACGTGCAGCTTTCCCTGCTAACGGTTACGGCGCTCTACCGGTCAGTTTTGGCACATTTTCGCCAGTATGCCACAAGAGAAACCAAAGCATAGTAATACCCTAGGCCCGCTTTCCCTATTCTGCACAAGCTAGGATCCCTTCTGAAAGAACTACCTTGAGAGCCAGCATACTGTCGCCCGCGACCCACCACTAGGAGGTATATGCGGTGTACTGACCCACCGGGTCACTTATACTTATTTTTATACTTATTAATTTAATTTATTTTTAATTTAACTTATTAATTTAATTTAAACTTATACTTGTTTTTATTCTTATTATTATACTTAGGTACAAGATACTTATTTTTATTTATTCAATTTAACAAATCCTGCTTGGGCAGATGAAATAGGTTACCTATTAAAAACCAAAATAAATTAATGTACTGAATATGTGAATTATTCCACAAATATATTTTTGGTGACCACATTTTTCCAGTCATTTGTGACGACAGCAGCGCGATTTGCATGGAACTACCGCAATTTGACTTCAGTCATGGCAGTAAATCGCTAATAACATTATAAAATTGATGGAAAGATGCCTATATTTTATTTTTAATCGATTCAATAAGACTTTTCGATTCTTATAAACAATTTTAATTAAAAGCTTGAATATGCTTTCTCGTTCAAATTGACATTTTTCTGCCGCAATCTGAGCAATTTCCATAAGAGCCTATATTAAAATCTCCACTTCAAGGCTGAATTACTGTAAAAATAGCCCGGAAACCCTATTTTATATTCATTTTAGTTCATAAAATGTACTTCAAAGGTGCAATATTTAAATTTTCAGAACATCTTAAATGTGACCATGAAGCCAAAGCCACCTTAAGACCACCCACTATAAATGATAATATGTGTAACTAGTTGGCTCTGCCAATCTCCATTTTGATTTTGAATGTGATGAAGTGTACTTACGCTTTTGTTTGCTAGTTGTTTTAGAGATTAGTAGCATTTAATTGTATGTATCCACGGATAAAGTAAGGGAATATATTACGCATAGACGCAGGAAAGGAAAACTTTTTTCCGAAAACATTGCTTCCGCGTTCAGTTTCACCGTAAGCGTTCCAACGCTTAGGTATAAATTATTTCCATTTCGAAATTTTCTGAATGATCAAAGCATCGCTATAAATCAGGAACTAATACTTTTGTTTTCGGCGTACTAACGGTCTACTAACTTTAACCCATATTTAGTCATTTCTGGTTCAATTCGCAAAATAAAATACAGACAACAAAACCTACAGTTTACAGGTAGGATACATTAAAAATATACCTTAATTACATCTATTTACATGCGCCACCGGGTTAATAAAAAGCACTGCCGCATACGATAGAGTTTCTTTCTGGTTTTGGTCCAAGTGACATCTATATCCACTGGTCATCTACCACTGACCATGTCCGCCGACTTTTATTTTACAGATTTTACAATTTACAGATTTCCTTAAACTTTCCATAAAGGTTCATATGTTATATCTACAGATAAATAAAAAATGGCATTTTTACCGATTTGGTTTTTGGGCAACTTGAAGCTATTTTAACATGTATCCTTGTGGCACATGTGATACATTTCGTAATAATTCGATCACATGTGAACATATTTTCTTCCAAACGTGATATAAGATAGTTCATATTACTATGGCAGTTTCTGTATATATTTCTGCACGTAAAATATGATTAAATAAATATCAAGGAGTCACTCCAAGTCAAAGGTCAGATGAAAATCATATCTAACGATAATTTTCGCCTACATTTCAATTGTCCCTCGGAAACAATGCATAACTCAATAAAAATATTTTTAAAAGGCAAGAATTTAAAGAATGATTCCTTTGGTCATTTCCATTACTGCATGTACGATAAAAACTTCCGAGTAAACCCGTGTAGCCAAGGCCTTCACTGCCAAATAAACTTAGGGGAAGCACAAATAAATAAATGTTACTTATACAGCGAAAATAACTCCAACTCAAGATAACTGCGTATCTTCAAAGAAAAACTCATTCTCAGCGGTTTCAGAGAACGTCAAAAAGGTAACAAACAGAATCACTGAAAATAGCGAACCAACATGGATCAAGCTACATGAGATATAAATTTAGTAATAGGAAATTTCCTTAGCGTCAAGAACAAACGTGCCTAAATTGAGCATATATTTGAAAACGCAGGCAAAGAAATTGAAACAGAGAGCTGGATTGCAGAGGATATTAGCGATAGTGATGTCTTCCGGCAGGATATAGAATCAATTGACGTGATCGACCAGATATGAATGGCGGGGGAGTATTCTTAGCATCTACATCATAGCTTACACCCCCTTTCACACGCCTATATAGCGGCTCGTATGGTAATATGTAGATATGATTGTACGCTTAGTTCCACCGCATAAGCAGATGTTAATGTGGACAAAAATAAAATGTGATCCTATTATTTATTCTAAACATGGAAACATCTAATCCGCTTTGGTTAGGCAACACCTCGAATAAGCCGCTAGCAATTTGGACCCAGGTCATAACGATTGAACTAAAAAATTTCTCAAATACAAAGAAAAGCTGCACGCTTCGTTAAAAACTGCTACGAGCGAACATATAGTATTTCACAACTTTTCGAGGGATTAAGATGGGAGCCCCTAGAGATTCGGAGGCTACACGCTAGGCTTAGTTTGCTTGAGAAATTCAGAACTGGTGTGTTTCAGAGAGACTCAGAGAATATTATCATGACGTCTCACTACATTTCTAGGCCTGACAGAAGCGATAAAATAAGAGAGATTCATTGCTGAATAGATAGGTACAAAAACTCGTTCTTTCAGCGCAAAATAAGAGACCACAATAAAAATTGATTCCTCTAAATACACTCCCATAGTAGGTACATGTCACCATTTCACCTCCAAAAATGTTACATCTCTACACGGCTGGTGACCTAACACCCCCTGCCACACGCCCATGCTGCGGCTCTCAGGGAAGTGTTTAGCTGTAGATTTAGATGAAGACATGATTAAAATGAGCACTGAATGATCCACGATTACCGCTCCAGCCACCTTTGAAACTAACCCTTGATTCCCGCTCTTTTGACTCACGTGGTCGTCGTGGAAACTATTTATAAACTTGGGGTACCTACGATGGAAAGTCTAGCGTCGCGCCACGGGAAAAATAGAGAAAGATGAGCGTAATTTTACTCTCTCGCTCGTTTTGATTTCGCTTTCATCTCTTCCAGACGGGAGTTCGGTTCGTGTGCACGCAACCCGTGCGATCGCCTGGCCGTGACGGGGAATAGGGAGACACCAAGCCGTGACGCGAGAACACGTCTGTAAGCGAGAACCAGAGTAGTGACTGGGAAAAAAGAAGGAAGGATGATTCATCGCCAGGCGGAGGGAGGGGGGAAGATAGGCGGGGGATGTACACTCTGGGGCGTGGAGGGAGGTAATCACTCTCTTACTTTGCGCCGCTTAGTTGTCCACGATCTGGATATAGCAGCGGTTCACTCGCACGGGGGCGCTTCGAAAGAACTACCGAAGCAACCCATCCATCGAAATGTCATTCATCCGTTACAGAGTCGAAGACGAAGCAATGCAAGGGTTCCGAGCCAGTTGGAGGGAAGGTATACAAGATCACACGAGCCGACGACGGATAAAATGGCAGGCAAGGTATTTTTTACCTCCAATAAAATATCTCCTGCATTACTTCACCCGAGTATTATAGTATCGTTTGGGTCTCTTTTTTCCCTCCACTATTCCCTCGACTGCTGTATTGTAACGCTCCGCACTGGCGGCATGCACACTCCCGCCTGCTTTCAATCAGGTACGCCACGGTGTCGCCGGATTGGAGCGGGGAGGAAGGGTCTATCGGGAGAAGTAAAAAAAGCCTAAAGTAGATAAGCCAAGTTCTAGATATGATATTCACAAAATAAGGAGACACCGATGCACTATGACCTGGAGAGGAAGGAATTTCATAGGTCTAGCACATAGAGGCCTGTTTTTTGTGCTCATTATTCAAAGGTCCTCGAGAGGACTTAGAAAAGAATTAATGGAAAACTCCCAGTAGAGAACCTCTCCTCCCTGGCATCTGGATCACCCTCCGCCCCATTATTCTGTATAAAAGACCCCCGAAAATCCCACCAAGGGGGGCATTTGTAACTAGTAGCCGAAGGTTACGCATGTTGGCGTAACTAAAATAAATTCTCTGATATACCAATTGCTTGAGTAATTACTCTTTGGCACCCTGTACCTCGGGAAATTCTGCTGAGCCACTCCAGTAGTTTCTCATATTCATCCTAGTGTAACGAGTCATCGGGGAACTACAGTAATTGACCCTCTATAGACGAGCCAGTCAAATTTGTTACGTTTCAAAATCATTGAAATACCTGCTTTCTAAGAGGCTTTTCCATTTAGTTGCTGCGCTAGACAGAATTGTAACGCTTCGGATTAAGTGTGTGGAAGTTGCGTCTTTTTCAGCGGTTTGTCAAACAATTTGAATAGAATAGAATCAGAATGTATGACGCTATTCACTGGCGGTGGAGCTCTGAAATCATTAGTTTTAGCTGTCATATGAAGAAAAATTGGGAAAGTTTAAAAAAGGGTACGTTATGAAGGTAATGTTGAAGTATACCTTGTGAAAAGATTATTATGTAAAGATTTTTTTTAAATTAAATATATGCAATACAAATACGTCCCATTCCAAAATAAATGTCACTATCAAATAAATTAAATTCTTTTAATGTCTAAATAGCACTTTTGATAAACTAATGTAGTTGCAGTATTATTTTCATGCTGATGTTTCATAATTCAGTCCATAGAGGGTTAAAATCCCCTTCCCTCTAAAATGTGTTATGCAGCGGTATGGACCTAGAACTGAGGAAGAGACTGGTGAAATGTCATGTGTGGAGTGCTATGTTGTCTGGATGCGAAGCGTGGACCTTGGGATGATTGGATTGGATGTCATTTACGCCATACGGAATAGGTTAGGTAGGAAGGGTGGATAGAAACCCGACGTCGGCGTTAGGTTAAAATTTAGGTTAAACCTTTTAAGTAAATTCGAAACCGATTTGTTCAAAGATGACGTTAGATCAATATTAAGAACCCCTGCGTATTATGCTAGGTTTGATCAGATTAACAAGATTAGAGAGATAGATTGTCGTACCGATAGATTTAAAATGTCATTTTTCCCGCGTACCATAAGAGAGAACAATAGGCAGCGTAGCAAAGTAATCTGTAGTGCAAGATGCATGTAATAACAAATAATCCCTTTCTTATTATGTAGATACTGACCATCTAGCTGCATGTGACCCTGTTCTCTAGCATGTCTCCCTTAAATATCCTACTTTCATGGCAATAGTGCATGTTTGGTGATCTTCACCCCCTGCCACACACCCTCGTGGAGGCTCGCAGGGTATTACGTAGATGTAGATGTAGCCTACTCTTAACGAAAGGCGCCAAGGGGACCACGGCTTAACATCTCATCCGACAGACGGAGTACTGCACTTAAGTGTCCTCCACAAGACACTCAAGTAGGAATCGGGTTTCCTCTGAAAAACATCCTCCACTGCAGGGATTTGAACCCTAGCCCTTGGGATGAAGAAAGAAGGATAGGCCCAACGCTTTTTAGATGTTGGTGTGGAGGAGGCGAGAGATAGTGAAATGGGTGGATAGAATAAGAAATGAGGTGCTGGGAAGAGTTAGGGAGAAAAGAACACTACTGAAATCAATGCAGAAGAGAAAGGGAAACTGGATCGGACATATTTTAAGAGGGAAGGGGATTTAAAATACAGCAGTCGAGGGAATAGTGGAGGGAGAAAAGAGAAGAGGAAGAAAAAGGCTGAAAATGACAGGCGAAATGAGAATAAAAAGAAGTTACAAGGAAACTACGGAAGGGGCCTGGGACAGGACGAATTGGAGACAGCTTTGGTATTCTGGACCTGCCAGTAGGCAGAAGACCAGTTGACGATGATATTTCACCCTCAGTGGTTATTATTTCAACGCCCCTTATCTTGACCTCAGTGATATGTGCCCTTTTGCACACATTTTCTAAATGTTTGTTTCCAAGTTAATTGATTCGACGATATATGATTATTATGGTCTATTAAGCCTGGGTTGGATGAGACGGAACCGTCCCCTCTTCCCCTAACCCAGTACATATACAAACATCCATGTCCTGGGCAGATAATATTCTACCCAGGCGGGACTCGAACCCGCGACCCTTGGGTTAGCTGGCGAGGACTTTCCCCGCCCCCACCGGGGCATATGTGTTATAGGTTATTGGTATATACGAGGATATTATTCAGAATCACCTTCATGTCCCGTATGTTAACATTCTAGCCCTGAAGATATGATAGCATACATTCCAAAACGTCGGCAAAGGAAAACAAACGTTATAAATTTGACTCAAACCATCGAAATTAGCTAACTATTTTTATGTAATATCAACTTTACCACACAAAATTTCGTAAGAATTCGGGGCGGTGAGACAGTCAATTCCTGATGAAATGAGTTAGCACGAACGTAATCTTCGATCAACGTTACCCATGAGCTCAAATAAGGTTTCCTTCAGCATGGTATTGGGTCTAGTCTCGTTCAGCAATCTTTTTCAAATTTAGCAAATATTAGCTAATGGTACATATAGCCTTTTCACTCACATACAGTTAGGTTTCATGCTACAGCTAAAACCTTTGCGTCACTACATTTACCAATAAATCATCACCAGTGTTCATCAATCCGATGACTGGCTTGCAGTAGCATTCCATTGTCATTTCCTCATAACTTTCGTAGACTTTTCAATGTGGTTTACAAACCATAAGATAGCAAAAGTAGGAAGATTTTTTTATTAATTACAAATTGAGGAAGGTCATAAAAGCGGTAAGGCACTAACTGGATGATTTGAATGATTTTATTCTTTCAGTAGAACGTAGTAACTTGTTGCCTACACCGCGATGTAGGCTTCAAGTTACCGCGAATTGGAAAGCAGTGCTGTGGGAAAGGAGGGATGGTATGGGCTAGGGACAAGAAATGACTGCGGTGAGAAGGCAGTTGAATTTTGTAGCAGATATTAACTATTAGTAACTAGCACTGGGTTAAACATCACATCAGTCAAAGGTACACAAGAAAAATGCCGGCGGATACTGAGATATATCAAATGTATCACATAATGGCAAGGCAGAGATTCAGAAACTGTCAAAAACTCGCGAATAAATCCGGAGGCGGACCTAGGCAAGAGGAAGTACAAGGAATTAAATAATACACTTCTGTGAGTGACCAATCGGGCGAAGGAAAACTGGTTGAAAGGGCAATGCGAGGAATTGGAAAAGCTACAGAAAGAGAGGAAAGTGGTTGCTCTGTAGGCTGAAGTGTGAATACTAACGGGCGGTAGAGAGGGAAAACAATTCCAACGGTTAAGGATAAAACAGGGATGACATTAATCGAACTGGAAGATATCCAGGATAGATGTAAAGAACACATGGAGGAGCTTTATGACGGCGAAAATAGACCTGTGAATCAAGATATAGAGGTTGAGAGAACAATAGAAAAGGATAACCTAGGACCGGAATGGCTTGACTACGAAATACAGAGGGAATAACAAGAGATGATGCCAGAAAAAGCATTGTATATGATTAGCACTCCCTCGGAGTTCCAGAAACATCAAGGTATCAGGAGAAGACCACCTTCCTTTGAACTTATTCGTAGGACCAACGGGGAAGGAGTATGGCCAGAGGACTTCGTGAAAACGGTCTTATTATTCCGAAGAAGAAACCGTCAGAATGTGTAGAGAACAATTGGTTTAATTTATCACAGGGAGAATCATAGCATAATAAGGATGTTTTTCCTGCTTAGTGGGTTCGCACAGACGTTGAACAGAGTAAATAGGAAAAAAATATTTCAGATACTAGAAAAAAAATGAGTATTGATTGGAGACGAGAAGAAAGGAGACGCATACAAAACTTACATATGGAATCGGGATGAGCAGCTGTCACGGGATATGGCCTGGGTGCGCGTCATCGCCTTTCCTTGTTAATATTTATGTTGAGCAAATGGTAAGAGAGGCATGGGAACAACTAGATGAGGGAATCAAAATCGGAGATAATCTGATAAAGTCGGTTAGATTCGCGGACGACCAGGCGTTGGTTAGTCGATCTTCGAAAGGAGTGCAAGCTTCAGTAGATGCATTAGAAAAGCAGAGCGGGAAATCCGGAATGAACATATATTTAAAAAATTAAAGAGATTCCCTCGGACAGATGAAGCAATGCTGGTCATAAAAGTAAGAGGGCACAAACTGGGGCAAGTAGAGCATTTTAATTACTTGGGTAGTACGCTTGAAGAAAATTGGTATGGTAGAAAGACATGAGGGGGAGAATAGCGTTAGAGAAGGCAGCATTTAACAATTGAGGCCGGCTGATGTCTGGAAGCTTGGGTGAGGATATAAAAAAGAGGATAGTGAGGAGATTGATAAGAACGGTAGCATTGTATGGGGTAGAAACGTGGACTCTGAGAAAGGAGGTCGAGAATAGGCTGCAAGCGTTCGAGATGTGGGTACAGAGGAGAAAGGAGAAGGTTGGGCGGACGGAAAGGAAGGCAAACGAGGAAGTGCTTGATATGGTGGGTGATGATAGGAAAATTTTGGATGACAACAGGAGGCAGGGTTAGTGACTGGAAGGGGTAATAAATGGCGAAGGATTACTCAAGGCCATGATAGAGGGAGGATGTTGAGAAGGCAGCGAGGAAAGGAGAGCAAGAGAATAGGTTTTGTGGACGGGGTGAAGAATGGAACGACTTGAACGGAGATGAGAAAGAAATACTAGAGGCAGAAAAGACCTTGAAAGTGTAGAAAACCGGGAGGAATTTCTTTGACTTTCTATAAAATCTACCTTAAACTAGTAGATTACTCGAACGTAATGTATTGAAATGCGAGAGAGTGGGAGACATTGGGAAAAAAGGTATTTTTCTATCTAATATAATTCCATATTCGCGAAAAAAATCTTAAAGGCATAAATTCTTCTTGAGAATCGAATAGTGATAATATTAAGGCACAGGTTCAAGTAAGTTGTTAAGTTAATGGCGAAGTACTATAGGAACTGAAGTTAAAATGATTTATTTCCAATCATTGCATTTAACGAATGATGTGGTACGAAGTCACTCGCACGGGTGCACATACACCAGGGTTGAAATTCGCTATGAAAAAATCATTTGACTTGACCGGGGGTCGAACCCGGTAACTGGCTAACACATCTGACCGGCAACTGGGAGATCCGGGTTCGAATCCCGGTCGAGTCAAATGATTTTTTTCATGGCGAATTTCAACCCTGGTGTAAGATGATTTAGTTCAACAAAAAGGGCGCTGCAGTCGGCTCTTAAGGCTGGAAACCACGGAGTAGGATATCCTACTCCGTGCTGGAAACCTTGGAAACTGATCTTTCAAAAAACACGTGCGTCGAAGAGTGAATATTATTCACCTTAATTTTGTTTTCCAAATACTTAAAATAGACAGTGAGCGCTGATTGTTTAAAAGATGCCAGCGAAAAAGTGGGAGTCGGTGTTTACTCTAGATAGTCGTGGTGGAATCTCCCTAGTAACCATTCTATGATTCATTAGCGCGCAAATGCGTTATTCTACGTAAAGTTACCGAGTGAAGCTTATTCTGAGCAGACCGACGAAATGAAACCAATTATCTTGCGATTATTAAAAGAAAAATCGAAACTTTATTTTTTAAATATTAATGAAAGCCGCGCGGATGCAAATCCATTGATTTCTGCATTGTAAATTCTGCCGCCAACTCCGACATTCCTCGCACATCACATTGAATACTACTACAGATTTAACCAGAGAAGATATGGAACCATTCGGAATGATAGCACAGGAAAATAATGAATGTATTCATTATCGGAGACTTTGAATGAGCAGTTAATACGCCGAAAACAAAAGTTTTAGTTCCAGATTTATCGCGATGCCTTGATCATCCAGGAAATTGCGAAATGTAAATAACTTGCATTGAGGCAATGAAACGCTTATGGAAAAACTACACGCGGTAGCAATGTTAAGGGGATCACTTTTCGAAAAAAAACAGGTTTTGGTTTCGTGCGTCTATATGCAATATATTATCTTATTTTTTCTGTGAATACTGATTATTAAATGCTACCAATCGCTAAAATAACAAGCAAACAAAAGCGTAGATACACCATATGAGATTCAAAATCAAAATAGAGGTATCTGGCAGAGTCAAAAATTTACACATAAGTTAGTTACGCTTACTATCATTTATAGTGGGTTGTCTTGGCGGCTCGGGCTTCAGGGTCACTTAATTCAGATTTTTGAAAACTCAAATATAGCATCTTTGTAGTACATGTTATCAACTGAGATGAAAATAAGGTTTCTAGGCTAGTTTTACTCTAATTTAGCCTTGAAAGTGGAAATTTTACCATGGGTTCTTATGGATATTGCTCAGATAACGACAGAAAAATTCCAATTTGAACGAGAAAGCATATTCAATTTTTTTATAAAACTTTATTTGTAGCCAAAATTCTTGAGAGGTTGAATAAAAATAAAATATATGCATCTTACCGTGTTTATCAAAGTTATTAGCGAATTACTACCGTAATAGAAGTCAAAATGCAGTAGTTTCACAGAAATGTCAAAGCAGTCGGCAAGGCTGTGCCATTGTAGTCATTAAAAAAATATTCGTGGAATAAATAGCATTTTTGTACATTAATTTTGGCTTCAATAGGTATTGTAAAATAATATTTAAAAAAATAAATGTAATGAATAAAAAATGTGTGTAATTTAGAGTGTGTAACAAGTTTCGCAGAGCGTCTATGGTTTCGGAAGTCTGGCCACCCTGCGCGTCGCCAAGGCATGACGTCACTCGGCATTCCGTTCCGCCTCTCCCGCACGCGGGCAAAAAAATCCCCAGAAGTGTCTCTTAACACTTAATCTCTCGTGTTTCTCTTTCCGTCTCCGCAGAGAGGCAGCCTCCGAGTAGAATCCTCGGGCAACGCCCAACCCCGTCTCTTCTGAAGCAACAACCCAACAAACACCTTTGTTTCCACTTACAAAATGACTCCTACGGCATGTTACTTTATACGCATAGGGATGGAACTCAATCTCATCAAATTCACTGGCGCAGGCAGGTACTCTTGTTACCAAAGAAATCACGCAATGGTTCCTCAATTGCCACGATGCGTGGCAAAGAATAATTAGAAAATCGGCAGAGGGAATTGGGATTACAGGACCGAGGATTGAACAATAGACTTTCGGCTTTGAAAATACATATTAAAACTCTCCCTTAAATCCTGGCGACGGTTTGTGCGGTGATGTGTAGATGTACGCTCTGTAATAAAATCCTGCACACTTTCTCCAAAAAATATGTTTTCACAATTTACCCTCGCCTTTATCTTGACTTTTCTCAAAATATTGTGCAACTATGTAAAAATTTCGACGAACTCCCAAGCTTATCAGTAGAAATATCTTAAAAAGTTATGCATATATTCCTCCAGTTCATAACTTTGCAACTGTTAGTTACTTTATTAGTATTACTATTGAGTTCGTCGTTGGGAAATCCTCCATGGAGTTTTAGTAAGTGATCACATTTACTCCTCTAAAATAGTGAACTCGCTATGGGATGCCAGTAAATTTTCCGCAGATTTCACGAGGGTTTCACTGAAACTACTAGAACTAAGCATAAGCGTCGCCATCAAGTTTCTAATAATCATTATAAAAGTCACAGGAACCACGGAAAGCACAACAATTTGCACTTCAATTCCTTAAGTTCGACAGAAAAGTTAAGGCGGATTTTTTTAGCATGTCGTTAAGCCTTTTTTTAGCTGTTAGCTCTAAAAACAAAGCAAAATCGAACAATGAATATCATGTTATTCGCGGCAGTGGCAAATATTCTGAGTGTAACTTTGCCAAGATGAATCGCATAGATTATTAAATCAAAACGCACCTCTTTCCCCACGATCTGATGCTGTCAAAAATTTCAATTCAAATATAGTATTAGGATCATATGAAAATTAGATATTGGGTAATGATCACAGCCACAGTATCACAAAGTGCCCGATTATGATTGCTAACTTAAAAGAGAGGGAACTTCAATTTTTCCAACAATGGATTTTTCAACTCCTTTATTTCGACGTTTTCACAGCATTTTCACTCAGTTTGATTTTCGAGTTATTTGATTAGGGACGACAACACGGGTAAGAGTTTTGCACTTGTTCGCGAAATCATAAAGCTTGCGAGAAAACTATTGATATTGAAGACACATGCATACACTCAATGTGCGACACGTTCCACCAGCATCCCAGGTAAAAATATCTGATCTTCAACTGCTCTAAAAGACTATCTTATCTGGAAGTGGTATTTCATTGGAATGGATTTAAAACATCTTTAAATTCTACATCAGTTCAGTGCAGCTACAGGTCACTTCCAGATCAGATACTAGGTCTTTCAAGGCAGATACAGACCAATTTCAGATCAGTTAGAGACCAAATATTTTTACCTGGGATGAGATATCATCATTGGTTGTTCAATCCTAAATTTGGTCGACCCTCCACCCTTCTCTATCAAACGCCAGCTCCCTTACCTCCAGGTATCTCTTCCTATGTCCTTTCCTCTTTATTTGGTCCATGAAAGTATCCCAGGGTCTTCCTCTGGAGACTTTTCCCTCTATTTTGCCTTCAATAATGTTCTTCACAAATCGATTTTGTCTCAGGGTGTGTCCAATCCATCATGTTCTTCTTCTCTGTACGGTGTTCCATATAGTCCTCTGCTCTTCTAATCTTCTTCACACTTCATAATTTCTTATTTTCGCCGTCAATTGCATCTTCAGCATCCTCCACCATCACCAGGTTTCGAAGGCTTCTTCGAAGGAAGAAGTCTTTTCTGTTCAGCGTTTCCAATGGTCCATGCGTCCGATCCACACAGTGCTACGCTCCCCACAAATGTTTTCACATACTGTTTCCTGGTTTTCAGTCCTATCTTCTTTGGGCATAGCAGTTGTCTTTTTCCCATGAACACCTTCTTAGCTTGGGCTATTCTCTACTTTATGTCCGTTGTACTTCTTCCGACCCACGTGATGGTACTTCCGAGATAGGTGAAGGAATCCACTTGCTCTAATTTCTCTCCTCTCAGGGTGACTTCTACATTCAGTTTCTCTCTTCCACATGCTAGGATTTTAGTTTTCGTCTCACTTATTTTTATGTTGTTGGATGGGATATACTATTCATAAAAAATCCAGTTGTGTGCGGATAAAAACTGACACACCACGAAATACCCGTTCTTCATCGACATACATGCGTCACTGTAAAAGAACTTGCAAGATGATGGAACACTTAAGTGATAATTTTATTTTAGGGTAGAAGGCAAAAATAATGCGGAGTCGACCATTTTCCACATTCTTCATGCAAGCGTCTACATCTACATACTACCCTGAGAGCCGCCGCATGGGCGTGTGGCAAGGAGTGTTAGAACATCAGCCGTGACAAAAATAATGTAAGGGATACGGTTTTGGGAGGTGAAATGGAGACGTGTATTATGGGAGTGTATTAAGTGGGGCTAAGATTTTATTATACTCGCTTATTGTGCGCGGATAGGACGAGTTCTTTTACATATCTGTCCGGCAATGTAGGTACTTCTCTTATTTATCGTTTCTGTCTCACCTAGAGATGTAGTGGGGCGTCATGATAATATTCTGCGTCGCTCTGAAACACAACAGTTCTGAAGTTCTGAAGCAACCTAAGCCTAGCATGAAGCCGGGACCCAGTCTCTAGGGGCTCCAACCTTAATCCCTTTTTGTTGTTGAGAAAAGTTGAGAAACACTATATGTTCGCTTGCAGCAGTTTTTAACGAAGCGTGAAGCTGATGTTGTTATACCTAAACTAATGTATTCAAAACGTACCGGGTCTCTTTTAGAAGCAAGAAATAGCAATAAAAATTGAAAAACATAAGCTCTTCTCACAAGCAAGACTTTACTCTGCAATTAAAGCAAACCTTTATTCAGTAAAAGGACACTGAGCGGTAATCGCGGCCATGACCTTTATGGAGTAGCACTCTGCAGGAGCTAATATCTCTTGTTAATCAGGAGCAAGCTAGGGTGTCTGCATTGTCCAGGGTCTAGCGGTTTCCCCGGTCTGTTCTACACGCTTTACTGTGAAGTAGTTACGCCCATTAACGGGATTCACAGAGAAAGTTAGGTCAGCTAATTTATTTGGTAATTTTCCATTCATACAGGGTGTATCAAAAAGAATGACCTGATTTTGAGACTTAATATTTATTGAGACATACTACAAAAGTGTAAAATTTCAAAATAATCACTAGATCTAAAAGCTTCAGCTATGGTATGACCAATGTTCTACATGTCCACCAGTTGCAGCACGGACAACATTTAGACCAGTGGTTCCCAACCTGGGGGCGATCGCCCCCAAGTGGGCGATTTGGGTCATCAGGGGGGCAGTAAATAAGTGGGGGGCGATTTGGGGGCGAAGACTAATCAAAGGGGGAAAAATTAAAATAGTACTGTACAGTAGAAGTTGCCGGGTAGCACGAGTCACTGGCTATTCAGAGCTGATTCAGTTCCCGACCCTTAAAAAGTGATCAGTGTCAGATAACCCTACTCCTGAACTCCCAGAAGACAAAATCCTAATTTGTACTGATCACCTTGACCAGTTAAAAACTGACATGGAATCAAGATTTGACCAAGTTATAAATTCCGGATTGGATTCTAGATCAATTCTCGTTTGAAGCTGAGGATAAGCTAGATAACTCTTTGCAGACGGAGTTTCTAGATCTGAAGTATGACTGTGAGGCGAAAATTATTTTCAAGAGGAGCGGTTACGAGTTAGCCTGGTTGAAGCTTATGGACTCTTATCCACAACTGTGGGGAAAAACTGAACCACTTCTCATCTCGTTCCCGTCAACATATTAGGTTGAAAAAGGATTTAGTTCTGTTGTCCAGCTCCTCACAAAACAAAGAAATAAGTTGGACATTTGCCTCACAGGAGACTTGCGCCTGAACTTGACGAACATAAAGCCGGATATCCAAGCTTTAACTGAAATCCACCAAGCACAATGCAGCCATTGAAAAGGTAAAATAAAACAATAACATAGTTTTCAAACTTTCATTAATTTTTTTCAAATTTTAACTGTCAACTTTCTTAATTTTACCAGATTCCAATTTAAAAATGAAAACATATACTCCTGTTTTTTAAATGTACGTCAATGATCTTAGTTAATTATTTCACTTCGTTCTTTAAAAAATCTGTACAAAATGTACATTTTATTTTTTTTCTATTAGACTTTCTTTTTTTCTTTTTTCTATTAGATTTTTTAATTACTTTTTTATATTTTTATATTAGATTTTTTCTATTACATGTTATTTAAGAGTGACCGGATAAAACTGTGTTGGTTGGTTTTATATACGGTATTAAATTGTTTAAAATAATTAAACTGCTTTATTATTTACACTTTACTTCAAATAAAAATTAGGCATACAATGAAAATGAAAAGGGGGCGATAGATGTTAGTCAACCTCCAGAAAGGGGAGATGGGCCACAAAAGGTTGGGAGCCACTGATTTAGACGATAGCTAAATTCATCATACACTCTACTTAGGATACCTTCAATGTCACAAGTCTCGACATCTCTTACTCTGGTTTTAAGCTCATCGATGTCTCGAGTTAAAAGGGGAAGAAGGCAGTCATATGAGAAACTGTAAGTTCTCTGCTTTGAACCTGTTGACTATTTTGAAATTTTACACTGTTTTGTGATATGTTGCCATCAATAAAGTTAAAAAATCATGTCATTCTTTGTGATATACCCAGTATTTATCACCTCCGAGCTGTGGGCGCTCTGATCGCTCAGGAATCCGACAGAAGACAGAGTCGCGAATAACAGAATCCAGTGCCGGATAAACTCGCGGAGCTATCAATTCCCCGAGGCTGGTCATTCTGGCAGGGGGATATAAACAGAACGCCATCAGCTGCTGCTGTTGATGCCCCGCCCTCATTCCTTCCCACGATCCACTTCTCCCCTAATCCCCTCACCCCACGTACACCCGAGTTAATCCCTTCCCCATTGCGCAAGCCACATTGAATGGGAAACGGGAAGAGCTGGAGAAGAAGAGGGGGAGAACATTAATTCGGCCAGCAACGAAGAGCGGGCCAATTGTACTCACTCGATTACCGTCTCTGGAGGAGGCGTTTTAGAATTCATCCAGCTAGTGGTAGAAAAGCAGAAACAGGCAAAAATATAGGCGATACTGCCACAAAGTAAGGAATTAAGTTAACAATTAATAGAAATAAATTTGGCTCATAATTTTTCAACCGGTGCACACGAGAGGCTATTTTAGCGTTAAGAGTAATTACAGAAAAAATGATAAGACTTAATAAAAAGGTAGTCATAGCCTTTATTGACATTGAAAAAGCCTTCGAATGAGTCAGTTGGAATACCTTATTTGAAGTCCCTAAAGACGCTAAAATAGACTATAGGGATAGGAGGATAATTCTCCAACTTTACGAAAACCAAGAAGCATTCCTAAGTGCAACGGAACAAAAGCAAAGATCTCTCAAGGTGTTAGGCAAGGATGCAGTCTATCCCCAATACTGTTCAATTTCTACATGGAACAGGCAATGAAGGAATTTACAGAAACAAATAAGAGTGGATTAAAAGTGAATGGTAACCTCTACACAACCATCAGATTTGCGGACGACTTTTAGCGAAAAGTGACAATGAGCGACAGGATGCATTACACGAAATTAACCAAATTTTTAAAAACAATTGGGACATGAAAATAAACAAAAAGAAAACTAAAATATTTAAATGCACTAGAAATGGACTAGAGGAAGCTGAGGTATATCTAGATGAAGAAAAACTAGTGCAAGTTACTACTTGTAAATATATGGGTAGCTGTATCACATCTGATGGTAGATGCACAGCGGATGTGATAAGTAGGGTAGCACAAGCATTTATCAAAAAGAAAACGCTTTTTACATAAAAAAAGATGTTTCTCTGTCGACCCGGAAAGAATTTGTTAAAACGTATGTTTGGAGCGTGTGCACCTATGGCTCAGAAACTTGGACTCTGAGGAAAGAGGAGAGGAAAAAGCTGGAGTCCTTAGAAATGTGGTGCTGGAGAAGACTTTTTAAAATATCTTGGAGAGAGAGGGTTACCAACCTGGAAGTATTACAAAGGATTGGGGAAGGACAAACGTTTGTTAATTCTATTTGCAAAGAAAGAAACGCAATGATTGGACACCTTCTACGTCACCCAGAGTGGATGACTACTTTAGTGGAAGGAGTGGTAGAGGGCCGTGCTGGAAGAGGTAGACCAAGAAAAGAATACCTGGAAGAGGCCATAGCGGGGAGAAGATACAGTGATATAAAGAGACTAGCTTTGGAAAGAAGGAATTTAAATGCCCACCAACCTTAGCGTTGAGGAGAAGAAGAAGATTTTTTTATTTAGGTAGATGGAGAGGGCGCTTACATTGGTGACAAATTCTAGAAGTTATAGCGTGGCTAGAAATAGGCCATTCTGAAAATTTCCCTGGTAATGTTCGTAAATTACCGCGGAAGTTAACGTAATTTACCGTAGTCCCTGAATATTACCGAAATTTTCGGTATTATTCACCTCAGCCTCAGATATTTTTCACACCGCTATATTCCCAACATATTATTATCAGCGAAGTAAATATATATTGAAAACAATATTAATTATAAATAAAGGCTCGTAAAACTTTATTTGGAATATTTTTTCTTAGGAAATATTTGTGGAGATATCGTTTTCAACTGTTTAAATGAATCTTTCTCAAACCAAACAAAAGAATGCTGATTACGTGTGGGCTGCCGTATTTGTTTTTGAATTTTCTTTTTTTTAATGCATTAATGTGGCAATAGTAATGATTTAAATGCTATTGGCTTTCTTATTAAATCCTTATTAGCTATGACTAGCAGAAATCAAATATTATGGTAATTTTTTAAAATTGCCGTAATTAACCATGGCAATTTACCTCAAATGAAAATTACGGAAATTTATCCATCTCTAAGCGTGGCCTGTCCGCCATCTTTCTTAACTCCGATTTTTCTTACGCTAAAACGGGAACTAATGTTCATGTTTTCCATCGATTACTTTCTAAATCAGTATGCACTTACTTCTTTATTGTGCTTTCTTATAACACATATTGTTTAATTATTTCAATTTATAATAATCCGCATACCCGGCGAAATATGCAGGAAAATCGAGTAGAATGTATATTATTAAGTGGCCAATATATGCTTAAATAGTTCATTGGCTTATATTTCAAACAGATGGCGCATATCCTCGCAATACAACTGCTAATTAGCCCATTTCGTCGTGCTATTCAAAGGAGAGATAAACAATATGGTAGTTATTTCGGTAGTCAGGCTACAGTTTGATGACATAATGCCCTCTCCATCCACCTCAATGACTTTTAAAAATTAAAACAATACGCCCACTATGATAAACAACATACACTATCTAAATTTCAAAGATTTCTTGATACACAGTATTTCTTGCGACACAGGCAGTGTTGTTACTAGCAGTTTCCCTTATGATAAGAGTATTTTGAAAAATGCATATGCATCCGCTTTAGTAGTATTTTACAGTGTCCTGCCATAGCCTTAAGTTATTCTTATGGTACACATTTTCACTATCGTGTTTTATTGGTTCTTAGAAAAGGCATTTGCCCACACACACACGGCATACAGAAATGAATCGGATGGCTAAATAGCTGTATCCTTCCAGTTAGGCTGTAACCATTACGAACATTATTGTGTGGGTTGCCTACACACAAGGGATAGCCACTTAGGGGCCCTTGAAGGCTTATTTTACATATCCTATGGTCGTCCCAGTGCCCTCAAATACCCAAACGCTAAATTTCAAAATAATCTATTGACAGGTTTTCCTACATACAGTGGACAGAGAGAATAACCAGCAGATAATGTTATATTTTTTTCAAGTATATATTGCCAGTTGCAGGAACGACACATAATTATTCTATAAAGTGACCCATTAAGCCACAGCAACCATTCAATACGTGTTGCAGAAACATTTGATAAATGTACTGGTTTCATAACTAATGGCATTGAGTAATGAGTTTCATTAGTATCCAGGATGGCAGATGGACAAAGAACCACTTGGAGACTTAATTACTTGATAATAGAGTTGTTTTGGGACTACATAATTACCAGTTTGTTTACTCTTACTGACTAATTATCATGTGCATTAGCAATTACTCAGAAGCTAAAACTTCATAAATTTTATCCCGCGGTATAAGATTAGATGAAATATTCAAAGCTATTAACTCTTGGTAAATAAGTTATGCAGCCAGCAGATGTGTTCCTGCAACCCGAATATTATTATGGAATCCATAACTTCATGGATCTCATAACTATTGATTCTATAACTAAATGTTCTTGCAACCAGCATATAGACAGACAAACATATTGAGTTTCCCAACAATTGGAGTGCTGCCACTATCACTCTGGGGGACAATAGGATTCCTTGGTGTGGGCACTTAACACTACAAAAAACTGCCGTGCAAAATGAAATCATGTCATGTGAACGTGTTAAATTCATTAGAATACATATAAATAGAAAGGGATGCACATGAAAAATAACAGGAATGAATCATGTACTCCTCTGCAGCACATTATCATTGTGGTTTGTCAGAGTAAAGGTTCTCAACATTGTCTCCCTTGCCATGACTGTGCACATATTTTATTTGGATGGAAAATTTAAGGGTAAATGAATTGAAAAAGGTAAAAGTAAAAACTTAGAAATCTTTCAATTGTTTAACTGCATTTTTACCATACTCCAGGGGAGACTATTTGGAGCTCACCTAAGCCTCAGAAATTGGGTGAAAATGGAGAAATGTTATGCTGATACATTCACTATAGGCATGTCCTGTAATAGTAATAATTGAAATGACATAGTAACACAGGAACGAGTACAAGATGTCAAAGAGAATGTTTGAGTTTAGAGGAATGGGTGCGAGTTATTGAAGAACGTGATGAGGGTGCATCTGAGGGAAGGCTGGCAGACCCTCACAAATGGGGAAAAATTCAAATTAATGGAAGTTTAAAATCTAGGGACGATATGTTGAAGAGTTGCACTATAGTAATTGGAACTGTTTAGTGAAAAGTAAGCAGCAAGAAAATTATGTAGGGTTCAACTCTGCTGTTTTACAGTGGTTTAAAGTTCCACGATCAAAAAATATTCCGATTAGTGGTGCTTTTATAAAGGAGGTGTTGCAAATTTTGTGTTAGAACTCCATCGGTCATCAAACCCCAGAAACAGCAGCATGCATTTAATATGGACAAAATTGGGCTATTTTTCCTTACTATACCATCTAAGTCCCTGTAACTTAATAGAGAGCAATTTGAAGGTGGCTAAAAAGACTGACTGTTGGCTTCTCCGTGAGTACAGAAGGAGAGAAAGATGCACCAACGGTGGTTGGGAAGTTATTTCGGCCGAGATTCTTCAAAAATGTCAGTATGACAAAATTGGGTGTTTCGTGTCATCCAAACAGTAAGGCGTGGGTGACTTTATTATTTTTGAAGATGGTTGAGGAGCTTTGACAGTAAGATGAGACACTAAAATCATAACATCATCCTATTTCTTGTCAATGCTGAGTGTCTCATTCATCAAATGAAACTGACCAATATTCAATTGTAGTTTTTTCTACTCAATATATTATCAAAATTAAAACCTCTAAAATAAGGCATTATTCAGACTTTCAAATTAAAATACAGAAGTGAATGATTTAGCATTTGTGCTCAAATGGATGAAGTTGCAAGAGCATCTGATTTAGCAATGACGATTGCCTTGACTGTCGCTGTATCATTGGTACTTGCTGCATGGAATAATGATGACCACAGAACAATTGTGATCTGCTTTGAACTGTGTGGTTTCTTCGACCCTGTTAGTGAAGGAGATAATGAAGAGATAGTGATGCCAGATGATGTGGATGCTTTGCCTTGAGCTGCCGTCCTTGGGTACAGCCAAACAGTGACAGAGAAAGCAAACTGTGTCGATTGATTTGATGAATTCAGTGGTGTTTGGGAGGACTCCATACTTTAAGATGCTGGAGGCAAGATTATGACCAATATTGCATTATTGTATTGAAAAATATCAATGCAACATCAGACATTATTTTCATTTATCTCTTTTTTGTGGTGTTGTTTCATAAGGAATCCCTTCCAAAGACGGTAACAATTAAGATGCTGAGGAATCTAAGCAAGAATCAACTCTAAGTGCTGGGGGGGCATTTTCAAAGATCAAACTTCAGTGAAAAGAGCCAACTTCCATGGGGCAAAAATGAGCTTTTAACTGAAGTAAAATATTTTTGAAAAGAATATGTATAGCTAAACAATAGTGCTAAGGCCAGAAGCAGACCTCGATTCACAAGTTTTTTTTTCATGGCAGGTGGGCATAAATAAAAAAGAGTAGACAAAAAAGATTATTTTTTGAAATCTATGACAATTTTGAATGAATATTGATATTAAAATTAATATTTACAGCTAGCATCAGCTTACAGAGGCATCATTCATTAAAAAATAGGTGTCAATTACTTCTGAAATTTTTCCATTTGACAGATAACACAGAACTTTTCCACCTGGTCATAAGCAGTACGATCCCCATGCTAAATTCCTTCCCATAGTTGATCATGCTAACCATGTCTTTCACCACCACTTTACTCCTCATTACCTAATTATAGATGAGTCATTAGTAGGTACTAAAAATCATACACAGCTATTGCAATATTTGCCAAACGAGCACCACCATAAATGGGGCATCAAAGTCTGGATGCTATGTGATTCTGTGGTGAATTACTGCCTCGCATTTCATTGCTATCAAGGAGCAACAACCAAAGTAGATAGTGAAAATATAAAAAAGTATGGTTTAGGCCATATAGTAGTGAACAACATATTGAATGCTGGAAATAATTTTTTTAGGATATCATGTTGTCGTGGACAATTTTTTCACTAGTATAGATTTAGCTCGTTATTTGTTTAAAAAAATTGTTTTTTAACAATTATGTTGAGATGCAATAGGAAAGGAATACCTCAACCTCTCAAAGAAAAATTTAGTGGAAGCAAGAAAAAGTATTTTAAAAGTGACGAGCTTCTTATTCTTGGATACCGAGAAAATAAATCACGATAAAGCCAGTTTTATTACTGTCCAATAATTCGATAGCCAAAAGCAATCCAGTATTTTGCAAGGGTCAAGAATTTCCAAAGGAAAGGCCACAAATCATTGTGCACTACAATTGTTACATGGGAGGCATTGATTCGTCACATATGATGCTGTACGTGTATTTAGATGAGAGAAGATCGTTGAAATACTGGAAGAAAGTGGTCTTCAATGTAGTTCCAAGAATGGTGCTAAATGCTCACATAACTTACAAATTAAACAATCCAGGAAAAAAATATCAAGAGAACAGTTTATCTTGTAAATAATAGATAGCATTGAGGGTGAATGGTTACGTATAAAGAATAATCCCAGTCAGCCAACACCCAGGACAGTACCACCAGGAAGATATGGCATAAGGAAACTGCCATGGCAGAGGGAAAAAGTTTGTGTTGTATGCAGTAGGAAAGACGGTGGCCCTGTCCATAGATCTAGAACTGTTTGTGTCAAATGTGAAAAAGGTCTACATGGAATTTGCATGTCTCATCATGTTTGTGAATAATGTAATAATTAGTTAATTGATTTGGAAGAAAGTTTGTAATGTTGTCAATGTTTTCTTTGTATGTGTATATATTTTCAATTATTTGCAATGTAATTGTTAATACAGTAGATTCCATTTAATTGGGCCACCAGGTATTTGGGGCATCTGTTTCGAGCCTCCTCGCAAGGTTAAAAGTCCACCGTCCCAGTCTAGAAGCTCAGAGCTTATCGCCTGGGAATAGGTAGACAGTGGGAAAAGGGTAATGGGAGTAGGAAAGGGCTAGCAAGCACACAACCCCTGGGAGTCCGGCACCATGAGGCAGGTTGACATCAAAAGGACGACAATGGGCCTCCCCCAGTCCTCGGAGCTGTTGGGTTACCCCAATAACGTTGGATGAGACACAGCCAGTCTCACTAACGCGAAAACTTACCGCACATCTGATGAGAACCGGTGAAGCCCATAGCCCAAATTTTTGGGATAAGGTGTCCGCTGACTACCTTTAACGGTTGGCGTAGTGATGTCTGTCGGAGCTCCTCATCGCATTGGGGTCCTACCTGACCAATGGATGGTCTATTCGGACCAATTATGGTCAAATGAGAGACCCTTCACCTCAGAAGTCCCCGCCCACCGATGCCATTTGGGGCAGCTGCTTAATTAGGACAAGCCCCGAAGAACAGAGCCCAATTGAAGAACATCCCTGTGTTTTCTCCGCTGAATTGGGACAGCATGCCACTTAATCGGGCCATGTATTGGCGACATTGACACTACCCTCGCAAGGAATTGCGATTTTTTTCATACCAGGAAACAGTTTTTTTAATATTCTACTTCTTTCATTTAATCTTATTTTCCATATGGGTACCTATTCCTGCCAAAATCGACAGTAGCTCGGTTATTGCAGCATCAGGATAAAATGAGCGAAGAATGAGTCTCAACGGAAAGCAAGCACCTCCCCTGAAATGCAAGCATCAAGGTAAGGATCCAGATGTCGAGGACGCTTTAAATCAGTGGTTTTCCATAGTGAGTGAACGAGGGGTTTGCGTCAGTGGTCCTAATTTAAAAAAGAAGTCGGAGGAACTAGCTTTGAAACTTGTTCGTGATGATTTTAAGCCAACAGATGGCTGTCTCGATGGCAGCCCAGAAACAAAATAAAATTCAAGAGAGCTCATAAAGAAAAAAATAGCGCTGATGTCATGAGTGCAGAGGAGTGGAAATCGAAATGACTGCCCATGTTACTCCAGAATTTTGGTGAGTTTTCATTTCTACATTTGTCTATGCATACTTGATGGGATACTTCGCTTAATCGGGGCAGCCGCTTAACTGGGGCGAAGTGCGCCAGTTCTGATGTGTCCCAATTTACCGGACTCTAATGTATTATTAAGTAATAACAGACTTATATTCTTGTTATTATTATTTAGATACCATGTGTCATACCATTTTCCCATGTATTGCTCTCATGTCTAGGAAAAGTTTGACCTTATATACTACAATAATTTTGATAATCTCCCTTGAATTTTATGCAACTGGCATTGTAAAAATTAATTGAATTTTTATTAAAAATTAGTGCAATTCCATCGGTTATTATGTAATCATTTCCTAGAAAAATATTGATATTTTACATTTGTCAAGGTTATATTTTTTTAAGTTGATTTTATTTCTTGATTTTTTGGTCAAAAGTGAAAAATAAAATTATTCAATATTGTAAATTTAAAATTAAACTACTGCAACCTTCCGATTATAATACGCACCCACTATAAGATGCACCCACTTTATAGAGAGTGCAATGTAAGAATTAACTTATCACCATGTATAATATACAGTCAGCTTTTAGAGAACAGCATTCTATGCCATTGTCCTCCATGCCATTCAGCGCCCAAAAGATCACTACACATGCAGTAATTTTGCCTATGGATAGCTTTTCCCCTTGCTCTTACATACCCCTTTGGTTTCTCAATGTGACGATCTATTTGAGGTAGGTTCTTCCCCTCCAAAACTTCCTTGTCTCTCTATGGAAATATTTGTCAGTATATGATAGAATTGCTACACTGTCGCGAACAAGTACCTATGTCTGTAGGTATTCAATTCGCTTCACTTTACGTCCGTTCGTGTTGGATTCCGTCCAATCTACTAGCAGAAGATACGTTACTCTGAAATTTGAAGATATCACATTTCTGAATAATATTTAAAAGGAAAAACTCTCCCTAAGAATGTTATATGACCACAGAATATGCTCTTACATGCAAAGAAAAAGGCTGGATGGATGAAAATTAAACCAAAAATTGGCTGCGAAATAAGTAGTGCAAAGATGCGGTTTGTAGATGTCATATGTTGGTTCTAGATGCATCAATAATATATTGTTCGAGAATGGCACAGATCTCACCATTATTCCTGGAGAAATGACAAGCCATTTACTGGTGATGGATGTCAGTTGCAACCGTCCGTTTAAGTAACAGATGCATAAAAAGTGGAATGAGTGGCTTTATTCCGGACCACATTCTTTGACTACTTCAGAAAAGTCAAAGAAACTGGAGTTATCGTTAATTAGTCAGTGGATTAAAAACTCCTGTGATGCCATTGATTAATCTGCTATTAAGCGAGGTTTTAAAAAATGCTGCCTCACAAATGCTATAGATGGGTCCGACGACGATTTGCATAGGGATGAATGCACCCAATGCGTAGTGGACGATGAGTAGAACAAATACATTGTCCTTGGCGGCGCAATACATGCTGCCAGTGAGCATGATGCCAGTGCTTTGCGCAAACTGTTTGAATCAAGCGAGAATAGTGATTTTGAATTTGAAGGATTCAGTGCTAACAGTGTTAAAGACTAGAGGTACTGCGTGTAAATTTTCGTTTTAATAAATGAATTAAATTGATTCATTGGATTGTTTTTTATTTGAAATTATAAAATCAAATACCTATAAGTACTTTGAGATTACTTCAAATGCGATCTACAGCCCCAATAAAAATGTGATAAGTTTGTAACCATGTATAATACGCACCCTACTTTTTTGACGAATTTTTACGGAAGAAAATGCGTACTATATACGGAAAATTACCGTATAACAGTTGCATATCATTACAAAAAAACGGCGGACTTTTTTCATATTCATTAGGAAAAATGTATCCACTTTTAAATGTAGAAGAAATCATGTAAAAATAGTAAAAAATTGACAAACAATAATTTTTTGAATAAAGGCCTACAATTATATCAAAATACCCATGGCACTTCTGGGAGTACCCACCAAAAAATCAGTGGCACTCAAAGGGTTAAGCACATCAAAATAAAATCCAAAAATTTCTTTTATCAAAATATTACATGAAAGTTTTTTAAAAAATTGTGAAATTTTAGTGGATTTTGCAAACGTTAAAGCACCAAGTTATAGCCTAGAAGCACTTCTGGTATCAAAATACTACTTATTTAATCTTCCAAAAAATTGGTGCAAAAACTAATGCACAAAAACCAGGGTCCACACTTATCACACACTAGCACCACGACGAAATATAAATCCCTGATATCTTACCCAAGTTTCATACCACACCAATATTTTCCCCATTATAGAGCATTCCGATAAATGGAGACATCCTAATAAATTCCACCAACAAATATTTACTCATATTAAAAAGATAAAAATTGATTTATTACGACATTTGTCATTATTTATGTAAACAAGACTACCTTGCTCAGCAAAACTAGACTTATAAAATTAACAAGCTAAACAACAATGCTTAGTCATAACTGTAAGAAATATTTCCTTTAACATCAGAAGAATAAAAGGTATATACAATATTATTACAGCTCTGTACAATGATTAATAGGTTTGGAAACAAAATTACCATAGAGTTTGACTGTGGGCAACTCTTCCTGATGTACTTAAACATGATTTCAAATATCAGTAACTAATTGTTCACAAGTCTAAACGTCACACTCTTAGAGGTACTTCTGCAAGGGCTCTCCAAGAACATCACTTAGAGTGGCAATGGCCTTCTGGGCTGCTGCCTCTACCTCTTCCTCCTCATCCTCCATGAGTTCGGCCAAAAATGGAACTGTTTCGGGCAGGAGAGGAAGGAAATCCTCACCCAACTGTTTACCCAGCTCCAGGAGAGCTGAAAGCCCTGCAAGGCGCACCTGAAGAGAAACAAAAGAAATATTTGTGCACAATAAAACTTGCCAATTTTTTCAACGATATTATCATGAATAATAACATCCACACAGCAGTAAAAATGAAAATTTACAGTAGGAAATCCAAAAATCCAGAATGAGCTGGATATGATGTGTTCCAGAATTATGATATTTCAAGTGTTTAGTATATTTTCATCAATGAATGCACAATTTAGTTAACGTAAGTATTTTTTACATTTAATTACTCAAAAATGTATTCTAATACTGGTCAGTATCTTGTGAACTGAAGAGAAAACTATGTTTTCATAGATCTGAATATACATTGCCATCTGAGGTATCTTTCTCGCTAATTCCATCGAAGACTACTTCTCCGCAGTGAGCAAAAGCTCATTTATTTATGAGATTCAAAGACAAAATGCTTTCATGCTACTAATGGAAGTAAACAATTGTTTTAATTCTATAACATGTAAACATTAAGGGACGCTGATAATAATTAATTTCTACTGAAATCAATCCTGAAAAATAACAGTGTGTCATCGGCCTGGAGATATATTAAATAAAGTATGACCATTTTCAATTGAGAATAAAGGATCATTTTGAGTTGGAAGGTTTCAGGCTTATCGATGAGGAAATCCATTTTCAAAGAGGGAGAGAAAAATGTATCTTTCCACTCATATTTGAAACTAGCCTTAGCATGAACCAATAATAATAAATAATGTTTTCCTATTAATTATATAATTCAAGAGATAAGGACACAAATTAAAATGAATGTAAGGTTCACTTTTAATTCAAATATGAATTAATTCAATAAAGTTATGCCCAAAACTATTTAAGAGATAAATATTATACCATAATATATGAAGCTTTTTTTCTGGTACATATTTCACCCACTCTTTTGTTACACAATAATACATTTCTGAATATTGTACTTCATAGGTGATTGGTCTTTGTGCTATAATGGTGAGTACAACTCAGGACATCCTTTAAATCTACCTTCACCTCAAATAAAATCACTTTCATGGTATTATTCCCATCGTACATGGGTCATGAATATTTATCCATAATAACACACCAGCACTGAAAAATATCCAGGAATTTTCAAGAAATTGCAGCAATAAATACTCACCTTTGGATTGCTATGACGTGTTTTCAACAAAATTTGATAATTCAGCTGTTTCCATAATGAGTCATCAGCAGCTGAGACTGCAAACTTCACTAAGGTTGGAACGACATGAGCACTACACCTTTCTTGAAATAGATCCATGCCACCAACTAAATTCTCCAACTGTCCAGAAAAGCCAAATAAATATAAGCATTGGAATCATATTACTAACAAACATTCCATTTTATACATATTGGTAATAGTTGCAATTTATATTTTCTTTAACTACACCAACACACTTTCCTTAGACTAGACTCTTACCATTACCACACACACACTACCTCCATCACCAAAGGTTAAATAAAAAGTAGAATGCATTACATGGCAAAAAGAAATATACACACTCCATTTAACCCTCATATGGATTTACGAATTTAGTAACGTCGTTGGATTTACGGCGCCGCAGCGGCGCTGCGTTATATTTTGTCATTATCTTTGAAACTTTGCCTTTCTTAGCATATTTTCTGATTGATAATACTGGTGACTTCTATTTTGTTTATTTTTAACCATTTTTTGCAAGATTTAACCCATTATTACAGAAGTTATAGCTAAAAATCTTTAACACTGCATTCTTTTCCGTTTGTAGTCATAATACTCTCTCTTTTTGGTCTCTTAGAAGGTTATTTTCAAATGAAGGTTTTAATTTCGTGTGTAATGGTTGTTTTTAATATTTTTTTCTAATATGCAATGCTGGATAAACTCCGCTTTATCATGTGAACATTGTTTTATTTTTTTATGTACCCAAATACTAAAAATGAGGACCAAATAAAAGTCGGATGGGTCCATGTAAAATAATTTTGCTTCAATACGTCCACCCACATGTTTTATCTTTGAAGTATACGCAAAAGTCTGAGTTCTTAAACGTTAATAATTGAAAAAGAGGAGGTGAAGTGAAAAGAGACAAGTGATACCGTCGTGATTTTTAAGGGCTATATTCTGACGATCAAGGCAAATGTAACGGACATACTGGGAGCTTATATCCTGCAATTTCTAAAAAAAGGAAGGATGAAAGTCAGATGGGTTGTGAAATATGAGTAATATGGAAGAATCAGCGATGCGTCGGAGTCCAGCGCCGCATTGGAGGGGAGGCTAGAAGAGCCGGTATTTTAGGCCTACAGTGGAGCCCATTCCCTGACTGATGATGTCTCCATAGAGAAGGACACGTAAAAGTGATGCGGGGGAGTGCGGCAGATGAGGTTTTGCTTCTGGTTTGGTGGGAAAGGCCAAAATAATGATTTTTAAGAAGTTTGGGCTGTAAGTGGTAAGGAAGAACTGGAAAGAAGAAATGGAAAAAAACATGGAATACGATGGCGTCTATTTTCTTCGGTCCGGCGCTGCGTGAGGAACGATGGAAGAGGAGCTAGTATTCTGGGGTGACCAAAATACCCTCATGCTGGGAGGACACCCCTCACCTTTTCTTTCCGTAGCATTGCACAGACCCTAACATTGAGACCATCCGTACTTTCCCACTAAGCTTCCTCATTTGTCATCCTCCACCTTCTTTCTTCCTCCCACAAAAACTGATTGTACTTCTCCCCACCTCCAACGACCCACCCGAGCTAGACCTTCTTGGAATGAAGGAAGGGCCACCCCGGGGTGCTTTGCGATAAGGCGCGGATTCCTTGTCCCTCACACAGCGATGGAAGGATGAAGAAAGAGCAGCCTATTGTGTCTAATTGCCTCCTTGCACTCTCAACCTTTCTTCACTATACGGATTTTCTACGCTTACCTGGCCTAACGATCCCGGTATTCCCTGATCCTTGGCAGTTGACCCACCACCATGTATCTCCACCCCTTCACCTCAAAACAACCTCCATGGAATTACCGACCTTTCTCCTCCCCACTCACCCCTTCACGTTACTAAACATTGGACGACTAAAATCTCGGTGCATTTGAGTATACAAAGAAACGAGACATATATTTACAAATTTTCACTGTGTGGTAAATCATCTATGTGTTTGTTCATCATGAAAAGATTTTTACCATGTAAGTTCAGTCAATGTCAATTCATAGGTAAACAGTAAAGTCCTGGGAACTACTATTATCACCAACAATTTTGTGAAGACTATCGCTGCTGCAAAGGAATATTTTCGAAAGAGAGTTACGAGACATAACACCAACCGTGCGATGTGTTCTTCACGGTGGTCAGTCAAACTTCTGAGTTGTCTTCCCAAGCCTCAGCTACTCATTCACCGGGAATTTTCCACACGAAGGTAAAGAGGCGTAATTGCATGAATTCTGAAAATATAGTGTCGTTAAATTTTCTTGGGATTGCTGCTTGGTATAATGCTATATATAGTAACCCTGGGATGTCCTCAAAGGTGACCAACTCCACAGCAGGTACGCGGACGCGGAGGAGGGACGCGGGGCGGAGAAGGTACCCAAACAAAATAATGCCTGAGGCCATGGAAAAAACACCCTTAGGCTAGCCATGAGTTTCTAAGAATTATTCTTGCAAATAGATGAAGTTTTGTCGATGAACATTATAAATAGGCAAAAATTATGATTATTAGATAAAAGACGAAGCAAAATTGGCAGAGAAAAAAATTACCTTTTTTAAACAATTTAATTTTG
The DNA here is from genome assembly GCA_963169105.1 of Ceriagrion tenellum. Taxonomy (NCBI): domain Eukaryota; kingdom Metazoa; phylum Arthropoda; class Insecta; order Odonata; family Coenagrionidae; genus Ceriagrion; species Ceriagrion tenellum. The sequence continues at coordinate 47,033,677 of OY720642.1, forward strand.
TATATAAAGTTTAAACATTTAAATATTATGATTATAAATAGAAGATACCATTTCATACGAAATTTATTAACTTTTAAATTAGTATTGAGAGTGCAGTCCCCGACATTGTGACGAGGAAACTCTCGGCGCCGCAGTGAATCCAACGACGTGACTTTTTTCATTAGAGGCCAATAAAATGAAAACTATGCACACTATACATACAAAAATATATTTTTAGCCTAAGAAAGCAGAAAAAATAGACTACTGAAAATTTCAGAAATATCCATGGGAATAGAAAATTTTTAAATCATTTTTAAAACCACGAGCGCCGCTAAGGCGCAGAGAATCCATATGAGGGTTAATAAGCAAGATACCAGTAAAATTCAATAAACAATGAGGCATTTTTTGAACATGTTTTTGATCCCCCCCCCACTTTTGTTCAGTTTCCCCTCTTTGGACAGTTTACCCTCTGCAGACTGTTTACCCTCTGCAGACTGTTTACCCTCCGGACTTAACCAAACTTCCCCGAGGCGCACATGAGTTGCGCACTCTGATACTGTCTCGCTAACAATATCTGAGAGCCAACAATATTGAGATATCGATATCGAAACATCCATCGACTCAACATTTCCTCCCAGTAATTCCTACAGCCAAATTACTGTCACCACATTCCCTCACCAGGTCATCTCTCATTTAAATGGCAGTTGGCGTCGGAAGACAACGAGGACGAGCTAAGGCAGAAACTCATGGCACAAAGGCAAAATCCTGAATTCCGCTATTGGAGATGAAAAAGTTCCCTAAGCTCCAATTGAAATCCTGCACAGCATGTGTGCACTCAATCCACAACCTTCATCCCCTCCAAGGCTACCGATCGCCTGCATTCCATTCACCCCCTCAAAAAAAATCCACTCTTTGACCTTGCCGAAACCTCCCCTCCGAGGCTACCAATCGCCTCTACTCCCTGGCTCACCCATTCCATCTTCCAATATGCCAAAAAACCTCCCCTCCTACAGTGCAGCTGACTCCTCGCTCTCTTTGGCTGGTGATCGCCGAAGTGTGAACATGCCGAGCTACCCATATGGCACTTTGCTAAAATTGGTGATTGATCGTTGAGTTTTAAAAATGTCAGAACACAGGTTAGCTGACCCTTGCAATATTTTGGTTGTAATTCTTAAGCTAGTGAAATACATTTATTTCATTTGTGGTTCATTCTATATTACTTGTTTGTTTCCCGAGTACCTCTTGTTTCTCGCTCGTGCTTTTGGAGAGAATTTGTTTTAAGGGCATTTATGGAGAGAGACCTCTACCCCCTCTCCCGCTGATGCTTCATCAATGTCCATTCAGTTGAATCTCTTCATTTCCATACGTCCTCCTCTATCTGCAGTTTTGCTGGAACCTTTGACCTGAAGATGCAGGCAGGAAAGCCAGCAAAACTGTTGTCACCTTACAGAGCAGACATGGGAGTACTCGTCGAAATGAAGAGATACAACAAGAAATAACTGAACTCTAATGTGAATTTCAGTTATTGGGCTATCACACCTAATTCAAAATGCTCATTCATATTATTTTCCATAATATTCGTCCCTATAGATACTAGAACAACAAGTAAAAAAAGATAGAAAAACAAAAATGCAATTATGGAATACCACATTTTTGGAAAAAAAGAAAAATATACATGAACACGCAGTTAATTTCCACATGATAGTATTAGCCTTTAATCCACGGATGGATTCAAAGTTTTAACAATGCATTATAACTAAATATAAAATACAGAAAGAACATTGAGAAAAATAAATATTTTCAGTCTTGTTCTGTGGCCCGTGCACGTCAGCGGATAAAACGCTATGAAGGGTTATGAAGGTGGTGTTGCACATGTGCTGTACAGAAATTTTTTCAAATGAAATGATGTGACTAATAAACATAAATATCTCCGCTGATAAACATATTTTCTGATGAAATGAATGTTCATGAAAATAACCACACTTTAGAAGTACAACCGCAAATATAAATGTCAAATTTAGAACAAATTTATGATGGGCATATAAAAGTTTCCAGCAATGAAGAGCCTATGTCACCCACACAACCAGATTCAAATTGGATCAAATCTTTTTTGGAAGGATTCAACTGAATCTCAAACCCATGACTTCACAAAGATTCAATCCAATTCTGACCACATCACCAATATTAACAATTAAAAGCTTTATCAAGAAATCTATCCACAATTTTTAAGAGTGGTAGCATAGTTTACCATGACTTAATTACTAACCTGATTAACCAGCGGAGGCATTAAAGTTTCAAATCGTCCAGCAGTGACAAAACGACCGGTTCCATCTTCATAGAGGAAGACTGAATGAAGCATAGAGAGAATACATTTTATTAATGAATGTGCCTCAGAGCCATCAGCATCCTCCTCTCCAAAGTATAACGTATTATCCTTGGGGGTATCTGCACTTTCTTCACTGTCTTCTTTAACACTTCCTGTTTCTTTCTCTTCATTCGAAGAGATTTTAGCCAGGTTGTTGAGATCCAATAGAGAGGCAGCATGTCTGATGCAATGCCCAGCGAATAGAACAAAGAGCCCCTTCAGTGCCTCAGCACATTTGCTTGAAAACCTAAAACGATAGAAGGGAGAAAGATAATAAATTAAGGATTGAGGAGTAAAATGCATGCAAAACTTTAAAGCCATGGCCGAGGGACAGCAGGATATGCAGAAAATGGGATTTGTAGAAGAATTATTTTATAGAATAAAATCATCCACTGAATCATATTTAGAGTAAAACAAACAAATTACTAATGAAAAGAAAGCACATTTTCAATCACCTTCCAAGCATTATAGAAATTACTTGGGCTTTCAGGACTAGTGAGAAAAATTATAAATTGTAATTATCCCACGGAAACTATAACAAAAAGATTATATACAAACTAACATGAATAACTTTCTGGTATTCCCAAATCATATGATTTATGGGAACATAAATTCAGGCCATACCACATCATTAAACAAATTTGACTCTGGTACCAACTACAGAAATGCACTACAACGATTTCAGGGAAAATCCCATTAAACTGAGTCAACAAGCTTTAGATGTTATCTTGTTTGATAAATACTGCAAATAGTAATACAATATTGTTTTAACTGATTAAGGACATGATGCAGATTCATCTGCTAGGATATCCAAGAAGGGATTTGTCATTGTAAGAGAGTAGCTCAGAATAGTCAACGGAAACCAAGACCTCAGATCAGTGCAGGATTTACGTACAAGCTACACAAGCTGTAGCTTAGGGCCCCCAAAAAAAATTTGTTATGCATAAAAATGATTTTACGTTAAAGATTTATTACATCACTATCTATATACTTCTTCAGTGTATTTCAGTTTACCCCTCTAGGTATCCAAAAATCATATTTGGCACTGACATAGAATACCTGGACTTATAAAGGGCCCCATATCTCAAATAGCTTAGGACCTTATCAAGTCTAAATCCGGCCCTGCCTCAGATGCATAACATTTAAATATTAATTTCTTTGGCATCCATACCATTGAGCCATTACCTTTCACAGTAGAGATTAAAATAAATGAAGACAGCAAGGGAAACCAATACAATCACATTCAAACTCACCAACCAATTTCACAACCACCACAGTACGAAGAAATACAAATCATATCTTCTTGTCATCTTAGCATGTAAAATCTTAGCAGAATTTTAGCATGTCAAAAATTTAGCAAATCTAAAAATAAATAAATAAAATAAAGGCTAAAAATCTCTTGATACGCTTACATCAAGTTAATTTGACATTCTCTAACTGCACAAGGTGAATTTTTCATGGAAACTCAATCCCCTTAAAGACCGCCAACAATATTTCCCCTTTTTCAACTGAATAAAACTCAGTGAGTTCTTTATATTTTTCCACAATTAATTTTCAATGGTACAAATAGTTTCCACGCATAAGCATCATCCTCAGGCACAAATTAGCATATCCTCAGGTGCAACTGAAAAATATGTATCCAAGGATGACACCTTTGCATTGAAACTGGTTATACAATTGAAAATAATTTGTGGAAAAATACAAAGTGTACTTCCCATCATGAATAAAACTCATTAACCAACATGATGCAAATCTGATTTTCATATAAAAACAAATTATGCAAGCAAAATTTTCAGAAATTGCAAGAAGAAACATTGCTTCAGACTACTGCATGATCATTAACCCTCTTATTGCAGTGGGCCGATATATTGGCTTTTGAATTTTGGGAAATATGTGCAGCAGGCCAACACATCAGCTCATGCACAAAAATTGTTCAACTGTAGTACACTAATATAATAATTATTTTTTAGATGATGTAAAAGTCTTTTATAATTATTGCCCGAGTCAACTTATACACAATATGAAAACCATATGGATATTTTAAATAATAACTTCAAAATATTTTTTTTTCCTAAAATGATACATTTCATTAAATTATCCTCCGCATTTCTTACTAGTACTGCTGGCAGGAGTCAGCTTTAGGAGGGTAAAGTTGTTTCTCCTTAGATAAGGTTATCCAAATCCTCCAAAAAAGAGATGAAAAAATATTTTACTTGCCTGTAAAATGAGATGGCCCTATGACGAGGCGCCTTATCCCCAGATGTCCACTCAAACAGGCGGTAGTATAATGACCGGAACATGGCCTCAGACAGCTTCATCACCAAAACAATGAGAGCACTTATCAAACTAGCTTCAACCTTTTCTACCACTTCACTGCTGTCCACATTCCTGTTCTTGACCCTGAAATCAAGGGCATTGAGGAAGAAGTGTTCTAAGTCGGGAAGGTGACTGTTTAGATCAGCTCTCTTCATCTCGGACAAACTGTGAGAAAACATGTCCATCAGTGGAATGATGGCCATGTGACACTCCGACTTCTTCGGCAGGACTTCAGCATTTTCATTTGTTTCCTCGGTTTCTCCTTCGGGAGTAGACTTGTGCCGCTTGCGTTTCTTGCCATCCTTCGAAGGTGTCACATTTTGTTGCGAAGCATATTTCCCTTCGCTGAGAACTGCATACGAGTCACTCACAGCAGGAATCAATACACGCAGAGGAATAGCTGAAGCCACTTTATTCCTTTAAATCAGAAATAGAATACTGTGTAAATGATAACAAAAATATCAAGCTTAAAATGAAGAATCAAATCATATTCAGAGCAAAAATACACAAACGATGTAGTATGCAGTCACGTGCAGAGGAGCAAGGATATAACACCAAAGTGATGAAATTCACCGAACAAAATTAAAGACAAGAATGGGATTTGAACATGGAAGTCCTGTAATTGCTATAGCAAACAGCAGGAAATTTCCACGCTATTTAAGTATGAAGCAACCAAGGTTTTTGACATATAGTGTCATTCTGGAAGTGATACATCAAAGACAGAAAAACACTACATGACAAAACCTCACACAGTCTACATTAAAATAGAGCAAACATTTGCAACTGTTTTCTCTAACAATTATGGAGATTTAACATTTCCACCAAGTTATACCTGAAAATTCCTCCCCACCAGACATTCTAACTGCCAGTCAGGTATTTTAGTGAATTGTGCAAAACATGTTGAAGCGAAATCCACAGGGATTTATTTCAAGAAATAAGACAATTTGGTGGAGAAACTTGCTAATTTGCACTTTTCCTCACTTTGAAAATATGTGTAAAAAATTAAAATTTATTTTTAACTGATTTGAGAGGTTAAACTCCATATTTTTCTTGGTGCTTTCTAGAATTCAATGCTATTATGGTTCAAGGAATTCCTTGGTTACAGGAAAGCCTAATTAAAATGGACACAAATGCAGATTAGTCACAGCATATGTAACTTAATGAGAATTTTTCCCAGCCCACACAGCCAATGGCAACCCCATTTTATGCGAACGAAGGTGCTTTGACATCAGGAACAGCAGTAAATTGCCAGTTAATACAATATCTAAGATGAATATTCACCCTCATTTTATTGCCCATTAATTATCAAGAATGATTTGATTCTAGCATAAGTATTTTTTCACAAAAACTAAAGTACATGACAGAAAAAATACTGTTTTTTAACAAGTTTCACATCCTTGAACTTTACTGTTCAATAAATTTCAAGTTTGAGCTGCAGAATTATACTCATAAGATACTCTCATTTCAGTTCTCCAAGCTACCCAAATCAAAGCATCTGTAGCTGTCAAGTTTTAGATAAATAAAGGTATGCAAAGCATATTTCAAGACTAGTAGAATGGTATGCCTTACATATTTCCCAGCCAATAGCATGCACTGGACCATAAGATTCACTTTGATTTATTGGGTTAGATTTTAGAAGCAAATAATCAACATATGTTAATGCAAACAACTAAAGGAAGAAAATAGCACTGTTAAGCTCCATAAAAAAAATCGAATCAAATTTATTTATTGTAGAATCCCAGAAACAAATGAATGATGGGATGAATCTAAAACTGGCCACCAGAAGTATACCGCAGTATGAGGTAAAAGAAAAGAGAAAGTCACCTATGATGGCAACAAAATTGGATGCATGAAAATAAAGCTTTACTTTCAGTCAAAATGATAGAATCTGGTTTAAGATCCATTTTTGAGTAAAAAATGGATCTTAAACTTTTTGGAAAAAAAATTTTTGAGAAAAAAAAATGCAGGGGGATATTAGATACACCTAAGTTCAAGCAACGAAATTCAGAAAAAATTAATAACATTTCCTTCACCCTTCAGAATTATTTGTGGTGAAAGAGAGAAGTGATATTTTGCTGAATACTGAAATAAATATGGCAACATTAAATTATCTGGAACTTCATGCTTATTTATACCTGTGTATCATTGTAAGTTTTGTATCATGCTGGTTTGAACAAGTCTTCAGACAAAATCTGATTATTGACATTAACCTTATACAGAGTGCGGCAGTATAATTAGCTGATTTGAATTCGGTATGAGGAAGCGAGGTTCAAATACAATCCCATGATGAAGCAAGTTTGTCCAACATATTCACCTTGACATGCACAACACTTCAATGCTTGAAATGCATACTGCAGAAAACAGAAAAAATAATCACAACGACACCAATAACATTTTTGTTTTATTGACCCTAAAAATTAGCAAATTATGCTGCTGCACCCTGTAAAATGCAGACAGGTTCCCTGTGGGTTACCGTTGGGAAAAGCCAGAAAATATAGTAGTGATTTGGGCACTCTTCCAGCATGATCACTCATAAATAATGATAGAAACATAAAAATTCAACTATTCAATCAACATCAATCACATTAATTGAGATGTTATTAACCTGTGCTAATGGACACCTCCCATCCAGAACATTTCGGGAGCCAATACTATGAACCTCCAGAGACCATTAGCTTCCAGAGATATCACTTCTAAGTGGTTGAACAGGTGCTGAGTTTTGGATTCAAGTAAAATCACTCTCAACCCACAAGTTGGATATATACTCACAGTATGGATGCTAGCTTTAATGACAACTGTTCATTCTTGATCAGCAAACCACCTTCACTGACATCGCCAGCCATCTGCTGAGATGTAAAAAGGCACAACCTCACCAACAGTATTTTCAAATATGGAGAGATGAAGTTCGGAATGCTCTCCACAACTCTTTGCACAGCTGTCACTACACCGATCTGCGCTGTAGTGTTGGTGCTGGGAAATAAGAATTGAAATAGAGAATGAAATTACAAACGATCCTTCAACAATTACTTATGAAAAAAACACTATGTTCACTTGACCGAGTCCCAAAAAACGATGCCTAAACATAAAATTAGTTTTACCATTTAAAATAAACCAGAGGAAAAATACAAAGTGTTCTTTTTCATAATTAACCTTGATTTTTTCATAAAGTCATGCCTGAACTCATAAAGTTCATCCGTCAACAGATATGCCACTAGAACAAATATTTTATAATTGACTTTGTTTTTAACAAAATACAGTAATACCAAACCAAAAATGAACCACAAAAAATACACCAATTAATACATTGGACAGTGCACCTTAATTAGCACATGGTTTAGTACACCAACACCATGGCAGTAATGAGAGACTATGATTGTTGATTTTTACAACTTTGTCCTTACTTTAGGGACTTCTTCATAAATTACCACAGTTGCAAGGGACCACACCAATTTATGTTCTATGGATCAGAATATAGAAGAACTAAATATCTTTCCAAACAGTTAAACAGGAATAAGTCACTGGGATATCCAAAGAGCTTATATCTAACACAGGCATTATTTCTTTATTCATAATTTTACCAGTTAATGACAAGCTAATTTTGCTATAAACATAAGAAGCTTTCAGTTTATTATGTATAGTTAGTATAGTAATAAAATTCAAAACTGGGAGACAATAATGCCTAAATAATTGATGAATCCTTGAAATGGGAGATACACATCAACCAGCTACGTTCTAAACTGGCAAAAAGTGATTTCATAATATGGAATCTAGTAGAAATCATTGATACAGAAGTATTTAAAATGGTTTACTTTGGAAATTTACAATCCTGCTTGAGCTAAGGGTTAATTTTCTGGGGATCACCTCCCGGTGTTTACAAAGTTGTTATAATGCAGAAGAAAACCATCAGGTATATCGCAAAAATATCTGCACAGCAATTCTGTAAGCCATATTTTAGGCAACTAAAAATTTTAACTTTACCTTGCCTTTACATTTATTATCTTTGTACTTATTTTAAAGATAGCATGAACCAGCAAACCACCAATTCACAATACATGGGCGACTCACTCACCCAAGTGGGCGTACATTTGCATTTGTCGCAATGTACAATAAGAGTCCATTTCATGTAGCCACTAAAATTTTTAACCATCTGCCATACAATATAAAAAATGGCCCCTCAAGGGGAACATTTTTAAAACAAACTAAAATTTTTTTACTTAATAACTATTATTATAATGTAAAGGACTTTACAGAAGACAATGTTGGACATGGAATCTGCTGTCTTGTATCTTGTGTTATTTAATTTTCTTTTTGTGCTGTCTTACTTTTGACTTGTCCTATATTTTGCTGTAACAAAATCCATAGATGAATAAAGAATTGAAAAAAAAACATACACTGAAGTTCTGTTAGAGCACTTATAACACATTCGGAAAATATAAGCTAACATTCCAAGGCTCTTTTAACCCTCTTAGTGCTGACCCCTGCCAGCGGTTCTACTGAGAAATGCGGAGGGTAACTAGAATGAAATGTATCACTCTAGGAAAATGAATATTATTAAGTTATTGTTTAAAATATCCATATGCAGTTTTTCTTATTGCGTATGCATTGAATTAGGTAATAATAAAAAAATGCTTATACTTCGTACAAAAAATAATTGTTATTATATTTGTGTGCAAAAGTTACACAATATTTTGCCTATGAGCCGATATATCGGCCCTCCGCACTTTTCGCCTGAGATGCCAAAGCCGATATATTGGCCCGCCACACTAAAAGGGTTAAATTATGAATTTTACAAGTTTGAAAAATAGTTATTACCGTAATTTACCATATAGAGTACGCATAATTCCCCACAAAAATTCGTCAAAAAGTAGGGTACGTATTATACATGGTTACAAACTTACCACATATTTATTCGGGCCATAGATCACATTTGAATGAAGTCAACAGTTTTGATTAATGGATTAATTCAGTTCATTTTACAATTTTTGAGTAAAAAAATGCAATGAATCAATTTAATTTACTTATTAAAACGAAAATTTACACTCAGTCCCTCTTGTCTTTAACTCTGTTCGCACTGAATCCTTCAAATTCAAAATCACTATCCTCCCTTTATTCGAACAGTTCGTGCGAAGCACTGACATCACACTCGCTGGCAGCATATATTAGCGTCACCAAGGACATCGAACTTGTCCTCCTCATCGTCCACTACACATTCTTCATCCCTAAGCAAATCGTCGTCGGACCTGAATGTATTGCATTCCTGAGGCAGCATTTTTTAATACCTCGCTTGATCACAGATGAATCGATGGCATCCCAGGACTCTTTTATCCACTGACTAATTAGCGATAACTCCGATTTCTTTGACTTTCCTGAAGTTGTCAAAGAATGTGGTCTGGAATAAAGCAACTCATTCCACTTTTTACACATCTGTGTCTTAAACACGTGGTTGTAACTGGCATCCATCATTTGCAACTGGCTTGTCATCCCTCCAGGAATAATGACGAGATCTGTGCTATTCTCGCAAAATATATTCTTGATGCATGGCATTTGATGGCATCTAAATGCAGCTAGAACCAACAAACGACATCTACAAACCGCATCTTTGCACCACACATTTTACAGCCATTCTTTGGTTGAATTTTCATCCATCCAGCCTTTTTATTTGTGCGTAGGATCATATTGTGGCCACATAACATTCTTAGGGAGAGTTTTTCTTTTAATTGTTATAGAGAAATGTATCATCTTCAAATTACAGAGTAACGAATCTTCTGCCAGTAGATTGGACGGAATCCAACACTAACGGACAGAAAGTGAGGCAAATTGAATACAGACATAAGTACTCTTTCTTAAGATTCTGGTAAGAATGAGTCTCAGTACCTATCTGTTCGGCAATATATCTCTCTTACTTTATTGCTTCTGTCAGATCTATAGATGTAGTGAGGTATCATGATATTCTCTGAGTCGCTCTGAAACACACCAGTTCTGAATTTCTCAAGCAACCTATGCCTAGCGTGTAGCCTTCAAGTCTCTAGGGGCTCCCACCTTAATTCCTCTAAAAGTTAAGAAACACTATATGCTCGTTTGCAGCAGTTTTTAATAAAGTGTGCAGCTTTTCTTTGTATTTCATTAATTTTTTTGGTTAAATCCTCATCACCAGGGTCCCAAATGCTCACTGCGTATTTGAGGTGCAGCCTAAATGGAGCCAAGTAACATCTCTCTTTGACTTTTTCATCGGAGGACCTTCATATGATACACTTAACATAACCTAGTTACTTTAATGCTGTGCTGCATATGTTTTGTATGTGTGTTCCCCACGATATATCAGAAGTTCCAGGAGTAATTCCAAGATATTTAGCTGTATCTGAAGATTTTACGTTTACTCCTCTCACAGAGTAAGTATGGCATTGGTGCGATGACTTTCGCAGGAAATGAACTGCGGTGCAGTTACTAAGATTTAATTATACAAATTGATGCAAAGACTAGGGGCCAAACAGAAAAATTTTTTTGTAATTGGATCAGTGCCCCTGCATACCCCCCCGCTTGATTTAAAAAAAATGTTCTCCCTACCAATTGCACCAGGTAGGTTCAGCCACTAGATTTGAGGAAAAATCCATTCAAATAAAATAACATTATGAAACATTTTGTCATACTTTTGCCTCAATTTCTGGCAAATTAAGACTTCCCATGATCTACAATTTTTCCTTCATTCTTCTCAAAAGTGTAAAAAAAGGGGTTTCACTGTAGTTCACAGTCTTCAACAAAGAAAATAAAAACTATCATTTCCATCAACTTAAGATAAATCAACAGAGTCAAATGCGAAAACATATCATATTTCCGACACCATCACATTCTGTGATCCGTTGGATACTGCAGATGACTGGGTGCTTGCATACCACCATACATACATTACTTTAGGAGAGAAATAATTTAACAAAACAATATTGCTCGTAAATGAAAATTTTCTACTAAACATGTAACAATATGAACCCCACATAAAAATTATTTTAAAAATAAAGCATATTACCCCATGACACCAAAAAATTAGAACATGCAATCTCACCTGTCTTTCATATTTGAGCTCAGAGCAGAAAGTAAGACTGGCATGAAATTATTAAGTTCTGACAGAGCATTCACTTTCATGACAGAACAGATCTCAGCAATGCACAACACAGCAGAGGCAAGAACACTGGATGAAGAGGGCACCAAGCTACCTTCCACAGCCAAGGCACCAGAAGCAACTTTGGTGACATGGGACAAAACCTGTTAAGAGATTATTACTGTTACAGTGGAGCTCTACTGGAGATTACACTCATATGAGTTTATCTAGGCCAAACTCCTTCAACAAACCTCAAAACAGCAATGTTAAGAGATTTAATACATAATACCATTGCACAAGTCTCTTTGAGAGTTTCTCTCAAATGATAACTTTCTCTTAATATTCCATCAAATGACAAAGGCACTGAAAGACTTCTTGCGTACTTGTAGAAGAAATTTGAAGACCATTCCTTCCTTTCTTTACCTCCACAGAATTACAACCAAACCACTATAAACCATTTGCAAATGCTAATTAGGTAAAAACTGAAATTTCTTTGGTTGGTAAGGACCTAGAAGTTTTTATATAGATTTTTTTCATTGAATGTGTTATCGCCACACAGAATTTGTAATTAATTCCATTCATATATATACAAAACTTATTTCTGTGTGGAAATCTGGCTAAAAACATTGCATTTCTGCAAGGAAATTAAGTAAGCCCAGAATTAGAATGATTGCAAGGATTTCCTAAGGATTTCACTAGATTGCAGGAACATTTAGATAATCACAGCAAGTAATAAATTCAAGGTTAGCCCCTTGAAATTGGAAGTACTATGAGTGCCAATCAGAATCACTGTTCTTTTACATATAATTCTGGGAACAAATCTCATTGGGGGCTATTGATTTGAAGATCAAAGAGTTACATACATAATTACCAACCAGGAATGAGGTGAAAGACCCATTAACCCATGGAGTGGAACCAAGCAAATAACAATTACATGCTAATTTAGTAAACAAGTACTAACAACCTTCAATTCTATCAATTGCAAAGACATTTCTCAGGGTTCAGTTTAAATGGCTTAGTTTTCTCAGCAGCATTCAGCAGGAATATTTTTCACTTCATTAGCAGCAGCTAATTTAGGTTATTGGTAGGACCTAAGAAGCAACTATGTGCCTGTACAAGTTATAAATTAAAGTTATTTTGAAAATCGTTAATTTCCTTCCAGAATCCCTCAAGTCATGGGAATGACCACAATGAGTTATCCTGAGAGAAATTTAGGGCAATTTATTGCTGCAAGGTTGATGATGATGGTTGAGCCACAAGAAGATGGCCAAACCGTAGAGGTAGCAAGAAACTAAAGAAGAGCGCCGATAACCTGCATCAACTGTTACCGGACCCAGTCCGAATTATCAAGTCGTCCAGATTTTCGAATAGAACCGAAGAAAGGTCGTTTGATGCCTTAAACATAAAGAAACTTAGCTAAAAACCTTAAAAACAGTAGCTCACTATAGTAATGTAGTAAAATAATAATATCAGATAAATTAAAACAATGTAGCGGTTGACGACCCTGCTGAGTCTCACATCAACCCTTTAGACAAACTGTATTCACTTCAACTTATTTTTCGCCTGACGTAAATCCGGATTATTGACTGTCTGGATTTTTGACGTCCGGATTAATGACGCTCTACTGTACCATTAAGTAAAATCCTTATCACATAGCGTTTCAGTAAATAGACATCATCCATGACTTACTTCCTTTAATACAGCTGGCTTTTCCACTGGTCCCAGAATGCGTACTAGGAGCTTGACAGTAAACAAGGAAACTTGACAGTTGAGGTCATTTTCTTTAGAGGCTGTTGAATCAATTTGGGTTTTCTCTCTGCTATGCATCAAGTCCACCAGAGGGCCTAACAAGATCCCTTGCAGAGAAGCCCGATCATCTTCAGAGAAGCTGGTACATGCCTCAGCAGGAGTACCTTTCTCACTTAAAAGGGCCAAGAGCCTGTTGCTCAGGATGTCAGCAGCTTTGCGACGGACAGAAGGAAGCTGATATCCAAGAAGTCCTCTAACCACAGTCAGGAACAATGATCCAGGAAGAAGACTGTTAACCTGAAAGTAAAATTTATGAAATTTAATCATGAGATCAATTCTAAGTGTTCCAATACAGCCATGTCTGGTGCAGTACGTGTTTGTTCATTGCAATTCTTCTAAAGCTCAAGTTGACAGCTAAAAATCTCACTACCTCTCCCTCCCGTCCATTTAGAAAATTTATGAGCTGCCTTAAGGATATCAATCATTGTAAACATTAGCAAGATGAAACCTTCAGCTGAAGAACATTAACCAGCTTATGCACACATCCTGGAATTTCCTATGTTTACATAAATTGGTTTGAATTGTCAGATGGATGGACTCTGTTGGGAGCCACAAGAGACTACGAGGTTTCACTCACAGCTATGATTACTTCAAAACTTCATATTAGGTGAGTTACAGAGTAACACTGAGAATATTAATCAAAATATCACCAAGAAAATATTCAGCCAGTTTACCTTCTCTAGAATTTGGTGACATCTCTGTTGCATTGCTTTCCAGTAACGACCAGAAGGGTTGCTTCCCCCTGCCACATCGAGTTCCCCAGCCACAGTGGCTATGTAACCAAGGAGAACCTGGATTAAGTCTTGGAAGAGCATGTCAACACCCTGCCGATCCTTGACCATCTCAGAGTCTACTTCATCCACCAAAGACACCTAGAAAAATTATTATGTATTAAAAAGAGAGACAAATATTTTGCATTGAAATTTTTACCACTATACAAGGGACATATGATGTGTAACATCCAGCTTTGATTCCAACTTGGCATGTTCATGGATTAAAGAGAAAAAATAAAAGTCTGCAAAATTTTAGATTCCCTCATGGCCTATGAGCCAAGATATTAGAGATTTAAATAGATATAGAAACCAACCTATCCAAAAGAAATGATACACATTACAAAAAACAAAATGTCCTGCAATAAAAGAACAGATATCGCCAAATTAAGTAAAATTTATCATAATTTGATATTCTTTAACAACACTTAATTATATTTCGATTTTTTAACTCCTAAATTTTTAACAATTGACCAAAAAATAATAAATAGCAATGAAGGTATCAACAAAAAGTCATTCAAAAGGAACTCTCTCTGAGGTAATCACAAAAATCAATCGCAAACATATTATAAAAAAATTTTAATACCTAAATTGTAAACAGTATTCATTTGATGCACAATACAAATATTAATTTTCATTGTAGCTCTGATGAAGCATAAATAAATATGCGAAACGTTGGCAAAAGAGGAACAGATTAAACATGAATTAATGACCTACAAGCTTTATATTAATAAAGAAAGAGGTCACAAAAAAGAATCATCTAGAAAATCATCTAGGTGAAATTAGGTGAGTTACAGAGGTGGCG
Organism: Ceriagrion tenellum; assembly: GCA_963169105.1. Taxonomy (NCBI): domain Eukaryota; kingdom Metazoa; phylum Arthropoda; class Insecta; order Odonata; family Coenagrionidae; genus Ceriagrion; species Ceriagrion tenellum. The sequence goes on from OY720642.1 coordinate 47,048,814, forward strand.
AGGTAAAATAGGTGAAATGGCAACCAGGGCCACCTGTAGAGTGCCAGCCACCCCCAGCCAGGCTGCAGCATGGATTGTGGTGGCGCAACAGCAGTTATCATTCATTTCTAGGAGGGAGATTAATCTATCCAATTAGTATAACCGTATTCTCAATTCAACTCAATCATTCTTGGACAATGTCTTCACTCCTGGAGCCCTAGGATTGGAAATTATCAGTAACAGTCCAAAATTTAAAAAATTGTCACCATGACGGAAGGAATAAAATGTGCACTCCTCAATCACTTTCCCTGATGTTTTCAGATTATTTTGTTTCAAGCAGTACAGAAGTTTTTTTGATATGTATTATACTAATTATAATCATTACTTATAAGTTCATTAGTAACACTTTTCTCATTCAATTTTACCCACCAGCATATCAACCATTTTCTTGTAGCATCTTTGACCTTAATTGACCCTCAATACCATAACTAATGATGTGCCATATTTTCCCACAGTAGTTCAATGGGAATTTTCCAAAAAATGTCGACCAGAAAACTTGCAGTGTGTGGAACATTCTGAGTAGGTACAAATAAATGAGACCCTTGTGACAACATTTTTTTGCAATCTAAGTAATAGTGTGTTTCGATTCATTTACAAAGACATTGTTCCAAATGTCCATTAGTTTGGCTTCACCCACACTTGGTGCAAATGTTCAAGGCATTGGCTAAGCAAAAATAGCATGTTGACTACAGAGAGAGTGGCTTATAATGAGTGATATTTCGAATTTTGTGCAATCGCACTACAGCCGCCTTATACTGTACTGATATATGGCTTTGAACTCATAAAAAAAGCTTACCTTGGCAACAATTTGTGGCTCAGAAATGACATCCAACAGGAAAGACAGAACAGCATGCTTGAAGTGACGCAGCTGAGCACCAGTTCGTATTTTCACATCAAATACGTGGGAGAAATCGTGAGTTAGCTGCTTTGACTGAGCAGCTTGTCTGCTATGCCACAATACTTTGCCATTACCACCAGACTCTGAAAACAACAATAAACTGCTATGAACAAAAAGTTAAATGTGCAGCAAATGACATCACAATCACTTGAAAACTTGTACATAAACTTATTTAAATTGAAATTACATTGCTTCTAATTAAATTTTATTTAAGTAGGTATTCATTACCTACTCTTAAAATATAATGTAGGGAAGTTTTCTCTAAATATTTGTGCAACTTGAAGCATCATTGAAGCTTCTGAACCTTTAACACCTTCACTGCAGGGCTGATCAAAGCCCTACTCCTCAAAATATGGGAAGGGAAGGGGATCCTTTGGAAAGAGGTGTGAGTTGTTGACCTAGAAAACAGTAGTGTGCAATTTGGAAGACGTTCACCCGGCAAGGGCATGGTCGCTCATCCACCCACTGAGGGATTAGCTCAAGAACGGTACACGCCCCTTTCCCAATTTCTCTTCCAGAGAGGGAAGAGAGTGTGTCTATCTCTTGCTCAAAGCCAGCTGAGTGCAGTTGAGATTGTTTAGTTTGCGAGCAAGTGATGCACAGCCAAGAGATTGAGGAGAAAAATGTGTGGCGCGTGCTTATTATCAAAGCAGTCCTTGAGCTAAATAGTCACAATCCTTACAGTTGCATCTTGAAGCAATGTCATCCAGTGAAGACGACATATTTTTTTACTAAGTTGATGTATACTTATTTTACTGAATTGAACATTGTTCATTCTTCTATGTATAAATCGTAAAAACATGAAAACATAAAGAAACAGAAAAAGAAAACAAAAAATGAGCATTATATTTTGTATATATTACGCTAAAGGAAAATCTTTTTTCCTTTGATCTTTGAGCTACACGGTCCCCATAGCTACACTAGCACAGGCAACACTGCTAAGGGAGACAAATATGACAATCAAGTCATGCCCACACTACATCATCTAGCATTGGCAACAGTATAGTGCCCTCTTCTCCACAATACCTCAATTATCTTGCTCAATGATCAATTAATACCTCAATGATCTAGCTGGTACTCTCATCTAATGGACCCTGATCAAGAACACAGCACAACAGTGTCATGATATTTCGCATAAGGGCACATTGTCTTCTTGCAACCTTCTCTTAAATGCAATACATTTCCTACAGTAGGAAAAGTTATCCAGCTCAAAGACTGTCTAAGAGTGTGCTTATTTAATTTCTGTTGACACTGTCTCACCCCCATCTTGCCAGCTAAACTCAGTGACTACAAATGCAGATTTGTACATCACACAGTCAGCATATGAAACAAAACCTTCTTATTGGAAGGCCAGAACTCAAGCCACCACACTAACTTAATCCCCGCTCATAAATGCATCAGACAAAAATAACAAGGAGCACTCTATGCCATAATCAAGCCAACAATGAATTTACCTTTGTCCGCTGGAAGCACATTTACAAATTCCACCATCCTCAGCAAGGTTGAAACAATGAAATATGGAGGTGTTTCCCTGACCATTTCATGAGCCAGCTCAATCCTTGAGTCAAGATTACTACTGCTGTCATCTTTCTCAGAGGCCTTAGATTTCCCATGCAACACATGTCCTTCAAGGACCAAGAGTAGTAGCTGTGGGAGTCCGACATCCCAGCCCACAGTCTCGACCAACTTCACATACAGAGGCAAACGTCTATGTGGAGGGACATCAGGAACAGCATCTGCAAACACTCTGGTGACCTTGAGGACCCCAGCAGCCCCAGGACCCTCAAGAAACCCTAGTCCACCCTCAGAGCCCTTTTTTCTTGGAAGAGATCTAGTCTGCGAATGGAGATCCACCTAAAACATCAAATTAAAGAAAAGTTGACTATGATCACTCTTTTGCCACTTTTCAGTTTATGATCACTCTTTTGCCACACAATGCCAATCTTAGTAAATTTACAAAGGCATAAAAGTATCCTAAAAGGAGCCTCTTGAATAATATGAAATAAACTGAAACAATAACATGGTTCAAATGTCAATTGGACTTTGATTTCTCTCTGCTGATTGATCAACAAAGTGAAATAAGTTCGGTCCAAGGTAGCTGTATCGATGTAATTGAGCACATGACTCCATACTAATTCCTTTCTATAACTCGCAATAATTATTTCATTTTTAGTGGTACACAAGACATACGGTACAGCAACTATGCACACAACATCATATTGAATTTTGGCACTGTAACATGCACATTACTACTAATAGAATCGGTAGGATTGTTACTAATTGTGTGAAATTCACAGTGGAAAAATCATTCACCTGGACTGGGAATCGAACCCAGATCCCTCGATTTCGCACAATTGTGTGATCACTAGTGGGTGACTCTGTAGAAGTAACTGTGCGGCTAGGTCCGTGGTTCATTGAAACTGTCCAAAGTAAACACCTTTGCGTTTAAAGTTGGGCTTTACCCCGTGGACTGTGGCGCTTAGCGCTTGCATACGGGTACCTCTGGCATCATATGCACGGTGCCTGTGAGGGCAATTTCCTCCTTAAAGCCCCCGTGAGATTCACAGCGGAAGAGGAGGCCTGGGTAGCTTAATTGGTTAGAGCACTAGCGAGGGATCTGGGTTCGATTCCCAGTCCAGGCAAATGATTTTTCTGCTGTGAATTTCACATTATTGTGAAAGATAGCGGGGCACTCCGTTTAAGTAACAGCGCGGCTAGTTCCATGGTTCTTTGAAAATTGTTACTAATGACTTTCTCAGCCAAAATTCATACAGGGTGTCCACTAAAGTCAAAATATTAAATTCAAGCATAATTCCAGGTTTTCAAGGCTAAATTTATACAAAATTCCAGGTTATAATATCGTGGTTTTTATGTGAGCCAAAGTTATGCTTTTCCAGTTTTATGTAGAATATGGATTTTTCTAGCTAAACCCAATAATAATAATAAGAATACAGAACCCTAACCCAACAATGAAGTTATTAAATAAATATAAGTAATTAAATAAGAAATAAGTGTTAAAATAAAGTATTCCAATAAGTAGCTTTATTGGTATTAAGTTTTATATGTATTGATTTTAAGAAGGTAAACCACAAGTAGGCTTACTTAGGAAGTTTTTCTACTTCACTTTTTTTACTTTATTTTCTCTACCAAGTTTCTGTCTTTGATTTATTTATTCTAGGGATGAGTCGATTCCACTTTTTTTCGATTCCAATTCCGATTCTTTCAAATCGATTCCCGATTCCTGATTCCGATTCCATCGATTCTTTTTCGTAATAACAGGTGGGATAATGATATACCAGTAGCGTACAACTATATTATAATTCAAGTATTGGCTGGAATCAAATAACAAAAACAATTAAGTCGCTCATAAAGTATATTTATTAACAAATAGCAAATAAATCCTCAGCTTATTGAGGTACATAAAAAGTACAAATTGATAGCCTGCACCCAAAACTGAGACAATTATGACGTGATAACTAAAATACAGGAAACATTATTAAATATTTCATACTCAAATTAAAAATCTCAACAGTATATAACTATATTTATTAAGGACTTAGAAAAACAAATAGTTTCCTAGTGTAAAAAAATAATGTATTCTTATTTTAGGTTACAACTGTACAACCTTTTTCAAATTGAAGAACATTAAAAGATGAAAATTAAATTTTATTTGAATTGTTATCAATCTGGAATCGATGGAATCGGAATCGATCTTAGGCGATCGATTCTCGATACCGATTCTATGCCTGAGAATCGGTGGAATCAAGAATCGACATTTGAAATCGACTCATCCTTGATTTATTCATACCAATGGTAAATCCATTACATCATGCACAGTTGTCAAATAACAGATATATTAAATCATCCGCCTCGGCCGGAAATCGAGGGATCTGGGTTCGAATCCCGGTCAAGGCAGATGATTTTTTTCTCTGTGGAAATTCGCACATTTGTGCATTGCGGGTGACTCCGTAAAAGTGGAACTCTGTGGCTAGTCCCGGATAGCTTAAAATTAGATATATTAAAGCCATTGTTGTAGATTTTATTTATAAAATAATGATCTTTTGTCTTGAAATGATAATAATTAAAATTCCAGACTCAAACCAAAAATTCACAAATAATCCATGAACATTTCCCTGTGCTGAAAATTCACAAATAAATCCCAATTTCCCCGGTTTTTCTGGTCAGCGGATACCCTGTTCATACAGCACTTCTGCCAAGTCATCTTGGATGACAAAACGTAACATCTAAATTTCCTTGATAGAGGATACAAAATGATTTCCCCACAAAATTACCTTTATCTGACTGGGAAAAGGCAACACTTCAATGGCAAGAAGCATATTCTTCCTGCAAATACTGATAAGTCTTAATTAACTTGAATAAAGGTCTTGTTGACCACAGAAAATGGACTTTAACTAAACTAAATGGACTAACTGGACACTAACCTTGGTGAGAACAGGAATAACACTCTCTATTGTCCTTGAGATCACTTCAAAACTGTACTCATCATCTTGGCGAACCATTGATGTTCCAACAAATGCAAAAATGGCCATTACATTATGCAGCACTGAGTCCTGAAAAGAAATTCAACATAACTTGGTTACAATATGATCAATAGGTGACATGCAAAGAGGACACTAATGGCTCAGATAGGACAGAAAAACTATAGCTAGAGCTATGCGAATGCTTCGAAATCAAATCAAATCGACTCAAATCAGGCTTAATTCGATTCGCCTGCGAATCGGGATGCTTCGAAAGCGAATGATTCATAATATTCGAATCAGATTCGTCTTCGAATCGTTACATGCATTCAAACATGGCACTTATCCCCCAATTGCATGCTGTTCGTTTAGAAGACATTTTCCTCATGCGAAACGAAAATTTAAACGTCCACATGTTATTCTGTGCTATTCTTTGTGCCACTATATAGATGTATAAGCTAATGTAAGGCCATGAAATATAGTGAAAATCTATACCACTTTAACTCTGCATAAGCTATTACACTTTATTTAGAATTCGAATTTGATTTGCAAGCGAATTTTTTCAGGGTGATTCGTTTCGCCAGTGAATTTTTTCAGGGTGATCGATTCGCTATCGAATATTTTTAAAAATTCGTTTCGATTCGAAATTTTTTTTGGAGATTCGATTCGGTTCGATTGGAAACAAAAATCCCTGATTCGCATAGCATTATCAGTTAGGACAGTTATACATGGTTTGTCAAGTAAAGACATTCCTGGGGCATCTTATGCGGCAATTTTCAACATTATAAGTTGAATTTTCAGTCAGCCCACGACTTCTTGTTTACCGTAGAATTCTATCTTATTTTTGTAAATGAAATTTACCAATCTCTAGGGCACACTTTTGTTTTACTCAAAAACATGTTCGAAAATCAGTCTGTCTTGAGGCTGGTTCACAGCTAGTGTAACCTTCAAATGACAACTGTGAATTGGTTTTTTGTTCACGTTTGTTTATGACCTCGGTTTACAATTAGCCATCAACTGGAATAAGCAAAGGCAATTGGTGGTCACCTTCATTAATCTGACTGGAAGAACATTGTCAAGCACTATTATCAGCTCCTAATTGCTGGGATAATACATGCAGCTGATTACTGCCTTAGCAAAGGAATGCGTGTAGGTTCCAAGAGGTGAAGTACATAAGGACAGACAAATGAGAAAAGATACTGGTGCACATACTGCACAAGAGTGAGGATGGTTACACATGATCATAAAACATCTGTAAGAACCTGTATATTTAACGAGGATGGAGTTCACATTGACACCTAACTGAAATTGGCCTATACAACCCAAAGGCAAAGCTTAATTTAAAGCATCAGATTCTATATTGCCATCAGAAGTGTCTATCTCACCACTTTTACAACAGATTGCATTGACTGTGGCAGTGAGCTAAAGGTATGCTCTTCATCTTTCATTTTGAGGATTCAAGGACAAATAACATAAGCACAGTTGCTATTGTTAGGAATTAAAAGGCCCATTTTTTCCATACATTCTTCAGAATACTCATTTTTTTCTTTCAAATCTAACCCAAAAAATCGCAGCACATCTCATTCATCTGTCTTAGAGCCATATAGGCTGGGAATTTCTGTAATTCACACAAATAAAATTCGACTCTTTTGAAAACATTTTCCAAGTGGGAAATACTTGAATAATATCTACACAACTTATCATAGCATTAGAAACTTCTCGAGAAAACAGAGAGATGAATCACTCTTCTTTCTTTAAAAACCCTGATTTTTTTTAGGCCTGTAGATAATTTGATGACTCAACCAGTGAAATTCAATCAAAACAGAGATGTAACTCAAAACCATGACAAAAGAGGAGAAAGTGACACACCAGAGAAAACACAGCATAACACATTCGGACTTACAGGGGCCAGTTCTGCAGCTCGAGAGAGAAGTAGCAAAGCATGTCGATGAGTGTGTGGATTCTGCGTTGACCGAATACAATGCACGATGGTCTCCACATCCAGCTGATTCTTGTCAATCTTTTTGGGTTCACTGTCATTGTCATCTTCATCTTCACCTCTATCATTCAGTTTTCGCAAACAATGCAGAGCACAAGCAAGAATTAACTGCTTCGTGTACTCAACTGGTTCTTGGTGCTTCAGTTGCAGGCATCTAGTTTTGAATAAGAGATATTCATTTAATTTCAACCTTAAAAAAATCGTAAAATCTTTACATAACATTGACTATAGCCATAAACCAAGCCACAGAAATTTGGTGAGTTTTTCCTGAAGTTCAACTAGGCTTTTGACAATTATGCATTATATTTGGAAAAAATTCTTTCTTAACTACGATTTTGTGTTAAAAAGGAGTGCGTGATAGAAGGTTTATATGGTGATTAGCAGTTCTACTAAAGAAAGCAAACGACGATATAGTGTCACATACACCTCTTACGTTATGATCATAGCATCTTAATCTTAATACAGACTTCTAGAAGCACATATTATCCAAAGCATGAGTAATATCACCCTTTATTAAAATACTTCTCATGCAATATTTACTCTTCAAAGTACTATATTAATTCTGATCACAATTTCTATAATGTGATAAGTTCATGCATCATCAAACTTACGCTTTCAAGAGCTCAAAGAGAAGAGGCAATATCAACTGTGGATTCTTGACTTTTTTCTTTGTTTGCATAATTTCCAGCAAAACCACACCCCTCATCCATGACTGTGACTGCAAATCCTTAGGTGTCAACACCGGCACAACCCTGAAAAGATAAAAAAAATGTAAGGACCTCAACAGAATTATTCCAACACACTGGCATTCCAACAAACTCCTGCCCATAATTTCCTAAACTGGGGTCATATCTAATGTTTCACGCACAAAATTATCTTCTTTTCCTATGTTATTATGTTTTAATTCACACTAATGTCAACAACACCAAAGCCGCAAAAGTTCATTTTTCAGCTCTCTATTATTTTATTCATAAGTGTGCATGAAAAATTTAAAGTGAAAAATTTGAAACCAATAACACCATTAAAATTATTATTAACAACTTAAAGAATGATTCTCTCCCAGATGAGAGAGAATAAGGAAGAATATAAGAATGGATTCCAAAAATTAGAATCATTTTAATACAAAATCACGGCCATTTCCATCAAAAATTAAAACCAACATCAAGCCATCCAAGCCAGAGCCAAGCAATTATGCTAAATTTAAAAAGCCAAGGGAATAGACTACTTGGGAGCTACGCCTGTTCAGTACCAGCTGTCACCCATCATTATTCATCCTGAAGTGAATAGTGCACTGAGATATAAAGATGCCAGTGTTTATGAGACTTTAAAAGCATAGTTAGACTAAAAAAGAGGCAGATTAATAGGCTGAAGGTTTTTTTAAGACTTGGTTTAAAGTTAGGAATGCAAGATGAAAAGAAACCCACTTAGGATGCACTATTGCAGTGGTAACATTTTTTCCAAAAACTATTCCATATTTATTAGTATTGATATGTTAGCTAATATAGCATCCAGTGGATGTTTTAGCACCAGCACCGAAGGCCAATATTTAGGCCCACTGGCAACAAAAGGAGAAATATATTCAAGCTCAGATAACATTTACCTTTTGACTGGCTTACGTAGACTAGCACGTCTTTTTCCTGGATCTTCTTCAAACGTTAGCATTTTTTCCAGTTCTTCCACAATCAAATTTGCATCAATGGATAACTTTTTGATGGCACTTTTAGCAGCCAAAGAGGCTGCCTCAGCCAATGGAAAGTCTTTAGGATTGCTAAGTGAGCTCTTAGCATTACTTTGTGATGCAATGTCAATCATGAGAGACAGTATCTCCAGACGGTTATTTTGTGAAGGCAATGCATCATAAAACTCTCTTGTCACCTGCAATGATTAGATTAAAATTGATTAATTACAAAAATATGATAAGTTGGCATTAGGGAAATTCCTGGGAGGAGGAATATTAGGAGTCTTAAAAACAGGAAGGTGTGTATGAAACAGTGTATGGGGGTAAATGAGGCAAAAGAGGTTTGCAAGGATAAGTCAGTATGGAGGAAATTATTGAAGCAGAGTTAGTTGTACAAATGTGTGTTTGAGAGTGTAACTCTGTGACTCTGCCTACCCCGGAAGGGAACAGCGTGACTGGTATGTATGTATGTATGTATGAAAATGTTAAGATTTACAGCTGTAGTCATAACTTCATCAGTACAGGTCCAAAGTTCCTTCAGTGATATCATTAAACCGGCATTGAGTTAGCCATTTTCTCCTTTAATGATATAATTCCCAGCATGATTCATCCACAGAAATCAAAACCTATGGCATACAATGTTGAAAGTATAAACTCAGGGTTGTAAATGAAAAGTTTTACTTAGTTATTCCACATAGGTTTCTTGACAGGACGACCTAGGTTTAGACGAAGCTCGTCATCATCAGGTACAGTATTACAAGAAGACATAGAATATATACTTACACAAATTGGGGGAGGTAGAGGAGATGTAAGGAGAGTGGGGAGATGGGAGTTGACTGTTGGGGAAGGGGGGTGGGTTGGAAGGGGTAATGGTTTGCAAGGAGGAGTTTTGGGGGAGGGAGAGAGGAGGTCTCAGAGCTGACTAAGAGGTAAGGAAAATTCGTGACCACACTAGACTCCGGCACAGGAGGGATAAGGTTAGGAGCGGAGATGCCCCCTATAGGGAGCCTAAGTGTGGAAGGGAGAATGGTCAAGCAGGGGGGAGTGGGAGGTGTACAAAAATTCGTTGACGATTGTTTCGTTACAACGGACACTTTTCAAAATTTCCATTCACTCCAATGTGTCCAGCCTCGGTCCTTTCTTTTCTAGGTGCAGGATCTCCGGTTCAAAGTCACTTATTGATTGTCCGAGATGCTGCAAATATTGCCCGAGAGAACGGAATAAACTCAGGGATAATCTTAATGTAACTTTTAACGAAATGCAAACTCACAGTCATACCATGACAAAGTAAAACCACCTATATCTTTCCAACAGTGAGTCATTTTTCCAACAGTGTTTGAGTGGGTGGATAGCCCCAAAATATTTAACATGGAAGTTTAATTTTTAAAAACATCCATCGCAAACGGTGTAAAACCCCTGATAACTCATTGTCGGTCTAGACTGATGGCCGCGAGGCCAAAAGAGGAGCCATGGGGTATAGAGGGAGCCATTCAAGGGGCAATGTTCAACATTACAAGCCTCAGTCATTCCACAGGGAAAAGTACGGAGCCATTACATTTGAGTCACCTGCACTTATAGGGTGAACCCACATTGTATTTTGAGTATTTATGAGTAGAGCAGACCCTCGATTTACGATATTAATCCATTCCGGAGGACCGATCGTAAAGTGAATTTCATCGTAAGTTGAATCGGCATTATTTCCGGACGAGCAATCAGCTTTAAGAGCATCAGTGCCGATCCATTCAGTGTACGCGTCAGAGCCAATTCATACGAAATATCCTGGATTAAAACTATTTAAAATATTATTAAACCAATATTTAAAACACTATCGATATTTAAAACAAAATCAGAGATATTTGAAATTTTAAAAAGCACGCGCAAAATCAGCTCAGATCGTAAGCCGAATCCATCGTAAAGCGGGGTCTACTGTATAGTTTTTTCACTAAATGTACTTGGGCTCACACGACATGCTCTAGAGCAATAAACTTGTATTTATCCATCTCATTTTGTCACTTCTGTCAATTCCAAAGATGTAGTGCATAGTTAAAATCATGTCCTCCATGTCACATCAAAACTTCCACAAGCTGAAAATGTCAAGTCATCTTAAATGAGTTTCTAAACTCTTGTGGCTGCTGACATACTCTCTCCATCAGCTGTGTTGTTTTGGCTCACACAAGATGGCCAAACAGCTACAAAATGACAACTGCCTGACTTTTTTAAGGAGGGCATTTAATTGGACCTGAGAATTAGAAATGTACACTGATCGGTACTCACTACCATTGGTCTTACCTGCTGCAAACACAGGATAGCTGGACAAATCACTTTCATGAAATCACTGGTAGAGAGCTGGAATTGCTTAACGTCTTCAGTTGCTGGAAGCTCTGTCATTGTATCTGATAATGCATTCTTGAAAAACGTCCACAGAGGTGAGCAACCTTTTTTAGAATCACCCATGTGTGGAGCAATGGTGCTGTCAAAACGGCTGATTATGGCAGTAAAGCAGTCTGTAGAGTATTCATCCATGGCAGATTTACCTTGTCCTACCTCCAGCAAAGCCAATCCTAACTGGCATAACTGCTTAAGCACATCCTATTAAGAAATATAGTGAAAAGTAACATTAAATACATAAAAGTTTTGAAATAATTACCAAAGAAACAACCACCCTGATACTGATTGAATGGTTCCTAAATTATTTATGTGCAATTTATTTCATTATTTTCCATTCAAAAAAATAACTCCATATTCCCGCACCAAAAAAAAGTAATACAAAGGTAGCCAATGCTTACCAGAGATCTAATACCATACAGAATCTGTAAAAGGGCCCTCTTAATGAAACATGGAGCAGGTGAATCAGGGCTCAGGATAGAAAATAATGAGTCCCTTATCTTAGCCATTTGTTGTCTCTTCTCAGCAGAATGCAGTGCTAAAATGGCAGGCTCAGGAGAAAGATGAGTATAGAGAACCAATGGTAGCTGCCTAGAAAATTGAAATGAAGCATTATGACAATGACTCAAGGAGAGGAAGAAATAAATGCAATTATCATTAAGTTAACACATCATAGAGTAACTAAGAGTAAAAACATACTAACAACACTTGATTTAAAATTTCCAAATATCAATACAGTAATATATTTCAAGTGGAATCACCAAAAAATTAGGAGTGTGGTAGATAAATCTTTGAACCATTTATCTCTTCACACAAAAGCCTTAAAATCCATACTATATTGTTATTATTAGAAAAAGACATAACTCCTCAATCCCCCTAAAAAGGAAAGTGCTGGCACATGATTCTCAAATGCACACATGGAGTTTTTCTTACCCCTCCCCCCCTCCGCTGATAACTGGTGTTTTTTAGTACTCTACAAGTTAAGGTAGGTTTTGTTGAATGTCAGAGAATCCCCTCAGAGTTTCCTACCCTTACAGGGGCCTGGCAGGGGATGTTAGGACACCAGTCGTGACAAGATGCTAGGCATAAGGTTTCGGGAGTTGAAATGGTGACATGTATTATGGGAGTCTATTTAGTGGAGCTCAGCTTTTATTGTGGTCACTTATTGTGTGTGGAAAGAATGAGTTTTTGTACCTATCTGTTCGGCAATGTATCTCTCTTATTTTACCACTTCTGTCAGACCTAGAGATGTAGTGAGGCGTCATGATAATATTCTCGGTGCCACTCTGAAACACACCAGTTCTGAATTTCTCAAGCAAGCTAAGCCTAGAATGTAGCCTCCGAGTCTCTAGGCATTCCCATCCTAATCCCTCTAAAAGTTGTGAAACATCCATAGCAGTTTTTACGGAAGCCTGCAGCTTTTCTTTGTATTCAACTGTTATTTTGGTTGATCCATGGTCCCAAATGCTCGCAGCATATTAAAGGTGTGGCCTAACCTGAGCGAAGTATCTCTATTTTACTTTTTCATCCAAGGTCCTTCTTATTATACACTCAAAAAAACCTGGTTTCTCTATGCTGTCCAGCATGTGCGACAAGGGGAGAAGGGAAGTGACTGCCACTGAAACAATAAACCCAGGTATGCTGTTACCCCTAAAGACCCAGCTTAGCAAGAGTCCAGGGCCTCTCCACAACAACTCAGCATTTGCGACAACTTGGCCCTTTGTCTCATTGTCTTTGTCACATACCCTCTGTTTTTTCTTCTTCTATCTCTGTTGAATACTCTAAAAAATTTGAAATGGACTTTCTTTTTTTCCTCAGTACAAGCAAATTTCTAACAAAATTCTAGTATCGATACAACAGAGCTCTAGTATGGAACTTGACACTTATCAATAGTACATATATCAATGCATAACATACATACATACTGCCAGTCGAATGCTCAGATGAAAAAGGAGGTTGAAGAATATGTTTCTGCGATTTTATCAGGATAAAACTCGAATTCATAATAACTGGTACCAGAAGATTAATACACCAAATTCATCATAATAAACATTAGAATTTTGTTAAAATTTTTACACACTCAAAAAAGACGAGGAATTCACGCTAAAGTTCAAATATTTTATCTATACCACAAATATTTGTTACATAAAACACTCCTACATCAGTCAGTTCACTGTGGACTTTTGCTGTCAAAGAGGCCTATAGAGCAGTGGCCCTCTTCCTATGGGTCGCAACCCCTTTTCGGGTTGAAAATGACCTTTTCACAGGAGTCGCCTAAGACCATCAGAAAACGTTTCCCATGGCTTTACCAAATAGCAGCCAAAATAATTTTATGGTTGGAGTTATGGTTATTTCACGACAACATGAGGAATTGTATCTATGGGTCATGGCATTAGGAAGGTTGAGAACCACTGCCTAAGAAGGTTTAGGCCAGCGGCCAAGAAACGGGCCTGGTGCCCCAATGAGTTGGGTCCTAAGACACCTCTGCCTTTTATGGCCTCAAGAGAGCTTCATCCATCGGAGTAAAGGAAATTTTCATGAGGCCTCATGAATATCATGATATATCACGCTGTGACTTTTAGGGGTTTTGTACCCAAAGCATTGAAATATACCTCTTCTATTCTATCAGACTTACCCTGAATCCAACAGGATCTCTTCACTTTGTTCCACCAGCTCTTTGACCAGAGGAGTATACAGACTCCCTTTGTTAGGCAGGTTGGCTCCTACTGAGCTAACCAGTGATCGAAGCAAGGACATAGTTGCGGCTCTCACTGAAGTCACCGGACTTGTGCAAGCCACAAGAATTGAGGGAATGATCGCAGTCCCCATTCCGTCCATTTCCAACAACCAACTAGTTGAGACACTAGCCTTGGAAATAAGAGCTTCAGCCAGCCTCAAAGCACGGATTTGGAGTTCAGGAGAGATGCTACACCCAGACTGGGATGTTGAGTGATAATAAACATATTCTTTGGTCTCACTATGGATTGTTAATCTCCCAAAATCTGTACTCTCCTTGCTCATCCTTTCTTTCCCACTTAATGGAATCTCGTGAGCAACCCAGAGACAAGACAGGAATTTCAGTTGATGAGACAGTTGAGGTAAGTGAGCCTGTAAGGAATGGAAGTTCAAAAGGATTTATTCCAAACACTACCCGAAACAAAGTCTTATATTCTGTAAGCATAAATCGCCACTAGAAAGAATTCACCAGGAAAAGGAATTGAACCACAGACCATCGCTTAGTTTGGTGGGCCAGTGAGAGGAATAAGGGAGAGCTTGGACAAGGAGGAGGAGTTAGAAATCAGAAGAAATATGACAAAATGTCAATCACTTCATGGCATTTTTTTGAAAACCTCATCTCTTCCCAGAAGCCTCTCCATCCCTAACTGGAGTCTCTTAACCCTCCCATCCCACCCACTGATATGGGGTTGTGCATAAAGCACATTAACAACTTCAAGGGGTCCTAAAAACCCATGGTGGGTAACGGGGGTGAATCTATGAGTCTAAATCATTTTTATTCCTGGTTAACACTGAGATTATGAAAATCCATGTTCACATGAAGATTTTGAGTGGAATGTTGTTCCTAAACAGATATAACTGAACAGTTAACATTAATAATCAAAGGGAAAGGAAAGAAGGGATTAATTATCAAAGGGTAAGGTTAAAATTTTAGTTCCTTATGTGTATGCACATCTCATCTGCTCTGTTACCCATAACAATCCATTGCCTGCCTTTCCAATGAATATTAAGCACAGGAAATTGATTCAACAAGCAGCAGAGATGCTGCTTTGATAAGCAAAACTAAATGACATCAGCACACTACATGACTGAATTAAGCTTCATGCAGAAGTGATTTAAAATGAACTAAAAAGTAATTAATTTCAAATTTTGACATGAAACAGCACTATAGCCTCGAAATCTTTACACCAGACTAGGTTTATCAGTTGACAAAATTAACTCAGATATATTGTGCTACCAAAAAATCTAGGAAAATCAAGAAATATTCAAATTATGTCGAAATTGAGGAAACTTGGTCAAAGAGATAACATGAAGTTTTCCAGTTTTGGGAGGTTATCCCACCGTTTTTCAGATTCATCATCGTTCTATGCCTTTTGGACTGCATATGTTTAGAACATACATTTCTTGCTGCACCTCACAGCATTAGCCCATACAAATAAAGATAAAAAGTCCTAAGGGCCACTAAGACATAATGAGGTTAACTCACACATGATATCACAGTAATTATTAATGCCATTTACCTAATAACCATATTTTCAACCTGGGAGATGTTTAAAAAGAAAAAAATTAAATTTGAATGGTATCATGTCTACAGAGTGAATTCAAACAGCTAAGTGTATTATTTATACTCACATCAAAGAAGTCCTTCAAACAACCAACATAGAGCATTTGAGCATCGGCCACATCTTTCGATAAGGATTTTTCAACCTTGCGCAAGAAACATCCAAATGCAAGGGCATCAAATATTTTCACAGCAATTGCTGTATGATGACCTGGTTCAGTCGGAGCTGCGTTCAGCAAGCCATTATGGCTATCCCATGCGTTAAGCTTGGTGGGTGATGATGGAAACCAACTGGATTGAGACGAGTGGAACACAGATGCATAGCAGTGCAAAACTGCCTGAAGAGGTACATCACCCCCCTTAGCAGTGGTCATGCAAGACCCCCAGGTCTCACCAGTAAGAACATGTTTTATAGGTTTATCCTTCAAAGTCCGAGTTATTGCAACCTATCAAAAGATTTGGAAAATTAAGAATAGTGAAAACATGCAAAAAATCACAAAAAAAACTTAAAAATTCTAATACTTCTGGCTTTAATTTATGGAAGTGTTTGAGAAGGGCAATCCAAAAATTACCACGATAGTTTTCATAAAATACTGCAGTATTTTTCATAACTTTCTGCAACCCCTGAAAATTACTGTCATTTTCGGTAATACAAACCTACATTTCAATGTTTTTCATACTGATATATTAAAAATATATTCTTTTAAGCCGAGTCTATGCATATTTCATCAGGCTTCATTGTCAATAGAGGCACGTATGACTGATTGTGGAATATGTACTTACACACTTACTTATTTTTTAGAATATTTATGGGGCTAACATTTCAACTGTTTTAACAAAAATTTCTCATACCATGACAAAAGAAAGCCTATTTGCGTATGGCCTGCCATATTTGTTTTTACATTTGCTTTAATATTTTTATTCATATTCCATTCCATTGAATACATTTGTAATGGTATAAACATGGCCAAAAGGTCAACCAAACAATAAGCGTCAAAAGCAGTCACTAGAGATGCGTAATCTGGAATACCAGAGTAAACAATCCAACAGAGGAGGAATCTAGGGACGCATGTGCAAACAATTAAGAAAGAAAAAAAGAAAGAGGCAGTCAAAGTTAACAAACATGAAGAGAATAGAGAGAGACGAAACTTAAGGAAAATCAACCTACGGAGATATACTGAGGAAGAAGATGGCATGGTAAGACCACGGAAATAGCGGCAGTGTTTGGGTAGCAGCGGAAGTTTAGGAGAGGACGAGAGAGGAAAAGAAAATATAGCCAGATGGCAGCAGAGGTAACGAGACTGGCCGCGCACGCGGAGGCAGGAGATCCGGGGAGAATAAGTGGAAACACAACCAATAATTCAAATAGAAAAAGAACTTTCACACCCAAATAGCCGTTAAATTCATAAGAAAAGAATTAAAATTTTTAATTCAGTTAAATCTCGCACTGAACACCTTTTATCTCTTCCTGAAAACCTAGAGTAACTAATAGCCTGTTTTTCTTTCATAACCAAAGGAATAAGAACCTATTTGTTAACCTAAATACCTCCAAATTTGCACGGTATATTGGGCTCAATATAATTCCAATTAACAATTGATTGCTTATGATAATTTAAAAAGAGCCATACCTTGAAAATATATGTATTTGCATGTTTTTGATGTGTTTCAATGTGTTGTTTGCATGTGTTTATTGCATGATTAATGTGTTTTTTTTTAGGAGGTAAGTTGGGTTATGAAATTTGCATCAAGGTGGATGAGCCGTTGAGAGAAAGGATAAATTATAGAATCGGTAATGTTACATAGAGAATTGGTATTGTTAAACATTGATGAGTAAAAATGGTTAAAAATGTCATGATTTCCCTCCTATTGCTTCTGGCTATTGCTCAAATAGCTATTAATTTTGGAAAACTATAAATCACTGGATATTTATGGTAATTTTTTAAATTACCATAGTAATTTAACTCAAATGAAAATTAAGGTAATTTACCCATCTCAATTAAGTACTAAGCATCCATACTAAGAAAGAAAACACTTCCCTACGACACTTGCTTATAACATCATCAGGTACTAAATACAAACCCTTCCTCTAGGATATGCATACAAGAAATTCAGAGAATACTTAATCCCAAAATTGTAGTCTTTTTTGAGAGGAGAAGGTTGAGGGACAGGAGGAGGAATCAGTTGAACAGAGGCTCAAGGAAGTGGTAGGGGCAGAGCTGGTAAATCATGCTGCACTAAATGAGAAAACTATGAACAAGTAATGTACTTTCTGGCCAGTAACATGTATTGCAGTTTTTTGGGGTTATTTTTATGAGAAAAATTCAAAATCAACACCCATTCATGGTAACAATTTACTGGAAAAAAGTGATCAGTAACTTAAAAACTGCATTATAAATAGGAAATTCATTGTAGAATCCGATAAACAAATGAATGATTGAGAGTGCACCTTTAGCTCTGGACTGTAACATAATATACAATGTAAGTAGAAAAATGGGCTTCTCTGTTAGCAATAACAAATCCAAAGGAAAACCTAGCTCAGCCTTAGGCCCATCAGATCCTGGCTGGTTTTATAATATATGTTTGAGAAAAGGAAGTGCATCTAACTGCCTGGGCAACACTATGAATTCCTTCTTGAGATGTCAAGGGCATGTTATTGTATTCCAGATCAACTGAATACACATCCTGGCCTGAGGATGATGGACAACTCGTCCATCGAAACATCGGCAGAAATGGAGAACCTGACCTGGTGGAAATCCCAAATAATCTTCAACGGAATACACATTTAATGTAACTAAGCAAGAGAAAAGGCGAGCTACTAAACTCCCTTAGGGTAATCACAGACCAAAGATTACGGAATTGCAAAATTTAGCCATGTTTTCCAAGCCTAAATTCTCATTTTCACTATCATCTAGGATCACGAAAATAATGCTCTGCAAAAATTTAGAGCACTGAGCGTGAGAATTGAGACTGCATAATTATGGTAGAAATTAATCAGTGTCACAACAACATTCAGGAAAATCAAGATGGGAGTACTTTCAAGACATGATTCAAGGAAGAGTGGCCACTCGGAATACCCAAACCACATCCATCAATTAAAAAACTAAATGTGTGAAATTCACAGTGGAAAAATCATTTGCCTGGACTGGGAATCGAACCCAGATCCTTCGATTTTGAGCTGAGTGCATCCCATAGGCATTCTCTTCCACTTCCAAGTCGAAAAGATGCCTGGGTAGCTGAATTGGTTAGAGCACCTGGCGCAACATCTAAGGATCAGGGTTCGATTCCCAGTCCAGGCAAATGATTTTTCTACTGTGAATTTCATACAATTGTGTGATCACTGGCAGGTGACTCCATTGAAGTTACTGCACGGCCAGTTCCATGATTCTTTGAAAATAACAAACTAATCCCCAAAATACGGGCAGTTTAAAATACAACTTACCTTAGACCGACTCACAACTTGGGTCACTATTTCCAAAACTCTTGATTTGATAGAAAGCGATGACACCTTGGCTATTGCTGAGAGAATTAACATGGCAATGAGTAGACCAACAGCATTTTCACCATCCTGAACACAATGACTGCTTAAAGTTTCTACCAAGTCAATGACTTCTAACTTCTCTGCAGCAATCAAAGATTCAAATTGCAGGAGGTGGTTGAATGCAGCACAGCAGCAGCTATTAATATCACTCTTGTCAGAGAGTTCTGGGGATGAAAAAAAGGATTACTGAATCATTAACAGAAATTAACTTAAATCCAATGATGACAATATGATAATGAAAAAGAAGCCCAACCCTTACCATGACATATACAACTAAGAATTATTCATACTGGGGATCCTGTGGTTATGACACAGTTCTGCTCCTCCCACAGTGAGCTAACGTGAGTTTCAGTGAAAGTCAAACACTCCCAAGCCCAAGTCATGTGACTTTCCTAGCATACAAGTTAGGCATGATCAATAAATTATATACATAACCAAGCCACAGAAAAAGGCAATGGGCATAAATATACAGTGTACACTGTACTGAAAAAATAGAAAAATGACCAATAATTAGTACATACAAGTACTTTTCTGGTCTTATAATGGGACAGATGAGTTGAAAGTTCACTGAACTAGCCTTAGATACAATCTGAATTATCCTTATCAACGTAAGTTGGAACACTCATGTCTAAATTTATTATGTTTTAATTAGGGATGAGTTGATTCCACTTGTTTTCCGCTTCCTATTCTGATTTTGATTCTTTCAAACCGCTTCCCGATTCCATCGACTCTTATCCCTAATAACAGGTAGGATAATGATATACCAGTAGCGTATGACTATTATTTAAATTCAAGTATTGGCTGAAAAAAAATAACAAAGACAACTAAGTCCCTCAAAAAGTATATTTATCAACAAATAGCAAACATATCCTCAGCTTATTGAGGTAGATAAAAAGTACAAATTGACAGCCTACACCCAAAATTACTGAGACAAATATGATGTGATAAATGAAATTTGATTTGAATATTTATCCGTCTGGAATCGATGGAATCGGAATAGACTTTAAGCGATCGATTCTCGATACCGATTCTAATCCTGAGAATCAGTGGAATCGAGAATCGACATTTGGATTCGACTCATCCTTAGTTTTAATTAGATTTCATGATGACGATCGTAAAAAGGATTAAAGAATAAGGAAAGAAAAGTAGGCTTAATTTCTGTGGTGGTTCTAACCACAGCCCCTTTATCCAAGCAAAGAACTTACTATGAGGTTTGCGAGTGTCATCTGTGATTGTCCTTGGTGTGGAAGATATTCCCATAAATAAACAAGAATATATGATTGAGAAGCCAATACAGTGGTACCTCGAGATACAAGTGCCCTGACATACGAGTTTTTTGAGATACAAGCAGTCACTTGGGTCCAGTGTTTGCCTGAGATACGAGTCAAAATTTGAGATACGAGCCAGCCTTGGTGACGTCACAGCCAGTAGACATAGTGAGCCACCGCTTAGATTAGTGAGTCTTCCACGTTCAATTCACGTGTTCACTTCGTTGCAGAGGCATCTCTGTCGAATTGTTTTAATTTTGTGTTTTTTTGGAACTTTAGTAGTTATTTAGTCAATTTTTCTCATATAACCATGAGTCCTTAGAAGATGAGTGTAAAGAACAGTGGTGAGAAAAGGAAAAAGGTGATATCCATGGAATTAAAGCGTGAGATAATAGAGAAACATGAGCAAGGTGTATGAGTCATAGACTTGGATTTTCACTACAATCACACAACTTCTATGATATGCACTATTCTGAAGCAGAAGGACTCAATAAAGGCTATAACTCCTGCTAAGGGTGTTAAAATGATTTCAAAGCTATGCAACTCTGTCCATGAAAAGATGGAGAATCTACTGCTTTTGTGGTTGACAGAGAAGCAGCTTGCTGGAGACACTGTGACTTAGAGTATAATTTGCAAGAAGGCACTAGTCATTTACACAGATTTGCTGCAGCAGAGCCCAGGTATTTCAGCACAGGAGCAGTTCAAAGCCAGTCAGGGGTGGTTTGAAAATTTCCGAAAAAGGACCGATAATCACTCTGTTGTCAGGCACGGTGAGGCAGCGAGCTCTTATTCTATGGCAGCTGAGGAATTTGTGAAAACTTTTGTTGAATTGATCGAAGCCCATGGATACATCCCCCAACAAGTGTTCAACTGTGACGAGACAGGACTCTTCTGGAAGAAAATGCCAATCAAAACTTATATAATGGCAGAAGAAAAGAAGAAGCAAGGTCACAAGCCCATGAAGGATAGGTTGACTCTCACGCTGTGTGCAAATGCGAGTGGCAACTGCAAGGTCAAGCCGCTGCTTATATACCACTCAGAAAACCCCAGAGCCTTCAAGACACATAAGGTTATAAAAGAGAAGCTACAGGTTTGTGGAGGGCAAACCCAAAGGCGTGGGTCACTATGAAGTTTTTTGTGGAGTGGGTCAAATTGGTCTTAGGTCCTGCTGTTAAGAAATACCTCGAGGTCAATGAATTACCCCTACAAGCCCTTCTCGTCCTCAATAATGCAACTTGCCACCCGCTAAACCTTGAGGACAAAATCCTAGAAGAGTTCAACTTTATAAAAGGTTCTCTGCCTTCCACCCAACACCACCCCTATTTTACAGCCCATGGACCAACAGGTGATCTCCAATTTCAAGAAACTTTTTATCTAACATGTTTCAATGCTGCTTTGAGGTTACGGAGAGCACAAACCTTACCCTTCGAGAGTTCTGGAAGGACCACTACAGCATTGTCATATGCCTCAAAATTATTGATATGGCCTGACAGGGTGTAACAAAAAGGACCTTTATCTCTGCATGGATAAAACTGTGACCGGAGACTGTGACTGAAAGGGACATTGAAGGATTTGGATCTGAACTAGAAGTACTGGAAGAGATAGTGTATCTCGGAATGTCCATGGGCCTGGAAGTGGATGAGGGAGATATCAAAAAGCTTGTCAAAGCACACTCCGAGGAACTGACAATGGAAGAGTTGGCCGAACTACAGATGCAGCAACAATTGGAATTTCTGCAGGAGACTGCAAAGGAACCAGAAGCGGAGGAGGTTATCTCTTCAAGTGAGATAAAGGAAGTGTTGGCAATGTGGGAAAAAGTTTTGGACTTAGTTGAAAAGAACCACCCTGAAAAGGTTGCAACTAGTCGTGCATCAGCGCTTTTTAATGACACTTTCCTAACTCATTTCAGAAACATTCTAAAAGGGAGCAAGAAACAGAGCTCCTTGGAGAGGTTTCTATTGAAACGCCCTGCGGATGAAAGTGAAGAAAGCATGATAAAAAAGAAAAATACTACTGAAAAAGAAAAAGTGAAGCAAAAGTGAGGGAAAAGAAAAAATCAATACGTGCATCCATAAGCTAATCGACTTTGCCAATATGTTTATTTCTTTAAATTATCTTATATTAGGTTTCATTTTGTTTGTATACAATGTTTGTTCATTATAAATATATTTTTTTATGCTGAAAACATTTTAATAAACATTGGGATGCTTTTTTGGGGTCTGGCACGAATAAATCACATGTCAATTAATTTCAATGGGGAAAATTAATTTGAGATAGAGTATTTTGACTTACGAGCTCGCTCACGGAATGTATTAAACTCGTATCTCAAGGTACCACTGTATAAGTATTCCTGAACGCGTTCCCCTAGATTCACATTAAGGAAATAATTTTGGGGATAGTATGGGTTAGTGTGCATGTGTGAAAGTTTGATTACTTTCCTGTTTTTGTGACCCAACATGTTTGGTGAAAAAATATTAGGACCTCTTGGTTTTTTATTCTCATGATTGATATATGAAGGCCACAGAGCTCCACCCATTTTCATGTGTGTTTATATATCTAAGAGGAAATTTACAAGATATGTTTCTTAAGATCTACTCTTCTGTTCTGACTGCTGTGGAAGAAGTCTCCATCAACTGCAAAGCTCATTATATTACCAACAATCATGTGCTCAAGAATCGTGCATGATAGAGATGATACCAATATTGGCAGGAAGTTTTCTGGGTCTTATTTGTTTCCTTCTGTAAATATTGGAGTGGCAGGGGCTGATTTCCATGTAATTGCTATATTTCACCAAGTAGACTCAGAGGAAACTGCTACTTGTTCTCTTCAAAATAAATAAACATATGTAAATAATATACATATAAATATACAGTACTGTACACTGTACTGAAAAAATAGAAAAATGACCAATAAAGTACTTTTTGGCACAGACGAGTAAAAATTGACTGAACTAACCTAAGGTATGACATCATAATTTCTAGTTCTATAACAGGCTGTCAGCCAATCAGTTCCATATGCATGAATTTTTCCTGCCAGTGTGACATTGAGGCTTAAACGTTGATGAAAATTATTTTGTGAATAAATCGGACAAAAATTACTGTGGGACGAGGACTTAATGTAAGAAGAGAAACAGAGATGTAAAGGTAAATGACAAAATAGTTCAAGGAATTGAAGAGTTAGGAATTAGGTATGAGCTGTCCTTGAAACTACCAGCATTCTTGGTAGATCAGCTTGAGTGAATGAGACTTACCACGCCACAATGACTCCAGCATTGGATCTGAGCATGGCAATTTCAGGATTTCTTGAGTCACCTTCAGTTCTTCCTCAGATGTGGGGCACAGAAATGGGAACACAGAGAACAAAACCTTTAATCTTTGCTCTAGTATGCTCTTAGGTTCTCCTTCAGATCCTTTTCCACCCACTCCCTCAGCAAACATGACCCCAATTGCTGACTGGGCCACCTCCAGCCATTTTTCTCTCTCTGAGCTGTGAGTCATGTTTCGTGATGCCCTAACAACGATTTCAGTGGCCTGGTTGACCAATCTGCCTCTTCCAAAGATTGAGTCCAAGAAGGGAAGAGAAAGTGAGCCCTTGATGACTTTCGGACAATCATCAGAAAGCCTTTGCTCCACAATCCACATCAGAGTCTGCTTATCTTCTTCACTCTAGTTGAGAAAGAAGTTGGGCTTAGTTCAATGATTATATTAGAGAAAAATTCATGAAAATATCTCGTCTATGGAAAATGAAAATTATTTACTTTAGGAAAAAACTTATCACTGTAAACTAAGAACAGTATACATATAAGAAATAAATAACACAGTGTACATAAGTTTTGTAACTAAGGGAAGTTGTTGGCACAGTACACTCTCAATAATCCGTGAGCAATTTAAGACAGTTTGCACATCAATTTTGCAACTCTCTCAACCCTAAAATTCAAAATTTTGATATTCCCTTAGTAAAGACAAAAATAAGCACTTCAAAACTTTGAAATTGCAAAAAATATTCTAAAATAACTGTTAGCCATTCATTTATTTTCTTCATGTTACTCAAAATGCTTTTCTTAGTATAAATTTGATTGTGTTATTCATTTATGTCACCGCTATATTTTACATGTTCTTTTTCGTATTTTATGATTATCTGAGCTTCACCTAGTAATAATTAGCACCGATAATCAAGAGTTTAATGCAGAATATAATAATTAAAAATTCTTCTCTAATCAATGTAACAAAATACAAGAACTTTTGGAATGCATTCCAAATAAGTATCTGAATAATTCATGTAGGTTACAAGCCAGTTGCAAGCTCATTGACAAATTCATGGACACTTGTATAGGAGCTAAAAAGGTATATTATTCAAGGGAGTAATTGAAAGAGGACCAAAGGGAGTAAGAATATTCAAGGGAGGGCCATTGAGCACTCTAAAAAATATCCAAAATGCCACTAAAGTGACTAGAGAGTTTTGAGCCTGTAAATATTTTACCTCTGATAGATAAAAATAGGAAAATATTGAAATTGCCACGAGAATAAGTCCTCATGGACTAATAATTGATACATAAACCTCAAGCTTGCTCAGCCAAAAGGCTAAAGACCAGTAGAGTAAAACAATGATTTGTTCTCAAATGCCAAAGACCACCCTAACTGAGCATCGATAAAAAGTATCAATTTAATCTTATGGCAGTGCTTACTGCATCTGATTATTACGTACAATACCAAATCATGTCAATTTCTCCTTTCAAGCATACATAACCAACCAATTTTATAGGAAAAGAATGCCACAAGTGACAACTTATCCATGTTTTCAGAATCATTGTTGGAAAGGTGGTTGTAAATGGTTTGCCTGCAACACTGTACCACTCAATTATGGTGAATACATGAAATTAGCCTAAATTTTACCAGGAGGTACCAATTACATAAGCTGAGAGAAACAAATCCCTAAAAATGATGTGGAAAATTAATTAACCAAAGCGAAGTTTATCTTTTAGATCTTCCTCAGGGCAATTTTACTCGAAGCCTCTTGGCTACTACAGTCCATCAATGATGGCCACATAAGCTGAAAAGAGAATTTCAAAGATGCTACATGAGGTTAGATCTTCTTCAACCCTTATACCATGATAGGCTATGCACATGAAGTTTTCTATGAAAACTGAAAATTATAGGAATGGAGTGTAGCACATGGTACTGAAACTAGAAATGGGTAAACACAAAATTCTCAATGCCAAGTAATTTTCAGCTAAAGAGCAAATTATAAAAGATTTATGATCTAAGAATGGGTTTAAGACCAAATTGAAGTTAAAGCATCATTGAAGTTAAGCATCTTCAAAACCATTATTCACTTTTTGATTGACAAAACTGAAAAAAAATACTCTTACTCTAACGTAAAGCGCCTTACAGGTCTTTCATAGCTCTGCTATTATGAGTACTTAGCAATATTACTTCAATTCCAGCTTACTTTGCCTTATTCACAATATCAAGCTAATACCAAAGGACAATGAATTTTAGCCAAATAAATTTCTAAGGTATATAGGCATAGACACATGTGTACAGGCTCGATCCTTCAAGCAGGAGAACATATAATAGTATACATAAGACCATATTTCACATGATTACTACACACTTCACATAATCAAAAGGAATAAAACTGAAGAATCACCATATTATTTCAACAGAAAAATGAAGATGACCATGTTGGAGGATGAGATATAAAATACATCCAATTGATTTTAACAACTGTACTAAAAAAATTTTCAATAGACTTTTAACAGCAGATAGAACTGGTCCTTTTTCAGTTTTCTTCAGGGTTTATCACTAACACAGATTTTTTTCTGACAATGGTTCAAAAACTAGGCAACCAATAAGAGGAAAATATGGATTTTAAACAGCTATCAAAATTGAGTAGCTATAGAAAATATCAATTTTAACTTATAGCAGTGCTTAATACATCAGATTATTTTGTACAAAACAAAATCATGCCGGATTCTCCTCTCAAACACACATAACCAACCAATTTTAAAGGAAAAAAATGCCACAAGTGACAACTTATCCATGTTTCTAGAATCATTGTTGGACAGGTGGTTACAAAATGATTTACTTAAAAACTGTGCCACTGAATTTGGACCTCTTATACAGATAACTTAAGATCTAAACTGAATAAAACTCTCTTTCAGCTATGATATTTGCATTTCTTATTATTATCGTATTAAAATCTTAAAATCCCTATACTCCTCAAACTTTCACTCTTATCTTTCATATGGCATTACGTTCTGGGGAGGCTCACACCTTAGCCAGAAAGTGTTTCAAATTCAGAAGCGGGCCATAAGAGCTATCCTTAACCTATCTTTTGCAGAGTCCTGCAGGCCTCATTTTCACGAGATGAAAATTATGCCCCTAGCTGCGCTTTATGTTTACAATTTAGTTATATTTGTTAAAGAAAATATGCATATTTATGAGCAAAAATATGATGTCCATCAACATAAAACACGCTCTAAGTGTGACACACATATTGAGGCTAGATCTTCAAAATTATGCAGTGAGGGACCATACCACCAGGGTGCCAAATTTTTTAACTTGCTCCCTCCCTACTTAAAAGCATCCCCTTCTAAGAAGTTCGAGCGTAAGCTTAAAAGTTTCCTTTTAATTAAACCTTTATACACAGTGAATGATTTCTATACTTTATGCCAGGAAAAGTCCCTTAAACTTATACATATAATACTTTTTTTCTCCTTATAATGAAGTGCCAAACTTATTATTAGACTATCATAAATTTTGTCTTCATTTATCTGCTTACTTATGTTTTCTATCTACATGTTACTTGCAAGTGACCTTTGACTTTATGTGTATCTTCTTTTTTTATCTGGTTAACCTGTTTTTTTCAAGTATCTATTTTTGACGAAACTGCAGAAATTTTGCTTGCAGTGAATAAAGAATTATTATTATTATAAGTATATGAAATTTGCCTAAATTCTACCAGGAGGTACAAATTACATATCTGGCAAGATATAAATCCCTAAAAATGATTTGGAAAATTAATTAACCGAAGCTAAGTTTATTTTTTAGAAGATCATTCATAATGACTGTAACGCCATAAAATAATGTTTTACTCACTTTCAAAGCAGCCACATCCATTTCTGCAAGCTTTTGAAGTGCAGCAACACGAACACCTGCTTCTGGATGGCAAAGTCTTTCAACCAATGCACCAAATTCCTCCTTGTTTAACACAGATATTCCCAGAAGTCTACCAACAATGGATGCCATCTTTGAGTTCTCATTGCCCTTTGACATAACTAGTTTTTGCACGACTGAGTCAAAGGCAGTGGGATATTTTGTTTCAATGCTCCGGAGTAAATTATTCAGCCATGATAAATAACTTTGATCAGTGAACTCTTTGCCTTTCTTTTCTTCCTCCACAGCATCAGCCAAAGCATTCACAAACAACCTTAAGTATGAATAATTGAAGCTATTTAATTTCATAGCAATATAAAATATTTTTACTCACACAAATAAACAAATTCATCGACTAACCATCCAACTTTTGGACAACAAAGGTACATTTTTATTGAAGCAAACCAAAATCAAATTATTAAGGGTATCCATATGGGGGCAAGGGAATGAACCATGTCCTATTCATCCACACATGGAATGCAGCACGTTTCTCAGTTCTCACCTACCATATTGATATAGAACACAAATGACTTATGTGTTTATATTGAAAGGGGATGCTCAATGCTGGGATACACATTAGGATTATATGCATTTCAGAAATAATTACAGAAGAAGTTGGAGATATGTACTTAAAGAAGAGACTGTTAGATTAACAGAAAGTGAATATCAAATCCCACTCCCAAATTTAAACCAAAGTGCAACGTAGACTGAGGGTAATATATCACTGTGTGATTCAATGCCATTTGTGTTTCATTTTAAGTCAAGGGGTTGATTTAGAGCTAAAACCAAAGATGAGGAGGGTATCAAATAACAAATATTCTGTGATTGCTATGTCTTTATGTTGAAGATTCCAAATATTTGTACTCTCACTTTTGATGTTGAGTCGCTTGAATCCTTGTCATTGTGCAAGCTCAAATGACAAATTGCAAATTCCCTATTATTCTATTAAACGGTAGTTTTATGACAATTTAACCTTTCTCGAATCACAAGACAATAAGCCTTCATGCCTTCAACAACATCTATAGCAAATTTTTTTGAAACTAGAAAGATCTATATGAATAAGTCTCCGCTGATTTTTTGATCAGACATGCAATTTCTACAACATGAGGATGATTTATATCAAACATAAATGTTAGCCAATCTCAAGATAGAGTATAAAGGCATAACATTATGTCTATCAGCCAAATTAAAAATAATCATAAGACACCAAATTATGATTGCTGCAGAGTAATATCCAGTAATAATACATATTAAAGAGCGATCATGCTAATAACTCAAAACTAATAACTACACCAATGATTTTACCTTATAGCTTCTTGAGAAAAATTCTTCTCCATTGGAACAGTAGATACTATATCATCCAAAGCTTTCCTTGAAACAGGGGCTAGCTCATCGCTAACCGATTCTTTTGCTAAGGGAAGTAACCCTACGATCAGCACCATTGTGAAATTCCCAACGTGTGCAACAGTAGACATAGAAACAGCCTCCCCAATCAGAGGAGTCAATACATCACATGTCAACAACTTTTTTAATGCTGATGATGGGAATATACACACTTGAGTTGAACTCTGAGTCTCACAAAGTAGGGCTAACAAAGCTGCAACTTCCTTGAGCATAAAAGTTGAATCGTTGCAGTTCTGAAACAAAAATGAGAATGAAATAAGCACGAAAAAAGGTATATTATTTAGACTTTTTCACACCGTTAACAATCACGCAGGCAAGCACACACCTGCTGAATAGAAACAGGTCCAGAGTAATGGGTTTTTACTTTTAAAAAAGTTAAAATATGGGATGAATTCATCCTAGTGGTTGGTAAAGTAGGCTATCTCTTACTATGACTTCCACCATCTCTTATTATAAGTATTATAATAAGGAAAAAGGTATTTTATTTCAGATTTTTCTCACATCGTTAACAATCACGCAGGCAAGCACACAACTGCTGAATAGAAACAGGTCCAGAGTAATGGGTTTTTACTTTAAAAAAGTTAAAATATGGGATGAATTCATCCTAGTGGTT
Organism: Ceriagrion tenellum; assembly: GCA_963169105.1. Classification (NCBI taxonomy): domain Eukaryota; kingdom Metazoa; phylum Arthropoda; class Insecta; order Odonata; family Coenagrionidae; genus Ceriagrion; species Ceriagrion tenellum. The sequence continues at coordinate 47,078,568 of OY720642.1, forward strand.
GGTAAAGTAGGCTATTTCTTACTATGACTTCCACCATCTCTTATTATAAGTATTATAATAAGGAAAAAGGTATTTTATTTCAGATTTTTCTCACATCGTTAACAATCACGCAGGCAAGCACACAACTGCTGAATAGAAACAGGTCCAGAGTAATGGGTTTTTACTTTTAAAAAAGTTAAAATATGGGATGAATTCATCCTAGTGGTTGGTAAAGTAGGCTATTTCTTACTATGACTTCCACCATCTCTTATTATAAGTATTATAATAAGGAAAAAGGTATTTTATTTCAGATTTTTCTCACATCGTTAACAATCACGCAGGCAAGCACACAACTGCTGAATAGAAACAGGTCCGGAGTAATGGGTTTTTACTTTTAAAAAAGTTAAAATATGGGATGAATTCATCCTAGTGGTTGGTAAAGTAGGCTATTTCTTACTATGACTTCCACCATCTCTTATTATAAGTATTATAATAAGGAAAAAGGTATTTTATTTCAGATTTTTCTCACATCGTTAACAATCACGCAGGCAAGCACACAACTGCTGAATAGAAACAGGTCCAGAGTAATGGGTTTTTACTTTTAAAAAAGTTAAAATATGGGATGAATTCATCCTAGTGGTTGGTAAAGTAGGCTATTTCTTACTATGACTTCCACCATCTCTTATTATAAGTATTATAATAAGGAAAAAGGTATTTTATTTCAGATTTTTCTCACATCGTTAACAATCACGCAGGCAAGCACACAACTGCTGAATAGAAACAGGTCCAGAGTAATGGGTTTTTACTTTTAAAAAAGTTAAAATATGGGATGAATTCATCCTAGTGGTTGGTAAAGTAGGCTATCTCTTACTATGACTTCCACCATCTCTTATTATAAGTATTATAATAAGGAAAAAGGTATTTTATTTCAGATTTTTCTCACATCGTTAACAATCACGCAGGCAAGCACACAACTGCTGAATAGAAACAGGTCCAGAGTAATGGGTTTTTACTTTTAAAAAAGTTAAAATATGGGATGAATTCATCCTAGTGGTTGGTAAAGTAGGCTATCTCTTACTATGACTTCCACCATCTCTTATTATAAGTATTATAATAAGGAAAAAGGTATTTTATTTCAGATTTTTCTCACATCGTTAACAATCACGCAGGCAAGCACACAACTGCTGAATAGAAACAGGTCCGGAGTAATGGGTTTTTACTTTAAAAAAAGTTAAAATATGGGATGAATTCATCCTAGTGGTTGGTAAAGTAGGCTATTTCTTACTATGACTTTCACCATCTCTTATTATAAATGTATGCATATAACTACAACACACCACTATATCACCAACCATGTACTTATTTTGAAAAATATATCATTGAAAATAGCAACAGATATTTAAGTAAATCATAACCAACCTTGACAATTTTATTGATTATTTTATGCAGAAGTTTCTGAGCCATGAATCCACTCCGTGTGAGAGATGAGACAATCATGAAAGAGGCACATGCAAAGTCAGGGATGACAGACTGTAAGCCCTTCAGGAGGCAAGGCAAGATCACTTGAAGCTGTGCCTCCTTGGCACTCTCAATGCTGCCCTTGCGCTTCTTTTGAACATGCTCGATTGCCCCAACGACAGTGGTACAATAGAAGCCAAATAAGGTAGACAATATACTTGCCTTCACCTTATAAACCTAAAAATCAAAATAAAAGGAGATTGTAATATCTCTTCAGGAAAAAATGTTCAATGAATGAACATTCAAATTATTTTCACTAGATAGTAAGACAAAAATGACTAACTTATCCGGCAAGAAAAATTTCACAAAATGACAAGATGTCAACACTTGAATAGTTGTGCAAGCATATGCCCCTTTCTTAAAAATAAAGTTCATTAGGGAAATTTTAAGAATATAAAGGAACATGAATTCATCAGCACTGTTTCGTAATATTTGAAAGGTTTTGCTTAGAGATACATGGAAGAAAACACTTCTTCAGCGAGGAGGGCCAGAATGTCCAAATTTAGTTTTTTTTTTACATGAAGCACTTTACGCTTGAATGTCTTCCTTTTGAAGCAAACACAAGGAATACAAAATTTGGAGTCAATCAACAGTTGGCAACCTGTACCACAGGAATTCCAAATTCGCAGTTTTGGAGGGAATATTGGTTTGGAAGGAGTACATTCAAAGTTTTCAATAGCAAATAGATTCCAGCAAAACATGCTTCATTAAGCTTTCCTTGCCAAGGAAGCCACTATAAGAGCATTAATTATTACTTAAGTTTTTGAGCACCAAAACATTATTTCATTAAATAGTATCATCCCTCAAAGGCGATGTTGGGAATTTTACAATGGTAGCAGGAGGCTATCAAAATCGTTATCGGCCAAAGTAAACGAATGCGGTTGGGAACCCGAAAGGGCAGAACAGTAAATGCTAGTTGCTGATTTCACATCCTCACTGAGAGCCAGCAGACCAGCCCTACAGCAGTAAAGGGGTTAATTATGACTTTTACCCTTCCCTTTGAATGAAAAATAAAAAATGGGGCAAGAATCACCAAGCATACAAAATTAGACCATTGCAACTACACCAGAATGAGTTTGTAAGAATCAGAGCAAATTAATTACCTTAATAGCAAACAGAACATGCTCACACAAGGCAGCAAGAAAAAAATTGTTGGCAGATGCATGTCCCACAATAGTGCTGTGGGGGAGAGATGTTCCTGCCTGACGCAGCGCATGGAGCCAATGCCATCGGTGTGAGGGACTCGATACATCAATGAGCTGAAGAATCCGCACAAATATTTTCGACTCATGGTAAGGAAGGAACAGGAAAATCAGCTTATCCTGGTTGTACTCATTAATGTGAAATCTATAAAAGAATGAATAAATCATATTACTGAACCCACAGGAAAAAATTAGCCAATGCTCTGTGGCACAGTGCAACCATAAGAATGAAATCATCAAGAGAAATGAGAATATTTTGTTTTAGCCAACTAAAGTACATGAGCAGTAACAGAATACCTGGGAAAGCAACTCATATCTCATTGTCGGTATACATATATGATGAGAGATCAGTAAATACCCCCATATATATTATTTTTCAAAGATGTTTTTTGTCACAACACCATAACTCCCATAATTCTTCATCAAAATTAATGATTCAAACATCATTTTAAAGCTTATGTTCCCCACTATTGACGAAAAATAGACAAATGGTTTTCAATTAAAGTTTTTGTTAAAGAAAGGTGTTTTTTGTCACAATGTCATAACTCCCATAATTCTTCATCAAAGTTTATGATTCAAACATCATTTTAAAGCTTATGTTCCCCACTATTGACGGAAAATAGACAAATGGTTTTCAATTAAAGTTTTTCTTAAAAAGTTTTAAAAAATCATCAAAAATTAACAGTGCCATCTGTTAACAATATAATCAACTAATATGTTGGCTATGACTGTGCGCTTAAAAGACTGGAGGAGGCACCATCTATTAACACATCGTTTAGTTACATTGTTTATATTCTACATGCTATCAGTGTGGCCGTTTACCGTTTATGTTATGTATCTTAAGCACAAACATAAATAACACACTGTTGTCCATGGGAAGAAACAGGTAGAAGAACAGGAAGAAAGAAGGAAGAAGCTGCATACTGTGCGAAATATTTGACAGATAGAAGAACAGGAAGAAAGAAGGAAGAAACAAGAAGAAGCTGCATACTGTGCGAAATATTCACACGGGTCAGCTAGTCCCACAAATTTCTTACAAGCCTATTTTCATTAAAAAAATTTTCCATTTTATGAGTGGCATACTCTAACATTACCATAACTCATTTAAACCTTTGAGTGCGGCATGACGTGATATCACATCACAGTTTTTTTGCTCTGGTGCAGAGGACATGATATCACATCATGCCACACTCAAAGGGTTAACCTCCTTAGTGTAGCGGGCTCATGTGCAAAAATTGTTCAACCTTAGTACACTAATATAATTACAATTATTTTTTAGATGTAAAAGTCTTAATAATAATATGATAATAACCTAAATCAGTTTATACAAAAAAAACCACACATGGATTAACCTTTAAACGCCGAAAGTGCCAATATTGGCTCACCATTTGGTGCTTCTCACTGCTGAAAGTGCCATTTTTGGCTCATTCATTACAAGAAAATCTCATAAGGGCCCATTTAAATCCAGCAGGGAGGAACTTCGAAGGACATTTAAATCTGGGGTTCAATAACTTCTTCATCTTCTGCTTTTAAGTTGGTTTTTTGTCTTAGTATTAGGTAATCTGTAATGGATTTCAGTTTTTTCGTTGGTTGTATCCAGGTGTATTTATGATTGTCCCGGTGTTGGAAAAATCCATTCATTATACGGAGAGAATTTGCCCCACATAACTCTATCAGACGTTCTCCATTATTATTCACAGTCTCTTCTCCATTATTACTCACCGTTTGTAATACATCAGTATGAAAAATATGAGAGATGGAAGTGAATATTACTAAAAATTACGGTAATTTTCTGCAATTATGTAAATTACCAAAGTAATTTTGATAATACTCCGCTTCTGTCACACACCTTTAAAACACTAAATTTGACCCTTTTCACTTTGCCAATCACCACGAAATTTATGTAACATAAACTACAAACTTGCCAGTATCTTGTGATAGATTTACTTTGGGCAAATTACAAATCTACGAGAAATGGCATATTTTCAAACCTTTAGGCGAGGTTTTTCCTGGCTGTCATTGCACTGTTCCCACTTTTGACCCCGCCGTGGCGTGACAGTCAATGTGTGGCCTTTCCACACTAATCTTTCCCATTCCATGATAACCATGCAATATGTCGTCAGTTGAACACTGGAAACCCATGATTTTTGAACTATTGTTTCACTCCTGCTATTACCTAACTTCACAATTCATTCCACTGCCCTTTTATGCCTTTTTATACACTTCCCTTCCATATTCGAGTGTTTCAAATGTCCAAACATTGCATGTAACAAATGATGTGGTACGAAGTCACTCGCACGGGTGCATATACACCAGGGTTGAAATTCGCTATGAAAAAATCATTTGACTTGACCGGGATTCGAACCCGGATCTCCCAATTGCCGGTCAGGTATGTTAGCCAGTTACACCACCAAGCCATCTTCCTTCAAGGCGAAATTTGAGGGGGGTTTATGCGAACTAGTTATATTATATGCACATATTATATGCACTGCGAACTAGTTCGCATAAACCCCCCTCGAAGTTCGCCTTGAAGGAAGATGGCTTGGTGGTGTAACTGGCTAACACACCTGACTGGCAATTGGGAGATCCGGGTTCGAATCCCGGTCAAGTCAAATGATTTTTTCATAGCGAAGTTCAACCCTGGTGTTTCAAATGTCTTGCTACTCTCTTCAATGCCCTTTTTACACTGTTTCCTACAATTATTTCACCCTTCAAGCTGTTGAAACAGTTTTTGTGATCTATGAAAGGTTAAAAGTGGCGAAAAGGGCATTTTGGAGTGTTCATGAATTGAGAAATTCGCCATAAATATCGATGTATATATTTAATAGATCCCCCCCCCACACTGACCCATCCTTGGTGCGTAAATGACAAAAAGGGCATTTAGGAGTGTTCATGGACTTTGAAATTTGCCATATATGTCGATGTATATATTCCGCCCCCTCCTACCACCAACCCAACCTCAGTGCGTAAATGGGGATTGATGGTACAGCAAAACGCATTAATAAACATTTGGGAAACAGTTTTCATGATTTTCAGAAGGTTGAAAGGGAGGAAAAATTATTATAAATGCCTTGTTCAGTACCAAAAATCCCCATGTATGCACTGAGGTTGGGTCAGGGGATCTTTAAAATATATACATCGACATTTATGGCGAATTTCTAAATCCATGAACACTCCAAAATGCCCTTTTCGTCACTTTCAACCTTCTAAAATCATGAAAACGGTTTCATATGTTGTCATAGATGCCTTTATCAGTCCACATATCACATTTTACACACACATCAATATCCACATTTATGGCCCGTGTACTGTCCCACTCCAGCACCTGTTTCACTCCACCTTGATGGCTGGGGAAATAAAGGGCATATTGTAGAGGTGAAGTTAGTTAGATCCCTCAGTCAGAGCTTCGGTGAAACTAGGAAAATGGCGTCGAAAAAGCAGGGAAAATGATGAAAATTGGTTATTTTCCATGGAGAATATCTCAAAAACCAGTGGTTTTACAACTTTCCTGTAAAATTTGTTTGGTACTGTGATTCTTCTGGAAGAAAACAATGTCACTGTCATAACCCAGAAATACACCAATTTCTGGGAATAAGTGTTTTAAAGATGTGTGACCGAATCAGAGTACTACCAAATTTTTTTTAAATTACTGCGTTAATTTTCAGAATGGCCCATCTCTACTCACAACGTAACATATTAACCCTCTATGGACAAACAAGTCAAATTTGTTACATTTCAAAATCATTGAAACATCTGCTTTCTAAGAAGCTTTTCCATTTAGTTGCCGCACTAGACAGAATTGTAATGCTTCGGATTAAGTTTGCAGAAAGTTTCGTTGCGTCTCTTTCGGCGGTTTGTCAAACAATTTGAGTCAATGAATGTGTAATGATGTTTACTGATGATATCATGCCTGGTGGAGCTCTGAAATATATAGTTTCAGCTGTCATATGAAGAAAAAATTGGGCAAGTTTAAAAAAGGTCCGTTATGAAGGTAATGTTGAAGCATACCTTGTGCAAATGTAATTGTATAAATTATTATATTAAATTATATATATACAATTTAAACACATCACATTTCAACATAAATGTTTTTAAAAAATTTGAATTTTTTTAAAATGCTTAAATAGCACTTTTAAAAAACTAATATAGTAGAAGTATTTTTTACATGCTGATGTTTCATAATTCCGTCCAGAGAGAGGTAAAAAATTTCTCCCATGTTAGTATTTATTTGCACCTGGTTTACTTCAAATCACCATTGGTCATACATTAAACTGTCCCCTTTCCCTTCCCTCCCCATAGCATCTCTTCAACAGTCACGGATTTCACTTCCTATCACTTCACTCCCAACGTGCGCCCACCCCTACCCCTGATCCCACCGATGGCTTCAACACCCCCTCTATTTCCTCTCCCACACCCAACTGTCATTGGTTCCTTATCCCTCTCCCCTTTTCCTCATTTTCATACTTATACAACATCTGTCCTCATCCTTTTTCACTCTCAACCTTGTGTTGTAAGCGTATTTTCCCTTCAGTTCACTGAAGTAGACCACCTTGTGGCCAAAATGCACGTATTCAACACACACCCACGTCTTTTCCAGTCGTCTTTCTCGGACCAAGCTCATCTCAAGTCTGATCCTCCCAGAAGTTGGGCCCATTAGAATGTGTGAGTGAGTGATTTTCTGAGTGGGTGTGAGTGTGATTGCTCTGTGTTTGTCCCTGGCGTGGAATTGAATTCCGGTAAACATTCACTAATAGTGTGTTTGTGGTTATAACCCAGACATCCTGAACATCCTTAAAGGGGTCTCTTTAGCCGGGCTGTGAAGGATCCCATTTTGGGTTGAGTGTGCATGTCTGTGAGTGGTCACTGGCAAGAAACTAACATTCCCATAAACCACTACAGAAGGGTTTTCTGATCTGGTCACTGATTTATCCATTAAACCAACACAGCAAACATTATTTTTCTTTCTTGTAACGAGTGGTGCAAATAATTATGGCCATTGGAGAAATTTTTTACCAAACTCTGATGATAATGGAACAACTGAAAAGGAAAAAGTGAGTTCATTCTAAAAAAATCAGGAAATTAAAAACGTTCGATTTCATGTCATGACACCTTTCCACCATGTTTGGGCTTCATTGTTTCATTTACACACATGGAACATTCTTAAGCCAGGAGCACAATAAAAGGCTCGGGAGTTATCCAATATATCCAGCAAAGAAGTTATACTTTTAGCATTAAACTAGGTGTAAATGACAATGGAAACAGAGATCGGAAGAGAATTGGGAATATTCTGTCTGATGAACATTTACCCAACTGCCTACCTCTTATCCCTCGATCTAACACAAGCTGCCCTTTCCTAGTACAGTTCCTGGGTATGCCCCAGGGGTGTTCCATGATTAAGATCCACATAAGACCTGTTAGGACACCCCCTCCTGAGGTCGAACTGCATGACTCTCAGGTTACTGAATATTGGGAAAAACAGATGGTAGCGCAAGCGCAGATAGCGAAAGGTGTTGCCCTCCAACCCGTAATGTATCAAGTAAACACGTCTTTCGACAAAAAGCTACAAGAGCACAAGCCAACCATCCTTTTAAAAAAGTCACAAAATGAGTCAAGACTCAAGTAATTCTGTCGCGATTTCAATAAGTCAACTAGTATGATTAGTGCAGTATTGAGATCAACGACCAAGAGGCATAAAAATAATACACTTCAAAAACCTAAAATTGAGAGCTACATGCTTCACCTCATGATGATCGTCTGTCAGTTAATAACGTCAATTCGCTTAAGAATATTTATACATTATTTGAGAGGGCCAATTATTATAATACCACATACCTTCTGATAAGCCATTCAAGGGCTTTATGGCAAGGTTTGAGAAGTGCATATGGACTTAATAAAACTAAAAATTTGTGAATTCTTTCATCGAGGGCTTCATTGCCTTCCTTAGTAAGGACAGCACGCTCAACGCCGATTGATGTGGTATCAAAAAGATCCTTCTCAAAATATCCGAATTCTGGGCCCCCAATATCAACCAATTCTCGTAGACCACTTACACCTGAAAATATTACAAAAAGGGTTGTAACGTGCGAACATTTGCGTGCAATAGTAACCAGTACTGGCGCTGTACGTAATCACAAAAGTAAATTATGGCCACCGTTCTTACCGATTTCTAATACTGTTTCAGGGTCAAGATTGGAGGCTTCCTTGGGGTCGAATAGGAGAGAAGCCTTTTTCTTGTCCGATAAGAGAATGGAAGTCTGAGGAACGGCAAGACGACGGAGCTGTTGAGCTAATGAAGTATCCGCCATGGTGTTCACAAACGTAATCCTCATTGAATTGATCTAGGAAAATGACTACTCCAACTTAAATTCAGATGACAAGAGGTCGACAAGAGGTCTTCAAGAGAAAAGCTCAGAAACAGCGAAGATAACACAAAGGACTCAACAATTCATAGCCACTAACTACACACACAGTGCAAGTACACAACATACCTCTTTTTAAGCCCAAGAAGACATAGAAAAAGACATTCGATAAGAAAAAAACTGCAACCAACCAACCTTATGAGTAATATTCAGGATACTGTGAGACAATGAAAAGAAATGTTTTGTTTATTTATGTCGACACAAAATTTAAACTCTACATCGCCCACCAGCTCTCCGCACACGTGTTTGTCCACAAACAAGCAGCCGCAAACCGGTGTTGCCATATAATATCTGAGCCTTGAAATGCGTAATGGGTGCCATTGAAAATATACAGGTCAAACTGATGCCAAATTCAGTACATTATTACATGGTTCACTTATTCTTCAGTATGCATCTGAAGCAATTATTGGCTCACGTAACGCATCGTTGTGTTCTAAATGATATTCACGGCGCAGGCTTGCCTTTATGGAGCCACTCTCGATTTCTGGAATTACAGTTAAGGAATAGTTCCAAGTATGAGAAATTGCATTTGGGTCCAACGCTGTCGAATTTCACTTGCCGTGTACTTTTTGTGGGAATTTCAATAGTTCCGATTGAATGCGAAGTAGTGTTAGTTATTTCAGGAATATAGATATTGGTATTATAAGAGAAGTGCAACACGCCTTGGTTTGAAGGCATCTGGCATGGTAGCATCTAGCATTGCGTAGGGAATCGCGGTTTCGTCAAAGAAAAACCATGAGAGGTTGCCCCGAGTAGCAATCTAAGCCATCAGGCATCATGGAAGAGAGGGAGATTTAAATGAACATTTAAGATGTAGAGCATGTACTCTCATGCGCATTGATGTGATTCCAAACTCTGTGGTAGGATTGGCAAAATGAGCTTGATATCCATAGAATGAAAGGAGACTTCAGATGGTTGGCTTGGTATTGGTATGTTAACATTTCTAATTCTTAGCTGTAGGTCAGTACCTAATATTTATGTTCATTTTTGCATGAGATTGATTACTGCATTACTTACATAAAAATCTTTTATTTTCTTTTGGAGTGATTGCATGGGAAAATGTTGTAGTTCATTGAACCCAGCTGGTTTTCTTTTTCAAATTCAGCAATAAATAGAATTTGGTCATCGTTTGTTAAGTACTCAGTTGACGTAAATTTGTCACACCACAGAAAATTTTCCTTGTAGCAAATGTTGACACTTCTTGCTGTGTCACTGCTGAGCTAAATAGAATATTAACATTATAGCCATTCCCAAATCAACAACGAAAGAATGAAGTGTCCTCAAACATGATTGTACTTATATTTAGAAAGTAGAAAAAAGTGAAAGAGCCAAGACTGGAGCATTCACCATGATTCACTATAAATGTAATTAAAATATAAAATCTCGGGAAAAACTGTATGAGTCAATTTAATGACACCATAAAAGCTTCTAGCCTTCACAAGGTACATGCTTATAAACATGTAACAGTAACAATTGGCAACATTTTACTGGTTACAAAAAACCTTTGAGTATTAGTTTAAGTATGGTGACTGTGATAGTAATTATGTATGTTGGCTATACCGCCTGGAAATTTTTGCACTTGGATGAAAGAAATTGCTTAATTACAGGATTAAAATATCAATGGCTATACATCTTACCCATAAAAACCAATTGTGCCATATGTCTGTGTCCTAAACAGGACAATTTTCCTGACAAAAATTTGGTAACACTCTGCTGATGCTTATCATCTCTGAAGTGTTGCTGCACAGATGATGTACTTGGTCTTAGCTATTGACAGTGCTACAGATTACTGCTTCTTCAAAGACTGTACTAAATTATCATTAAAGAACACATAAGAATCACTCTTACTTTTGCAATCTGAATTATCACCACCCCAGTCAGCATCGGAATAAGCAACAATAATCTCAGCAATCTAAAGTGATATTTTTGCTCATGTCAGCACCATGTTTTTTGTATTTTTGAGGTATCTAAAAGCTCTTTTACCTGCTTTTCATAACTGTTCACTTAGTTTGTCTTAAAATATGGGCAAAAATGAAGTGGCATAAGCAATATCTGGCCTAATAACTGTTGCAACATATATACATTAGAGAACAATTATCAACTCTCTATGAGGCGCATTTATTTGTGTCACACTTGTGTCTATGTGAAAAGTAGGTTCTATAGGGGTAACTAAGCTAAGGAACCAAGTCAATCAAGAATGAAAGAAGGTTAACCTAATTAGGGAGGATTGGATTGAAAGTTGCTGTGAGGAAATCAATGAAAACATGAAGAAGGGAAACACCAAAACAGCATACAATCTAGTGAAGAAACAATTTGGAGAGAGGAAAACAAGGATCAACAACATCAGTGATACGAACAGGAATATATTAGTAGAGGATGCAGACATTGGGAATAGATGGAAGCAATACATCGAAGAACTCTACCAAGGGCCATTTCCACTGGAAGAAAACCTAATAAATAATGAAAGTGAGACTAACAACGAAGATCGGAACCCCTCCTACTGAGGGATGAATTCGATAAAGCAGTAGAGGACCTCAAGAAAAACCAAGTGCCTGGAGAAGACAGCATCAATGGAGAAATCATCAAAGTGCTTGGAAGTAAAGCCAAGGACAATTGGTAGTTCGAGGCATAACTTTGTAGAATTTGTTAACATTATAATGATAACTCATAACTTTGTGATTCCACATATCTTATATACATGAAGATGTAGGAGATATGTGGAATCACAAAGTTACGAGTTATCATGTTAAGTAAAGCCAAGGATAACCTGTACGAAATAATAAAAAATAGCTATCAAAGCTGAATACTGCTAGAGCACTTTCAAAGGAGCATAATGATTGCGATACCAATGAAGACAAGGACTGAGAGATGTGAGGAGCACTGAATCTTGAGTCTAGTGTCACATGCATAAAAAATACATGAATCATAAGCCAAAGAATGGAAAGAAAAATTGATGGCAACCTCTCAGAAAACCAGTTTGGATTTAGGAAGAACAGGGGTACCAGGGAGCCCATGCTTTGCCTGAGAGTAATGATAGAGAAAACAATGCATGTGAACAAGCCATTGTATGTTGCATTCCTGGACCTGGAGAAAGCCTTTGATAATGTTGAGTGGAACAAGATGCTGAGACTGCTGGAAAAACTCGAAATGGATTACAACAACAGAAGAACCAGCTGTACAGGAAGCAAGTCATCACAATGCGAATGAGAGACAGAAGTCAGATAGAAGCTAAAATTAGCAAAGGAGTAAGACAAGTATGTAACCTCTTTCCATCACTGTTAAGCATGTAATTGGAGAAGACCATAAGAGAAGCATAAGAAATTGGACTGAGCGGAATAAAGATAAATGGCGAAGAAAATAACGTGGTCCGCTTTACAGATGATATCGTGGTCACAGCTGGAAATCGCAATGACCTTCTAAGGCTACTTAATGTAATGGAGCAAGTTCTCCAAGAATACATCATGAAAATAAATAAGACAAAGACTAAATTCCTAGTTTGTGGAGGGTAGAAGCTGAATGCAGAAGTCACCCTGAGAGGAGAGAAATTAGAGCAAATGGATTCCTTCTCCTATCTGGGAAGCACCATCACCTGGGACGGAAAAAGTACAACAGACATCAAGCGGAGAATCGCCAAAGCTAAGAAAGCATTCATGGGAAAAAGACGACTCCTGTGCTCAAAGAAGAGAGGACTACAAACCAGGAAACAGTATGTGAAAACCTTCATGTGGAGCGTGGCACTTTATGGATCGTAAGCATGGACTGTTGGAAAAGCCTTCGAAACCTGGTACTGGAGGAGGATGCTGAAGATAAAATGGATGGACAAAATAAGAAAAGATGAAGAGTACCGAAGAGAAGAAGAGGGAAGGTCCATACGGAACACCATGGAGAAAAGAAGAATGAGATGAAATGGACACACCCTGAGACACAGTGGGTTAGAAAAGAACCTAATTGATGGTAAAATGGAGGGAAAGACCCAGGAATAAGTTCATGGACCAAATAAAGAAGGCAGTACGTAGGGAAATATACTAGGAGGTAAGGGAACTAGCATCAGATAGGGAAGGGTGGAGGGCTACAGTCAACCAATCCTAGGATTGAAAAACTAATGATGATGATGAATGAGATAACTGTTCCCTCACAATCACTCATTTTAAACCTAGAAACCTTCTTTTTTAATGGTATGCACCCTCTGAAATCTGAAGTTTATTTTCCCTTCAAGATATTTCAATTCCAAGAAATTGTTTAAGTTCGCCTAGATCTCTGGCTTAAGGGACTGAATCACATTCTCACAGTTATCACCAGTTATCGAAATGTCATCTACCCAAATTAAGACCCAAACTTTGTCACCGAAATAAAAACAAAAGTCATTACCTGAATGCTTTTGTCCATTTTCTTTGACAGACAGACAGTTTGAAACATCTTGTTCCATATCCCGGATGTCGCTTGAAGACCATAAAGTGCTTTGTTTAACTTAAGAGCATTCCCAATGCATAACTAATGCCCTTAGAAATTTATATGTAAACATCACTACCAAGATTTCCATTTAAAAATGCCATAGGAATGTGAAGTTGCTAAATATTCCAATTATTTTGAAGAGTATGTGACAGCACAATTCTAATTGTGGACATTCGTGCAACTGGAGAGTAAGCATTCTGAAAAGTCTCCTCTTGGTACGTTCTTGCCATCAGTCTAGCCTTTTTCAAGCCATCTTGTTTAATCTTGAAAACCCTGCGAGTGTCGATAGCCTTTGCATTCTCAGAATGTATAACTGATGTCCACATCCTGTACTTCTCATGAGCATGTAAGTCATTTTCAATGATTTCTTCCCAACCATCTTTAATTGCTCCTTCGTAGTCTTGTGGATCATCCATGCTTAGACAGAATACCGTGTAGAGTTCATAATCATCGTATTTCTTGGGCAGTTTTTGGTTTCTCCTCTTTTGGCTTACAACCATATCGCCTATTTCTTTGTCATACTAATTCTGGTTCTTCATCTTGATTTGTCCTCTGTATGGTACCCAAAATTTGATTCATCAAATTGTACATCTCAAGAAACAAAAATTCGTCAGTATTTGAGTCCCATACATGATAGCCACATCCACTGAATCCCATCATACAGACTTCTGTTGCCCTTGTTTCCAATCTGTCACTGGATTAGGGTAATTTGTAGGCCCATGCTCTGCAACCAAATACACTAAGTTTAGACAGATAAGTTTTTCCACAACATACCTTGCTTGGAATGTCTCTGTCTAAGGCCTTGGTTGTCTGTTGAGTTGATAAGCTGCACATCCCATTGCTTCGCCCCATGAGAATCTTGAAAATTTGTGCATACTTGGTGCAAACAATGTTGAGCAAAGTTTTGTTTGCTCTTTCACTGACTCCGTTCCATTGGCTTGTGTAAGGTAGAGATGGCTGTAGACATATTCCCTTCTACTTGCAAAAATTTTTAAGTTCTAATGACTTGTACATGCCTCCATTATCATACCTGATACGAGTACATTTGAATCTATCTGCTTCACTTTCATGGATATGCGACATCAAAGTTTTGCTTGATTCATCCTTTATCTTTAGAGGATAGATTGTCATGAAGGGGAAGAATCATCAATAGCAGTCTGAAAGTATCTCTTACCTCTTAGCTTTGTTTTAAAATACTGGACAGATCATGACACCTTTGTATTTGTGAGCAAAACTTTTAATAACAAAAAGTGTAGTTATGATTTCGCGTTTTGAGAAAAATCTGCTATTTTCAATTATTCCATTGAATGGTGTGGTATGTATTCACTTTTGCAAAGATTTATAGCTAGGGGATGAAAGTCACCATGAAGAAATTCATATGACTTGACTGAGATTTGAACCTGGATCTCCCATTTGCCGTAAACCATGAGCAGCTCATAGCTGCTGTGTTAGTTTTAGCCAGATAAACCACTGTATTGGCATATCTGGCTAACTCTCTTCCTTGGCAATTGGAAGATCTGGGTTCGGATTTTTTGTTGGCAAATATCATCCTCTTGGAGAATAAAATCTGTACTTCTCTATTATGAATTATAATTATGAAATGAAAATCATTATGAAATAAATGTCATTGGTAATATGGCCACTTGTCGAAATAGCATTGACTTTCCGAAAAGCCAAATTGGTACTAACTATCAAATGTTTTCCACTTTTAATCTATAGATATCACCAATGAAAACTTGTCTCCAGTATTTCTGCAAATCTGAATGCAAGCAAACATCGCTTCTACTACGGTAAGTCACCACTAACTTTAAAAGCTAATATTATTGACCACAGCCATTTCTAGTGTATACCAATAAGCATTTCTTCCTAAACGTTCATGAAAATGGCCTCAGGGAAGATTTAATGATATAAATCTGGAAAAGTGTGGCTCCTGCATACCAAAAAAATTCCTCTTAACTGGCTAAAGCACTCGGCCAGAAATCGAGGGATCCGGGTTCGAATCCCGGTCAAGGTGGTTTTTTTATTTTGGTTTGATTTGATGAAAATGATTTTTTCTCTGTGGAAATTTGCACATACCAGAAAAAATTGTTTGTTGCCCACTTCTATTAGTCACATCACTACAACATTAATGTCACATTATAAGCACACCTTGCACATTTGTGAAAAAGTTTTAAAAGCTAATATTACTGGCCACTGACATTTCTATTGCATACCAACTAAGCATTTTTTGTGATACCTTTATGAGCCTGTCCCTTGCGGTGATTCAGCGAAATTTCTTAATGCCTAATACATGATTTAAGAGGAATATATGGAAGAACAGGGAGGAGACTGTTGCTTGACGGTAATTGATTTAGGCCATATTGTCGAGGACACTACCGAGAACTTTGATTAAAGCTTGAAGTTTATCAAAGGTTCTGGGGTCAATAGTTGCTCAGTAATGGCATCTAATATAAAAGGTGCTGTTCAAGAACTGAAGAAAATAGCCAAACTTGCTCGCAACTTCATTTTTTGTATGTTACCTAATTTAGCAAACTTCCCTTAATATGTTTCATGCAGAAACTCCTCTCAAACTATGAAGAAAATAGTATCTTCTGCTTGTGCCTCTACAAAAAGATATTATCTTTTTAAGAAGTAAATGGGTGCCTCTGTTCAAGATAGGAGGCATGGCTCGTATTTGCAAAACCTATTTGATCGAGAGATTTTGGAGGCAAGTTCAGTTCCAAGGGGGTATTAATTATTAAGATTCACAATGCTCTAGCCGAAATTTCAAAATGGCAGGAAATAAAAACATCATTTGATGTGTTTTTTTTTCATAAAAGCTAACTGAAGCAGAGTATATGAATTCTCATTGGGCTACACCTTTGGTCAGGGTGAGGGTCAAAGTCAAACGATGAAATATGTTGCACCACTTCTTGTTATGCTGTGGCCTCCAGCTGACAAGTTAAAAGCCGCAACCTCTAGATTCACCTAGGGCTACCATAGTGGCCAGAGGTTAAGCACAGTGCATTTTGTGACTGTTAACATACTACAGAAGTATCTGGGTCACTCAGTCACCTCCTCCACTCATCAGCACTAGATTTTAAAAAGTTATATATTATTATATGAGTAAGTAATTATAAGAGTAAATTATAATAGAAGACACTAAAAGCATACTCGAAGGAAAGATAAAAGGATAAATCCATCTTTAGAAGTAAAGGAATTAGCAGAAAAGTTAGCCGTTCATTTAAATATACCACGACCCTTAAAACAGCTGTCAGAACCATCCTGTGGAGCTGAGTGAGGAGTATGCAGGCCTCGGTGGCAGCGGGGTAAAGTCCTCGCCTGCCAAACTGAAGGTTGCGGGTTCGAGTCCCGCCTGGGTAGGATATTTACACCACCCTGGGCATGGCTGTGTGTGTTAGTCCATGTATTAAATATGTACCTATTAATTGGCTTCGGCTGTTAGGTATAAAGAAATTAATATTAATATCAGTTTATATTTAACTTTTGGGTGGTGCTTTCAACAGAAGTCATGAATTTATTTAACCCTCTGGCCATTTTGCCCAAAACTGAAATAAAATCAGAAGATGAAGCTGCTAGGGGGAAAATTGTGAATAATTGCCTGGATTATATCAGACAGTCAGCAACAATCATTACTGTTTAGCGGACGTTTTCATCATGGGTTCAAAAGTGGATGCAAATTGTGAGTAACAATGAAAAACTTCCATATTCCA
This sequence comes from Ceriagrion tenellum, assembly GCA_963169105.1. Taxonomy (NCBI): domain Eukaryota; kingdom Metazoa; phylum Arthropoda; class Insecta; order Odonata; family Coenagrionidae; genus Ceriagrion; species Ceriagrion tenellum. The sequence goes on from OY720642.1 coordinate 47,095,851, forward strand.
TCCAAGAAATATTAGAAAACAGCCGCATGGCATATATTCTGCAATCCACAAACCTCTGCTTGTTTCTTTCCTTGTTTCCTTATAGAAACACAAGAGAAGTAGATGTAGATTTTTAAAATCTTCTTAAACACAGAGAAGTTCATTAACATTTAGTTTTTTTTGTTTTTTTTAGATAGTAGCTCATAGATCAATTTTCAAGCATATTACATTGATGCAGACGAATAGTTTTAATTAAGGTAATTGGAGTATTTTAAAAATCTATTTCTGGAACATTTTCATAAAATACCCTTTTATTTAACTATTCATCAGTTACGTTTTGCACAGTAAATTTATACCTAAATAATAAATTGTAACAGCCAAAAAAAAGGTAGTTATTATTACTACGGTTATTGTTTTCCACGAACTTAACACCCTCAAATCTGATTATATCTGTTGCAGATTTGCAGTTAAGATGATGCATAACATTAAATCTCACAATTTTCCTCTATAGTTTCAAAAATTTTCTGGGAGTACTGCTCCCATACCCCTCAGATGGTCCAATGTCCAAGACCATTTCTTTGGTTATAACTAAAACATAGCTATTAGCCGGTGGGAATCATAACACTTATTTCGCCTTCAATGATAGCTTTATTTTTCAGTCTTACAGAGATTGCTTAGGTACTATTACTCAGTCTAATGGGTGTAGCTAGGAATTAAGATGTGAAGTCCATGCACCTTTTTGAATGTTACTAAGCTTATCACTCATGAATAACGAAGTGAACAGTTACATTTCCAAAATATTATTATAATTCAGAAATTATGTAACAATATGGAAAGTAAAAGTGAATAATCATTAAAGTAACAGTCATTTAGGTAACAGCTATCAGTCTTATTGCCCAGTAAATATTAAAAAAATCTGAGTTACGGAAGAAGAATGTATCAGTCATAACAATGGATCACATCACAATGCTACAGGAGTGTCATTCCTCAAAGACAAAGTAGAGAAGGCTTTGTTTTCTGATCACTTCTTGGGCTTCTCATTTTCAGCATGTTCTGCATGTTTTGTTGTCGGTGGGGCCTTGGCTTTGAGTGCAGGCATACCAGTATGAGTAATTGGGATGAGGCGGTGTTTTCCATCATCCAAAGCTGGTAGCTAAAAGAGAAATGAAAACGTTAATGAGCAATTAAGACTAAATAGTAAAATTAGGGAATTATGGTCTTGAAATGAACAGGTTGTCTTAAATGTTAACTAGAATGGATTTCAGCCTTGTATTTGTCATAGCTTTCTAAATAAGACTTGTTTACTTGCTATTTTAAACCTCCTGAATTAACAAAGAAGTACTTAAACGGTGGAGAGTTTTCACGAAGGATAATTAATTATTTTAGCCGTAGGAAAGTAAAAGAAACAAAAATATGAGGCTCCAACCAAGATAAAAATTGATAGGCGATAATGGTTTCATAAGGAGATTCTTACTAGTATTTAATTTGTTAAATTTGTTGTTTAAAACATGTTTATACATGCCCAGACAATTGCGAATAGAATTAGAAAAACTCTGCGGATAATTATGATAGGGCAAATGCTACTTGCCCACTGCTCCTAGCGAAAAGAAAACAACATATTCCTCATGTCCATAAAATGTGGCATTTATTGATGGCGCTGGAATTAGTTCGCGTAAAATACGCATTCCCGACCGGCAGCAGTGGCGCTCGCGGCGGTTTGAAATCATCCACAACGCGAACACACAAAACTACTCATTGCTGCTGGAATATATCTCTCGGTATATCATTGTAATACTTCGCTTTCGGCGCATCGAAAGGGGTGATACATCCCTTCATGTTCCATTAAGTGGTCCTTAAGCTTATAAGCCAATTCGTCCAAAAACAAAGCGCAGCGTTAATCAAACTCAACGAGATGAAGCGATATTAGGCAGAGAAGTAGTGACTATCATGCACCGTTCAACTCACTCATTACCTAATTCGGGGTCGAGTAAAATTAATTTTCTATCCCGAATAGCTGAGAGAACCGAGTTAAAAATTAAACAGCCTTCGGTCAAGCCAATACGCGATACATGAGACTGAATTCGGTACTTTTCGGAATAGCTTATTTTAAATTTCACTGAAAATCAATCTCCTAAATGACTACTATGTCCATTAGCATCCTTGCCTAGGAAGTGCTGATTAATACCACGATTCCCTCCTCTGTATCACGTGGCCACGCACATTAATTTGAAAAAGGCGAGAATTCGTGGCACATATAGCAAGATAAGCCAAGAATGTTAAAACTGACGCGACAGGAAGCAAACAATGCCGCTGCAATGAGAGTGTAACAGATTTTTACCAATTCGCTCCTATTTTAATCTTTTTATGCATACTTTCGGAATTGATTTTAACTCACTAGTATTGCGTTCTCCGACTATGTTACACCCTATGTAATTTAACTGATGTGAAACTGACTTTCGGGTCAAATCTCTCTTTTCCAACGTACTTTAAACTGTGCTGCAACTCATTTTACATCATCTTCTCCTTTGCAACTTATTTTTGTCCGAACTTTCAAAGTGATGCTAATGCGTACAGAAGATGACTTAAAATAACTTTAAAATGAGTCGCAAAAAAAATATGTCTACCCTTGTCATGTTGTCAGAGCTTTAATACTATCCTCAAGCGTGGGAAAGAATTAGAATTGTGTACCGAGGAGGATAAACTCATCAAATGATTACGAATACATTAATTTACACTATTGCAGGAATTGTTTTATTTACTCTATTTACAAACAGGCCGAGCATCGATGTAACTTATGCGTGCATTAAAAAAAATCAGCATCCTGCGGTAATCATTTGGTGTTTTTATGACCAATGTGAGAACTACTCCTGACGCGGATAATTTTACAATAACGAGGCGCCGAACACAATTTAGTGATTTACACCAACGTGGGTGAAATTTGCCCTGAAAAACATCATTTGACTGACCACGATTCGAACCCGGGTTTCCCAATAGCCGGTCAGGTATGCTGAATTTCGATGGGGTTATACAAACAAAAAGCATGTGTCATGTTCTGCAAGGTACACTGAAAACAAGAACATCTAGTTCTTCTTAAACTCACCTTGGGGGCGGTGACTGTCAGCACACCATCCGAAGAAATGGTCGATATCAGAGCGTCTGCGTTTACACTCTTGGGCAAGAGATAGCGACGAACGAAGTGCCTGGAAATGTATCCGTGCTCGTCTGGCTTCTCCTCGTGACTGCCCTCCACCACGACGTGATTCCCCACGTGCTTCACGGATATTTCTTCGGGGGTGAACTGCTGAACGTCCATCATTACGTGGAATCCTTCCTTGTCCACCGTGACTGTGCTCTTGCCGCCATGATGGTTGGAGCCGTGTCTCCAGGGCCGGTAGTAGCTGGGGCGAAGATATCCGGGGGCAGGACTGACAAGGTCTTCCAAATCCATGCCCTGACCGAAATCTTGGTCGAAAAGATGCAGGGGGCCCCTGAGGCTGTCCCAAGGGGAGGCGCCATAGATCGGAATCAGAGACATCTGAAATACGAAACGTCAATATCCACCCAAGATTAATTCATAGATCTTCTCCCGGAACTTTATTCAGCGAAGTGGTATACGAAATCAGCCAACCGCCGAAACTGGTTGGTTTTATTGATTATATCATGTTGTTCATGAAAGGTCGGTTATAACCGTCGTGCAGTTGATTTATATATGAACAAGTAATGTTTTCTTTAATTGACTTACTTCTGACTTCTTGCACGAATCTTGCAACAGGCTTCGCGTTTTATGAATGAATATAATAGTCGAGTCCCGGATATTCGAACAATGCCAATCCAAAAATCCCGCTTTTTTCCTTATCAAAATTGGAAAACTAACAAACAGTAATTCACAAAATGCTGATTATTGAAAGACTGGGGAAGTGTGAAGAAAATTATTGAAGTGGAAGCTTTTAAGGAAGAAGTTTACTGAGTTTAGCCCAATAACTTATCTCATTGCTTCAATTGCTTCCAAAGAAGAACGTCGTGATGGTGTTTTTCGTACAAAAAACTCATTTATTAAAATAATGAAACACTTTACTTATGAAATTGGAAGTATCTAAGAAAACGTACAACCAAAAAACTTCAGTTATCGAAATAATTACACACGTAACTTATGAAATTGGAAGTATCTAAGAATTTATAATTGCATTTACAAAATCGGCCAGGCTCTTTCCGGGACAAGCAAGATATCGTTTACAGCATTCTTAAATCGTAAGGACACACTCCTTTCTAGAGCTTTACCGATGAATTTTGGATACTCTGAAAAGGTTTCCGTCTCCATTAACTCGAATTAACGAGACTCGACGTTCCGAGATAGTAGAAGTAAACGAAATGAGACCGGAAATTTCACCACTTACGTTGATACGACTAGTTTTCACCCTTCAGTGCCGTCAACCAACTTCGCCTGGCTGGTGATCCGTCCAAGGTCTGTTGAAGCGTCCGTGTGATCTCTTGGTGAGCAAGTGACGCGGCTTCCCGGCCGCCGGTGCCTTATAAAGCCATCTGAGGTGCATCCATTCGCCGGTAGGTGTCTGATGCGTCGGCCTCTCGAAACCGTCGGCTATGCTGTGAAACGAATGCAACGAGAACGTTCCACAAGCCCCATGAACCCTCCTGGTTCCTGGGTTGGGGGGGAGGTCGAGAGAGGGGAGGCGGTGAGGTAGCGGGGTCCATTTTTTCACAAGGCGAGACCCTTGCAGCTTCAGTGAAAGTAAATAGGGGTTCGTCCCTTCGCCTCCTTCCAGGCCATGCCTTTGAGGGTGAGGTTCGCCAAGAAATGGTTACCCTAGATTTGTGTTTGTGGATGAATGCACTGCACTTCACATGGAAGGCGCTTTCATGCTCCTAGCTAAAATCCTGCAATAGGTGCTGTTTCGCTGTTCATCATTCTAAATTAGTTGAACTCCCTTGATAAGCTAAGAGTAAAACATCATGTGTGTAGAAAAGAAAATGCATTCGAAGTGCGTAGTGTAGTCAATATTATTGATATCAATCGCAATAGGTAATGTAATTGTGCACCGCATAACTTTATTCAAAAAGATCATCCATACCCAAGGTGGGAACAGAACCAGCGATCTTTTATATGCCAAGCTGCCGCTTCATGTATACGGTATCATTCATATCCGAATCCTGCGTACTTATTTTTTCAGAATCACGTTATCCGCTACAATTGAGTTTAGATACTCGTGCTATATTTCCGTTTCTTTACGATACAAGTGAACAAAGGTCCCAAATGATAATTAATTGGAACATGCAGCAAAAGTATGTAATGCACTGGCAAGGGCGTCACTTGCATGACAACGGAGGTATGTGACGAGCATGTCTGAATCATTTTTCATCATTTTCTCACGCTCTAATCACCTGCGTAAATAGATGTGGTGGCTTTCTGTTGTATTTGTCAAATTGTTACACTCCCGGCACATAGTAACTGAGGATATAATTGTTGTGCAGGTGATTTAATAGATGTTCCTAGTCATAGGCGCCTGAAGCAGTTCACCGGCGTAGATAACTGGTCTTTTTGGGAGAGTTCACCCCCTAATTCTCGTCTGGAGGGATACAAAGTGTATTTATTTTGGGGTCGTCGAAAGGGGTGAGGCCGAGGCGTTTCTACGCACCCTCTTCCTCACATTTTTCTCCCCTTTTCCATTTATTCTTTTCAATCTTTGGGAGCATTTTTTTCGACTTTTAAGCTGTAACCTGTCGTTTGATGTAACCCTTTAGCGAGTATCCGCTAAGCTTGGGCGTGTATTCAAAGAATCGGGGACTAAGTCATAAGTTATCATGGTCCTCGGATGAAAAAGTAAATGAGAGATGTTATTTCGCTCTGGTTAAGCCACACCTCAATTACGCCGTGAGCACTTGGTACCCTGGTCATAAAGATTTAACAAAAAAATAATAAAGTACAAAGAAAAGCAGCACGCTTCGTTAAAAGCTGTTACGAACGAACATATAGTGTCTCACAACTTTTAGAGGGATAAAGGTGGGAACCCCTGGAGACTTGACCCCGGCTTCACGCTAGGCTTAGGTTGCTTGAGAAATCCAGAACTGTTGTGTTTCAGAGCGACGCAGAATATTATCATGACGCCCCACTACATCTCTAGGTGTGACAGAAGCGATAAAATAAGAGAGATACATTGCCGAACAGATATTTACAAAAACTCGTTCTTTCTGCGCACAATAACGACGAGGTTAATAGAAGAACTAGGATGGGAATTACTATCAGAACGCAGGTTAAAATTTAGGTTAAACCTTTTAAGTAAATTCGAAACAGAGTTGTTCACAGATGACGTTAGATATATATTGAGAACCCCTGCGTATTATGCTAGGTTTGATCATATTAACAAAATTAGAGAGATAGATTGTCGTACCGATAGATTTAAAATGTCATTTTTCCCTCGTACTATAAGAGAGAACAATAGGCAGCGTAGCAAAGGGATAGGTAGGTGAAATATAGTTAGAGTAGTCTGTAGTGCTTGATGCATGTAATAACAACCAATAATCCATTTCATATTATGTAGATACTTACCATCTAGCTGCATGTGACCATATTATCTAGCATGTCTCCCTTAAATATCCTAGTTGCATGTCAATAGTGCATGTTTGGTGATCTTCACTCCCTGCCACACACCCTCGTGGTGGCTCGCATTGTATCTCGTAGATGTAGAATAAGCGACCACATTAAAAACTGAGCTCCACTAAATACACTTCCATAATACACGTCACCGTTTCACCTCCCAAAACCTTACATCTTTACACGGCTAGTGATCCAACACCCCTGCCAAACGCCCTTGCGGCGGCTCGCAGGGTTGTATGTAGATGTAGATCATCAGTCCGTAGATAGGTTCGCAGCACCTCTCCATTCCACTCTCTTCCCTGCCAATCGCTTCATTCCAACATAAATACTTACATTGACGTCCTTCATCATTTGCTTGATGTATTGCATCCTTGGTCGTACTGTTATCTTCCTGCTATTTATTACCCATTTCAATATCGTTTTCATTTGGCTATTGTGTCGCAAAATGAGTCCAATAAGTTTGTCTCTCCTTCATCGCTGAGTTTTCATTATAAAACTCTACTTTTCTCTCCAACTCTTTGAAGGAATTCTTCGCTAGTAATCCTCTTCGTTTATTTAATCGTCGTGAAATGGACGGAGAGAATTGATAACGGAGACGTCATGCGAATAGAGAGAAAAGAAGCGTTGAGTAACCGGTAAAAAAAAGTCTGAAAAAAGTAAGGTCCTTTCCCCCTTGGGTTGGTATCGTTAACCCTTTGAGTGCGACATGACGTGATATCACGTCATGGTTTTCTTTGGGCTGGTGCTGATGACGTTATATCACGTCAAGGGTACCGTGAGTGTTCCAGCTATCACTAAGGAACTTTCAATAGGCCCCATAATGAAAGCTGGAACACTCACAGTACCCATGACGTGATATGACGTCTTCAGCACCAGCGAAAAGACAACCATGACGTGATGACACGTCATGCCGTACTCAAAGGGTTAACTAATGACCACATTAATTCCTCATTAGAACGTCGTAGATCACTTTTATTCATATATTCTATTCATGGCAGTCCACGTTTCTTCATCCTCTTCTTTTTGCCTTCGATGGTTGTTAACGGTCCAATGAAAACGATGGAAGGTTTCCGTTCGCTCGTGCACCGACCACTTCGTAACACAACACCGCTGTCGCCTTACATTACTGCCAGACCGCGCACTGGACAACGTCTTTTAAACAGATCGGCAGAATTGTCGATGTGCATTAAAGGGCATTTGAAGAGACATGACCTATGATAATCGTATCTACGATCACTGTTTGCGCCTTGATTTTTACTGCAAACGCCAAACATGGGTAAAGGGAGCTCTTCATTCGCTCTACTTCGCCAATCATTTCGCAACACAGCAGCCCTATTGTTTTCCATTTGTTTCAAACCCTGCACCGTAGGCTTCGCGCCTTAAAACAGTTTGCGAACAGAATTAATGCGCGCTTTAGATTTTCGAAATGTGTGCTAGACAATAAGATACCTCCGATAATAGCATACTCTAGTATTGCTTTAGAGTTAATTTTCTATAAAGGTGCCTAACGTGGGTATTATAAAGTTTTAATCACTCTGCGGTCGAATGTTTACGAATTTACGTGCATATTTTGAGCGAATTCGTTAACTATTCACAAAACCTTCAGTAGTGACTTATGTGAACTTAGGGGTTGGTTTAATGAACGTTTCGCCTGCGCACAACATTACATTCATCGTTGCTCATGTGACCTAAAGTCCGTTGATAAGTTCCGAATTACGCCAACTTCAAGAGCTGCACGCAAAGATTCTATTAATTGAAGAAATAACTAATAAACATTTGGTGTGTTAAGTATTTAATTTTCGGCAAATGAACAGATGATGAAGCAGTCTTTAGAGGATGAGTGAAAATATTATTTGAACATTTTAATTAAATTAATACTCTGCATACTAGTTTAACTATAGATTAAATGACAACACAGAGGGCGCTGTTGCGCAGGATCGCTTGATAAACTATGTGCATTTTTGGTAAAAATTTATCCAACCGACATTGATGTCTCGCCTGTTACTTCATGCAGAATGAATTGTGTTTTGAATAATATTTGTTAGCGTACCAATATAAAAATCCCAATTTATGCATTTTAAACTCATTTTTGCCGTGAATTTATAGATTAACAGAAGATAATAGATGACGTCATGTTTTACCAAATGAAGCCTGTTTTTTGGAATTAAGAATCCAACTGACATGACCATGGCGCGACAGTTGAGTTCCGTTACGAAACTTGAATGATTTTGCCCGTATTTAATTATTTTTTACGCTTATTTAAATAAACCTTCCTAGTTATTAAAACCGAAAGGCGAATATGGACTGTTTGTGAGACTTTCTGTAGTTGTAAAGCGGAGTAATAATCTCAAACGCAACGCAAAACGAAGATAAACGGTCACCTTTCACGAAGTAGCGGCGCTTCATGCTATACGGCTACTTTTATGGAATGCATAAACCGGAATATTTCACGAAATCCTTAACCTCATCATGTCTTGGAAATGTACAACTCTGTGGTCAGATGCTGTAAAAGAGGCCCTAGGTCCACGAGACAAAGGGTCTCACGGAAACAGAAAGAGATAGAACTAGAGCGAACGGCTGCCTTCTGAAGGCCGGGTTACAGGATACATTAACCCTGTACGAGTTCATGTACGAATGCATGAACCAAATGGTGCAGGTTCTTTTTTTTCTGTTCACGCATTCGTATATACAAGATGGTGAGGTTACTCGGTGAATTTTCGTTTTCACAAATTAACTCGTAGGGGTTAAGGTATTATGTGCTACCAGGCCATTTGCCAAAATGAAGGAATATTCGATGTTCAGGCTGAGTGCAAAGTTAACGACATTTTAAAAGACCAACCAAAAGCTTAATAATTTTTCGAGTAAATCCTGTATTTTCGGGGTTCCTTCAAATAATAAAAACTGCTTTGTCAAATAAACCCATTTAAACTCCTAAATTAAATTAAAAATATATAATCCTGCTTAGTTAAAACAAAAATATTAAATAAATTTAAAATTCCTTCAGCCATAATAAAGTAATAATGGATGAACCACGTTTAACACTTTGCACTCAGCCTGAGTGCAAAGTGTTAAACGTGGTTCTGAGTGTATGTGGCGACATTTTAAAAAACCATCCCATAAACTTAACAATTCTTCAAGTAAAACCTGTATTTTCTGCGGAACTTTAAATAGGTAATAAAAATGCCTAATTATATCCGATAGCTCATTTCATTACTCTCAATATTTCCACACGCAATCGAGTCGCATAATTCCACCCGTATATCATGTTATCTATGCATTTAATGGAACGAATGACAGAATAGACGACGCAAAGCCAAGGGTTGAGCTGTATATGGCCGCAACTGGCTACCTAAACCAAGCGCGTGCCGAAGAGTTCCTGCTTACGTGCCGATCCGCACGGAGCCCCCAAAAAAGGCCGTATCTCTGGAACCAGCCTGGGGACCCTAGAACCCTCGGCGAGACTCCTTGATGTTATTGACGGGTGCCCCCTGAAGCGCAGCCTGCAAGGAAGGGGGAGGAAGGGGAAGCGTGGGGTGTGTTTTGACGGCCAGATGCACATGCCTTTCCATGCGCATCCTGCCTATTGTTGGCAGCCAGTAGAAAACTTGACCGTACAGGTTACCGCCGCATCGAAATGCTCTTCACATACCTGAACTAAACTGGTTAGGAGAGTTAAACTACGGGTATTTTGATATTGAAAATGTGAACCCCTACCTGACAGGAATTGGTATTCCGTCTATGGAGTAGTATGTTTGTGGCGTAATTAAATAGTATAACGTCATCGCGGTATGAAATTCTGTGTAGTATGTTTGAGGCGTAATCAAATAGTAATACCTCATCGCGGTATGAAATTCTGAACTTCATTTTCATCTCAAATGAGCGTTTTACTGCCAAGACATTTTTTATCATTATAAAAGACCATGAAAGAGATGACATCACCGAGTCTGAAAATTATCGGTCCATATCCATACTATTAATATTTTATTAAAATACTGGGAAACTATTTCATGTTCGTCTCATAAAATATGCCATTCAGTATAAAAATACTTGATGATGCTCAACACAGCTTCCGAAATGGCAAGTCCATCACTGAAGCAATCATTGCAATCTCAGTAATATTTATGAGGCTCTAAAAACCAGAGTGTTAATGATGGTACTTTTTTATATCAACGAGGTATTTGATCGAATTAATTATGAGTTGCTCTTCACAAAGCTAGTTAGTCTGGGAATTGCTGGAAATACTCTGCTGTGGATTAAATATTACCGTAATTTACGACCTTTTCGTAAACTTGATGTAAACTGAAAGGCCAGGTTTTGTATTTAATATCAGACTAGCGAGCAGTTGACTTGAGTATTAAGACGGGAGGTAAAAATTGATGCCGAGAAAATACTTGACAAGAGATCATAAAACCGGGCATATATGTGTGGAACAATTGAGGTCAGTTTCATTTCATTCTACAATAGAAATAAGAAGAGTATTTAAAGTATTTATGATGGAGACACTTTCAAACAAACAGTTCAGCTACGATATTCACCACCTCTTCAAGTATTTTATCGTGACAGATGGTTCTTTCTACTTCCTTCTTCTTCCCTACCCTACTTCTAAACCTAGCTTTTGCGGCAGATCATTCCTACTATAAAATCTACAGGATTTTCACTCTCTTCCATTTAAACGTGCCATGACTTTGTCCAATTTACCGCTTTGCATCCAATGGAGCTTGCGTTTCGTCGAATGACGTTTTATAACAAAAACAAAAAAGTTGCAGTCTGTCCCATTAGAAGTATCTCTCAGCTTGCCTTGTCATTCGCCTTTGCTTTTCTGGAATTATCCTCCGTAATCTGCGATTCACCTCCATGATTACTATCCACGAGCCCGTTTTGAAAAGTGGAAAAGCGCAACCAGAATCGTCTAAATTTAGGTGGGCTGAGCTGTTATGGTATCCAGAGGATCCTGATTATTTTCTGTATTTAAGGTAATATTGTGTGACCTTAATAAATCAGTATTTTGTTAAAAGTTCCTCACTCTGAGCAAAAATGTCTGTGGGATCCATCTCCCGTTGTCGTCTAACGCCAAAATTATCCGCCGGGTCGTAAATTAATGTAAAATATACCTGGAGATCCAGCAACCTCGTGAAAGTTGCATACGTTGCATTGGATCTTACCATTTATATATTGTAAGGAGCGACAAAAATAGTCCATTTGATTTTATATTGATGGTTTCTCAAATTTCCTGATATACAGAGCTCGAAAGAGCAGAGCGTTGGTCGAATTAACAATTGTCCTTATCATTCATATCATACTTTTGTTCTTAGTATTGTATATACTGTTCGAATCTCTCCATCAAGTGAAAATTCTACTCCGCTTATCCAAGTCCGTATATTGTACGTAATCTCTGTTCACACCAATAGTTGAAGATATCCATAAGTCCTGTCAATTTGGTTACGCTTTCTGTTAGTGTGTGAATGCATGTAAACAAAATTCATTGCATTGTATGTTACACTCCTCTTTCCTAAGGCTGAAAGAACTTAGGGTTTCTCGCGCATATAACAACACTTTTATTCTCTGAATCTTCTCATTTTTCGCGATGAAAACTGCTTCCCATCCGAAGTATTAACCGTCGGGGAACGTATTTTCGCTCAATTTGCTAGACACCCTACCAAAACGTTCTTCTAGAATGAGGGTCTGGGTGTTTCCCTAGCTTTGTTAATGCCGAAGAAGTGATGTGAATGATGGAATGTATAATGAGTGAAGTTTGAGTATGAATTACTCAAGTGTATGGGAGTGCATTGGAGCATTATACGACTTATTCGAAGCTTTCACTTGGCTCAAGACTGGGCTAGTTGTGGTCGTATTTGGAGAATGCGGGTGGACAGCGATAAGAACGTGGGAGCAGGTTTCCCGTTATCGCCAGTGCTGTTCAACAAGCGATACCCGCAAAGGAAATGGTAAGGGTGGCATTGGAAAAGCGCCTGATGTTGGAATGGTAGTCAGCGGGGAGTTGATTAATTCAGATTTGTTGATGACTAAAGTGAGGATAGATAAAATAATATAAATTTGATGTATACAATGTGAAGGTAAATCGCAAGTGTTTTTCTAATGGTGGTTTGCTGGGGAAAATCGAGTGAGAGGACTGTTATGATGAGGTGAAAACTATATGGAGCTATGACTATGCTTTTTGCAGGATTTCGAATGAAAATGGAATAAAAAACGAAAAAATAGACACCAAATTGGACAATAATTACTATCATAAAAGATTGCTAATTTTAAGAACGTCGCGTCGCGATTCTTCTCTTTGAAGGTTGCTATTCGTCTGTTTCTTACTATAAATCTGTCTTGATCTTAGAAAGTAAGAAGATTGCCTGATTCCTTTACGCCTTCTGGTGGGCTTCCTATTGGTTGCCTGCCATGGGGGATGTTGTCTCTTGCATTGCGAGGGAATCTGTCCGCTGACACTCAGCCGACATTCTTTTCCGCTCTCGTGTACAACTATGTTTGTCTACCTCCCTAACTTAATTTAAGTTTTTTTCCATCCGTAATTCTGTTGGCCATGAACGTTAGAACCGTCTGTATTCCAGTTGTCCTCAATATCCTTTTAATGAGCGTTTTTTTTAGCTCTCCTTTCTACACCAGATATCATAATGGTTATGACACGTTTAATAATTGCGCGATTTGCATTGTTTTCCAAGTGAAGATTCGTTAATGATATTTGAGAAAATTTTTTGTGGGAATAGTTTTTAACTCTGGTGTGTGATCACGGATCTTCAAAACTTCTGTAATCGTGTTGATTTTTTTTCTATTTCAACTTTTTTTTCTATTTTTTTAAATTTTTTTTAAATTATTATTTTTTTATTTATATATTTATATTATATATATTTATATTGTATATAATATATATTATATTATAATATTATCTATTTTTTCTATATTTTTCTATTTCAACTACAACAACAACAAATATATTTCAACTGCACGCAGATCATAAAGAGCAATCAATTTTGTCTGGTTGTTTAAATCGTTAATATTAATTGGTATAGTGGACAGCAACGGTGATCTCCTCCATTCTAGAGCGGTTTGCGCATTGGATAGATAGCGACAACACGTAAAAAAGGAACGTGATCCCACCCCTAAACATTTGAAGTAGGGTATTTGGCACTAGGCTTATGAGATGTGATGTACTGGAAGACTCTGTAGAATAACGGGAGAAAGAAAAGTAAAGTAAATGGTAGTTCAGGTGTGGAGGGAACTGATTGCTGAAGAAAACAGTTTACTGAAGCCGGAATCATCCTCTTTGAACATTCGGTATGGAAATTTCTTGGTAGTTAGGTATTGAATTGCTTTAATTTTTCAGCTAGATGAACACCTTGCGTTGTATGACGGAGAGGAAGCGTCCGAAGGAAACTAGGAGAAAAAATGTATGAATGTACAACATAATAATGGGTAATATAACTTTGAAGGCCATAGAACAGGGGTGATTGGTTGGGTAGATATGGGAAAGGAGTAGATTAGAATAGGACGATGAGAAAGGCGGCTGAGCTGAAGCATGAAATGGTGTGTAGACGCTGGGGTTGCTACGGAAGGATAGCTTAAGAGGAGGCAGGCGGACGACCCGCCCGTGTCGACACTATTTTGGGCCCTTACTCTTGGTCTACGAGTGCGGTTAGTTTCGTCTTTTTTCCTTTTCTAAGTATTTCCAGCAGCTGCACTGGCTATAGGTTGAGCGTAGGTTCTTTCGGAGTCCAGATTTAGTTTGTAAAGAGGTTGTAGGTAAATGCATAAAATCTTTGTTCCACTCGTCATTGCATTCTCCTCCGCGCAAGTGTCTCCAATTATTTGCGTAAGTTTGCACTGATGCAAGAATATTTTATGCCAGCAAATTGAAGTTTATGTCAAAAAACGTAATCATGGTGTCGGTAAAAGTGATTCCCAGCCAGATTACTTCGTGAAAAGATTGATTCGGTATATTTATGGAACTTGATCAAAATGTCACATAAAACACGATCTTCGCAAACGGTGAAGTATCCCATCACTAAGTTTGTGCCTCTGTGAGAAAACCTTTTCAGAAAGCCTTTAAAACCTATCAAGCAAAGAAAAATGGCACTTCACCTCGACCCTGTTTTCAATTCATGGGCACTTGAGACGCCTGATGACGATGCTGAAGCATTGTAACTCGGGTCATGGTGAAGTGTTTTTTGTGACTCGCAAAAGTGTCCTCACCCCAATAAAAATGTTGGAAAAATATCACCATTGACATTTGGCCAATGAGTGCTTAAACTCATCATAAACCTTTTCTTCTCTGTGTAATATTAGGACTACAAACCAGGAAACAGTATGTGAAAACATTCGTGTGGAGCGTAGCTCTCAGTGGATCGGAAGCATGGGCCATTGGAAAAGCTGACCAGAAAACAATATACTAAAGCTTTCGAAACCTGGTGCTGAAGGAGGATGCTGAAGATAAAATTGACGGAAAAAATAAGAAATGATGAAGTGTACAGAAGGATAGATGAGGAAAGCACACCATCTGAAACAACGTGCAGAAAAGAAGAACGAGATGGATTGGACACACTTTGAGACACCATGGGTTTGTGAAGAACGTAATTGAAGTTAAAGTAGAGGAAGAAGTCCCCAGAGGAAGACCTAGGAATAAGTTCATGGACCAAAGAGGTAAGTACATAGGAAGAGACACCAGGAGGTAATGGAACTAGCATTAGATAGAGGAGAAGGGTGGAGGGCTGCTGTCAACCAATCTTAGGATTGAACGACCAATGATGACCACGGCCCCAGTATCCTCCCCTCTATCACCCTCTTCAACATTCCCTCTCTTTTCAAAATGTCCTACATCCTTCTCATAATAGGGTCAAAAAATAGCTGGCACTTCTCTATTTCTTTCCTAAGCCTGCGTGTGTATCTATTCAATGTTATACAATTACTAGCTGAAGCCAACCCGTTTCGCAGGGTTTCATTTTGGTATGTACATCTATGCGGACAGTTGTTTCCAATAATTGCGCAGCGAAGGTTCCTCATTCTCTCTATTCTGTTCATTTCTTTCAACCGCCTGCGCATCTGTTTCTCTTGTTCTACGCATTTTTTTTCTTATTCCATCTGTTTCTGTAATATTTTCATGTTGTTGTTCTCTGTTCCGTTGAGAATTTTCTCGTAGCAATGCTAGACGTGCTCCTCTTTCTTCTTCGGTTTCATTCCCTCTCATCTTTTGTCTTTGCGGCACGATTCGGGATCGTGAAAATTCTCTCTTCTGCTATGACATTTTTTCTCTTTATATTTTCACTTTTGGCACTTTCCTATTCTCTTTTCACCTTCTACCTTTAAATTTTTCACGCTTCACTACTATCCGTACACTTTTATTTATAAAAAGTCAACTGATGCATTCATGCTACGCTTCGTCTTAAGGCCTGGTTACACAATACGTTAACCTGTGCGGGTTCACGTCCAAGTTCATGTACGAATACATGAACAAAATAGAGCAGGTTCTACTTTCCTGCTCATGTATTCATGCATTCGTATAGTTGGTGTGGTTATACGGTGAATTTTCGCGTTCATTCACGCGTTCATGTATTCACACATTAACTCGTACGGGTTAATGTATCGTGTAACCAGGGCGATAGATAGTGTCAGAAGCCATCCCCACCACCCACACATAATGATCCTTGAACATTCCAGAATATTCTCGATCCTACCGGTCCTGTTCATTCTTCTGCATTTGAGAATATTCGAGTACATTCTCACTCCGATATTTCCGATCCAGTTAATTCTAGTACACTCGAGAATATCCTAGTGCATTCTCACTGGGTTCATTCCGGCCAAGTTCATTTTAGTACATTCGAGAACATTCAAGAACATTCTAGTACATTCGAGAACATTCTAGAACATTCTTGTACATTTCCACTCCGATCCTTCCAATACAGTCGAAAACTTTCTAGTAAATCCCAGAACATTCTAGTGTGTTCTCACTCATTTCTACGCATTCAATGACGAAGTTGGCCGATTTCAACCCCCACATCTCCCACACCACCACAGCCACCGACACACAACCACTATAGTGCACGATGGAAGACTCGAGGCTACTACCACACAAACACCAGTGGTCTGCGGTGGGTAGTTGTGGCTGCAAGGTGAAATATACGGAAACACACGTATATATTTATATAAATAGATTTAAGTCCATGTACGTTGAACGATCTGGTTCTTTCCCGGCACATAATATTAATGAATTCTTCTCGGGTTTTCCACCAGGTCAGGTATTGTTTGGCAAACATTTCGATGACTTCCTCAGGCTTCCGAGTAAAAACTTCGCTTTCAGTCAAATTAACAAAATGGGGGTCCTGACTCTGAAATGCCGAAGGGCTCTGGGTTTTTGAGTCTGGCCCTGTACGTAGTTGTGGTTTTGGCTCTGATGTGGTTGAAGTCACATCCGGTGTTCCTCAAGGAAGCGTGATCGGCCCTCTTTTATTCATTATTTATATTAATGACCTAAGTCCTCGAGTTTGCAGTAAATTAAGATTATTTGCTGGCGTTACAATAATCAACCGTGAAGTAAGCGAAGACGCGGACTTAGAAGTTCTCTCATCGGACCTAAACAACGGTCATTCGTGGAGTAGTAGTGGAGGAGTAGTAGTATTGAATCTTAGTACTGCACCACAGTTCACTTCATGCGAAAGTCATCACACAAATGCCATACCTATGCTGTGGGTGGAGGGAACATAAAATCTTCAGATGCAGTAAAATATCTTGTAATTACCAAAACTTCTGATATATCGTAGGGAGCAACACATACAAAACATATGCGGCACAGCATTAAAGAAACTAGGTTTTGTTAAACGTATAATTGGATGGTCCTCGGATGGAAAAGTCGAAGAGAGATGCTACTTCACTCTAGTTAGACCACACCTCGAATACGCCGCGAGCACTTGGGACCCTAGTCATGAAGATTTAGCAAAAAATAATAAAATGCAAAGAAAAGTTGCATGCTTTGTTAAAAACTGCTGCGAGCGAACATAGAGTGTTTATAGGATTAGCTTGCTTGAGAAATTCAGAACTGTTGTGTTTCAGAGCGACACAGAATATAACCATGACGCCCCACTTCATTTCTAGGTGTGACAGAAGCGATAAAATAAGAGAGATACATCGCCGAACAGATAGGTACAGAAAGTCGTTCTTTCCACGCACAATAAGCAACCGCAATAAAACTGAGCATCACGAAATACACTCCCATAATACACGTCACCATCTCACCTTCCAAAACCTCATCCCCTGCATCTTTACACGGCTGGTGTCCTAACACCCCGTGCCACACGCATATGCGCCGGCTCGCCCATATTGATGTAGACTAATAATCTACCTAAAAAGACGAGAAATAATATAAATCTTGAAATGTTTGATACATAATCGTGTATTCCAAATACTCGCTCTTTTTCCGACCACTAAAAATCAATCCCATATCATTAAATGGTCGAACATTCCTACCAAGGTGTAAAGACGGTAAATCTTTTCTACCTGGAATCAGGGGCAGGGGAACCAGAGGAAAGGAAGGTATTGGGCATCGCAGAACTTGATGGCCTTTTCCCGGGGTGAAGTAGAAGCTGCAGAGGCAATCTGATGTGCAACCCTGACATGATTAATTTCAAACTTAATTTTGCGCAAGTGTTAAACTAATATTTTCTTAAAAAATGCGATAAATTAACCAATCCAGAAACATAACAGGGAAAATTTGAGTGCGGAAAATGTTCGTCTTTCACCGTCTGTTAAAAATAAATCCCTTACCTTGATTTGGACAAACATTCGTACCACTATGGAACAGTAAACAAATGCATTCTTCCATTTACCATTGGCCCTATAAAGTTTACGGAGGTAATGGGATAAAACAACGAGTGGGAATCGCAGAATTTGATGGCTCTCTTCCGCGGAGAGTTTGGAGTCACAGAGAGTGAAGCAATTGCGGATGAATGCATCAAAAGCACCAATGTGTCCCCATTGGTGGCCTCTAAATGGACATCCTGGGTCGAATGTTTCCATGTCACTTACTCACTCACTAAACCCACAAATATAACTAAGAGAACTGACATAAATTTCCTATACTATTCATCTCACGGGAAAAAATGTTTTCATAAATCATTACGGGTAATAGGATCCAGCTTCCGGAATTCCCTTCCAGAGGAGGTAAGAGGAGTGTTTGCGGCAAAAGTAGGATGGATAGAGTCAGGAATGAATGGGTAATAAATGAATGTAGGTTAGATGTTCCAGTAATGGACGTATATGAAAGGAGTGTGCTTCGTTGGTTTGGCCATGTTGAGAGAATGAATGAGTCGAATAACGAAACAGATATATAAGAGTGAAATGAATGGTGCGAGAGGAGTGGTAGGCCGAGAAAGTTGTGGTGGAATGTGGTCGAGGAAATTCTTTGGAGGAATATTAGGAGTCTTAAAAGCAGGAAGGCGTGTATGAAGCAGTGTATGGGGGTAAATGAGGCAAAAGAGGTTTGCAAGGATAGGTCAGTATGGAGGAAATTATTGAAGCAGAGTTAGGTGTACCAATGTGTGTTTGTGAGTGAAACTTTGTGACTGTGCCTACCCCAGAAGGGAACGGCGTGATTGGTATGTATGTATGTATGAGGTAAAAAAACCTTTCCCCCACTATATAAACCTTTCAGTCAAAGATTGGTAGCTTATTACTAAATGCCTCATAATTCATGTGCCACTTTATCAAATGTTTCTTCTTTATTTATTTTTTATCTCCTGGATTCTTGTCATTGTATGTTCATCAATGCCTGTATTTATACTGATAATTTGTTTTTGTCTCTATAATTTTTTTGTCCTTTATTGTATTTGTTTGTTGATATCTTTACAGTTGTTTCCTAGCTCTGCTATATGTTCTTAGCATTATCAATTTAACTGTGTAATTATTCATGTAATGAAGAGATTCAACTTCTGTGTGTTCATTTATTGATCCCTCACAACATGTTTTGTGTTCTTTTCATGTTTTAATTAATATGTAATTTGTTTTCTGATCTTAGAAGAAACCACGTCCTCTATCAATAAATTCTTTTTCATTTATTCGTTCACATATGCCACGCTCTCCGAAAGCCACCAAGTTTTGCTACATATTTCGTACGAATAGGGTAGGTATTGATTTTTCTTACGTACAGCGGATCGAAACTGCGGGGAACAGCTGGGAAGGATCCCCCGTTCGATGGAGTTCGCAAAATTCTTCTTTTCCCGCAATAATACAATGGAACAGCTGTCCAACACAAGCGGTTTGCGAAAGTTACAGATGGGTCACCTCATACGTACGGGCCTTCCTCATTCACCTTTCCTATTCGCCTTCTCCAAAGCTCGTGGATTTACGACGCGTGTTTTAACGGAAAGCGGACTCAGGAGATAGCCCTTCCCTTCCACCTTCCCCCCCTCCAATCCCCTATTCCCCCCGGACCCTCGAACGAACCGGAGAAGCCGAGGGTTGCATTCGGATGCAACGGGCTGGCTGGAGAATTTTCTCGACGCTTTTTCGGCGGCGGGCCCAACGACACCTACCGGAGGGGAGCGGCACTTTCCAAGCTCCATATAAAGGGCAGGGTAGCGTATTCTCGAACTGAAATCAGCCAGTGAAGTTTCGGAGTCTGTCGTTCCGGTGAAGTTGTGCTGTTCGAAGACTTGTCAAACCATCTCAAAGTGAGTCTTTGACTTGAAGTACTTTAAGCATAGAGATTTCACTGTAAATTTGGCTTATTTTAAGCAGTTTCGTCTCCTTTTGGAATTATTTGTGTTTTTGTGCCTATTTTAAGCCGTTTCGTCTCCTTTTGGAATTATTTGTGTTATTGAGATCAGATGTGCCACATGAGTTCTCACATAGTTGTGGTCCTAGTAGGTGTATGGCAAATTAGGATTTCTATACCTTTGGGTGTT
This sequence comes from Ceriagrion tenellum, assembly GCA_963169105.1. Classification (NCBI taxonomy): domain Eukaryota; kingdom Metazoa; phylum Arthropoda; class Insecta; order Odonata; family Coenagrionidae; genus Ceriagrion; species Ceriagrion tenellum. Next base: position 47,116,353 of record OY720642.1, read on the forward strand.
CCACGTTGCAGTGAATTGTGTGAAATTGTCATAGTGCACTTTTACCATAGCTTCAAATAGTTTTACCCAACATTCGATTAATTACGCTTCCGAAACTACAGTCTCCTCGTTTCATAGTGGCGTCAACCGGCTCCGCTGGGGTGTGCGGCAGGGGGGTGAATCGAGTCTTGGCTATGTGAATTTTGGACGACGTAATGGAATACTCTGCTTTGTGCTATCACTATTGATTTGATTCATGTGAAGTCATGGGTCGCATGAAGTTGTGTTTCCGGAATCTGTTATTGTGCACAATGTATCTTTGCCAGCTTCGCGTTGGTTTGTGGCGGGGGAAGGGCATCGCCGTGTTGCATTTTAAGAAATTTCGTCTTATTCTGATGGGTAAGATTGTGTTTTTGAAATTTCAGTCCCATGGTACACGTACATACCGGCGTCCACTGACTTATCAGGGTGTTTGATAGGGGTTTGAAGACTTATTACTGTGCATTTTGGAGGTCACACTGTGCTTTCGTCGTTTAGCGATTACTATAGAAATAAGGCATTTTGTTAGGTGTCCTGTGTGCGTGAAGTTGTTTCCGGAATCTGTTATCTTATGTTTTATGCATTTTTTGCGTGTTTTAATGGCAGGAGTTTGGGACAGCTTACATCGAACGTGCGTCGAATTGCATTCTGTGAAAGTTTTTGGATCTAAATTGGTGCTCATTTAGTGGCGTTTGAAATATCTCTCGACGCGTGGAATTTTGTGCAAAAATATGTGTGTCATCGTGTTTCGCTGGCTTCTAAAGGAATGTTTGGCCGGCGGGGAGCGAATATTTCGCATATTAGTGCCGACAATACGTTGCGTACTTTGAAAGTGTTACGGCCTATTGCATATTTAATAATATTTCATGTCCTAAAAACATTAATTTTCCAAAAATAAGTTTAGCACGCAAAATGGTTTGCGATTGTTAAACTCTCTCGGCTGCGATTTTTATCGGACTAGGCTACGGATGGACCTGTATAGTAATCCGTTTCAAAATACACACATCTTTTGAATTTTGGAGGACCAACAGAAGTTATACACAGATTTCCGGTTGTTTTTGTTCCGCTCTGCTGAAATTTATCGGAATTCATTGACGTTTATAATGGAGCGATGACTTTTATGGAGTTTGAACCGCGCAAATAGTTGTTTGAATTCTGCATTGTAACGTCTGTTTAAATATTTTCTCGATGTGATAAGTCATGACTATTCTACTCTAACGGCAAGTCACGCTAGCGAGGCCTGTGGAAGAACCTAGAGGCCTGGTTACGGAAATGTTCCGTCGAAAATTCACTGTAAAACTACAGCAACTTGGGAAGACGCATGAATGCATCGACTGGCAATCGCCTCTTGTGTGATTCCTTTGCCACGTTTATTGAATATGTAACACCCTAACGTGTTCATGTACAAATTCATGTATGAATGTGCGAATCAAATAGAGCAGGTTCTATTTTCCTGGTCATGAGTTAATTCATTCGAACAAGTTGGCGTGGTTAAATCGTGAATTTTCACGTTCATGCATTCACATATTAACTCGCACGGGTTAATGTATCGTGTAACCAGGGCTATAGCGGCATTGACGGGTGTCATTATGAAGCCATCATTTTCGAGAACGGCGGAGATTGTCGGGAACCCTGTCCCTTTTCCATGTTTGAGATTCCTGTTTTCGGTCCCTGAACTACAGGTCGCGGATTGAACTTAATTAATCGGAGCACACGGCAACAAATAGGGAATCGTATACGTATGCCAGTTGAGCCAAATATGACCCCAGACGTGTTTCTTTTTATAATTTATTTTTAGCTGTATCTAATCTCACTCCCGGAATCGCCAATTTCGGTTCAGAATGTACAGTAGTAATAAACTGTCTTTTAGTTGCAAAGTTATTGCTCCAACAGGTAAATATTTAAATCGGAATAAAATACGAATGGTCTTATGGTAATTTTGTCGGGCAACAATGCGTCAGCGATTGTTGAAATTCAAAATTGATGCCTTCAGTAACAGCTTAAATGAATATGATAGGGAAGGTAATGGCTTGAGGTAGTTTGAACAAAGATTCATTTCTCCTAGAAATCAATGAATTCGGTCTCATTTTAGAGAAAAACATCTTACTCTTCCTAAGATACCCAAATATCCGCCTCTAGCCCTACTACTTCATGAGATACTTTACTAATACCAGTCATTTAAATGGGAAATGGTACGTGTATGCACTCAAGAGAGACCTTGCTTTAAAGGTGAGGAATTTCTAACCCCTAGGTCTCGTCAAAAAATTTAGCACTATAGTTAGCATGTTTTATCGCCTATTTTTGGAAATAAATCGTATTGTCACCGCAGTAATTTTTTTAGAATCGCAAAAAAAAACCGCTTTGTAAAGGAGTTTCAAACGTACCGCGTGAAAGAAGTGAAGCTTAAAAAAACTTCGTGGAATAAAAGTTATTTTCAGGTACTACTATTTTCGATGCAGCGGCGCCATCTTCAGGTAAGTACCTGAAGATGGGTACCCGCCGCTGCGTCGAAACTTGTAGCAAGTGCCTGAAAATAAATTGGTGGTATAAACCGGTTTTCTTTTTCATTCTTCACAATGAACTTCCACAAGGTTGAGCCTGAAACCATTGAGTAAAATCTAGATTAAACACTCTTGTAGATATTTGTATTTATTACTTACAATTTGTTTTATAGAAGAATATTATTGCATCATTAACTTTGAGTGGTTTAGCTACTTCATGCTTCCTCCAGCTGCTGTCATATAAACGTGTTGTTGGAATATGATTTCCTTCATTACTAGGAAACTATCTCACTCAAACTACCTTAAGCAATCACTAATCATTTTTCCGATCAATTGAGAGTAAAAATTTAAATGATCCCAGGACATGTGGTTGAGGCTTTCGTCAGTATTATTTGCGATCTGATAGCACATCGTTGAAATACTTATTTTCTTTACTATTATACTTCAGATGGCCCTGCATCCGTTCTTCGCCAGCGATCCATGGGAGAGCCTTCTGGCCCCCCTCCATTTGTTTGATCAACATTTCGGACACGGTATCGACGCGAGCGACATAATCCACCCGCCCGTCACCCATCCCCAACTCCGAGACCCGCGACTTCGCCCGTGGAGGCACGCCACGGCTGCCGTCCGCCACCACGGCGGCAAGGGCACCGTGTCCATCGACAAGGATGGCTTCCACGTGATGATGGACGTCCAACAGTTCTCTCCCGAGGAGATCACGGTGAAGCACGTCGACAACCACGTCGTGGTCGAGGGAAAGCACGAGGAGATGCCGGATGAGCACGGTTACGTCTCGAGACACTTCGTCCGTCGTTACATCTTGCCGAAGACTGTGAACGCCGACGCTCTCACCTCGTCCCTGTCGTCTGATGGAGTGCTGACCCTCAATGCTCCACGGGTAAGTTGATGTTAAGGTGACCTGATCAGTCTCTTACCGTGCCGTGTTTAAACGAGGCCCGTACCCGCGCGAGTAGATGCGTCAATACATTTCACCATTCAAATTGCATCGAGCGAACTCGCAAAATTGACATAGAATATCCCCCGCCCTATTTGGAGCACTTTTTTCTCGTATAAGTCCGCCACGTACTTGCGTAGGTACGTTAAGCGCGCATTTACGATCTCTCAGTGCACGGGCGTAATTTGAGCATATTGGTCGGGAGGAGGGGTGGAAGGATTTTCGATGGGTAAATAATACAAGTTCCTTTGTTACTTAGTGGTATTCCATATTTCCAAATATTTAATGATACCATTTACCACACCGCAGATTTAGGGCCTGAAGATGACGCTTGGGCGTTGAAACCTGGGTCGTGTGTTTTTTAAATCTGTGGTGTTGTATATGTTATCATGAAATCTTCCATGGGTCTGGGGGCTAAGGAAAGCCCTCCAGCCTAATGGGCGGCGTTCTTTCAAATATGTAAATAACAAAAATATTAGGATTTAAGTAGCAGATACTTGGTAGGAAATTGTATAAAATGGAAGGCCATTTATGTGAACGATTTACGGCCACAAATTATCGCTGATATTGTCTTATCCCATGTATAATATGTAAATCATTTTAATTTAACAACTCCATTGATCTAAATTAAGTCAAGTATCGAAAACGTGTTAGTAAAATTTACATTCCCAAGCTTGTCCAATCATCGAAATTAGCTTTCTTTCGAAATATATGGGGAAGGAATTACGTCTGTCTGAGGGAATATAATTAAAAATGACCGACCTACACCAGTGGCGTAAATACTTGTTTCATGTGGGAATAAATGGATATTGCCTGAATTGACAGTGTGCATCACAGGGCATGAAAAATTTACATCACTCTTCAGACTTTCATCCTAATGAGACAGCGAGTGCTATTAATGTTATTAGGATTGAAGTACTTTCATTACTCATATTTGTGGGACTAAAGAGTCAAGTCCTATAAAACAAACGGCTGATAAACAATTATTCTCTGTACTCATCACATGCAAGCAAAAAAAAAACTACTGAAAGAGTGGGTTGATCCCCTTGTTCAAAGTTTCCCCTACAGATTTTGGGGCTAGAGAAGTGGGATGTACAAGAAATATGACAGTTTAAACTATAAACTGTGCAATTTTTTTTTTAAATTTCTTAATAATTCATAATGATACTCGGAAGTGTGGAATGAGGCTATCGTGAATTGTCGCAACCATTGAGGGATATAGGGTGCTTGCAGGGTGACATATCTAGTGATATCCATGAGGCTTTGCTAGTAATTTCCTTTAAAAATAGCTCATTTATCTTTGCTGTTTTGAGTATGGGTGAAGAAAGCTACAGAATGTTATATTGGGTATCTTCGCTACATACTTGCTTTTTATTTTCTCATAGTTGCAGCCTTTGGAGGAAGGAGTCAGGAAGATTCATATCACTCACACTGGTGCACCTGCAATCCGGCATGCTCCAGCTGTGGTGAAGAAACATCCAGAAGTAGAGAAGGCCAAGAAGTGAACTGAATCATGAAACTCGAAATAATGTCTGTAGGGAAAATGCACAAGCAGCATTGTGATGTAATTTATAATTTATTGTAATCCACTCCTCCTTGATGATTGTACTTATTTTCAATTATTCTTGCTTTGCAAATAAGACTGATCATCAATTTTTAACTAACATTCCTGCCAAAGTTTTTTAAATCATTAATGTTTGTGTTAGTCAAAATGGTTAATTTTCTTATTAACCATGAAGGAAGTTCTATTTTGTCTGTGTCCTCAATGTTAATACATTCCATTGCTTTAATGTCGCCTAAACCTATGAGACTGATAATGTAACAATGCAACTTTTCCAAGACTGAAAGTAAAATCAAAGATGAAAGCATATCTAGTCTTTTCTTTATAACTGCCTTGTTTTGTTTTTATTGTCTTAGATTAGGTGTATTCTCCTACCATGGGCATGTAGATCATGAAATGACACTGAAATTCCCAAAAGTAATAATTATGTATATGAAGGTAATAGGACAAGAAAATGCAGAGTATTGCTAGTTAAGAAATATCTGATACTTTCCTACAGTTCTATCTTCATGAAGACTGTGTTCTACACCAGGACAAACTCTGCTGATGTTTCAATATAAGAGTTTTCCCTCATCAGGACATGTGATTATTGGCAAGATTGGTTTCTGGGGTTAAGTGCAAAACATTCCTGTAGGCTGCTTCCCACATCTTTCTGCCTTATTGGACCTTCTTTAGCTGTAGATTCCATCTTTGCCGAGAGAGAATCCAGTGTCATTATTGATGGTATTCTTTTCAAGATGAATTTCAGCCACCTTCCTTGTCGGGCTCACAATGAACTTGTCCATGCAAAGACTTGACTAATCATCAGGCAAATGAAATAATTACCACCTATGCACTTTGACATTTCAATTTTCCTAATCTGTCACGCTACTCTCCCACCCTGACCCCCTCAGCTGAGACAACCCTGGTGCTGTTCCAGTGGGACTTTGATCGTAAACACTATAAAGGGTAAATGCACACTGTGCACTAATGCTTGCGATAATTTGCTGTTATTTTTTCCACACAGAGGTAGTTGCAATGGACTTGATGACATCCCAGGTGAAATTAATACCTTACCAGTAGCAATGAATGAGAGTGTAAGCTCTCACAAGAATTTTTTTTCAAGAAGAGTTACTTCTGGAGCATTAGATTATCTTGTTGCAGTCTTGGATATATCATAAACTTTCTGATGAGATGTCAGCTAACCAAGTGCAGTAATTTTTTAAGGTAGTTTGAGAGAGATAGAACCCTAGTCATAATGAAGACCATATCCAAATTTTGTTCTAATTGCAGCAGCTGTGCGAAATATGAATATTATGCTGCATTGTTTATGGTGCAAAAATAGTTTAATAATTTTATGTAACTTAAATTATAAGCATTAAAAAAATATCTGTATAAATCTCTAATGAGACTCGATTTTTCAAGTGGTACCTTCAAAACTTCTTCACAACAGGTTTTTTTTTTGCGCTGTTGAAACTATTACTGGGGTGATTTTTAAAAGTTTTTGAGAAAACATACAAACTATACACTGTTAATTTTCTGATGAGATCTATGGGTTAGATATCCCTCATTTTTAAAATAAGCTCTCTCTGGAGTGCATTCACCTACCATTTCCCACGTAAGAGGGCTGATATATTCGGGAAGTAGTCTGATAAGGGGCTGATATATTGGTATCTATGGAAGTGTGAGATTTTTCTTTGAAATGAGACCAATTTCATTGATTTCTAGGTGAAATGATACATTGCTCAAACTACCTTAACCCCGATTTTCCTCGTTTATGATGTAACTCTTACACTAGTACAATCAAAAGACTCACTAAGTGCACCATAGTCTTCATCTCATTAACCTGAGCTTTCCCTGCACCTTGAGACAAAAAAAGGATCTGGATATCTGAAGTACCAGTATGACCTCTTTCCTGGACATTCCCCCATTGGCAGACGATCTACCTCAACCCTCTTCCATTAATTTAATATTTAAGTGGGCATCCAGGGTATAACTGTTAAAAAATAACTTTAATACAGATGCAATGTTTGGAATTTGAGAATTCCATTTCCTTCCCATAGATTACTTAAATTGATGGATAATGACCATTATATTTTTCTAATAAAATTTAACATAAAAAATCAAATCCTGTATTACCCCCATTGTGGACTAGAGAAACCTATGGGCTGAGAAGTATGGTTAAAAATAACAGTTATCGAAAAAACATTGAAACTCAAAAAAATTATTTTTGCACCAAATTGGGAAAATTGGGCAATGGTAAATGAGCCAAGGTGAAATTAAACGTATAGCCCAAATTCAGCATACCTGGCATGAAAAGGTGAACCAAATTTAGACCTCGAGCTCTATAGTCTTTGCCTATGCACGCTAATCTTTTGAGAAAACTCCAATGGATTCCACACTGGTGTTTGCTCTAGCTTTACACATTTTTCACCAAGAATTTTACCATAAAAAATTCAAAGACCCTGCATTTCATTTTTCACCATACTTTGTGCCCTATAGATACATATATGTATTCAACAGTTATTATTGTGAATTTAAACTTATGTGATTCAAAGAATTCTTTTATGAAACCTGACACTTTCACCATTATGTATATGCCCCCTCCTCTGTGCTTTTTCAACAGAACAAGAGTGTAGGAGAGTGCTCTGCTCTCCTGAAGGAAAATGTTCAATGAAGGAGACTAGCATAGAGACTGCACTTGTGTGCAACTACAGGCGACTCCATAAAGGTAATATTGTGGCTAGTCCTGGTATCCTCAAAATTTGTCAAAAAGATCTAACACCACCTGGGTTCAATGTTTAGCATTAATCTTGCAGACTGTAGTGCTAAGCAAATGCCTTTTTTAAAAGTTTTCTACCAGTTAAAGCAGGTTTTGTTGAATGACGGAGAATCTCCTCCCTGTTTTCTACACTTTCAGGGGCCTATCTTGCTTTAGTACATCCTTTTTTGCCTCAAAATACAATCTACCTTTCTTAATCCCATCCATGAAGCCTACTTTCTTTCTTCCCCTTCCCCACTTACCCAACATCCTTACCTCTATCACATTCTTGAGCCACCAATTGCCCTTTATAACACCCTTCAGCCATCTACCCTGCCTATTCTGGATTTCATCCAGAAGTTTCCTTTCCTCGCCCACCATCTCAAGCACTTCCTCGTTATTCTTCCTCTCCATCCACCTCATCTTCTCCATCGTTCTCCACACCCACATCTCAAATGCCTGCAGCCTATTCACGTCCTCCCTTCTGAGGGTCCACATTCCTGCCCCAAACAATGCTACGCTCCATATCACGCTCTTCACCTGCTTCTTCTTCGCATCCTTACCCAAGGTCCCCTCATCAGCTCCCTTCTATTACTAAACGCCTCCTTTGCTACCGCTCCTCTCTTCCATATGCCTTAGCTACTATGTCTGTTTTCCTCTAGTATACTACCTTCGTAATTAAGATGCTCTACTTGCTTGAGTTTGCGTCCTCCTACTTTAATCAATTTCTTTTGTTTTCTTAGTCCTAGAGAATCTCATTACTTTGGTTTTGTCATGGTTTATCTTCCTTCTGAACATCCCATGATGCAATTCTAGAGTATCTACCAAAGCTTGATGTCCCTTCGGAGATCCACTAACCAGCGCCTGATTATCAACAAATCTAACTGACATTGGACTGCTAAAATTCCAGCTGTCTTGAAAGCTCTCAAAAATTCACAGGAGACGAGAATGCCTCGGTGGCTTAACAGGCTAAAGCCAGAAATTGAGGGCTCCAAGTTTGAGCCCTGGTTAAGACACATGACTTTTCCTCTGAGAAATTTAGAACTTGAGTGTACATGCAGGTGAATCCGAAGATATAATGCTGCAACAAGTCCCAGTATCCTCATAATTTGCTGAAGAAGGAGAATGAACATCCACAGCTTGTTCAGGGCATGGGACAATAAGAATTACTTAAAACCATCCCAAATGCATCATGGGTAGTGCATGAGATGATTAAGTTTTTTGATTGTGCTTACCCCAAAAGGAAACAGCAAGATAGGTATACAAATATGTGAGCTTGAAATCATATTTTGCCCTGAAAATGAAGCATAAGCATAAAAATAAAATTCTAAAAACGAAAGTAATGTTGTCGAAATAAAGTGTTTAATTCAGAGTATGATTGAATGATTTTCTAACAGTCATTTTTTATACTATGGGTGCAACAAATAGTGTTTCTTAAGAGAGAAGATTTATTTTTTTTAATTGAAAAAGCATGATTCAGTAATTACAAACTTTACCATCCATCAATGATGACATTCAGATCACATCATTACACAGATCAATCATATCAATATGCCTCTTTCAATTTGTTTCAATTTGAAACAATTTTTCAAATCATCACCATATGTACCCATCTAATTATTACACACATGATGCACCAAGTCAGTAAACAGAAGCTGTGTTCCATGGAATATATAAGAGTATACAATTGCGTTGTAAAAAATCTATAAATAAGATAAGGAGAAATTATTTCAAGTCTTATTATGTCAATTATCTACTTTTTCAGTTAGCAGACTGCTTCACCCTGTACATTCAGATAAGCACAAAAAACATTGCACCATTGGCATAGAAATTGAGTATACCTAAAATAGTAGATCACTTGAATCATATGAAGACATGACAAGGAATTTCAGAGTAAAAAGAGATAGATCAGTCAAGGACTAAAGTGCCTAAAATATATCAATAATTCAAAATTATTGCCTAATTTATCAGCCTTTCAATAGTATTGGTAATTTTTAAATTTCAACAACAACAACAACAGTTATCAAGTCTCTTGAGGTGACAGAGGAGTAGAATTGCCCATTAATGGATAAATCCATGCTTTAATTATTGGGTATTCATTTAACCCTGCCTCATGTGTTACCATTATTATAAATCCATAGCATTTCACACACTGTCTGGGGAAGAGTCTATCAACAGCTAGCAACATAGGAGAGGAAGCACTTCATTAAATCATGTTTACTGAGCAAGCAATCATGGTTATAAATAGTATCCAGTAATCCTGGAACAAAATGAGCAGCAATGGAACAATGACGTTAACGAAGCATGAATGATCAAACCAATGAAAATCAACACCAGTTAATTAGTCATAAGAAGATTTTGTAAGAATAAATGTCAGAAAAACATTTTGAAGACTAGAAGAGACAAATTGTTTAGGATGTATACTCAGAAATTGCAGCCACATGCCCTGTACACCCACAAACATTTCTGGGACTGGGCATTCATCAGTAATCTGTCAGCAACAAATGTCATCATCATCTGTACATTTACATTGTATGCCATGAGGTGGCATTTAATGTAATCATAAGCAATTGGAAAGAAAGAGAGCAAGTGCTATTTTGCCTATCATATCGGAACCAGAGCATAAATAGTAGTTTATGAATGGAGAGATAGCTTACATTAAGTTGTGGAAGGCTAGTATGACATTTAAAAAAGATACTGTAAGTGAAACTTCTGAGTGAACTGAGACCATGGCTGGGCTGAACCATTCCATTAGATTTATCTGCTAATTTGCTCCCCAAGGAAGGAATGACATGAGGTCATTTAGATAAGTGAAATGAGCTCAGTGGGTTCCTCGGGCCATGGTGTGGGTACTCATCTATGGAGGCTGTTATCTAGTTTTTAATATAGCTGAGCTCACTGGGCTTCATTTAGATAGTAGTTTTGGTGCCTTTGGCAATATGCAGTTGGTGACCAATGAGATGGACACAGGATGGTCACATGGGGACGCCAAGCCATGGTTTCTGGGTCACGAGGAAGATGAAGAAGGGGATGAGCGGCAGTCTGGAGGAGGCGAGTTGGAGATGCGGTTGTGAAGGTGGTAATTGTGAATAAGGGAAGAATGAACGCCTTTTTCCGAAGAAGTGTCGTTCCCATTATTGACCCTCGACAGACCCTAAAGGTGACCGCTTGCAATACCCACGTAAAAAAGACTAGATTTCCACTGTTATAACACCATGATCTAGATTTGTGAGCACACATTTTGTGTCACACATAATATGTGAAATTTATCACTGCCATAGTTATTACCATCAAGTCTTTTCCATTTCGTGCCGGAAAGTAAGCCATTGATCAGACAATTTGAAGCATTATGAGTACAAGTCTTCATGGAAGGAGCAATGACTAGGAAAAAATACCAAGGAGAATCAAGGATGGTATAAATGAGCAATTAACAATGTCAAAATGAGGAATTAAGGTGGATCATGTGGAGAAAAGGAAAGAGATTGCAATGGAGAGCTGCAGCATGCCTACCTTTGGATTTAAAACAACTGATGATGACTGCATTTTAAGAGTATATGAAAGGCTAAATAATAGACCCCGAATTCTTGAATATCAACAAGCTGAAAAGCTCGAATGACCATATGAATTTGGATTCCAAAGTTCATATTGCTGTCGACTAGAAGATAAACATTTAATTTTTAATGATGGAAGAGGCATCATGATAAGATTTAGATGTTAACATAAGGCAAGGTTTTCAATAAAGAAATGCTGGGGAGAATTTCTCATGAAGCAAACTAGTATTCTGGAATTCTTATACAACACGTAGAATTCAAAAGCTCACGAGATGCCTATTATGGCACATCACTTCTTCTCTATCTGGACACAACATATCTCCCATGATAAAAAATAGCATGAAGGCCATAAGATTTCTTCCCAATACCTTACAATCAACACCAACCTTTTTTTATATCACTCCACACACTAAATGCCTCCTCTTTCAAGAAAATTGCCATTTTTCCCAGCACAAATGAGTTATTATTTTCCACCACAAATACTTAGGCTGGCTTATGTTTAATTTTTGAGGCATATATAGATTGAGTCAGTAGATATAATCAACCTAAATAAAACTTTATCAGATTCAAAAGATTTCAAAAAGTAAAGATGACTGGACCAGTATTTAAAATGCAGTTAATGCACAAAGCATAAACTTTTTATGCTGATAATAAATGTTTTACATTTCATTAAGTACAAAAAACAGGTAAAAATCAAGGTACAATAATTAAAAACCACCTCATTAAATTGCCTCTTACCCTGTATGGTAGCTTCAAACTAGAGTGACCGAAGGCACTAACAGACTGTTGTTTATGTGTTCCTGGCTATTCTGCAATGATTGATAATACCTAATGTCAAAACAACCAAGCTGATACTCAGCAAGAAGAACATGCATCATCCTTGCTTCAGCATCAGCACAACCATGAAATCTTTTTTTCGTGACATCTAAGTCATACAGGCGTACACAAAGCTCAGCATATTTCTTCAAGTATGGAGCACCAATGCAAAAAGGAGGAGGATTCCTTGCTGCAAGAATAAAAAGATAACAATTTAAGAAATCAAGAAAGAAAGTGTATAAGCACTGAAAGACACACATATGCATTAATGTTGAGAGATCAGAAGTATGATTAGTATGGCCACTCAGCCTTGTAACAGCACTATGGTACAACAAAGGCATACTCTCTATAAAACTTATCGATTATAACTTAAGCCATTAAAAAACCAACAGAACAATTGTCTACAGCATCCTTCAATGTATTTTTAAGTGTAGTTCTAATTTGAGGAAGTAACATTAGAGTCATCATCTTGATTGGAGGTTTGATGGGATTGGTTGAGGGAAATTTATAACATAAATTTAACACATTTCTAGGTTAAAATGTTATGTGGCTAATAAGTAATAGAAATGCATACAGGTTTATACAGCCCATATACAGAAATATTTATACAGAAAAAAATCAACTTATATTGTGAATATCGGTCTAAGGTAGGCTTTCATTGGTTGAAAAAAATAATGTAATTTCTTGATATATACTTGAGAATATGTGGTAGCTATGCATTTTGAGAAGCATGAAAAATCAATGAAGTATCTGTGAATTTACAGACAATTTTGATGAGCCTGTGCTGAGATGAATACTTGGGTGGGAATACTTTAATGAATATGTAAATATTTGGTCGAATTGCATGGGCTAGTACCTGAGTGTTGCGATGAAGACTTGAGGACTGAGTACCATACCATTGGCCATAGCATTTGACCACATCGACTGAGTAAATACTCCATGATTGGACTTCAGGAAATTAACATCATAGACCGAAGATTCTCCCTCACCATTGCTTGGGGTGACTCACCAGTCATATTAGAAAGGGTCGGATTCAGATTCCCTAACCTTCTTGAAGGTTCTCACTCTTGTATCCTCAAGGTCATTAGCATAGCAACGACGTTAACAACAAAGCATCCTAATGAATACCTAATATCCAGGAATTCATTTGAGTACCCAAGTATCCATCTGAGTACTCATGCACTCATCCCGGTACCCAGGTATTCATTCCGGTAGTCAATGACCAGTGAATGAATACATTTGGTCCATCCCTATGCTAGACTATGGATTGAGCGTCTAACAAGTCTTCATGAATGGGCATTGAGGCCAATGAAATTGTCAATAGGACTTTGTGATTTTTATTTTAGGATAAGAAGTCCAGAATATGGATATAATATCGAGTTTACATACTAATGTAGAGTAAATGTTGCCTGCTTTATGACCTGACTCACGTAGCGGATGTGGGGCAGCAGTCACCTGAGTGATTTAGATTAGATTTAGTTGTGGTGGAGTTCCTCAAGGAGGACCTGAGGCACCTAGACCTGTTGGTACTTTGTGCTGACCACCTTGTTTGAATCACCCAAAGAGACTGATGGCCTTGCTGAAGGCCAGAATGTCCTCAATGGGGATACCCCTAACTTCAGCTGGTTCCAGAGTCACCTGAGTGAACTGACCCAGCAATGGAGACTTACCAGCTGCACACATTGAATGGTCTATCTAGCATTTTATACTAGATACGCAAACATATCTGATTCTCTATTCCATCCTAAATGAGCTAGTGTAACCTCATGTTATTGGGGAAATCACATCACAGGAGGCCACCAGAAAGTTAGAGGTACGTATAATGTGTGAAAGTATTGCTGGTCCCATGCTCAACTTTTGACTATGTAAGCTTTACATTGACTCGAGGAGTAGGTACATCATACATGAGTACACCAAATCGAGAACCAATGCTTCTCCAGAAACTTAAGAAATCAGCTAAATGTATGCTACAGATAATGTATAATTGTAATTGGTCATGCCTTACAACTTCTGTCCATTCCATACTTGCTTGCTCTGAGTGAGACTAAAAAACTTTTGATTTTTCCACCATAAAGTGAAATTTGAGGTTTTTTACCCACTATGACTTACATTTTTATAATGCTTTCCCTTGATTTCATCCATCACATTTCACTGTCATTAATTATTTCTGTTTTCATACCTTCAACACCCTTACTTTTTCTAGCCTTTTTTTGTAATGTTTGTGGGGTTATAGTGAATATTTCTCCTGACCATGAATGCCTGGTGTGAAGCAGATTGTAAGATTCTGGGTGGCAATAGTAATTTAGTGGGTAATTAGTAATTAGCTCATCAGAACTTCATTAGAAAAACATTCCAAGTTGAAACAAGCAGGAAAATGTGGATGGCATGGACTATTTATATGCCTCCACCTTATATAATAAATTACCTCATGATCTCAAAGATATTCCATCACCACCTTAATTTAAAAGGAGGGGATAAAATTTCTATCTAGAAAATGTTATTACTTATGATGTGAGGGAATACTTGAAAGATGCACTTTGACATATTGTAGACATTTTTACCCAATAATAAATTTCCTATCTTGGTTTTATATCTTAGGAAGAAACTTTACTTTGCTATGTTCACGTAAATAGCTTTTAATTGCCATGCATAATAATATGTAATTTTATATTAATGAAGTGTACCATTTCTTATTGATGTTGCTATGCATGTGTTTGCCAACGGTAAAATAAACTATTATAATTATTTTGTACTCCTACATGTCTAGCAGTTGTACATACTTAGTAGCTGACATTAAACACCTCATCATCTCATATACAGCAGTTTGCCAATGACTAGTATCTAGATATGCATCAGATATGACTTAATCTGAGCTATATGAAACCCTGTTTAATCCTGCTCCCATCAACTTCTCTTCGCACATACTTCCTTGTCAGAGCCTTGACATTCTTCCCAACGTATGGGTCTAAATGGAGAAGGTCAGATAGATATAAATATGCCAACATCATTAAGTTTCCAGTCAGTGTTGGATGCATTTAGCTAACTTAATTACTTGACACCTCAATTAGATTGACAAGAAAAGCTTACATAAAAATGAGGAGTCTTATGTTTCAGTAAAATAAAAGCAACTCGCTGGGACAAAAATAATTAAATTAACACATTATTCTATTAACACTCGGAGTATGGACCTCAGGTCTCTGGAGACCCAAGAAATACATTTTTGAAAATAATTCTTTCACTTATTTTTTTGTAGTAATTGATACTTCACGTATTCCAAGAGAATCATATTTGGAGTTAAAAATCTACAACAAAAGTGTACCTTAATTTAAATTTTAGGAATCCCCAGTGTTTGGGCCACGTACTAGTCCCTGGGCCACACGGCGTGGGCAACGGCAGCCCCCAGCCCCTGCCGCCGACCAGAGGGCTTTCCCCGGGCATGGCAGGACTTCAATAGTTAAGACCTTTTGCTCGGCTGCTTACTAAGGGGCCTCCTGCCTTTTCATTAAGGCTTTGGGAATTCCTAGGTGTCGTCGGCCAAAGGTGCAGTGACCCTTCCTTTTCGGCCATGCGGTCCATAGCGTAGTTGATGCTAGGATTCCCTGGGTTTTCACATTTTTTCATTCAGTTCTGTCTCGGCTGCAAGAGCATGTGGTGGTTGTTCGTCGTGCAGCTCGTCCATTGTCGAGCACGAAATAAATCAACATTCAATTGAATTGTGATTGCGTTTCTTATTCATCATAACTGGGTCAACAAGGCCCCTGCGCAATCATCTATGATCATTATGGGTACGCAAACACCCGGACTGTATAATAATGAAGGTCTTTTGGGACCCAGCTCTGTACTCTATGCTGTGTATCTTTTATCAGTGTTATGACTGGACAGTTCCAAGTCCAGACAAATTCGGCTCACTCAGCATGCCACTGTAACTCACTGTAGTTGTTCTCTAGGGCTAGAGGACTCGATTTTCAGTTTTCTCGACGAGTCTACGCTGTTAAGGTTGTTGTTTTCCTATATAATAAATTTGGAATATAATTTTTGACAGTGTGTCGCCTTAGTTATTCTGAAATGGAAGAATATTTATTTGTGAAATAGAAATTTTCTCAGAATTTATCTGTCGAGAAAAGGATGAAGATGCTTGCGAGGACTTTGGAAGTAAAAGTAATGAAAGTGATTTACGACCAGGTAATGTCGAAATTGAAGTGGGCAATTTTGAGGATGAATTTGACTTATATGTGATCCCTATGCGTGAAAGAGATGAAGAAGTGATGGTGACCTTATTCTATATTCATTCATTTCTTACTAGGGAAGTGAACATTATTATTAGATGGAAAGCCATCACAAAGATGGGGTGAGCTTCTTACGGCTAGACAATGAAATAAACAAAGACAGAAAATCTCCAAAAGCCGTAAACTATTGGCACCCTTCGTCAATAAACACCAAATTTGCTGTCTTGGTATGCTGTCCAATCCCCATTCTCTTTTACACCTCCCCCTTCACTTCCCCCCTCCCTCCCCTTCCCCAATCATTTTCTTCGGTTGCTTTCATTCGCGTTTTGTCTTTCGCCCTTCCCCCTCTCTCTTTCCCTATTGGTTGTCTCTTCCCCCCCCCCCCCTCCTCCACAGTTTACCTTTATTACCAACTCGGTTGTCTTGACCCTTCCTCACTTCAACCCTGCGTTGAAGTGACGCGTTACCTTCGGTTCACTGAAGAGGGCTACTTTGTAGCCAAAATACACATATTCGACCCCCATCCTTGTCCTGTTGTGTCGATTTGACCACGCTCTTTTTGAGCTGATTCTCCCAGAAGTTGGGCCCATTTGCGTGTGTGAGTGAGTGATTTTGTGTGCTTGTGAGTGTGCTTGCGTAAATAACCGGGCATCCTTAGCGGGGTCTCATTAGCCCCGTGAAGGATCCCAGGTTATAACCCAAACATCCTTAGTGGGGTCCCATTAGCCCTTGCAAAGGATCGTATTTGGTTGTATGTGTGCGTCTGTGTTTGGTCCCTGGCGAGGAAGTAACATTCCCGTAAACCAACACAGGGGGGTATTCTTGGTTGAGAGGCTGTGGTTGGTCTCTGCTGTGGTTTTCCCAGCATACCAAGACAGCAAATTTGGTGTTTATTGACGAAGGGTGCCAATAGTTTACGGCTTTTGGAGATTTTCTGTCTTTATTTTATTTCATTATTATTAGAAATCGATTTTAAAAGTCTGGGTCCTCGGAGACCCAGGTCCGTACCCGATACGAAAAGTCAGTGAGGTCCATACTCGGCATATTAAGAATTATCATAAAAGAAATATAAAAAAAATATGATTTAAAATATCATCATTTACCAGGCAAATAGTGAAAATGGTAATTTTCCACCATTAAAATTGTGAATTTGACTTAAATGGTTGAGTGACCACTGTACATCAACAAAATTACTTGGTTACAAAGTTAATAGGTATTGGTTCGACAGAGCCAATGCATTTCTGCAAGGTTGCAAGGAGTGACTGCAAGGTTACTCTCTAGGTCAATGATCAAAGAAAAACAAGAAAAGACAGCCATCAGATGCAAGTAAAAACTTATATTCTCAAGATGAAATGGCTACACTTAGAATGAAGTCTTACCTGAAATTGTTTCATTATAAAGAGTTATTTCATTGTACGTCAAGGTGATGGAAATTCCATATTCACTCCTCAGAACAGTAGCATTGATGCAAACTGAAAATGAAGAAAGAGTACATAAAGTCAATCAAAAGTCATGGAAACATGTGGCAATAAGCATATCAATAAAAAGAACTCCAGAAATATTAGCCTGTTTCTACACTCAAGTAATCCAATTATCATCATTTTCAACCACCATAAGTTTCGTTTTATTTCCTACCACCACTAGATCGGGACAACAAGGACCGATAACAAAAATAGGTGGCCAAGTATATATGGATTTAATTTTACATTCTAGGGCTTAAAATGTATGATGTGATAATTTTCTTAAAATGTTTCTTTAACTTGCAACCATGAATTCCAAGCCAATTCAACAACAAACTTCTCTAACGAAATATGTGGATACATAAAGAAAATTTAATCTTCACACAAGCTAAAATTAAAAACTTCCAAGACGCAAGATAGAATAGATTCTCTCTCACGACCGAGATAACTGTAGACTCCCATGGGCTAGAAGTACTGAGGGACTGCTTGTGACCTATTCAATGCAGCAGTTACCTACACAGGAGGACTAAAATGTTAGAAATGCCTAATGAGAAAATATACATTGGTCTGAACTGAGATTTGAACCCATATCATTCAAAAACATACCAAGAACTTGAACCCTTCAGCTTGTAGTGGTACATAATACAATATACAATAGTGCAGGGACAATGGGTCGCAGATGACCACGTTGTTTGTTTGTTTGTTTACTGTGGAAACAAGTGAGGGCCGCACAGAGAGAGAGACGAGAGAATGGTCTGAAGTGAACATTTTATTATACTTGTGAAGTGAAACTACGGAAGTGTTAGTTTATTTGTGAAAATAAATAAACAAACGGTTACATTTTGGTGCCACAATGTGCAGGGCACGACTTCTTGATTAGAAAGGGACCACGGGCAACCTGAGATTAAGTTTCAGTGGATAGAAGCGAAACTGCAAAATGGTAGGAGTCACTAGAAAACTCCACAAGTTAAGGAAGGGGGAATTGCAAAGCATCTTGAAAGAACGGGGAGTACTGGCGCAGGGGGCGAAATTCGAATTCAAAGAGCATTTAAGATTAATTTTGGAGAAGGAGGGTATAGATACAGAGACGTACGAGTTTGAAATTGAGATGGAGGGCCCAGTCGAGAGCAGAATTCAGACCATGTTGAGGGAGATACGTAAAGAACAGAAGAAAATGCAGGAATAGCTGAGGGACCAAATGGAGGGGCAAAAAGAACGAGAGAGGCAGAGAGATGAGGAGCAGAAGAAGAGGTACGAAGAGCTAAGACAAGAGCTAAGAAAACAGCAGCAGAGAGATGAGGAGCGGCAGAAGAGGGACGAAGAACTAAGAGAAGAGCTAAGAAAACAGAAAGAGGACCTCCTGATAACGGGGGTTAAGGAAAGTTTGCAGACTATTAGGGAAGAATGGAGGGAGAAATTTTCAGTCCACGAAGTAGAAATCGCGGAGAAGCAAGAGCAGATGATGTGCCGAGTGGAGAAAGGGATAAATGAGATGAAAGAGGAGGTTCAAGAGAATAGAAGGAAGATAGAAGTTACCCAAGAAAAGGTGAAAGAAAACGAAAAATTAATTGAGCAACTGTCAGCGAAGATGGACCAGCAGGCTCAACAGGCAAACGCAGAGATCAGCGAAGACACACTAAGGGAAATCGCAAACAAATTAAGAGAGGATCATGTCCGCACACCCAGTGGAATGCAAGCGTCGACCATCCAACTGAGGACCCCGAGTTTTAATGGGAGAAGAGAAGCAAGGCTGATGAAATATATGACGTAGCTTGAAGAATATACGGAAATGTACCGATTATCAGAGGCAGAAGCGCTAAAAATTTGTGCGGTAAGGGATGACCGGACAGGCTGGCGAATGGCTTGTGGCTACCTCACATCTTCACACCAACGTGGAATCCTTCAAGATGTTCCTCGGACAGTATTAGGGGGATGAGCAGCAAATGGAGATACGACGGGCGTTGGACACGGGAAGATATAACCCATCGACCAATCAGACTATGGTGGAATACGCGACAGTCAGGATTGCGGCAGCGAAGGAGTTGAGACCACCCATGGCCGATAATGAACTGATACAAATGATAAGGCAGCATTATGGACCAGAAGTAAGTGCAGGGATGATTTCCCATAATGTTAGGACACTTCCTGATTTCCTCTCATTGTTAGGGAGGTATGACCGCGTCGGATCGAAGGAATACCGGACGGGAGAGACCTTGGGAAGAGAGAGAGAGGAAGTTACCCGGGAGCAGCATGAGAGACAGCAATGGCAGAGGCAAAATGAAGGGAAGAGACCATATCGAGGTGGAGGATATTACCCTCGACCCAGGGAACCGAAGAATGGATACGTACCAGATGCGTATCACGAAAGGGAGTCCGTGCGACGGAGGGAGAATGAAGGACGCAGCCCAGCTGATGAGAGGGAACTGCGAGCAAAGGAAGCCGGAGAAGGGCAAGGGACCGGACAGAGGCGCATTTGAAAATGGACCACGGCACGGCACTTATTGAGTCCCACAGTGTTGGAGGCCACGATGAGGGGAACAGAGAACGCGAGGAAGGTGTTGAACACTTTCGAGTCCCCAAGAGAGTTCCTGATGGAGGGAGTGGAAATGAACGTACAGAAAATTTAAGTGGCCAAGGAAATAGTGAGTGATGTGCTAAGGACTGACAAGAAAAAAAAAACGAAAGTGAATGTGTGCAGGTGCATAGTAATGGGTTTGTATATAAACAAAGACTTGTGTTAAAGTGGAAAGGTGGACTGAAACAACAGTATTATTGGCTTCAAGAATTTAAAGTTCCTTTCATATTTGTAATAAGATCTGATTTTGTGTCATTGTGATATGTGACAAAAGGGGTTAAGATCTAGAAGGCGTTGAGGCCACAGCGGGATTTAAAGACGGGTGTGAAGGCTTTTAAGAGGGATTAAGGTGGGAGCCCCTAGAGACTCGGAGGCTACACGCTAGGCTTAGGTTGCTTGAGAAATTCAGAACTGGTGTGTTTCAGAGTGACACACAGAATATAATCATGGCGCCTCAATATATCTCAAGGTCTGACAGAAGTGATAAAATAAGAGAGATACGTTGCCGAACAGACAGGTACATAAACTTTCTCTTTCTGTACACAATAAGCGACCACAATAAAAACTGAGCTCCACTAAATATACTCCCATAATACACATCACCATTTCACTTCCCGAAACCTTACATCTTTACACGGCTGGTGACCCAACACCCCCTCAAACATGTCCTTGTGGTGGCTCACAGGGTGCCATGTAGATGAAAGGTTAGGGTTAAAATTCCAGCAGAGGTGGATGCTTGACGGGAAGCAATGCAAATTCAGTATGCCATCCATCAGATTAGATGTAAAACTAAGGGCCCCTTGCAATGTTTCAGTAAGAGTTTTTGATGCCAAGTTTCTCTCCACCTTTCCTTCATTCCCACAACTTCCCTAACCAACCTACCCAACTATTCTCAATGGCAGAAATGAACTCGGCAGTTGGTTGCCTCCTGGTAGAGGCCAGCCTACCACTATGATTTGCCTTTATTAGATATTTTAAAAAATGCATTCTCCTGATTTTCTTTTCAATTTGTTTTCTGATTATTCTAATATTGGAGAGAAGTAGATTCTTTGATTTTTAGCCACATGATCAAAGTTGAAAGTATGTAAGAAATTACATCATATGCCTCACCTGAGGAAAAGTACACATTTGTAAATACCTTGGAATGAAGGACCATATTCTAGAGTGATGATAAGGCATGGCAATGTTAACCCTACTGGAAAGGGTGGGGCATAAAAATATGAATATAGGATACAAGATAGAAGAAGGTGACTGTTATGTATGATGAGAGCTGGGTATTGATGGTTTTTAGAGTGTGTTTTGTCATAGGATAGTGGGGCCCCCTGGGGAGAATAATGGGCAGCCAGGTTCACAGCACGGGTAAATTTGTAATGCTTTTGCAAGGCACAGGTGGTAAATAAACCCCGAATTACACTCACGAAAAACGTGGTAAATAGTTATTTCGAGATGGTTTGTTCCTGAGGACACAACAGTGACAGTCAAACATACAAGAACATTTTTCTTGCAGTTGCCCAAGACAATGAAGAAATATGCTCCTTGCAGCTAAAGGATTAACCAAAAAGAACGTGATAGAAGAAGACACCACACAAGCTTGGTAAGTTAATAACCTCAGGGAGAGAAACTTCTTGTCCTGGAAAAGGATTTGTTTTCCTTAGTATCTCTCACATTTATGATAACTAAAAAGGTAAGTATTCCACATGAAATAAAAGAATTCTTCATCACCATTAAAGTCTTCTTTACGAATAGCTTAGAAATAAATCAAACTCTCAGGCTCATTTATTCTGTCTATGAGACCGACACACTGCATAGGTGGAAAAAGTTGGAGTATAAAAGATAACAGGTAACGGGTAAACGATAATGGGTAACTCCTCTCATGGGAAGACGTTTACCAAGTTGTACCCTAATTTCTGCACAATTCAAATCCATTATTCCTATCAAGCAATTACCATTTGAATACGGTCTGACACGTTCGTACTGCATCCATACACTTTTCAACAGCCTTGGATGGTGATGGGCGTTTTGAATTGCATTAGGTCTCTAAGTCGTCCCTCTGAGGGATAGCTCCAATGATAGCTTTTCAGGGACCGTGACAATGATAGCTCGAGCTATCATTTTCAGAATCACACGGTCATTTTGGCCGTCCCTTTTCGCATCATTTCTATTTGTTTACTACTCTCATTCCATTGAAAGCCGAACGTGGCGTCGCTCTTTAGCGCTCTGATTGGCTAAATGGTGGAGTCAGCGATGCCTTCAGGGCCGGAAAAAGAGACGTGCCCAGTGATGGAAAAAGCGATAGGGATCCCTATCACTGGAGCCATCCCTGACTTTGTTCGCGTCACAATTTACGAGCGATCATTTGAGCTATCATTGGAGCTATCCCTTAAAAGGGACGAAAAAAATGATAGAGTGATTCAGGCTTAATCATAATACCGTGTTTAGGTATTTCTTGTGCACCCTGGAGTGCAAATCAACCAGTTCTCCATTACAAGTGGACAGAGGATCAGAATATTTGTACAGAGCCTCCATCTGACTTATCTATGCATTGTATTGAAATTTAAATATAAATTAATATTTGGTGTGAGAGGGAAATGGATTTTAAGAGTATATTTTCTACATGACATGCGTTGGCCATTTTCTAAAAATAATGTAACAACACCGATGACTTGCGGAAGTCAATCATAACTTGGCCTTTGTCTAAATAGTCTTACCAGTAGCATTTAGGTCGATTTTTTCTTCCTCCAAATGCCCGCAGCAGCTGCAAGAATAATTTAAACAGTGACAGCCGTTTTTAGTTTCATTTAACAGAAATCCTCCATTCTCAACGGTGGTGTTTATGCTGTGATTATCAGGACGTAGTGAAGAGCCTGAAAGTATGATATTCTACATCATATTTTGGAATCATTGAATAGGACATTTATGAAATATTTAAGTCACCACTGCTTCCTAATACTCACTCGTAGAAACAGAATTGGCAAAGCAACTGATAATGGATGTAAAAATTAACAAAATTATCTTGTCCCACATTTTACTTCGTGCCATCAAAGCTTAAGTAAAAATAAAATAAGCGATGACACCCGAAATTATCAACAGACAAGTAAATAAATGTGAAGATAACCGACTCAATGTCAAATCACCGCAATGTTATGAGTGCGAACGGATTCCGCTCTTCATTTTTGAATAATATTTATTCTATCCGCCTAGAGGGCTCTATCTTTCCTCAATACGTTTCGGGAGCAATTCGGCAGATAATTTCGGTGAACACAAATTTTAGTGAGTGTTGTTGCGATTGTCTGGGTTAAAACCAAGTGAAGACTAAAATATAAATTGAAAATGTGACTTTTTAAATTTAATTTTGCATTTTTCCTCTAGGCAATGGCTGGTATCGGCGGTAGAATGAATTTACCAGGGCCCCTAAGGATGATAGGCAAGAAGCATATAGAGCAAGCTGGGCAATGGTAATTTTCTAATGTCTTGATCTTGTAAATTTGTTATGTTTCTATTCTGAAATATAATGGTATTCGATTCGGTGACCTATTACCTTCAAATTTCTGTCGACATTCAATGCCATTGAGCAACCAATAACTCAAAGATCCCCCTTTTGGCTTATGATCTTGTGGGTTGTATACGTAGAGATACCAGACACGACTTGGTTATGATGATGTATTCACTACTTCGACTCACGCCAAAGGGAATGTCTGTGAGAGAATAATGCCCATTTAACGACTCGAAGCGCCAAGTTATATTTGCAAAATAAATGTATAGTGAGTTTGGATTGGATTATGATGGCACTCGATGGAACTTATTTTGTCTGTTGAAAATGGGTTGAATTTTGGAATTTTGAGGGTTTAATTTTTCTATTTTTTGCATTTCAAGGCACATACTAAGAAACGGCTTGAAATAGTATCTAAAAGTGGCATAATATGTGAACCCTTTGGTCACTATGAGTGACTTAACTGCTTGATGATCATGATCTTGTGTATCACAAGCTACTTCCCAGAAAACGTATTTTGCGGCCGTATTTCACATTTTATTCTTGACATGTAATTTGGTTCCAACAGTATAGTGGTCATCTCTACGAAAAAAATGAGGTAGTAGGGTTTAAGTGAACAAGCTAATACTTAGCAGCCTGCCATTCAATTCTCTGGTGTCCTTCGTTTGTGTATAATAAATCTGTTAAATATCTTATTGAAAATTTCATGGAACTTAATCTCAAGTCCTGGTTACACAATACATTAACCCATACATGTTCATGTACGAATGCATGAACCAAATAGAGCATGTTCTGTTTTCCTGTTCACATGCTCATGCATTTGTACAAGTTGGTGTGGTTACATGGTGAATTTTCATGTTCAATCTCACGTTCATGTATCCACATATTAACTTGCATGGGTGGATGTATAGTGTTACCAGACCTGAGAACAATGTCAGTCACTGCATTTACCAATCGAACTCAGATCGATTTAGCCAATTCAGCTCCTTATGGTAAATGCACCTGGCTAGTGGGATCGATATGAGAAGCGGGGTAACTCGCCCCGCCTTCTCTACCAGTCTCAAATTCCAAATCAATGTGAACCAATTCAAATCAATATTTCAATCGATTTCGCATTGATAAACCAGGCGATCCGGGTAGGCTGGCTTAGAATATTTGTATCAGTCTGAGTTCATACAGCTCTGAGTTTGATTGGTAAACGTAGTGAGAAACTTTGACTGTCTTCATGCAGTTTGGAGTTAGACCAAGTGCCAAATATTATTGAAATTCTCTTTGATGAAATATTTTGTAGTCGGACTTATTCATAGGAAGCCTGAATTATTAAATTTCAGTAAGAACTTGGTTCAGGTGAGGCTCATTGTTGGTTGAACGTCTCTGTTGTCAGTCAGGCTGTGTCCAGCATTTATGTGGGCATTTTGAATTGCGCTATTATTCTTTTCAAATATCTTTGCGACTGGCCCTTTGCACTTGCTCAGAACGATTCGAGTGGCATCACGGCAGGAGGTGGGGCCTTTGACACCATGGAGGTAGGGTGGGGAGAGAGAGAGGTGGATGTTGCCATGTTTTCTCTTAACCTTTACCTTCCTGATTTTTTCCATAGTCGTATGCCTTGCTGGCCGGGGTTTTTTAAATGACCAGTGTTTTTTAAATGTCCATCAATGTGCCAAACGAACACGCTCGGCAGTCTAGGGACATCATTTGTGTGCCGGAGAGAGACACTCGGTAGATAAAGGTTAAAACTATGTATGCGAATGAAAACAAAAGACCACCTCTTTGTAACATTCCTCAAGTGACCACACGGCCCATTGGGTAAGCCAGGAGGATCAGCTGGTGCCGCAATGGAAGGGATAAACCCCTTCTCATTCCATTCTTTCCACACTCGGACCCCTTATCTTGACCAGTCTCAAGGGTCGTAGGAAGGATCATGCGTGATTGCTCGGTCAGTGACTCAGAAGTGGACTTTTGAAAACTAAAGTCATAACTTTTATTTGTTAAATTACATTAAAAACAAATGTTAAACTCATATCCTGTGAATCTAGCCGATTAAAACAAGTCCTAACATGAAGTAATTTCGTTGATTTCTGACTACTTGCTGCCGTGATTGAACAAAGAGTTTTTTTTAGAAAGTTTTGCCATGTTTGTTGTCTAAAATATGAAGGAATTGTAAACCATTTGGTCTCAAATCAATCAGAAACTATTAAAATAGATGTTAAATGTAAAGATCTGCCCAATGAATGTTAAGGAAAATATAATTACCAAAAATAATTCCACTTATGGCTCTACTTATATGAAGGAAAGGTAGTAGGATGACAAAGAAAAGAAAGAAAGATATTAGGTTAATGGAAAAATGTGGGTAAAAGGTTAGCTTGAAGTAAGATCATCACGGCACACCATGCGAACGAATGCAATGAAGGTTTGGCAACACAGCAAACTGAATCGCGAAGCGTACACGACACAGGTCTGTGAGCAACAGAAGTTCCGAGAGGCTAGGCTCCACCTACTTTATTCTGGTTGGTTTTTACAAAGTCACGTGCCCTCTTCTCTCACCCCCAGAAAACTTAGGTCTGCCTCTCAGTCGCAAAGATATTTGAAAAGGAATCTAATACCCGTCTATAAATTTGCAACCTAAAATGTTTGTTAAGAGAAAGTTTAACATACTTTTTGATCTGCACACTTAAGATTTTTTAAGTATAACTTTTGACTCGTTTGTAATTTTACGTGGAAGATCTCTAAGTGACTGAAGTGTCTTGACTACCCTTGGAATATCAATAGTTTCTTATTCCTTGCATCCTGTCATTCGTCTTCCATCACCATCCACCATGAAATATCAACAACCTAGTACAGGTTCATTTAATGTTCCTAATCAATCATTTGATAAGATTTTTAGCGCATCCTGTGAATGCTTAATTTTTAAACAGGAACAGGAAATTTTTAAGTTTCATTTCTTGATAAATCTTCAATATCTTATCTAGTTGTTCTTACCTTTTTACTCCTCTCTTTGGAAGCAATGTATATTTAGTTCATGGATTTTCATGTCTTTTGTTTTCCATTTCTTATTTCATTGCTGGTCACCTTGTTTGAATCTATTCCATTTCTCTGTCATCATGTGTTCAAGTTGAAATGTGCTCTGCTGTTTCAAGTTAATGCTGAATCTGGATGCCTGTATGGGGTTCTATGCTCCTCTGGTTGTGAAAACTATAATGAGTGGTTCACTTGTAGAACATCTTGGAATTCTAATCAAATAGTTTCTGATTGCTGTTTTAACCTATGCTTTTCATTCCACAATCTGATGTATGGAAATATGTGCTGTTATGAAAATGATTGTCAGGTGCATTTCTTATAGAAATAGATGTGAATGAGCTAGAGTTGACCCTGAGACTTGACGTGTGCCAAAAGTAGCCCATTATCTGTTGAGTGGGTTGAGTGATTGCATTTAATTGAGTGCAAGGGTTGAAAGTTGTTCAATAGCTTGTTCTTACTAAAAAACGAGCACTGCTTTAAATAATTGTATGGGAATATTACTGTTTTAGGATTATCATTTCACCTATTTAAAGAGCTAGATGAATTACCCTTGAGACATTTATTT
Organism: Ceriagrion tenellum; assembly: GCA_963169105.1. NCBI lineage: Eukaryota > Metazoa > Arthropoda > Insecta > Odonata > Coenagrionidae > Ceriagrion > Ceriagrion tenellum. The sequence continues at coordinate 47,143,832 of OY720642.1, forward strand.
GTTTACAAGGTCTTTAAAATTTTTCATAATAGAGGGGGGAAATAGAATAGAGCCGAGTGAATATGTCAGCAAAATAAGAGGAAAATTTGGCATTAGTATTCCCAAACCCAATAATCAAAATTTTAAACAGTCTTACAAGTTCCTTGCTCCCAAGGTGTCAATTTCTCTACCTGTTGAATTGAAAACTTGTGCCACTATAACTGCTTTTTTTATGAAACATAAAATTATGGTTATTTTGTAAACCAAACATTGAAAATTTATTTACATAGCATAGGGAGTTGTATGCAATATACTTCTTCCGCATATTCAGATGCTGTAAAGTATTGTTGTGTAGGTTTGTGCTGCAAAATATTGTTTTATTTACTTATATATATTCTGATTGAGTCGCTGTACTTCTTTCTTGATTGCATGGACAACTATTTGTGAAAAAGTGATTTGCTGGGAATTGTGATGGTAGTGATTGGCATCAAATGTCTGCCTCTTTTGATGTTTAGATGGTTATCCCAAAAACAGAATTTATCTATTTGGGTTACCTAATTCCACTTTCGAAGGTTACTGGTATAAATGATGGTTATATATTTATTGATTCTGTATCTAATGGTGGAATAAAATTTATTATTATTATTATTTTTTATGTAGTGTTGGATTGGGGAGTAGAATAAATGGGTGTATATGTCATTCATTATCAGATTATACAGTTTCTTCTGCTGATACCTAGATCTGTTTCATTTCTTTTAAGGGTACCCTCACTTATGGCATTTGGTGCTACAGCTGGTAGTGCCCTTCTCTATTTTACTGATTGGAGAGCTGTAGTGAGTTATATTCCTTACTACAACATCCCTTTTAAAAATGAAGGAGAAGAAAAGTGATTAGTTTAAAAATTATAAAAGTAAGTACAATTAGCTAAAAGAAAATCCTGATGCCTGCTTTTATCTTTGAAAGAACTTGAGTTCACTGTAGCAATTGGAATATTTCAAAAGTATTTTATGTTCAGTCAAATAGGTGTTCCCCAATTTTACTTTTTGATTTCTGGGACACTTAATAATTCTGGTGTTGTATTCAGTCACACCAAGTCAAAATCCTTCAATTGTAATGATTTGTGGTTTTTACCTAGCTGGTTGCATAATTTGTTAATTTGCTGCTGAGAGTTCAATGTGATGAAATTTACTGTAAATTGGTAAATTAGTGTTTTGATTTACATGCAACTGTCCTCGCTTGATAAGGAAAGACATAATTAAGACTTACATTGCATTCTACTGTATTTTACAGATTGAATTAATGAAATATGTGACAATCACCATTTCAAAGTAGTCGTCGTACTTTAGTTTAACATATTTGATGACCATTTTGCGTGTAGTGTGTGCCACTTACTTAGAGGACAATGGCTCTCATATTTAATTTAATGATCACCCATCCAAATTTGAGCATTGTCCGAAAAGCCTGAGCTTCTGTGATCAAGCAGGAACTTGTGATTTCATCATGACTGGCTATTGCCCTCTGTTGAAGGTCTATCATTGTAGTGATTACTTACCCTTCCACTATATTTGATTTATTGCATTATATTCTGCTTGTGGAAATCAGTTTCACATCATTGATGGCCGTTTGCACTGTCTGCCTCTTGTAGACAGAGGAAATGGCACCCATGTGTTATTTGATGGTCATCCATCCAAACTTGTGCCTGAGCCAAATATTCTGAGCTTTCATTATCTAGTAGGGACTGGTGTTTTAATCATGATGGACCATTAGCCCCTATTGGTGATCCATTATCATGGTGATAGAACTGTAACTTCACCTTCCTACAAAATCTAAAGTAATTGAATAACTTGATGCGAGATCTAGTACTTAATAGATAATAATATACCATAATTTTCTGATTATAATACACACCCACTCAATGGCAAGCGCAATGTAAGACTTTACTTATCACCATTTATAACACGCAGTCAGCTTTTAGAGAACGGCATTCTACACCATTGTCCACCGTGCCCGCGTTCAGCACCCGAAAGATCACTGCGCAAGCGGTAATGCTGTCTTTGGATGGCTTTTCCCCTTGCTCTTACATGCTTGCCCTTTGGTTCCTCAAATGACGATCTATTTCTAGTAGATTTTTCCCCGCTAAAACTTTTATGTGTGTCTATGGAAATATTTGTCAATAAATGATAGAATTTCTACACTGTCACTAAAAAGTACCTATGTCTGTATTCAATTCACCCAATTTATGTCTGTTAGTGCCGGATTCCATCCGATCTACTGGCGGAAGATACGTTACTCTGTAATTTGAAGATGTTACAGACACTGATGTGTAAAAAGTGGAATGAGTGGCTTTATTCCGGACCACATTCTTTGGCAACTTCAGGAAAGTCAAAGAAACAGGAGTTATCGCTAATTAGTTAGTGGATAAAAGAGTCCTGGGAAGCCATTGATTCATCTGTGATTAAGTGAGGTTTTAAAAAATGCTACTTCACGAATACAATAGATGGGTCCACTGACAATTTGCTTAGGGATGAAGAATGACTAGTGGACGATGAGGAGGATAAATACGATGTTCTTGACGACGCAACATATGCTACCAGCGAGCGTGATGTCAGTGCTTCACATGAACTGTTCGAATCAAGCGAGGATAGTGATTTTGAATTTGAAGGATTCAGTGCTAACAGTGTTATAGACGAGGGACTGTGTGTAAATTTTCATTTCAATGAATAAAATTGATTCATTGCAGTTTTTTATTAAAAATTGTGAAATCGAACACCTATAAGTACGTTGAGATTACTTCAAATGTGTTAAAAATGAACTGAATTAATCCATTGATCGAAACTGTTGACTTCATTCAAATGTGATCTATGGCCCGAATGAAAATGCAGTAAGTTTGTAAACATGTATAATACCATGTATAATATAATATAAGGATTAGGGCTCCTTTTTCACTAACACTTCGATTTTTGACTCAGGTTGATGTATCAAAATGTTGGCACACATGGAGTCCTTAACCTGGTTGGAAATTTGAGAAAAGTTAGTTCAATTAAATAACTCATTCTCTCTCAGCCAAAATTAAAGCATCATGGGGAGAATTGATAAAAATACCTGTACACTCTGTAATGGGTATATCCGTATGTAATTAGCTGAAAAATATGTAATGAATCGCACGATTAGTGAGTGGGGAAAATTTTTTAGTCTGAAAAGCTCTTGAAGCTAGTTATGGTAGGGAGAGGAAGTGAAAATTAGTGTGCACTTTGTATGACTCCCAAATTCTTTCGTGTAGATGGTTGATTTCACTCTGTGTTTTTTTTGTTTTAACTGGGATGAGATTAAAATGAATTTTCTTTTTTTTTACAGATTTCCTGGGAAACCTATTGCCCGACATTCGGTAGCATCCCATGTAAAAATTGTAGAAAATTTAATATATAATGTAAAATTAATTAAAATGACTTTTTCATTATTTGGCTTCCAGTTATTGTAAAATTTGGGTTCCATAAAAGAAACAATTGAAAACTTCTTAATCAAAAAGAGGTCAATATCATAAAATTTGAATGTTCTTACAGTAAATTTGCAAAGATGACTGATTATTTGTCTTATGTTGGAAGAAATCACCCTACCATGGTGTTTCTTGATATGGTTTGCTTTCCAAATCTTAGAGACATTTTGAATTGCCTCCAGCAGCCCCATATGTTTACCCCAATCTATTGCAGAGATCTTCTTAGTCTTAGTGTTATTGAGAAACTATAAGTGCTATAAATAATATCATCATTTACTTTTTGCAACTTGTTTCATTGCATAGATTGCTCTTGGTACAAAGCAGCTAGCTATGAAATCGACTGGGCTAAGTGTATTGCTCAAAAGACTTCCCTTCTTACAGCATTCTCTTAGATTTGGACACAAGTCAATCTGCAGTATTTTCTTATGCATATAAAGCCAATTGACTGAGTCAGTTGCATCATTAGAATGGCCATCCAGTTGATCTAATCATTTCTGTCTGAAGTGATCATCTGATGTGCAGGTTTGACTATTTTCAGCTGGTATAAATGGAAAGCCAGATAGTGAAGGTGTCCATTGAAAATCTAGTTCTGAGGTTACTCAAGCAAATAACAGTGGCTAAGATCTTAACCATTGGTAGAGGTAAGGGGGAGGTAAGAAGGGGACCACTGTAATACCTATTGAAATAGGAACAATGGTGGTCATTAGGTATTCTATACACCCTGAAATTTGCTATCCTCCTCCCCACTCCTGAGACAATGACCTTAATCTGTCACAGATTGTAATGGACCAGAGTTTTCAGGGAAACAAAGCATTAAGGTCTTGCCTTGTGTCTAGGTGCAATGCACTGTCCCTAACAGAATGAGGGGCTAATGGAAGAAATGAAATTTTTAAAAATGTTCATATTGTATATAAAAAGTTGTTGCTTTGCATTATTGTCATCCTACCCTCAATTTCATTGGTGATGCATTCTACCATCTCTTACTCGACTCTTTAGGCCTGCAGAGATGGTTGATGTAAGGTAAGTTACATGGTGGCTGAACCTGTTGTGTCACCTGGAAGGTAACATGGTGCATGGGGCTCAGCTTTTCTGGGTTGTAGGAATGGAGCTTTAATGTTACTGCAACATATCATTTACCAACTGTCTGGTTATTTGTTTCCAGCTTCATTCCTGTTGTTGAAAATATTTGGGGTGTGTGTGATTCTTATGTTATACCTAAATCATTGGTCGTTCAAAACCTAAGATGGTGGACTGCAGCCCTCCACCCTTCCCTATTTAATGCTAGTTCCCTTACTTAGTGGTAGCTCTTCTTATGTGCTTTCCTCTTTATTTGGTACATGAACTAATTCCTGAGTGTTCTATGGTCTGCTTCTCTAATGGTCCATGCTTCTGATTCATAGTGCCATGCTCCACAGGAATGCTCTCACGTACTCTTTCCTACTTTGTTGCCCTATCTCCTTTGAACTTGGCAATTTTCTTTTTACTGTGAAAACTTTCTGAGCTTGGACTATTATTTACTTGATTTCCATTGTTCTTCCATCCCATGTTATGGTACTTCTGAGATAGCTTTGAAAATCCTAATCATTTCCTGCTACGGTTGAAGTGTCAGCTGCTAAGTGCAGCATATTTATTTCTTCTCTGCTAATCTGATTTCCATTCAGTTCTATTTCTTGTGCTTCTCTTATTGTCTCATCTGTACATGTTGTACAGTGCTGGTGAGAGGTTGCATCCTTGTCCTACTCTGTAGTTAATTTTAGATTTGCCTTCCATCTCTCATTCGTATTGTGATAACTTGCTTCCTATGCAGTGGGTAGATTATTCTTATTTTATACTCTGTTTTGAGTTTTTCTAATAGCCTAAACAAATTGTTTCACTCAACATTGGTGAAGGCTTTCTCCAGGCTCACGAATGCTACATACTATGACTTTATCTTATATATAGTTTTCTCTACCATTACTTTCAGGCAGGGTTTGGCCCAACAGGTACATCTGTATTTTCCAAATTGGTTTCCCGAGTGGATGCCTTCAATTTTCCTTTCCATCCTTCAGCTTATTACTTCCCAGGTAGAAATATTTTTTCTCTAACTGCTCTGAAACTGGTCTGTAATTGCTCTGAATGACAATATCTGATCTGGAAATGGTCTGTAATTGGACAACTGGTCTGAATTTTGAAGATATTTCAAGATCTTTCAAATCCAGACCTGAAACAGACCTCTTCCAGATCAGATATGAGCCTTTCAGAGTATTTACATACCAGTTTCAGAGCAATCACAGACCAAATATTTGTACCTGATTCGTGTAAGTATTTTTGGTGCATGTGGCTGGTGACTCGACATTCAGTGCCCATCACTTCTCTCCATCCTTGTCTTCTTGTGTATCACAATCATTATACTCCTTTGAAAGTCCTCTGGAAGTGTTCTGCCTTGGTAGCTATTCTTCATTATTTCATAGAGGTAGCCCTTGGCTTTACTGCTGAGCATTTTGATAATTTCTCCATTGATGATGTCTGCTCCAGGTGCTTTGTTTTTATTAAGGTCTTTTACTGCTCTATTGAATTCCCTCCTCAGTATGTGTGGGCCCTGGCTCTCTTGGACATGAATCTAGTCTTTTTATTAAGGTTTCTTCCAACAGCATTGGCCCTCTGTAGAGTTCTTCGATGTATTCCTTCCATCTTTACCCAATGTGTACTCCCTCTGTCAGTATACACCTGTTTGCATCATGCATGTTGCTTTTCGTTTTTCTCTCTTTGAAGTGTTTATTCACTAGCTTGTATGCAGTTTCAGCATTCCCCTTTGTCACAGTGCCTTCGTCATGATTTCATTGATTTCTTCGCAGCAGCTTTCTATCTATTCCTCCCTCGCCTTCTTGCATTCTCAATTGACTTGGTTCCTTTGCTTATTATAGAGGGTTACCTTACCTTCTTTTCTGGGGTTCTTGTATTTTATTCTTTCTTCTATTAGTTCCCTAAGCACTCTTGTTATCCATGGCTTCTTTGGGTTGGACCTTTAGCTCACCAGTTGCTCTTTTGCTACTTCTGCAATTGTCCCCTTCAGCTCATCCCGTTTTTCTTCGATGACCATTTCTGAGACCTATTACCTTGCTGAAAGCTGTGGTTTATCATTCCCTGCTCCCTTCTTCAGCCAGTATTTTCATGTCCCGTCTTGGTTAATGTACTATCTTTTATATTTTTGTATCGATGATGGGTCTGTGTGACTACTAGGCTATGATCTATGCTTAATAACCGTACCTGGCCGTTTAAATAGTATATGTACTGAAGAAGAATTTCTGTGACGCTGTCTTCTCCTTTGGAAGACAAAGCGTGTCTGTGGGCGGCATGAAGTTGGCAAGAGTCATCATAATGTCAAGTGTTGTCTTTTAATTTTCACCTGCAGTAGATGTGAAATTGTAACATTTCAATGTTAAATTTATGTTTGCTGAGCCAGTGGTACACATCTCTCCGTTCTCCGGCATTCTGACTTTCGTGAAGATTCGTGGGTTGTGGAAATTGTATTATCTTTATTTCTGAGGTAATGAGTGTTAGTGGGTGAGCTCAGATCTGACGAAATTTGTGTGCGGATGTGTAGATTTCAATTGAATTGAGCAAATGCTAATTAGTTGCTCAAATTAAGTACAATATTCAAAATTAGAAATTTGAATAAGGTCGAATTGATACATCAGGAAACTGCGATAGCTCGAATCCTGGCTGATTTCTGGAATGTACTATAAAATATTGGCATCTTGAGACTCTATAATTGACTCAAATGTGCTCGAAAAATTTCAAAATCTTCAGTCAAATTAGTGGATGAGACAGTTTGATAAAATTGAACGGTTGTTCAGTTTCCACCGTTACGGTGGTTACCATTCATTGACACCATCGATACACTCGATTACTATCGACATGTGTATGATGGCGGTAATCACGAACATGTCGGCTGATGTTTTTCGCGCCACGTTATCTCTTGCGGCTAGAACGAGTGTCTGTTGGCCTTTTGTGAAATTCAATTCCTCGAGTATTTCGCTGCGACTCGTTAGTGCTCCTGAGTAAATTTTGTGTCGTGTGTGTTCTTCTGGCTGAACGAAGGAGACATCTCAACGTACGTGGAGTGCCTTTTCCTTCTTCCTACTGTTCGAGAATTGGCTGAATCAGTGAGTGTAAGACACATTTTGTTAAGTGGGTACCTTCTCTCTATCATTCCCTGATATGAAAACCTCAGTTTCTGCTGAATTATTTTCATATCTCAGTAGTGACCTTCTCGTTTATTTGGTCTCACATACTCATTTAAATAATAATTTGAACCGTGTATTTGGCCGGCAGTAATATGTAGGCCTAATCCAAGGGAATCACAAGGACCGTTGCCTGCGCTATTAATAGGTAGGCTTCTATTTTACGTTTTGGCCGCATTCGAATCACTCCGCGGATATGTATGTAGTGATTGTCATGGGGTTTATCAAGGTCTAATGTTGGACCGTCTTTTCTTACCTCCTTTGTTCAAGTTCTTAACGTCCAAATCGTGATCCTCGAACCTTGTTTATGTCTGGAACCGCGTCATTTCCGTCAAGTAATGCAAATGGATGCTCTATTACGTTTTAACCATGGGATGCTGGCAGTTGGCTCAGTCTAATTGGGAAGTGTAGGCCCAACCCCTACTGACAATGTCTCTTCTTGCCAATATGCTTTTTGGCACTCAACGTATTGCAGTATAGCAGAATCAGTGTTACTGTTCAGAACAAGTGTTACACTGTTTGATATCGTACTACACCTTAAAATTGTATTCACAAAACAGTTTGGAGTCCATTGTACACTCTAAACAGTGAGTGCAATGTAGCTTGTACGAATTGCAGTGGGATAGCAGCAAATATCAATGGATTGTTGCTACCTAACCGAAATCTGTAGATTTCATCAAGTGCAGTGGTATTGATTAGAAAAATCCTTCTGAAGCTACCTCCCCACACTTAATTGGTAAGGTAGGTATATTCTGTTGAAAATGACATGCAAGTGTTGAAGCCAGACAGGGTTTAACAATACATTGTGTGGAAGGTTCAAAGATTATTTTATTCACTCTTTAAGATGAACTCGGAATTCTTCTATGTAAGCTTGCGTACCATTGAAGATCTACTGAACCTAGCAGAAATTAATGAAAGGGAAAAGAAATTCTTCTCTGGCTATATATTACTGGGCAACATATTTCCATTGTTATTAACGAGTGAATGTTCTCTTGATGGGTTTGGGAGATACCATCTGCCTAACATAAGAGTTCCCATACCTCTCTATGCTAAAATTCACCATACAATCAAATACACTAATGGCAGATTATCACAACCAAAACCAATCAGTTTTTTAAAGGTAAAATTATGGTTTTCCTTATGACTTCTGTCATTGATAAGTCTTAAGCTCTGCTGATTTTCGTTAGTATGGTTGTTGGTCCCACAGCTTACCTTTGTTTAGGTGACATAGCGTCTAATTCCAACAATATTGTTAATACAACAGGGTCCATTTGACCACAGTGGCATGTTAACATTTGACCCGGGCCAATTTTATTTGCTCTGAATTTTATGAATAACTATCTATACCAAAGAACAGTTCGATTACAATGACGTCCACATTCAAGTATTTCTAAGAAAGAAATTGTTCAGTAATACTTATTAGCTCATAATTTTCATGATTCGACTTCCTCTTAATTAGTTGGGATGCTATCAGTTGTGCTAATGACAGTCTCAGAACAACGATTTTCTTACCATCCTGGGCACAAGCTCTATGGTTAGGTCTCACCACTTTCAAATTCATACCATTCATGTTGTATCATGGACTGAATTCTACAGGACTTATTAGAGATGACAGGTTTGGCTAAATATTGGCTGGTTGTTTATTTTTTTGAGGTGACTAATGACTGTAAATATTTGCACCTTTTATGGTTGACTGATAAGGTAAGGTAATTCCTGAAACAGAAGAAGGGCAACCTGTTTTTGTTATTAGGGTACTCTTACAAACTGTCGAAGATTCCAAATTTAATGGCCTGGTCTGATGGATTGATGAGTAAATTCAATTTCTCCCTTTGTATTACCAGATTTGTGATTTGTATTTCATTGAAAATTGCTGTGGCTGGATTTTTGATGACTCTCATTTGAACCCAGGCTTGGAATGGAAAGCCACTCTTAATTTATGAACAATCCATTCTCCAGTTACTCATTGGCCCATTGTTGGAAGTGATAATATAGCAAATGGTAAAGCTTTGTGCAGATTTATGTTTACCTAATGATGTCAAAAAAGAAGTTTGCTTGAGTCAAAAGTACAGTTTCATGCTTCTCAAATAGGTGTTTGAGTCAATGAAGTCTAATATCTTACATGATATTCTTGACAAACTTGTTCAAGATGACTCCTTTGTATCGGAACTAGTTTTACTGTAGGAAATGAACAGGAAAAAATACATAGCATACTCTCAGCATTGACTTTCCTCAAATCTTGGATAATACCATTATTTCATAGCGTGAAATTCATGTCTTGCTTTTAAATTTTATCCATGCTCATATTTTAATTATGTCAGTTCCAATGTTAGTTTTGGATTTTTTCTATGCACATAGAAGGAATGAGGATTTATTGTATCATAGCTTACTCCCACATCACTAGTTGCTTTATTTTTGTCATGTATCATATTTCACTGCATAATCATTGCACCCTACTTTTTCTGTCCAAAAATTGGTTCACAACTTTTCATCGCATAATTGTTGCATGTTAATTCTGTTCGACTGCAGTAGGTAAATTTTCTCAAGTGTAGTAATGTTTACCATAATGTATTGGTGCTAATAATGAGTTAGCTTTTCATTTCAGGCCGGAAAAAGTACGGTACATATATGCTAAACAGGAAGAAAATAGTGTCGATTTGTAGTCTTAAATTTTGATGCATTGCATTTTATGTAGGCCTACCATTCATGAGATCCTAGCTTTGCAATAAAGGCAGTTATGTACGTAATAAATGACCTATGTATAACTAATACCGGCGCAATTTTATTATTTTATTTCCCCTTGTAATGGTAGCACTCTACTTTTCGCGAAAACAATTGGCATAAATTCTGCGAAAATTATGCGGTGAAATACAGTATTTGAAAATAGGAGACAAGTATTTTGTGGGTGAAATGGCCCTTGTGTGGTGCCCTACCTTGGAATAAGTTTCTTTCCTTGTTTTTCTTCTATTTTTCTCATGGGTAATCCATTGAAGTCTCTCTCTTGAATCAGTCTTTAAATCTCATTTATTGCTGTTTCCTTGCTGGTCTTGTGGGTTGAATTAATTGCAGCAGGAAATATATATTCAAAGAAATAACTATGTTTACGCATTGGATGCATGTAAACATTTTGGTGTTGCATCAAAGGACACTGCAGATTATATTTTATGCTCTTTTCCTCATTTTTATGAGGATGTCAGATTTATTCACTACTCCTTGATGTGTGGGATTGCTGACTGATTTCCTTTCCTTAGGGCTTTCTACTTGGGGATGGCTTGAAGAAAGTAGCATGGATAAAAACTTTTCGTGTGAGAGTTTGATTGTTATATCATGAATTGATTGTGGCGATTTCACAGGGTCATTGATAGTTTTTTCAATCTAATATTATTAATTTTGAGACATGGAAAACCATGGGTATTACATTCATTTTGAGATTTGAACTCCCAAAATCCTTAAAAATGATAGTTACAATGCAGGCAAATTAATTTCTCAGTTACCTGAACACAATTTTGCTTCTGATTTTCATATTTTTGGTATTTTTTCGTCATCCTTGATATGTACTTGGGGAAGGCTCCTCAGCCATAAAATCTTGGCTAGGCCACTGCATACGTGTTATATCAAATAAATATGCTCCCAACATAGCCACTCTATTAGCTGTTAAATGCTTTCTGTTCTCTATCAACAGTTTTTAACAAAATATGCAATTTTCATTTGTATTTTTTTTACTAAAGTAATGACATATCATTGAAAAGCTAAAATGTGTATGAGTTGCCACTTGCTTATGCTTTTTGGATGAGATTTAAGCAAACTTATCTGGGCACAATTCCAACTGGTCACAGTTACCTAAGGGGTTAAGGGGGAAAAATAAGGGAAAAAGGTTAATCTCACTCCAGCGACCAGCTTATTCTAAGCACATATGGCTTCACCAAGTGGCTTTTGTAGTTGATAATCTTCATTGCTGACTTGCTAAAAGTCGATTTCATTTCATTTATTTATTTCTGTCCACAGACTCTAGTTACATACACTACTTATTATCTTACTAGTTACATTCACTCAACGACACCAACATGGATGTAGTATGCCATGAGTCAAAATGGTAATGTATACAAGAAAACACTACCTTACCTTTGGCTATTAGTAAAAAAATCAATATTGCATTAGAGATAACCACAGGCCACACTCACGTTCCCTGCCAGTGTTCCTCTATTGAGAAGTTTTTGCCACTTCAGTAGTGAGTGACACTAACCAGTTACCCTTGAATGAGGTATTTAGGGAGATATTTATCAAGGGAATTTATGTGTGGAAATTTATGAAAGGGTAGGACAGGCCATTGCTCTTGTTTTGCAGACATCTTCTCATTCAACGTGAACTGCCCAGGAGGATTTTACATGCATCCAGACTTTAAAAATCTGAAATTCTCCATTTTTTCATAAGCTCGGTTTCCTAGGTAATGGAATAGGCAGCAAATCCCATGGTATTTGTGGGGAATGAGCTGTCCTGGTATCCCAAAGCTTGTGGTTTTGTGTCTCATGTTGAGTTTGTCTTTAGCATTTTTCTCAGGATTATGGTCTTTGTTTAGATTACACCATGTTACCTTAATAGTCAGGGAACTCAAAAATTTTGATCATTTGAAAGCTCCTGCAATATATAGTAAAAGAAGGTAGCACAAAGACCCTGTATTGTGTATTAAGAATAGGCATAAATGGAGTCCTCATTTTTTGGTCTCTCTGCATTCATTTTCAGCAATACATTGCCCAAAGCAGGAGTGTTGAGAAAAGATCTGTGAAAGCTCCATCCACCCTGTGGAAAATTCAGGTTGAAATGAGTTGGATCCAACTCGCATGTTTTAATCTGTTTTTGTCTCACCCCATCTTTTTATTCCAACTTGTTTGAACTCTGTTGTGGCCCATTTGCTTTGGTCTTAACTTGTTCAATTAACTTGTTCTATATTGTATGAACTCCATTCATGTGGACGATTGGCAACTTTTTTCATATTGTATCAACTCATTTCAACTGTAACGAAAGATGCTCGTTTGAACTTTGATTATCTCGTTTTAACTAACATGTGAATAAAGAGTTTCACCTTACTCTTACTTGTGTTATGTAGGAAGGAATGTTATGCTTAGGATACAAAAGGATGTTTGTTAAAAAAAGTCTCGAGACCTAGAGCATGAGTTTGCATGTCGAGGCCATATTTATGGCCCTTTCATTATGAATGACTCGTGATCAGAAGCAGCATATAAGCTATCCTATTGGGCAACATACAGTGTATAGAGAACCATAAATTGGGACCAGCGGTCAATTACATTTGATATTCATCAAATCATGAAGAGGGGATATTTATGAGGTGTTTATATTTCAGAAAGTTGGTTATTGTGGAAACAAGTGAACTTGAGGATTTTGAGATTAGGGTTATATATTATAAGGATGGGTTTAGGGATTAGGTAGTACACCGCTGGAGCCAAGAATGAATTTTTTTATAAAGATGAGCTCTTTTGGGAAAAATGTAATTCGTATAACTAAAAAGCCATTTAAAGTAAGAATACTTCCACATGGAACTAGTATTACGGTAGTCTCAATTTACTAGTTTATTAGGGTGCAGATTAACTCACTTCGGTGTACTAGGATGGATATTATTGATATTTCCCTTGTAAAACCTAATCTCAAATTCATTTGTGCCTATGCCAATGGATGAATTCATTTGTTAACTTATGTCTTAACATTAGTTGATAGACATGGGTTTCCACTCCATGTAATGTGTTGTTCTCTATATACGGAAGCGTGTATGCAAGTTATTTGGTTTCTTACCATGCTTTCTTTGAAGTTATATAATTTTGATACTGTCTGATATTTTTGCTGTTGATCAATACATACTTACCTTTACTTATTTGCCTGTCCTCTGCGTACCAGTGAAAAAATTTGACGAACAATCCAGCATTGATATCTAAGTATAAATGCTGACGTATATGTATACCAATACTTTTTTATTAATATTAAACATAGTTTTATTTCAAAATGTATAAATAATCAGATGAACCAAGTAACTGTATGTATTTATTCAAAAGAGCTTAATTTGTTTAGGATCCATAGCATTTAACAACATATAAGACATGGATTTTAGGCTTAGAGTCACTGTGCAATACAAAAGAATACAAAGTTAGTTACAGTCATTTTTTTCTATTCACTAACCAGATAATGCAATTAGGGCCAATTTTCATTTGTTTTAAATATCATTTATTGCACTTTCTTTTGGTATATTTAGATCTGCATACAATTTGGACAAGCCACATACTGCTAAATGGAAAATTAATTATTTTCCACCTCAGTCAAATGAATGCAAAACAAGTAAGTGCTTGCAAGAAAACAACTTTTTGCATTCCTGTATATAAAACATGATAGTAAAGCTCTTGTGAGTCTTTACCACCTGGTTAGATAAAACAACATTATAAATAAGTACATTAAATAATGCAATTAAGTAACAAAAACGACACCAATAATGGTTTCAAACTATTTACATAACCCTTATCTCTATTGGCAAAGGGTGATAATAATTATCTGAATAATTTTCTGCTGTAAACACAGCACTGAATAAGTTACTCAGTTCATCAAACAACACAAAAAATACACATATCGCTTTAAATAGTCTCTTAAATGGAATCACTAGCAAATATTTTCAGTCTTCATTTATGGAAGAGTAAGTAAAGGTGATGATGCATTATTTGGTTCCTTATTGTAAATGCCTTAGAGAACAACTTGATGTCATTGGTGCTCTGGTGGACTGAGAATTAATGTGCTATCACTCCTGCTGCCTGAGAGCAACAAACAATCACTTGGAAGGGGCTACATAAACTTAAAAGTGGTTCTACTATCAACTCAAATGTTGTCTTTCAATGGGCATGAACCGATGTTGAGTCCTAAATGCTCTAAACAGTGATTTTTCAGCCTTCATTCACTAAAAATTTCACTTTCAGGTGTTAATTAGTTTTATTCTATTCCTGGAGCTAAATATTTATCACTCTTCTCCTGTAGTTTACCTACGAATATGATGAAGCTGGTTACTTAAGATTTCATGTTTAATTTAAACGTTTTTACTTGATATAAACAAAACTATATTCTGTCCTACTAGATGATAGTGATCAATGATTGAAGATATGCCTGGCACAATCTAGGATGAAAGTCACTTTTCTGAATCGGCGGCAGAAGTCTCCGGAATCATGCCTTGAGGCTGCTTCCCACAAAAGCTGTAAATTGTAAACATGATTTGGAGTGACTATATATCAATTCTTCTCTTTCTTACCCATTTTCTAAATGAGAGAATATAAATGTTATGCTATTAATAGGCAGGTACTTACCAGTTCACCAGAAACATCTTTCTCTACCATGAATTTAATGCGTCACCAACTATAAGTATATTTCCAATGCTCTTCACTCCCGGGTGTCACAGAACCTGCAACCATGCCTTGCATTAGTAGCAAGAATGTGCAGATCATAATCGAATACCTGTTAAGATAAGTATGAGGTAATGAGTGGAATATGCATCTTTACAGTATGCATTAATACGATGGGTCTAAGTCTTCATGCCCAAATTTTATTTATGCCCAATTAACGATAACCAGGTGTACTTAGCCTTTTGGGTTCCATGCTTTTTACAAGGAGTTCATGCTATTTGAAATACTTAAATTAATTGGTTAGTGTACGTATCATAATTGATGGCAGAGCATATCCACTTACTTTATCAGAAGAAACTTTTGTACAAAACATTTTAAAACGGATTTAATGAAATGCTGGTAAAACCCCTGAATTGGGTGATGTATACAAGTTGATTAGCGACTAATATTTAGAGCAGCAGTTCCAAAACTTTTTCAGCCATGGAGCCCCTTTTCAAGGCAATAGTTTCTTGTAGAGCCTCATGGAATATTTCCATTAATTCTATATTTTTTGAGGCATTGTACTCACTATAAATACATGGAGTTATGAATAATAAGGTTTTATATATTAATAAAGAAGACTGTAGTATAAAATGCTTTATAGAAATTGCAATTTAGTTTTAGTGATGTTTGTCTTCTTCGTAACTGCTGTGGACAGAGCCCCTGAAAATCACTCCCAGAGGCCCAAGGGCTCCCTGGAGCACATTTTGGGAAACCCTGACTTAGAGAATTGAAACTATTTCAGGGTATTGGCATTGTATGCATGTGATGCTTCCTCACTCTAGGATTATTATAGGACAAGGTTGATAAAGGTAATTTATGCACTTTTAAGCATCCTGATAATGATTGCTGTGCAGTCGAAACCTGGGTCGGAAATAAACTTTTAAGTCTGGAATATACTACGAAATTTTTTCGTTTTGTCTTCGAAATTTTTCCACAAAGTTAATTCAATTTTATTCAAACATCAATTTTATTGCTGATAAAGGTTTCAATTTTTTCCTTTCATCTGATTTTAAATTCTACGCGCTGGTGAAATTCAAGCTCAGGACTTGTTTAGAAACTCTTAAAACAGGCAAGAGGAATGTGTTGAAAACTTTGGTAATTTTTGAATGAGAAAAACTTGTCCTGGAAGACTGAAGTACATTTTTATTTGTGGTTCAGAATTAGGCAATTTTCCTAGATTGGATTATGTGGCCCCTCTGTTTGATTTTGCATCAAAAGCACTTCCTTTTAGCCCTTTGTTTATAGTGTTACTTTTTTGAATAAGTACTACCTTCTTAAAATGAAGTGCCAAGCTAAGGGTGATAGTCTTTTTGGATACTACATTTTCACCAAAGAAGCATGAGCATGGCTGGAATTCATATAAGAGTGGGCAGGACACCCACCCATCCATTGCTGTAGATTTCTGTAAGGAGGGGGGCTGGAGATTATCCTGGCTCTGTAGCAAATTTGGTATGAAATCTTGTCCAGGGGCAGGCCACTTTCCTCCCATCCCTCCCTCAGGCTAGAAGATATTTTCTCTTTCCCTTCAGTGGTTCAGATGAATTATTATCAGCCAGATTTTTCATTTAGTGTTTTGAAACCATTGATAAAGAGGAAGCCTATCTTAATGTTCTCTGGTGTGAATTTACATTCAACAGTCCTGTCAGCAATTGTTAGCCAGGCTTGGTGAAATCCCTGGAAGGTTTGTTTAGGGCTGTCAGAGTAGAAATGAAAGATTGTTATAATTTTAGCTGGTTTCCTGGTGGCCTGATTCCTGTAACTGTAAACCTCCTGGGTTATCTGGATACCAGAAACTTTGGGGTAATAGGTAATTTGGTAATGAATATTGGTGGCCGGCTGCTTTCATTTATTAACTTGTTTCCGGTTAATATGAAAGCTAATTTGCAACAGCCAAAGAAGCATTGAGTGAGTGACAGGAGGGAGACTTACTATTTGAAATATTGTCATGATTACAGGTAATTTAAGTAACTCAGATGTAGCCATTACCAGTGATCAGATTAGTTGTAATAGATTACTTCCCTACATAATTTTCAGGAGCTCCTGAATATGTCAGCCTGCTGGCAGCTAAAAAAGTTATTTTATAGGGTTAGTTAAAACATTTGCATTTTTTGCAGATGTTTGAGCATGTATAACCATACTAGGTTTTCGTGGAACACCTTTTAACTCCCCCTGTTACACTGATGGGTTTAGGCTATAACTTTTTATAGGCTCTGGTTTGGCCACTTGTCCTGGAGGCTCCTTTGTGTTGCAGTTTGTTGCAGTGACTTGAGCAGATGTAGCTCTCTGTGCATAATTCTTAGGAACTCAATTGAGTAACAATTACTTTGGGAGTAGAATACCAACAGAATTAATATTTGAAAAATTGTCATGATCACAGGTAATTAAATAACTCAGATGTAACCGTTACCGGTGATCAGATTAGTTGAAATAGATTACTTCCCAATGTAATTCTCGGGAGCCTTAGAGCAACAATTACTAAAATGCAGTGATTGGAAAAGAATAGTTTTTAAAATTACTTAAAAATATAAAGACACGGGGCAAATTTAACTCAAATGTAATCGTTACCGGGCATTGGTCTATCTATTTGCAATAGATAATTTCCCATACGTATGTTTCCATCACAGACGTAATGGCCAGGGGCCATGCTTACCCTCGTCGTCACACGATCCGAAGTGTTTGGTGCTGATGACGAATCCCGTGGCGCATGCGTCCTTCAGCATCTGGCACCACGAGTCGTACGTTTGATCGTTGGATCCGCAGAGGGGTCCCCAGCTGCTCCACCCCCGCCCGTTGTGACCGCCACCGCCCGCGCCGGCCTTCCTGGACAGCGTCGCGTTCCTGCCGTTCTCGTTGGGAGGCGCGCTGGAGTTGGCGTGCGACGGCGCCGCGGTCGTCCGCCGATTGTTCCTTGGGCACCGCTGGTTGCAAGTGACACAGCGCGGGCGACCGCTCAGCGGCTCCGTCAGGCACGACTGACCCTCACGGCAGTGGACTGTGCGGCAAGTGGCGGCCTCTAGAATGTGCGAATTGGAAGCCAGTAAAGAGTTAGATGGATGACTGATTAAGGTAGTTACAGCCAGGGGCGATCCCAGGAATTTATTTCGGGGGGGGAGGCTACCTTAGTGATCGGAGTGTTCCATGTTGTATTTGATAACTACATTCGGTTGTTAAAATTGTTCTGTAAAACCGTTAATTTTCGGGGGGGGGTGTATACCCCCCCCTGGGATCGCCCCTGGTTACAGCCATAGAGTAAATTTTATATACAACGCTCATCGAACGCCCAAAAACCGTTCATATTTTTGAAGTCGTTCCGAAAGGAAAACCTAGATGGCGAGGGAAGAATTTTTTGACGAGGGGGAAGAATTAGCACGTTCCACAATCCTGAAAATTAATACAGCGCTATACGGTTTAAATACATGTGTTCTGAAGTAGAAAGAGATTCTAAGCTTAGTGGTGACAATAGTTTGTCGATTTTGTTCATAATATGAGTATAAAAAATATTTCCTTGAAAATCGGCTTGTAACTTGGCTCTTCCGAGTTGAACAATTTTATCCATACTTGTTAACTATACTTTGTGTTCAACTAAGTTTCATACTTAATTACTGTATGTTAGAGTGAAATATCATTTTACCTAGAAATCAATGGATTTGGTCTTATTCTATAGAAAAAGGTCTCACCCTTCCAAAGATACAAAAATATTAGCCCCTTACCGGACGACTTTCAGAGATTTTTGACGAATTATACCAGTCCTTTTACATGGGAAATGGTATTTACATGAACCACAGAGTGACTTTATTTGAAAATGAAGAATTCCTAACTCTTAGATCTCGTCAAAAAATTATCTGTGTGTAGTTTGTATGTTTTATCGACTATTTTTGAAAATAAATCATTGTAACCGCCGAAATTTTTTTAATATCATAAAAAATACTGTCGTTGTGAAGAAGTTTTAAACGTCCCGCGTGATAAAAATGAGTCAAGTGAAAGATATACATAGAAAGTTTAATTTAATCACTTAGAATTTTAGTCATATGAAAGTAGATATATTTTTGCACCGTTAATAGTGCAATATTTAATTCACTATGGCTGAAATGAAAAAGTATGATTCGAATATGGTCTCCATTATGACTGGGGACTATCTCTCTCAAACTACCTTAAGACGCGTCCACGCTGGTCTATTAAAATTAGTGCCAAATGCGTTCGCCGCGAGGATTTTCGGCGCAAATGGAAAATTATTTTCTCAGAAATATTTACGCCGCCTGGCCTGCGTCCTATCAGGTTGACAGAGTGGACGAGCATACATTCGTGTGGTAATAGTGTCTACTCCATCCATCCCCTAGCCAGGTAACACCTAGGGGTCTCCTACGCTGAGCGATTCATAAACCTTACCCGGGTAACACCCAGCCAGGGGACGCCTGGGTAAGAGATTTGGCAACATTCCCACGGAAAAATACATAAGAACGGGTCCGCTGAATGGTTCTCGATGCTCATTTTTCACCGTAACTAAGCACTCTATAAACAATAATATAGTGTACTGTTACACCATGTTGATGAAAAATGATAAAAGGAATATGAGAGAATGTTTACAATATTGCTTAAATATTTATGCAATATGGATGGTGAGGAATATGAGGGTGGTTCAATAAGTACCCGTGTTTGTAAACTGAAGATGTTACTATGGAAATTTGTTGATATTATCGTGTACTGCCATTAGTACAGTAGTGTCAATTCGTCCCACGCGTGGGCAGCAGTACTTCGTTATGGGAGCTTTGGGTAAGCTTCATGCCTTACCCAGAAAATCGGCGGCCTGGGGGAGGGTTTGGGGACGGCAGTCCCCTGGGCAACGACTATGAATACCATTTCTGAGCCAAGGGGTTCCCCCACACCTGGGGGACACCCAGGTAACGACTATGAATACGGCCCTGAGTGTGGCGCAAATCCATTGTTGTTCGTCGAAAAGCCGACTCTGTCCGAAGCGTCTGCGTTGAATGTGGCAAAAAATATTTCGTGCATTTACCCATCAACATTAACATAAATTCCCGCGTGCGAACGGAAATTTTTGTTATGTCGCATTGGCCGCGAATTTTTAAGAGATGTGGACGCGAATTTAAGTATCTTAAGGCTTTTCCTTTGCTCGAATTTTAATTTTTTTCATGGAAACTCAATGAAGGAATAAGTCGAGCTGAAGAAATTTATTTTTGGAATATCCTTCAAAAGACGCCGTTAGTCCACCCAATCGCACTTCTCCGGTGACGGCATTTCTCATCCTTTCTCGTAAATAAACGAACAACAATGGCTGTAACCGTGAGGATAATCTTGAAAAAAATCAGAACAAACGCCAAATAGGGTTTTGTAAAACTTATAAGTTTTGCCTTTAACTAACAAAGTTTTGTTAATTCATGAGCATTATGGAAAAGTTTTACAAAGTTAAGGCTGAAACTATTGAACCAAAATAGGTTTGATACAAATTTTCTCAAACAATCGATCAGTAAGTTGTGCGCGCATTACCCTTAGATTCCAGTACTTTTCATGATTTGGCCCAAAAATCTTTTCCGGACTCCAACGCGGTACCTTAACGAATGTTTCCGAAGATCAGACCTAGCCCAATGAATTTCTCATGCCCAAAACGCTCAGTGTATCGCCTCATCAAACTCGTTGGGGTCGCTTCTTAAGTAAATTTTACATGCATACGTTAAGCTCTTTTTACATATCCTAAACAATGACATCTATGAAATTATTTATGTGGGGAAAAGCCGGCAATATAACGTCGAATGGATCAAAAACTTGGGGCAGCTACTTCCTCCACAAGAACTAGGATTGGTAGGTCTCCAGTTGCTGTCTTTCCGTACCTTGGTGACACTAATTTCTCTTCCTTTCTGATCCCCACAGACGGTCTATATTCTGTGTGTGAACTCCGGTGTCATACGATTACCTTCGATGGATGCCTACTACAA
Source organism: Ceriagrion tenellum (assembly GCA_963169105.1). Lineage (NCBI taxonomy): Eukaryota > Metazoa > Arthropoda > Insecta > Odonata > Coenagrionidae > Ceriagrion > Ceriagrion tenellum. Next base: position 47,164,902 of record OY720642.1, read on the forward strand.
GCCTCCGCGTGCTTTATTGTCCGTGGTGCATTTTAAAGACTTTGGCTGGGCGTTGGGCTCTCTATCCCTCTCTCTCGGAGCTTTTAAAACCGCGAGGAATGAGAAAGTCCGACCGACCGTGCAGACGCAATTAAGAGTTATCTCCGCGACGATCTGCATTAAGGAAATCGCACTCAACAGCGCACAATCGTACGTCTTCCCGTGTAGAATGTAAACCTAGAAAGACGATAAAGACGAGAGACCTTTCATGGTAGCTTGGGAGTTGGTATATCGTCGTTGGCGATCTTTTCAACTCCGACACGTAAGTAAATAAGAGAGCTTTATAGAGGTTATGGTCTCTCATGTTAGGTGGTCGTATTCCCTGCTTTTATATGTTTCTCGTCGTCTCGTGTTGCATCAGCCGTCGCGCCGTGATACCATAAGGTTCAATGACCAAGTCGATGTGTCCGGGCCCTAGTACAGTAGGAGAGAGACCGGTGAGATTCGTATTGTGTGCACGATCCAAGTCATGAATGAACTCGTTTCCATTTTTGTTTTCATTTTGTTTTTTCCTTTTTTCTATTAACAAAGAAACAATACAGACTGATATTTCTATCGTAGCCGCCGAGATGTAGAGGCCGCAACACTATCATCCCTATTTGTTAAGCGTGTAATTGGACGGTCCTCTGATGAAAAAATAAAAGAGAGGTGCTACTTCGCTCTGGTTAGGCCACACCTCGAATACGCCGCGAGCATTTGGGACCCTGGTGAGATAGATTTAACCAAAAAAATTAATAAAATACGAATAAAAGCAGCACGCTTCGTTAAAAAGTGCTACGAGCGAACATATAATGCCTCACAACTTTTAGAGGGATTAAAGTGGGAGCCCCTAGAGACTCGGATGCTCACGCTAGGCTTAGGTTGCTTGAGAAATTCAGAACTGGTGTGTTTTAGAGCGACACAGAATATTATCATGGCGCCTCACTACATCTCTAGGTCTGACAGAAGCGATTAAATATGAGAGGTACATTTCCGAACTAATTGCAACAAGAATCCATTCTTTCCGCGTACAATAGGCCACCACAATAAAAACTGAGCTCCACTAAATATACTCGCTTAATACACGTCACCATTTCACCTGCTAAAACCTTACATCTTTATACGGGCGGCGGCTCGCAGGGTAGTATGTAGATGTAGATTTGCGTTAAATACTCCTACGAAAAGCGTGGGATGCGCGTTTGCTGTGATCTTCTTATGGCGAGGTTCCGTGAAGTTAGGCAAGTATGTCCAGCCCTTAGTTCGTGCTCCAGCCACATGCCCCATTTGAAGTGCTGTTTTACCTATATTAACAATGTATTGCTCCAATGGGAAAGGATGAGCGTCCTGTTAGCGAAGAATATACGACAAATCATTGGAAAACTTTTGATAAATACGTAGCCGTTTTGATAATCACATTCTTGATAGATTATTATCTTCTGAAACCAAATTGGATGTGGTCATTCTACGTCAGATCAGCAGTGAGTTGACCCTTGGTGTCTTCGATTCGAACCAAACTTTTTGTGTGGGTTTCTTCTAGTATTGTATAAAAAAGAGTAGAAGTGTTTTCGGTAAAAAAAAATTTTTAGCAGATCTAGAGACGATCAAAGTTTCGAGCATTTTGCGCTTAGACCTTTTTTTCTTTTTGCTATATTTCCTAAACGAAAATAGCTAGAGAAACTGTTGACATCTCATTTTGCTTGAAAAAGAATGTGCAGCAACAGTGTGTGATCAGTTTTGTGAATGGACAACATTTTGTTAAAATTGTTTAAATTTAAAATGTTTTAATGTTAATTACGGATAGATGTATAATGCGGACGTCCAGAAATCTCTCAAACGAAAACGAAACTTGCACGCAAAAATGAAGGACGCCCATCAGGATCTACCCGACATGGACCTTAAGAAAATATGGGATAAATATACAGAGGTAAAACATCAGCAAGAGCTGCCTTGAGGAAGGCATTAATGGAATTCAAAAGTAAATTATTAGGTGAATTTTTGGAGGAAAACCCGAAGGCTTTTTGGTCTTACGTGAGTAAGGTTCAAGGGAATAAATCTACAGTATCGTCACTAAAAACAGTCTGGGAGAATGAGATCGCGATACATTAGAAAAAGCGAATATCGCTAACATTTTTTTTCAAAGCGTCTATACTTCATGCCATCAGAATAATACCGCTATATTATGGCAGCTCAAATTATGAAGTATTATTGGAATATGGTCGCCATTATGTCTAGGTAAATGTCTTGCGCAAGTATCTTTTAGAGGGGTTAAGGTGGGAGCCCCTTGAGACTCAGAGGCTACACGCTAGGCATAGGCTGCTTGAGAAATTCAGACCAGGGGGGCTATTCTGTTTTTACTTACGGTATCATAACGCGGTGATATAACGGCGTTTTTTTAACGCTAGCGTAGCGCCACACGCGATTCTGATTCTTCTGACGTTGCGACATTTGCGACAATACGATAAATAAGCGTTGGATACGCTAAAATGGCGCTAGATTCGAAAAGCAGAATTGCATTGTCACGAAGCTACTCACTATTTTACCGTATGGCCGCGGCGCTATGGCGTTATGAAGAAACAGAATCGCTCCCCTGGTGTGTTTCAGAGTGACACACAGGATATTATCACGACGCCCCACTACATCTCTGGGGCTGAAAGAAGCGATAAAATAAGAGAGATACACTGCCGAACAGATGGGTACAAAAACTCGTTCTTTCCGGGAACAAAATGCGACCACAATAAAAACTGAGCTCCACTTAATATAATTCCTTAATACACGTCACCATTTCTCCTCCCAAAACCTTATCCCTTAGATATTTGTACGGCTGGTGTCCTAACACCCCCTGCCACACGGCGGCTCACAGGGTAGCATGTTGATGTATCTTAATATGTACCTTCCATACTTTACATCATTAGGCAGCCCTAAATACTGTGCCGAGTCTGTTTAGTTTATGCATTTTTTGACTGATGGCTGCACTGAGTCCCCTCGTAGTACTTTCTACATTTCCTTCACTCTTATTTCTTCTCTGCCGACCAAACAGCGTACCTGGCGGTCTTTCTTTGTACTTTTTCTCTTATTTGAGGATGTTTTTTTCCTCTCTCCCAGTCTGCTCTTTCATGTATCGGAGGGAGATAAAAACTCATGAATGAGTCTCCACTCAGGAGTGGACTGGGAAGGAGGGGGGAGTGTGGGAGAATGTCTGTGAGTGTCGGGAGGTTTTTATTTCTTCCTCCAACTCCCACCTCCTCTTCCTCAGTCGTCGTCGACTTCTTATTTCCTGTGAAATCGACTCGCACGCTGACGCTCTCACATGTCTGCGGAGCTGAAAAAAACACCTCCGGGGCGTCGACAGTGAGTCAAAAGGCTGGCGTCAACCGCAATGTGCCAGCCGACGTGGACGAAGAAGGCTGCGGACGTTGATTGAAAAGGTGATCGGGGGGGTTGGCGGGGGGAGAGCGAACTGGTTGGTCGGTAGGGGAAAGGGGAGGTTGAAGAAATCAGTACGCCAATGAGGGAGCGTGTCTACGGTATAGTCTAGGGACATGGGCGTAGCCAGGAGGAGGCAGGACGAGACATTTCATACCAAATCTGCTTATACGGAGCTATACAGGGCGATGTCCTGTCCCCCCTAACAGAAATCCTTGCTACTCCCATGTGTAGGGATGCCTACTTTTCAATCAGTAATTCATTTACGTGTGATCAATTATAATCGGAAAGCAACAGATCTTATTCAAAAATCTTCGGGGCTAGGAGGCAGAACTAAAATTTGTGCAGGTGAACGAAGAGAACTTTGCTTGTCACGTGATTTCACAGAGCTAGTCGGAGTACATCGGGCCCATTGGGCGGCGAGGCAATCGGAGCGGTTGTCTACCCTGCTAATAAATTCCTTAGAAGCTGTTCTGTAGAACGTAAGGCATTCTGCAGACATTGACTGCAGAGGCATTCTTCAGAACTAGTTCCTTTTCTAAGGATCTGCACGGAACATGAGAGCCTGACTACAGAACACTTGTTCTGTAGAGAGATTTTCTGCAGAGCAAAATAACTCCTTACAAGCTGTTCTGTAGAACTTAATCAACTCTACGGAAATATGTGAGGTTTCCTTGAGCTTGTAAGGAGTTCTACAGAGCGTCAAAGGACTTCTGTAGAACGTCGTAGGGAATCCTGCAGAACATCTTAAGGAATTCCGCAGAACGTACTAAGGTATTCTGCAGAACGTCGTAGGGAGTTCCGTGAAATGGAGTTTCAATACTTTAAGGAATATCTACAGAACTTAAAGAAATTCTATAGAAGTATTTATAAGGAAACTATACAGAATTTTTTAGCAGGGTAGACCCAAAAGTATTAACTTATCCCTTTGACTAAATGGAATAGCGTGATATAAATGATATTTGTATATAATTAATTTACCATAATTCTGACTTGTTTATTATAAAAATGTGTAATACTAATAAGTATAAAATCATGAGTTGGATCAATAACTATAGGTACACAATATTGATTAATAGCAAATCATACAATAATGACTGGTCTTAAATAGTACTGTGGCAGGTCAAATATAATTCAAGAGGTTTCCTGTGTCCTAACTTAAGGGACACCCTTATGGTCGCAGCGTGCTCAGGACTCGAAATAGATTTCAGCATACTGCCACTCGCGGATACGGAAATTTTGTTCTCGGATATGCTTCTATTATCTTCTTTCAAAGTCTTGGGGCTAGAAGGCAGGACCAAAATTTGTGGGGGTGAGCGAAGAGAAATCCTTTCGAAACATAACTTTCCCAGAGCCAAATGGGGTACAGTAGGCATGGAGTAGAGCCTCGAAAATACAGTTGCTTTATGTGAACTTCCTACTCGGCATGCTGTGTTGCCAAACCTCATCAACACTGGGCCTCTTTCATTGTGGGCCACGGGGTTTTCCTGGCTGATGGATATTAATCTCGGCAACGCCGTGCTGGAATCCCCCTATCAATGGCAGTTCCCTGTCCCCAGGTAGCGGAAGCCTTCGAATAGTTGCGGACTATCGCGAAAGCCGCCTGCCCTCACAAATTTTAGGCCTTCTTCCTAGACCCCAAGACATTTGAAAATGAATTCAGATAACACTAATTTCGTAACTTACTCAGTATTGCCCTGACCAGAGCTTAGCGACGAACAAATAAAGAGCAAGCAAACGGAACGAGGGCGTTTTGAGCCTTCCGAAATGTTTATTGAAGCAAACGACTCCTTGCTTTGCTTATTGATCAAAGTAGCATCATCTACTTCATTTTGATGATTGAGTTTTTTATTATTGTTATTTACCATTTCTGGGTTTCGCTCGCGACACCAGCGATTTACCTCTGTAAAATGACAGTGGTAGGAACGACAGATTACCATGATCTGCACATGCATTCACTCAACGATATCAGGCTATCGTCGTACGTACGACATGTATCGCGATCGTACGGAGCCATTCACACAGAAGTTGGCTCCTAACTAATCGATTTATATCGTTTCGACTACAATGTCCGACTCCATTTGGAAGGCCGATCGTGTCTTCGCATACTTGCCGTGAATCTTGCAATTTTTGGATTTGCTAATCATACTAAACCCGTGACCAAAACAAAACTAACATATAATATGTAAGGTATTCTTGAAAATATGAATACTTAAAGACCCTTAAATCCGTTCCATATATGTCGTATTTGAGGCGGCTTCCCTTTTAAACGAACGATTTCCACTCGTACTACTAAAAAGTTGGTCGATAATCGCCTCCATATTCCATTATTGTGTATATTAGTATTTGTACTCGCATAGGCAAGAGCGGGTGCTAACGTGGGGGTTACATGGCGTAAGTTGCGCCGTTGAAATTTTTTGGGGAGGAAACATTGAAAATTATTTTAATGACAAAGGCGGAAAAATAAATAAAATAGCATTTAAATATCTGGACGACGAGATTGACAAGCGAATGTGGGGCATTCTAAGTATTATTTTGGGGCAGAGGGAGGGGGTTATATTTGGAACAATTTTTTCATGAAAGAAGGAAATAAGTAAAATATTATTGATAAAAAGATGGACAGGATTTTTGGGATAATGATAAAGATTTTTGGTCTAGTTTGTAGTTACTTCCCTCTCTTAAATATTACCTTTTAATGATACTCTTATTTAAATTTATTTATCATTCAAATTTAAAACAAGGAAGCCGGAAGGAATAACTGAATTTTAGGGGGGAAGTAGGAATTTGTGGAAGGTTTGCCCTATAGCTTTTATGAGGGATCGGCACCCCTGGGCCGGAGCCACCGTTAAGATAGTCGGAGCACAAATCATTAGTCGTGCACATTTCAATAACCTTTTAAGTAGATCGAAAAAATATTCTTGGACTACGCGTCACTTAATTACATCAATTTACACGTTTGAAATACGTGTTTTTAGTATACATGGTACGAATATTGAATGGGGATCGGGTTGCTGTGGTGGCAAGAGTACTGGCTAACCATACGGACTGTCAGGGCTCAAATCCCTGCAGTGGAGGATGTTTTTTCAGAGAAAACTCGATTCCTCCTTGAGTGCTTTGTGGAGGGCACTTCAAGTAAAAGTACTCCGTCTGTCGGATGAGACGTTAAACCGTGGTCCCTTTCGTTAAGTGCAGGCTAATGCCAACGCCGGGTTTCTGTCCACCCTTTCTCCCTTACCTATCCCCTTTGGCGCAGATGACCTTAGCTGTCGGTCGCCTCCCCAAAAATACAATCCATTCAACGAGTATTATATTTTAAAATGTTCGTCTAATTTAAAGCACTGTTATGCCTTTGGTTTACGGAGCGGAATTAGAAATATAAGGAAAAATTCAATTATATATTCAACGGTTTCCGGCGAGATATTGTGGAACATCATCGTGTATTTTAAAAGAAAAAAAACCTTGTAATGTCCACTCGGTTATTAAACTATACAACGCGTTTCGACGCTTAAATCGTCATCGTCAGATACAATACCTTTCATATCATTGTACCTGATGATGATGTTTTAAGGGTCGAAACGCGTTGTATAAATAAATAACCGAGTGGATATTACAAAGTTTTTTTTCTTTAATAATGAAAAAAATTAATGTAAATACGCGGAGGAAGGGTGAAAGGGGAAGAAGGAAAGAAAGAGAGGTGGAGGAGGAGGATGGGGGCGCGCAGAAGGAGGTAGAGGGAGAGACAGAGAGAGTGAGCGAGAGAGGGAATTGAAAGGCGGAACTGAAAGCATGTTGAGGTAGGAGATGGAAGAGGAGGTGATTGAGGGAGAATAAAAAAAGGTCTTCGTTGAAAGACTTTTGGGAGGTGGGTGGGTTTGGACGGGTGGGGGTGGGAGAGGAGAACAGGGAAAGTTTGAGGGGTGGGGGCGAGGGGAGAAACGGGGTGGGGGGTTAAGGCGCGACGTTGATGAGGGAATTAGGAGGAGGAGGGGAGGGAAAGCGAAGGGGAGGAGGGGAAGGAAAAAGGCGTGGAAGGAGAGAGAGGGTTCTGGAGGTTTGGGGGAGGTAGGAAGGAAGGAAGGGATGGAGCAATTCTTCAAACGGAAGCCAGCCAGAACTAGCAAATTTCCCCATTGTTTCTTTCCAGGAAGCGAAATTTAGAAGGGGGGGCTACTCAATGGAACGGAACTTTGGATGCACTCGTGGAGAGAATTGCTGGGCTGTTCCACGTTAGATGTATAGTTGCCGCAAAAGCTTGTGGTAAAGACCTGCGCGGCAAGGAGTCTGTGAAATTGTAGGGGGTGAAGGGAAAGGAATAGAATAGAATAATCATTTATTTTACCCTGGGACAGGTCCCTTAGAGCAAGAATAAAAAAATACTATAATAATATAGCAGAGAAGTAATAAACAAATTAACATATTATTAAGTTCAAATCAAAAAATAAATAGAGCTAAAATACATACAATGAAAAAATACAAAAACGGCTACTCTCAATGAAAAACAATAATTTTTCATGTTAAACAGCTGAATTCGGAGATAGGTGAAAATACAATCAATATATAGATATATGGTACAAGATAAAAAACATAAACAGACCATGAGGAAAAAACAATTTTTGGCTAATAAAATAATAAAAAAAAATAATAATAATAAGGAAGTAGGGAAGAGAGGGAGGTAACAAAAGAGTGTGGCAGGAGAATCTATTTACTTCGTGATGTAATCAAGAACACTGCTTGGACTTTAGGCTGTTTTCTTAATCAAATGTCTTGGGGGCTAGGAGGAAGGCCTTAAATTATTGGGGGCGGGCGCCTTTCGTGCGAGTCCAGAATCGTTCCAAGGCCTCCGCTTCCAAGGGGCGGGGAACTGCCACTGAGAGGGAGGGCTCAAGCTCTAAGTTGCCGATTTTATTATCCCTCAGCCAGGAAAACCCTGTGAGAGTGGTAATGAGTTTGGCAGCTCATCAAGCATATTCATTAAGTTCACACAACGGATATCTGAGAGCAACTGGATTTTGAGGCTCTACTCCACGACTAATGAACCTTGAATGGCTCTGGGAAAGTCACGTGACGATCATCTTTCTCTTCGCTCACTCCCACAAATTTTAGTCCTGCCTCCTAGCCCCCAAGACATAGGGGAACATAATTGTGGCTCAATTTACCGTTGATTGGACTAGAGAGCCTATATCGAGCTAGGTCTCATTGGGATGAATCAGAACAGGAGTTGTAAGTTATCCTATTTCTCAACCCCATTCATTTTGACAGCCATTTGAAAGGCTCCACCCTGAGAAACCGTCCCATTTCGCAAAACTCTGAAAGTTCAGTAGCAAATGTTCCAAATTTTTCCACAGAGCGGCCCCAGGAACATTTGCTAGAGCATTACAGGTTGGTCGATATTTACTTTTGAAGGTGATCGATGACTGAACTGAATGGGTTGTTTGTTCGGTTTTCTTCCGAAAAAACCTTGCCATTGTGTTGAGAGCTGAATGATGATTGCGAAAAATTTGAGTTTATTTGGAGTTAAATGCGTACTAATGTCTTAGCATGATAAAGAAAATCGCCAAAATATCGGAGGTACCAGCAGAGGGAGAAATTACACCTTTTGAAGTAGTTTACCCGTATCCAATGCGGCTGGTCCCGCGGACATGTAACGCTAATTCAGCTTTTACGACGAGGAATGTTCTGAGATACGAGCAAATGAGGTAATGAATCGTTTGAGGGCTGCCATATGGGAAGCTCTCTTCAAGCAGCTATGAAAATAGTAAATAACATCCTGGTGAAATTCATACATGTTTTCATGTTAAGGACATCACATAGTTCCTTGTAATGGTCTCGGATCAAATTACGCAAACACCTTGTCACACCACAGAGCACAAATGATTTGGAAACCAAAAATAGCTGTGATAAATTTGAGCACCACACATCAGAACACGTTCGCGCCACTAACACTGAAATTATTCCCCAATCAATCTATATGTGGTGGTTTACCGGAAAACTGACTCCTTGCCAGTGGACAACCTCAGTATTAAGCACTCAAGCTAAATTTGGGATCATTCAAATGGCTATTAGCCCTGCGCCCCATTTAGGACGCCGGGATTATCATCTCCGAACCCTCAGTCAGTGATTGTTTACGGTTTCAGAGGTTCTTTGCCGGGACATTCATTACCCCTTATCAGCCGTATTTATCGGAAACTTCTGGCGGATTTGTTCTAGATTGCGTACGTGAGTGAGTGTTTGTGAGGTGTATTCCGAGACCTACCAGTATGTATCCTTAGCTAAGTTCTCCAAAAACTCCGAGAAGATAAGTGCACTGACTGGCCGATATGGAACTTGCGAAGAACATGGTGCATTGCGCAAATAATAATTCAGCCATCGTCGTCTTTAATCTAATTGTGCGTAGCCAGTCTGTGCCAAAGATAATAATGGCGAATGGCTAAGTAATAATGGCGAATTATTCTTGCATCGTGACGTATGAATGAAAAATGACTGGGTATGTTTAAACTAACTGCTAGTTTATTCTTTCGAAAGAGAGACATGACGAGCTCATCATTATTGGTCGTTAAATCCTAAGATTAGTTGACTGCAGCCTTCCACCCTTCCCAAACTATTGCTAAGTCCTTACTTGCTGGTAGCTCTTTCTACGTACACTTAGGGAAATAAATGAATTCCTGGGTCTTCTTCTGGGGACTTTTCCCTCTATTTTAACTTCAATTATGTTCTTCACCAACGCATTGCCTATGGGTGTTTTGAATCCATCTGGTTCTTCTTTTCTCTATTGTGTCCCATATGGTCCTTTCCTCTTCTACTCTTCCGTTAACTTCATCATTTCTTATTTTGTCCGTCCATTTTATCTTCAGCGTCCTCCTCCGGCACTAGGTATCAAAGGCTTCAAGTCTGTTCTGGTCGGCTTTTCACATCGTACATTCTTCGGATCCATAGAGTGCCACGCTCTAGACGAATGTTTTCACATAGTTTCCTGATTTGTCCTGTCTACTCTGTGCGCAGCAGTTGTATTTTTACCATGAACGCCTTCTTAGCTTGGGCTATTAGGACGGGCTATACGTGCATTATGTGGAAGGGTTTTGCATTCTTTGACCCCCACCCATGAATTCTAAGACCAATTCAGACTATATGACCTCTCTCCATCCCTCTTAATCTTTCATAAGTTAACTTGGTTTGTATTGGGATCCGTATTGATTTACTTTTTGATGAACGATTTTTTTCGCGATTCTGGCTACCATTTTTCTGAGGTGAATCTATCCTCTGACAAGTTTAAACTGAACTGCTTCCTTAATGCTGCTCTGACTTGTTCTCGCTTCCCTTTGCTCATCGCAACTCCTTACCATATTTTATCCTTCGAAATGTTGTTTCTTCGTCTACCTTTCGCTTTCGTTCTTTTGATCTTTCCTTTTCTAATTTTTTCTAAACTATTTTATTTTCTTTTTTTTTCTATTTTTTATTTCTATTTTCTTTTATTTCTTTTTTTTCTTTTTTCTTTTCTTTTTATTTCTAAACTAATTATTATTTCTAAACTTTATTTTTATTTCTAAACTATTTCTAAACTAACGCCCTTTACTCGTCACGATTTGAAGGGAAAATGAACGGAATTGCGATCGCTTTTCCTCGATGAAATGAGAATTGTGTAAAATGCCCTTGAGGTGCTTTTTGGGAGATTTTCCCCTTGTCCCTCTAGAACCATTGTTCAATTAAAAAAATAAATTTTAAGCAGTTGTAAGAAGCATGGAGTGAAAATTGAAACCTTAATGACGTAACAACTTTGTTTTAAATAGCCAAAGTTTTCAGTAACCAACCAAATACGCTTACATCATTCTTAAACTAACTTTTTTCCACGCCGTACGCTGGTAACGCCTTCACGACCGAAGATGTTTTTAGAATAATGTGAGAATTACCGCAGTGAGTAACTGATTTATTTTTTTAATAGTTGTAAATTAGTACAAAATACTCACTGTTAAATTTCTCTGTTAAAAAAAACTTTAAAAAAAATAAATAAAAAAAAAGTTAAAGACGAGATCTCTGCGTTAGGAATGCCTAGAGACCCTCAAGTCAGAGACTGGAAACCGACCATGTTGGTTTGGCCCACTCTGGTAGTTTAATTTAATGAATTATTTGATTGAGTATTGAGCTAAATAGGTTATTGTTATTTTAATTAATTTATTATATTAACTTGCTATGTATTAAATGTAATAAAACTTTTAATGAAATATAAAACTGGGTATTAAAGTGGAGGTTACGTTGTTACTGTTTTTTTAAGCAATGCTTACAATTTTTCATGTCTCGATTCATTCACAATGCGCGATTCTCATTGGCTCCGCCATATTTCGTGGCCCACCAATCATAAGTGGAACCTTTCCTGTCTCTGACTTGGGAATCTTTAGAAATACCTACTTCTTTAAAAAATTAAGTATTTCAACGTGCATAACCGCTGAATTTGCCTTGGAAAATGTCTATTTATTTTGGCAAACATCTCGGAAAGTTTCGCAGTAAGTGGATTATGTTGTATCACCTAAAGAAGGGTGAGATGGTTTTATTCACGACGAGGACAAATGCATTGGGTTTCACGTGAACTGATATCTCGCTCCAGCTACATTAAAAAGCATAATCTTCAGATTAATCGACCTATTTTAGTGAACTCTTTTTCTAAGCCATGTTAACCGACTGCATCGCAATTAGAATTTGATTTGACGTATTTCCTCCTTGATATACCTAGTAGTCTCAGGACAGAAACCGCAAGCCGTGTGCAGAAATGGCTCTTTTTCGCCGGGAAATTTTCACAAACTTGTCCAGAGGGAAACTCTTTTTGAGCGCGCACTAACGCAGGAAACAGTGAATTACATCGATAATATTACCCTGGAATTTTACTCTAGGCGTAAACTACCGAGTGACGATCATCTCTGAGGGAGAGGACCAGACAAGAACAAAGTGGCGGAACAAGTTCTCCTGCACCAATAATTATTGTTCGCAGACAGTCATTTGAATGAATATAGTCTGCACGGAATCCCACTCGGACTTTTCACTAATTACACATACCTTTCACGGGTTCTTTCAATATCAGACGTTGTCATAACGTCCCCCCCCCTCTCTCCCACTTTTTCACCCTCTGCCACACGTCGTTGCGAGTGCAGTGGCCTGCGGAAACAGAATGGGGAGAACGTGGAAGGCGCATATCTCTGATGCATCGGAAAATTATACATGCATGAGTTTATCACTGGCAATTTCCATATAATTTCGACACACCCACTTATTTACCGAGAGGAGGAGATTAGGCTGAGGCAGAGATGTCGTGAGACCACCGTCGGTCGGTTTTCCAGGAAAAATAGGAGTCACCTAATTATTCACGGTGGGCGTGTATCGTTCTGTTGAAGGCAGGAAGGAGGGGAAGGGATGACGAGGGTGGGGTGAGAGTGGGGGTGGGGGGGACAAGGGGAACGGGAGGCAGACTCACCTTGTCTCGCCTCTTACGAGTGGGAGCTTGATTCGATGCAGGGTTGGTTGATTTGTACGAATGGGTGTCGATGGTTTTATTATCGATGGTTCTATATCGATGTTTTCTCTACCTCGATCGAATTGGAAGGAAGTCTGCATACTAGTGTATTGTTTCTGCGACCGATCATTGGGTGCACAATTTATTTTATTCTCTTTAAAAAGTCTGTGAGAGTTTTTTCCAATTTCTCGGTAAATAAAGTCACTAACCTGTCCGGTGTCAGATCCTTCGTGTCCTCAGGTGTTGGTTCCATATCGCTCAGGTCTTCCACGATGCAATCTATCTGTTATAAGGTAGTGATACGGCAAGATAAATTATGGTTTTGTATCATTCGTAATGGTATTGTTTTTCGTATTGTTACTGTTTTCTGTATCCATCTCTATGACGGAGTTTGTTTTGATGCTGGATGATTGCTATTGTTGTCGCTTCTGTTCTGTACGCCATCAAAGATTAATAAAGTTATCTAAGTTATAAGGTTGGTAACTTCCATTGCCATAAAGAACCTACCACACTATCCATCTCCTCCCAGGTCTTCCGCTGGGTCGCTTTCCGTTCACCTGCAGGTTCTTCATTCCCCTCAAGACTTGCCCCTCGTCCCCTCTCATCACATGTCCAAACTACTGTAATCTTCGCTCTTATACTTCCTTCGAAGCATCAACTACCCCTCCCTGCTCTCTAAACCACTCATTCCTTACCCTGTTTCTCCTTGTCTCTCCCATAGTTCAATCGCAACATCCTCATTGCCACTACGTCCGATTTCTTTTCTTGCCTATTCTTCATGGTCCATACCTCACAACCGTAGATCAGGGCAGGTCTCACAACTGATTGTTTGTCGTGAATGAGTTATTTTATTTAATGGTGGATTCACTACCTTGATTTTCGTTCGATTTCTCTTAAAATCGCGGTGGAAAGACTGGCCTGGATGGTGTAGTGGTATGACAATTGAGAGATCCTGATTCGAATCCGGTCAAATGATTTTTCTAAGGTGGAATTCTTACCATTGGTGGATATACTCGCCGGGAAGTAAATACTCGTTCTCCAGTGTAGGTATGTATATCGATGTCTTTTTTCAGCCCGTCCCGCTACCTATAGGTCTTGCTGGTATTTGGACTGGAGAGTAGGAGTCAAGATACCGTGTGAAAGTGGTAGCATTTGTTGGTTTTCATATCCTAACTTAAGTGGATATTCGTGACCATGATTAAACTTGGTGAATTTTGGCCAAAATAATTTGGTACGCTACCCAAATTTCGTGCCGTAAAGTAATTTCGCACCACATCTTAATTTCGTACCGTTAATACGTACTACCTTGCAGTAATTTCATGCTGGTCTATAATTTTGTGCCATATTTTAATTTCGTCCCTAACAATTAGCGTGATGACATACCACACCGTGATTTCGTACCGTTTCGTGATTATGAATCATACCGTGATTTTGTAAATCAAAGTAATTTCGTACCGTACCGTAATTTCTTACAGCACCGATATTTCTTATCGTACCGTAATTTCGTACCGTACCTACTCTAATTTCGTGCCCTTCTGTAATTTCGCACCCCAGTTTATACATATATGTATCGTGCGTGCCATACGTGCCATGCGTGCGTATATACGTGCCATATCGTAATTTCGTACCGTTTTGTGATTTCGTATCTTACCGTGATTTGGATTCTTACCTTTATTTCGTACTGTACGAACCATAATTTCTTGTCGCACCGTTATTTCTTATCGTACTGTAATTTCGTACCGTGCCATAATATACAGTAGGGCGCGAAATTAAGGTGAGGTCCGAAATTACGGTACGATAAGAAATACCGGTGCGGTAGGAAATTATAGTACAGTACGAGATACAGTATAATATTGTATACAGTGCCATAATATAATAGCGTAAGTACGTGCCGTACCGTAATTTCGTACCGTGCCATAATATACAGTAGGGCGCGAAATTAAGGTGAGGTCCGAAATTACGGTACGATAAGAAATACCGGTGCGGTAGGAAATTATAGTACAGTACGAGATACAGTATAATATAATATACAGTGTCATAATATAATAGCGTAAGTACGTGCCGTACCGTAATTTCGTACCGTAATTTCGTACCGTAATTTCGTACCGTTTCGAATTTCGTATCTTACTGTGATTTTGTACCTTAACGTACTTTAACCTTAACGTACCTTAACGTACGCGGCAACACAGCACCGATTCGGCTAGGCGTTTCGCCTCACGGGACCTCTCACTTCGTCCATTATAAATATCACTCGATTTAAATTAAACGTGCTTATAGATGTTTTGGACAATAACATATTGGAAACGCTCAAGGCATGCCCATTGCAACGAGACCAAGAACGAAATCTCACGATGCCCCAGTTTTGAAATGCAACAATTATAAATAATTAATAATAACTTTAATTATATGAAACATACAAAGCTGAAACTCGCACAATCTATAGCAAACATGTCTATCCTCCATTTACATAAATATAGTTGTCATTGACGAACTTGTGTTTGAGTTACAAGGTGTCAACGTCGGAGCTTTTCCCGCGCGCCGTAAATAACCGGTACTTTTTACGTTATAACTGTAGTAAAAAATATAAAAATTTATCAAAAAATTCAAATTTGCCATAACATAACGTAGAAATGAATGAGAAAAATGATGGTGTCGTTAGGTTTTCTGTAAGTCTTTTCGATAACTTTTTATTTGTACCCAAACTCGAGTGCACATAATTTCTGCGCCGACAGTAGCATTAGATAGGGAAGGGTGGAGGGCTGCAGTCAACCAATCTGAGGATTGAGCGACCAACGATAATGACCGTAACTTCGCACACCACGGTACCTCTGTGCCACTATCGCTTGGCCTACACTACTGTGGAGTGGAATGAGGCTCGGCTTACTGCGAAAGCTTCCGCAGTGGTAAGGAAGGCTCCGAGGTCGTCCCGACAAGCGTGCAACTACAGTATGGAGCTCCTCCTGAGTGCCTCTCGCGTAGTGGTGGGGGATGTAGCACAACAGCGGGGAGAGGTATGGGTTTGCAGGAGAATAAGGGTGAAGGGCCCCCGTCGGGGTGTGTCGGCGGCGTCTGCGATCCGCGGTGAGTGATCTGAGATGGTCAGTCGATCAAGAGCGAACGCGGATTCCGCGCATCTTTCCTCGGCGCCAGATCCCGGGGGGCAGATACGTATGGCGGGGCGGGACCGCTCTCGGGGGCCGGTAAGGGAGGGAGTGAGTATGGGTGGGTAGGAGGACGGTTTGGACGTAGGGTGTGAGAGGGAGGAAACGAAGAGGAGGAGGGTGGGGCAGCAGCCGAGCATTATCCCCCCTCCCCCCTGTACCTCTTCCTTCCACCCCGCCCACCACGAGACGAGGTGAAGCAATCTCCTTATCTTACATCACCCCGCAGATACGCGGCGAGGTCCCGTCTCTCTTTTTCGCATAGGAACTTCCTCTTTTCTAACTCCCCCCACCTCGCTACCATCCCCTAGCCTTCCCCCTCTCCTCTTACTCCGCCCTCGTACGCATTCCACCCCTTCGAGCATATGCACGCTCGAGGCGCCCTCAGCGGAGAAAATTGACCCGAGAGCGAGATACATCTACATCTTACGCAGCGCCGTGCAAGCCACTGCTTGGGTGTGTGGCACGGGGTGATTCCACACCGGGCTCGTCCCAGTTTGAATCAGAATGCTGCGAACCAGAAACTCGAATACGTCGTGAGCATTTGCGACCCTGGTAAAATAGATTTAACCAAAAAATTAATAAAATACAAAGGAAAGCAGCGCGCTTTGTTAAAAAATGCTACGAGCGTACATATAGTGTCTCACAACTTTTAGAGGGATTAGGGTGGGAGTACCCTAGAGACCTGGAGGCTACACGCTAGGCTTAGGTTGCTTGATAAATTCAGAACTGATGTTTTTCAGAGCGACGTAGAGAATATTGTCATGACTCCTCACTACATCTCTAGGTCTGACAGACGCGATGAAATAAGAGAGATACACTGCCGAACAGATAGGTACAAAAACTCGTTCTTTCCGCGAACAATAAGCGACCACAATACAAATTGAGCTCCACTAAATACACTCCTATAATTCATGTCACCATTTCACCTCCAAAAAACTTACACCTTTACACGGCTGGTGACCTAAGACCCCCTGCCACACGCCCATACGGCGGCTCGCGGGGTATAATGTAGATGTAGATAAAGATGTAGAACCTCGCGAGTTTCCCCCGCCTGCTTGAGGCTGACCAAAATAGCCGGGCCCGATCCGATATATATTTTTTCTTAATTTGGTAATATACCAACACAATATATGCACTATAACGACATTAATACCATAAATGGAAAAAGTAAATTACATGAATTTAGTATGCTTCATCTGCATCTACATCTATGAAATACCGTGCTAGCCACCACTAGGGTGTGTGGCACGGGGTGATTCCACACCAGGCATGCAGCACTCATCCCCGTTCAAATCAGAACCGCGCACGTTCCTCCGAATGCCAGGCGAAGGCCAAAAGTAGCCAGGACAACGGTACGCAGTCAGACCAGAAACCAGGAGATTGATACGTCGAAGAACATGCTACCATGCAGTACACTACTCAAGATACAACTACTGGTTAGTATTATTAATGCGACAAATAAATAGCACTACAAGGACTATGACATGTAAGAGTATAGCATGCCGGAGATTGCATGAGAGGGCAGTGTCTACCGTTCATGTTAAGATATTTAGCACTACTGAAAAAACCTATTTAACCTAGTAAGTATCCTAGAGCTGATCTATCGCAACTGTTATGGTCCCTTATTATACGTGGAAATAGTGACATCTTAAATCCATCAGTGCTGCAGTCTATTTCATTAATATTATTCCTGTGATCGTTCCTACCATGATAGTTTAGCTCTAGCAAAATATTTTGAACGTCCGGCAAAAAGTAGTCTACGTCAAACTTACTTAAAATATTTAATCTATATTTCTCCCTCTGATCGAATAGAGGTTCCCACCCTAAATCCCTCAACAATTTTGTAAAACGATGAAATGTTTATCATAACAATTTTTAATAAATCTACAAATTCTAATAAATCTCATAACAATTATATTGAAAAGATAAAACTTGGTTAATTCCACACTAATTTATTCAAACCGACCCAGGTCATGTCAGGAGTACCAGCCCATAACAGTTTTTTAACAAATCTACAAATTCTAACAAATCTCATGAACAATAACGTTGTACTGAGGTAACTGGAAAAAATTGAACATCAGGCAATCTTCTAAATCAATATATCCGTAGCTCTTAAGGCTTACAATTGCACCTGAAGTTGCAGCAAGCTGCGAAATGCGTTGTATGTTTGCAATAAATAACTGTGGAAAAGTACAAAGCTTATTTTCAACATGGATTCGAATATAAAATACTTCCACGAAGTAACGCCTGAAGGTGTAAAGTTTACTTTAAAGGCGGGTTTTAACATCGGCGATTCCACGCAAAATCATCCAAATTCATGGCTCGACCGTCTTGGATTTTCACGATTTTTTGTCCATGGGATTAATAGAATGGGGAATGGTGATTTACGAAATATTAGCATTCTATAATTGCAAATGTCAATGTTATGACACTTAAAATATAAAAAAATTAGCGTAAAGCGCCTCAGTCCCGACTCAATCTCTAATAAATGACAATCTGGTCTATATGCACACTCGAGGCGCCCTCAGCGGAGAAAATTAACCCAAGAGCGAGATACATCTACATCTTACGAATCACCGTGCCACCGCTAGGGTGTGTGGCAAGGGGCGATTACGCACCGGTTACGCAGCGTTCGTCCCAGTTCGAATCAGAACCTCGCGAGTTTCCCCCGGCCGCTTGGAGCTGGCCAAGGGATGCCACATCGACTATGAAACATCGAGTAGTCCGATACATATATGTCGATTATCACCCGCTCGTCATCCGTCGGAAAGTCCCATGGAAATCCGCCCCTACCTTCACGTTAACCATCGTCACGAGTGTCGCCCCTCCACTCATCATTGTCATTGGTCGTTCAATCCTAATGCCTGAATCACACGATCATTCTTTCCGTCCCTTTTAAGGGATAGCTCCAATGATAGCTTTTCAGGGACCGTGACAATGATAGCTCGAGCTATCATTTTCTGAATCACACGGTCATTTTGGCCGTCCCTTTTTCCATCATTTTTTCCGTCCCTTTTCGCATCATTTCTGTGTTAACTACTCTCATTCCATTGAAAGCCGAACGTGGCGTTAGAGTCGCTCTTTGCGGCCGAGCACTCTGATTGGCTAAATGGTGGGGTCAGCGATGCCTCCATGGACGGAAAAAGGGACGTGCCCAGGGAAGTGGAAAAAGCTATAGGGATCCCTATCGCTGGAGCCATCCCTGACTTTGTTCGAGTCACACGATCATTTTCGAGCGGTCATTTGAGCTATCATTGGAGCTATCCCTTAAAAGGGGCGGAAAAAATGATCGTGTGATTCAGGCTTAAGATTGGTTGACTGCAGCCCTCCTCCTTTCCCTATCAAATTCTAGATCCCTTACTACCTGGTGGCTTTTCCTATGTATTTTCCTCTTTATTTGGTTGATAAACTTATTCCTGGGTCTGACCTTCCCTTCTATTTGACCTGCCATTATGTTCTTCACAAACCCTTTTTGCCTCAGAGTGCGTGTGTGAATCCATCTGTTCTTATTTTCTGTAGTGTTCCATTGTGTTCCTTCCTCTTCTACTCCTCTGTAAACATCATATCTTACTTAGTCTAGTTTGTCCTCAACATTGTCCTCCACCACCAGGTTTCTGGTCTGTTCTGGTCTGCTTTTCCCCTGGCCCGTGCTTCCGATCCATAGAGTGCCTTGCTCCTTACGAATGTTTTCAAATACTGTTTTCTATTTTGAGGTCCTATCTTCTTTAAACAGAGTAGTTGCATTTAACTAGGAAGGCTTTCTTAGCATTTTTCTCTTGATAGGCTATTTTTCTCTTGATGTCCGCTGTACTTCTTCCGTCCCACGTGATGGCACTTCCGAGATAGGTGAAGGAATCCACTTGCCCTAATTTTTCTCCTCTCAGGGAGAATTCTAAAGTCAGAATTATGTGAAATTCACAATGGAAAAGTCATTCACCTGGACTGGGAATCGAACCCAGATCCCTCGATTTCGCCCCGAGTGCTCTAACCAGGCGTCCTCTTCCACTGTGAATCTCTTGGGCGCTTTAAGGAGCAAGTTGTCCTCACAGGTACCGTGCATGTAATGCTAGAGGTTTGCGTATGCGAGCGCCAAGCGCCACTGTCCACGGGGTAAAGCCCAACTTTAAACACGATGGTTACTTTTTGAGATTTTCAAGGAACCACGGAACTAGCCGCGCAGTAACTTTAGCGGAGTCTCCCGTTATAGTTACTGCGCGGCTAGTTCCGTGGTTCTTTGAAAATTCTGCATTCAGCTTATCTCTTCCGCATACTGTGAGTTCAGTTTTCGTATTATTTATTTCCACGTTGTATTCTTTGAGAACTTGGCCCATTTTAATTAGGGACCTTCGAATATCATTGCGATTTCCTGTTATGACTGCTATATCGTCTGCGAAGTTTAGCATGTTTATTTCCTCTCCGTGAATCTCAATTCCGTTTAGGATTTCTCTTGCTTCTCTTATGACCTCATCCATGTACATTTTGAACAGTGCTGGTGAGAGGTTGCATCCTTGTCTTACTCCCTTTTTAATTTTGGCTTCTAATTGTCGTCCGTCTCTCATTCGTATTGTGACCACTTGTTTCTTGTATAGTTGGTAGATTATTCTTGTGTCATTGATTGTTTTTTTCCCTTCTCTCATATGACCGTTAAAACTAAGCCATTAATGTGCCTCTCTGCTCTTACCCTTCCTTCCTCAAAGCATTTATTTCTCGACCCGTCGCATACAGCCCTTCTTACACCTCCAGAGTCTTCTCCATCTAATGAATTGCTCTATGGGTGAAGACTTGAGGCGACGCAATCCGGATGCTTACTGCCTGTTCTGCGAGTTTTAAAGGAGGGAATATATGCCCACGAGGAAGATAAGTTCAAATGTGAGAAGAAAGGGGGATGTACAGACTCGGTTTCCTGGTATGAAAGGTATACATTTCCTCCTGAGTCATTTCCGCCGACGGAGGGCCAATGAAACGGCATACTGTCCCAATTAAGGGGAGAAAACTAGGATATTCTTTGATTGGGTTCTGTTCTTTAATGTTTGGCCCAAATACACGTCTGCCCCAAAAAATCGGTGGCTCAAATGACCGATATATATTGTTTTTCGAAGTAACACTTCCACATAGATCTGCACAGCTTCTCATTCAAACGCGAAATAATCCATTTATATTGTGATAATTGTTTCTAATTAACATTAAGTGTCGTAGTATTGAAAAGCAACATATTTAAATTGTAATCCGTCGAATACCACACCGATTGCGAAATGCATTAACTAAGAAAGAAAAGTTGAAATTAAATTTTTATATCAGTTCCATCACTGCCTTCATAACAATAGCCAAGGCATAACCAGACGCACTTAAGTAATGTAGTCCAAGAATTTTTTATCGACTCACTTGAATATTATTAAAATGCACGCTCAATGATCCACATATACCTCTCCAGCCACCTGCTGCGAGAGCTAATGAAACGGCATACTGTCCCAATCAGCAGCGCTGCGATGGCAGCTTAGTGCATCCGCGGTACTTACCCTGACCTATTGAGAAGGGGTAGACGACTTTTTGAGCTAGCTGATTGTTGTGTACACTTCGTGGTTCTTGTTTGTAATGGCGCATTAAAATTGAAAATCCCGCCACTGAGGGATGCTCACCAACGGTATTGTTTTGATCAATGACAATGCCCGCCCTCACACTGCGCATATGCCTCAACAACTTTTACAGAATTTACGCTGGGTACAATTCAACCTCCCTCCATACAGCCCGGACTAATCTCCTTGTGACTTCAATCATTTTTTGTACCTGAAATCGAGCATTGGTGGCAGGAGGTTCAACAGTGACGACGAAATCAAAGAACGTGTTGTTTCTTGGTTGACATCACAGGCGGCATCTTTTTATGAAGACGGAATGTAAAAGGTTTTACCGCGCTATTGTTAAGTGCTTACAAAGTGGCGGGAGTTGTGTAGAAATAATGTGTACAGTCCAAAGATTTTTTCACGATGAATTTTTCCTGAATATATAGTTATTTTCTTATACCTGGCAAACGGGACTTACTTTCTGGATGTAACTCGTATTTTATAATTGTTTAGACATGTTGACGTTTTGCATCGTTGAAAATTGAAAATTTGACGGTTTACATCGAATAAAATGACGTTAAAGCATATTTTTTCAAAATCGAGTCAGCCGATAATCCATGATGGCGTCGCTTCTAAGCCACGTAAGCCTAACTGTTCGACCTTTGCACGCCGGTTCCCTATTGGTCGTAGGTTTGAGTGTTCAACTGCTCTATAATCTTGGACGGACTCTGCCTTCGTAGGAGTAGCCACCCTGATTGGAGAAACTCGACTTTGTGCGTAGTGGAGGGTCATCATGCCTGGCAGGAGGACGGGCGGGACGAGGGATGGGCGGAAAATTGCGGCTTCGTGTCGACATCGGGTGAAGCCTATGGGATGCATTTTAATTCAAAGTTTGAGAAAGTGGATTCCTTTACATGCTCTCGAGTAAGAAGGCAACATTTCCTCCGCTTTGCCGTCACCCGATACGATCCGCTCGCTTAATTTTTCTCTTTCCAAGACTCTCCAAAATAGAGGTGTATGCCGGAGAGGAATCTTCCTACCACTTGAGTAAGTGAACGGACAAAAATATGAGATTTCTAAGTATGCAGACTGAACGTAATACACCTTGTCTGGTGATGGCAAATAACTGTACAAGAAATGGCTCGAGATTGGGTATTATGAGGATCTCCAAAGGATTATGGAGAGATAGTACCCTCATGTATGTAGAGGTGGTGGTGCAATTTGGAAGGCTTGGTATTGCTACGAAGGCTTCCGCGGGTTTCTTGTTTATCGGTATTTTTCGGGTTCTCCCCGCGTTGAATCATTTTTGTGGACGACCGTTCCGCCGGCATTCCAGTCGGCTTCATCAGGTCCTAATGAACAGGAGAATTGTCTGCCGCTATATATAGGGCTGTGATCCGTTAAATGTCCGTTGGGATTTAGTCCAGAGCGCTCTGATTGGCTGAGGAGTCGGACGGCCTTGGATTGTCCGTTTCAAAGTAGAGGAGAGCTGATAGCCATCCTCCCTGTTGAAGTTATTTGGATTCTTACCGGTTTCATCGCGGGGAGAAACCGAAAAATACGAAGGAGCCTAGGTATTATTTTTTAAATTGTAAAACTAATTAATCATTCTTTCTTCAAGATGGCGTAGGTCTCGGGATATAAAAGATTGTTATCAGCTCATCATCGCAAATGGTGTAGTTGCAATTTCAGGACCTCATGTGTACTTTTTTTTTTGGGAATTGAGCGTGTTTATTTTATAGAAGTTCTTCTTTTAACTATTGGGGCGGGTGCCCGCTGAAATTCAACGGGTAGATGAAAACAAAAATTTTTGCACGGAATTTGGAATATTTTTTATGTGTCGTGATAAATCTATATATGTACCGAGGAGGAGCCTTTAAATACCCATCGAGAGGTTGGGGTAATAAGTACCCCTATGAAAATTTTACGGTGCAGAGTACTCCTTGCAAATAACAATTGTGTAACTCGGAAAATTCTAATCTTTTGATTGTAAAATGGGTTCAAAGTAGCAAAAAGGAGCTGAAATAATAAATAAGGAATAATATTTTATTTGTCTGCAGACACAGGAAGGAAGAGAAGGATAGCCCTCCAGGGACACTTGAAGAGAGTGGATCAGATTAGACTGACATGAAGATTATTTTACTTCAATGACCCAAAAACCCAAAAACTCAAATGACGTGGATTATACAATTCAAGGTGGACCTAAAGTAAAGGAACATAACAGAGGAAAAGATAAGAAACTTTAGGAAAAGATAAAGAAGAATAGAGGTGGAATATGGATTGAGGAAATTAAAGAGAGACAGAAATAAAAAAATATTTAGTGCGTCCAAGATGAATACGCCGTTGGCAGTTAGAAATGCAGCCTATCAGTAGCACACGTCCTATACCGTTCGGGGAATAGAATCACGTGACCTTGGAATTTATGATGGGGGCCTTTGTTTAAATCATATGATCGTGAAAAAAAATTATTTCTTAGCCAAAACAGTATATTTCAGCTGTGCTATTATCTTACTCTAGAAAGATATATAGAACGGAAATCATGAAGACGCTACCCAGAAAAGAAAAATTGTGCTGTAGCTAAGGTGGATCTGTTCTCAAACTATTTTGTAACTGGATTGGAAGTGTACTCAAGACTGTACTTGAACTGAAACAAACAGTAAAGTTTGTCACATTACACAGCGTTTCTGCAGTACCATTATCGCCACAGTCCACTTAAAGACCCTTATACAACACAATTTCAGTACAGTTTTCACCACAGTACAGTTCCTGCACTGTGATGCAGCACATTTTCAGTACAGCCCTCTCCGCAGTTCAGTCTCTACATAACGTTTCCAGTGCAAATCATCCCTAACAATTAAACCACAGTGCAGCTCAGTGCAGATATGAGAAATGTAATTGTTGTAACTGCTGACTATTATGTAGTTATAGTATTATTATGTGAGGAGGTTCTGATACAGAGGGAATAATTATAAACCTAGGACTAAAAAGTGCTCATATTTGAACAAATGTCACGCTATATATTACCACATACCATTTGCTAAAATATCCTGTTAGAATTTATAGTACTTTCATGTAAATTTTTTTGCTGGTACTGGTAAACACTAACGAATCAGACACCGTCTGGACCTATGCGGAGGGTCGGTACTCTTGACGCATAACTTTACGACATTGCAAATTGTTATTATTTAATTAATCCTTGCCTAAGGTGTAAATGATGACAAAGCAATTGACCATATAACTACATTTGGAGCTCGCCCCTATGCTACGACTTTTTTCTTTCTACTATTCTCCGCTAGATGGCGTTGATGTTCCTAAAAGCCTTCCAATGAATCTCTCGAGGACAAGCGCACCTCCCTTCCCTCCCCGCGCCCGGCAAACATCGACATTCCCGACTTTGAATTGCCGAATTCTTACACGCCGAGTGAGAATAGACCACGGTTCGAAATGAATTCAAACTGGCCGCGCGACCATGAACCAGTCGACTACATAGACGCCGTTCGACAGTTCCAGAACTTCTTCAGTATGCATATGCTGTCTAGCGCGGGGGCGAGACCTCTAAATTATTACTCTATGATTTGGAGTGACTGTTTTCCCGAAAGTTACAAAAATGACTTTAGTTCCGCTAGATTAACCATTGGAACCACTGTGCACACTACTGTCCAGTACAGTTAGGAGGACTGTAACTGTATTGGCTGCTGAGTTTAGTTCTTTTTAAGTTTGTGTACAGTACACGCACTGTAGACATTTTTTCTGTCGGTATTTTACGCTGTCCGTGGATGGCGAGAATCGAAGAAATAATCACTGAACAGAACTCCGCCACCGACATCGTCGGAGACTCCGCCACCGGCCAAACAAACCGACGAGGTTTGTTTGGTGGGTGGCGCACAGGAACAGGATGGGACATTAAATCTCGAGAATGATCGCGGCGAAGGAAGTAGCCTCTTTCGCCCCCATAAATGGTGAGCTTTGAGATCCCATTCCCCCGCTATGCTCTCTGCCATCAAGTAATGAGACACTTAAAATCATAAACGTAAATTTCCACCGCCATTTCACGCGCGCGCACCCGGAAAATAAAAGAGGATGGAAAGATAAGTGTACACACAAAAAAGTAAATAGGAGGAATAAGAATTACTTTTCTGAAAAAAATGCCGATGTTTTAAAAGAGGGCTGAAGAGGAAAGTGCAAAGAAAAATCACGCGGAGGGAATGGAAATGGTTTCAATGGCCGGAGATGTATATAAATGTGTAAGCAAAAGAGGGAGATCCAGACGTTTTGACTCGAGTAGTAAGTGGAAGGTTCGGAGGAGGAGGAGGAGGGCATTCACATAAATCCCTGGACCGCGGCGAACGGGAATCACTTATCGGAGAGCATTTGCATTTCATTAGCTCTTGCAGACGGTAGTCTGCGATGTCTGCGTTTCCTGCTCTTTCCCCCCATCTTTATCCTCTTGCTTCTTCCGTTTCCTCCCTTGCTTAGGGAGGGATTACGATCGACGTTTCTTGACGTGACGGAAACGGATGGTGGCGTTCTCTAAGATTGGTGAGCTTTACCTAGTGGAGCCTATTAAAATGGCCGGCAATGTGATTCAATATCGATTGTGTTATTCCTTCCATATAGGTCTTCGCAACGTTCATAAATCCGCCATTGATGTGCTTATATTTCTGTATTCTCCATAAGCATAGCATAGGTTGTTCGATGTTTTTGTCGATTTGAAAGTGCATTTGTATTCAAAATGGCAACTAGTTCCGCACATTCGCAGGTTTTCTTGAGTGTGTTATGGCAGTAAATGCTCTAATTGCCTATTCATGGCAGACATGTAGTGGAAATGGTTGCGAAGACCTATATCGATGGAAGAATACAATCGATATCGAACGACCTTGCATGGCCGGATGTTTATGGCACGGTCAACTTACGTCGGGGGAACCTTGTCAAAGTTTTGACATTTCCGTTAAGCCACGTTGAAGGCGGAAATTCAAAAAAGGCTTTTTTTTCAATATTTACGACATATCATTTCCAGATGGTCCATCTTACTTTTCAACTTTACGATGAAACATAAATAGACGTCTGGAAGCATTATTTTCCTATATTCTTATGTATATTTTTGTAGTGAAATATACAATTTAATTGGCGCTTCGTTACTCTGTTCAAATTTGTTGGTAAATACTCTGAACAATTGGCGCTGATAGTCCTGTCTATCGTAATACACGCCTACCTGACTCAAAGATTAGCGATGACTGAACTGCCCGTTTCCGTGACGTCAGGAAACGTCGATCGTTATCCCTCCTTTCCTGCTACCTCCTCCTGCATCAATACGCTCCACTAGCTCCAACGACGGTGTGTGCTTTTTGAAAGTCACGGATGTGGCATTATGCCCTTCCTTCATTTTGTTTATTTCCTAATTTATTGAATGTTTTTATGTTAAAATGTAGCAATACAAAATGCTCTCGTCATAGTGGGCTTTAACACTCAGATACGATGTCACAAAGTTGCATTTATTCACGTGTATTTTTCTCTTCTTCATTTCTTAATCGCAGTATAAATGCTGATTACGAAAAGATCATGGGAGTGGTTGGTCAGATACTGGCCACTGCGTAAACGCACAACTATGCACATATGATTAATTTTCTTGGGGCAGAATATGTATACAAATTATCACAGATATCTCTAAAAAGTCTTTTCCTTGTGTCTGTCAAATGTATATGAAGCATAACTAGTCAGCGTATTTTATATATTAAGTAGATGATATATTAAGAAGATATGAATACTTGCTTCTTTTTTATCTAAAAAACATCTAGAGAAGATATTTTTAGTCAGTTCTGAATGCCTTAATAGGAATGTTAGGATAAAATGCATTTAACTCATTGAAGGGGTCAGATAACTACGGTTTAGGAAACCAAAAAGACCATTGTTTCACCGTGTTACGGCATTACTACCCAATTTGCTCTTCGAGGATGTAGCCTAGAAAAATAAGATATATATTCGTACTGTTTTACCTGTGCATACTTGTGTACAATTTAGTATTGTATGACGATCCCCGTGGGTTGTCTCTTTGACAGAAGTTATTGTTATTATCCCAGAATTTTAAATAACGTTTCGCACTAAGATACATTTTACTAATTTTTCGACGAAAACAAAATATTAACTGCCGGAAAACAAGATATTATATTCGAGTACTTTTCTCTTATAGATTTCTAGATTATAGATATGGAAGATATTAGAGACATGATATTTGGTAAATTTTCTGTCCTGTGAAGGATGCTGTGACCTCAGCATAAAGTAATACGTCTAATCTCTTAGACCTTACCCTTTTTAGTAACATAGTAATGATATTTACTCTTCCTTTCAACTAGAATTAAATTTACTGTTATAAAACAAGGAAATTAGTTAAGACATATGGTCCGTGTTTAGACTAACTTCAGCTAAACTTTTGCTGTATAATGAACAAGTTCATATAAATAATCATAGATTAGTCAAAAAATCAAATGCATCGCGTAAAATATATTAATTGTGTGGCAAATAGAACATGAAGATTAATCTTCATCAAGCTATTGGAATACGTACATACGCAATTAGAATAACATTTCAATATTATTAGTAGCTTGTAACCAATGTTAAATCAGCCTTAAATATTTATGAGACGAGTAGTTTGTAAAATATTATTTGGTATATATGTTGTACAACTTTGGAACGAAAAATATACGAAATATATATACGAAATATACCTCTTGTACACCGTTAAATTTGGTTTTGTCGTAGAGACCCAGATACATCTGCAAGATTAAACATATTATTGCAAAAAACTCTTGGATTTTAATTTGGATATTAAACATTTTTAATGCCGTGAAGCATCTCATTTTTCAGAGCGACACAGAGAATACTATCATGACTCCTCACTACATCTATTGGTCTAACAGATGCGATAATATAAGAAAGATACACTGCGGAACAGATAGGTACAAAAACTCGTTCTTTCCGCGCACAACAAGTGACCGCGATAAAAATTGAGCTCCACTAAATACACACTTATAATACATGTCACCATTGCATCTCCCAAAAACGTACTCTTTTCACGGCTGGTGGCCTAACACCCCCCCCTGCCACACGCCCATGTGGCGGCTCGCAGGGTATTATGTAGATGTATATTAAGTAAAGTATAAGTATCCTAAGCACAATAAACAAAGGAAAGGAGTGTCCATAGCCTCTTTTTTGTGGTATGTCTAATATTAGCTTGTAAAATCCTCTTATAATTTTAATAACTATCATCCTTAATGGTGGAATGCTAAATTCCTCGATTACGAGGGAAGGAGAAAATTGTAACAATTGAGTGTAGCTCAATCCCAACTCGCGAGCGTGGATCGACTATAGCGTATACCAGAAACGACGTTTAAAAAAATGCTACGATGTTTCAGCAATTAGAAGACAACAGAGTGGAATGGAAATCAGCTATCATGTAACCCGCGCGCAGTTTTGATCATTAGCGACGACCTCAGGTGAGCGGCCGAAGAAAATTAATTCCCTGTGGGTATCTCGATGCCTATTAGACATGCCGCGAAAGATCCAACGATTATCCCCGGCCGCGACAATCCGACTGAAAATTACATCCAAGAGCAGGAGAAACCTGCTAAGAGTATTTTATTCATATAAATTGTCCTTGGAAGGGCGTCCCTCGCAATTTATTTTCCTATTCCATATTCAAGGAAGAAAAAAATAGCAGTCCGGTGTCACACTTTTAAAGCTCCGTTGCCCAACTATGTCCCCGGCTCGCTATTCGCGAAATGCATGACGGGATTTTTAATGCAACACAAAAATGAAGGAGAGGGGGAAGGGCGGGTGGAGGAGGAAACAGTGCGTTTCTCCGATGAAGAAAGAAAATAATAATAATAAAAAAAGAAAAACTACGCGCGAGCCGTAATAAAAAAGAGAAACAAATGTACGAGTTCCTGCGTGATTCAACCCGCCGTAACCGAGCACGTACTCGCCGCCGCATCCTTGGACCTCCAAGAATCTCTGTCTCTTGCCTCACAATGGATGTGGACGTAAAGCAAGGGGAATATAGAAATAGTTTTATGCCCCCGGTCCGGTCCGTGTTTTCCCCTAGGCCGGGAGGGAGAGAGAGAGAGAGCTATTCGCTAAGTATTTTTCACTCCGGAATTCCATCACGGATTGGAGAGGGTTTGCAAAAAGAGAGAATGGTTTGAGCACTGTTGGGGGGAGAGCGGGAACACTCATGGAAGTTTATTCTATAGCGCAGCAGCCTTATAAGTATCTTGCAAGTAGTACAAGTCTCCTGCAAGTTTTAGGTCACTGAGAGCGATTTTTATGGACAGATATGGGTGAAACTTTAAGCGTCCTCATCAGTAATAAGCTATGTCTCTACTCTATGGCAATGTCTACTGATATGAGTATTTGTACAAAACTTTTAATATTCGTGTTACTTGAATGTATATCGACATTACTATTGTCAGAGGTGGCGCAAAGCATTTTTTTAAGGAATAAAATGTTACTTCAAGATTCAAGAAATTCGTTATTGCATTATGAGTCTATCAATAGGATTTTTAACGCCAATAACGGCTTTAAAATAGCTAAATTTTGATATTTTCGGCGCGAACTTGCTAATTTTTGAAAATTTTTATTTCGATATAAAAAATAACTTTTCTTCAAAAATTTCAAAAAAATTTTTTCGTTGAAGTTGTGAGTTCAGATTTATAAACAATCTACTTTCTGAACGCGTGCATCAATCTTACGTTACGATAGAAGTACAAATTTGAACGGACTTGATTTTTTGAAAAATGAAAATTCTAAATGTGTAAGCTTATAAAAAATAACTATTATATTAGTTGAAATATTTAGAGTATAAAAGATTTGTTTTACTGATACAAATCGAATAAAATTTAGTTAAGTCGCTAGCTACCAATAGAAAAAAAATATATAGAGCTTTGAAATTCGGTAATTGGGTGCACCCCTGGTTATCAAAAATCATTATTTTTTGCTAAAAAGACGGTGATTTATATTCAAATTAAATAATTACCATTGCTCTTTATTTATAATAGATACCTCTAAATAACCGCAGGTGTATACTAAAACACGGAGGTTCATGGCGGGAAATTTGAAAACTTATAAACATTTTAATGTTTAACTATATTCATGGTAAATCCTAATTTATTTTTGAGAAAAAATAACAAAATTGAGTAGGGGAGCAATGATTTTATGTTTATTAGGTCACTGCACAATATTTTTGTCAAATTCGTTGAGCGTGCGTCAAAAACATTCGATGAATCAGTTCAAGAATGTATTAAAAGTTCTGTAGAAACACTCATATATATTAATGTTTTTTTGAACATTCTACGACATCATTTAAAGCACAACCACCATTTCTCTCTATTCATCCACTAGCCTTCTGGCAACGGATTTTCTCTTATTGGCTTTTCTATGCCTTCTCTCCATTTTATTGTGGACCTTCCACTTTTTTTTCCTACATTTTGGATTCTATGTGGAAATTTGCCTTGGTAATCTCTCGTTCGTCATGCATTATGTGACCATACCAGACTGTTTTTTTTTGTATGTCATCGACCACTGTGTGGGTGACTCGCACTATATTTATTATTCTCTCATTAGTGACTGTTTCCTGTCTTGAAATACCCGCAGATCGCGTAAAGCAATCTTCTTATGTCTACCGATTCATTCATTCATTCATTGGTTGTTCAATCCTAAGATTTATTGACTCCAGACCTCCACCCATCCCTATCTGTGCCAGTTCCCTTACCTCGTGGTATCACTTCCTTTGTAATTTTCTCTTTGTTTGATCCATTAACTTATTCCATAGACTTATTCTAGAGTTAGCTGAAAATTAAGTTTATTTGCAGAAGATACAGTTGTCTACCGTGAAATAGGCGAAGAAGCGGACTTTGAAGCTCTGTCATCAGACCTTAACAACGTTCATTCGTGGTGCCAGGAGTGGGGGTTAGAATTTTATATCAGCAAATGCAACACAGTTCACTTCCTGCGAAAGTCATCACACAAATGCATACCTCTACTATGGGTGGGATAAACATAATATCTTCAGATATAGTAAAATATCTTGGAATTACCTTATCTTCTGATATATCGTGGGGATTACACACACAAAACATATGTGACACAGCATTTAAGGAACTAGGTTTTGTTAAACGTACAATAGGTAGGTCCTCGGACGAAAAATTCAAAGAGAGATGCTACTTCGCTCTGGTTAGGCCATACCTCGAATACGCCGCGAGCATTTGAGATCCTGGTAATAAAGATTTAACCAAAAAAATTTATGAAATACAGGGGAAAGCAGCGCACTTCGTTAAAAATTGCTACGAGCATACATATAGTGTCTCACTACTTTTAGATGGATTAAGGTGGGACTCGGGTTATAGACTCGGAGGCTACACGCTGGGCTTAGGTTGCTTGAGAAATTCAGAACTTATAGTTTTCAGAGCGACACAGAGGATATTATCATGACTCCTCACTACATCTCTAGGTCTGACAGATGCGATAAAATAGGAGAGATACACTGCCGAACAGATAGGTACAAAAACTCGTTTTTTCCGCGCACAATAAGCGATCACAATCAAAATTGAGCTCCACTAAATATACTCCTATTACACGTCACCATTTCATCTCCCAAAAACTTACTCTTTACACCGCTGGTGACCTAACACACAAGTGCCACACGCCCATGCGGAGGCTCGCAGGGTATTATGTAGATGTAGATTCCTGGGTCTTCCTCTGGGGACTTTTCCCTCTATTTTGTCTTCAATTGTGTTCCTCACATTCTCATTGTGTATCAGGGTGTGTCCAATCTGTCTTGCTCTTCTTTTCTCGTGTTTCATATGGTCCCCTCGTCTTCTATTCTTCTGTACACTTCATCAGTGCTAATTTTTCCGGTCCATTTTGTCTTCAGCATTCTCCTCCAGCACCAGGTTTCGGAGCCTGCTAGTCATTTGTGGTCCGCTTTTCCACTGGTCCATATTTGGTCGTATTTGTCTGGAAATCATGCTTTTTGCTAAATAATCTCCCATTTTTCTCCGAAATCAACAATAGAATATTTCCTTGACAACCAGAGATTTGATTTGCGAAGCAAGTTCACGCCTCTAGCATTAAAATATCACGTTTTCCTGCAGACCCGTGATATTACGTCGAAAGAAAGTATACAAGGAGGACCCAGAGTCCCAAGGGCCCCATGATAGGATGCTTCGGGGAGTAATCGATAAATTCAATGCATGTTTACAACTCTAATATTCAATGTCAACGCTCAGCGTGTTTACTACAACGAACACAGCGTACAAGATATGTTACGAACTCCTCAAATGACAATGCTGACAGTAATCTTCAAGCTTTGTGGTTTTCTTATTAAATAAGTACTATGTTTTTCACTCCAATTGAATTACAACATTCCGCTAGTAATTAGTAAAAATAATGAGAGTAAGTCTAAGTACACTTCGCCGAAGCTTTTCAAACTTTACATTTCCTCAACCGATAGATTACATGAATGGATGAATGAAGTCTGGCGCAGCCACCTTTTTAGCTTCTGATGGCTATCATCTGATCTGCTTTTCAATATTCCCTGCCTCTGGTTCATTCATTGCGACACTTCCTCCGCGCGCGGCTTTTCTTCCCGCAAGTCGTGGAGAAGTGGGTTGTGGGTAATTTACAAAGCTGCTCTCTTTCTCCCTCTCTCCCACTTCCGCTGGAGGGACCGATTCCGGAGGCGATTATGTACAGTGGGAGTGAAGTAGGGAGGGGCAGAGTCGTTCGGTCGGTCACTCTGGCATTCAGCGCATGGGCGTTTCTTTCGTCCTTTGTTTTTTTTGCTCTCTCTGCGTTTTTCTTGCTCTCCGCGACGCGGCGGAGGAAGGTACATAAGGAACGCATTTCCCTCTACAATGAGTGATTTTTTGGCGAGGCAATTTTCTCGAAAAGGAATTGTTAGGTGGAAAGACTGCCCTCTGTGGGCTGCCACCTGTTTGCTCGGAGGAAATGCTCGATGTGAGCGTGCGAGCTGTCGTTGGCATTTTATTTGATTAACGCAAGCATGAATATACATAAGGATTATTTACTCGTCGCCAAAAACTGTTGCCTAGAACTCCGTAAACAAACAACTTTGTGGATTGTGGCGCCTCCTAGAGGCGCAGTTCGGCAGTAAATGAACACGTCTTACTGGTTTTACTTACCAGTAATCATAATGCAGTGGATAAAAATGTGGTACCATACGCGGGATGTTATTACACACTTTTTGAATATCGTTCGATCTCTAATTTTGGGTCCTCGTAGACTCATCTCCTGTTTTGCAGCCTGGTACAAGGCAAGTTCTGTTTAAACAAGGCATTCTAAATTCTTTAATTAAGCCGAGCGGGCCTAATGCATTCAAATTAGAATCAGAGTCTGGCAACAGTCGGCAACTGCTCACGATGGTAGTTTCAGATGCCTCTTACATATTTCCATTGGTAGATATTTCCTCTCAAGCATTTACAAAGTAACTGTTAGGTCTAAAAAATTGCCAGCTATTATCACAGCATCAATTAGTTCATATCTCCTCGATTGTTATTGAATATCCACCGGTCTCACGTTATCAACAATGAACAAAGGCCATTTACGAGTCGACTGAGAAGACTTTTTTCTAAGTGGCGCCAAGGACTGAGTGAACTAAATGTGGAAAATTAGGCAACACGTTGACTAGGCAACCATTCCAAAAATTTGAATCCATTATGTATATTCATGAACGCAAGAATAAAGAGAGAACGGAATCCATGGTCTAAGGCCCAGTGAGAATACAGAACTGTGTTCAGTATTAAGCTAGTTCGAGCGAGATAGTTCACTACTCATCACGTTGGCCATTATTGAGTTGTAAATTTTAATTTCAAAGCTGTAGGAGACGCAAATTAAATTATGCATTATTAATGGCGCTATACTATAATTTTATATGACCGAAATTAGTAGTAATTACATAAAAATATCTACATTTATCTTTGATTTGACTCATTTTTTCGTGCGGTACGTATAAAACTCCTCAACTGAAGGTGTTTTGTGATCCTGAAAAAATTACTGCTGAGACAATATGATTTTTTTTCAGAAATCATCGAGAAAGCATTCAAAGCGCCCAGTATTAATTTTTTGACGAGGTATAGATGGTAGAAATTCATAATATTTTTAAAATTAGGTCTCTCGGTAGTGCATACACGTACCATTTCCCTTGTAAAAGAGCAGAGATTTTTCGCCGAAAATCTCGGATAGTAGTTGGGTAAGGGGCTTATATTATGGTATCTTTGAAGAGTGGGATATTTTTATTTAAAATTAAACCAAAATCATTAATTTCTAGGTGAAACGATATTTCGCTCAACCTACTTTAACACCAGAATTGAAGTAAGAGCAGAACTTATGGAGTAGGGCCTGAGTGCATTTATTTCCCTGCCACTCACCCTTTTGGTGGCTTGCTGGGTTTCTTGTAGATGCAGAATTCATAAATTCACCCATTTGTTTTTTGTTATACGGTGGTGAAACATGGGTATGTCAGGATAGACATAAGAGTAGACCAAACGCCGTGGGTATGAGTTATCTGAGGAGTGTTTGCGGCAGAAGTAAGATGGATAGGGTCAGGAATGAGTGGGTAATGAATGAATGTGGGTTAGATGTTCCAGAATGGACATATATGAAAGGAGCGTGCTTCGTTGGTTTGGCCATGTTGAGAGAATGGATGAGAGTCGAATTACGAAACAGATAGGTATATAAGAGTGAAATGAATGGTGCGAGTGGTAGAGGTAGGCCGAGAAAGTTGTGGTTGAATGTGGTTGAGGAAATTCTTAGGAGGAGGAATATTAGGAGTCTTAAGAACAGGAGGGCATGTATAAAGCAGTGCATGCGGGTAAATGAGGCAAAAGAGGTTTAAAAGGATAGGTCAGTATGGAGAAAATTATTGAAGCAGAGTTAGCTGTACAAGTATGTATGTATGAGTGAAAATTTGATGACTGTGCCTACCCCTGAAGGGTACGGCGTGATTGGTATGTATGCTTCCATATATAATTAGTGATCTCCTTCGCTCATGGCCATTTGTGACAAATGAAAGCTCAATATCGTGAGCTTTTTGATACATGTATAGGTAGGCATGAAGGTTATTTCATAAATTTCAATAAATTTTCGAGGCTATCATTTTTTGCCGTAAGTGACTTTTGCACGGAAAGTTCTCATTCTTATTTTTGCTTTGCTCATTCACATCTCGTGATATTTCTTCTCGATAAGTTAGGCGGTCACTTGGTCTATACCTGTGGTTGCTAAAGTGGGAGTTAACGTCCCTTTGGGGGCGGTGCTTAAATCTGGGGGGGGGGGGCGAAAAGAAGGAAGGGCAAGGGGCGCTGGAGGCAGGGCCCTGACCAAGGTTGTTCAATATCGATCGTGTTCTTCCTTCGATATAAGTGTTCGCAACGTATATAAATCCGCCATTAATGTGCTTATATTTTAGTATTCTCCATAAGCATAGTATAGGTTGTTCGACACTTTTGCTGATTTGGCAGTGTATTTGTTTTCAAAATGACAACTTATGCCTCATATTCCCAGGTTTTCTTGGGTGTTATGGCAGTGAATACTCAAATAGTACATAAATGGCGGACATGTGGTGGAAATGGTTGCGAAGACCTATATCGAAGGGAGATTACAATCGGTATCGAACGACCTTGGGTCCTGATTGAATGGTACCGGACAGAACTATGCCCACTAATTTTTCCCCCACTAAATGGAATCTGCAGGGCTACCAACAGTAACTGTTTTCCACGACGGAAAACCTTAATTTCTCCAAATCCCTGACGATATTTTAAAATGAAATTGCCAAAAGTTATTAAATATACCATCACCTATTAAATGTGACACTCGGAACTTCTAAGCACGACCTCATTTTGGAACTATTCTATTACGAACATAGGCTTAATCCTCCTCGAAAATAGTAATGTTTAAACGTTAATTTCTCCAAAACCCTGAAGATGTTTTCTAGTATAAAAGGTACTATACATATTCTTCCTGGGGTCAATAAATAAGCCACTCATTGGATTTTATATTAACATCGATTTAATCAAAATAGTTTTTACTTTATCCTTAAAATCTCCTGATCTAGTAGTATGGTGTACGATTTTTAACGCTTCTTCTACATCTACGAAATATCGTGCAATCCACCACTAGTATGTGTGGCATGGGGTGGTTCCACATCAGGCATGCAGCATTATTCCCAGCTGAGATAAGAACTGCGCACCTTCCCCCGGCCACTTGGCACAGGCCGACAGCGGTCTGGATAGCAGTGCGCGGCGAGACCAGAAACTAGGAGAGTGCTATGTAGACGAACATGCTACTATCCAGTACACTAGGTAAGATACAACTACTGTTTAGGATTATTAATGCAACTGATGAAAAGTACTACAAGGTACTAAAGCATGAAAACGCTAAATCACGCCGGAAATTTCATACGAGATTGGTTGTAAATGATGAGCTTAAGATGCAAGATGCACAAATGCAAAAGTTGCTCGACCTGATGAGGATCAAAATGCCATAGAACCGATTTTTCGATACTGTTATGGTCCCTTATTCTACGTGGAAAGACTGACATTCTAAATCTATGGGTTCTGTTGTCAATTTTTTTAACCTAATGCCTGTGATCGTTTCTACCATAATTGTTTGACTCTAGCAAAATATGTTGAACGCCCGGGGAAATAATAGTCTACATCTCACTCTCGTAAAAGATACATGCATTCATACATACATATCAATCACGCCGTTCCCTTCTTGGGTAGGCAGAACCAGAAAGTTTCACTCATAAATACATATTTGTACACCTAACTCTGCTTCTATAATTTCCTCCATACTGATGACTCCGTCCTTGCATACCTATGTTGCTTCATTTACCCCCATACATGCCCTCCTGTTTTTAAGACTCCTAATATTCATCCTCCTAAGAATTTCCTCAACCACATTCAACCACTACTTTCTCGGCCTACCTCTACCTCTCGCACCATTCATTTCACTCTTATATAACTATCTGTTTCGTAATTCGACTCTCATCCATTCTCTCAACATGGCCAAACCAACGAAGCACACTCCTTTTATATATGTCCATTACTGGAGCATCTGACCCACATTCATTTATCACCCACTCATTCCTGACCCTATGCATCCTACTTCTGCCGCGCACACTCCTCAGATAACTCATATCCTCGGCGTTTAGTCTACTCTTATACTTACCCTGACATACCCATGTTTCACTACCATACAACAGAGGGGGAGAAGTACACTTTTGATTCAATCTATATTTTTCCCTTCGATCAGATAGAGGTTCCCACCCTAATTTCCTCAACAATTATGTGACACTGCTGTTTGTCGTAATAATTTTTAATAGATATATCTGCTCTCCGGTGTATTCGATGTATATATGAAACTAGTCCTACTTACGGGCGGATGGTGGATAATGGTTTCTGGTTTGCGGAACCAAGAGGTGGATGGTTTGGAAAGTTTCGGAAACACTGCCCTATACTTGAACGGTCCATTCATTGCTAACGAAACATAGAAAAATCACGGCCTCTTCCTCCTTATGCGGGAATGGAGGTCTGTTGTGGGGGAGTCGTCTTGGCGAATGGACCCCGTCAACTGGCGCGTTTCCTTAATCATTTAGAAAGTCCCGACTAAAAGGTGGCTCCAGCATCAGGGTCACTTATTCCGGTCAGGTGTATTATCCAGTTACACCACCATGCCAGCTTCCTTCAAGGCGAATTTCGAGTGGGGGTATGCGAAATAGATGTGAACTAGACGGTTCGAATCCCGGTCAAGTCAAATGATTTTTTCGTGGCGAATTTCAACCCTTGGTAATAAATTTGTGATGGAGTACCTCAAAGTTAACGCGGATCACGTTTTATTCTGAATTGTATTACATTTTTTCTAATGATTTGTTTTAATTCAGTATGTCCCTTCCTGAATTTCTTATTTACGAAATCTTGCAATCCTTTCGGTTGAACGACTACCAACGCCTGGTAGTCCACGGCTCTGACCGATTTGATCACTTGGCCGCCTCGCTTGATTCCCACAACTAACTCTTCCCATGCCTCTCTCACCCTTTCCTAAGAACAAATGGACAAAAACACAAATTGTCAATGGAACCCCTTTCCCTATAACTGTGAATTTTAATGTTAACTCCTTAAATAATGAAAATAAAAGTGGAACTTTATGTGGTGCCTAAAATTAATTATAAATATGGTGAACGTTATAGGCAGTATATTCTCCCAAAAGTATTGAATAAATATTTTAGAGTTGAAGAATGAAAAGGAAGAAAATGTAACAAGTTTTAAAAAAATTGTGAAAAGGGTTCTACTGAGGCAAATGATAATGGAATTGTAAAAGACTATTTTTTATCAAGGTGCATAACTATTTTTATATTTTTGCCGTTATTTTTGCTGTTATTTTTTAGGAAGGTGCATTTCTGTTGATGTTTTCTTGAGTATATGAGCCTGAGCTGCTCTAGTTTGTTGGTAAAAGAAGGAAAAAATTATAGAATTATGTTTAATTTTTAATATGGCATTTGCCTGACGGAACATCGATGTTAAATCGTTGAAAAATAAATGAAATGAAACTCTATCCTGATTATCTCAGTCTCTTATAGAATTAATAATATTAGCAGTGGCTTGGTGGGATTCCTTCGTGATGAATGATGAATTACTAGGTTTTCCACTAATAATGTAATATGTTCTTCCGACCTGGGTTTCATCGCTGCGCGACGTCACCAGCCGACCTGATAAATCTTTTTTGGAAAACCAAGTAATTCATTACTTCATTATGAATGAATTCCACCAAGGTACTGCCAGTACCATTAATTCTATTAGAAATTGAAACATTTAGGATAGAGTAAGCATCAAAATTCACAAAAAAATCACAATCATAGGGAAAGGGGGTTCAATCACAGTTATAGGGAAACCCAGGTCGTAAGAACGCAATTAATATTTTTTGGAATACAAAGTAATTCATAAATTCATCATCAAGTTCTAATTATGACGGAGGAGAGATTATGAAATCAAGCTATTTGAAAGATAATGGAAAAAATATGCTTTAGTCCTGCTTTTGGATTTATTTATTGTTGAAATTGAATTTGACATTAACGTTCATATCCTTTTAAAAAATGACTGGTTTTCGATGCGAAAAAATTGTGAGGAAGAAAAGTCTCATATTTGAAAGTTTTGGAGGTTCATCAAAACTCATACATATTACCCTTCAAGCCTTCACAAGGGTGTTTGGCAGGGGGTGACTTATAACCAACATGAACTACGGTGAAGAAATTTACTTTCACCTGCATCTATCTACACTACACTATCGGTATACTAAAAATGCTACAGAAACTACTAAAATAACCCGTAATGTTACTGTGCAAACGAGGCACAAGAGTCTTGCTGGGAACATGCAAAGCGTGGTGTTAGCACTACTCGACAGATATAGAAACATGCATTAGGGTGCCCATGAATTATTCGATTTCACTACCTTTCAACTAACCTAATTCAAATTATTAACGCAGCCTTGTCCCTTATCGATGACGTCGATTGAAAATTAGACTCAATCTTTTCTGAACGAGGCGAAGGACTCGTCGCAGACGGTCTGAACGCGGTATGCATGAAGGCATATGTGTCCGTAGAATGACTGTTTTCAACAATTATCATCATAAAATTTATTTTTTTTATTTGAAATGGAATGGCCTTGTTGCAGAACGCTTATTTCGCTCTGGTGCTACATGGGAAATGACATCGATAATTATGCGAGTGAATACCGAAATGCCGGTATGCTCCGAATACCTAGCAATTAACTACACTTTGATACACCGCGCGCAGCGTGTACCTAATTTAGTGTGTTTCGAGGGTTGCAATTGCCTGTTGACAATTGCTCGGCCCCAATTCCGAGAGATCAGTCTCGCGGAACGCACAAGCGAAAGGAAGCTTAAATTAACACTCACGCCGCCTCAGCTAAAGAAGGCAGTTCATGCGGGGACAGGTGGCCGGTGAACGCAAGGCCAGAACAGTTGCCATTTTTGCGACTGCGATACGCTGGACAATAGCGTCCCACGTGTGAGCTTTATGAGAGCGAGTGGAGAATGAGGGGGCAGAGGATATAGTGGGAGAATGTGAAGAGGGGCTGAAATATTGAGAAAAAAAACAAAGGCGCCGAGGTTCGCGCGACCGGCCTCGACGAGCGAGCATTGTTTGCCCCGTTAATTTTGTGAACGTTGTGAATTTTGCCCCGTGAACTCGCTATGGCTAGGCATCTTTTTGTATTTTACTAATTTACGGAGAGTTAGACGTAAAATTCACTTTTCCCCAAATTGCTGCACTCTACGCTCATTAGAATAGCAATGAAATTAGCGAAGTCGTTTTTTTCTTTCATAAACTACTGAATATTTGAGGATAACTTAATCACTTCCGGATAATCAGAAAAACAGAAGTTTTTCATGCTGGTGTTCGATTTTCCAATAAGCACTCATTTTTTTAAAAACTGCTTTCCTGAAACCAAAATTGTCCATTTTCTTACTCTTTCGGCAGCAGGAATATAAATTATATGCTCACCAAGCGCAGCATAGGCATTTAATGGGAATTAAGGCCTTACACACACGAGACTTTGGCGATAGGATGTATATATAAATAAAACAGAACTATATAAGTCTAAAACACAACTTGGGCAAAACACTATGCTAATACAACAACTAGATGCAAGAATTAAAAACTTCATTCGTTCTGCCATCTGAAAAAGAACCTTATATCTTGAGTGAGAGCCAGTCATAACAGAAAGACTCCACTGGATCCAAATATTTGGTTTGGGAGTGAAAGTTGACAATTAATTAATTTATTTATTTGAAAAAAAGATCACATACAGCATGAAGCCATTTATAGTGAACTTGTAACACACAAAAAAGGACAAAAATGTAAAAACATATCAAGAAGAAAGTAACAAATATTAATCAAACATGGGGAGGTAGTGAAAATTACATTTTTTGAAAATGAAATATGGCTAGGTTAGCGAAGATGCTGGAAGAGAAGGTGAAATAGTCGATGTTCTCAGGAAGGGAATTTAAAAGTTTAGAGTTACGGAGGACAGACGAGCATGGAGGATGTAGTTCAATTGAAACCTGTCTGAGGAGAGAAGAATTTACTAAAGCCCGCATTGCATTGTCACGCCTGTTTGAAGGACCTCCTGATAACCTTTGAAGTTGACTTCAAGCAGAAATGTAGGTCTTCTTACTCTTTTGATTGAATTGTGAAAATCCCGAACATCAATTTCAGGGATTGGTTTTACTACTTAATTCCTCACTCTCCGTTAATAAACTTGATAATATCTTCCTTAAAACTGATCGTAACCTTATCCGTAGCACACTAAACTCAACCATTGACTTCCCCGACCTTGTTTCCTTGATACATTTCAGAATACCCTCCCGACACACCAGGTCTTACTCATTTCTCCATATCCCTACTCCCAGATTGTCACTTACCAATCTGCTCCCTCATTTTTTCGCCTCTCTTCTCCTCTTGTAAATTCCCTTCCTGAGAACATCGACTATTTCACCTTCTCTTCCTGCGTCTTCGCTAAACCAGCCATATTTCATTTTCAAAAAATGTAATTTTCACTACCTCCCCATGTTTGATTAATATTTGTTACTTTCTTCTTGATATGTTTTTACATTTTTGTCCTTTTTTGTGTGTTACAAGTTCACTATAAATGGCTTCATGCTGTATGTGATATTTTTTTTCAAATAAATAAATTAATTAATTGTCAACTTTCACTCCCAAACCAAATAATTGGATCCAGTGGAGTCTTTTTGTTATGATTGGCTCTCACTCAAGATATAAGGTTCTTTTTTGGATGGCAGAACGAATGAAGTTTTTAATTCTTGCATCTAGTTGTTGTATTAGCATAGTGGTGTTTTGTCCAAGTTGTGTTTTAGACTTATATAGTTCTGTTCGGTGAATTAAAATACCCCAGTCAAATCCCCAAGTTTCACTGCCATGCAGTTAATGTAGTTTGAGCGACATAGTTCTCTACTCACAATGGAGAACATATTCGAATTATATGTTTTGATTTAAGCAGCTGTAGGAAGCATGAATTAAATATTGCATTATTGATTGTATAATAATATACTTGTGTAAGGCTGAAATTCTAGGTAATAAAATAAATATTTACATATAAGTCTTTGATTACATACAAATCTTTGACTCACGAGGTAAGTTCAATATTCCTTCACAGCTAAAAGTTTTTTGCGATAATGAAAAACTTACTGCGATGAAAGTAATTTTTTTCCAAAATAGTCGAGAAAACAAATAAACTACACCCTGTTAATTTTTTGACGAGATATAGGTGATAGAATTGCCTCATTTTTTAAAAAAGGTCTCTCTGGAGAGCGTAACCTACCATTTCCCATGTAAAAGGGCTGGTATATTTCGTCAACAATCTCGAAAATTAATACGGTAAGGGAGTGATATTTTGGTATCTTAGGAAGGGTAAGATATTTTTCTTTAAAATGAAACCAAATTTATTCTCAATTGTGGTTGCTTACGATTCATTCATAAAGATTAATAAGGAAGAGAACTGAGTCTTATACTAGTGACTTGCCACGTTAATGTTTTAAACAACTCATACGCAAAAATGTTGTTGTGGCCGAAAAAGTCAGATGTGATTGATGCATTCCATTTCTTGATTTTTCTGTTTATTTCCCTTTTATTTCTCCTTTCATTATTGTTTTCAATAGGCCACAGTCCGCCTCATTAGGTAGGATATAGTGGAGGAGAATTTTCTGCGAAGACAAAAATATTTCGCAGAA
Source organism: Ceriagrion tenellum (assembly GCA_963169105.1). NCBI lineage: Eukaryota > Metazoa > Arthropoda > Insecta > Odonata > Coenagrionidae > Ceriagrion > Ceriagrion tenellum. Next base: position 47,208,396 of record OY720642.1, read on the forward strand.
AATTCGCGGACGCCTTAAAACTGTCACCAGGCGCCCCAGGAACCAACTCAAGCCAGTTTCATATAAGACTAGCATCCTATTCTGATAACCGATCGAAAGAGAGAACTTTGTATCCTAAAGGGACAATCCTGTTTTTTACCTGGCTAGTTACGTCGTCCGAGTTGGTCACGCCCGAAACATAACACTGCCGTTTCCGCCCGGGCGGCGGGAGCCCCATTTGTCGGTGTAATTGCGAAGACGTATTGGAATCAAGAAATTCCTTAAAATACAGTGTAATTCTACGCGGAAACATTTTTCGTGTGCAACAAGCGTTGTCTTTGATCATTCTCCTTAGTTTCATGTGTGTATGGTTTTGCATGTGTACGATGTCATTTAGAAATGCTATTTTGGTCGTTATCGCCATTCCTAATGATAAATATTCCTTTTTACGGGGAGATATGTTTCTGGGCTATCTTCTTCATTTGTTGAAACTTTTTTCCCTTTGACTTCTTTTATTAATACATGCAGTTGATATTCTTCCAAGGCAAGGGGTGGAAATAATTAGGAAACATCCAGGCAAAGAGTCTTTCATTTCACTAAGTAAAATGATTCGGTCGCCTTCCCAAATAACCGACAAGCACAAATGATCCATTAATCGTTATGTGGCTTTTATTGCGTTCGGAGAATATGTGGACGTGCACCAAGTGTAATTGTCCTGCAAATTAGCGAGTGATTCGAGCGAGTCTCTCGCGGTAGCAGAAAAAAAATGGACGAATCCCGATGTGCCAGTGATTCCGACGGTTCTTCGTAAGGTTGGGAAGCTAATGCATTCAGAAGGATTATGTTGGTAGCCAATGGAGACTCGGAGGCTACACGATAGGCTTAGTTTGCTTGAGAAATTGAGAACAGGTGTGCTTCTGAGCGTCACAGAGAATATTATTTGGACGCAACACTACATCTCTAGGTCCGACATAAGTGATATAATGAGAGAGATGAATTGCCGAAGAGATAAGTATAGGAATTCTTAATTTCCACGCACAGGAAGTGGAAATAATGGTGACTGAGCTCCTCTCAAAACACTCCTATGATGCACTCCACCATTTGGCTCCCAAAACCTCATCCCTTACACGACTGGTGTCTGAACGCCCCATGCCCCACGCCCATGTGGCGGCTGTAGATGTCTGTAGATTTTGAGGTGGGTCCTTCATCGGCCCTGTGATGATTTACCTTTGGATGGCTGGTGTCCTAACACCCAATGCCACGTGCCCATGCAGCGGCTCGCAGGGTAGTATGTAGATGTATATGTAAGCGGTAGTGAATGGTTTCTAGTAGGGATTGAAAATGTAAATCCAGAATCGATTTTCGATTAATCGACTTTCGATTTCGGTTTTTAAAATCGACTTCCTAAAAATTCGATTTTGTGCCCAAAATAATCGAAAAATCGAAATGTTTAAATAGTAAAGTAATTGTCTGCTGAAATACGGATGTGCTGTTCTAACAAAATGCGAAATATGGGTTAATGGAAGCTCTAGGGGTAAGAACTGAATACGGTTAAATTTATTAATACAATATGTTATTTTAAAGATATTAATAAGGTATGCAGGAAAGTAATAATCCATACCAGATACTTATATACATATAGGTAATATAACAAGTAAATTACATATAATTTAGTAGCCCATGCGTAGAAACGATGTTCGGACTGGGCGAATCTACTTTGAAGAAGACGAGTGCTCTGAAGCGATTTATTGAGAGAACGTTTACAAAAAAGACATAATGTCAACGCGTATTATCATTTCGAATCTTCGTCTCGCGGTCTCCAATGTATTACTTCCGAGCGTGAGTCCCTGCCTAGACTGGAATTATTGTAATAAAAATCCGCAGCCCTACAGTTGGCAACTCCAACCTGCCGGTGTCCGAAGCAGTTTGCCTCTCCACCAAGGTTCCCCCACCAGCGATGCAGAGTGAAATAGCGCGGCGCGGAGCAAAGCGAGGCGGCAAAATTCAAATGCTGTAGCAAGGCTAGAATCGATTTTGAACGATTTTTCAAAACAAAAAGTCGACTACGATTAAATCGAAAATCGGAGTGTGATTATCGATTTTCCAATCCCTAGTTTCTACTGCGGCGAGAATCACTCACAGACGTCCTTTGTTCAGAGTCATCCGCGCAGACCGTGTACTTGTACGCTCTAATCTAGGTGCTTTGCCCGCTTGGGTAAGGCTTTGAAGTTAGACGGAGTTACACATGGGGAAGCAGCGTGGTGGAAAGGAATTTGATGCGAAGAGATCGCTCTGCGGAGCGATCCCTTTGCATCAAATACATGCAAAACATTTGCGGCACAGCTTTAAAGAAACTCGAATTGGTCAAGGAAGTTAACTTCACTAAGGAAACAATTGTAGATACTCTGTGGAAGCCATTCATTACGGAAGAATTTAGTATCTTTGTTAACTTATGAGAATTTATTGTCAAGACCCGGGCTTGGACACCTTGTGGTATCGTCAGGTCCACTATCAGGCCTTATGGTCCACAGGCCGTGACAATAAATTCTCACAAGTGGAATGAACAAAATTATTTTATTCTTCCATAAAGTTAATTTATTTCTCCAGGTCTTGATACCACGAGCCAAGAGGATGCTAAAGGAGCACTTTCTCCGCGCGTCTTTAGCGTATACGCTCACAGGGTCGCTCGATTCGAAATATCTATAGTTCCATCGATATGGATCTTCGTAACTATTTCCACCACACAGCCGCCATTAATGTGCTTACTGAGCACTTACTGCCGCAGCACACGCAAGAAAATCGGCGAAATTGCGACACAAGTCATTTTGAATAAAAGTGCACTGCCAAATCAGAAAAAAAACGTTAAACAACCCATTCAATGCTTACGTAAAAGACACCAAATGAAGCACATTAATGGTGGACTTGTTTACGATGCGAAGACCTGTATCGATGGAAGAATACAATCGATATCGAACGACCTTGATATATGCCTACAAGGGAAATCAGCTCACCTTTTATAATTAAAATAGTGAACAAGATAACCAGATACCCTCAGATTAATCCATTTAAATTGCCAACACTATTTCTATCCAAATGGCTCAAGCTTAACCATCTCATATAATTTCAAAGTAAATTTTCAATGCGCTAAGGTAAACGTATTGACATTCTCACTCTTAATTACCAAGAGCTACACCGCAGCAAATAATTTATGATAGTTCAATTATAAGGGTATGTAGAATTATTATTTTTTTTAATCTTCCCCCTTATCCGTGAAAATATGAGTATAGGAGCTTGTGCTGGCTACGATACTTCACATTAATTAGGACTCGTTTTCGCGGACTGGTGGAAATACTTATGGGTGTGTGCTTGATAATTTAGTTATGAAATCAATAGTTAAGAGATCCATGAAGTTCCTCATATAAATATTCTGGTAGTAGGAACACATCTACTAGTTTCATAACTTATCCTCCAATAGTTGATTGCTTCGAATGTTTAACTTAATATTCTACCGCCGGATAAGACGCATGAAAGTGTATCTTATGTATAATTGTTATAATTGTGTACTCTTTTATCAAGTAATTGAATCTCCAAGCGGATCATTGCGCTTCCGCCATCTTGGCTATTTATGCAGCTCATAACTCCATTCCATAAGTTATGAAGCCATGTATGAGACCAATATATTTTTCTAATTTTTCTGCAACCCTTAAAGGATGAATGCTATGAAAGATCTAGGGCTTTCCCGGCGTATGTAGTCGTTGAACGTTATTCGGGCTTCCCACCGGGCCAAACTCTCCATCTCGGCCGACGTTTCAATGAACGAGTCGTCCTTCGAAACGTCGATGTCGTCCATCGAATCATCATATCCTGATGACGATGGACGACTCGTTAATCGAAACGTCGGCCGAGATGGAGAGTTTGACCCGGTGGGAAGCCCCAATAACCTTCAATGAATGCTCTGGCTTTTGGGTCCAATAACTCTATTGCATTCATATATTTCCTCCTAAGACTGTCCTTCGGTGGAATGATAGATAGGACATGCTCGATACTCATTGAAAGTACATATTACGAGACTTTGTTTTCATAACTATGAGTTTTGGCGGCATTTTTCTGGAATCCGAGAAGAATAATAAAGACTTTCGTCGCGAAGGAGTAAAACTTCACGCGGCCAAGACCTTGAGGAGGGCACATTCCCCCGGAGGTTTAAGAGCGTAGCTAAAAGGAAACAGGACGGGAAACGGCACGTTTTCAGGAAGGGGAAATAGGAGGATGAGTGGGATGAGGGGGATGCAGACAGACGGTTCCAGTTCCCTCGAGAGAAACGGGAGGAAGGAGAAGGAAAACGATAAAAAAGAGAAAAGAGCGGGAAAAGGAGAGTGAGAAACTCACCCAGTGGTGGGTGGAGTATTTTTCTCTGGGGTGACGGGAGCGTGTGAGATGCAGAAGCCGTGGGTGGACTCACAAGACGTTAGGGAATAGGGATTTTGTTGAGGCACGTACGGGACACATCCACACGTGCACACTCGAAAAAACGCACGTGGAGAACTAAAATGTCCTCTCTAAAACGCCAAAAGGAAGTGTTTGGTCTAACTTAGTAGAAACTATACGCAGATATCCTTTATCAGGAGTTGGGTTTAGAATTAAAACTTAGTAAATGCACCACAGCTAACTTCCTGCGAAAGTCATCACACAAATGCCATACCTATATTGTGTACCATACGCGATATACCTTGATTTCAAGAAGTCATTCGACAAGGTTCCTCACAAAAAACTCGTATATTAATTGAAATCATGCGGAGTGAATAGAAAAATAGTGAATTGGATGAGGGACTTTCTCATTGATCGAAAACAAAAAGTAGTTATTGATTGTTTTAGCTCTGATATGATCGAAGTCACATCCGGTGTTCCTCAGGGAAGTGTGAACGGCCCTCGTTTAGTCATTATTTATATAAATGACCTAAGTTCCAGAGTTAGCAGTAAATTAAGATTATTTGGAGAAGATACAGTTATCTACCATGAAATGAGCGAAGACGCGGACTTTGAAGCTCTGTCATCGGACCTTAACAACGTTCATTCGTGGTGCCCAGAGTGGGGGTTAGAATTAATTATCAGTAAATGCACCACAGTTCACTTCCTGCGAAAGTCATCACAAAAATACCATACCCATACTGTGGGTGGAGTAAACATAAAATCTTCAGATGCAGTTAAATATCTTGGAATTACCCTAACTTATGATATATCGTAGGGAACACTTATGAAACACGTATACAACACAGCATTAAAGAAACTAGGTTTTGTGAAACGTATAATAGGAAGGTCCTCGGATGGAAAAGTCAAAGAGAGATGCTACTTCGCCCTGGTTAGGCCACTCCTCGAATACGCCGCGAGCATTTGGGACTATGGTCATAAAGATGTAACAAAAAATTATAAAATACAAAGAAAATATGCACGCTTCGTTATTAACTGCTACGAGGAAACATATAGTGTCTCACAACTTATAGAGGGAATAAGGTGGGAGGCCCTAGAGACTCGGAGGGTTCACGCTAGGCTTTGGCTAAGATATTTTTCATTAAAATGAGACGAAATTCATCGATTTCTGGGTAAAATGATATTTCGCTCAAAGTACTTTAAAGAGAGAGAAACACTGGAAAAATGTCCATATTTTTATCGAAAAACGGACCAAAGTTTCTACATGTTATGCCGTCATCAGCTTTTTTTCACCAAGGTGATGGCATACAAAGACTCTGAAGGCAGGATGAATGATGGCATTAGGGCATGAGTTACTAAGCCTTAATTGGTGTTCTATGGAAGTAACTGCGACTCAGAATTAATGATAAAGGTCATTGAGGCCATGACAATTGCACGGCGTTCGGATATCATAGTCGGTGTTCAGTGAGAGTTACTCAGACCCTGAATGAATAATATAAACGAATGGACCCGGCTGATAATGGAACGACCCGATACCAATTCCGGTGCAATTTAAATGTGACAGCTCCAAAACAGAATATGAAGGCGAATGAGATCCTGACAATGGCATCACGCGACGAAACCTTTACTGGTGTTTATAAGAGTGACTAATGGCAGATTGCAGGAACATTGCCTAAGGAGTAATGAGATCCTGGAAGTCCCGAATCTCATAAAAATATTTAAGTTGCAGAAACACATCTACCGGTTTCATAACTACCAATAGTAGATAGCTTTCAATGTTTCATCTAATCTTGTACCGCATTTATGAAAGTTTATCCTATGCATAATTTGTAATTCTCATAATTATTAATCAGTTTGAATAAACAATCTGGTCAATCGTCTCAAAGAAACTCTTTAATTAAAACATTAATTATGTCACCAAGTGATTTATTGCGCTTCCGCCATCTTGCCTACCTATGGAGTTCATATCTCCATTCCATAACTTATGAATCCATTTATGAAATCAGTAAATTTATCGAATATTTCGGCAACGCCTATTGAATGGTTGCCATAGCCTATGGGTTCCATGACTCTAAGGAATACGTATGGATCATTTCTGCCGCTGGACATTAGACCGTGAATAAACATAAATGAGACTGATGATGACCTTAAGGCGCCGAAACCTTGGTCGGCGTTTATGAAAAGTGACTGGCTCTGATTGGACATGGATAATGACGATGATTATGAGTATCTAATGGCCGGCTGTAAGAAAGTCTAGTTTTGGAATCAATATTTATGAAATCCATTAAGTTATGGAACTCATTAATATATTCAGGTTGCAGGAACACATCTACTAGTTACTTATTTACCAATAAATAATAGCATCGAATATTTTATCTACTTTTCCGCCGCCGGATAAAAAATTATGAAATTTTAGCCTATGAAAAATTTCTAATTCACGTAATAATTAGTCAATAAAAGTAAACAAGATGGTCGTTTGTCTCAAAACAACTCTTTAATCAAGTCTCCAAGCGGTTCATTGCGCATCTTGGCGACTTATGGTATGGACTCCATGCCATAGTGATAATCAAGACAAAATTTGTGACTTCCACAATTTGTTGAATACTTTCGACCGGTTTCGGCTGTCAGCCATCATCAGGTGATCTGTGAAAGCTTCAAGTTTTCATTTTATCCATGCCATAGGTTATGAAACCACTAAATTTATCGAATTTTTCTGCAACGCCTTTATATTTTAATGCACCGGCGTAGTTAATGTATAGAGAAGCTTGTCCTAATTTCGGTCCCCTCAGAATAGCGGACACCTCTCCGTAGCGGACGATTTTTCCGGGCCCAAACGTGTCCGCCATTGGAAGGTTTGACTATAGTAGTAGTAGTGGGAGGAGGGGAGAGAGAGAGAGAGATGTTTTGCGGCTTACTTTTGCAGCGTCCTTTGTATGCGATGGGGATGGCTTTGCCTCGCCGGCAGGCGGCTTCCCGCAGGTGGCAGGCGCTCAGGTAGGTGACCCCGTCCACGCCGCAGACCATCCTGTGCCGGGCGGTGGCCGAGGCTGCCAAAGCGGCGGAGGATGAGGAGGAGGACGGCGGGGAGGAGACGAGGAGGGAAGTTGAGGAGGAGGCGGAGGAGGTGGAGGCGAAGGGAGCCGGGATCAGTAATGGACAGTTGCGTCTGCACTTGACGCAGTGGGGTGTAAGTCGCTGGTCGAGAAGGCACTGCTTTCCGTCCGGACACCGGATCCTGTCGCAAGACCCTGGGAGCGTGGAAGTGGAGCGTTCGGGTTTTTTAGAGAGGGAGGAATGGCAGGGAAGGAGGAATGAAGATAGTGAAAAGAGGTTGTGTGATGCGTAGGAGAGAAGCGGGGAGGTATTACGGAGGAAGATGAATGATACAGGTGCCACGAAGGTTAGGTAAGCGGATATGATGTGTTTTTCATTTAAAAGGGGATAGTGAAAGGGGAGTTGACGGGAGGGGAAGGTCATGTGCATGGCGGATAAAGAAATTGATAGGGAGGAAAGAGATTAAATTGTTACAGTGTAGCAGGCAGTATTGCGGAAGGAGGTGAATGATAGAGTAGCCACGAGGGTTTAGTAAGAGGATATGGTGTTTATTTTCATGTATAAGAGGATAGAGAGAAGAGAGTTGAGAAGAGAGGAAGGTTGTGTGTTTGAGGGATGAATAAATGAATAGAGAGGAAGGAGGTTAATGCGTTGGAGTGTAGGAAGCGAAATTTCACAGGGATGCGAATTATAAAGAAGCCAAGAGGGTTAGGTAAGCGGATAAGATATTTTTATGCCAAGGATAAGTAATGGAGAGTGAGTGGTTGAGAAGGTTGTAGCATTTAAAAGAAATGGACGATGAAGATGATCGTGATTTTTAAATTGATGCCGTAGTACGTAGCCAATCAGGCGATCAGCAGAAGAGTACATTTTATAATGTTAAGCAGGTTGTTGTACGAGATGTTAGAGAAGAAGGGAGGAAATATGGAAGCAAGGATTGATTCGGTTAGGTTGATAAGTGTGCACAAGTGAGGATATGTAAAAAACAAGGCAGATTTTTGTGCAATGGGTTGAGACGATTTGAGATTGTGTTATTTCAGTTATGTGATGTGAGATTGGTGATTTGAAATTGAATAGATCGAAGTAAGGAGGAAAAGTTGTAGTCGATAGTTAGTTCGGATAGATGGAATTGTAGGCGAGGCCGCGAAAATGGGTGCGAGGAAAATTAGATAATAAAATAGGAAAAAGTTATGCAAGGAAGTAGGGGTTAGGAGGGTGTCAACATTTTCGCCGGCGGCATAGGGTGTACATGTTAGAAATGTTTGGCGTTTTTTATATATAGTGGTGAATGAATCGAGATGATTAGGATTAATTGATTCGAGAATCGTATTGGATTAGGATGATAGTTGGTCGTAATTGCATTGAGGTGGATAATATGGTCGGATAGTTAAGATGTATCCAGGGATCGTCGTGGGAGTTAGGTAGGGTTATGAGTGAAAATTCCCGACGAAGTGGATTAAGCGGCGAGGTATATTTTGATTTATCCATAGAAGAAAAGGGGTCGTCCGGGGTTGAAAATTCAGATTTTAGCGGGATGTTTCGCGGAGGGATGTAAAATAAAGAAGATTGTGAGATTTTTAAGTGCACATGAAGTGGATGAAATGATTTATGAGTTTCACGACGGATTGGATAACCAACGGTCATTTGAGTTGTGGAGATGGGGTAAAATTGATTCGACGAGAGAGGTATAAAGATCATTACGGAGTCAGTTTAAACCGGAGACAAGTTAATGGACACGCAAGCGTGTAATTCAAAAGGACAGTCAGTAGGATGAGAGGGGAAAGGAATGAAATGGTTGACAAAGTAAGTTTTTATTTTAATTGTTTGATACGGGTAGGTTAAAAATTAAGGAATAATTGCAGTAAAATTATTTCGTAAAGGGTGTAACGAATGATTAGTTATTAGGAATGAGAGTGATTTTTTAAAATAAAAAGTGGGGGTGTTTTTGCCATGGGGAAGATGTGTGTGTGTATGGCGGGGGGGTTGCAAGCGCGTGAAAAGATTTGAAGAGCGAAAAAGGAAGGGAAAGCAATATGGTGGTATGGCGAATGGCGATGAGGGACGGAGTCCGCAGAGGTGGAGTGGGAATGAAGGGGGGAGGGATACCATAGCAGGTGAAAGGAAGTGGTGCATGGCAAGGGGTGGGGGGGTTTTGGGAGGGGAAGGAGTGGGACGGGAATCGAAGAAAAGGAAGGGGATAGGTAAAGAGAGTAAAGAGAAAAAAAGAGAAAGAGAAGGGGGAGAAGATAATTAAGAGCGAGGCTAACGGAAGCGGTTGGGGATGAATTTTTATTACTGTCCCTTTCCCACCCCTTCCCCAATCTCTCTCCTCTTTTTCTCTCATCTCTTCTCGATTCTCTCTTTTTGTTTGTTCCTCCATCCCCTTCCTTTCCCCCCTTCTTTCTTAAAGCGATCGTGAGTTTCCTTTCTGATAGACCGCGTCCAAAGTGAGGAGAGGGAAGGGATAGTGAGAGGAAACCAGAGAATGGTGTAGAGAGAACGAGCGAGAGAGAAAGAGAGTAGTGAATGTCATTGAGGTAGATGGAGAGGGCGCTTGCTATTCTGACCAATGCAATAATCTTAAGCCAGTCCGCCATCTTCGTTAACCCTCATTTACCTACAGTGCTTGCGGTATAATGCACAAATTGTGCAATTTTACTATGCATTCTGTCGATAACTTACTAGAGATCAGCAAGCACTACCTTCTTTGGTAAGGATTCTTTTTACTGTTTTGATTATCTATTTAAATTAATAACGAACTGAAGTCCCAATTCAAACTTTTGTAGAATCCATATCAATAAGCAGGCAATGTATGTTTTAAGAGTTACTTTCCTTAAATTTCAAACAGATGGTGGATATTCTTAGTTTTCATGTAATAATTCATCGATTCCATCGTACTATCCATATGAAAGTAAGGAGAGAGCAGGGTTGAAATTTATAGCTGTTATTTTGGTTGTCAGGCTTCATTTTGACGGCGTTTTACCCTCTCCTTCTACCTCAGTGATGAATTCAATATCCCGCGGCACAAGTATCTCAAAGGGTATGTCTACAATAATTTATGGCGTACATTTCTAAACCTCTGGGTGTTGCGCGGATATTAAAGAGCATAGTATGGTACAGACACTCGTGCAGGATTAGGCTCTTTGCAAAAACATTGTTTTCTCGAAAGGATCTTTCCATCGTGTCGAGGATTGAATGAGCATTATGAAATATATGAGTTTCTTTGGTGTGAAATGCTATTGTAGAATTAAGGAAGAAAGTCCCTGACAATTTAAAGATACCAGCGGAGGGAGATAAGACTTGTGACATCTGGGGGCAGAAAGGGTTAGAATTATAAGCCAATCCAAGAGTCGGAATCGCAGTCGATTATGCGAGAAAAATGGTGCAATTTTTTTCTCTATTTTCTCTATTTAGTGCATGATTTCGACTCTCCAAGTGCCGCGGGATTTATGGTTTAGGATGTTTGAGATGAGGGATCATCAAGCTAAGGGAACAAACGAAGATGGTGCTTTCCAAATTCAGTTGGTAGTATAAGTCTTATGTATATGCTGGGCTGCCAAACTTGCGCTACACACGCTCACCTCTTTGTAATGCTATCGACCATTTCCGAACCCGCTTTGTATCTAAATAGGTAAAAATAAATCTCAAGGGAATAATAATTGTATATTGGAATGCTGCTGGATACATCCATTTGGTGTTGTGGATTAGCACTGTTTAAAAGTAGTCTCAGAGAAAAATCATATCACGTAGAAATCAATGAATTTGGTCTCATTTTAAGGAAAACTATCTTACTCTTACAAGAATTTCAAAATATCTGCCCCTTACCGAACTTCTTTCCGAAATTTTTGGCGTAAAATGTCTGCCCTTTCACGTGTGAAATGTAACGTGTATGCAGTCCAGTGAGGCCTTACTAAAAAAAAAAGGAATTTGTAACACCCATATCTCGTCCAATAATTGACAGTGTGCAGTTTGTATGTTTTCTCGACTATTTTTGATAATAAATCATATTGACACCGCAGTGATTTTTTTCAGGGACGTAAAAATCCCTCCTTTGAGAAGGAGCTTTAAACGTACCGAGTGAAAAAAATGAGTCAAATCAAATACTCATACGGATATTCTTATTAAATACTTAGAACTTCAGTGTATGAAAGTATATTATTGTACCATCAAAAATGCAATATTTATTTCATGTTTCCCACAGCAGCTGAAATTAAAACGCATAATTCGAATTTGGTCTCCATTTTCACAAGGGAGCTATCTCGCTAAAACTACCTTAATTTTCCTGCTGCTACTGTCAACGTCTCACCCCAGAATTGGGGAGATTCACTCAGGGAAATATCTCCATAGGGATCGATACTGTCATCTGATGTATAATACCCTGTATAATCCACCTCTCCTGGTTAACCGGACTTATTGCGATTTCAAACAGACTACTGTGACACGAAAGTGAGGAAATGGCTTCAAAAATGGAAACTGTGTGATGAAGAATAAAGTCAATGGGAATGGATGTAGTCGCAAACATTTCTGAGGTGTTTGGGCTGATGGCAGTTTGCAGTAATGTGTTCGATACTTATTGGGATGATGCCCATGAGGAAATCGGAGAAGTGAACTTTCTCATTTTTATGCCTTACACAACTTACCCATAGTACAGTAATGAATGAAAATATTGTCTTTTTCACATATGTTGGGGGCTCGGAGGCCGGAGGAAAATATGTGGGGGCGGTCGCCTTTCGTGCGAGTCCGGGACTGTTCGAAAATCTCCGCTGCCGGAAGGAGGGGAACTACTACCGAGAGGGGGGGGGGGGTTCATGCTTGACGTTGCCGAGATTATTATCCCTCAGCCGGGAAAGCCGCGTGGCCCTCAATGAGAGAGGCGTAGTGGTTTTATGAGATGGGGTATGCAACACTGCAAGCGGAATCACGATTTTCACACAACGGAGGTCTGAAAGAGACTGTATTTTTGAGGCTCAACGCCACGCCTACTGTACCCTGATTGGCTCTGGGTGTCACTTTTTGAGCACATTTTTCTTAGCTCACCCCTCAAATTATTCCTGCCTCCTATACCCAAGACATTTAAAGAAGATAATGGTGGTATATCCGAGAAAAAATGTTTTCTCTCCGAGAGTCGCAGTCTGCTGGAATCTATTTCGAGTCCTGAGCACTCTGTGTCCAAGAGGATGTCCCGTAAGTTAGGATACAGGAAATCTCTTGAATTATATTTGACTTGCCCCAGTGCTATTTTTAATACCCGTAATTATTGTATAATTTTCTATTTGTCAATATCTATCTTTAGCAATCTAACTTACGACTTAATAATTATTAGTATTACAAATTTTTTATAATAAATAAGTCAGAATCACGGTAAATAAATTTTATACTTAATTCATGTCTATCAAGCTATACCATTTAGCCAAAGGGATAAGTTAATACTTATGGGTCTTGGAAACTGCTTCCTTTGAAGTTAATGGTGCCTAAATGCACTACCCTAGTATGATCCCATCACATTTATACCCCGTAAATACCTTGTTCATTTCAGTTTACTACCAGCTGATTGGTTGGTTCATGGACCATGCTCATTCATACGCCCTAATTTATGGCATATCGTTCTGCTTTTCCTCCTAGTAGTGGTCCGCCCTTAGTTCCCTCATAAAATCCTTATATTGTCTTCCTCTTCTCATAGTCCAGAATACCTATCCTCTTCCACGCTTCTCCAGTGTTCTCCACTCTATTACTAATAATAATAGCTAAACCATGCCTATAACTTTTAGATGGTCTAAGATGGGGGCCCCTAGGTCTCTATGCCCCCTTATGCTGCTGGAGAAATTCAGAACTGGTGTGTTTCAGAGCGACACAGAGAATATTATCATGACGCCTCACTACATCTTTAAGTCTGACTGGAGCGATAAAATAAGAGAGATACATTACCGAACAAATAGGTACCAAAACTCGTTCTTTCCGCGCGCTGTGACTACTATATAAACTGAGTTCCACTAAATACACTCCCATAATACACGTAACCATTTCACCTCCCAAAACCTTATCCCTTACATCTTTACACGGCTGGTGTCCTAACACCCCCTCCCACACGTCCATGCGGTGGCTCGCAGGGTAGTAAGATGCAGATGTATTACCCTCTGCAGTATTCTCTTTCCTTTCAGTATGTCCTGCATCCATCTCTTCTGCTTCCTTCGAACCTCCGCAACTATCTTCCTCTCCTCTTCAACCATATCCAATACCTCCTCGTTCGTCCATCTCGCCACCCTGTTCACCCTCTCCATCCTTCTTAGCGCCCACATCTCTAACGCCTCAAATCTACGCACATCCACCCTTCGCAATGATCAAGTCTCTGAACCAAATACCACCACGCTCCAAATTAGAGTTTTCACCAGAATTTTGCTTAAATATCTACTCAGACCCCCTCATCGATTCCCTCCTTCATTTGACAGGGATTCGAACCTGGGTCTCCCGAATTCCGGTCTGGTATGATTGTTAGTTTCCAAGTCAGCGGGCTCCTGCCGAATTAAGGCTAGGAATCTAGGAATGGCTTGGTGATATAACTGGCTAACACACCTGTCCGGTAATTGGGAGGGTTCTGGGTTCAAATCTCGGTTAAGTCAATTGACTTATTCATGTTGGATTTCATACCTATGGTGCATCTTTGCAGCTCTTTTCGTGAATTAGCCTGGCAATCTTTCCCGGGCAAAATTTCGGTCTCTGGTTTAGTTTTCTCGAAGAGAAGACTGCGTTCAAATCTTTTTATTTCAACGTTCCTCTTCAATACTGCATGCAGTTCTGTCTTCTGTAACTCTTCAAATTATAGCCCTGAAAGCGGTGAATTTACACGGCTTGGCAGTATTAATGAACCGAAAATCTACGAAAACCGTAAAAATTTGTCTTTGCTATTATTTTCTTTGAACTATGGAATATTACATTTTCTATGCAGTTGCCGTAGAGAGCAAATATTTAGCTGCATTCAACGAGCCTCATACCCGGATTTTGTTTTATTTCCGTCTCTTATGGTGGAATCTAACAGAATTAAAAGCCCAATGAAATAAGCCTACACCATCTTATTTCATTGGGCTTAAAAAGGATTAGTGATGCAGCATAATCATGTATATTTAGTGGAATTAATTAGCCACTCGTTGAAGTGAAATTGCGCCGAAGAAATTATCTTATTTGTATTTTATCAAAGATCAATCAATTCTTTTCATTCCATTTGGATGTGTAGATAATAGTGCCAAGCTGTTGACCTGAGGGTAAAAGATTAAAAGTGGAAAGCTTATTGAATTTTCAAGCATTCTTCTTTTATGAAAGTCAATTGCGGGGGCTTCAAATGGCGATTTTTGTTTGAATAACATTAAATTGCTCAGATCGTTGGTTTTTCATACAGTTTAAGATTCAAAGCTAAAAAAATATAAATCTTCATCCGTAATAAGCGTTCACGTATAAAAACTTCAAAATAATTTTTGTTATGAGTAGTGGATCTACTTACTTATCGTTTATTTTCGTGAAGCACTTGTGCAAAAAGTTTTGTGCGGATATTATGCAACCCTCTCTCACGTTATTGACCAAGATCTGTGGTGTTTGGAAAATGCAGATAGCATGTTTCAATGCAGAGAAAAATTAACATTCTTCAGGCTGAGGAATTCGGCATACTCTTCGCGGCAAAAAGCAGTGAGAATTCTTTTCATTTCTCAAAGGATTCATTAAGTGAAACACTTGCGCACAGAGAGCATATTTCTGAAATTCTCAGCTGCACGACCAAGCAATGCCTACCTTCGCTTGCCTACTATGCAGCCGAGAAAAAAAAACCTCAAACGCCTCTTTTAAGGAATGCGATGCACTGAAATAATCACGGTCGGTCTTTGCGGTAAAGAGACAATGCACCTAGAGCCCTGAGGAGTGTTCAATTTGCTTAACTTTTCTGAGGGAGTGATTTGGTTCAACTTTCCCGATAATTTTTTCTGTTATTCCTGTTTTACCCGCGGCTTTTGCTGAAGTAGAGTTACATAGAGGAATTTAATGTTTTATTGGCATGGAATATGTTTCATGTATCTAAATTGCAGTTGTTAAACAGTGTAATTGCCTAGTCTGTATGTCTGTCTGTTACGTCGCTAGGAGGGCTGCTATTGAGAATTCAGTTTCATAGAAAGTGAATTACATTTATATTTTTTTGACCTTTTTATTATTCGAATAAAATATCTAACCCATTATATATTATAAGACTATACTTAAATTTTTAATCCAGATAGTTTGCGTGAATGATTTAAAAAATTAGATAAGTAAAAATATTCTCGGAGAAATGTGATGGATTCTGGGTGGATGGATTTTCGATACCGTGTTGCTATAAACAAAACTACATATTAAAAAAATAAATCTATATCTACATCTACATAATACCCCGCGAGCCGCCGCATGGGCGTGTGGCAGGGGGTGTTAGTTCACCAGCCGTGTAAAGGTGTAAGTTTTTCGGAGATGAAGTGGTGACATGAATTATAGGAGTGTATTTAGTGAGCTTAATTTTTAATTGTGATCGCTTTTTGTTCGCGGAAAGAACGAGTTTTTGTACCTATCTGTTCGGCAGTGTATCTCTCTTATTTTGTCGCGTCTGTCAGACCTAGAGATGTAGCGAGGAGTCATGATAATATTCTCTATGTCGCTCTGAAAAATATCAGTTCTGAATTTATCAAGCAACCTTAGCCTTGCGTGTAGCCTCTGAGTCTCTAGGGGCTCCCACCTTAATCCCTCTAAAAGTTGTGAGACACTATATGTACGCTCGTAACCATTTTTAACGAAGCGCGCTGCTTTCCTTTGTATTTTGTTAACTTTTTTGGTTAAATCTATTTGACCAGAGTCCCAAATGCTCACGGCGTATTCAAGGTGTGGCCTAACCAGAGCCCAGCCTAGAACCTAGCATCTCTCTTTGACTTTTTCATCTGAGGACCTTCCTATTATACGTTTCACAAAACCTAGTTTCTTTAATGCTGTGTTGTATACGTGTTTCATAAGTGTTCCCCACGATATATAAGATGTTAAGGTAATTCCAAGATATTTTACTGTATATGAAGATTTTATGTTTACTCCACCCACAGTATGGGTATGGTATTTTTGTGATGACTTTCGCAGGAAGTGGACTGTAGTGCATTTGCTGATATTTAATTCTAACCACCACTCCTGGCACAACGAATGAACGTTGTTAAGGTCCGATGACAGAGCTTCTGAGTCCGCGTCTTCGCTCATTTCACGGTAGATAACTGTATCTTCTCCAAATAATCTTAATTTACTGCTAACTCTGGAACTTACGTCATTAATATAAATAATGACTAAAAGAGGGCCGTTCACACTTCCCTGAGGAACACCGGATGTGACTTCGATCATATCAGAGCTAAAACAATCAATAACTACTTTTTGTTTTCGATCAATGAGAAAGTCCCTCATCCAATTCACTATTTTTCTATTCACTCCGCATGATTTCAATTGATATACGAGCTTTTTGTGAGGAACCTTGTCGAATGACTTCTTGAAATCGAGGAATATCGCGTCGTCTTGCTTAATCGATTCACCTGATTTTAGGATATCATGAAGGAAGAGCGCAAGCTGTGTTTCGCAGGACCTGCCTTTACGGAAGCCGAGCCGACTGTCATGTAAAAAGTCACGATTATCTAGGAATGTCATAATATTACTAACGACAATGTGTTCGAGGATCTTGCATAAAAGTGATGTTAGCGATATTGGTCGGTAATTTCCTGGGTCACTTTTATTTCCTCTTTTGAATATCGAAGTGACGTTGGCTATTTTCCAGTTTTGGGGCACCTTGCCTTCGGATAATGATTTGTTAAATATAACTTCTAAGAATGGTGCAATCTGTGACGCTAACTCCTTCAGCACGCGTGCAAGTATTCCTTGTGGACCTGGGGACTCATTACTTTTAATCGAACGGAGTTGTTTAGTTATTCTAGCACGTTTCTGGCTACGAATTTCGTGAATGCAACTTCTAACGTCTCTCCGAATTTTACGTAGTCGCATTTTTAAAATAAATAGACTTTACGTTTGGGTTTTAAAGTGGAATCTACTATTGTTTTCAAAGTCGTAAAAATTACTTTATGATCACTTATGCCTTCGAGGATATCGACGTGTTTAATCATTGTAGGGTGACTAACAGCTAAAAGGTCTAATGTTTTATTACCTCTCGTAGGTTTGTTTACTACTCGAGTAAGAGAGTGGTGTGAAAACGTTTTAAAGCCTTGCTTATATCATGCTTCCTTGAACTTGGTTCAACGCTATTGGCTTTTCAGTTTATAGCCGGGAGGTTGAAATCCCCTGCTATAATTATCACGCTTTTGTTACCTTTTGAGGTAAATGACGTTAATTGAGTTTCTAATTTGTACAAAGCGTCGATTTTGGAATCTGGTGGCCTGTAAAAGAAGCATATTTCTGTGTTTTGTTGCTTAATGGTACACCAAACGCTCTCTATTCCATTATCGTCTAATATGTGTGCGGTACTATTCCAATACGATTTAACTGCTATGAATACTCCGCCGCCATTCCTATCGGGTCGATCACCACTAGATTTTATATTCTGTCGGAAAAACTTCGCTATCGTTAATATCCTCTGCAAGCCAGAGGATATTTACGATAATTTTAATAAAGAAGTATAACGATAATATAACGATAATTAAAATAAAGAAATATGTGCTAAATACGATTTAACTGCTATGAATACTCCGCCGCCATTCCTATCGGGTCGATCACGTGTATAGATTTTATATCGTGTCGGAAAAACTTCGCTATTTCGCTATTTATTCGCCTCGATAATTTTAATAAAGAAATATAACAATAATATCATCATCAAGTTCTAAAGGCAGTGCCTTGTCGTAACAGCCACGTGTCCCTGTTCTTCGCTGTTTCTTTCAGCTGGGCGTATGATGTCATTCCCATCTCGCGTATAACGCTCTTTAAGTATGCTGTCGACCTCTTTTTTTCTTCCCCACCACTTTGCCTTCGAATATGTTGGTCAGGAACTGATTATTTCTTTTTACATGTCTAATCAGTTTTGCTCTCCTTTGTCCAATTGTTCTTAAAAGGTATCTCTTTTCATTTACTTCTTCTAGCATCTGTTGATTGCTTTTTCTATCCTCCCACCCTGTTTTTGCTAATTTTCTCCAGGCCCACATTTGCATTGCTTCAAGCCTGATTATTTCCGAATGTGCGAATGTGCTCATGTGCGGGTGACTCCGTAAAAGTGAAACTCCGTGGCTAGTCCCGGATAGCTTAAAATTTGGCTGATTATTTCCATTTTCCTGATTGTCCACGTTTCGCATCCATATAACAAAACGCTCCAACAAATATTTTTATGAACTTTTTCCGAGTCTCAAAACTGATGTGGGTATTAAGTAATAAGTTCTTCTTGTTTTGGAACGCTTGTTTAGCCAAGGCTATTGTTTTCCTAATCTCAGTATCACATGTATTATCATTGTTTATAATACTCCCTAGGTAGCAGAAGGTGTCAACCTGTTCCAGAATTTCATTTCCTAATGTAATATTCGTTATGGCATTTTCCTTCCTCTTGCTAATTACCATTATTTTGGTCTTCTTCTTGTTTGTATTTAACTCATACTCTTCTAAGATTTTGGAGAGTGTATGGATAATGTTATTCATGTCCTTTTCGCAGTCGGCAATTACTGCTATATCATCCGCAAAGCGGATACTGTGGATGCTTTTCCCGTTCACTTTAATTCCCTTGGTCTTTTCTTTCAATCTTTCAATTTCTTCTTCTATGGATATTTTAAATAGATAGGGTGATAGAGGACATCCTTGTCTTACTCCTTTTCTTATTTTGGCCTCTTTTCTGCATCCGTTTAAGTCTATTTATGTTTTCTGAGACTTGTACAGATTTAAAATTCTCTTCTATCTTTCCAATCCAAATCGATTTTCGTCAATTTATTAAAGAGAAGTCTCCAGTCCACTTTATCAAAGGCCTTTTCCAGGATTTATCATTTCTTTGTTTTAATTATCGTTATATGATCGTTTTTTTCCAGGAAAAGGCCTGGAAAAAAGATATATAACGATAATTAAAGTAAAGAAATATATGCTATAGAAATTTTGAATACTGATTTGACATTACTCTAACATGATTACATTACTCTACAATTACCTCTCTACAATTTGATAACATTACTCTACAGTTACGTCTCATTCACTTTTATCGCAGCGAGGGCGTCATTTTTGATGAGTTATTGCAAGTTTTTACATCATTACCGTAAACAGGAATGAAGCCGATAAGGTTACATGTCTTTTAGGTCTCTTGTACTAACATTTCTTTTGTTTTTATGAAATTTTTACTGAAGAAACTTGATATACCAACTAATCATTTCATGTTTAAATATTAGAAGTTCAGCCGCTATTAGCTCAGATAAAAAGTTAAATTTGTACCATCTTCACCCGCAAGTGGGGGAAAATGGTACACCAGCGTTTTTCGTTGGGATTGCCCGTAGAGATTGGCTTGTATTTCAACCTCATCCTATTTTTTTCATGCTCAGACACCTACAAAGTCTGTGCCCGTTAAAAACGCCTTAAAAACCTTCAGTGATTGTCAGATTTTCGTGAGTAAAATGTACCTCAAAGCAATTCCAATCTTATTGAATCTTTAGGTGACGATCACCTTGACTGCCTCCTCAAGGTTTACTGGAGGGTAGTCCTTTATCCTTCGGCCATCGGCGTTATTTGAGCATTTTGATTGTAAGGGGGCAGAGATTACCCGGTGTCCGAGTAGATAGGTAGATTTTTGAAGCCTTGTGAGAGCCATTTGTAACCGCAGAACTAATGCTAATATTGTCTATGAAATGTTTGATTTAATCAATTTAATTATCTTAGTGAAATTAATTATTCCGAGTAACGAAAATTGCCCCTGAAAACTTCGTATTGTCGAGTTTGTAACATTACGAAAAATTTCTCCCATTAAAATATTGGTGGGGAGGAGATGGGGGGCACAACTGCCACTTTCGAATTACTTACGTCTCCGGCCTCCAGGTTTTCTGAGTTAGTTCGTGGCTACCATAAAAATAGTAACTCGAACGACGAAAGAATTAAGTAAACATAAAACTCTGATGTACCATATTCACCCAGAAATTGCTCTTTTTAAACCCCATAGAAAATAAATGAAATTGTAATATAAATATTTATGTTTGCTTCGGGGATTATAACCCCCATGTAACCTGAGCACGGATAAATACTAAATTGGCGACATGATTAACCAGGACGACGCAACAACTGAGGTTTAGCGACATAGTAGCGATGGAGTGATAGCGCTGAAGACTAAGATACATTGATACATACCAATTACGCCTTTCCCTTCCGTGGTTGGCACAGTGACAAAGTTTCACTTATAAATACATATTTGTACACCTAACTCTGCTTCCATAATTTCCTCCATACTGACCAATCCTTGCAAATGTCTTTTGCCGCATTTACCCCCATACAATGCTTAATACACGCCCTCCTATTTTTAAGACTACTAATATACCTCCTAATAAGAATTTCCTCAACCACATACAACCACAACTTTCTCGGCCTACCTCTACCTCTCGCACCATTCATTTCACTTGTATATATCTGTTTCGTTATTCGACTCTCATCCATTCTCTCAACATGGCCTAACCAACGAAGCACGCTCCTTTCATATATATCCATTACTGGAGCATCTAACCCACATTCATTAATTACCCACTCATTCCAGACCCTATCCATCCTACTTTTGCCGCAAACACTCCTCAGATAACTCATACCCACGGCGTTTAGTCTACTATTATGTCAATCCTGACATACCCATGTTTCACTACTATACAACAAAGTGGGGAGAAGTACACTTTTGCATACGGCGATTTTAATGTAACCAAATGGAGGTGAAACTCAGAATCGTGGTATCAGCTGTCTGGTTTTAAAACCAGACAGACAGTGTCTAGGGCATTTACCAATCGCCGTCGTCTACTTCCCTTTTCCATTAGTCCGTCGATCCCTTCCAGGTTTGAACTTTTAGTATGTGTACCATCTTCACTTCGCAAACCGTCTCCAACCCGGTTTGCGGTACACATTATTACTAGAGACAAACAATTTATTCCTCTAATTATTTAATTTTCTATAAAGTTAGATTGACAATCCCAAATACTAGACAGGTTTTCATAGGCTAGTGGTCTTGAATTGTTTGGGAGTCTACTTGGTTGAATTTTCTAGACGTACTCATTTAGTTAAACTCTGTATATTCCACACTGCGATTTTTCACCCCGTTTGGCTTAACATTTTCTTTATACTGCGCTGTGGAAATATCAGTGTAGGTTTGTATAATCGGTTAACAATTGCTCAGTTCTGTGGACTGTATTTCTTATACTGGTAAATCAAGTGTGGGCGTTGTGATTAGACACTTTGCATTACAATATTTATGTGACACGCACCGGAAAAAGTTTGAATGCAAGAACAAAAAGATATTCTTTGCAATTTATTGCTTTCGACAAAAAGTCAGCCTTTACTGATCATTGATCTTTTTTTGACCTCATGTCGAATTATAATTTTTGTCATGTTTTTGGCCAAGGTGCTTAGTCGACTTATATAGAAAGTTTTGAAGTTATTTGTTATGACGATGATGTATGTACGAAATCATTAAATGATTTCATGCCACGAATAATTATACTTCATAACAACTATTCACCCACTTCTATATGATGTACCCATCTCTCTTCTCGGGAAAATTTTATTCCTAATCACACCTTTAGTCCGTTATCTTCCTTAAATTAAGCATTTCTTTATCCTATCCGCCATTTTGCTCTTCACATTCCAAACATATACCTCGTATAAGTTAGAGTTCGCCATCCCAACTATTAATAAGAGCTCGCCAATGGGGTGAATACTACGTAATAATTAGTCAGTATGAGTGAAAAAACTGGCAATTTATCTCAAGAAAACTCTTTTGTCAAGTAGTTAAGTCTCCGTGCGGTTCATTGCGCTTCCACCATCTTGGCTATAAGGAGCTCCCTAAATCCATTCCCTTTGAAAATAACGCGAGAATGCGCGAAGCGTTTGGGATATACTGTAAAAGGGTACTAAATACATAGTTTAGTTATTTTAAGTGGCTGGAATGATTTTTGTCATCTATGTACAAGTACGCATCACTTTGTGCAAACGAGTTTATATTTGTGGTATCTAATTAATTAAATACAAAGAAAATCTGTGCGTTTCGTTCGCTCTATTACGCTTCGTTCAACTTAGGATTGTTGGGTGGTAGTCATGAGATGAATGAAGGGCAGTGGTATACGGGTGAATGATTTTATTCATTAATAACCCGTTGCAAGAACTTTTAGTAATGAAATGAATAGAGCATGAGAGCCATGAAATTATGGACCCTTATTCAAATATTCTGGTTGCAGGAAGATGTCCACCAATTTTTTAACTTATCAACCAATACTGAATTGGTTCGAAAATCTGTTTAATATTCTTCCAGTGGATAAAATGCATGAAATTTCATCCTATTTATAATTAGTAATGCGCGTAATAATTAGTCAGTATGAGTGAACAAACTGGCAATTTATGTCAAAACAACTCTTTTTTTCAAGTATTTAAGTCTCCGAGCGGTTCATCGCGCTTCCGCCATATTGGCTATTTGGAGCTCTTAAATCCATTCCGTAAGTTATGTATGCATTCGTTTGACGAACATATTTATCGAATGCTTGTGCAACACTTACGTCCGGTTGCAAGAACATTTAGCCATGGAATCAATAGTGATGAGATCCTTGAAGTTATAGATCTCATAACAATATTCGGGTTGCAGGAACACATCTACTAGTTACATAACTTATTTACCAATAGTTAACAGCTCTGAATAGTTGATATAATTTTCCTCCGCCGATTAAAATTTATGAAATTTTAGCCTGTGAATAATTGCTAATGCACATTATAATTTGTCAGTAAGAGTAAACATACTGGTCATCTGCTTCAAAACTACTATTTTATCAAGTAATTAAGTCTCCCCTAGTGTTTTATTGCGTATCCGCTATCTTGGCTACTTATGAAACTCATACTCAATGCCATAACTTGAGAAACCAATAAATTTATCGAATGTGTCTGCTACACTTATTGAATGGTTACCACGCCTTACATGGGTCCCATAAGTTTATAGAATACATATATGTGTCGCTCCTGCAACTGGCCATTAGTCAATGATTGCTATGGTTTATGGGTATCATAACTGTATTGAATTCACATGTTTCGTTCCTGCAACTGGCCGTAAGAAGAGGAAACTCACTCTGGCAGTGGCCGTAGTAGGCGATGGTGAGGTCGGAGCTCTTTTTCCGGCAAGACCTCTTGCGGAGGCGGCAGACGGAGCTGTACGAGCGGCCGTCGGAACCGCACACCGGGCCCCGCTGGCCCTTGTGAGACCCCTTGCCGTGGCGACAATCGAGGGCGCATGCGCACTTGGGCCTGCCTTTCCTTATGATGCACCTCTTGCCCTCGCCGCATTTCACGCCCGTACAGGTCTCTGCAAAAAGAGGAAAGGAAGACAGCAATGTGAAAAAATTGAAACATGAAAAGGCGAATATATGTGACAATTGGTGTAAAATACCGAACCAATTATTCAAGCTGAACCACTTTTTTCTTGTGGCACAAGGCGACCCAGGCTTATTAATCTTTATGACACTATATTAAGGACTAGTGAAGGATATAAAAGTTAATAAGAACAAAACCAAAGTAATGAAATGCACAAGAGATGGACTACAGAAAGCTGTGATATATCTGGAAGAAGAATAGCTTAAGCAATTCACTAATTTCAAATATCTTGGCAGCTGTAAAACAGCTGATGGGAGGTGATTTCATCAAGAAGAAAACTCTCTTGACTTCAAAAAAGCCCAAACACAGACCCGTAGAGAATTTTCGAAAAGCTATGGAGTGTTCGCACATACAGCTCAGAAACTTGGACTTTAAGAAAAGCAGAAAGGAGCAGATCGGAGGCATTTGAAATGTGGTGCTGGAGCAGAATGCTAAAGATTCCATGGATAGAGATAGGTTCGAACATCGAGGTTCAGAAAAGAGTTGGGGAGGGGCAAATGTTGGTAGGTTGAATCTCAAGAAGGAGAGAAGGATGGATTGGACATCTGCTGCGGCACTCTTAACTGGATGACTGCCTTGATGAAAGAAATGGTGGAGGGACGTGCAGGAAGAGGAAGACATAGTCAGGAATGCATAAATGTAATTTGACGAGGGAGGAAATATGCAGAAATACAGAGACTTAAAGGATCTTAGGCTTTCCCGGCGTATCTGCTGGATAAATGTTTCTCGGATATTCCACCGGATATGGCGGTCGCAAAAGAATCTGGCGCTGCGCAGTGGGCGATTTTGGGACATGGACCTCAGAACTTTGAAAACCCTGCCTGGCCGGGGAGGAAGGTTGTAAATTGTGGAGCGTTAGTGAGCGAAACTTTTCTAGTTGCTGCCAACCTTGGCGCCTCGGTGAATTCCATGACTCACAGCTACCTGGCGCCCGGTTTGTTGCTTTTTATTCGTACTATCATTCCTTGCACGTGACTTGGAAGGGAACGGGGAAAGCATTAACCTTCTTACCCGGTGGAATAACTGAGAAACATCCAATAAAGAGGCACACACTGGAAAGAAAGATTTGAATACCCACCAACCTTAGGGTTGAGGAGAAGAAGAAGAGAAGGAGGGCACACGTGTAAATTCAACGTGGAAGAAAGAAAATATTTATCATAACTAATAAACTCTGCAGTATTTTTTCCGTATATTGCGCACACTACTGTACACCCCTTTTACACGTAGCACGTAATTAGACAAGCTGATTTTCGTACGAGCTTGCATTTCAAATTGCAACGTGTAAAGCGGTGAATGGTCAGAATTCATGCGGGAATGCATGGACACAGGATGGCAAAATAGCCCCTGCTCTATCTTCAATCGTTATTGCGCGCCACATTGAGAAAAAAACGCATTTTAATATTATGCAGGTTCGTTTCCCGTGTAAAACTCCCTTTAAGGAAGTTCCATCTCGACTATCCGAGTCGAAACAAGTACTAAATACCAACTTAAAAAAATTGTTTTAACAATTCTGCTTTCGATAATATAATGCGTTTGCTATTAAAAACTAAAGTCAAGGCACCAAAAATATCAATTATTCCACGAATATATTTCAAATGAGCACTTTTGTATCTATGAACAATCCATTTCTACGGAATGCCCAATTTTTTACTTAAATGTTCGCAGTAATTTGCTAATAACTCCAGAAATAAGGCGATATGAGGCTTTTTTATATTTAACCAATTTATCGGGAGTTTTTGCTGCTTGAACTTTTTACTCTAAATTGGATTATGAATTGTCATTATTTTAATACCTAATACTATTGTTATATGCGACCAGGAAGGTATGAAGAGCATTATTTAAACACTTCACTGGGTTTAAATACACTTTGAGCACCTCTCATCTCAGATTTATCGTTAAGCCAGTCGCCCACTCGTCTAAGCAACGAATTATTTATGATATTTGTGATATGAGAACGGTTAGAGAAATGACATGGACCTGGCTGCAGCCAGTGGATATTGATGCTTAGACACTTTAAGAGAGTCATATATCCGAAAGGCAAATGCTCTGCCATATCGCTTTTATGTATACTATAATTCATATATTTTTGTGACTCGGAGGGAAATGATACAGGAGGTTTTATGGCGCCAGATAATGAGAAACGAGACCAGGTGAGATGTGAGAGGGTAGGTCGTATCCTCGGAAAACATCAGTTGGCCCCAACTTCAAGTCTGATTCGAGTACATTTCTTGCTCCCGTGTGCTGTTTTGCCAAAAGTCACTCTCTCGCTCTCTCTATCTGGGCAGTACATTTGGCAACCTCGACTCGAAGCTCTGTTCACCATAAGCATCTAGTGCCTCTTTCAGACTTCCATCGTGCGGACCAACGTACGTGCGATTGTAGAGTGAAAGGGGCACAGCGTTGCCCTCACCCCCTCACTAGAACATCGCGACGAAAGTGTAAAGAGCAAGCAAACAAAATTTGTTGAGCGTATCGAAATATTCTTTTTTTGCAAACCACACATTTTTATGCTTACAAATTAGAGAAACGTTATGTGCTTCATCATTTCCGGTTTCTACTCGCGGTACCATTGCTACCACTGTAGAGTGACAACATTAGAAACTTTGATTACCATGGTACGAACGTGATTTGTCATTAAAAATTCAATTTACCGTCGTATGGACCTTCGCACGTACGATAGTAGTGTGAACTGGGCAACCTTAACTAGCAAAGACCCTTGGACTGTACCGAATTTTCACGAAGCCCAGTCGTAAAGGTATTTGTATCGTAATATGAATCATTGAATTCACGGCAGATATGTGATAAATAATTGGGTAAATATAGGAGCAAAACATTCATCCCTTACCTTTGCACGCCTGACAGGGCACACCCCCGCCGAGGGCCCGCCAGAAGAACAGCGACCCCGGGTCCAACTCTTTGGCGCTCCACGCCGTGGTCGCTCCGCCGGCCGAGCAACAGTCCTCTCGCGCCATGCGGTGGGAGATTAGTTCCTTGCAGTGCCCGCTCTTGGTCTTAGAAGTCCAGCACATCCCGCCTAAAAAGAGGGAGAGATAGAAAAATGAATATCAACAAAGGGCTCACTTGGAAAACACACTTTCTTTCATTTCTCCGACTATCGATCCTCGAATGTACAGTCACATCATAAACTATCGTGACACGCTACGCTAGCGGTGACTGTCGGTCGACTTACGAAACACGTCGGCTTTCCTATGCCGTCTCAGGTGACTATGAAAATTTGAGGGTACACTTTTCAATATCCGTGAGACATTGGGCCAGGTTAAATGGGGCCGCATTTTGGGAATGATCTCGTTCAGAGGCGAAGACAAACTTACGCCTAGAAGCGGCCTTGAAGACTATTGGGTGGAAAGGAGCGAATAAGGAACGGTGAACGAGGGAAATGGGGTGAAATAGCAATAATGAATGGAGGAAACGGGCGAGTTAGAGCACTGAAAAGTAAAACGAAGCAAAGGAAAATACTTTGCGTTGTGTACCAGACATCGGACATCAAGCGGAGAATAGCCCAAGCTAAGAAGGCATTCATGGGAAAAAAAACAACTGCTGTGCTCAAAGGATAGGACTACAATCCAGGAAATAGTGTGTGAAAACATTCGTGTGGATCGTATTACTCTATGGATCGGAAGCTTGGACCGTTGAAAATGCTAGCCAGAAAGGCTAGAAGCCTTCGAAACCTGGTTCTAGAGATGGATGCTGAAGATAAAATAGACAGACAAAATAGGGAATGAAGAAGTGTACAGAAGAGTAGAAGCGGAAAAGACCATATGGAATACCTTAGAGAAAAGAAGAACAAGATGTATTGGACGCACCCCGAGACAATGATTTCGTGAAAAACATATTTCAAGGTAAAATTGAAGAAAAAGCTCCTAGAGGAAGACCGAGGAATAAGTTCATGGACCAAATAAAGAGAAAAGTACATAGGATGAGATACTTGGAAGTAAGAGAACTAGCATTCGATAGGGAAGGGTGGAGGGCTGCAGTCAACCAATCTTAGGGTTGAACAACCAATGAATGGATTGTACCAAAAAGTTCTCATAGTCAGCAGAGACGGCCCAGGATGGCCAACGTATTTCGAGCTCCGACTACTAAACTGGCTGTACCAAACTAAACTGGCTGTAGTAGCAGCAGAGTAGTAGCAGTTAGCGTAGCGTGTCGTGATAGTTTGTGAAGTGACTGTACATTTCAAGAATGCCAAAAAACCTGAAAAACTTTCGCTGACCATTTTACTGATTTAAATGTTACGTTTGGGATATTATAAGTGTCAGTGATTGTTAAAAATAAACAAGTTACGCGTCCGATGCCAAACCACTCCAGCCACTCCGATTTCCTGAATCTACTACCACGTTGTCACACTGCGGCTGAAATTCAGCAAGCCCAAAATCGATTTTTCAAAAGTTGTAAAATCAACGCTAAAGACTTCCAAGGAAGTAGAAAATATTCTGATTTATGACTAGAAATACGATTTAAGCTTATTATAATGGTGTAACTCGTTCTGTTGGCCTTGAAAGTAGCTATACTAAAGTTTTTTTACGCTAGCTTATCACACGTCTGTAAATGTATGATTGCGATTAGGGGAGCCATTTCCATAAATATTTTTTTCTCGTAATTGAAAAATACGATAAATTATATGACACCATTCATCCAATCAAATGTATACCCTATGGAGCCGTTGTAATTACATATATATCATGAAAAAAATACGAGGTCATTTATTTCAAGTGAGTCACAGAAAAAGCACTATCCAGCATAAATGGAGCATCATATAGACTATGACGGCTAGTGTCTCCGTAATATTTTTCAATAGTAAAATTTTGCAGCTAGGTGCACATTTTGATTTTGCTTCCATTAAATTGCTTTGCCAATCGTAAGACATCCAGTGCTGTCAGGCGTCACCAGCAAGCGTATCATTCCACCCCACTGCGCTCAAAGGATGACCCTTTTGTATGAAATAATTTAGTTTTTACATTTATAAAGACGGTTTAGGAATAAATATCCGTTTATTTACACAAATTAGAATAACTATTGTACAAAAGCAAAGACACTGGGATTCCTCGATAATCTGCTCCTCACATTTGGGCTGTCGCTAATTCACTTGTCTGACTGTTCGAAGTAATTGCCGCACTAGCTCGGAGCGGCAGAGTGCCTCACAAGTGAGCGAAAAAATAGCATCAGAAATATGATTAATATAGTTACTTCATCATGTTACCATGTTAAATACAACGAGGTAGCTGTTTATATTCACATTTTACAAAAAAAATAAAAGTTATCTGCAAAAATATTGGCATAATTTACTTGGAGAAGGACGATCATTTCATTGTGACGTTAGAAAACAAGATGGGTGTCTGGAAGTTTAGTGCTGTAAGCATAGACAAAATTCTCGCTTCTTATTGGCTGTAGCCGATTACGTTATGTGATGGGAAATTTGCTTTGACAAGGTTCATTCATTGTCCTTTGATGGCGCCATCTATGTCCGGCCATCGTGATGTTCCACTACATTACAATCACCTATTATTTTTTCCATGTATTAGGGATACGAGGCAGGCCTAAGAATTGCGGGGGCGGGCGACCAGCTCACCAACTTTTTTAAAAGTTAATACCGAATTAATTCCATAATTAATGTCAAAATGCACTAGTACCATGCAGTTGGCGCTACAGTCGCCTCATTAGGCTGAACAAATGTAATTTAGAATATATTCATGGAATAAACAGCATATTTGGTACATTAATTTTGTTTTTCAATAGGTAATCCACTTCGTCAGCGGAATTAGGATTTTTAAACGGTATACATAATAATGGGTAGCTTTGTATTTGTCTTCACACTCATTGTCAAGCCAGAGCCACCTTTATTGGATTTAATCTATATGAGATAGCGCGCATCACAATTTGTACATATCTAGCGTGAGTACGTTTTTTTACAGAGGATATTACCGTGCATTGGACGTAGCTGGCGAAAGGATTGACTGCGTTGAAGCAGCCGAGCGAACACCCGTTATGAAGTCTTCGTATTATTTTTTGTTCGACCTGCCTTCTATTTATATCACCATCCCAAGTTTCATTGCCCCGTTGTGAGATCGAATGTACGACCTGCATGTCGAGCTTCATTGAGCTGTCAGAAACACTGGATTGAAAGAAGTATAAATAGTGACCTCATGTCGTGCCTGCTTAAAGAAATTTCTCACCCTCTGAGCTTCTGGGAGAATCATAAAATATTCTCACATGCACGCATGCTTTAATCAGCTCGTCTTGGCTGGCGTCCAGATCACTGTTATTACTGTCTCTCTCCCTCTTGAACTATAATGCATTAATTAGAGATGGGACGTTCGAATAGTCGAATTCTCGAATACCCCGAATAATGAGCTATTTGCACTATTCGATATTCGAGAATACAAATTAATAATTTCACCCTCTCGAATATATTACACGAATCGACTGTAATGGTTTTTAAATTCGCTGTCTTCGGTTGGGTCTTACATGCTACAAATCGTTTGGTCTACCATATTTGGCTGGTGCAAATTCATTAATTAATATTTCAAACAAAATTTCATCTTTCAAGTTATGTATAAATATATATAATCCATAATAACTTCAGGGGAATTACATGAAAAAGCAAATGAATGAATTTTCAAACGCTCGCGACGTTGGTTGGTCCTTTTTTTGATTCCCCGTTGCATGATGACACATTTTACAAATTCAATTTTTAAAATAATTGTGATTTATTTATTTCATTAAATGTTTGTGAGTAACGTAGTAAAATACTAATAATAATTAAATATTTAAATCTTCCACATTATTATAGTCTTCCACATTCTTATAATCTTCTTTTAAAAAATACGCCCATGTATTATTCGATATTCGAGTTAGATATTCGAAAAAATATTAGGTATTCGAACTCGATATTCGAATTCGAGAAAAATGCTTTTCGACCGATCTCTAGTGTCCATGTTAGGTGAATACTTATCATTATTTAATCTGATTCTTTCTATTTTGTGCGTCGTTTACTTATTTTTAAAGAGTACAACTAGTGAAATTCATACATACACACACTAAAATTGGAATTGATTGCTTAAATATCTTGGGTGTGTAATATTTCCCACATCAAACTAAGATGTGGAAAATGAACTGAAAGAATTGAAATAATGCCGTGGGGAAATACATAAAACTAAATAAAAGTGGTACAAGAAACTTATAAAATTGAGATTTTACGAAACGAAATTTGTGGAATTTATGTGCATATTCTGATGCTAATTGTTGTTTTAAATATCTTTGGTGAGTGATATTCCCTACAACATAACAATGTGTGGAAAAAAACTAAAAAAATCGAAATGAATACTTGGGCAAATGCGTAATAATAAAAGAAATTCAAAAAGAAACTTGTTGAATTGAAGTTTTACAGAACAATGGCAGGTACAATGATACTGTATGTCTGCGAGACATGGATCATCTCTGTGATACACGGAAAGATAAATATCACCACCTGTAATGAAACTCGTTAGAAATGAGTGTGATGAAATGAAGGGATTGAAAACGAAATCGTCAGGGAAACTTTTAAACATTTTTTTAGAAAGAAATATTACTGAATGCAAAATCAATTGGTGCCAACATTTATGTAGAAAGGTTCAGAATTGTTGTTCAGAGTTGGCTTTGAATATAATCCCAATTGTCATCGCAGTGTTGAGCGACCAAGGCTGAGATGATTTCAGAAACGGGCAATTCAGAAAAACCTAATCCATAAAGTGAATTTGAAGATTACAAATGGATTAATGGTTTTCTCTTTCTGGGAATATATGGTGCAATAGTGCATACCGTAATTACTGCGACTTGCCCTGTCATGTTGAGTAACATATCATAATTCCTCATTTTTTGGCATGGAGCTTTTCGATAAGATCCTTCAAACCTAATTAGATTGGTAGTTCACAATATTGTGTATGATGAAAGAATATGACATTATAAGTTCAAGTGGCAATATTTAGTGAATATCGAAATGATTTTTTTGAATTTTGATCTAAAGGCTGCAATGCTGATAGTAATCGGAACATATTTATTTTACGTTATATTTAGATATACTAGGCGTAAATAGCGCACGATACGTTGAATCTCTTATAATATTATTTATTTATTCTTCACCACATTGTCATTAAAATAAAATCATAAAAATTAAATACATAATTATTGGAGAGAAAACGCGTATTCTCACGATGACTGTCAAATCGCATACATTCTTTATCTTCTATAAGGTTTGGAGACTAATAGAGCTAGTTGTGAACTTTTTGATAATAAGATAGACAAAGGATGAAGGAGACGAAGTCAAGTTGTGTTTTAGGTTAATACATTGATAAAAAACACGTCTAATCGTATTATTGGATCATGTCATGTCAAAGCGAACAAAAGAGATCTAAATTGCCCTCGACAATTCAGATTTCGTCCATATTTGCTGGACGTACCCCTTTTTATTAAACGCAATATTGGTATACCTAATCTGTTTAGATTAGGGATTACAACAACAGATCAGGCATACCAAATACCATACGAGAGTATGAAAAAAGTGAGGTTTTCGTAAAATTTCGTCTGATATGAAATCTGCGGACAAACAATACAAAGCTGTGAGCTAAATTGCTTTGTTGAAAAAGAGAGAATCACTGCGCAATATCGCCACGTCTGTAATAGAAAAATTTGCAATTCAGTGCATGAATATTTATTTTGAAAATTCCAAGTAAGCTTTTCTCGAGAGTCATACCTATTCAGTTTTGCACAAATTTTCTATATTTTGTAGCTAAATAACTTATCTATTCATCGTAGAAGGGAGCATACCGAGGTATAAAACTATTCTAAAGGAATTGGGAAGCATGCTAAGGACGAAAAAACGTTTAGCTCTGTAGATTAGAGATAAATATATTTCTGATACCCGGAGGTAAGAGAACTAGCATTAGATCGGAAAGGGTGGAGTAAACCAATGCTAGGATTGAACAACCAATGATGATATTTCTGATGAATATTTTTTCCGGCATAATAGACCAAATAGGGCGCCGTTTCTATTGAACTGAAGCACTTTTAACTTCATTCTCTGTAGTTATTTGCTAGTAGTTCAAAATCTTTGATGGGTTGTTTCCCAATTTTCATCACTTTTCGATATGTTACGTGTATACACTTTTTAAAACTGATTTTTTTTAACAAAAACACCTTAATAAATATCTGAGAGATGTTGTTTGAATCCACTTAACCACCGTTCTCGTATATAGCACCATGTAGTTTCATGTCTCATTCTTGAAAAAAGAGTGCGGAGAGGCTGGAAGTTGCTCGTATTCAACAGAGGGCACATTTTCTCCTGAATATTAATGAAAAAATTAGTGTTATCTAAATATGGAACCATGGTAAACAACTTTAGGACGAACTTTCTATGTCGACAAAACTGCGCGTGTAAAACTTGTTTTTTTTATCGATGCGATTTTAGCGACACGATTTTGGCCATCATTTTTCGAAATTTTTCTTCTGAGAAAGTTCACGAATCTGACTCAAGGTATGCATTGCTGTTTCTTCATCCCTACTCCATAATTTCCTTGGCCACTATAATCGGGAGTTCTTCCAAGTTTAAAAAATTGTGCTTGCAGAATTCCCTGAATGATTCCAGCATGACGTGGCGGAATGTAATATGAAAACATGACATAAAAATACGTTCTACCACGCCACCTTGGAATGTGGGCTCTAAGCCTTTGGCAAAAAATGCGAGAGGGTTAATACACCCCTTTGATTTTGCCTGTTGGTATGTTCGTCTTCGAAAAACCCTTTCTCAAATGTTTGGATGCCATGGGAACCCCTTACGTCCGTAAACAAAAAATGTTTATAAACTTAATTTTTTCCTTGGAAGATCTCTGAACGAGATTGTCTGAAATGTTTGATCTTGGCAGATATCTTGAAGCTCCTTGGATGTCTTAGTGTGCTTTACTTTTGCTCCAGCGCGCTCTTGACTTCGCAACGCAACAGCGAACTTGTTTTACTATCGTATCTGTCCATTTAGAGTAGTCGAGCTTCAAAACGAATCGGGAGCTCAGTTGAGTTTATGTCGTCAAAGAAGCTAAGTTACATGTGATTGTTGTGATTGTGTTGATATTCAGTGAAGGTGTCAAGGAGGACTTTGACGTCGTTGTGACAGTTAACTTTGTTACTTTCAGCAACCAGACCATGACCTTGGTTGCATATTCTCCTGGGGTCTTTTTCTCAAAGGCAAGTTGTAATTATTGTTACTTATCGCCGAGGTTTTTAAAGGAAATGAAAGCTCCTACCCACTAGGAGTTTTGGTACCTCGTTGTAATTATATCACTTAAGTTACCATATCATCCTTATTATCAATGATAGGTATGAGATGCCATCCACTTGCTTCTCCGTTTTTGATGTCGTTTCGATAATACCCGTAGCTGTTATTACGGATGAGAATGCTTTCATTGAGACAAAAATTTTATTAAAATTCTTGCATCATATATAGTAAAACATGTATGGTTATCCCTAACGAGTATATTGATGTATGTTCTTAAAGTAGTTTACGTCAAACCAAAATATTTGCCCCTTACCGATCTACTTTCCGAGATTTTTGACGAAAAATACTAGCCCTTTTACATGGATAATGGTACGTGTATGCTCTCCAGAAAGACATTTTTAAAAATGAGGAATTTCTAATACCTAGCTCTCGTCAAATAATTAACAGTGTGTGGTTTGCATGTTTTTTCTCGACTATTTTTGAAATTAAATCATATTTTCACCGCCGTAATAATTTTCAGAATCGTATAAAACCTTGCGTTGCGAAAGTTTTAAACGTAAGATTTGAAAAAAATGAGTCAAATTAAATACTTATTTTTATAAATATTTTTAATGAGTGTTTTTATCTATTTACCTAGAAAATCAGTCGTATAAATGTATAATATTGCACCATTAATAATGCTCTATGCTAATCATGTTTCCTACAGTTGCTGACATTAAAACAAACGACTGGAATATTGTCTCCAATATGACTTGGGAACTATCTCGCTCACACTACCTCAGGTGAAATTTGGTCCAAGAATGTTTTTGACCTACCGAAAAAGTTCAATGTGCACTCAACCATTCACGATTCGCGCACCAACCACCTTAACTATCGTTTTAACTGAAAAAAGAATCCTTTCTTCAAATTTAAGCCAGAATCAGCCTCTTACGTGATTTCTCATGTTTGATGCACGGAGAAACTTATGTTCTATTCTTTGATACATAATTTCAAGCACAAGAATGTGATTTTTCAAAGAACTACGGAACTAGCCGTGCAGTAATTTTAACGATTTCACCCGCTAGTGTTCACACAATTGTGTAAAATTCTGAGTGGAAAAATCATTCGTCTGGACTGGGAATCAAACTCATATGCCTCGATTTAATTATTGCCATTACATGCACGGTACCTGTGAGAACATCTTGCTCCTTAAAGCCCCCATTAAATTCGCAGTGGAAGAAGACGCCTGGGTAGCTGAATTGGTTAGAGTCGAGGGGTTCGCAACTTCAAAAACAAGTGTACCCCGCATTTCCATTTCAGGCATATCTATCCATTTTTAACCATTTTCATCCATTTCCGACCATTTCTATTCATTTCTATCAATTTCTGTCCATTTCTGACCATTTCTGTCCATTTCTAACCATTTATATCCATTTCTGTCCGTTTGTATCCATTTCTGTCCATTTGTATCCATCTCTATCCATTTCTGTCCATTTCTAACCATTTCTAACCATTTCTGTCCATTTCTGTTCATTTCTAACCATTTCTATCCATTTCTGTCCATTTCTGTCCGTTTGTATCCATTTCTGTCCGTTTGTATCCATTTCTGTCCATCTCTATCAATTTCTGTCCATTTCTGTCAATTTCTGTCCATTTCTGACCATTTCCATCCATTTCTGCCCATTTCTATCCATTTTTGTCCGTTTGTTTCCATTTATGTCCATTTGTATACATTTCTGTCCATCTCTATCCATTTCTGTCCATTTCTAACCATTTATATCCATTTCTGTCCGTTTGTATCCATTTCTGTCCATTTGTATCCATCTCTATCCATTTCTATCCATTTCTGTCCATTTCTAACCATTTATATCCATTTCTAACCATTTCTGTCCATTTCTGTTCATTTCTAACCATTTCTATCCATTTCTATCAATTTCTGTCCATTTCTGTCCGTGTGTATCCATTTCTGTCAATTTGTATCCATTTCTAACCATTTCTGTCCATTTCTAACCATTTATGTCCATTTCTATCCATTTCTGTCCATTTTTCTGTCGGCCCCGGTGGCGGAGGAGTTAAGTCCTCGCCTTCTAACCCGAGGGTCCCGGGTTCGAGTCCCACCTGGGTAGACTATTCACTGCCCAGGACGTAGGTGTTTGTGTTCTTCAAACGATATATTAAAACACTAGTAATTGGGGAAACCTGTAAGTGATAAAGAAATTCTTATTATTATTATTTCCATCCATTTCTGTCCATTTCTATCCATTTCTGTCTGTTTTGCGACCATTTCACAACAAGCGTACACCATTTCTCAGAGTTACATACCCCTGGGTTGGAGTTAAAGCGTGAAATCGAGAGATCTGAGTTCCATTCCCAGTCCAGATGAATGGTTTTTCCACTCTGAATTTCACTCAGTTACAAAAATGTGAATATAATTTCACTTAATTAATTTTGCGGGTGAACCACGTTTAGGTTGGCATCGGTTCCAACACTTTTCCGCCCTGTTGGCAAAAAAGGAAAGATCGACTCCACTTCTCAACGGATGTGTGACGCGGGAACCGGGCGACTTTTTTCCAGCCTGACGTGGACGACAGTTTTTTTAAAGATATTTATTTCGGTCTCGGAAGAAAGTGATGGAGAGGTGAATGGAAGGAAGGTTAAGAATAGCTTTCGTTAAAGTTTTCTTTTTTCATTCCTCCCGATCGAGCTTAAGGGGGACGGAGGGAAAAACGCGAAAAAATGGCTCGGAAAACGAACGAGGAGCGGTGGCCGGGTGTGAGAGCGAGCGTTTGAAGATTGATGGCGACGACCTGAGGTCTCGAGGGTGTCAAAACAATACCGATCATTGTTGGAATTTATAATTGTGTACTCTGAAGCCGACTTATGGCCAGTTGTAGGAACGACACACATGTATTCTATAAAGTTATGGGACCCATAAGCCATGGCAACCATTCAATAAGTGTTGCTATAAAATTCGATAAATTTATTGGTTTCATAACTTATAACACTCGTTCACCGACTGATCCGTTCCACGATCCTGTCATCCGCTAAAAAGAAAGGCGTTGAATAAAACTCCCAAAAACGAATTTACCGTCTATGCACCGATTTTTTAAAGTTCCATAAGTAGCCAAGATGGCGGATGAGTAATGAACCATCAGGAGACTTGATTACTTGATAAAAGAGTTGTTTTGAGACAAATGACCAATTAATTTACTCTTGTTGCCTAATTATTATATGCATTAGCAAATATTCATCGGTAAAACTGCCATAAATTTCATCCGGCGGTAGAAGATTTGATCTAATATTCGAAACTATTGACTATTTGTAAATAAATTATGTAACTATTGGATTTGTTCCTGAAACCAGGATATTTTTATGATATCTGTGACTTTATGGATCATATAACTATTGATTCCATGACAATATATTCTTGCAACAGGCCATTAGCATAAAATTTGGAGTAAGCTCTGTTCCTCATTCAATGCTTGCTGTTTCTATCTTTTGAGATTGTCGTCTATGCACACGAGGTCTGTTAAAGGAATTCTAAGACTGATTTTTTACTGACATGTATTATCGAGTTCCACCTGTTTGTCTGGGTCAAATCATTCATCGGTCGTTCAATCCTAAAATATGTTGACTGCAACCCTCCACCCTTACCCATTTAATGCTAGTTCTGTTACCTCCTGGTATCTCTTCCTATGAATGTAGGGCAACCGACTTACCTTTTCAAAAATATAATTCAAAACAAAGATATTAAAGGGGGAACAACGCGTATAACCGAAAATTTATTCATACCGTCTCATCGCAAGGTAACTTATGATAGCTCATTTCTAGTAAAATCATGCAATTTATGGAACAAATTACCAGATAGTATAAAAATGTAACATCGATCGATGTTTTAAAAAATATTGCTAGATTACGTAAATGAAAATGACAGTACCGCATTCAATTAACTGAAAAAAATCGTAAGTGGACTATTATATTTGAATATACTGTCAATTTTTATATTTTCTTAATTGTAACTGTTTGTGTTGATTATTGTAATTGTTATGATCGCTGTAACTGTTAATTTGTACATCTTGATGTTTACATTGTAGAAACTGTGGATTTGCACCATATTTTTGTTAACTGAGACTTTAATTTATGTTAATGTATTTTGTTTCACTATTGTTTTTTTTTTCATATGTTAATTTAATGTTCAGATGTAAAAACCATGACCCATAGAAGCCAATGCTCCTTGGACAACAAACCAATTCTATTATTATTAATATGTATTTTCTCCTTTATTTGGTCGATGAACTTATTCCTGGGTCTTCCTCTGGGGACTTTTCCCTCTATTTTGTCTTCAACTATATTCTTCATCAACCGATTGTGTCTCACGGTGTGTCCAATCAATCTTGTTCTTCTTTTCTCTAAGGTATTCCATGTAGTCCTTTCCTCTTCTACTCTTCTGAACATTTCATCATTTCTTATTTTGTCCGTCCATTTTATCTTCAGTATCCTCCTCCAGTAACAGGTTTTGAAGCCTCCTAGTATTTTCTGGTTAGCTTTTCTAGTGGTCCATCCTTCCGATCCATAGAGTGCTACGCTCCACACGAATTTTTTCACATATTGTTTCCTGGTTTGTGGTCCTATCTTCTTCAAGCACAGCTGTTGTCATTTTTCCATGAACGCCTTCATAGCTTGGTCTATTCTCCGGTTGATGTCCGCCGTACTTCTTCCGTCTCACGTGATGGTACTGGGTCAAATATTGCAATTAAAATAAAACCAACTTCCCGATGACGTAGAAGAATTGATATTTTGTTCCACTTTCTATGACAATTCAGTAATCAATTTTAATTATGGCAATACTCAATTAACTGTGCGTTTGCTATAAGAATGACTTAAGTACGAGCTGCTTGTCTGCGTCAAATCTTGCAACCAAAATTTAACCAACTTCCCGATGACTTAGAGCTCTGAAACTTTGTCTATACACCAACTGTTAGTGAAAATACAGTACACCGATATTAATTAATTAGCCACGCGTTTAGATCCGGAAGATAAACCGTCAATTACTGTGCCCCTCTTCTCCACGAACGAGTCGTTTTCCTGAGTTACTGTTCTCGTTCACCGACTGATCCGTTCCACGATCCTGTCATCCGCTAAAAAGAAAGGCGTTGCATAAAACTCCCAAAAACGAATTTACCGTCTATGCACCGATTTTTTCGTTCACCTTGTGCAGTCATTTCACATGTTACCCCACTCGTGGGATAATCAGGAACTAAAAGTTACGAATGAGAGAGACTTTCATTGCCAAGCTGTAAAATTGATGTCGCAAAGGCGTATAGAAGTAAAGACAACTAATCGGAGACAAAAAATGATTTCTATATGTTACCTCTAGGTCACTCAGTTTGTAGATTGTTAACAATTTACAAGCATTGGGGTTGGATACATTACAAATCCACTGATGTAATTTATAAAAGCTAGAATTTCAATCAAGTAATTGAAAACTAAGAATTGTATTAAAAAAATAAAATATTTTAACTGCCTTAAAAAGTTAGTTTTTACTATGCATTATAACTCAATACAATTCATATGCTACATTATTTGCAATTGCCCGATTGAATACAAATGGTCTTTTAAACACACTCTGCCCTGAGGTGGTAATAATTCACCAAGCAGTACTCCAGGGGTTCCCTGAGTCGTCGTGCTGTTATCTGTCAATTTTCATCAGATATCGTGTCAGCAGTATTGATGTAAATACTGTAGTTGATAAACATTGGGTCTACTTTGCTTAACCGTTTAATATCCGTCTCTTTGGGATGTTTCAACCATCTGAAGACAGTTTGAACATAACAGGGAACAGTACGCAGGGAATATTCATTATTGACGCTAGTTTTCCATAAAGTTCTGCTCCTGCTATCCTTCAAACGGAAGAAATATTTTTGTGTTCTGCTCATCTCGTGTTATCTCTGTGGAAATATCTTTTCATGGAAACGCAGTTTGTGCTCAAACAGAATAGCAGTATTGATAAATGAGTACTCTAATGGCCAGTTGCAGGAACGTCACACATGTATTCTATAGAGTTATGGGACCCATTAGCCATGACAACCATTCAATAAGTGTTGCAGAAACATTCGATAAATTAATTGGTTTCATAACTTATGACATGGAATTATAAGTTCCCTAAGTAGCCAATATGGCGGATGCGCAATGAACCGCTTGGAGACTTAATTACTAGATAAAAGAGTTGTTTTAAGACGAATGACCTGTGTAATTACTCATACGGACTAATTATTATGTACATTAGCAATCATTCATAGGATAATACTTCATAAATTGTGTCCACCGGAAAAGATTGGATCCAATATTCGAAACTACTAACTATTGGTAAAAAAGTTATGTAACTAGTAGATATGTTCCTGCAACTCTGATATTTTTATGAGACCTGTAAC
Organism: Ceriagrion tenellum; assembly: GCA_963169105.1. NCBI lineage: Eukaryota > Metazoa > Arthropoda > Insecta > Odonata > Coenagrionidae > Ceriagrion > Ceriagrion tenellum. The sequence continues at coordinate 47,249,121 of OY720642.1, forward strand.
TTCATGGATCTCATGACTATTGATTCCATAACTAAATGTTCTTGCAACCGGCCTTTACGCCGCCGTTTACCAGTAGTATGTGTCAATGACTGTCATTTTTTTAATATGGCAATGGCAACTGTGACGTTTAAGGTACCTTCATGGGAAAAATGTTTCTCAGTCTGTTCGAGCAGCCCTCGTGTACTGAAAAATGTCGGGGAGGCACAATAGCCTTGTCTCACTCCATTGTTTTTACCTATTGTTTCAGCTGCTTTTTCGTATCAGTAATGAAAGTAATATCTTGGTACAGAATTAAAAATGCTTGGACAAGATGATGAGGGAATTCTCTCCTTTGGACGTTTCCCAAAAGAGTAGTCGATCAAGACTGTCGAAAGCCTTGTGAAAGTCAGTCTAGGCAATGTGAGTTACCGCGTTTATTGAACTCTTCTCAACCACAGTATTTATGGTCAAAATAGTAAAAACTGTAGAGTTATCTTTCCTGAAACCCATTTGATCTTCATTACCTATGTTTTCTGCAGAAAAACGTTAAGACTTCTATGGCTTCTTGAATGAGAATCGGTTATCTCTCATATTCACTGATATCTCTACGGCTCTCACAATTGTCTCCATCGCCGTTAAAATAATAAAATATTAACATTTCTTTGAATTAGTTTTCAGTTATAATAACTTTCTGCCTGCACACATTGAGCAGATGATCTATTCCTGAGTCAGAGTGAATATAGATATCACGTGCGTACTTTAGTGGCAGATAACGGTGAATATCCCTGACATGCGGAGCTACAGAAATCTCATTAAGGCACCCTTTATGGTAGAAAGAAATAGACCGCGAAAAATGTATGTAGTTTACTGATAAACAAAGGGTTAAAAGGAGGGAAATCTGTGAAAATTCTAACTCTTTTGGATTCATATATGAGGCTTCTTTGAGATCAAATGTTGGAAATGTCGTTTATAGAGCGCTGCTGGTAAATTCATTAATGACGCCTTAATACACCTTAAAATATGCACTGATCTATCTTCAAAGAATAATATAGTTAGTGCTTAGAAAGACTACATGAAAGAAAAAAAGTATGCAGAACCATATCCATTATTTGCATGTCTCGAAATGCCAATATTGTATGCTGGAAGTGGTAGTAGCTGGGCCACGTCTAATAAAGCCAGGTTTATTAAAGTGAAGAAATTAACTAAATTACGATATGCCCAAACTAAGACCTTGGCCTTGTATTAAATTTAATTTCCAAATATCTTTCATTTGCAGTTAATCATCTGAAAAACAAGAAGATGCGATTATGTCAATACACAACTCGTGTCAACTCTCTATGAAAGTCGACTATTTATTTGTCTAAGTTTGCTCCAGTGACTTCAGTCAGTAATTAGTTCTGAGTTATGCTTGAAATGTATTCAGCTTTAAAGTTTAACAATTTTCAATTTTATATTTTTCATGTTTCCATTCCATAATTTACATTTCTATTATATGTGAAATGCATTACAATAGTTAAGTATGCACTAATGCGTAATAAATAAAGTTTTTTAATATTAATTGTATAGTATTTGAAGTGTATCGTCTGATCTTAATGAAAAGGCGTTCATGGGAAAAAGACAACTGCTTTGCTCAAAGAAGATTGGACTAAAAACTGGGAAACAGTATGTAAAAACATTCGTGTGGAGCGTGGTACTCTATGGATCGGAAGTATGGACCATTGGAAAAGCTGACCAGAAAAGACCAGAAGCCTTCGAAACCTGGTGCTGGAGGAGGATACTGAAGATAAAATGGAGGGACAAAATAAGTAATCATGAAGTGTACAGAAAAGTAGAAGAGGAGAGGACCATATGGAACACCATAGAAAAAGGAATAACAAGGTAGATTGGACATACCCTGAGACAAAATGGGTTTGTGAAGTATTTTAATTGAAGGCAAAATAGAGGGAAAAGTCCCCGGGGGAAGATCCAGGATAAGCTCATGCACCAAATGAAGAGGAAAGTACATAGACAGAGATACCGGGAAGTTAGGGAACTAGCATTGGATAGGGAAGGGTGGAGGACTGCAGTCAACCAATCTTTGGATTGAACCACCGATGAATCTTTATGGAGTTTAGCGTCGTATGGGGCATAAACTTGGACTCTGAGAAAATGAGAAGAGAATAGGCGTTCGAATTGTGGTTATGGAGGAGGATGTAGGAGGCTTGGTGGATGGAAAAGGAATCGAAAGAGGGTGTGCTTTAATGATTGATGGGAATAGAAAACACCTGTACCTGATTTGTATGACGCAAAGTTGGAAGATTTATAAGGGCGAAAGGTTACTGAGAGCTACGATGGAGGTAGGGATGTTGGGTAAGCGGGGTGACGAGGGAAAGGGAATAGGTTTAATTGACGGTATGAAGGTTAGGACGTACATTGAGATAGTGAAATAAATATTATCTAAATATACTTACTAGTTATTTGCTGTTTATTATATTATTGGTGGATAGAGTCCTGCTTATGTAAAAATCCAGAATATGTTTTCTCAATTCCATTTTTACCCAGGTGATTACCATAATAAATTAAATGTATCATAGGAAGGAGAAGTGATGTTCTGAACTATGGCAAAAAGAGGTGTTGGAGGAGAAGAAATAGTTGAGAACCGCTGTGTTTTAGACTTGCATATGTCTCATTGATCGTTAAATCTAAAGATTGGTTGACTGAAGCCCTCCACCCTTCCCTGTCTGATTCTAGTTCCCTCACTCAATAATACTTCTTTCTATGTATATTATATATACATGATTTCCTCTTTATTTGGTCAAATTATTTAACCCCTTAATTTTCTCTTTGGACTCTTCCTTCTATTTCTCCTTCAATACTATTCCTCCCAAACCCAATATGCCTCTGGGTGTACCAAATCCTTGTGGTTCTTCTTTTCTGTAAATCTTCTATATGATCCTCTCCACTTCTACTTTTCTCTTAACGTCTTCATTTATTGTTTTTTTCTTTGTTTTATCCAACTTCAGGAAATGAATTTGTTGGTATTTTTCGGGTTCTCCCCGCATTGTGCCATTACTGTGGACCACCGTTAGGACCTGATGAAGCCGACTGGAATGTCTGTGAAACGGTAGTCCACAAAAATGGTACAACACGGGGAGAAGTCGAAAAATACGATTAACAAGAAACCCGCGGAAGCCTTCGTAACAATTCCAGGATTCGAATGCTTATTTTTTTGATCGGCTTTTCCAGTGGTTCATGTTTTTGCTCCATAGAGTGACATGCGGCACACGAATGCTTTCACATCATCTGTCCTCGTTCGTAGTCCTATCTTCTTTGATTTGTTGAGAACCTCAGTGTTATAGGCTTGGTGTGCCTGGTCTACTCTTAAAATATAGCCAATTCCGCAATGGCTCGGAGTGGCATTCCATCCAAACTTCTCGCATGAGAGGTAGTCCATTCCTTTAGGACGATCTCATATGTACACACACACACAAACACACTTTTCTCCCGCCTGATTTGATGCAACACGTCGAGCACTTCGTAGTGCTAATTGTCTAAATACGCGGGGCCTTGTAGGAGAGTACGAGGAGCGCAGCCATTAATCTTCAAACGATCCGTCGACACGTTATGTCTGTTAGAAACTATTACGGCCCAATCTTGGTGTAATCTTCTTCTCCTTCTTATCTACTCGGTTGGATGTGACTCGATGAATTCACCGCTTAATATCTGGCCTATTTAATAAATGACTTTTGCCAAAACCTGACGGGTTTCACCCTCGTTAATTCTTGGTGTAAGTGAAATTGTGAGCTCGGCTTAGATTAATATAGGGAAGAGGTTGGAGACATTGTGGTAGATGGGGAGGGCATTAAGCCAAAAAACTGATGCCTGATAACCGAAGAAATAATCATGTTGTTTAACCGTGCTCTCTTCTTACTTTCCTATGGATAGAGTGACAGAATGGACAAATTCGGGGATGTATTGCAATAAATTCCACTATCCAGTTTTTAATTATGCCAATCAACTCTTGAAACATATATTGTATAATTTATTTATTTATAGAGTATAAAACGTAAAAATTAATTAAATATTCCGATTTATAATAACGTAGAACAATGACATTTCGATTGATTCATGTAGTGTTGCCGTATTTTTAACTTGGATTCGTATTTTTGCGCTAAAGCTTAATTTTATATTTACTCACTCCAAATAAACATGGGGTCAATCGCCCATAAAATGCGAGAATCGGCTTAAATATGTTTAATCTCTTTTATATAGTTTTTTGGAGGAATATGGAAAAGAACTATATGACTGTGAGAAATTAAATGTTTTAATTTCATTATTTTTGCACGTAACGTTGTAGAAATACGTCGATTTTAATGAGCAATAAATCGCCTACCTTGCGGTAAATCCATCCCTAAATGAACTGAGATTTGGTGTAGTGCTCTCTTTGTTTAATTTTTTAAAATTCTTGCATTCGATTTTCGTATACGCATTGCTTTTTCATAAAATTGGATTTTTAAGCTTGAAAATCTTAACTATTTGCTTTACTTCAATAATAGAATATTTTATTTACTTGGAAACCGCGGAGTGGGCGTGGTATGAAAACCCATGCCATCATTTGTTCAATGCAAATCCCTGTGTAGGTACGAGGAATTCATTGGACCACAAAAAATCATTGTCTTTCAATTATTTTGTACATTTAAATGTGTCTGTTTTGTATTTGCCTACTTAAAAAGAAAAACAGACATTGCAACGCATGCCGGGCACAGCTTGTCCGTCATAATATTTTATTTGAATGTAGAGAGAGAGAGGGAAGATTGGGTGAAATTGTTTCGTAAGTAGAAGGTTGAATCGTCTTAAAACCACAATTGAAGCCGATTCTCTCTTCACAGTTCGGTCTAAGATACAGTAGATACGTAAGAGAGAGAGAGAGAGGGAGGCCAAGCGTCCACCATTTCCTTCCCTCATTCGTAAAGCTCTCAGCCTTCAAGAATACCACTAGGGTCGTTTACCTCGAGGTGATTAATGCACCCGCCCCTGTCCACGTCTTAATTAAGCTGTCGCGGTAACGTCCGCGGCCGTACAAACACCCTTGAGATACCGCCCTTTTTCTCCCTCCCATCTGCCCTCTCCGAAACCCAGGTGAAAAATCGCAATAAATGATGGAATTAATTTGGCCGAGAGGGAGAGAGAGCGAAATGCACGCGAAAAGCATCTTACACACCAAGGAAGCAGCGTCAACTTTTGTAAAATGTCACCGGACAACTTTCACCTTGTCTGCCAGCGATTATTTACCTCAGCGCCGCCCTACATCCATACCAGGGCACTTGGCGGGGTTTTTTAAAATTGTTTTTAATGTTTACCCAACCTATAAATATAATTACTGGGTTAAAAATGAATAACCTAACAAAAATTACGAGTATTATTAACATTGATGTAAAGAACACTTCGTATTTTTCCACAATTTATTTTCAGTCGTACAACTAGTTTTGATCCAAAGATTACATCCTCGGGTACTAATTATTAACATTGGTCATGGCTGGTCAAATACAATTAAATCATTAAATACATTACATACATTATTTAGTCTAATTATCAACAATATCATTTCGATGTTTTTGAAATAAACATTTTTAAAAATTGGCTTCTGTGTTCATACATATTATGGTCGTTACAATATTTGATATATGTACTACACAATCTGTTAATTGAGGAGTTTTTACAGTATTCACTACTAACATTCATGACATGAAATATCAACATATTTCTACCTTTTTTCAATGGAACGTGAAAGTTAAATCGATAAAACAGCGTGCCACGATCTTCTTTATTTATTGCGTCATGTAAAAATAGAAAAAGGTGATGGCAGTCATCATCAATAACCTTATTTCTCATTTACGTACTTCATAACTAAGGGAAGGCGGAAAGAAAGTCTGTAATAAAGTAACAACTTTAAACGTATTATTATTTTACTTGCATGTACCTCGTATCAGTCCTTAATGATGCAGAGATTGAGGTGTAAATTACCCCACTAAAAGCTATTTATAATCATTTGTTTGACTATTCAGCGAAAGATATTTAAGCCCGTGGCATAAATTACCATTTTAAGTCAATATTGAGATTGCCATTGAAATTCAATTTTCGAAAGTTAAAGTCGTGAATAAATGGATGATATCGGAGCCAAAGACGTTCTTTTAAGGTAAAAATGAAGGACATGGGATAAACGTTGGCAAGGATTCAATTTTTATTTCTTTTGACCTTACATCAGTGACAGTCTCGGCCCTCTATTCTAAACCCTTCATAGAATACAAAGTTTTTTTGGGGAATAAAGGGCAAAAAAATGGAGTACAAATATTTCCTTTAAATTGTTGTTCGCTGTCTTTCCTCTTTTCTGATCCGTTAGCGGCCCTGGCTTTTATTCGTATTAATTTTCAATTTTTTACTTCTCTCTGGGCTGAAATCCCTTCAAACAGACGTCACTGATTGACGCAATTAATTATTGATGTTAATTTATACAAATATGTATAATCAAAAGCTAATTGGCGAAAAATATACGAGATGTTTGGTCCGGCGTATAAGTTTTGTTCCTTAGTTTGTTTTTATATCATGGCATAGATAATCATTATTTTTCATTCAGTCGCATATTTTTTTGACTGCGCTTCTTCATTCCACCCTGTACCCTTCTAACTCTTTTGTCTCCTTATGTCATTTCTGTTTATTTTCCCGTTTTAGCTGCACCAAGCATTTGAACCTCGGTATTTGTAGTTTCTCTTCTAATATGCTCCTTACAATTTCTTTGTTAATCGAAGTTTGGCCTATCCATGCAGATCTTGTTATTTAGTGCACCATATGATTTCCTCCTCCTCTTGCTAATTTTTTGTGTACTTTCTCGTCTCTGAATCCATCCATTCATTTTATCTTAAAAATTCGCCTCTAGCGCAAAGTGTCGAAAGGCTATATTCTATTCTGATCCAGCTATTATTATGGCCCATGTTTCTGAGCTAGAGCGTAATCCTTCACGCTTGCCATAAAAAGGGAGATCTAGGCGGAAGGTATCGGACAGGGGACAAGACGAGAAGTTATTCTCAATTTACTCCGAGGTGTTTTCATCAGGCATGTTTTCTCCAAAGCTCTTAAGGGGATTCTTTGCTGAGGATACTCGTACGGCATATAATTTTCATCATCATGCGATACCAGCTCATTTTCATGTCTCCAACATTTTCTATGTTCTGTGTTGTTAAAGAAGATGATTATTTTGCCATTAAATCGTTTTGTGGGATAATTATTACTGATAAATGTTTATCTTGGGAAAATGTTGCCCGGCTGTTCATGGTGAAATAAAAGGTAAAAGGTGGACTGTAATAAGGTTCAAGAAACAGATATGTCCGTAGTACTAGATGATTTTATATTCATGAGTAAAAACTGATAAATGTTACACTCTACAAAACACAATGAAAGGATTAACTAGCTTAAATTACGGCACGCGTGTGTTTGCGATGGGCAGACACGCGGATGCCTGTGGGAGCGCAGGTTCAGTCTGCCGAAAGGGAGGTCCTTCCGCGGGGGAGGGGGCGAAGGCCTCCCCCATGCTGGTCCACAATGGCCGGTTAAGGTCCGACCGCTAAGTTAAAATAGTTGAATCTAAAGTTCTCATGTCATGGGGTCCGCTTTGAGGGCCGTGATCGGTGGCGCCGCCTGTACCGGATAGTTATGTCATTCCCGAAAGGTTATAAACAATTTTTTTAAACGCTTTTTATGGAAAATTCGCTATTCTACCAGCATATTATCCTGGAACACTCGCCAGGTGGGCAGTGGCATGTGCTGTTCCAACAAGCACAATGAACGAATTAGGAAAAGGGCTGAGATGAATTATGAAATGTATGTATTCGGATTAGTCTCCATCTGTTTGCGTTGCAACCGTCAATGAGGCACGAGAAGAAGGAATTTTGGTTACCGTTTGAAGTAGAATCTCTCTTATTTTGTCGTGTCTTTTAAGGATGGTTATTGAGGTGTTTTATTGCGAAAAACCTGATGGACTCTCCCTGCGGTCGTGATTGTCCCACGGAATGAGAAAGGTTGTGAACTTATGTGTTTTACCAAGTTTCTATCTTGTCTTTTCAGAAGGAATTTTTGATTACAGTAAATTTCCTCTTTGCTATTTGTTTAATTTTATTTAATGCTCAATACACAGCTCTTAGAGGAATGGGAAATTAACTCATTACAATAAATAGCTACATTATCACTTATACAGAAAATTAGTTAGGCAGACTTTACAAGAAATAACATAATGGTGTTCAATTTACAAGGAAACGTTATTCTGGAGTGTAGTTTTCATGGTTTCTCGACCATTTTTTAAAATAAATCTTATAGTTACCGCAGTAATGTTTTCAGAATCACAAAAATATCTTCCGTTGCGATGGAGTTTTAAACGTACCGCGTGAGGAAAATTAAAGAGTTATAAGGATTACTATTCATAATAAGGATTCAGTCTTTTAGAATGAATAAGGTTTCACTTAGTACGGAGGCTTCTGCGGAGATTTGTTGAGTTCAGTTTATTCGGGTTTTTCCCGCGTTGATTCATATTAACGGACAACAGTGTCGCTAGCGTTACAGCTAGCGTCGTCAGGTCCTGAACCTTCAGGACCTCTTCAGGATCTTATTCCTGAATCTTCAGGACCATGACGACGCTAGCTTTAACATTTGCGAAACTGTTGTCCGTTAATATGAATCAACGCGGGAAAACCCTAATAAAATGAACTCAAGGATTCACTTATTCAGAATTTTGAGGTCAGGTTATTCGGGTTATTCGGCCAAACATCGAGATCCCCAAAATGTAGAAAGGAGGAACACGAAAGGTCGACCAAAAAGAAAAATTTTCGCCATTCCGCGGTGGCAGAGCACGCCTGGTCGGAACCCGGCCACGTCATAAACTCTGACAATTGTAAGATCATCGCCAGAGAAAATAAATATTTCCCCCGGCTAATACGAGAGGATTGAAATGGTCAAAAACAAAGAAAATTTCAACAAGGAAGACGGTTATCTTCTCTCCTCAATGTTCAAACGTCTTTTCCAATTATTGAGTTTAAAGGTCCAGCCGGCCAATCAACGTGCGCCTGATTGGCTCAAGCGTTAGGTATATAAAGGAACAAGAATCTCTGCAGCTCATTCAGGACCTGACGGTGCTAGCTGTAACGTTAGCGAAACTGTTGTCCGTTCAAATTAATCAACGCGGGAAAAAACCGAATTGGTAAACTAACCTCAATAAATCACCGCGAAAGCCTCCGTACCAATTTTATTCAGAATTATATTCGTATAAAAGTTAAATTATGGCACAACTAGCAATGCACTAAATAGTTCATGCTTCCCACAGCTGCTGAAATCATAACGTATTACTCGAATATGATCATAATTATGACTTGGGAACTGTATCGCGCAACTACATTAAGGTATTATCGGAAGAATTACCGTATCTGACGTCAAACGCCTGGGGGTCGCTCTGGAGACTTTGCCCGCCAACAGCGATGTCTCAACAGTACACTACACGCTCGAGGGGTTTGTTTTTTCACTTTAATTCAGGACGTCGCGAAACATGATTTCGTCCCGACTTTTATTCATCCCAGTGCCGCTTTACTTTGAAGTCCCCGCATATTTCATACTTTTTCACCCGTAGTGGTAGGGAGAGAGAGGATGATGTTGCAAAAGACTTTCTCTCCCCAAACTAACTTGCCTCCTCCTCTTCCTCCTCCTTCATGACTCTCCTTGCGTGTGCCACCGTCGATCCAACTCAACTCCGCCCACCCCTTCCCTCCACGTCTCCCGTTCTCCTCCTCCCGCTCGGCGCCCGTCCTCCCTCGGCGTAGCCGGCCAAGGAACGTCTCGGGCCATCATCTCTCAGCCGTGGAGCTGTCGTGTTGGAAGCCAGAAACGGGGAAGACACTTTTTGGGGTGGCGTGGAGAGAGGGGGCGGAACCGGAGGGGCGTCGGTGTCGGATGCTCTGAAGGGTTGAAGGATATGGTTTCCTTCCACGCACCCCCAGAAATAATAATAATAACGTGGCCCGACCTAACCGATGGGAGCGAAACTTGGGCGTGTCAGGACAAGCGGAGGTGGAGGCTAAATGCGGCGGACATGGAAATTCGAAAAGGTTCCTGGGGAGTTGTGTTCGAAACCACTCGGGAATGATATCTCGAGTGCGTAACTAATACAAGAAAATACAAAGTACATTCCAATATAGGGAAAATTGGGAAGCTTTAGGTTACGCCGAAGATTTATAAACCTTTGTGGGGATAACAAAGAATTTCATGCAAAGGAACATAAAATATTTCAGTTTTAAATGATACTGTACACAATTTACATAAAGTTTATTAACTAAATCCTGTACTTAACACAGGACCTCTGAAGATGATGTTGAAACATCTAAACCGGTTAGGTATTTTAATATGCAGTGCGGAAAATGCGGTCATTTCTCTGTTACTTTTATAATTTCCATTCAAACAAACAATTTCTTGGACATTTGGAAATCGTATTTCAATATCATCATGTTCATATTTTTGACTTGCTTGAAATAAGAATTAACTATGTTTTTTCTCAACATTTAAACTTTAACTTATATTTTAAAAGTAACATTTTAACTGACTTTGGAAGTAGATTGAAGATTTTCTGGGGGGAAATAAATAAAACTTCTCTGAAATGAAGTCATTTGTGGCCTAGCGGGTAGAACATCGTATTGAAAGAGATGATTCCACTTATGATGTCAGGGCAGTCAAGTGCCCACTATGCAAAATCAGAGTTTTTTAACTCTTTATTTACATAAAAATACATTAAGAATAGACTCCTGACGAGGACTTTACCGCGCCGGACCTGGTGGAGGCGGGGTAAAGTCCTCGTCAGCTAGACTGAGAGTCGCGGGTTCGAGTCCCGCCTGGGTGGGTTTTTCACCAACCAGGGCATGGATATATGTCAAGTTCTGTTGGTCCGGTCCCTGGAAAACCTGATGTCAGGCTTAGCAGCCTATCGGGATTCCAGGGGCATACGGACCAACAGAATAATCGCGGAAAAGTAGAGGTTTTGGATGAAATATACTTTTGAAGGTAACCGTTCTAATAATTCTTTCTAATCATTAATAACTAAGGAGTCACATGGTGCTGATACGAAGGGTTTGAGATTTTGGAGCATTCAGACGGCTCGTAAAAATCTCGCGTTGCCCATCCGGGCGAGTTTTTCTCGCGTTTGTATTGTTGATAGAGCTGAATATCGCGATTAGAGAGACGTCAAAAATTATGTGTGACACTTAAATTATCCATCCTTGTGGGCAATACTCGCCAAAGTTCCCAACCGTTTGTTTTTGAGCACGTGACTCCTTTTTTTACGTGCTCGGAGTCATTTCGAGCGATTGAGCGAGGGATATGAGAATCATACTAGTTGTCTTCCATTCGAAGGTTTAAAATTTCCATTTTTTCCGCACACGATTAGAGACACGAATAGGAAAGTTAGCCTTCTTACTTCTAGTAAATTATACTAGAGTAAGGGTTGCTACACTCGGTACATTTTATTGCATAAACGAATGCATAAGCTCTTCTTATGCCGCTTTACACGATGCATGTTATTGTACAAACGAATGCATGAACTCTTCCATGAGGAAAATCGTACCGTGTAAAGCGGCAAATTGTGTGATTGCCTGAATGACTGTACGGGAAATAAGGCCTGTTCTATTTCCATTCATTTTCTTGCACAATCTATAATTCATTCGCTTGTACAATGAAATGTGCCGTGTAAAGCGGCCTTTATTATGAAAATTATATCGTGTAACGCGGAAAATTGTATGAGCGCTTGTGCGAATAACTGTCCGGGAAATAGCACCCATTCTAATTCCAATAATTTTCTTGCACGTTCTATATGATACATGCGTATTTAAATAAGTTGTACCGTGTGAATCAGCCTTATGATTAGGTTTTTCTATCTGCTCACTTTAATATATTTTTTTAAGCTTTCATATGTATGTACATGCGATGCAGATCAGGTCATGTCTTGCATGTATTTTTTGCCTGAAATATGATTAAGCGGGGAAGGGGAATAGGGAAAATAGGTTTTGTAGACGGGAGGAAGAAGGATAGATTGTATGCTGAGGCGAAGAGGAAATATTAGAGGTAATCAGGCCCCGAAAGTGTAGAAAACCGGGAGGAGATTCTCTGGTTTTGTCAAAATCTACCTTTATCGGTAGAATAATAAGAAAAAAATAGTATATCGGGCGCTTTATTTATCCACTTTAGTTAATAAAGCACGCCAAAATCTCGAACGTTCCGTGATTGAACCTCAATATTCCCATGTTGTGTAATCTATATGCACGGATAGAGTTGATTCACGAATAAAATGAAATACAAAGAAAAGCCTCACGCTTCGCTAAATACTGTTGGTGCGTTCAGGATATTTATGGAAGGATTAGGTAGAGCAGAGACTGTGAGGCTACACGCTGGGGTTAGATAACTTGAAAAACTCCGTCCAGTATAATTTTGGTTCGTCAAGGAGGATATTCTTATATTTTTATTGTACATCCATTCATGCTCGAGACATTTTCTTAAAATACAAACGTTTTGAAGCTACATCTACTTTTGAGATCGCAGATAACCATCACGCTTTTATAGTCAGAAAAAATAGTCAAATTGCCACTGCAGATGTACTGAATGTAGAAAAAAACACGTTAGTTGTTTGTTTCTGTAATCTGTCTCACCCATTTCCGCTACCCTGTGTTTTAAAAATTTGCGAATAATTTGGCATATATAACCTTCTTATAACAATATTTCAAAATATTTATCTATGTAAGTTCTCTCTTTCATTGGATGTATACTTATGCATAGTCTCTTTTGGATAACTTGTCATTAATGTTTGGATAACTTGTAACATTCGATGAACATCGAGGTTATTTATCCTACGGAACTATTAAGAGTATTAAAAGAGAGGAATACACTTCTACACTAATGGTTACAAAAATACTTGATTCCTAGCACCATTAGTGTTCATCCATTGGTTGTTTGATCGTAAGATTGGTTGACTGCAGCCCTCCACTCTTCACAATCTGTTGCTAGTTCCTTTACCTCCTGGTATCTCTTCCTATGTACTTCCCTCTTTATTTGGTCCACGAACTTATTCCTGGGTCTTTCTATGGGGATTTTTTCCCTAGTTTGCCTTCAATTATGTTCTTCACAAAATCATTGTGTCTCAGGGTTTGTCCAATCCATCTTTTTTCTATGGTGTACTATTAGTGATGGTAACAAAATTTGCGTGAGACAAAATAAGGAACATTTTTACCAGGTAGTTCACTTCTGTTTTTCCCCTCTACATTTCGTTTTCCTTCTCCACTTACTATTACTTCTGTGCTGATATTCCCTGCCGCACGCCGTATGGCGGCTCGCAAGTTAGTATGTTGATGTAAATTATCTCGAACAGTTCAAACCACATACGTAGATGGAGAAGGAACTTCAGCGGTGTCCATTGTTAAAAGCAGTTACGTGGGGATGGATTGTCCGCCGTCTTCGTTTACCCTGATTTACATGTAGCGCTTTTGGGATGAGACACTAATTTTGCAATTTTCCGATGTTTTCCATCGATAACTAACATGAAGATAAGTGAGACGAAGACTAAAATCCTAGTATGCATGTTAGAGAAGCTGAATGTAGAAGTCACCCTTAGAGGAGAGAAATTGGAGCAAGTGAATTCCTTCACGTATCTCGAAAGTACCATCACTTGGGACGGAAGAAGTACAACGGACATAAAGCGGAGAACAACCCAAGCTAAGAAGGCGTTCATGAGAAAAAGACAACTGCTGTGCTCAAAGAAGATAGGAATACAAATCAGAAAACAGTATGTGACAACATTCGTGTTTAGTGTAGCACTCAATGGATCGGAAGTATGGATCATTTGGAAAAGCTGATCAGAAAAGACTAGAAGCCTTCGAAACTTTCAGGGTACTGGAGGAGGAAGCTGAAGATAAAATGGACGGACAGAATAACATTCGATGAAGTGTACAGGGGAGGAGAAAAGGAAAGGAAAATACGGAACACCATACAGAAAAGATGAGAGGGATTGGACACACCCTGAGACACAATGGGTTTGTGTGGAAAATAATTGAAGGCAAATTCGAGGGAAAAATCCTCACAGGAAGGCCCAGGAATAATTTCATTGACCAAATAAAGAGGAAAGTACATAGGGAAAGATACCAGGAGGTAAGGGAATTAGCATTAGATAGGGAAGGGTGGAGGGTTGCAGTCAACCAATCTTAGGATTGAACGACCATTTAATTGAATGAACTAACTGGAAATGTGATTGCATTTACTTTTTAAAATATGGATATAATTCATTTTCCATTTATTTAAATTAACACTAATCCGCATTCATGGTTAAATCCATAGTAAAATCTAACGGTATCCATAGCACTGTACGCACAATTTTCCAATGGCTGTTTCATGAGTAACATATTGCAGTTTAATCTTGGAACGTTCGAGATTTTGGCTTGCTTTATTCACTAAAGTGGTAAATTAAGCGCCATACATGCATTTTTTTTCGTATTCTTCCGATAGGTGTACGTTTTGGTGATAGCCAGAGAATCTCCTCCCGGTTTCCAATATTTTCAGGGGGCCTGACTACCTCTAGTATATTCTTTTTTCACCTCAGCATACGATTTTCCCTTCTTCATCCCGTTCATGCCTTAAATATCGAACAGATGGTGGATATTCATATACATCTACATATTACCCTGCATGCCGCCGCATGGGCGTGAGGCTGGGAGTGTTAGGTCACTAGTTACGTAAAGATTTAAGATTTTGGCGGGTGTATTAGCTGTGAAAACATGTAAGGGATAAGGTTTAGGGAGGAGAAATGGTGGCGTGTATTATGGGAGTGCATTTAGTGGAGCTAAGATTTTATTGTGGTCGCTAATTGTGCGCGGAAAGAACGAGTTTTTGTACCTACTCTCCGGCTGTGTATTTCTCTTATTTTATCACTTCTGTCAGCCCTAGAGATGTAGTGAGGCGTCATAATGACATTCTGGGTGTCGCTCCGAAATACACCAGGTCTAAATATCTCAAGCATTTATTCTTGCTTTACATCCGTTAATTCGTTTATTCGCTCGTGTTTTTGAAGGGAAGCTAAGTAAAGAGCAGGTATAAGCAATATGGTTGTTATTTAGGTTGTCAGGTCACAGTTTGGATCCATATTGCCCTCCCCATGTAGGTACCTCAATGGTTCAAACACCTTCTGTGACGAGCAACTTTGGTATTGTTTCCAGTTGTCCTCGCTAGAATTCTATCTTGGCTCGGAGCGCTCGAAGTGCCGTCGGGTTAAGTCTCTTCCCAGCTGCAGCGCAGAATCCTAAAGCCCCCTTGAACCTCTCTTTCATCACTTGCACTCAAGTTCGCGGGCCATGTTCTCGATGGGTGTGGTGCGTGGGTGCAGACGGAGGGGCGAGTGATCTTCGAAGTTTGTGCTGAGAGACATTTGGATGCATCGCTGCCAAGTCGGCGCCACGCGAAAGAGATACCCCAGCTTGACGAATGGATTGACTTACTTAGATTTTTAGCAACCCCCAATGCCAAAGTTATACTGCGTTATTTTATGCAAACCACATCATTGATCAATATTGATAAAAATGTGTGTGAAATTATTTTATTAAACGAGAAGTCTTTGAATTTTATTTGGGATTGATTTATCCCATGGTTGGCGAAGTATTAAACATTTTAGTCCACCGTTTTTACACGGCGTTTTAAGATAAGCAACGAAACACAAGCACTCTTTTCTTTATAACTTAAGAGTTCTATTCAAGATACCTCCAACAAAACTACATTCATAGAGATTGGGTATTTTTAAAGGCAACTTCGCAATTTCTAGGCGATTGACCGCCTATAAAATAAGAACGAGTGCATATGAAATTAAGTGTCTGCGTAAAAATGCGTAGACAAGTTCAAAATACCACTGTGCTGCATGAATTATTCGCGATATTATTTTTTTAACTTTTATTAAATCGACATATTTCATAAAAATCAGAATGCATTAAATTATGAGCATTAATATATTTATTTATAGTGTATTAATAAGATTATTTGATTTCTGTTGTTGGCAGTTCATTATGATTTGTATAGTAGGATAAGAACTACCTTTAGGATTTTTTGGTATCGAACATCTACATCTACATGCTACCCGGCAATCCACCGCATAGGCGTGTGCCAAAAGGTGTTAGGGCACCATCCGTGTATTGATGTAAGGTTTTCGGAGGTGAATCTCGGTGACGTGTACTATGGGAGTGTATGTAGTGGAGTTCAGTTTGTATTGTGGTCCCTTATTGTGCGCAAAAAGAACGAGATTTTGTACCAATCTGTTCGGCAGTGTATATCTCTTATTTTATCGCTTCTGTCAGAACTAGAGATGTAGTGAGGCGTCATGATAATATTCTCTGTGTCGCTTTGAAACACACCAGTTCTGAATTTCTCAAGCAAGCTAAGCCTAGCGCGTACCCTTCAAGTCTTTAGGGGCGCCCACCTTAATCCAACAAAAAGTTGTAAAACATCGAGGCCAGAGGCGTAATTGTTCGTCGTTATATTCAATATTATGTCATGCCCTGATGACGATGGACGACTCGTTCATCGAAACGTTGGCCAAACTGGAGAGTTTGGCCCGGTGGAAAGCCCGAGTAACCTTTGACGACACCATACGCCGGGAAAGCCTTAAATCTTTCTTCATGCCTATATTTAATTTTTGTTCGATTTCCCAGGACTTTTATGTAATAAGTTTTTATTCAAAGGTTGATTATGGTTTTTCTTTCAAATGGACGTTTTTTCGCTGTAATCTGAGCAATCTCCAAAATGCCCTACTTAAAATCTCCACGTTCAAGGCTGAATTACGGTAAAAATAGTCTGGAAACCCTATTTTATGTCCATGTCGGATTATAAAACGTTAAAAATGTTGTATTCTAATTTTCAAGAAAATCTGGAATAAATGACCCAGAGACCAGAGCTACATTAATCTCTTAAGCATCTGTATATGCTATATTTCCTTCAATTACAGTTTAAATTATTACAGTATCGATACTCTTGTGTCTACTCAATAATTTATTTTATGACCGTTTTCTTCCGTCATTTGTTCCTCTTATGGTCGTGCATTGTTTGGATTCCATTGACGCGCGTGTAGAATGTTTGAGATAGTACTCATTTTTCAACAAAATAAAAAAAATATTATTTAAAGCTGTAATGCACCCAAAGCAGAGCAAAAATTTATTGCATTTCTCAATTAATTATTTGTCTCTTTACTTTGAACTATTTAATTATGATCTATTGTGTACACCTGGTGATTTCGCCTGTACAATGAAACCAGACGATAATAAATAAGTCTACTTTGAAGGAGTCCGCAGTTATTCGTAGTTTGAATTAATGAATTATAGCGCTCAGCAAAGGATGGGAAACGTTTCATGTAAGCTGAAAAGTATACAAGGGAGGAGTCGAATGATATTCTTCAGAACTAAGGAACATGAATGGGGAGAAGCACATGTTATTGGTTAAACTACAGCCCAGAGAAAAATATACCTACTGGTGGCGTAGCGTACATAAACTTTAACTATACTAAACTCAGCAGTTAGTGTAGTTCCAGTCCAGGATGGTTTGTCCTGGATATCCAGGATCGTTTGTCAAGGATGATTTACCATGGAAGTGAACTGTGGAGACTGGACTGCGGAGAGGACTTTACTGAAAATGTGCAGTATCACAGTGCAGGAGCTGTGCATTGGTTATAACTGAAATGAAACTAAGTTTAGCGAATCAGGCGATATTTTGTGGAAATGGGGTACAGATGCCATGATCTCACAATAAAAGTTTTTGTTCATTTTCCACAGAATTTTATTTAACCGACCAAGGTTTCGACATGAACTATGTCATTACCTTGAAAAGGAAATAGTTCATGTCGAAACCTAGTTCGGTTAAATAAAATTCTGTGGAAAGTGAACGAAAACTTATATTGTGAGATCATGATCTCGGTACTGAAACTGCTGGAAGTGTTCTGTTGCAATTACTGTGCTGACAAAATGCTGTGTATTGTGGGTAACTAATGTTTGTTTCAATTCAAGTACAGTTTTGAGCACTTTTCCTGTTCAGGTACAGTAAAGTTGGGGGACAGGTCGTCTTTAGTTACGGCTCATTTTTTTTCTCAGAGAGTTTA
The DNA here is from genome assembly GCA_963169105.1 of Ceriagrion tenellum. NCBI lineage: Eukaryota > Metazoa > Arthropoda > Insecta > Odonata > Coenagrionidae > Ceriagrion > Ceriagrion tenellum. The sequence continues at coordinate 47,267,272 of OY720642.1, forward strand.
GTACACAGATTCAGTTCGGGGACCGCCGCATATACTTTAATTTGCGTTTGGGGAAGATAAATTTCTGCTCACAAGAGCGATTTCCCGTGTTTTTTTATTACCGCACCAAGTACGCGTTAGTTTGAGCCACCCGCGCGCACGAACCCTCCTTGGAATCTCAACTCCCTTCACATTTTACGCTCCCGCTCAATTTTTTTGCTTCCCAACCCCTCCTCAAACACTTTTACTCTTTTATAAGCGGACCACTCTCTCTCTCTCTCCTTCCCACCCCCACATTCTCCTCCCACACCCGCCCCTCCCTCCCCCCGTCCCTCTCACCCTCTCTACCCCGCTCTACCCCGCGTATCCTCCCCGCGGCGTACATGTCCTTCCTCAATCCCCGGGGAGGGCTATTCCAGGACACGCGGGACCGATTTAGGAGACTCGCCTTGCATTGGCTGCGTTTGCAAGGGGTGTAAAAGTGGAAGGAGAGGCGTGGGGAGGGGGTTAGGGGAGAACGGGGAGAGGGATGGAGCACCGGGTGGGGGTGGGAGAAGAGGGTTTGAAGGCATCCTGGACAGACTTAGTGAGGGAGAGGAATGCGCCGGAAAGAGGTGGGGGAGATGAGAAAAAGAGGGAAAGGAATCGGGGAGGAGAAAGATTGTTATGTGTGTGAAAGACCGCGGCTGTTAACACAAAAAAATGTAAAGAAAGGGTCAAGATTGGAATTGGAATTCGAAGAATTTGCGGGACCGATCTGGGTCAATTAGTCCTCTGTGAGTGGTTGCGGTACTTTGATATGCGAATGCGAAACGCAATCTACGTCTGGAATTTGAACAAAAATGATGATAAAAATGATTGATATACTACCAATTAGGTATTAATTTGTCTTTAAGGTGATCAAGATGTTTTTTATTTGTGCTGTAAACAGAACAAGGCCTATCGAATACTCAAGTTAATTAAGACCAAAACATGATATATCTTTGTTAGGCCTAGGCATTGAAATACCTATAATTCGTTGTCTCGGGCGTGACTTCATGGAATCGACTTAACATAATGAAAAGTAAAGAAAACTTTGTAATTCCACATAAATATTTATTGTACGACCTAGGTTTCGACGTGGCACGTCATCATCTTGACGTGCCACGTCGAAACCTAGGTCGTACAATAAATATTTATGTGGAATTACAAAGTTTTCTTTACTTTTCATTATATTGAAATACCTAAACCCAGTAACGAAGCCTTTAAACAAACATATGCATACCTTGCGCCAAAGTTGTTCTGCTCCCTTCCGGTTGAACTGCGGAAACAAAACTCCTCGGCTATATTTTTGCGCAAATTTTAAATATGGCACCTATCTTTGGAGAGTGATGAAGTGGAAAAACTATTAAAAGTTGTTGTGTGATCTTGGTGATTCTGAATCTGTACTTTCTTTTATCTTTGTACTCTTACTTGTTACTGTTGTTAGTACTGTAATATTTTCCTTGTTTAGAACACACTATGATGGAAATTAAAATTGATCCTTTATCATTAGGTAAAAATTTACATGTATTAGCACCACCTGCTGCTTTATAACATTAGATGATGGTAACCCCAACACGGGTTATCCACTGGGGTACCTATATTCCCCCTTGAAATGGATGTATTTGTACTAACTGTCATTGCATTTAGTCAAGGTGGAATATAGAAATATATTTCGGTGGAATAAACAAACATTGTAGATTGCGTGTATGAAGCAGAGGTTTGCAAAGACAGTGCATCATGGAGGAAATCATCAAAAAGAGAGCCAGTTTACTAAGCCTAACAGCAGTTATTTAGCTATTAATTTTGCCAATCCCAAAAGATAACAACGTGATGGGTAACTGTAGGTGAGTGGTTGTGCTACAAAATGTCGTAGATTGCGATGGTTCCCGGCGTAACTGTGTGAAATAACTTCATGATTGGACAATTTGTGAAATTCATAGTGGAAAAATCATTCGCCTGGACTGGGAATGGAAGATTCGCTCACAGTGGAAGAGGACGCCTAGGTGGCTTGAGTAGTTCAATTACTCGGCGCTTAATCAAGGGATCTGGGTTCGTATCCAAGTCCAGGCGTGTGATTTTCCACTGCAAATTTCCCACAATTGTGTGGCTTCTAGTGGGTGACTCTGTTTGATTTACTGCGCGGCTTGTTCCGCAGTTCTTTGATAAATGTTCATGATTGGAAATTTAGACAAAGTTGGTTAATCTCTCGTAAAAGATTTTTATTGACGTCCTTAGTTTCATCATAAGTCGCTGGGCGACGTCGTTGGGTATATTTCCATATCAGTTACATTCGAATACATACCCTCAGAGACAAGGCATATATTTTCATGTAACTGACATGTCAAGTTACCCGATGATGTCGCCCAGCGACGAAACCTAGGTCCTTAATAAAAATCTTTCACGTGGAATTCACGAAGTTTTTTTTTTACTTTCTAATCATATTAGAATTCAATATTCAATTAATTTATTTCTACTTATATATACACATAAATATAACGTGTAAAATCGTCTTTTTAAATTATATTTGAGATCATTATGATTACATTGTATTATAACATTATCAATCAAAAACTTCTATCAGCAAGTAATAACACAACATATCAGTCCAGTAAAGGTCCTGCTAAGCTATTTATATAGCATGTCTGCAGGTTCCTAATTTGATCTCATTAATCTTTATTGTTTTGAATGTCATATCTTTATAACTTTATACGGTTGTAAAAATTTGGAACATAACCTCTAAATGCATATGATTTAGCATTCGAAGAGCCATTTTTTTATTTCATTTTTTAACTTCACCTATTTTAGTTAAATTTTTTAAGGTATATGGCATATTATTGAAGTTATTCCACTAAGTTTCTCCGCAAGCCATCGCAATCTACGGCAATATGTTGAACATGCATTCGCTCATACATAGTCATCAAGTCATATCCTTTCGTGATTGGCAAAATCAAGCAACTAAATTATCGCTGTAAGGCAATGACAACTACTTTTTTCCGCCATTTTCTCCACGATGCTCTGTCTTTGAAAACCTGTGCTTCATGCACGCTCTCCTACCCTTTATACACATATCACTCCCTGTTCTTCGGCGTTTATACATTGCAAGTGTGAACTCAGGATGATTACTGATTTTCCTTCTCCCTTTAGCCTCCTTAAAACCCGTAAACATTTGCCCATGATTTGCGTATGATTTTTTTGTATGTAGCACCTAAAGTGTACAATTTATTACACAATTCTTGAATCAATCTAAATCTGTAAAAATATTATCTAAAAAAGTACAGTCATGACTTCACACAAAAGAAATGTAGAGGAAGTATTACGACAGCTGTATTTTATATAATTATATTAATTGTAAATTTTCAGGATATTTATGTACGCACTTATATTGTTAACCACTTGCCTGGTCTCATTATTTTAGCTATTTGTAAGTCTAATGGCCGGCTGTATAAACATTTAGTTATGGAATCAATTGTTATGAGATCCATGAATTTATAGACCTAATGAAAATATTCATGCAATACATAAGCATGCGAAAGTGTTAATTATGAACAGTCTTTATCAAGGGATGGTTTTTGGAAATATCATAACATTTCCAAAAAATATTGTATCATAAGATATTTTGAATTCAAGTAAATGTATGTTTTAAATTCAATGAGGTCTTAAATTGATAATAATTAAATCTAAAATAAGATACTTCCATAAGTATGCCTATCTGACCATCCGTCGGTCAATTTGTCAGTCTGTAACGCTACTTTACTACTTTTAACCATGCATAAATTTTACAGAAGAGGACACAATTCCTGACGGACTATGGCTAGTTGTTAGAGTGACAAATTTTAAATTACGTTTAATTTTGTAATCGGGCAGGCGTTTCGGGTCTCCCCGCGAGGCTAAAAGCCCTCCCACCGGTCTGAAAGCGTAGGAAATGGGAAAGGGAAGGGAATGCTAGGGAACTACAACCCCTGCGAGGCCGACACCATGAGGCGGATTGACGTCAAAAGGACGACAATGGGCCTCCGCCTCCCCGCAGTACTCGTAGGTATCTGTTGGGTTCCCCCAACAACGTCAGACAAGTCCCCGTCAACCTCGCTTTTTCGAAGACTTACCGCACATCTTTTGAGAACCGGAGGAGCCCGTTGCCCAAAAATTGGGATTTGGTAGCCCCCGACTCCCTTTACGGGTAGACGCCGTGGGGTCTGCCGGAGTACGTCATCGAATCACGGACCACCGGACGGATGGATGGTCAATTCGGACCAATTATGGTCAACAAATTACGTAATCGGGCAATAAAATTCAACTTAAAGCGTTAATTTCAAGCTAATTCACTCGCAATCCTATGCCAAGGTTCGGTCGCCACCTTGTTTATTCCTCGCCATCCGCGCCCAGGGGAAAGGCGCGGGGCTCTTTTTGCGATTACGCCTCGAAAGTGCGGCATTCCTGCTGTTACGCCGGTTGCGCTACTGGATTCGTAAATATAGAAGAGCACACCACTTCTTCTCGGCTGAGCTTGATTTAAGACGCCGGGCACAATGGGGACATGACGAAAGGAATGGGTAACTAGGGTATGTACGCCACAATGGGGGGGAAGAGGGCTCTGGGCGGGATGAGTGTTTATAAAAAGAGAGCAGAAGGAACGTACGTACGTATGTACATGGGGCCGGGGGTGGTTGCTTCTGTTGCGGGGCGATTTTCTCGGTGATGGTGGTGGGTGGGCGGGGAGAAGTGAGGAATGAGGGAGGGGGGTGAAGGGCTGGAGGGTGGTTGAGTGGGGGAGGGGGGTTGGAAAGTGGAGTGGTGAAAGACGTGGGAGATAGAAGAGAGGAAGCCAGAGGAAGAAGAAGCCAAGGGAAGCGATGCTTCTTACAGGAGGTGGCGTAAAGAGGAGATTCTCGAGCATCACCTGTGGCTCATCATCTTTGGTCGTTCCATGAATATATATTATGGATTCGGATGTTTGGCATTGTTGCCTAGGCTAAGTGTTGCTTAAATTTCCACTTTTAGTTCACCCAGTCCTTGGCGCCACTTCCATGAGAGTCTATTCTGTTGTTATTGTAAATAGACGTAGTTAATTGTTGCTAACGTGTGACTGGTGAATATTCAATAACGATCGAGGAGATTTGAATTACTTGATGCTTTGAATAATATTTTGCTATTTTTGTGACCTAGAAGTTACTTAGTAAATGCTAGAGGGGAAATATCCATTACTGAAAATGTGTAAGAGTTTTATGAAACGTCAATTGTGTGCCGACGACGATGTTTGCCAGACGCTGATTCTAGTTTGAATGCATTAAGCCCATTCGGCTTAAACAAAGAATTTAAAATGCCTTGTTTAAACAGTACTTGCTTCGTATTAGGCTACAAAACAGGGTATGCGTCTACGAGGACCCAAAAAAGGAGACTTGGATTGAAAAATAAGAATCTGTTCAAGGCGGCGGTAAGTGCATTCCTTTTTACCTACACTGCAATGATGGCCATTGGGAATACTCATGAAGTCACCTCGCATTATTATTAATTTCCGTATAGCGATATTCACAAAGTGCTAAGAAGTTAATTGTGCATTTGTGTAATTAAATATGGAGAGGAATTAAATATATCAGTAGACCGGTTGATATTTAAAAAGTGTATGAGTTCGTCCCGCGTGTATTACTACATTTTTTATCCACTGCATTACGATTACTTGTAAGTAAAACCCATGTATATTCATGGTAAAACCGGTAAGACGTGTTTATTTACAATCTGTCGACTGTATTTACCAGTATTTACCTTTGAACTTTCGTCTTTCATCTCTAGGCGGCACCAATTTCTAAAATGTTGTTTGTTTACGAAATTGTAGACAACAATTTTTTGGCGACGAGATCACAATCCATAATACATATTCATGGGTCGTTCAATCCTAAGATTGCTTGACTGCAGACCTCCACCTTTACCTATCTAATGCTAGGTCCCTTATTTCCTGGTAATTCTTCCCATGTACTTTCCTCTTTATTCGGTCCATAAATTTATTCCTGGGTCTTCGTCTGAGGACTTCTATGAGAATATTCTCGAATTGAGTGGAATCTGCATCATCTTGGAGACAATATTGGAGATAGAAGAGAGGGAGCCAGAAGAAGAAGAACCCATGCATCTTGGAGACATAGTCCGTTCAATTTTCCACTTTATATAATTTACTTTTGACTCGCGTCTCGTTGATACATCATCTTCATCATCGGAGGAGGCAGAAATTGTAGATGGAGAACGATTTGAAAACTTCGATTTTCTTCTTAATAGCTTTTTCTATGGACACTCCTCTTTATTTGGTCGATGAACTTATTCCTGGGTCCTCCTATGGGGAGGTTTCTCTTCATTTCTTCATTTTACCTTCAATTACGTTCTTCACAAACCTATGGTGCGTTCCATCTCACGCTCCAGTCGCATTGATGCTGTCCCGGCCGTTCCGTTTCACACTCCGGAGCGCTTCAATGCGCTCTCGATAGGACCACGCACCGAGCATAATATGCGCTCTAAACGCACCACGGAGTCTTCGCAGAAGAGTTAAGGTAAAAATAATAATTGTCTGTTTTCCATTCCGGTTTCCACTGTGGTTGTATTTCCTTTCCAAAATATCTCATCAACAACCCTTAGCAACGATTCGCCGTCGCTATTAAAATTTTCCTCCCGCTTCAAAGACGTTCCGTTTCACTCTTCCACATCAAAAGCTTCAATGCGTGAATGAGAAACGGACCGGCCACTGATGCGGTGGCGCATCATGCGATTGGAACGCACCCCTAGTGTGATTCAGGGTGTGTCCAGTCCATCTGGTTCTCCTTTTTTGCATGGGGTTCCATACGGCCCTTTCCTCTCCTACTTTTCTGTAAACTTCATCATTCTGTATCATTTTGTCCGTCCATTTTATCTTCCGCTTCCCCCTCCAGCGCCAGGTTTCAAAGGCTTCCGGTCTTTTCTGGTCACCTTTTCCGATGGCCCATGCTTACGATCCATCGAGTGCCACGCTCCACACGAATGTTTTCACGTACTCTTTCGTAGTTTTTAGTCCCATCTTCTATGGCTATGCTTCTTAAATGCGAGATTTGATTTGAATTACATAAAAATTACATAAAAATTCCATTTTTTCTAAAAACATACCGTAATTCATTCTACGATAAGAGTTCTGTTTATTCCTAATCTCCTCCCGACAATCTATATGGCAATTAAACTTGAATTTGTCAGGATGGGCATAAGAATAGGGTAATTTTACCTCTTTGATGTCAAGTGAAACCTATTCTACATCCACATAATACCCTGAATGCTACCTCAACGGTGTGGAGCAGAGGTTTAGTTTTCACTAGCATGCAACTACTCTACTATATTCCACTAATATTAATGAAACTTCTTAGTTCATTATAAGGCTGTAATTTAACATAAGGAATACCTGCAATTATCCATCCGGAAGTGAAATTTCACCTACAGACGCTACACTATAGGTAGCCTACCGATATACATACATACATACCAATCCCGCCGTTCCCTTCCGGGGTAGGCAGAGTCACAAAGTTGCACTGATAATTACATATTTGTGCACCTAACTCTGCTTCAATAATTTCCTCCGTATTGACCTATCCTTGCAAACCTCTTTTGCCTCATTTACCCCCCAATTTAGTACTGCTTCATACGCCTGCCGATATTGTGGTAACTATTAGTATTATTTGCGGAACCATAGACTGATGTAGTAATTATACAAAAATATATCCGCTTCATACGCCTGCCGATATTGTGGTAACTATTAGTATAAAGAATTTGCGGAACCATAGACTGATGTAGTAATTATACAAAAATATACCCGGGACGTGCTAATAGCACCATTCACCCGATTAATGATATAGTATTAGGGAGCAGATGACTTAATTGCTACCTCGTGACGTCTTCATATGGCAGCAAGCCTTGCTGTTTCATGATAGGCACAGGGCGAGGCTTAATGCAGTCGGAATTATATACGTGCAAAGTGTTTGTGGCTAAAGTAGGACGAACAGAGCTAGGGAATTCATCCAAGACCAATGTAGTGGTTAATGATAGGATGAGAGATTAGAAAATTGTATAATAAGAGTATGTGATGACACAGTTGAACAAGTAGACGATTTTTTTACCATGGCCGAATGTATTGCGAAAGATAGAAGGATAGATGAAGAGATTATATAGCGTGCAAATGCCCGTTGGAAAGTCGTAGGTGGTATGTGAATCATATCTAGGAATGAGCGTTTTTCTTGGGAAGTAAAAATCGCACTGTGGTATCAGATAGTAAAATCTGACTCTTTAAGGAAAAAGGTTTTATAATTTAATCCATTCCTCAGTTTGCAGTCGTTTAATAAGAAATTCTAGCTTTATAAATTACATCAGTGGATTTCTAACGCATCCAAATCAATGCTTGTAAATCGTTTATTTGTTTTCAGGAGTGTTACTAACCCTAAGCCTTTTTTGCGCGGATGAAAGCATATTGGTCTGTGTACGTCTCAGTCCGTGTACGAGAGCAACAATCGAAGAGAATAACTCGACCCCGGGACCCAGTAATTAATCGTTCATCTCTCGAATATAAACGCGTAGTTAATTAATTAGACTCGGTTACAATTGGCTACTGTATTACTGCATTGTCACCAAAATTGGGTCTTTGGACAAAATTTCAGAGCTCATGTCATCGAGAAGTTGGTTAAATTTAGGTTATCAGATTTGTTGCAGACACACAGCTCATACTTAAGAAAATCTTTTAGCATCTGCTTAGTTAATTAAGTATTACCATTATTTAAATTGAGTAGTATATTGTCACCAGAAGAGGATCTATGGATAACATGTCAGAGATCTACGTTATCGGAAAATGGGTTAAATTTCGATTACAAGATTTTTCTCAGACAAAATGGTGAACTCAATAAAGCCTTTTAATATAAAAAGTATTTTCCTCCCGACGTTATGGCTGCAGATCTTGGTATGCCATGAATAAGCATAATAGTAGGCAGAATGCAGAGGAAGCGGGGTACGGGAGAAGTGTTTCCGGCATGAGTAGGATGGGTGGAGCTAGGAATGAGTGGATGATGAAAACGTGTGATGTATATTCCAGCAATGGACGTGTATGAAAGGAGTGTGGTAAAAATTATTGTATTGGTCGTTAAGCCCTTGGATTGGTTTACTGCAGTCATAAATCCCTCCCTATCCTTTGCAGGTTCCCTAAATTCCGTAGTTCTTCTTATGCACTTTGCTCTTTGGTCTATGAATTTATTCCTTAAGCCACGTTCACAACAACTTAACTTGACTTCACTTGGCTTAACTTGGCCTGACTTAGGAGTTGAGTTCGTGAGAAAGCAACACACTTGTTCACAACAACTTAAAGTGGCTTAACTCGACTTGGCGTAGTCTTGGAGTTTAGCATTTCTCAACTTTCTCTTAATTCTAGCCAATAGCAAGGCCTGGTTAACTGTCGAAAAGGCTAGGGAAAAGGGGATTACGATATCGATAAGGCCCATCAATCAATTGTAATGTCGATTTTGAAAGTGGCGTGCTGTGATTGGTTGGAAATTTCAGGCCCCGATTGGCACTTGGGGACAGCTTAAGCCAAGTTAAATTGTTGTGAACGGGGCTTTAGCCTTCCTCTTGAAACCTACCCTCCATCTTTGCTTAAATGAGCCTCACATGCAGTTAGTGTTTCAGAGTGAGCCCAGTTTATCTGGTTATTTTTCTGTGTGTAGTATCCCCGTGGTCCTCTCCTAATCTTCCCTATACGTCTTCATTTGTTATTTTCTTCCGTTCAATTGACCCACAAAATGCGCCTCCAACCCTAGGTTTCCAAAGTTCCAAAACCTTTCTGATGTGCTTTTAAAACGGTCAATGTTTCGTATTCAAAGAGTGCCACTCGTAAACCTCAGAAACAAGAAATGTAAGGAGTTTTAAATTAACAGTGCGACAACACTTCAGCTAATGTTTGGCTGGAACGGAAGTGAAATCGCTGGTTGCAAATCACTTTTTTGTTCTCTAGTTTATAGCGGTAAAGTTTTGCTCCTTTTAGCCGATGATATATCGTAAGCACCTTGGGTTATACATATTGCGATTTATGGCATAAACACCGCTATTAACTTGATAGCCAAGTTTTTGGTGTTACTGAATAAAAGTTTTACTACCGTCACACAATTATAGAATACTAAGTTACTATTCTTCACCTCCCTCTTTTATATCTATGTCCCACCTCTTTTGGAGTATATATATGGACTTTTAATGCACCTTGATAATATATTGTGTCAGAATCATACAACTGGAAATAAAAAATGTGGAAATTTGTACATTGTTCAAATGTCTTGGGGGCTAGGAGGCAAGCCTAAAATTTGTGGGGGCGGGATACTGCCACCGAGGGAGAGGGGAACTAGCAAGGCGTTGTTGAGATTATTATTCCTCAACCGGGAAAACCGTGCGGCCCCCAATGAGAGAGGCCCTGTGGTGAGGAGATTTGGCAACACAGCAAGTAGAATCAGGAATTTAACACAGCGGAGGTCTGAGAGCGACTGGGTGCTGGGAGAGCGAATTTTCGAGGCTCAATGCCACGCCTACTGTACCCTGATTGCCTCTGGGAAAGTCGATTGACGATCACCTTTCTATTCGCTCACCCCCCAAATTTTTGTCCATCCTCCTATCCCCAAAAACATTTGAAAAAGATAATTTGTAATAAATCATCTCATAGTGCATCGGTTAACGGAAATTTAGCAATTCCAATCTCCTTTTGTGGATCTCTGATGCTAAATTTTGGCGTCGGCTCGATAGATAAGTTTCCGCTGAGTGTTTTTGATACCGATGGCTTTACAACTAATTCCATGCGAGTTAAAGAATGGCTCTACTGAATAAGAAGAAAAAATCCGCGACGTGATGCTACTGTGTGGGCGGAATCATTAATTGAGTCCCCCGGCGCAAAAAACGCAATGTTTCTCTGATTCGGAATCAAATTACGATTTATCTTTCCCCTGTCAATCGCGAGAAAAATGCTAATCGCTCCGGTAGCCGGCCGGCTACGATGGAATGATTTAAACCTTGCTGCAATTCTATCGGCAATCTGTTCCTGCGGGGTGGTTCGTGGAAAAGTTAAGTGGCGAGTTGTTTCGATTCCATTTGACCTTATTTCCGTTTCACATAATTGCTTGGCTGATTTATGATTTTTGCTCCTCTATATTTAACTGTGTTAAGATTTTCTCATTTCCATCATTGTTTCCATATTTTTCTTGCTGTTACACTTTCTTGCTAGGCTCGCGCCTGTTTCCTTGTGCATATTCTCAAATCGTTACTTCCCTCTAGTTTACCGCCATCTTTACCTTGATTTTCCCGTACCATCCGCCGCATAGAAGCTTATATTTTGCAATCTTAACTATTCGGCCGTCTTATATTTTATATAGGTATGTGACCATTCCATTTTTTTATTTCTCTCGTTTACCTCATCTGCGATATTCTGTGCAGGCTAATAAAGAGTAATGAACTATTGTTGAGCGAAACCATAGTAAGTACATTGAAAACAATGATACTATTAGTAGATACGATATATCGTAGGTGTATATTGTGCTGAGGTGTGGACATGTCAGTGACAAGGGAAAAAAAGTCAAATGCATTTTAAAACATGTTATTATGACTGAATTTCGGTCGTACCTATGAAGATAGATTCTAGACAATGAGAAAAATATAGAGATACGTGACAGTTACGATGTGCCAAGTATAATTGGTTTCGTAAAAATCTATCCAGTGCTTATCTCCTTATTTTCCTATGCCAATTCGCTGCAAAATTAAGCCCAGGTACACAAGCTCAATATGCTGTATCTTCCAAAGGAGGACACGGAATTCAATGCAGTAAAAGCCAGTTATTTTCTATATTAAATTATGTGCATTAAAACATATTTGTCCCCCTAGCATTCCTAACATTTGTTTGGCATCAGCTACGTTATTTGGACGCATTCATTCTAATGGCTCATGTTAAGTCGCTTGTTCCTCTGTTTCGTTTCATTTGACCTGCTTACGATTTGGAAGTAAACAAACAGGTATATTCTTAAATATTTCGGGAAAATATTTGTTTTGTTGCCGAGATTGTAGTTGTTAAAAGTATGACATTGATAATTTTGAAGAGAATTTCTCCATTACAAATACTCCAGTGCATTTGTTTGTGCAGTATGTTTTTTTTACAAATAATAAATAGTTTAGTAGGCTGTTGGGTTTTGTTTTTCTAGTCCGATAAACTTATCCATTGCTAATGCAAATTTCCTAATTATCATCTTCTGTGTTCGCATGAAAAGTCTCTCACAAAATGTAATTCTGTAATCTGCATAAGTATACTAAATACCTGCGTATATTTTATTATCTATATCTATAAACTGGAATTCGGCGTGTTTGAACGCTATAGGCTCTCTCATACATCCGGATAGATTCAATCAAAAGTTGGCGAAGATGTTACTCAGGACCAAGAAAGATTATTAGGCTAAATTGTCAAGGTCTGAAAGTCCCAGTGCCCTTTCAAACCAACTTTTACTTCCATAAAAAGAGCTACGCTGAGGCCTGCGTTTTTTTCTTTTTTCTAATAACTTTCTCTCATGATCTATGCTTCCAATTTTTACTGTCGGATGACGTAAGGAATCACGCGTTAAAGTATCCCATTCAAGTTTCGTATTCGATTTTTTTCTTAAAAGTTTTTTTGTTCCAAAAACGTACTTTTTTCACTATGTCATCAATAGATATTTTTATTCACTTGGCGACCGCAAAATTGGCTTGGAATGAGTACTTATACCCGAGGAGCGTATAACTAGGATTTAGTGGTCAATATAACTGAATTACATCGATATTTTAGCCGAGGTATTTTTCACCCTAAACTCACCATATGTGGTAAATGACTGTTACATAAATTTTCATGTCGTATTGCGGAGAGCCTTTAAACCTAATTTACTTATTTTTCTAACCGTTGAAATTCAGCAGTCACCATCTTCCGTAGTAGGTGAATAATAAGGAATAACCTGGAAATGCTGCCATCCTTCGTTTGAATCATTTCCGAACAGATAAACGCGTCTTGAGAAGTGAAGGTGAATTTTACTGTTTTAAACCCCGTAAACTCCTTGATGTTCGTACATTACCCTTGGCATTGGTTGGCGGAGGATCGTTACGATCCAACAGCCGGGATTTTATGCGCCTCAACGTTATTTTCCACTCTTATTTCGTTCGCGAAACAGACTTCAAGTAACGACCTGCACGTGATAGCGCAGTCTAAACGCATAAAGGGAAAGCATGACGGTTAATTAAAGCTATTTTTCGCTTCAATCTCAAGTGTTTTATTGGTGCGAGAAAGCCAATGGAGGGATGAAGTTTTACGGCGGAGGAAGTCTCGGGATTTAAAATTCTTGAATTGAAATGAGAAAGATTTGGTTTCTGGAGAAAGAGGAGGGATTGCCTACTTCGTCACGTAATCGAGTAAGCTACCCTAATCCATTTTCCATCCTAATCCATTTTTTTCGTTATTTATATTGAGATAGAAATGGAATGGATTTCTTAGTAATTTATTGTTATTATCACTATTATCATTAGTACAATCTCGTGGGGCAGAAAAATACAACGGATATCAGGCAGAGAGTAGCTCGAGCTTAGAAAGCGTTCATGGTTAAAGACTACGACTGTGTTCAAAGAAGATAGACCTACAAACTAGAATAAAAGAGTATGGGAAAACATTCGTGTGAAACGTGGCACTTTATAGATCTGAAGCATGGAACATTGGAAAAGCAGATCAGAAAAAACTGGAAGCCTTCGAAAACTGATGCTGGAGGAGGATGCTGAAAATAAAATAGACAGAAAAAAATAAGAAACGATGAAGTGTACAGAAGAATGGAAAAAGAAAAAACCATATGGAAGACGATAGAGAAAAGAAGAGCAGGATGGATTGGACACATCGTGAGACACAATGAGTTTATGAAGAACATAAGTTACACCGAGTGGAGAAAAATTAGAGCAAGTAGATTCCTTCACCTATTTCGTAAGTACCATCATGTGGGACGGGAAAAGTACATCGGACAAAAAGCGGAGAATTGCCCAAGCTAAGAAGGCGTTCATGGTAAATTGACACATTCTGTGTTCCAAGAAGTTTGACCTACAAACTAAAAAACAGTATGTGAAATCATTCGTGTGGAGCGTGGCACTCTATGGATCGGAAGAATGGACTATTGGAAAAGCGGACCAGAACAGACTCCAAGCCTTTGACCAAACCCGGCGCTGCAGGAAAATGCTGAAGATCAAATGGACGGAAAAAATTAGAAACGGTGAAGTTAACAGAATAGTGGAAGAGGTCAGGATGTTATGGGACTCTATTCAGAAAAGAATAACCGTATGAATCGGACACCCTCAGGTAAAATCGGTTTGTGAAGAACATAACCGAAGGTAAAATAGAGGGAATAGTCCCCAGAGGAAGACCCAGGAATAAGTTCGTGGGCCAAATAAAGAGGAAAGGACATGGGAAGAGATACTAGGAACTAGCATTAGAAAGGGAAGAGTGGAGGGCTGCAGTCAGCCAATCCTGGGATTGAACGACCAATGAATGACTATTATTATACTTGTATTTAGCATTTAATATGATACCTTCCCCTGCTTTTTTTCGCACAATGAACTAGAACTAACGTATGAGGAACGCTAACTTCTCGCTGACGACTCATACCCTGTGCATTTCGTCTACTATTACGTTTATCCTGGCTTACCCAAGTTTCACTGTCATGCAAAAAGCAGGGTGGAGTACTTATTTGTTACCAGTGACTTTCCTTTAAACTACATCATCGTTCCTTGATACCCGGAATTTTCTACCGACAACTTTCCCTTCAGAATTCACTTGCCATTGATTATGTTCATTTCATACTTTCATCAGCATATCTGTGGTGGTTGTCGGCTCTATGCGTTCGCTATCTTCTTCTTCCTCTAAGGTCCTTACCGATCTTAGGATATAACCATCAGTAATGATACCATCCTTTTTTCCTTTTGTGTTAACATTATGTATTTCATTTTTATTCCTGTAGGAAGTGAAATTACCTAACTAACTCCCTGACTCACCCAATAAATGATAAAGATGCTTCTGGAGCCACTGAACGTATAACAAAAGCATTTTTTGTATATTCATATTGGTACATGCATAGCCATCCAGCCCTTCCTTTTTTGGGTAGGTGTGGTCAAGAAAGCTTAATCGACGGCGTTACACTTAGGAAACTGGCTTGATTAAAATAATTTATGCTTAACTGCCCTATCATAGCAAACCTCCTTCGCTTTTCTCACTTTTAAGTATTGCCGCATCTTGTTCTTAAGACTTAATATTCCTATCAAGAGTCTCCTCATTCAACCTTGGCTATCATGATCTCTCTTGGCATGTCCATACCAACGATGCACGCTCTATTAATACAAGTCCGTTACTTAATAGTCCACGTACGATTCTTTTATCACTCCCTTATCCCTAATCCAGGTTTTATAACGAACATAAAGCCGTTGTTTGTTGGATGTGAGCTTTATCGATTAAAAGAGTATCCGCAGTAATTTCCTCGCTGAGAAAATGATGGACGAGCCGAACTTAAAAAATAACCTGTGGATACTTGCACAATTTTTTTATGATGCATTAATTTAACTCAATTTCGCCCGAATTGAACGGAAGAATTACAAATTCTTGTTATTTCCCAATCATTAATAATAAGGTTTTCTTGAGTGTTAGTGAAATAAATTTTAAAAAATTTATAATCACCAACGTTTCGCCAAATTGGTTGGTATAATCAGAGCTTTGAAATGAAGCAAAGTCAAACCTCAAGTAATGGTACTGCCAGCTTGTTGCTACATGAGTGATGAGTAACCTCGTTGCTCTTTGTAAACGTGGTTGATTTCAAAGCCCTGGTGATACTTATAAATTTTACGAAATAGTGGTGATGAAAAATTGGCCTGAAATTATTTGAACAACACTTATGAAAACGTTATTCTTAAAATGTGTGAAATATAATTTGTGAAACTATGACAAATATTTAAGTAAACCAGGTCATTGGTTCCCTGTTTACTTTTATTCACTTGGCTCAAGATAAGCGTTTCCAAATTTAAAAAAATGAATACGCTAAATGTCGTGGGTATCGTCCGCCCAGGAAGGAAACTGACAAGAGACGTGATGGAGATTTGAGTTAGAGTGATAACCCAATCAGTCCGAGACAAGTAAGAGACGGAGTTATCGGAACATATAATACAGGATTTAGCTGAAGGTTGATATAAAACTTCATTAGTTTCTGAAAGTAGAAAAAGAAGAAAAAAAGACACCTGGATGTTAGAGAGGAGGGAATAAAGCTAAATGATGAAGGAATATGGGATAGCTAGTAAAGATGTGGCAAACAGAACACTGTAATGGAGGCGTTGGTCTATTTTGCGTGTCACTTCGACCAACGAAATCGAGAAAGAATGTAAATGTGTAAAATATTTTAAAATGGAATTTTGAAAACCATGAAATTTTTAGCAGAGTAATTTTCCAGGGTAAAAATTTTCCTTCGACTTGGGTTTCAACTTTCTTTCGGGTGTAAGATGCAACCTGAAGATGATTTTCATTTAAGTATTCTACCTGATAGACTGTTTGGCTTTTGAACAGAACTTATATTAATGTCCCAATTTCTGATGTATCTTTCCGTTTTTACTCTCATAGATGACCCGCCATTCTACCCCTCTTGAATTTCTCATATCGTCTCCCTCTTCTTATTTCGTCTAGAATTCCTGTCCTCTTCCTTCCTCTTCCTCGCTTCTCCAGTGTTCTTCTCTCTATAACCCTCTTCAACATTCCCTCTCTTTTCAAAACGTCCTCTATCCATCTCTTCTGTCGCCTCAGAACCTCCGTCAGTAGCATCTACGCTCCTTAGAATTTTGCCGTACTCTGTTCCTTCAATTTATTCGTTAACTCGAGTTTTCTCCATCTGATTGTTAAGTTATTGGACAGTACTTATTCTAATGATGTGATTCTTGGCATATCATTCTGCTCTCCCTCTATTCGTGACCCGCCATTAGATCCCTCTTGAATTCCTCATATCGTCTTTCTTTTATTTCGTCTAGAATTCCTATCCTCTTCCTCACTTTCCGAGTGTTCTCCCCTCTTTAATCGTCTTTAATTACCCTCTTTCTTTAAATCGTTCTACCTGAATCTTTTCTGCCTCCTGCGATGATGAAGATGATGTACCAATACGGAAACACGAGTTGATAATAAATTATACACTGTGGGAATTTGTACGGATTATGTCTCCATGCTGTATGGATTCCTCTCAGTTCGAGAATATTCAGACTTCAGACTAGAAGCCTTCGAAGCCTGGTGCTGTACGAGGATGCTGATGATAATATGGACGGAAAAATAAGAAATGATGAAGGTTACAGAAGAGTAGAAGATGTTAGGACCGTATGAAACACACTATATAAAAGAAGAACCAGATGGATTGGATATACCCTTAGGCACAACGGGTTTGTGAAGAACATAATTGAAGGTAAAATAGAGGGGAAAGTCCCCATGGGAAGACACAGGAATAAGTTCATGGACCAAACAAAAAGGAGAGTAAGTAGGAAAAGCTACTAAGAAGTAAGGGAGCTAGCAATAGATAGGGAAGGGTGGAGGGCTGCAGTCGACCAAGGATTGGATTGAATATTTGGGGAGGCGACCGACAGCTAAGGTCATTTGCGCCATTGAGGACAGGTAAGGGAGGAAGAGTGGATAGAAACCCGGCGTCGGCAAAAACTTGCTCTTAATAATTGACATCAAGGGGACCTCGGTTTGTCTCATCCGAAAGACGGAGTACTGTATTTGAAGTGCCCTCCACAAGACACTCAAGTAGGGATCGGGTTTTCTCTGAAAAAACATCCTCCTCTGCAGGGATTTGAACCCTGGTCGTCCGGATGGTTAGCCAGTACTCTAGCAACCACACCAACCCGATCCCCGCGGTCAACCAATCTTAGAATTGAAAGACCAAAGATGATGACGAGGATATTCGGATTTCATAAGTATTTGGGGGCCAGAATAAATTTCCTGGCTTGCCAAACAACTTTTGCTCGATACCCGAATTTGACCCCACTACTGAGAGGCAGCAGTCTCAGAAGAAGGCATTGATGGCGCAGATCAAGGAGATCGGACCGGCATCAACAGCCTCGGGCGAGAGTGATAGTTCACGGAATCGGCCGGGGTACTGCGATGTGGAAGGAAACGGGGAAACCACCACAGAAAAAGTATCCCTAGAAAATGCCGCCCTGCATTATTACTATGACGTGATGGCAGTCTTCTCAGTAAAATATTCCGGAGGTAAAATATTCCGGAGGTAAAATATTCCGGAGGTAAAATAGTCCCCCAATCGGATGTCCGGGTGGGGACTACTGCGTTGGTTTGCGGGAATGGAAATTCCACAGCAGAGATCAATCACAACCTCTCAACCAGAATACCCTCCTGTGGTGGTTTAAGGGAATGTTACTTCCTCGCCAGTGACTCCCACTGACACTCACTCAACCCAATTGGGATCTTTCGCAAGGGCTAATGGGACCACGCTAAGGATGCCTTGTAACGCCGCGCTCCTTTCCATAAGTTATTGTTTGTTTTGTGGGTTTTAAGCGATTAATAAGCTTATTGTTTATTTTGTGTGCTTTGTTTTATCTTATTTCTTGTTTTTGTATTTAATGTTTAATTTGTTTATTTTGTATGGTCGTTGCTGGTTGGGAGGGAGTTGTTTAAGTTTGGAGAGGGGATTGTTGGAGTGGAGAGAAGAAGAGATAGAGGTGTATTAAAGAACGGTAAACAAAGCGCTACCAAAGAAAACTAAGGCGTTACAGCCTGGGTTATAACCTGGGATCCTTCACAGGGCTAATGGGACCCCACTAAGGATGCATGGTTATGGACACAATCACACTCACAAGCACTCAAAATCACTCACTCACACAAACAAATGGGTCTAACTTCTTGGAGAAATACATGTACAGTAAGGAAAAGTAAGGACTAGAAACAAGTATTTCGGGAAACTTTGCCACTCTAGGAATGTTCGTCTTAATTCGTGTTTTAGCCCAATGAATAAAAAGGTGTGATTTTGTCTTTGCTTTGAACCACTCAGCCGGGTATGAGCCACTTCAAGGTGTCCATGATAAAAACAACTTTGTTTCAATCCACACAATTTATTATCAATACGACCCGGGTATCATCAACTTCGTGCCATCATCAGGTAACAAATTTCACAGGTGAAATTTGTTACCTAATGATGGCACGAAGTTGCTGAAACCCGGGTCGTATTTATAATAAATTGTGTGGATTGAAACAAAGTTGTATTTATCATGGATATTACTCACTTCCACAAAGTAAAGCCGGAGACGATGACTTACGTTCGAAACACCTCAAGGTGGTTTGAACGAGCCATCACCTCATGCAAAATTCGACGAATTTATACAGGGAAAGTTCCCGTATTTTCAATGATGAGAAAAAAGTTAAAATACCGGCCGCGCATGTAGAGATCTTGTCAGAAATCTAGCAGTGTGAAGTAGGATCATGAGAAGAGTTGTGAAAAATATGAAAAAAATTGAAATTGCGCTGTCTGTCGTGGGTAGCGCCCGCCCAGGAGGACGTTATGGTAGGAGCCCGTCTGATGGGAGAGTAGCCGAGAAGGGGAGGAGTGGAAGGAAATGGGGATGGAAAGAAGGAAGGAAGGAAGGGGGTGGTGGCAGGAGCGAGTGGTGTGGTTTAGGGATGGAGAGAGGGAGAGAGAGAGAGAGAGAGAGTTTCCCCAGAGAGACTATGAGGAATCGATTACCGTCCCTCCGCTGGAGCAACAGGCGCGCACACACGCACGTGAAGTGTAAAAATAAATTAGGTGAGCCAGGGGGTGGGTGGCTGGTGGGGGGAAGGGGGAGTCATGCGGCAAGAGAGAGATAAGGTTACGTCGTGGATTGAGGCTCTGAAGAATAAATAAGCACCACTACCCCTTGTACAGCAGCCACTCTCCTCCCCCCCTCCCAGCGGGGAGGCGGCCATACTTTTTCGTCGGTCTTCATTAACGCATTTTTTTTGCTTCTTATTTTTTTTATATCTCTCCTCCCTCTCTCTTCAGGCTTGGTGTTTCCTTCGAGGTTACATTCCTCAGTCAGGAGGAGCTTGCGTCCCTTCGTCTGGGGCGGGTGGGTCGTCTCGTCTCCAGGACACGTAAGATTCATATTTCGCCGTCTGGTATTGGAATCTGGGGTTCGTCACGAAGGAAATACGATGAAACTGAGCCGTAGATTATGAAAGTTCGATGTTTCGTTTATAGCTAGAAGAGCAATGAAACAGAAATAGGCATTTTTCTCTGCTAAAATTATTTTTCTTTTGGAAATTTGCTGTTTTGGTTTCATTCATTCATTCATTATTCGTTCTCCTCTCTCTCTCTCTTCAGTCTTGGTGTTTACTTCGAGGTTACATTCCTCAGTCAAGGAGGAGCTTGCGTCCCTTCGTCTGGGGCGGGCGGGTCGTCTCGTCTCCAGTACACGTAAGATTCATATTTCACCGCCTGGTATTGGAATCTGGGGTTCATCACGAAGGAAATAAGATGAAACCGAGCCGTAGATTATGAAAGTTCGAGGTTTTGTTTATAGCTAGGAGAACGATAAAACAGAAATAGGCATTTTCCTCTGCTAAAATTATTTTTCCTTTGTAAATTTTCTGTTTTTGTTTTAATTCATTCATCCGTCGTTCAATCCTAAGATTGGTTTACTGCAGCCCTCCACCCTTCCCTATCTAATGCTAGATCCCCTACATCCTGGTATCTCTTCCTATGTACTTTCCTCTTTATTTGGTCCATGAACTAATTCCTGGCTCTGGGAAATTTTCCCTCCATTGTGCCTTCAATTATGTTCTTCACAAACCCATTGTGTCTCAGGGTGTGTCCAATCCATCTGGCTCTTCTTTTCTGGATGGTGTTCCATATGGTCATTTCCTCTTCTACTCTTCTGTACACTTCGTCATTTCTCATTTTTCCAGTCCATTTTATCTTCAGCATCCTCCTCCATTACCAGGTTTTAAAGGCTTCTAGTCTGTTCTGGTCAGCTTTTCCGATGCTCTATGCCTCCGGTCCATATAGTGCTACGCTCCACACGAAGGTTTTCACATACCGTTTTCTGGTTTGTAGTCCCATCTTCTTTGAGCACAGTTTTTTAATTCATTATGTTATCATTCCACCACCTAACGCCTGGCATTCCTCAGTTTCTAAGAGAACAGATGTGACGGCTGTATTATCATGGGATGTCTACTAATGCCGCTTCGACGGTTAAGATCGTTTGATTTTTTGGCTTTTGCGATAGTTGGTCAAAGATGTTCCCACATTTACAGCATTGAGACCATTTAACGGAGCTATTATGTGCAGGGTTGAAACCTTTGCGATCATATTTACATGATATTAATTTTTAATAATGATGGAAATTGATCAAGAAATGAAAGTTACAGTATGATCGACTGCGAAACATAGGGGAACTGTTGAGAATGCGGTATTTAATGCCATATGTGTTGTTGAAGCGTGGCTATTATCTCGCCAGATTTGCAGTTGGCGTCTTCAGGTCGAAGTGACGATTCTAATTTTGGACTCGTTTTTATCGGATGGTTTATTGAGCTGCCTATGTGCGATTGATCCGATTTTCGGCCGAAAATTCTCTTCCTTGGGTGGCGGTGTTTCGAGCCATCCTCTCAATCATGATTGATTAGATGCTTGACAACGTCAATGCCTACGCATATTATTCTGAGATAATAACGTTAATTTTTTAAATCACCTTCGCTTCTTCGAGATCAATGTCGTATTCATGTTCATAAAACCAATTTACTTAAATACCCCGATGATGCAGCCTGCACATTTCACACGCCTTGCGACAGTGTGAACCTGAAAGAGCAGATATTAGGGAATGGAGAGTACAGATAGATTGTAATGTATTTGTGAATGGATCTATATAAATGGGATTGTATAAGATGCGAAAGAAGCATGGGCCGATAGGATGGAATTTTCTTACTAAAGAGATATGGTAAGAAAGCGTTCGCCTAAACTTATACAATTAGTCACAGTTGTCCAGCCTGGGAGGCGTAACATTCCACAATGCCCGCTGTTGAAAAAGAAGGCAGAACTGGAAGGTTACCTAAGAAAGACAGGAAAATTTTAAGGAAGATCATCGATCCGCAAAAAAGAGTGTGTATGAAGGAAGAAGGAAAAATGGCTACTTTCCAGTAAGTGGAGAGGATAACAGAAACCTCGGGCAAGAAACGCATGAAGATTTGCGGGTACATCTTAAAAATGTAAAAATCTTCAGCTCTGTTACCAAAACAAAGACTTTCCAAAAATGTGGAGAGGGTAACGGATGACATACGCGTGAAATGCCTGAAAATTTATGGGTGAATCTTAAGAATGATTGAATTTAACTGAAATGTAAACCTACTGCTATGTCACCAAAATAAAGAAGGCTACAAAATGAGTTGAGCTAACAGAAAAAGAAAACGGAGGAACTTAGCGTCAATATAAAAGACAACTGGAATGAAGAGATTTTTTGAAAGAAGGTTGAAGGATTTAATAATAATAATAATAATACGTCTTTATTAGGCGAGATTGGGACTAAAAAGTCCCATCTTCCATCTAACCCCTCGTCAAACATAAAAATTATTGCAGCTAAATACATTGTCATGTTGCTCTTGGAATTACATACACTCAATTATGGCAAGAGAGACATAGCAGTACGGTTTTTCATTCAACAAACATAATTATAAGTTAGCAAAGTTACCTAGTGTAAAAAGATGTGAGCAAACGTGGGTAAAACCTAAGGATATTGACTTTCGTCCTTATTGGAAAAAACCCACTGCAGGAAAACGCCCACACAAGAAGGGGGGCGTGAAAAACCTGCGAAAACCTACTGATTTCGTGGTATTACAGATAAAACCAAGTACAGATGGGACAAAACTCCAGGTCAGAAGGAAGGAAAAGTATTGAGGGCCGTAAATGAAAAGTTTTGCCCGGCCAACCATAAAAATCCGCAGAAAAAGTCACGGGAGAATATATTGTCCTGGAACGGAAATAGAACCCGCTGTCCTTTTCGGTTTTCAGGACCACTACGCTTCTCGGGCTTCCTTTTCTGCGGCATTCTAATGGTGGTTTCAGTCACCTTTTCAGATTTTTTACAGCATGCAGCAAAGTATTTGCTTCTAACGACATAGCTTAAAACTCAAGGCGAGTTGGAGGAAGATACGTTGGAGGAGGAAGATTTCTGAAGGCTATGTTAGCTAATTAAATTTAGAGTTGTAGTAATAAAGAAAAAGTGAAAGAGAGATGCTGCTTCGCTCTAGTTAGGTTTCAAATCGAATACGTTGCAAGCATTTGGAAAATTGGTCATAAGGATTTAACCACAAAAATAATTAAATACAAATAAAAGCTGCACACTTAGTTTAAAACTGCTACAAGAAAAACTATAGTGTTTCACAACTTTTAGAGGGATTAAGGTGGGTGCCCCTAGATACTCTGAGGCTACACACTAGGCTTAGTTTGCTTGAGAAATTCAGAACTGGTGTGTTTCAGAGCGACACAGAGAATATTATCATGACGCCTCACTACATCTCTAGGTTTGACGGAAGCGATAAAATAAGAGAGATACACTGCGGAACAGATATGTACAAAAACTCGTTCATTCCGCGCACGATATGCGATCACAATAAAAACTGAGCTACAGTAAATACACTCCCATAATACACGTCACCATTTCACCTTCCAAAACCTAACATCTTAACACGACTGGTTTCATAACACCCCCTGCCCTACGCCCATGCGGCGGCTCGCAGGCAAGTATGTATATGTAGATATACAATATCCGCAAGTTGTTTCAAATCCAATGCTGGTAACTCTAGACACATGCTTTGGCTATTTAGTGCTGTGGATTACTCTTGATTTTCCAACATTTTCTGCATTCTGAGGTATAGCCAGTTATCGATAGAAAACAACGTAGAATTGCAAAATTAGTGTCTCAGCCTGTAAACACGTAAGAAGATATTCACAGAAGAGTGGAAATGTAAGGACTTAATGGAGCACTACGCAGAAAAGATCCAGGTGGCTTGGACACAATCTCAGGCTCATTGGATTTGTGAGGAACATAATTTAAGGTAAAATGGAGGGAAAAGTTCCCAGATCCATGAATAAGTTCAGGGGCCGAATAAGGAGGAAATTACAAGGGAAGAGCTGCCAGGAAGTGAGGGTGCTAGCATTAAATAGGAAATTGTGGAGGGCAGCCGTCAACCAATCTCACGATCGAACGACCATTGATGATGATCCATTTTTACGACGCGGACTAAACAACGACGTGTACTCTTTTCATACAAGTCTCTTAAATTAAAGCAAATTCTTTTTTATTCGTCATATATAATTATATCATTCAAAATTATAACGCAAAATCTCACATTAAAAAAATTATTCTAAATCATGCTACGTTAAGGTATGCTTTCACTTGCACTTTTATTGTGAAATTACCATTATTTCATTTTTTTAAAATAATTTTTAATGCTCTTGATTGAAGGGATAATCTTTTCACGATTTTCCAATCCCATGGAACTTCCTTATAACGTTGCGAAATTCAATATTTCGTTAAATCTCTGAACTTTTTCGCTGGTTATCACTAAGCAGGTATCACCTTAAGTACTCTTAAGGTTTCCAGAATCAGCTTTGAGCGCGTAATGTGTTCAAGTTTCTTCCCCTCGCAATTAGTTAAGCTGAGGCAATGAAGGTGATAATAGTGTACCATTAATGAAGAAACTTGTTAGTGTAGTGAGCTTGTTGTACATATATATATTGTGTGTGTGGAAATTTCCTGAGAAATTTATTCGTCCACTTTTTCGAGAACTCAATTTCCTCGCCTCGGACACAAATGTAAGCGCCGAGCAATTATAAGTCATAAAAGGGCGCTCTTGATTTATGAAATAACTCCCTCTAGCGACACTTAAATTGATCCTGTCCCTATGTCTGAGCCAACTCTTAGTCTTTCTCTCTTTCTTATAGCTTCTCATGCATCTTATCTTAATTTTATCTGGTACGGAGGGTTAAGTTTGTGGGGAAAAATTGCGTGAACGACCTCCCCGTGGCATGACGGAGAACGACTGCCGCGCCTTCGCAATACCAAAGGCAGGGGAGCTATTAAATTACCGGGATTGCGAGCACCTACGCGTTCGAGAGACTGTTTTCATTCTATTTTAACGCAGGCGCCGTGCATCAAGATTTTAAGTCTACGAGACGTCTGGTGCTGATAGTGCTGCGTTCGCCACGGTTATGTGCGTGAAAGTGCCCCCTCCCCTCCTCCCGAGTCTAGCTGATGTTTATCTCGCAGACACCATCGCTGCATGCGGGGTTGTAATCTGGCGAACGATGCACTTGAGTAAGTTATTATTGGCGAAATGTCTGATAGCGATGGCGTTTGCGAATAACAAATTAGTTTGGATGCCTTTTATGAATTTGTATTTCGAATAATCAAAGTTTCCGTTTGAATGCAGCTATCATATACATTATTTCTGTTTTCTGCATCAATTTTTTCTCACGTAATACAAAACATACCTCTATAAAGAAAGCATCAATAGATGGGTTTTTACTGGATATTAACGTAATATACCTGCTCAAGTTGCCTTAAAGTATGCGGTTTTCGCGAAATTTCGTTAAAAATACCACGATCCTACCGCGGATACGATTTTCACTTTAAGATGTGCGTTTCCATAGCAAAATAAGGACTATCATAAATATCTTGGATATCTTACCGTGATTATTTAACAATATTAGGTTATTTCTATCCGTAGAAAAAACGGTGACGTTCCTCAGCTATTTGTTAAGCATTGAACGATGTGCTTGGATTGAATGTTTTATTGTAATGTGACAATGAGGATAGGAAATGAGAAGCCGGCTACGCATATAGTCTATTTTAATAGTACCCTCAAGTATTTTGTTGAAAACAGGTGATACAAATTCGTATTTATGATTAAGTACAAAACCTTTTTAAATTTCTAGAATCTTTCAATAACACGACTCGAGTACCCATTCTACCGCATCGTCAGGTACAAAATGTAAATGCACTTCGCTGTGTTTTAGCAAGTTATGCAATATATCTCCAAATATAATTGATTATTTGGTAATTCTCTGGTTTATTTCATCAATTTATGGTTTAGTTATGCAATAATCCGAACTGGTGCTTCTATAAAACTATGCTTGAATTGTGTTCCTTAATAGATTTTTGTTTGCACTGTATATTTCTTTATTAGCTCAACCTTAATTTCTAAATGTGGGTTAGATGCTCCATTAATGGACATATATAAAAGGAGTGTCCTTCGTTGATTTGACCATGTTGAGAGAATGGATGACAGCGGAATAACGAAACAGATATATACGAGTGAAATGAATGGTGCGAGAGGTAGAGGTAGGCCGAGAAAGTTGTGGTTGAATGTGGTTTAGTAAATTCTTAGGAGGAGAAATATTAGGAGTCTTAAAATACAGGAGGGCGTGTATGAAGCAGTGTATGGGGGTAAATGAAGCAAAAGAGGTTTGCAAGGATAGGTCGGTATGGAGGAAATTATTGAATCAGAGTTAGGTGTACAAATATGTATTTATGAGTGAAATTTTGTGACTGTGCCGCCTACCCCGGAAGGGATTAGCGTGATTGGTATGTATATATCTAAGTAATAAGAAAATGTATAATACACAGGAAATCTGCGCGCTTCGTTTAAACTGCCACGAGCGAACGTATAGTATTTATCAGCTATTAGAGGGATTGCGTTGCGAGCCAATAGAGACTCGGAGGCTAGACTTAGGTTGCCTGAGAAATTCAGAACAGGTGTGTTTCAAGGCAAATTGGAGAATGTCATTTTAACGCCACACTACATCTCTAGGTCCTACAGATGCGATAAAATAAGAGAGATACATTGCCGAACAGATAGGTATAAAAATTCTATCTTTCCACGCTCAATAAGTGACAATTAGAAAACTGAAGCGCCACTTTAACACTCCCATAATACTCGTCATCGTTGCACCTCCGAAAACAGCATTCTTTTACACTTTCACTCGGCTGGTGTTCTTCCATCCCGTGCCACACGCCCATGCGACGGCTCGGAGGTTAGTATGAAGATGTCGATGAATGACGGAATAAGATAAAGTAACGTAAATAAAACTTTGTATACTCCACAATAGGTTTAATAACACGACCCGGGTTTCGACACTTCGTGTCATCTTAACCTGAAGATGACACGAAGTGTTGAAACCGGGTCGTGTTATTAAACCTATTGTGGAGTATACAAAGTTTTATTTAAGTTACTATGAATTACTTCCACAAAGTCAAGCCTGGAACCATTTCCTTTAGGAATAAGATAAAGATAACACAAATAGCCAGGAGTATTAAGAATTGGGGCGATGTCACGGATGATTTTATTTTATTCGCGAGCTAATACCATAAAGTATACATCAGTTTATAACGTATTTGGATAAGTAAGTAGTTGTAGAATGTAAACTTATGTACAGCACGCAAGAATGTTTTTTCAGCGAAGTACTTCCGTGGTCCCTGGTGTGGTCTGCCATCGTATTCCTGGCTGCTATATGGTCCTCGGCAATCGGCCAAGGGAGCATGCGTGGTTCTGATTTGAACTGGGACGAACACTACATGACTAATGTGGTATCACTCCGTGCCACACATCCTGGACGTAGCTTTAATGATATTGCTTATAAATTATGTATTTAAATTCGTTTGAAAATTACCTTTCGTGTGCACTGCAACACCTACTGGTTACCCTGCGACCCTCCGTTTGTGCGTGTGGCAATGGCTCTTGGGTTACAAGGGATGTATAGGAGAGAGAAGAGGAAACAAAAAATTGAAAGGAAGAGAGGACAATGCTTAATGGCATGTCAAGGGACTGTGTTAATTGTGTATTTTTGAAATATGGTATGCAATGGTGTGGGGAAAGATTGAATTTTGTATTCTGTTGTCTTTGGGCTGTAGATATCTATTTTGTATCTTTTATCAGCTCTAAAGAAACAGTGTTGGGTTAAAGTAATTCCCTGATTGTCATGCTCCCTGATTCTCTCTTCTCTCTACTGAAACTCGCACGATATCAAGTAAATTTTCAAATTTTTCTAGACACTTTTGGCCAGTCGCAGGAACGACACACTTGTGTTCTGTAACGTTATAGGACCAATAAGCCATGGCAACTATTCAATAAGTGCTGCAGGAACATTCGATAAATGTATTGATTTCATTACGTATGACGTGTTGTTATGAGTTCCATCAGTAGCGGAGATGGCGCAATGAACCGCTTGGAGACTTAATTACTAGGTTAAAGAGTTGTTTTGAGACAAATGACCAGTTAAATTTTTCTTACTGATTAATTTTTATGTGCATTAGCAATTTTTCATTGGCTTAACTTACGTAAATTTTATCCGGTGGTAGAAGATTGGATTAAATATTGGAAGATATCAACTATTGGTCTATTGGTAAATAAGTCAAGTATCTAGTACATGTGCTCCTGCAATCCGAATATTTTTATGAGATCTATAACTTCATGAATCTGATAACTATTGATTCCATCACTAAATGTTCTTGCAACCGGCCGTTAAAAAGTTTCAATACATTTTCGAAGCGGGTTGTCATGGAGACTCAGTAGCTTCTTGAATATTAGAAATAAATTTCATCAAGTTTTCCCAATGTGAGCACTTTGTGTCGGAAAATACCGCGTAATAAGGACGAAAATGAGACAAATATATCGACTTTACGGCGTCGTTTGGGGAATCATCTTCCGAAAACGAGCGTAAATCTTGAATATGAGCATCAAGGCGAAACAAATAAAAAATCAAAAAGAACGGAACTAAACGCTACGGTGAGGGGGGCGGGGGAATGTTACGGATGCCCCATCAAAGAGAAAGATTGAATGATTTTCATTCAGCCGGCGCTTAAGGGGAGTGGGTGGGCGGGGTGGGTGGTTGAAAGGGAGGGTAGAGAGGGGGTGGAGCGGTGAGGAGGGTATGGAAATAGAGTGGCGCCGACTCTCTTTCGGGGAAAAGTTACGAAACGCCTTCGGGAAAAGAAGTGGAAGAAGATTTTTCCATTTATCATCGGTTTAAAAGTGGGCCGTTAGATGATGGCGGTGCCAAAACTCTACATAGGTTTTTGGGACGGGTGCGACTCGGTATCCTCCGTACCGTATCATCGTCTCTGGATCGCGGCCAGAAGCAAAAAGGATTTACTTCGAAAAGCGAGCACGCCCCACACCTCTCCCACCTTCTGAATGAATGTGGATTTGTATTTACAGGACGTTCCTGGAGACTTTGTTGCCGTGAATGAATTGCCGCGAAGGCGTTTCCTTTCGGTTGAATTAAATCTCTTTGAAAATAAAAATAATAATAATAAAGGAGGGGAAATAACAACACCGCACACTCCTCGCAACATCCCATTTTCCTTTACGAGCCCAAGTTTAAGCCTTTCTACGCGAGAATGATGAGTTGTTTTGTTCCATCTTAACGAGGGGGAAATAATGGCAGGCCATTGGCACGCTCAAACTAGTTTCTGAATCACCAAAAATTATCTTACGAGAGCAATAACTGTGGCTAGAATCGGCGGCGTTTGTTTTTGGGGGCCTAATATCTCTTCGCGCATCTGCAACTCCTTGCGTTGGGTGATGAACATGACCAATGGGGTAGAGGGGAATGACAAGACCTGGCCAACTTCGGGATCTTGGATTTAAAGCATATCTGCTTCTATTTTGCGAGTTTATAATCTTATCCCTCTCGAAAGATACTTGAGATTCGTATTTTTAAATTGCTTGGGCGATTGAAACTTTGCTACTTTGTTTCGTGAAAATGTATGTTCTTGATTGAAATCACGCGAGCTTGGTGGCTACAAAACCCAACGTGGTTTTAAGCATTTCCAGCATTTTTTGTAATGTCTGATGTTGCAGAAGGATGCATCATCTTCCGCTATTATTCCTAATAAAAAGGATTGAGTTATGATTCACCTGCAAAATAGCTGTTACTAAAATTAATATACTAATTATTAAAATCTCCGTCTAGGATATTCATGGTGATGATTTATTAAGATGGATCAAAAATCACTTGGTCTATTACTTGCCGGCGTTTAGGAATTAAATAAACTCCAACTTAAGGTCTATATTCACAATTCAGAAGATGTTCAAACAGTGAAAATCAACTACCAAAACATATGTAATGACAGTTTATAACTATATCCTCAGTATTACCTTGGAATTGTACCTTTACGATAGCGTCATTGGCATGTAGCTGAATTAAAAGCTAAAATTAACAAACGAGTGACACAAGGATGCGACCTCTCACCAGCACTGTTTTATATGTACTTGAAGGAGGCGATAAGAAGTCGTTAGATATTGGACTGAATGGAATTATGATTTATGGGGAAGAGATAAATTTCTCCGCTTTGCAGATATCAGTCATAGTAGGAAATCACGATGACCGCCAAAGAACAAACGCAATGGACTAAGTTCTCCGAGAATACAGCATGAACATTATTATGGCGATGACTAAAACCCTAGTATGCGGAAGAGGAAAAGCTGAATACTGAAGTCACACTGAGAGGAGATAAATCAGAGCAAGTGGATTCCTTCATATATCTCGAAAGTACCATCACTTGGGACGAGAGAAATACAGCGAGCAAAAGAAGAATAGCCCAAACTAAGGAAATGGTCATGGTAAAAAAGACAACTACCGTGTCTAAAGGACATAGGACTGTGAACTTGGAAACAGTATGTTAAAAATTTCATGCGGAGCGTTGCACTATATGGATCGTAAGGATGGATCATTGGAAAAGCTGACCAGAACCGATTAGAAGCCTTCGAAACCGGGTGCTGGAGTAGGATGCCGAATATAAAGTGGACGGACAAATTAAGAAATGATGAAGAGTGCAGAAGAGTAGAAGAGGAAAGGGCCATATGGAAAACTATTGAGAAAAGAAGAAAAAGATGGATTGGACATACCCTGAGACACAATGGATTTGTGAAGAACATAATTGAAGGAAAAATAGAGGGAAAAGTCTTCTGAGTAGGACCAAGGAAAAAAGTTCATGGACCAATTAAAGAGAAAAGTACACAGGAAGAGATACCAGGAGGTAAGGGAACTAGCATTTGATAGGGAAAGGCGGAGGGCTGCAGTCAACCAATCCTAGGATTGGACGACTTATGGTGATGATTACTTTTTTACATCAATCCGTAGGTGCAAAACTCATTCTCTCTACATTCATTTTCCCTAAAAACTTATTTCTGTAATCAGTCAATAGTTATGCAATACACTCAGAACTCATTACATTTTAGAAAATAAGGCGGCTGATGTCACGGAACGGTATTGCTGCCAGATTTACCTTACGTTTCCACTTTTGTTTACCCTAAATTGACCATTATTTATGGTTTTGATTTTCTTCGTTGAAAACTCTGAACTCTCGTATTATAGTCCCACCATCAGCAAATACCAGCATTGACCTAATGACGTATCATCAAAAGAAACAGAGCAATTTCTTTTCATTAACGTTTTTAAAGACTTACACTTGAGCCCTCGTGTCCTTTTATAATTCCCACGACTCCATTATTTTGGGATGAAGGATTACTGTTATGCTTTATCTTAACAATAATACTGAGATGTTGTGTGTTTATCTGGTACCTAAATAGGCCTTGGGCTCTGAGGTCAATTTACTGTAGCAGTACGAAGCGTCGGTCCCATATTATTCGGGATGGTGGTATAAAATCTGGCATGGTTTTAGAATTCAATGGAAAAATCAAACTGAGGAAAAATGCAGGATTGGAACTGGATTTAGATGTGGAATGATGGAGTTCTGTGGTCAAATAATTCTAGAATTGAACAACAGTTGAGTGTTGGCCACAATATTTTAATCAGTTTATATAAGGAGTGCGTATTGTATGGAGGATGAACCTTGACTCGGAGATGAGAGGGCGAGAATGGATGTGAGCGTTTGCGATGTGTGTATGAGGAGATACATAGAGAAAGTGCAGTAGACTCATAGGAAGGCAAACGAGGAGGTTCTTGGTGTTGTGGATTTGGAGATTTGAAGAACGCAGAGGAGGTGGTTGGGACAAGTGATGAGGGACGAAGTGGTGGTGAGGATTCTGATAAATATTAAGATGATGGTTAAATGGATGATAGTTGTTACTTATTGTTAGTTTACGTGTTCTCTTTATTGATGTTTACTAATAAAAGTGAAAAATATTGCAATCCTCCAATTTTTCTGCTATTTTGACCTGTTGGCTAATGGCTCATGACATATATTTGATGTAAATCGATTATTTATGAGTAGAATCTCTTCCTAACGCATTGTATGAGTACATTTCGCATTATAATAGGTTTTGCTATCAAAGATCGAGGTGCAACGCCGAGTCCATTATTCGAAAACTTCATATTTCAATTTAATTTCGTCTAAATTGCTTATCCAGCGCCGAAAATTCCTGTTATAGCATTAATTTATGAAGGAAAAAATGTAAAACATAATTCTGGTATCACTATTTCTGCTTTTATTGTGTGTTCCTACGTATGCGTGGTTGCATTTAAGCGAAACGTGGTCGAAATTTTTTTTTCGACTCGCTTAAAATATTATTGAAATATGCCCTAAAAAACCAACGATTACAGCTCCAGGCACCTTTATTGGGGAATGGGATGGCAAATAATACGTTTAATGGATGGAGTGAAGAGAGGTAGGACGCATGTTGAATTGAAGAATGGCATAGCAGAAAGAGGAAGAAGAAAAATGGGAGACATTGAACAAAGGTTCGGGATAAAGTTAGCATAAATGTTGTGGATTTTTACGACCTCTTATTACACGTTCGTTAACGGGTAGATTACTCTTACAAATGCATAAGGCTAGTTTCATCGATGCTATTTTATTACCTCGCAGTATATACCTAGAGCTGGTAGAAGCGACAAAATAAGAGATTCACTGCCGAACTGATAGGTATCGAAATTCCCTCGTTCCACGCACCACGGCAATTGAGGATTATTTGCGTAGTTTGTGTAGTTTCCGAGCTTCTTCGAGATCTATCTTAGCTTCTTCGAGATCATAGCAAAAACGGCATGGCACTAACATACAATACGTCAGTTGCGTAAAATTCACCTATTCTCCCTCCTTTTTCTATCCTTTATATGGCTGGTGTTGTAACACCCCCAGCCTTACGACTGTATCTGCATCAGCTCTCCAAGTAGTATGTAGATGTAATACTATAGAATCATAACTTGTATCACAATATTTTTTTGTAATTTTGAAGAGCCTCTGCATTAAAGCATTTTTCCTTATGGTTTTTGTTGATATTTATATGCATTGTGGCACTATTAATGCGATAAACCAATATTCTTTGGATGAATTCCGTGAAATGAAACACATTTTCTTGTGAAGAATTGCACAAGTGCATGGTTTTGTCGACAGATTTGAACGTTCAGCTCTAAGAAATATGTTCAAAGTTAGTAATAGTTTGAGGTGCTGAGTAGCGATCAAATTAGAGTAGCACTTCACAAGCTGAATGTAATCGTTTTGATTTTTCAGCATCGGTAATGATAGCCTTATATTTGTTAACCGCTTCGGTTTACTCATTCCTAAATGTTGCGTAGTATTTTTAGTGTAGGTCAGGATGATATTAGCTTTTTGGGGACCAATGGCAGTAAATCTATCGCTCCTGAAAGCAGGAAAACAGGAAGTAAATAATTGCCATAGATGACCCAGATCATACACACAGAAATAGATTCAAAACATTTCAAAACAGGCAGAGAACCACAATAACTCCTAAAGTGACTGAAATGTTTCCAAGAAAAGCCAGGAAAAGATGAAGGCGAAGAGGAAGTAACAGATTAATACAAGAACGAGAACCAGGAAAAAATTTATTGGACCCAAAAGAGGAAACAACATTTTAAAAAAAGTTTCGCGAAATCGCAAACTCCAGATGAGCGATACTCGTTAAATATTGCCATAAGGAAAGATAGAATATTTATACTTAAATACATATTCAGGGCGGTTTTGAAAATCTGTGTTCCATTAAAAGTTTGAGGTGATATCCTCTTTTGAAATACCAAAATAGATTGCCAACAAAAATTTGATTTTTGAAATATAGCTAAGAGAATATTTTGAATTGGAATTCTCAAGTCCCATTATCAAAAATGTGTGATGATTCTTTACCATAACCAGCTTGTCGTGCTAAATGCTTGTGGAGTACTTAATAGAGTTCGCATTGTGCGTTTTTGTTTTTAGTGACTGGCATTTTGAGGATTATTTGCGTAGTTTGTGTAGTTTCTGAGCTTCTTCGAGATCTATCAGTTTTACCTAATACACTTCTCCTTCACTTAGAAGATTAAGTGAGGTTTTGAGGGAATCGGGTGCACTTTTAAGCAACAATGAAATGATTTGTAGATCGAGTTAAATTTGTAATAGTGTATTATATTTGTTACTTGTTGTGGTGCGCTAATTGTTTGCATTGGTAATTTTTGCTTTAGCGTTCAATAAAGCTTACTGAATACCACAGATTGCAATAGATTCATGAGTATGTGCGTTATTTTCATTTGCAGAATTAAATTATCATATAATTATATATATTATGAAGGGTAATGATATTCTGAACTTTGGTGGAACAGAGAACTAAGCAAATAACGTAAATTGAGAAGAGGAGGCTCTATTATTAACAATTGTGTGAGGGTGAATTGACCTACTATGCCTGAGAGCTACAAACAAAAAATAATTTTTTTAGAACGTATGCACTCCAGAGAAATTTAAAAAATGAGGAATTTCGAATGCCTGAAAGTCGTCAAAAACAAAATTTCCCGAGAAAAATGACTCCGGGATTCTTCAATAATTGAGGAATCCAAGAGTCTTCGCTTCTGTACAATCATTATTATAATTTGTGTAAAACCATATTTATTAATGTGAAAAATATATTATTTCGTAAACGCACAGGGTCATCCTCTGAGCGAATATAGATGGAATGTTACGCATGCGGGTGACGCCTGGTAGCACTGGACGACTTATGATTGGCTAAGCAATTTAATGCAAGCGAAATAAAAAGGTGCTCCAAAATGCACGAATTTATTAATGCAAAATGCTACGGAGTCACTAGCCGCCATAGCCATTTATGCAGGAGAGTGCTTCTCCTGCGGTTCACTTGAAATGCATTTCCTCGCGTTTTCTTCATGACATATGTGCGATTAACATGGCTCAATATAATATAAATGTGATTAGATGAATGGTATCCTATAATTTATGATATTTTTAAATGATACAAAATATATATTTATCGAAATGGATCCCCTGAGCGCAACCATACATATACAGACGTGTGATATGCCAGCTTAAAAAAAAATGCACTTTCAAGGCCTATAGAACGAGTTACATGATTCTTATAGGTTCTAATTGTATCTCTTACCCGATATATCGATGACGATGTGGCATCCCTAGTTTCCTCATCCATTTTTTTAAATGAATCATATAGCCACCGCAGTATCTTTTAATTTCACAAAAAACCTTTCGTAGTGAGGGAGTTTAGAACGTACCGCGTGAAGAAAACGAGTCAAGCTAAAGACTTGGATTTGTCATTTTATTTAATTTCTTAGAATTTCAGTCACATATAAGTAACCCCGTTAATTGCCCCGTTAATATTACAATGTTTATTTCATGCTCTCTTCTGCAACTAAAAATTAAACATAAAATTTAAGTATCGACGATTATAACTAGGGAAATATCTCGCTCAAAATACCTTAAATTTAAAAATAAAACTCGAATATGGTCTGTATTATGCCTGGGGAGTGATATTGCTCAAAATACCCACGCAAGTCGTTTCCATATCAATCAGTTTTACGTTTCCCACAACAATGTCTCTGATTCATCCACCGGGTCCAAACAACAGGTACGCTGTTCTCAACAGTAACGCGATTTCGCGCGCACGGATATTTGTCTCCCCCTTCGAGCAGGAGTGGTTTTGAGCCAAGTTGATGCGCGCGGCGGGGGGATGATAAGTACAGAGGAGTCTTTTAAGTGCCGTGGAAGCCTTACTGGCAGCACACGTGTTTAATTCAATATTTTTACGGAGCAACCTGATCCCCCTCGCGTGTTGACGGTGGGCGAGCACGTTGGGCAGGAGCGTCCTTTAGTAGCTAATTTGCTTGTGAACTTGTTTCCCCCCCCCGCCAGACTTTAAGTTGGCACAACTCTTGGAGATCTTGCGTCCTCTTCTCAGCACACTTGACTGAATGCAACGAGGAGTAAGTAACTCGAGGAACCAGCCAGGCGGGCGGCTAGGGGTCTAGGAGGTGGAGGGAAAGCGGGGGGAGGAGTGTCTTTGAGACCACGAATCACGCTCATTTTCTTCTTTCCGTGACTCCCTGCACTCTCGCAGGGCGATTTCCACCCCCCTCCCCTGAAAGCGGTGAGGATTTAAGAACACCGTCTCTTCCCAACGCGGAGGCCACCGACTTCTTTATCAGAGCAGAAAACCATGTCCTCCTTTCAGGATTTACGAGTATTTGGCTTCACTCTCCGGGTTTATCTGAAACTACAAGACAGAGGCCGTTGAATGAGTCGGCAAGGTAGGTTAAATGCCGTAATTATGATTCCGTTAGTGTCACTAGCCTTCTGAAACAACTGGGATGGGAATCGCTTTCGGACCGACGATTAAAATTAGGACTTAATTTTTTAAAGTAAATTCCAAGACAATATTATTTGACGACGACAATAACATATTACAAAATCCCACATACTACGATAGACTAGATCATACCGTTACTACGATGGACCGTTGAATGAATAGGCAATGGACGTTAAGGGTTGCGAAAATAATTGCAAAAGTATTATTGACCGTACGCAACAACTGAGATGGGAATCGCTGTCAGATCGTCGACTGAAATGTAGACTTTATCTTTTAAGTACATTGCAAGCCGATCTATTTTCGGAAGGCGGTGATAATCTTTTATGAAAACCACGATAGACTAGATCGTTAAGACAAAATTAGGCCAATAGACTGCAGAACAGACTGTCATAATAACTGCATATTAGACATTAAACTATTTAGCCTTGGTCGATAAGTAGTATACATAATTTAGTTGATTTACATCCTAAAGCTTGTTTCTTAACCTGAAACGTATAACCAAAAACACGGTTTGCATGATTCCTGCCTGACTCTCATATCTCTGTGCATTTACGTGGTTTAAAAATACATAAACACAAATACTTCCGGTAGCGGTGGAGGCATACATAAACCGTATGCATGTTGGTGAAAGTTTACTTCAAACAAATATTTGCAACATTTTGCCACTGTATCAATAGTCGCTGTTTATCTAATTTTATTAGGGTTCACTGTAGTGCATGTTGGTGATAACTCACCGACTGCCACGCTCAGAAGTAGCTGGCTGGGTATTATCTGAATGGGAATTAAATCTAGCGAGAGATTCACTGCCAGGGGTCCCCAAAAATCTAATGTTATCTTACCTACACTAAAAATACTACGCAAATATTAAGAAATGAGTAAACTCAACCACAGCGGTAAACAAATATATGGCTATTATTACTGGTAATGAGAAATCAAGACGATTTAATAAAGCTAGTGAAGTGCAATTCTAGTTAGATGAATCATCGCAATATAACGTTCATTTACCAGCCATTATCCACAATTTAAAATCTTGTGAAGAAAAAAATCGATAGTGAAATCGCAGAGTTATTCTGCCTCAGTGAGGTATCCTGAGCCATAATTGCCTCTGGAGCAAGTGCCAAGATTTGAGACAGACGGACAGATATGCGATATACAGACAAGTAAATAAACATTTCTGATTTTCTAAGATTTTCTTAGCTAAGGTGCTAATTTGAAACACTAGATTTTGAGCCCATATTTAATATTTTAGTCAAAAATAAAAAATAAACAAAAATCGGACTTTAGATTTTAATTTTTTCTAATTGGCCTAATTTTTTTCAGTCATCCGATGCTAAAAATATCAAGGCTATATCATGAGTCCACGATATAATAAAAAGCAAAAAAACCTTACCATCGCTTCGAATCCAATACCTTTCCAATAGAGGTAGAAGCTGTTTAAAGTAAGACCCTCGTATACTCCTTCGCACCCTTGGGCCTTTCTTATATAGCTTATTAATCTTTCTAGGCCCCAAGAAACTTATGCGACAAATTTTGGAAGGATATATCAAATATTTCAGAAGTCAACATCGTTCAAACATACAGAATTCCAATGGCACAGATAATTGAGCAATACTAAGTATGTGTCCACAAAAAATTAAAAACAAATTAATTTTTACGAAAAAAACTTTTATCTTTGTCACTCTCAGCTATATTAGTTCAATTCACCCTCAAATTAGTGTTTATATAAGGGTTTTCTCTTCCCAATATATGCTATTTACATAATTCCCCTACTTCATCAAAGTTCAGAATATCATTCCCCTGCATAATATACATAATTGAATGATAATTTAATGTTGCAAATAAAAATACTGCAGGTTCATGAATCTATTGCGACCTGTGGCATTCAGCAAGCTTTATCGAACGCTAAAGCACTAGTTCCCATGTAAAATGGCTGTTTTTTTTGGCAAATATCTCGGAAAGCAGTTCGGTAAGGGGCTGATATTTTAGTGTCTTTGGGAGGGTTTTTCTTAAAAAATGAGACCAAATTCATTGATTTCTGGGTGAAATGATGTCTCGCTCAAACTACCTGAAGCCAATTAACATTACACCTTCAGGCGTCACTTCGTGGATGTATATTATATTTGGATCCATATTGAAAATCAATATTTTACTTCACCACAGTTATAGCTATACAGAATGTACAATACTTCCGCTAAGTGACGCCTTTCACGTTAAGAAATAACTTCAAGAAGGCCGAAGTATAAATGAGATTGTACACATGAGCAGAATCGTGACTTATGCGTGAGACCTGAATTTAAATCGCATGCTCGCGAATTCGGTCACTTGTTGTTATTGTCAAGGTCTGTCCAATAACAAGTCATCGGAAAGGGTTATAAAATTGATATATCTCAGGTGGTCTCAAGGAGAAAAACAGGAAGGGTTTCAATCTCGGCAGCATGAACCGGCCTAGTTGGAGGCTTCCAAGCATCGTAAATTTAGCGCTTTAAGATGTAGGACCAAGAAAATTAAATGGACGCAGGAAACAAATAATTTATCTTGGTTTATTCGGCTCGCTTTTGCTGAAAAATCGATGGAATTGAGGAAAATTTGGCAAGAAAGACCTGAGGTAACACAACGACATCATGAATAACTAATGCATGGTGCTCAAAATTTGATGTATAGGTACACCTAATATTACGCGTACGGTAATTGTCTACAGTATGTTCCTCACTTAGCTGGCATCATTGGTCGTTCAATCCTAAGACTGGTTGACTGCAGCCCTCCACCCTTCCCTGTCTAATGCTAG
The DNA here is from genome assembly GCA_963169105.1 of Ceriagrion tenellum. Lineage (NCBI taxonomy): Eukaryota > Metazoa > Arthropoda > Insecta > Odonata > Coenagrionidae > Ceriagrion > Ceriagrion tenellum. Next base: position 47,306,679 of record OY720642.1, read on the forward strand.
TTCCCTTACCTCCTGGTATCTCTTCCTGTATACTTTCCTTTTTATGTGGTCCATGAACTTACTCCTGGGTCTTACTCTTGGTGGGTTTTTCCTCTATTTTTCCTTCAGTTATGTTCTTCACAGACCCATTGTGTCTCAGGGTGTGCCCCATCTGGCTCTTCTTTTCTGCATGGTGCTCCATCTAGTCCTTTTATCGTCTGCATCCTCCTACAGCATCAGGTTTCGAAGACTTCTAGTCTGTTCTGGTCAGTTTTTCCAGTGGTCCATTCTTCCAATTGGACTTAGCTGACAGCATGTGCCTTTTGGAGAACGCTGTTGCCAGGCTTACTATGCGAGTGCTCATCTCTTGGCCTCATCGACCTGTACCTCCAACGATGTGTTCTATTTTATTTGGTCACTTAAGGGAATAATATTTGCTTAATAGATGAGTCCTGGTTGTGCAGTTTGGATACTGCATAGCATAATGTTGATTTTTTTGCTGCTACTGGCAATCTCCCATCTACGACTTCATGGATATTTAAACAAGAAAACGATCTCCATAACAGTACATGCTGTCAAAGAAATGTCGAACGCCTTATAGTTGCTGCAATAAAGCACATTAAATACAATGCAACTTACCACCTACTACCTTTCTTAGGTTTGCGAAGTCGTCTGAGTCTCAATCAATCACGCTCTGAGGGTTTTAGGTCTTTTTAATTTTTTTTGTGTTGTATGATTGGTGGATCACTGGTGAAGGATGAATCCTCGTAAACCCTGAGTGCATGTGTGATTGAAACTAACGGTAGGCCACTGCAAATGCATACCTAAGTGAAAGAGTGCATGTAACATTTGTATATTTTGTTTATTTTGTGAACGTCTCATAATCCTATGTCACTATTGATCTGAGATGCTGCTTTTTGGTTGTGTTTGAATTTCTGGGATAGAATATTATAGATTGGAGGTTTCATTCTTCTTATCTGTAAAGATTGATGTGGAGATTTCATCTGAGAAGGCATTATTCACTTTCAACGTTAACCGACTAGTAATATGACTACAAATTAACATGAAGGGTCCTATAAATTATAGGAACGGTATAGCTGCTGTTTAGATTGTTGCAAACCAATACCCGTTCAACCGACACTTCACAGCGATGCTAAACGTAAAGCATGGGTTTAAAACTTGACTAAATTCTTATTTTAAAAATTTGTAAGTTGCCGAAAATCTGGAAGAGTAATGCATTTATGCTTAATTTGAAATTGTTCAAATATTTTAAGGACATTCTGTTGCAAGCCGCACGCTCTGTAGATGGTTAGCTCGATATTGTGTGGTTGCAGACAGATGCAGATAGATTGAAAAATCATCTATGATCCGATGCGATAGAGTGCTATCAGAAGGGTTATGCATGTCAATGTCGCAAGCTTTCAAAATAAGTTTTATATTTTGGTGTTTTCACAGGGTGCGGGAACTGGCAACAAGTCGTACAGAAAGCCATTACTTGAATTCAAGAAATACTCCTCGGCAGTATGAAGAATTATGGAGTACACATCTTATATCTGCTGGGAATACCGGTAAGTACTGTATAAAACCAATTTTATATTTAAGCCATTTCGTGCTTACGACATAAGAGAAAATGACCTTGCTCTCGAGTTTAAAGTTAAGACAATTTCTCATTGGTTAAAAATGTTTGGCTTGACCAAACAGGATACAGTGTCGTGCGATGGACAAAATTCAATGAAAATGGTATTTTATTCAGGTGATCAATCATACAAATCTCGAAGGGAGCCTATATTTTTATTCAAGTTCCGCCTTTCACAAACCAATATAAACCTTGTGGCATAAGTTTTTGTTCATACTTGAGATACAGTGTTCATTGTGGTAATGTCGACGCGATTTCGGAAGAGTGGGGTCACGGTGTAATTATGTCTATGCCTCGATAATGTCGGTGATAAATTCACCAGTGTGTGTCATTTATGGAGTTTAGGCCCGAAATTTCATTTAAGTTACTATTATCACGGTGAAGAGGACACATCATAATGGATGAAATTTTGAAACAAATGAGTAATACTACAATTACTACCGTAAAAACTTACAAATACATATTTTTATTTGGTATCTATCAGATACTGCCGAGAAAACAATTATGGAAATTTAATTGAAAATATTTAAAAATATAGAAGTAAATCAATCATAATTACTAGTGAATGCTTCATTTCTCGGTTTGCACGGCGTAGGTTGTTTTCGAGACAACAGTTTCGCCCCTGTTCCAACGGGCGTCTTCATGTCGAAGTGCCGGGGCGTCATTTTGGCCGCGTTAATATAAGCTATCTGCTCCCCTCCGTGCTCCGTGATTGGCTCTTGTCTTCCCGCCAAATCCCCTTCCGTGCGCTGGATAGGCGGTAGCCATCTTTAATGTTAAAGTCATCCTTCGCTTTAGTTAGTAATTAGACAAGAACCAATCACAGAGCACGGAGGGAAACCGATGGCCTATATTAACGCGGCCAAAATGATGCCCCGACACTTCGACCTGAAGATGCCCGTTGGAACGAGGGAGAAACGGTTGTCTCAAAAAACAACCCACGCGGTGGAAAACCAAAAAATGGCGAAACACTCATCTGAACGCCGCGGAAACTTACGTTGGTACTTCATCATGAGTTTTTATCTGTTACTTTGTCTTGAGATCAAAGCAGTGTCGGGATGAGCAAACTTTTTTGCCAAGTGATCCAAAGTCACAAGAGATTTCCAGAGCCACTTTTTTTTAGCGGTCCTTCTCTTATAACATTTATTCGAATAAATTGTTTATCTCTGGAGAAAGATTTGAGTGCCGTAATAATCACCTCTTTTTAAGCGTGTTAATGGTTGAATTAAAAAATTTTAGCGATGGTATAAATTGACTATACTCCTGTGTTGGCACTCAATCTGAGCTTAATTCATATATTATCTTGTCAAGGTCGTATCCTACTGCTCGCTGAACCAATATTCAGATATTTTTAAAGCCCAAAGGGATTTAAGTCTTTGCGTGGAGCAATTAACCCTTAATGGACCAAGTTTTTTATTTATCAGGAAGGAGTTTTTACTCCTTATCATCAAACAATAGAGTTTGGAGGGTCAATGTGTGCATTCAACGAGGTATTATTATTTTTCTATTTTCATAATTTTCAGCTGTACCAATTTCGGCTTTTTGGTAAGCGAGCGGATGTGGTCCTCGAGGTATGTGTGGAACTTGGCACATCTGACTTTACGTGGGATAAAAATGAGAAGTTACTCTCTATTCTGACGACTTTTAGTGCTTACGCTGCCAATCTGGCTGTGTACTTCAAGTTCTGTTTTTTCTTCTTGCCTCAACCCCTCGTCCTTGAGTTAGATGCTTTAATAGAATGTCTCGGATTGAGCCCGTGGATTGTCGCTGTCGAAAACAAGTTCACGTTAGACTCCCTACCCTTCTTCTATTATTAAATCACATCTTGCATTCGCCAGAATCGTCCTTACACAGGACGTTGATCTTGAAGGAGTTTATCCAGTAAGAAAAAATTCTCAGGTCGTCGAGATTGGTGACGTGGAAACTTAAAAACGAGTTATATCATTAGTTGACTTTCCTTTCGGTTTATGAGTGGATTTATTGGGCGATAGATTTATGAAGACTAATCAGCTTATTAATTTGTATATATATCCCCCGGTATTTTTGAATATACGTTTATATTATTCTATTTATCTGTCTATTGGCAGGTCTCAATAGAATTGTAGTCTAAAGGTATTTCTGTTTTGAGCGTGGCTCATCATTGTCCTGAACGTCCTTCCTCTCATCATATCTGTCATCACACAAAATCCCTCCCTTCCTCTTCCACTCATTCCGTTAATCTTTCCTTCTGTTATGACTTTAGGCGAAAAATCTCTCCATAATATGAGGCCTATGCAAATTGCCTCTCGCTTTCTAACACTTTTCAATATAGTTTGAACCTCTCTAATCCTTCTCTCTGCCTCTTTTTTATAACCTAATGTGTCGATCGTACTTTTCTACATCTTTTTTCATAGCTACATCTCAACTCTTTCTGGGTATTTTCCTCCCTTTTCCTCAATGTCCACTTATATTATATCTTTTTGTTGAGATAATATTATTTTACTATATATTTACCATATGAAAGGCTACGCGCACGCACTTACAATTCAGTTATTTGGCGTAGTGATTCATATACGCGCCAATAGATGGCAAACGAGCCCACTTATACCTGAGCCCTCTAAATTGCGCCTACGACAGTACCCTTACACGTTCTTCAGCCGCAGACGTATGGCGCGGGCGTATGAACTTTTCAAAATTCACGTTATGCAAGGGAAACTGCTTGGTAACAGCTACGCTTGCTACTCCAGACATGTCGAATGCTAAGAAATATTTTAAATTTAGATACCATATCATGTTTATCATGGAGATGGGAAAACGGGTTCATTTTTGGAAACTCGTTCACTATGAAATCTATGGTTGGCGAATTCACTTTGTGGCCTTTTCAGGCCATTATCAAGATTACAAAGATTACACTTTGTAATCTTAATAATGGCCTGAAAAGACCGAAACTGGTTGATTTGTGTTTTAAATATATTGGTGGAAAAAACTAAAAGGTTTAATTTTTTAACATGAATCGTTCACTATGGACCGGTCATTTTTGGGACTCGTTCATTTTCGCCCGTTCACCGTTATTTTTTATTGGTGGTCATGCATTTTCATTTTTAATATGTTCTTATCGTTTAAATATTGCAAAAACACCCACAAATACATAGTATACCGTATTTACGGAGTTTAAAAATGTTGTATGAAATAAAAGATGGAAGGTAATATTACCAATTGTTACTTGTCTTCGTAAAAAGATTTCATATACCTATGTTAAGAAATAAGTACTGCTGATTATCCCGCTAGTGTCAGCAGATGAATTTATGGGGAGGTATGAAGAACTCCTAGACATAGTATCGATGGAGCGACAGTGATGACGGACAGAAAGAAATGGTCGTTTCTTAGTAGAAGGTCCTCGGTCCTTACGTTTAAGAGGACGCATCATACCCTTCGATAAGGAAAAGTTCTGTCGAAAATCCACAAGATGGCGTCACTCGCACCCGATTGAGGCGTTTTGGCGTCAGGAGTCTCTTACTCCAGGATAACTCTCGCACAAGGCAACAGTCGTCGGTAAGTTTCCGGCGCGTAAAGTACAGGCAGCACTTAAAATAGATCTGTGAAAGAAGACTGAACTGATTGCATCACCGTCCGAGCACATCATGGCCGAAAACCATTCAGGTAGCTTCTCGAAATATACCGTTTACAGATTCTATCTTACAACCGTGACGGCTGTTACTTAGCATTCCGATAGAGGAGGAATTGATACATCTACATTAGTTTTAGATATGTCAATAATAATAATAGTTTTTATAAAAATATACCCTATATCTTGCCGTTTTCCCGATGGTTTAATTATACTCAGGGATAAAATTTTCATGTTTCAGATACGAGCCTCCCTTGGCAAAGGTCTATTCTTTATACTATAAAAATTTCAAGTTGATGACGTAAGACTTTAACAAAAAATCTGGGGTCGGAAATCATCACAAATCCGACCTGTCGAGCGGGTGTGATGCGTCGCCTTAATCCTAAGACTCGTTCGTTCGCGGACGACCCACCTCTGGTTTACGATAGTCACATATATTATTTTCAGCAAAAATAAAGCATTAAGTACCATTGAATCAGTTACTTTATTCGATACTTCTTGGATATTTCGCCATCTTTTGCTTGTTTCTGCAAATTTTCCAACTAGTTATATTATAATACTTTACATTATATTGAATGGCACAACGTTGTTTCATTTTTTATAACCAGAGCGAAGTAGCTCTTCCCTTTTACCTTTTCGTCCCAGAACCTTCCTATTATACGCTTAACAAACCCTAGTTTCTTTGATGGTGTGCCGCATATGTTTTGAGTTCGTTTTCCCCACGATATATCAGCAGTTAAGTTAATTCCTATATATTAAACTTTTTTCGAAGACTTTGTTTTATCCACCCACAGTGTAAGTATGGAATTTGTGTGATGACTTTCGCAGGAAGCCTTAATTGTCACATAATCCAATTAGTTGTATTACATGACGACGAAGATGGGTTTAAGTTTTTTAAGTACTCAATTACCTTTACATATTACGACATATGAATTATTTTTATACTGCATGTCCGAGGAAAGTATCACCCTCTTCCTCGCCCCCCTATTATTGTTTTTTATTGGTATAGATCCCACAGGGGAGGCAATTAACTTTCGTTGATGGCTGGCAAAAGTGATAGAGTTACCCTCGACGTCATCCGGAGAGTATTCCAAGAATCCTTCCCCTCCAGCGGCTCGTTGTTTGCCTGGGGTGGAAGAAGGAATTCGAAACGCGTCGCCCGAATTCTTCGCGTGCACGTCCGTCGATTCGAGCGATCGCCACCTTTGATCAATTCGGCCAAAGGTTGGCTGCCCTCGCGGTGGCATACCTTCTGTTTCGATAAACGATCAACCTCACCTATTTATTACCACACTGGATCGTTACACGTTGGCTATTTGCCAGGTGGTAAGATTTATTTACATCAGCAGACAAAACGTATACTAATTTACAAACAGTTGTTCTCAGTACCTTCCTAAATTTGAATATGACGGCCCCATTAAAATATTAGACCACTGAGATTGAAAAAGATGGAGAGAGAGAACTGCTGAGAATTTGAATTAGCAGATAGCAGAACGACAAGTTTTCAAACGTACTTGGTCAACCTCAACGAAGGCCAACCCAACGGCTGTCTTTTTTCGACACGATTTTTTGCGCGATATCACGATAATTCATTGGGTGCGATTACGCGATATTATATCGAGCGTAGTATTACGATATTTTTTTGTGATATTTATCGTGGTATTTTATCGGGTCCCTATATTGACATTTTTTTTCGGGAGATCGGGTTATTTTATTGAGGCGCAATAAGACGATATTTATCGTCGTGATTTGAATTATCTTTATCGCCACTATGCAATGTGCTAAAATTATCGTTTCGCGATGTTGAATTATCGACATCGCCCAGGCCAACGTGACCTGCCTATGCAATTTAAATAATTATTAACTCCCTTTAACAATTTGTGATTCAGTTGTATTAAAGTGAAACCTTACCGTTTCAATTTTTTTTCGTCAAATGACTGCTTTTATTTATCTCCCATTTGAAAATAAATTCAACGTTTTAGTAATATTGCAAATAAAGATTTATTTTTTTTTCAATTTGTTAATTACAGGATACATTAAATGAACTGAGAATGATAAATTTTAAAAAAATACAACTTTCAACTAGGGGAAAGAAAGAAACAGGAGTACATAAATGAAACAGAAAAGAACAATAAGAAACTCCTTAAGGTCCTTAGTTCGCAAGCGGAGCTCATCAGGAGGTGCCTAAAATACATATTCTATCGATCATACAAAATCACAAAATATTTTTTCTCTATTCAATATTAATATTGATTAAACCATATTATAGTTACTTATTACATACAAAATATTCTTTTAACTTCCTTTTCACTTGTGCTATGGGATTTAATTTTCTTTGCTAAAGGGGCAACTTAACGAAGAAGTATGGTACTACATATGCCATAGTGTTTTTCCCATAGTTATTATTCCGTAATGGAATTTTATATGCATTGTTATGCCTCATTACCATTTATGTTCATTGGTTTTTAAAATTTTGTATTTATTGTTGGAATAATTATTAATTAAATACAGTAATTAAACAAATTTTCAAGAGGCAAGACACCTAGTGTACTATACATGCCTTCCAGATAATATTTAATTTGGTTTTGTCCAACACTAGATATATTTGTGCCACCAGATATCAATTTAACTATACTATTTTGCGTGTTTTTAATTTGTAGTTTATTCTCATTATAGGTATTACCTCAAATCGTTAATCCATACCTCAGGCGGGACTCCACAAGTGAAAAGTAGACTTGCAAAACTATTTTTCTATGGACATATGGCCTAATATGATAAATCTGATAATAGACTTTTCTCAATTTATTGTTAACTTTTTTAATATGCATATTAAACTTAAATTTTCCATCAATTATTAGCCCCAGATATTCATAGTCTTCAACCTGCTCAAGGTAACAACATTTCCCCGGTATGTTATCTACAAAATTGTGTAAGCAATCATGATCATGTATTTTTAATTTAACATTCCTCTATCTATTCATTATTCTATCTATTATCATTCGTCTATCAGCTCCACTACGTACATGCATTACTTTAGTTTTAGTTTTATTAATAGCCATACCATGATCATGTGCCCACTTTGAAACGCTTATAATATCATCCTCAATTAATTTCACAGCTTCCTCAAAATGTTGGTGGGCAGCAACTATCGCTTTATCATCAGCATACTACAGCATTTGAGTCTTTTTACAACATTTTTAAATTTCATTGATATATATATAATAAATAATATTGGTCCCAGCATAGACCCTTGGGGGACCACACATCTCATTACTTTAGTATCACTAAATGTATCATTAACCTTAATACACATCTTTATATCAATTAGGTAGCTCTTAAACCATTCCAACACTGAACCTCTTATTCCAATATTGCACAATTTATTTTGCAGTATCTTATGATCAACTAGGTCAAAGGCTTTAAAGAAGTCAATAAAAAGGACCAGAATTTCATTACATTTATCAAGGTTACAATTTATCAATTCAGAAAACTCTTTACGAGCATTCTTAGTTCCCTTATTTTTTTGAAAGCCAAATTGCTGTTTAGAAATTATATTATATTTTGCTAAGAAGTCAAGGAGATATTTAGCAACATATTTCTCCATGATTTTGTTGATTGTCGATAGAAGGGATATTAGTCTAAAGTTATTTAAATCATTGAAAGGACCTGTTTTATGTGTATAGGCCTAACCAAAGCCACTTTTAAACTGTCTGGGATAAAACCTGAATGCAGACAAGTGTTCAAAAGATGAGTAACTACCTCGAAAAACATTTAATTTTTCTTTAAGTCCTTTGTTCTTATTGTATCATATCCTTTAGCCTCGTTTTTCATTGAATTGATAATTTTATTTATATCGTCCATAGAGGCTGCAGGAATAACGATGCTATTCAATTTACTGTATTCCTTTTGGTTATAAAGAGGTACATTGCATTTAAGCCTCAAAGATTCCATTTTGCTAGTGAACTGATTCACAAAGCGATTACATAATTGCTTCATGTCAGTATTACTGCCTATTTTAGACATCCATAACTCATCATCGTTATTTCTAACATTTTTGCCTAGTAATTTATTTAGTTCTCTCCAAAGTATTCTTACATTTTTGATGGATTTGAATTACTTATTATAGTTACTTTTCTTAGCCTTTTTTACAATACTAACAACCTTATTCCTAAGTTTTATATACATATCCCTATATGCAACATTAGATGGCGAGTTCTTCAATCTTTTAAATGCTATGTCCCTCTTATTTGCAATCTCAGTTAAGCTTTCATTAAATCATCCTCAATCAACTTTTCTACAACAAATTCTCAAAATATTTTTAATACCTTCGCTCTTTTATTGTGCACAACTCTTCTTGTATTAATAAATAAATCTAATTGCTGATACATGACCATCCATATGTTAAAATGCATATCATATGTTATCGATTGTTGGTTGTCATGAGGAAAAAAAATATAATTGTTATTTTCGACGGCGTGTTGTAACCAGTTGTAACAAGAGAGTAGTCATGGCGAGTGAAGTGACGTTGATGATATCGTTGCACATTGCATTTCTATCTCTAATTGGGCAATTTTGTTAACTCGAAATGCGAATTGAACATTTCTAACTCTGCACTTATTTACACACCGGGTCAATCATGCTTCAACTGATTGCTTCGATTTTTCACTATCGATGTATTCAGCCCGTATTGGTAAACCAGCTGAGTCGGCTCGCTTGGAATGTTCCGATCGGTCCGAGTTCAGAACGATCTGAGTTCGATTAGTAAACGTTGTGTATATCTAGATCTCAATAGCCTCCAATTATCTACGCTCCAAAGCGACCAGATTTTGAAACCATGGAATGTAATGCTTCGTATTAAATTTTAAACCTAGCTATTTGTATCATTTTTTCTCTCAGTCATCATTTTATTCTCGATGATGGCAACCCATGTGTTGGAACCGGTCTAGAATGATATTTTTCTTAGGTAAATACAGTCCTTTTCGAGTGAAACTCATATTTTGTGCATCCCCAATTGAAATTTTTTCGTGATGGAACTTAAGGAAACTTGTAACATTACTAGGTTCTGCAGGTGACCCATAGAGGAAACTGCCCAAGTTTGACTGCCCAATAATGACTCTTAAACACCTTTGGGGTCCATACTTGATGAATCACACCCTTATCAAATAATATTTTCTATAATAGGTGGAGAATGCCTGAACACGACAGTCAAAGCACAATCGCTGCCATACTTTGATATCCAATATGGGTTGACGGGGTATTGATTAGGTATGTGAGTGCTTATGAAGAGAAGGTTTACGAGACAATATTTGCCATTTGCATAATTTCATCGGTACTTAAAATCAATGAAAAGTTAAGTGAATTTTTTTATTTATTTTTTCTTTCTTTGACTTAGGGATGCCACATCGACATCGATGTATTGGACTACTCGATGTTGTTTTGCCAGGTACTGATTTGATTAACAAGAATGAAACTGGACAGTGACGTTAGTCGCTAATGCCCTGTTCACATCACTAGCTTACTAACCAGGTTAACTCTAACCTTAGTAAAAGTTCGCCGTGTAAACTCAGGTTAGCGCTAACCGTAGTCAACGTTTTAACCACGGTAGAGTTACTAGGGAGGGCATTGGTTACTACCATCAATTTTAACACGTGTAAACACAGGTTAGTTCGAATAGTAGTTAAGTGATCCAGTCCTCTAGCTTTTACTTGAAGCTTACAATATATTACGAGAGTTTATCTTGTCATATTCCGTATCCTTTACGTCAGTACCAAGTTGCTTGATATAGTTAAATGCTGGAGTGAATTGTAAACCGTATTTTAAGCTAAAAATTTACCTTAAATGCGCAAGCGAGGACAGGTCATGGGCAGAACTTGGAAGAAAAAGTAGGTAATTCTGCTGCATAAATTTAGGCAAGGACTCGAAATGGAAGTTATTTATAAATATTGAATGTCAAGATAACATCTTGAATTGTTTTCATCTATAATAAAAGTGCAAACGACATATATATATGTCCGTCTTTAGAGCGCTTGCTTGCGCTTTACGGCATCCAATTTTCAGGCCTCTCTGTTTTCCCAATCTCCTTCTTGCAGGTTTCTCTCCGCCATGGCTTTTGCGATTCCGCTTCTTAATGAGTTAGGTGGCCTTCCTCTCTTTCTCCTTTCATAGGGTTTCCACTCCATGATGGTGCGGGGCAGTCTTTCTTTGAGCATTCTCTGAACATGTCCGTACCACACCAGTTGTTTTGACTTGATTTCGTCCAGAATGGTTGTTGTCATTGTCATAATTTCTCGAATTCTCTCATTTCTGACTATCAAGCCTGGATTTTCTGGCTGCCCTTCTGAGGAAGTCCATTTCTGTAGCTACAAGTTTCTTTTCGTCACTCACATTCACACACACACGTCACGCAAACGACATAATTATGTAATATTCTCGGGGTCTCTTCGTGGTAAAGTATAGCATAGTGAGACGTCGTTCTGTTAAAGAAAGTTGTTCTCTCAATTTTCATTTTTCGATACACAAAGTAATGTTTACCACGAAATGATAAGTGCACAGTTAAATACTAATGAATGAGAAGTCTAACCGTGCGGTCCATTAGCATATTCAATCCTTTTACTCTCCCATTCAAGTTTCGTGAATACAGCCCTCAGCCCATGAAGCAAATGAAAAGCGACTTGCGATGTTTGTTCCTTTGTGGGCTACATCACCTTCTTGACTCACCACCAGAGGACACCAGCATGTTAACAAGGATTAAAGAATGCCCTGTAAACGCAAGTTAGTTAAGCTGCCATATTGACTATCATTCTAACCCTAGTTATGTAAACGGGACATAGGAGGTCTAGGGGCTCCTTTAGGTTTCAATCGATTAGAAGATAGGTAATATGAGGAGCGCGCCGCGTGGGAGACCGTTCTCAAACACATGAGAAAGAAAACCAAGGAGAACTAACTACTGGCGTGTGTATATATATCTCTCTCTTTAGAAATCAGACAGATGGCGACTTGGTGATAAAGCCGGAGAAATGTAGGTATAGGCGAAAAGGAGAAAACAACATGAATACGGACAAGATGAGAGAGAGGAGAGAGATAAATGTTAGAGAATTCTGCTTTGGATCTTCACAAAATTCTCGCGCACCTCAATTGAAATTAGTTCTTGAGAATGGGATGTTTCATAGAATATTTTCTGATGGCTACAACATATCTTTGCCGTAATGGCATAAATATGGTAAGAATGCGGATATCTGGAAGTCATGATGGTAACAAAAATGCGATTACTCACCGATGCGGAGACATCAATTAAGGGATTAGGCAAAGGCAACTGCAAGTCGCTGAGAACTTACCTGCAAAAAGAAAGATACAAATATTAAATTAGGACAGGAAAGAGACCCAGATCTGTGTGGAAAAATAACCTACACCTAAGTATTATGACACAAGTCACCGCAAGGGTGTGCGGCAAGGGGTTTCCAAAGTTCTGTAAAAGTTGTTGTGCCACATGCGCAGTACGAGGGCCGGCATTGTCATGAATCAAAACAATACCGCCGTTGAGCATCCCTAGGCAGCGGGATTTTCAGTTACATTCCCCATTTCAAACAAACACCAAGGTGCGTACACAACTATCAGCTAGCTTACAATGGCGTCAACTGTCTCTCAGTAGGTTTGGGTAAGTAACGCGCATGTGCAAAACTGCGATCGCAGTGCTACGGTGGCAAAAAATACAAACTGAACGTTGGTTGGGAGGAATTCAACCACCCTACACATAGCCCAGACCTGGCTCCTAGTGACTCGCATCTTGTTTTGCGCATGAAATTCTGCATTGATGGCAAAAGCTTCAATAAAGATGACGATGTTGTTACTTGGTTGACACCATCAGCGGCTTCATGTGAAGATAGATTACAAAAGCTTGCGCCGCGTTATGACAAGCGCCTACAAAATGTTGGGAGTTGTGTAGAAAGATAATTTAAACATTTTTTCACAAATGATTTTTAAAAATATATATTGTTTTCTTTGACCTTCCGAACGGAACTTACTTTCTGGATGTACCTCGTAAAATGAAATTCATGTCCTCTCTCGCTAAAATTGCCTTAAGGTTACTCTGACTTGAGTATGTTAGCCAAGAAAAAAAAGTCACCCGCTTTATTTCTTCACTTCAAAATGTCCTGCGTTCTCCAATGAAATGGGTGGCCAGATCAAAATTAAGATTAAAAATGTGCAGATGATTCCGCGGAAATGTTGTTAATGACTGCATTTTTCCAGCCATAGGAGACTACTGCGGCGCCTTTTGCATGGAACTACCGCATTTTGACTTAAATTACGGTAGTAATTCGCTTATAACTTTATGTAATGGATGGTTGGATGCCTGGTTTTATTTTTATTCAATTTTCTCGGTCTTTTCTCATGAAATTAAAGTTTTAGTTGAAAGTTTGAGTTTATTTTTTTAAATTGCCGTTGTGTTGTAATCTGCGCAATATCCATCGGAACCTATGTCAAAGTATCCTCTTTTAAGGCTGCATTAAAACTTAAAGTTAATTCTTATTAGTTAGATTAGTAATTAGTTAAATTATTATTTAGAAATTAATAAAATGCAAAGAAAAGCTGCTCGCTTCGTCTAAAACTGCTACGAGCAAACGTATATGGGCTCGCAGCTTTTAGAAGGATTAAGTTAGGAGCTCATAGAGACTCAGAGACTACACGCTTAGGTTCTTTTATAAATTCAGAACTGATATCTTTCACAGCGACATAGATAATATTATAATGACGCCTCTTTTCATCTCTAGGTCTTACATAAGCGATAAAACAAGGGAGATACATTGCGGAACAGATTTGGTCAAGAACTCGTTCTTTTCGCGCACAATAAGTGAGTGTATTTAGTGGAGCTCAGTTTTTACAGTGGTCACCACTGTAAAAACTGAGCTCCACTAAATACACTCCCATGATACACGTCACCATGCCACCTCCCAAAACCTTATCCCTTACATCTTTACTCGGCTGTTGCCCTAACCCTCTCAGCCACACGCCCATGCGGCAGCTCGCAGGGTAGTATGCAATGTAGATGTAGATGTTGATGTAGAAAACTAGCTCGGGGACCCTATTTTATTTTCATGTATTTGTACAATGCAAATCAAAGGTACTACTGTAAAATAGGGTGACTTTGTTCAGCCAGATGACTTTGATTGATGAGAAATCGTGAGGAAACAATTGAATTTTGCACTTATCTTCTACATCTACATACTACCCCGCAAGCCGCCTCAAAAGGCGTGTGGCGGGGGGTGTTAGGACATCAGTCGTCAACAAAAAAAAATCAAAGTTCCGCCTAGCATTTATTAAAGTCCTTAATTGTTCGGGGGGAAAACGAATTCCCATACCTATCCGTTCGGCAAAATATCTCTCTTAATTTATCGATTTTGTCGGACCTGGAGATATAATGTGGTTCTAATATGATGTTCTTCGTGTCGCTCTGAAAGATATTCATTCTCAATTGCTCAAGCAATCTAAGCCTAGCGCGTAGCCTCCGAGTCTCTAGCGGCTCCCACCCTAAATCGTTCAAAATCTGTGTAACGCTTTCTGTACGGCCGTAGCAGTTTTTGACGAATCGCGCAGCTTTCCTTTGTATTTTATTAAGTTCTTATTGCCAGGGAAGGTTTCCTACGTGAAGTTGACACTGAAATGAAAGATACATTCAGTTTTATTTCAAACCATAATGTCGCCATCAAAGTCGCCCTACCGATCAAAGTCGGTCGGTTAATAAGTCGGCTCCATTTAACGGTATATTCAAGTTTTCAGAAAATTTGGAACAAGTGACTCTTTTGACTTCCATAGCCACCTTAAGGTAGAATGAGCGAAATTTCATTTTACCTAGAAATCAATGAATTTCATCTCATTTTAAAGAAAAATATATCACCCTTCCATTGACGCAAAAAATTCAACCCCTTACCTCATTACTTTCCGAGATATTTGCCAAAAAATACCAGCCCCTTTACATGGGAAATAGTACGTGTATGTACTCCAGAGAGATCTTATGTTAAAAATGAGGCATTCCCTACACTTAGATTACGTCAAAAAATCAACAGTGTGTATTTTGTGTGTTTTCTCAACCATTTTTGAAAATTAATCATATTGTCACCGCTGTAAATTTTTCGGGATCACAATAAGCCTTCCGTTTTGAAGGAGTTTCAAACGTACCGCGTGAGAAAAATGAGTCAAGTTAAAGGCTTATTTAGGCCGTTTTCGAACTTGGCAAATCTAGCATCTTGCCTTGAAACCTAGTACGCATCGAAAGCTATGACGTCATGGACGCGTCATCACCAAGCGCTTGTTCACTAGCTATCGAGGAAAGATACCAAGTCAACGAAAAAGGAGACTTGTTATGCTTGCTAGGTTTTAAGTTCGAACTCGGGGTGTGATAATATGGGCTTGTACGGAAGATAGAAGTGAATAAACTTTCAAATGGATACTATTTTATCATTACTACGTATAATTGTGTGATATTTATTATTTTTTTGCGGAAAAATTGATGAATTCGTTATATTTAAAGGCTTTTCAAATGTGAATATACTGATAAAAGAGAGTTGTTTATGTGTGTTGTAGTAAGACCTAATAGTTGTGTGAATAATTCCATACATTGTAAATGTACCGTCCTTGTTTACTTCATTGAACCTACAAAATCTATCTTCCTTACTGTGGAAGGAAAAGAAATGAAATAATGATGAAAGAAATTATATGAAAGAATTATGGTCCGATTGAAAGTACTCTAAGGTAGCCATAATTTCATTGGCAGCATTATTTTTAGCTAACGAACATAATAATTGTTAATAACGTTAACATTGGAGAGGTTTTCACAGCATTCATCAAAGGAATGGGACAATAAACCTTTAGAGTAAATGTAATTTGTTTTCAGCTTAATTATGTTAGTTACAACGCGCGTATTTATCAGTCAACAGTCAGAGATCATAGGTAGTTAGTTCGGAGTGTAATGCATTAATATAGTGTTACGTGTTTTTTCATACAGGCAAAAAATATTATGATGCCTTTTTTTGCACAAAGACGTTAATTGTGGTGAAATACAGTGAGCGATATGTCGTCCACTTTCGCAGCCCCAAGTAATCGAAGCATATTAGTTAATCACCATATTATGGTATATGAGAATTATTTTATTCATCAGCAATAAGATTTAAAAATAATATTCTCTGTTACTTTGCCGTATAAGGTTGGGAAGCATTTTAAAGAAGTAAACCACTTCAATCACCCACAATAATTATGGACACGGATAGCGCTTTTCGTATGTTTTACGAAATGAAGGCCGCATGGTGTCTCTTCCACCGTAAAAGGGCTACGAAAGTGTCAAGTCAAGATTCTACCCGGTCGGTCTTGGGATCAAGTTAACTTGATATCAAGTTAACTAGGCGTTTTCCAAGTTCGAAAACGGCCTTAGATATTTTTATTTGATTACTAACTGTTTTTGTCATGTAAAACTATATTATTGCACCATTAATAATGCAGTATTTAATTCGTGTGCCTCACAGTTGGTGAAATTAAAACTTATATGTATATCGAATATGGTCTCAATTATGATTAGGGAACTATCTCGCTCATAATACCTTAACGCAGCCGTCCACGAAGCCTGGAGCTCTTGACGGAAGGAGGCGTGTGGCGGCGGCCGACCGAGGCGTCACTGCCAGACGCCCGCCAGACTCCCTTATAGCTTCTCCACGCGCGGCCTTCTCTGACCTTGGCTCTTGAGGACGCGTGTGTGCGCCTGGGCGATGGTGTGGGGGGAAGCGGAGGATGAGGGGTCGTCTGTTCCCCCTTCTCTCCCCCCATCTTCCATACGCATTCGAGGATATATTGGCCGGGTGGGGGTGAGGAGGAATGGGGCTCTTCCTGCCCCATTAAAAGCGGCTGGCGATCTCCACGTGCCCCTTAGGGAGGCGAATATCGTTTTTGAACTCGGCAACTCTTGGGGGTTTAAATCAGCCAGTCAAAACACCAGGTCCGCAGCATTTTTTTAAATAAAGAGCTGGGGGGGGTTATGGTCACGTGACTCGAATGGAAAGAATGTAGCTTAAGGTAGATTGAGGGAGATAGTCATAATGGAGGCAATATTCGAATATTATTTCTGAATCAAAACGCCTGTGAGAAGCACCATGTAATTACTGTAACTCTTATGACGCAGAAACTGTGTTTTAAACTGCTGAATTTCCCGGTGATTAACAATTATTAGGCTGGTCGTTAAAATCACCCATCGCCGTGACTGTAATGGGGATCCAATCTTGAGGTCTCTTTTTAAAACGAATCGAAATGGGACGGCAGATAGTTGTGAATCATCCCAATACCCGAAACGCTTAAGTTGGCTGCTAAGGCTCCTCGCTCTTCAACCGTCTTCCCACGTTCCGAAGGACTATGACTAGAACTCATCAGCTTGACTCATTATTTTCTCGCCGTGCGCTGAAAACGCCTTTACAAACGGGAATCGGTTTGCGATTCTGTTACAGTTGCTGCGGCGAGTAGTTGATATATGTTTTAAAATAGTTGAGGAACACCACAAATGACTCACTGTTCAATTTCTGACTAGAAATATGCGTTATTAACTCTCAATTTCTCGAAGATAGAGTCTCTGGAGTGCATACCCGTTGCATTTCTCTTATGTAATATGGCTGTCATTTTTTTGCTAATATCTCGAGAAGTGTAATGGCCAGTGACTGATGTTATGCTCTCATCGAAATGAGAAGATATTAGCTTTGCAATGAGACCAAATTCGACGAATTTTTTGTGATATGTGATATGCCGCTCACAAAACTACATAAACCCGTATAGTTCTCGCAAAATTTCCTGGCGCCGGCCTACGCGGCAAGGAGGGGACGCCGGTGTTGAGGGGGTGAACGGAAAGTGCTGAGGGGAAGAGGGGGAGCATTGATGGATAGAGTTAGGCGGGGAAGCAAACAACTTCGCGAATTTTTTTTAGTATTCTACTGGTTAAGGTAGCTTTTATTGAATGTCGGAGAATCTCCACCCGGTTTTCTACACGTTCATGGTCCTATCTCGATCTAGCATATCCTTTTTCGCCTCAGCATACGATCTACCCTTCTCGATTATGTCCATGAAACCCATTCTCCATCTTCCTCTTCCACGCTTGCCCAACATCCTTCCCTCTATATCACTCTTGAGCAACCAATCGCTCCTTATTACATCCTCCAGCCAACAATCTGCCGATCTCGAATTTCATTAATAATTTTCCTTTCCTCGCCTACCATCTCGAGCACTTCCTCCTTAGTCTTCCTCTCCGTCCACCTCACCTTCTCCATCCCACATCTCAAATTCCTACTGCCTATTCAAGTCCTCTTTTCTGAGGGTCCACGTTTCTGCCCCATACAACGCTACGCTCCATATCAAGCTCTTCACGAGCCTATTCTTCACATCCTTACCCAAGGTCCCCGTCATCAGCTCCCGTCTGTTACTAAACGCGTCCTTAGCTAGCTTATATGACTGTAATTGGGATCCAATCTTGAGATCTCTTTGTGAAACGAATCGAAATGGGACGGCAGATAGTTTTGAACCATCTAAATTCACGAATAGCATGTGTTGGCTACTAAGGCTTCACGCTGTACAATCGTCCTCTCACGTTTTGCAGGACTATGGAAGTTCAGTAGCTAATATCCGATAATCGTACAATGCGCAACGCGAGAATCTTTTGCTGGAGCTATTTCTGCAGGAGCTACTTCTGCAGGCATGTGACCTCTATTTTTATGACATGGTAAATTTGGTATCATTTATGGATGACCCGCAATGGAGATGCTTCAAATTAGACACCACACATCACTAGTACTTCGCCTCCGTCAATATTTTTCTTTTACATAGTGATCTCCAAATTCATGTCATACTTTACTCCACGATTTCTCAGACTGTACATCAATGCTTGTGAATGTTATTTTGTATAATACGGTAACCTGTGTTGTTCGTTCATTAAATTCTTTTTTTTTGTTAAATTTTTCACGTGCTTAGTTTGCATGGATCTTAAACTTTGCTGGAACAATAAAACTATTTTTTGGTTGGCTGATTGTGACATTTGGAAATAATTATTAGATGCTCTCCTGCATGAAAAGTGATTTCTGAAAAAAGCTATTTCCAGTCACTATGGATTTCCGTTTTGACGCGTCATAGCAAAATTATGGATCAGACTCAACCGACTTTCGGCGCTAAAAATAGGTGAAACCTATCTTTGAATGGAGATTTCTTTTTCCGTTTTTATCTGGAATCTTATACATACCTTTGTTTTATTACTTCAGAATATTCACAATCAGTATATTCTAAATTGAATTATCCGGAGAATATTAAAGTCTAGCTTAAAGTGCTCGAGAGGATAACGATATATGCTTCATATTTGGATGTAACAGGAACTAGAGTGTGAAAACATTCGTGTGGAGCGTGGCACTCAATGGATCAGAAGCATGGACCATCGGAATAGCTCAACAGAAATGACTTGAAGCCTTCGAAACCTGGTGCTGGAGGAGTATGCTGAAGATAAAATGGACGGACAAAATAAGAAATGTACATATATAGAGATATATACTTAAACCATGTACATAGTTTTGTTAAAATGAATGCTGGGATCGGGTTGGTATGGTGGCTAGAGTACTGGCTAACCATACGGGTGGCCAGGGTTCAAATCCCTGCAGAGGAGGATGTTTTTCAGAGGAAACCCGATCCCTACCTAAGTGTGGAGGGCACATCAAGTGCAGTACTCCGTCTGTCGGATGAGACGATAAACTGTGGTCCCCTTGGCTACTTTCGTTAAGAGCAGGCTAATGCCGACACCGGGTTTCTATGCACCCTTCCTCCCTCCCTCACCTATCCCCTATG
This sequence comes from Ceriagrion tenellum, assembly GCA_963169105.1. Taxonomy (NCBI): domain Eukaryota; kingdom Metazoa; phylum Arthropoda; class Insecta; order Odonata; family Coenagrionidae; genus Ceriagrion; species Ceriagrion tenellum. Next base: position 47,326,745 of record OY720642.1, read on the forward strand.
GCGCAAATGAACTTAGCTGTCGGTCGCCTCCCCAAAAATCCAATCCAACTAAAATTAATGCTCAAACTAGCCTTTTCGTACTCTTCAACCGGCTTCCTCATCATATGCTCCGCATCATACTTGTCCCCAGCTATTATAATCTGATCATCTGCAAAAAGTAATGTTATAAGTGGCTCACCGTTTACGTCACTTCCCATTCTAGCGCATTGATTCTGCCATTCTTTCCGAATTTCTTTAGGGTAAATTTTAGAAAGAGTAGGTGATAGGCAACACCATTGTCTTAATCCCTTATTCGAATTTATTGATGGTGATAATTTCCTTCCTACTTTTATTTTTGTTTCTGAATTATTGTATAGATTTTTTATTGCTGCAATGTAATTTCCGTTTACGTTAGATTCCTGTAGAATGCGGAATAGGTTATTCATAGGTACTTACTGTATCATAGGCTCTTTCAAGGTCTTTAAATACCAGATGTCTCTCTCCATTTCTTGTTCTAATTTTTTCTGTTAGTTGTTTCAATGAAAATATATTATCTATACAGGATATATATCCTGCCGTATATCCATTTTGCGGAAAGAAATACCAGGAGATAAGGGAGCTAGCATTAGATAGGAGAGGGTGGAGGGCTGCAGTCGGCCAATGTTAGGATTGAATAAACAATGTTGATGATGATTTGGATGAAAACTATTGTCATTTCCGTTTCATAACTTGTAAATTTTGGTCGTATTAATTCATTAATGAATATATTTACGGTGACATAAAATAATATTTTGTCAGCATGAAAAAAACGCTATCGTACTCCTACCTAAATCTAGGATCTATAAGGATCGATGTGAGCTACCGTGTGAAGATATCATTATAATATTTCCTGACTATGTAAAATGTCGGACAAATAACAAAATATTTCGTAGAAAAGTACTAATTGAACATAGAAAAGTACTAAGTACGATGCGGAATATATGATGAGGAAATTGATAGAAACATACAATAAGGCGGGCCTGAAAGTAAATTTCAAAAAAACAAAATATATGGTAATTAATGAGAAGGCAAAGAATCTGGAAATAGAAGGAAATGCCATCGAAGTCTGTAGTGAGTATAAATACTTAGGTGTAACGATTGGAAAAGAAGGAACCAGTAGAAAAGAGATAACAAATAGAATACATCAGTCAAAACTCGCAATAAATAAAGTGAATAGCATATTATGGTCAAAAGACATAAGTAGCAAAACAAAATTGCAAATATATAAAAGTTATTCAGAGTATACTCCTTTACGGAGCAGAGACATGGGAAATGACCAAACGGGATAGGCAGAGACTGGAGGTCGTAGAAATGGATTTTCTAAGAAGGAGGAGCAGAAAATCTAAACTACAAAGAATAAGAAATGAAAATATAAAAAAAATATGCAAGTAGAAGAAAACATCATACAGGAAATAGAGAATAGACGGCAAAAATGGTATGGACATGTAAAAAGAATGGAGAAGAAACGTTGGCCAAAAAATATATTAAATTGGCAACCACCCGGAAGGAGAAAGAGAGGACGACCACCAGAAGACTAGACAAAGCAAGTCACCCAAGATATGAAAAGGAGACAATTAGAGAATGAAGACTGGAGAGACAAGGAGGCTTGGAGAAGAGGATGCGAGAGACGGCCGACGGCTGTATAGAACTCGCTTATATACATACAAGTACTAATTGTTTGATTTTATTATGGATGCAAACATCAAACTCGAAGTGATGCCTGCCGCATTCAAGTATATGCTGAAGAAAACTCAAATAATCGAAAATTATAAGGAATTTCCTCCAAGCATGCACTGGATTCACATGTCTCTCGTTATTTTTCACTTCATATGTTAGGCTGCATTGCCTTTTCCTGAAACCACTTTAGAGGTGGTCGACCAACTCTGCGATGACTATCTGTGTTGTATCCTTAGGCATAATCGAGGAGACCCTTTGCCTGCATGTTCCCTAAATGGCTGCATTTTTGGCTTTGTGTTTTGCTTTTTTTCTACTTAATTAAAAAATGTTTCTATCAAGATTTTGTTTCTCCTAACGTGTAACTTTCTATTTTATTAGAATTTTACTAAAATTTATATACATTCAATTTGATTTTCCTTATCATGACATGAAGATGCATGCGTACATACTTTACGAGTTAGGCTGGATTTCTGGTTTCAAAAACTCTTATCATTGGCTGACCAACCCTGCCATGACCTTCTGGGCTTAGTTTCTAAAACAATTCTGTGGAAATAGATCTGCTGCTTTTTACCTAAATGTTTACACCATTAGACGTTTCCCTGATGAATTTGTTTCTTATAAATTGATAAGTTTAACATTCATAGACTGATTTCGTTTGTTTAATGTATAATCTTCTACTACTCTTTCTTCACTTAAGATGATATGTTTTCATTCTTGTCTTTTTTTGAGAGCCCACGCCTCGCTACCGTTCAGCCTTCTGGAACTGCTATTGTTTTGTGGAACATCAATTACTTTTCCGGTTTTATTTTTAATTACTTTACACGTTGCTCTATGAATGCATTTCAATTTGTTAAGTTTATTTTCGACATCTAAATGTATTACAGGGAATACTTACCCTAGGATTAAAATCGTTTTCGATCTTGCCAAAGCGAGAGCTTCAACAACGTCGCATGGCACTGATTGTGACGGGGAACAATACCTTTGCTGAATAATGACATGGGTTTTCTCACCGCCAGTGCACCGCTGCTGGTGTATTCCTCGAGATTTTGAATTGGTTCAGTCTTGGAAACTTTCTTCGAAACGTGCTTTCCGTTACCATTTCCTGTCGGAGTGGGAGATGGGAGGGAGGGAGGAGGAAGTTGTTCCAAAGAAACATTGACAATTCAGTTTCCCATCGCGAGAATACGTCTTTAATACTAGGAAATGCTCGGTTAAAAGTCAGCGTTATCCACCATTCGAGTGAAATACTCGCCTCACGTAAAGGTAACGCTTATTTTTCAGCTCATCCTTTCGAGACGAGAGAGAGAGAGGTTGGTCATATAATGGGTGTCATCGGTTATTTGACAGGTTGCCTTCCGGGAAACGCCATCGGAAAACAATTCGTGGGAAAACGGTTGCGATGGGTACCGTGGGAGTTCTCCGAGGGATTACCTTTGCCGTGGAAAGGTCGTCAACCTCTTTTTGGCTAAACGACTGAGGAAGTTACATAGCCTAGTTACGATTCCCAACTTGTCGGAAAGCACTGCATATCCATTCGAAACGGATGTTAAAATTCTACTTTATTAAAAGTATATTTTATTTCAAATACTTTAAAATCCATTTTAACCCCACTATAGACTAAATTATGAAACATCAGCATGGAAAAAATACAGCTATTATAATAGTTTTTTAAAAGTTCTATTAAAGCATTTTTTAAATTGCAATTTATTTGATAACAACATTTATTTTGAAATGTGACGTATTTGTATTATATATATATTTAATTAAAGATGATACTTTACATACTTCATAAGATTTACACAAGGTATGCTTCAACATTATCTTCATCACGTTACCTTTTTTAAACTTTCCCTATTTTTTCTTCATATGACAGCTGAAACTTTATCAAATAGGGGAAGTGGTGAGTCTGGTATACTTCAATATTATCTTCATAAGGTACCTTTTTTTAAGTTTTCCCAACTTTTTCTTCATATGACAGCTGAAACTATTTATTTCAGAGCTCCACCAGGCACGCCATCGTCAGTGAATAGCGTCACACACCCATCTATTAAAATTGTTTGGCAAGCAAGAAAGTGGCGTAACTTTCCACTCACTTAATCCGAAGCGTTGCAATTCTGTTTAGCGCAGCAACTAAATGGATAAGCCTCTTAGAAAGCCGATATTTTAATGATTTTGAAACGTAACAAATTTGACTCGCTCGTCCATAGAGGGTTAAGACTAGAAAAAGGCTTGGAGTATACTAATAGAATGTATTCAGCTGCAGGAAATGTCGTTTATGTAAGAACAGGGAATCTCCTACGTAGAGTAACTTGTTTTCGTGAATTAAAATTTATAATTTGATTTCTACTTAACAGACATTTAGAAATTAAAAGAAGTTTTTCTAAAACTATTTAATGTGTCCCTGAATCATTTCCCTTTTTTCATTTCTCGGAGGATTGGTTACGTTGATGAAATACTTTTTTTTGTATACACTCTACAGATTCAGGCTTCATTTCATGTAAGTTAATAGCATGCATACTTATGGAATACTATTACAACCTAACCCCCTCCACCATGTCGGGCTACTGTCTAACTGCTCCTCCCTTCCCCACCCACACCCTCCCTTACTCTCCCCCTTCCTTCTGCCTTTTTGTATGTATACTTGTACTGTTTGGACTGAATGTTGTACCTGATGATGCCGCAACTCGGCAAAATGCGTAGTACCTCACAAAATAAAATTATGCTGAAAAGTACTAAATTTTATTCTTTAATTATGGATACTATTCTTGTGTTTCACTTTAAGTTCATTTTTACATGCATTGTTTTATTGCACCACAAAAATACTGTCCTGGAAACCTATATGTATCAGATGTCACATTCACACTTCATAAATTGTATATTTTCTGTTAATATATTATTGCATCAATTTTAACAGCAGCAATAGTTTAAATAGGATTTTCTTCGTAAATATTCAGTAGCTGTAATAAGGGTTCAGTGGCCATACTTGAATAAATATAAGTACAGTAAATAATTATGATGTTTCACGGACGTTATACAGTTCTGGGCATGGTATAGCGATTACAAAGCGATCTAAAAAAACTGCTTAAACGGAGCACATAAAAAAACTATTACTGCTGCACGTAATATTAATATAATTTTTAGTTAGTAATTTTCATTGATTTATAAGAAGTAATTCTGAACATTTGATTTAGTTTATTAACGGATAATACGCTAATTTTGTAACCGAATTTATAACTGTTCACCCCGTATATACAGCACTGTAAATTATTGATTACATTATTCAATCACCAATGTCCAGTTTCCTTTATGCTTTTAAAAGTATTTCATTGAATTTAATCCACATAACATGCGTGCTGCTTTTAAATATATACACTGAAGTTTTTTCTGTCAGCATTTTCCTTGAGTAATACAGAGACGATCAATGATAGATACAATAGCATAATCCTCAGAAGAATGAAAAAATAATTGACCATAAATAAGTTGATTAACTACTTGCATTGGATGATAGTTCGTCTTTTTCGTCCTGCTATTTATATTGTATCCAAATTTTGCATTGAAAAAATATTTCGAGAAGTCATATTTGCTTGTATTGCCTCCATTGGCGGGTCGATTGACTTAATTGATTTTAAGAGAAAGCTCAAATGATCTACGTTTTCGTAAAACTCTGATAGCTATCTGATGGGTGCGTTATGGGAGAGTGAGTTTCCACCAAAATGAGCTATTCTATATCCTGCAATGTTAATGAGACCACGACTTTCGATGCATTAGTAAAAAATCTTACGGAAGGTGAAATTCACCTGTATGCTCTACGCTCTAACTTTCAGATTATAAAATGAACTTATAATATTTTTTTTTAATTTTCGCAAAGACCTTATTTAAGCCATTATTAATAGAGATTTTTTATTTATGACAAAATCTATGAAATATACAAACAATATATCAAATAACATAAATTTACTGTTATGTTAAAAATATTAAATAATGGAGAACCGAGCAAAGGTCAGTCCCCCTGTACTTATTTATTGCCGGGTTCGCAGAAGAAGTGCAGTGAAGACCGCATTCGCAAATCATTTCCTCATGAAAGCCGCCTGCATACTTCACTTTTGTAAGAAAAAATGGTTGAAGTCGCCGATTTCCCGCTCTCAAGAATTATATGCGGTCGCGAATGGATGCCGCGCTCGTAAACCGACAAATTAAAGATTAGTCACGGATAATCCGATTAATTCGAAGAAATTACATCGGGGATTAATCTCTCGGTGGGGATAAATAAATGCTCCGTGCGCAAACGAGAGACGTCCGCGAGCAATTTCACCCTCGTGAAATAGATCCGGAGAACCACCCCAAACGCCCCCAACCTGTTGTAAAAGGAGAGCGTTATCAATTACGCCTTTTTTTCTGTCATTCGTCTTTTGCGAACGTCACGGGTGATTTCGCCACAATCCGCTGTGGGAGACCAGACGTGGCGACGACTCGCTGAATCACGTAGTCTTTCGTTTATGACAGAATACTTACTCGCCTGGTAATGTTGCTGGAGCCGTAAGCGTGAGTCTTTGATGGCACACGTTGGTGATTGTTTAAGCAAGTCTAAAAAAGTACTTTTGTAAATCCCGAAAGTAAATTATATATTGTGGATAATTCTGCCTCCATGATGCATGGATTCCAGTCCATTCAGGATATTAGAATATTCAGGAGAATATTCAGACCAGAACAGATTAGAAGCCTTCGAAATCTGGTGCTGGAAGAGGATAATGAGGATCAAATGAACGGAAATATGAAGAAATGATGAATTTTGCAGAGGAGTTTAAGAGGAAAGGAACATATGGAACACTTTACAGATGAGGAGAACCAGCTGTATTGGACACTCAGAGGGAAAACGAGGTTGCGAAGAACATAATTGAAGGTAAAATAGAGGAAAAAGTTCCCGGAGGAAGATCCGGGAATAAGTGGACCAAATTAAGAGGAAAGTACATGGGAAGAGCTACCAGGAAGTTCGGGGCCCTAACATTTGATAGGAAGTGGTGGAGGGCTGCAGTAAACCAATGTTAGGATTGAACGACCAATGATGATGATGACTTTTTTTAAACTTTTATCTGTAAATATCACCTAGATAAGGTCATAGGCAAAGTTTCACGCAAATCTGTGCGTAAAATAGTCGCTCCAACCGCCTTAAGTTGACTGGAGCTTTAATCTTGAGTCGTTATGAGCACGTTTAAATAACTTTTCAAGTAAGTAGAAAAAATTTTCTGGGACCACACAGCACCCTTTGGACCACTAGGACCAAACTTATCTGTTTATACAACGGGAGTAACTATGGACGTTGTTCCATACATGGTGTACAAATTATAATTAAAACTTTTTCGTCTGAAATAAAGCATCATTATGACTTGGTTATGCGTCGCGAAATATGAAATTCATGCGAATTTTATTTTAAATTCTTTTTTTTTGTTTACTCGGCATTATGCCTTAGGATTTGTTGGTAGCCATTAGTATGATATGAAACTATTTTTTTCACGTTAATGTGGAAATCTGTTCTTATAGAATGGAATTATTTTGAGAAGTATGTCAAATGCCGTAAGACTACGTGTATAAAAGGCATTAATGTAGTTTGAGCGAAATATCATTTCACGTATAATTCAATGAATTTTGTATCATTTTGAAGAAAATATCTTACTATTCGAAACCAATCACAAGGGAGGGCTTTCCTTGGAGATGCACTACAAAACTATTGATATGTCGTAATGTGTATAGGTATTTGAGTACTTAAAATGCTAAATCAACCCATATTCGTCGTCATATAATCCAATTAATTAGGTTATGTAACAATGAAGACTTCAAGTAGAGAGTGTGCAGGTAGTGTGTGTAGGGGGAGAGTTGAAGAATTCCTTTTTTATTACAGAAGGAGAAATCCAACTCTGGATACTGCAAAAGTAGTGGCATCTGGTAACTCCAGCTCCGATGCCCTACTCGGTAATCATCTCTTATTAGACATGCTTAAATCAATCTTTTTGTGAATTGAAATACACGATTATGCAATCACACAATAATGGCCAAAGACTTGAAAGCAAAAACTATGAGGCATACTCGAAATAACCAATTGACAGGTTAATGCGACGACGATGGCAAAGGTACTTTGAGCGAAATATCATTTCACTTTTTTGTAATTTCAATGTAATTTGATCTCGTTTTAAAGAGAAATATCTTACTCTTCGTAAGACACCAACATATTAGCCCCTTACCGGAGTACTTTCCGAGATTTTTGACGAAAAATACTAGCCATTTTGCATGCACTCACAAGAGAAATCATTTAAGAAAGGAGAAATTTATAAAACCTAAATCTCGTAAAAAAGTGAAGTGTATAGATTGTAGGTTTTGACGACTATTTTGGAAAATAAACCATTTTCCCTTTGCAGTAAGTTTTCGGAATCGCAAAAAAACTATCCGTTGCTAAGGTGATTTATACGTACTGCTTGAAAAAAATGAGTATAAAAATGAATAAAGACTTATGTAGATATTATGATTTTATTACTTAGAACCTTTGTCAAATAAAAGTATATTATTGTACTATTTATAATGCAATATTAAATTAATTAGTAGTTAAAAATAAATATTTAACGCCTCCTAAAGCTGCAGACAATAAAACATAATTTGAGTATAATCTCCATCAAACTACCATGAATTGCCCCGAAACCAAATTGGTAACTTGCCATGTTCTTATATTTGTACATATTTGTAACTATTTCGCGTATGCAAAATTTCGAGCAAATCTGTACATTAGTGCAAATCGCTCCCACCACCCTAAGGAGTGTCTGGCTCTCTATCTTTTGCTTTCTGTCGACCGGCCTTTCGCTCGGAGCGAGAGCCGACACCGCACGAAATCTAGCCATTCTGGAGCGGCCGGCTTTTCCTCCTGTCTTGCCTCCGTGACCGCACAAGACGGAACTATTTCCACTCGCGCGGCGATAATTGCGCGAGAGGAATTCCTATTATCCCTCCGCCTCTACTTCGACCGACTCGCCGCGTTTCGACTGCATTCGCGAAGGATGAGGAATGAGAAAAAATTTATATAAATACGTTTATAAATGAATACGTTCGAGGTATATAGTGGGCATACCCTCGCACGCGGTCACCGCTGAACCAGAGCTCACGATCGAGCAGTTTCCGAAGCGACCCATTTATCAAAAATTTCGTTTGCTTTGAAGCGCTCAGGTCTGGGAGAGAAAGTGGGAAGAGGCCAGACAAAGAGGGGTGGGGAAGTGGGAGGGTGCGGAGGGGCGGGGGAAAGGAATGATATATCCCGGCTTTACCGACAAGAGAGTGCAATCCGACATAATCACGGGTATTTGGTCCGGTCGAGAAAAATTTCCCCCCATTCCCCCGTAATTATATACGGAATGTGTCACGCAAAGAGAACTGTATAAAAGAGTTCCTTTCGCGTTTATAACCTGGTAAGGAGTGGATATATGTAGAGATTGACGAGCGTTGAGAACCCTAAGTTAAGAAAGTTGCTCCTTAAATTGATATGAATATCAGTTTTTTCATGTCCTCCTTGCATGTGGAAAAACCTGTTCCTCGGCGTATGATGTTTTTGAAGTATTCACGGGTCTTCCCATTGGTCAGTTATTTGTGCGCTGACATTTCGATAGCTACTATTCGCTATCATCTTAAGAGCTATCCTCATCTTCCTTATTCCCTTCCTTATCTTATCCCTCTACTCCCTTATCGGATATCATTGTCATTAGCGTGAACTGAAGATTGACTAAGTGTGAAAAGCCGTAAAAACGGTGGGTAGGATCGCTGACTGCCAGGGCAATCTCTGCAAAGCTTTTAGTCCCTAAAAATCCGGAATTGTCAATCACTACGTTTACCAAACTATCTCAGATCGATCCTACCGGATCAGCTTGGTATAGTAAACGCAATGGGCTAATAGGGTCGATTTGAGAAATGGGCTGAATGGGCCCGCTTTCTCAGCCAGTCTGTGATTTCAGATCGATCTGAACCAGCGGGTCTGTGGCGCTCCACGATATACTTTTGGTCGTTTTACGGAAACAAAATATTACCGTTATTATTAAAAGCCAGTTGTAACAAGAGTGTAGTCATGGCGAGTGAAATGACGTCGATGATATCGTAGCACATCGCAATATTATCTCTGATTGGGCAATTTTGTTATCTCGGAATGCGAATTGAACATTTCTAACTCTGCACTATATTACTCACCGAGTTAGTCATGCCTCAACTGATGGATTCGATCGTTCACTATTGATATTTTCAGTCCGTGTTGGTAAACCAGTTGATCTGAGTCGGCTCGATTGGAATTTTCAGATCGGTCCGAGTTGATATCGATCTGAAATCGATTGGTATACGTCGAGATTAAAAGGAAGGGCTCTGAACCAACAGGTACAAGGAGGGGAGGTTGGATTTGGAGACGTAATGGTTCGAAACCCGGCCAAAAACACATTGGCCGCGTATGAAACAATTGTATCAAACAAACGTATCAAATTGCCTAGGTGATAGATAGGTCTTTGAATAAATATGCTACAACTACTAAATAACTAATACAACTACTCGGAGGATGGTAATTGCTGTCAGACCTTCTATTCATAATCGTACTCAATCTTTCAGGCCAGTCCCAAGCCGACTTTCGTCTCACATACTTCCCTTCTGACTCTGGTACATACCCGGGTTTTATTTATTTCAATTATAACTTTCTCGGCCAATATAATATGTTTCGCCAAATATATTGGCATCCTCAGGGTTCTGCAACACGAAACAAAGAGACAGTCAGTCAGGTATTTATACAATTATTAGAACCTGTATTTATACAATTGCTGAACAATGTTAAGCTCAATGGTAGGTAAATTTTCGATTCCTCAACTTTTTTTCTAATAATTGTATAAATACCTGGCTGAATATCTCTTTGTTTCGTGTTGAAAAGCCCTGAGAATGCCTATATATTTGGCGAAACGTTAGCTTTGAGTGAATGTTGGGATGGATGGAAGAGGTTTCAAATTGCCTGGTAAGTTGTTATATATCATGGAAACTGTATGATGTGGGCCTCTTTGACCAGTGGATGGGGGATACTGATTAATGTGAATATTTTTACCGCCACGAGTATTTTCGGAGCGAATGAGCTGATGACGAGGACCTTGGGCAAGGATTTGAATGATAGGATAGTAAAGAGCTTGATATGAAGCGTAGCGTTGTATGGGTCAGAAACGTGGACCCTCAGAAAGGAGGACGAGAATTGGCTGCAGGCATTCGTGATGTGGGTATGGAGAATATGCGGTGGACGGAAAGGAAGACTAACGAGGAAGGTCTTTAGATAGTGGACGAGGAGAGGAAATTTCTGAATGAAATTCGGGATTGGCAGAGAAATGGTCAGGGATTAACAAAACTGTGTAAGTTTTAAATAGAGTATTTAGGAGAGTGGAGTAAAATAAATACTCTACGTAAAAATAACAGCGTTTTGTCAATTCCTGAACATTTTGAAAAGCTTTACAAAGTTGAGGCTGACTTTATTGGCAGAGCAGGTGGCTGGAGTATTTTATAATGGGTTTGGTTGCTGGAGAGTGTGTTAGAGGGAAGGATGCTGGGCAAGCGGTGAAGGGGAAGAAGGAGAATGGCTTTTATGGACAGCATGAAGAAGGGTCGAACGTAAGCTGAGGCGAAAAAGGAAGTAATAGAGAAAGATAGGACCCTGAAAATGTAGAAAACCAGGAGGAAATTCTCTGACATTCAGCAAAACCTACCGTTACCGGTAGAATACTTCGTAGATGGGTCGATATGACCCTTTAGAAATTTGTCTACTTTAAGAAATTTGGTGTTTTTAATTGGAATTTTGTGCAAATTGTTTTGTAAACCTCTATAATTTACTGTTTTAACATTATTTAACACGAATGAAGGTTTATATCGGCGTACTATAATTTCCCATTTCGACATTTCGATGTGGTGCATGAGGATTATGACCAGGGACTTCTGTCCCATGTCCTGGTTCTCATGCAAAATCTGGGTCTATCAGGTCGTCGTGGGGCGATTCAACCGTGGTTACTTAGAACTGGCTGCCAAACTGTTAAAAATACACCAGGGTTGAAATTCGCTATGAAAAAATCATTGGACCTGACTGGGATTCGAACCCGTATCTCCCAGTTGCCGGTCAAGTGTGTTAGCCAGTTACACCACCAAGCCATCTTCCTTCTAGGCCTTCGGGACACCTGACCGGCAATTGGGAGAATTGGGTTTCGAATCCCGGTCAAGTCAAATGATTTTTTCATTGCGAATTTCAACCCTGGTGTATATGCACCCGTGCGAGTGACTTCGTACCATATCATTTGTTACATGCAATGTTTGGAAATCTGTTAAAAATTATTCGTTGTATGACAATAAAACTATTATATAATTTAAAAAAAACTTGAATAAAACGGGGAAAGGCAGCCGGAAGTCAAAATGAGCTCTCCCGTACTAATTGGTAGAAGGTAATGGACATTGAAAGATTATTGCTGTAATGAGGTTCTTATTTTCACAATATATTCCTCCGCTACAATAACTAGAAGTCAAGAAATGGGCATGATTTGGGACGATTTAGTCAGAAGTTATGAATTATCAAAAACGAGAAGTGGAAAGATGACACCTCTTATATTTGACTGTACCTATCTGAGGAGGGCACGGTAGTATGAAGGAAATCGTTAAACTTGAGGGATTTATATTGGTCTAACGCCGAGAAAAAATCTCTTTTGACAATTCTTACCTCGTTAGATGAACGATGTGATGGGTATATATGTAGAAAACAATTTTTTTGATGGTGTTTCACCCATTCTTACATTAAGCACAATGTGATTTCACCCAGAATTTGATAAATAAATTGCTTGGGAGGGTATGATTTTAATGTTCGTGTCCAAGGTGGGATACGTTTTGATCTATTCGTTCCCAGATTATGACTTAAAGGTCACTTGTCGGTGAATCCTCGAAGCGAGAGAACAAGGTACCTAATACTAAGTGGCCAAGGGTGCTCTAGGAGTCAATGAATAGCTGGTGCTTCTGGTGTTTAATAAAGCGGACATGACCGAGGCTGCTTAAAGAAAAGACTACTGCGTGAATAGGAGTGGGTGAGTCGGGGAAGGGAGGGGTTTAAATAGGAGAAAGGGGCTTCCCTCGAGGGGATGGAGGGAAAAGAATTAACTCCGTTGAAGTACGTTTTTTCGAGTTCGGAAGGTGCACTCAACTTTCACTCCGAAAAGCCAGACGGATTCCAAGACGGGGTGTGGCGCCCCCCGGCGGCCCGAAAAGAAGTATGATCGTGTGCGAGGTACGTCAAGGCTCTTTATTAGGTTGACTTATTTTTCCTCTCAATGCAGAAACGGACTTCACGATCTCGGCCTTTGGATTGGCTTGAGTAAGCTCCTTTGCGACTGAGTAAGTCGAAACAAATTGGTACTATAGTCTTCCTTATCTTGAATCTCTTTTAGGAAAGGACGCTGAACAAAATAACGTGCCCATTAAAAAACGGAATAAGTCATCATATCTACAGATTTTTTGACAAATATAATATATTTTAATGAACTTCAGTTTTTTTCTTCAAACAATATTTAAATTCACGCATTTTGACCCCAATTTTGGCATTAATTCGCTAATAACTCTAAAAATAAGTTTTACCAGTGCCTATATTTCCTATAAAATCTATTGTTTAGAAAAATCGCTCTTCTAACAATTATTGTGTATGTAGAAAACAATTTTTTTGGCCATGTTTTACTCATTCTTGCATTAAACACTATCTGATTTCGCCTACAAATTGAGACATAAATTGCGTGGGAAGGTATAATTTTAATGTTCGTGTCCAAGGTGGGACATTCTATTTGTTCCCTGATTGACTTAAATGAGACGTTCAAGCAAGACAAGTTGATAAAACAAGATCTTCGTGTCCAAGGGGGGTCATTCTGTTTGTTCCCTGATTGACTTAAATGACTTAAAGACGGGGAACCTTGACGCGAGAGGACAAGGCACCTATTAGTATAAGGCATAGCCAAGGATGCTCTAGGAGGCAATACGTAGCCACTTCTCTACATATTGACTCTCTTTACTAGGTGACTGTTCAAGTATGATTTAAGGTGTTCTTAGAAATTTTTAAAACAATCTTTGAAAAGGAATGGAAATTGAAGACAGCTCTTGGAGATACACTTTGGGTTTAGGAAGAACAGAGGCACAAGGGAGTCCATTCCCAGCCTGATAGTAATGGTAGAGAAAGCAATACATGTAAATAAGCCGTTACATATTGCATTCGTCTACAGAGAGGAAGCATTAGACAGGTAGAGCAAAATTCTCGGGATACTGGAAAAAATCGGAAGGGATTATAACGAAAGAGGTGTAATCTACCAACTATGCAAGAAGCAAGTGGTCACAGTGCAAATTAGAGATGGAAGACAAATAGAAGCTGAAATTAACATAGGAGTAGGACAGCGATGCAGCCTCTCTCCAACAATGTTCAACATAAACTTGGAGGAGGCCATCATAGAATCACAAGAAATTGGATTGAACGGGGTCGAATTTATATAGAAGAAGAAACATGCTCAGCTTCACAAAAGATATTGCGGTCGTAGCAGGAAATCGAAATGGCCTTCAAAGGTCACTAAACGCAATGGACCAAGTTATCCAAGAATACAGCATGAAAATAAATAAGACGAATACTGATATCATAGTATGCGGAAGAGAAAAGCTGATTACAGTAGTCATACTGAGAGGAGAGAAATTGGAACGAGTAAATTCCTTCACATATCTCGGATGTACCGTCACGTGGGACGGAAGAATTTCTGTATGGTGTTCCATATGGTCCTTTCTTCTTCTACTCTTCTGTGTACTTCATCATTTCTTACTTTGTCCGTCCATTTTATCTTCAGCATCCTCCTCCAGCACCAGGTTTCGGAGGCTTCTAGTCTTTTCTGGTCAGCTTTTTCAATGGTCCATGCTTTCGATTCATAGAGTGCTACGCTCCGCACGAATGCTTTCAAATGTTGTTTCCTGGTTTGTAGTCCTATCTTCTTTTAGCACAGCAGGTGTCTTTTTCCCATGATCGCCTTCTTATCTTGGACTATTCTCCGCTTATTGCCCGTTGTACTTCTTCCGTACCACGTGATATATAACTTATATTATACGATACTACGATAGTGGTTCCTGTGGAACGCGAACAAAATAACATCGTATTTATGTCAAGTTTTCGTCAACTTGGTGCCGTAAATGCAAACATTGACAATGCTTTCATAAAGGCGAACATTTTAAAATATAAATCTTGCAAAACGTGTGTTACAACATGAATGGGTATTTCCAACGTATAAATTGTTGTACTTCAGCGAAGAGTGACCGAAGAACATTGTTTCGAAATAATCAGTAAGTTATTACATTGGTTTTAAAAACACAACGACTCATGATTCGTACTCAATCCAGATTAATTCTCACGCTAGATAATCTCGGACCTCCATGACTCCTCGACATTAGATTTCTTACGAAAAGCCCACCCTTAACTTTTGATCAATTATTATTCACTAGACGGACCACTGACATTTGCAGAGATACTCTCCTCTTCTGTTAAATACTATCCTTGCAGTTGGTTAAAATGGAATGGTATCTATCCAATGTTTGTGTCGCCCCTAAGAGAGATTGCGATTACAGTGTAACTTTGCTTAAATAGGTATGCGTATGTTAGTTCTTAGACGGTTTATTCCTTTTATTCTTTTCGTTATTACCCGCATTTACCTTTTGAAACACATGCTAATTCTAACTAATACTATCTAAATAGATCTTACTTTTTAAACAAATTTAGGTTGAAGATTTCTCCTACGGCCGTAATTATTGGCACCACTCGTCAAGTGAAAGAAAAATACTATTATCTGTGTTGGTTTAACGAAAAAGTCAGTGACCAACCACTGCCTCTCAACCAGAAAACGGGAACGGGAAAACGGGTGGTGGTTTACGGGAATGTTGATTCCTTTCAGAAAGTGACCTGTCACAGGCAAAAAATATTATTTATCTTTTCTTTGACGAGTGGTGCCAATAATTACGGGCATTATAATTTTTTTTACCTAAATTTGTTACATTACGAGGCCGTACTGCTTAGGTTTCCTTGATTATTTTATCTTACTTTTTTTGTTTTAGGTCGTATAAAAATTATGGAAGCATAGCGATTCATTTTTTATGTGATGGATATTTATTCAAGGGCGCTAGGATACCGTTGTGACCTAGGTAGAAATGACATTAAATAGCCAACATCCGGCATTTAACGATCTTCAGACAGGTTCGAAGAATTCTCTTCATACAGCGAAGTTTAATTTCGATTGGTATGGTATTAACCGCACGGACGAAATATTTCTTGGGGATACTTCAGTAGCTTATACCTTTGCAATCTCTCTCTGGTCGTTAACCGCTCACGGCAGTTGTGCATTCACTCGCTCACACGAGATCACGTGACTAAACTGCGGGGAAATACATTGAGAATCTTTTGAAATTGGCGCGACATTCCACCCATCTGCCGCATCCAAAGAATTGATAAATGAAATGTGAATCGAAAATTGATATGCAGTATTCCACGCATGATTTCTTATTTTCTTCACTGCGATTTCATCGTCTTTGCGTCAATTTCTAACGTAAGATGATTTCATCCGGTTTTTATTTTGATGGTGTTTTAATAGTTCAGGTTGAGAACAGTCTTACTCTTTAGACAATGACAAGACGTTGGCTCCGTTATTGAGACATTGTTACGAGATGTGCTTCGAATATTGCAAATTTAGTTATCACTTCACAATTACGAATAGTTGGGAATAGATTGCAAAATGTGTGTAGTGGAAATAAGCAGTAACTCCCATATCTCTGTATCATTATAACCTTGAGTCGTTTTTATATCAACAAAGTCGATAGTATCTGTAAAAGTGTTACACTCCTACTTTTTTCCGCACTTTTTATTTGCACTTTTAGAGGTCCAGTTCTGTGATAGGCATTAAAAATTATGAAAAGGTGCCTCTAAGAGGACCATTTAAAGTCTTCCGGATCCTCCCTGTCCCCCGAAGTTTATAGAGTATACCTATGAAACCGAGTGTAGTGGGTGGTACCAATCACCGCCAGCGTTTTAATTACCTTAGAACAACCATAATGTGACTAATGACCTCAGTTTCCTGACGCCTCCCCAACTACCGTATTGACCCGTGTGCCACGCGTACCCTTGTGAGACGAGCACCCCACTTTGATATCCTCTTCAGTCCTCCCACTTTTGGCCCCTAGAAACGTTCGCATTACTGAAAAAAATATTTTTAAGAGCAAAAGAAATGCATATCTCACAAATGAAATAATATCGGCGCGAACACGAGCACACAACAAAAAGAACAGTGTTTAGATAATGAAAAACAACTGCTTAAAGAAATCCGATGTGTAATACGCAAAAAAATTATGTAGCTCATTTTTTACGCATGGACTGGAGATGCTAAGCATTAGAAAAAAATCGGCGGCTTTCATCATTCTCCTAGCGCGAGTTTTTGGTGGCCGAAGTACTTCCCACTTTTAAGGACGCCAACGGAAAGCTTTGGTACGTTTGTTCCTCCGCGATAAATTGAGAAAAGTAGTCGCTTCTTATTCAAATAAAAGTAGCTCTATTATGTTTGGTTGGCAAATGCGAACGAGCAACTCATTCCTCCGGCAGTGAAGGTTTTTCGGGTTCTCTTCCGTTCCTTGGTCCATTCGTTTTATCTCATACCAACCTTATACAATGCGATGATGTAAAGAGTGCATCTTTGTAGTTCTCATACACCCGATCCACATGAAATTGCCCGTCGCGAAAAAAATCCCCACTGAGGATTTGAACTTCCCTACCTTCGCTCCTCACACTGCAATCAGAGATTTAACCACCATTTTTATCATATTTCAAAAATGGTAGATCTTAAAATTAATATATAGCGAATTGAAAAGTCAATGCAAGGATAGAAAACACTGCGATCGGCTCCGATTAGTGAGCGTGGGTTTCTTGAAGGCATTCCTTCCGCTAGGGCGTTTACTCCGGAGTAAATTTGACTCCACTCTCTCGGCGACGTAAAGCTCTCCCAGCAGAGGCTGCAGCCAGCCCTATGATAGCTTGTGCGATGAACGAATTTCCCCATCGAGGCTCGATGAAAAAAAATCATCGAGATGATTCGGTTGCGATGATTGTCATCGACGACGATGAGTCGATGAACTCACCGACCTCGATAAGTCGATGAATTCATTCATCGTCGACGGAAAGTTAGGGATAGGCACGGGCGGGCAACGCAACACAAATAATTATCATCTATTGGGGATGGATTCATTGACTCATCTACATCGGTGAATTCATCGACTCATTGACGTCAGTTCATTTATCAACTCATTGACGTCAGTTAATTCATGGAATCATCGACGTCGGTGAATTCATGGATTCATCGACTTCGGTGATCGATGACATTCATTGTCATCGACGCGGTTCATCGCAACGCGATGACTAAAGTCATCGTCAATGAATTCGATAAGTCGACTTATCGCACAAGTCTAACCCTGTGTGCCAACTACAAGATATTTCCAACCCGGCCCCATTCAATCAAGCTCGTAAAATGGGGCTAGTTGGTGTATACATAATTTTTAAAGTAATAGTACATGGGTCTATACGGTAATCTGGCCTGTTATGAGTACTAGCTGACCGGTGCGAATATTTCTCACGGTATACAGCTTCTTCCTGTTTCTTCCTTCTTTCTTTCTGTTCTTCTACCTGTTTCTTCCAATGGACAATTATATGTTTTTTATGTTTGTGTTAAAAATACATAACGTAAACGGTTACACTGATTGCATGTAGAATGTAAACAATCTAACTAAACGATGTGTTTATAGATGGCGCCTCCTACAGTATTTTAATCACGTAACCATAGCCAACATATTAGTTGATTATATTGTCAACAGATGGCCCTGTATAATTTTTTAACAAAAACTTTAATTTTCAACCATTTGTCTATTTTTCGTCAATATCGGGGAACATTAGCTTTAAAACGATGTTTGAATTGCTAATTTTGATGAAGAATTATGGGAGTTATGGCGTTGCGACAAAAAAAACCTTTAAGAAATAAATATGATTCTGAGTTACTGCCCCCATGTTTCGCCACCACTGTACCTTATTTTGTGCGTCCTCCTGTACCTCTTTTGGTGAGGCAAGTGCGAGCGACGTGAGGCTCTATCTCTCGGTGCTTCCTATAACGATCTCTCCCGTTTGAGAGTGTGTGCACGTGAGAGTGGAATGGTTTGGGGGGAAGGTGCGCCGGTTTTGGGGAGTTGGTACCCATCCACTCCCACTCTGTACTTCATACATACCCTCCCCTCCTACGCCGTTCTCCTCCACCCCCTCGCCCCCCCTTTCTTCCCCTTATAACCGCCGAAATCTCCTCGACACCTGGCCCATCATTCCCCTCCTGTTACTTTGCCCACCCCCTTTCGCGCGAATATCAGCGAAGGGAGGGCAAAGATGAGGGGGGGGCAAGGAGGAAAGGGGGCAGACGCCGCCTCCTCACTGCCCTTCGCAGACACTTCTCCTCCAACCACCCCCCGCACCCTCATCCCCCGTTCAGTCCACCGCAGAGCCTCGAATATGCACTCACTCAACCCGCCTTCATGCACTGTCTGCCGCATCCAGAAGACATCACGCCTTGGCCGAAGTGCACGCCAATCAGAAGAGTACTATCCACAGCTTGCTCATGTTTTAAAGACAATTGCTGTGTTCAATGAAGATAGGACTACAAACTGGAAAACTTTGTGTGAAAACAAATTAATTAACTAGAAACTTTTACAGACCACAGAATATTTCAAACTCCAACACGACCCGGGTTTCGATGGCTAAGCATCATCTTCAGGTGATAATACAAGTACCTCATTCCCTTCTACACTACTCGTAGAGGGGAAGGAGAAGAAGGGAACACTTGTGGGAGAGGACAAATTTGGGGGAAGGGGAAGGTTATGCAGTGACTAATAGGATATGGGAATTGGCAGGAATAAAACATTCATTTACAATGTGCAATGTGCATTCATTTACATTTGTGAAAAATGTTTCCTTCTCTATTCCCCTTCCTATCAGTCATTGTGTAACCTTCTCCCAGATTCGTCCTCTCACACAAAAGTTCACCCCTCCCCTCCCGTTTCCCTCTACTGGTATTATATAAGGGAATGAGATACTTGTATAATCACATGAATATGATGCTTAGCCATCGAAACCCGGGTTGTGTTGAAGTTTGAAATATTCTGTGTTCCTTAAAAGTTTCAGGTTAAGAAATTTGTCATAGAGTACCACAAAGTTAACAAAGATCCAGCTAAGTTATTATGTGAAAACGTTCGAATGGAGCGTGGCACTCTATAGATCGGAAGTATGGACTATTGGAAAAGCAGACCATAACAAACTAAAAGCCTCCGAAATCTGTTGCTTGAGGAGGATTCGGAAGAGGAAATGGACAGAAAATAATAAGAAATGATGAATCGTACAGAAGAGTAGAAGAGGAAAACATCAACTGAAACATTATGCTGAAAATACGAACCAGATGGATTAAACACATTGTGAAGCACAAGTGGTTTGTGAAGAAGATAATTGAAGACAAAATAGAGGGTAGAGTCCCCAGAGGGATACCCAGGAATGAGTTCATGTACCAAATAAAGAGGAAAGTAAATAGGTAGAGCTGCCAGGAGGTAAGGGAACTATGGAGGGCTGCAGTCAATCAATCTAAGGATTGAATCACCAATGATGATGAATCTAAAGATTATTCCATCGTCTTCTTTACTATTATCAAATTTTATAAGTGGTTCTCTATCTGCAAGATGGATATTTATCGTATGATTTTACACTTTCCCGGCGAATAACATTTGTGTAAATTTCTCGGGCTCGCCACCGGGTAAGAAATTCATAGGCAGCCGACGTTTCGGGTTCCGACTCGCTACCCTTGCCTTGTCGGTAGCCTTGAGAATGGGTAACGAGTCGGAACCCGAAACGTCGGCTGCCTATGAATTTCTTACCCGGTGGCGAGCCCGAGAAATTTACACAAATATTTATCGTACCCACAAAGTCACAGTGCATACTCTTACTCTTTGACTGCCAATATTCGAGTAGAACAAGATTTGAGCTTCACCCGTAACGAAGTCAGCAGTTTCGGGCGAGATATGGTGGAACTGGATTATTAAAATTAAGAGCACTAGATGTTGTACTACCCACTATTTTTAATACTGAAAACTTTACAACACGTGTTTCGGCACTTTATTGGCAATCATCAGGTACAGTGTCCTGTATTGAAACTTCCCTGAATTAATACTTTGTCCTGTAATATGCACTGTACTTGAGAGGCTAACTCGGTCCTTATAGCCCCCTAGGTATTCGCAGCTGTTTTATCACTGTAAATTTCACACTGTACCTGATGATGGCCAATTAAGTGCCGAAACACGTGTTGTTAAGTTTTCAGTATTAAAAATATTGGACAGTACAACATCTAGTGCTCTTCATTTCACCCGTGACCATACTCACAAACTCACAAACCGCTTTGATATTTTACATTGCGTGTTTTCTTCTGTGAGTCACTTCAAACTGTAACAACATTTAGTACCTTCAAATTAGATAGAATTTAAGGAATCAATCCTAGAAAATGTTTTTTGCTACGACTAATTTATCGAGTAGATTTGTTTTAAAGTTTTCCCATAGTCGGTCAGACATCATGTCGGGTATTACGTTGATTTTTTGTCCCATCCCATAAACGTGTTTAAAAATATTGTTAAATATTTCCGCTGAAGCCTATTTAATTGGACCTTCATATTTGTTTTAACAGTAAGATATTAACTTTATATTTTCTGCAATCATATTATTTATATCAAATTCATATGTATGTAACTACACGTTCGTTAAGCTGCATAATATATTGAAAAATAACTATTGCATCACTATTTTATGTGAATTTGGCAATACGACAGAAGTTAATCTAATTTCAACGAATATTTCAAGTAAATAAAATATATTTATTTGACGAAGTATTAGGAAATAAAGTCAAGCTGTCTTTGAGACCCAATGTCTTTGTTAACGTTGGAAAAATGGTTGTCTGTGGGTTCGGGTTGAAGTTTGGATTTACCTCGTGGACTGTAGCACTTAGCGTACACGATTACCTACTCTCTCTCCAGTAATGTGCACTGTACTTCAGAGGCTAACTCGCTCCTTACAGTCCCCAAAGTATTCACAGCTGTTTTTTCACTGTAAATTTCACACAATTTGGCACCATGATTGCGTTGCTTTACGGAGGCGTGCTGTTTTCTTTCAAATTCGTTTTTTCCAAAATATTTGACTTTATCTGAAGCCTTTATGTTTTTATGGTCAAAACAATAGTGAAATGAGCAATGAATGTCAAAAGCCGTTGAGGAAGGCGAAGAATGGAATAGAGCAAACGTCAAAAGTGAAGAATTATGTTGGAATTGAAGCGGCTGGCTGTTGGGAAAGTGAAGTGGACAGCTGCAGGAAACCTATCTCTTGATTGATGATTGATAATGATGATGATAAATAATATAGATTTAAAAAAATGTGAGTAATCGAATGCAAGACCCCAGGAGTTGGTGAACTTCATCAGAAAAAAATAAATGCATCTCCTCCGCTGAATGCACTCACTCTCGCCAGGTAGAACCTCAACGATTTTATGCAAGAACCCTCCTTCAAGCTTCTCTCTATGATTAATTGGTTGGAAAGTGAATTGCTGTTTCGATATAACATATGGGTCCTTCATTCATTAAGTGCCACAAACCAGTATTCGGTACTTAGGAGTAAGTCAGGTTGATAAAAAAAAATCCCGACCCCTATAAGGCGGATGGAGGACGTTGACTAATTGTCAGTGAAAAATGCTCGACATAATTTCTCCCTCCGCCAAATTGTCTCGTATTCTTGTTTAAAAAGACTCTTATTCTAATTTGAGACTCTACAGTTGTTCAACTTTTACTCCTAGTGCAGTCTCTATTTGCTATTCACTCTATGCTATCAATAACGTCTCTCATCTGCTAGACATGACTCAACTTTTCTTGAGAATGGTTCAAATCAACCCTGTGGAAAACACATATTTTGCCTCATGCATTGAGTCTCACGTCATTTATGTCTTACCATGTCTAAGTAGGTTCATGGGAAATATAATGACTGAATACGTGAGTACAGACAGCACTTGAGCTGAGAAAGATTTTGTACTTCAATTTACAGCTCTTCACTGTTCTGTTCTGACTCATTGTCAGTAAAAATGTGCGGCATAATTTGTCATTCTACCAAATCATCTCGTATTCTTCTTTAAAAAGACTCTTTATTCTACTTAGTGTTTCTATAGTCGTTCAACTTGCACTGCTACTGCAGCCTCTTTTTGCTATTCAGTCTGTGCTTCCTTCTATCTTCTCTAGGCTATTCTATGCAACTTCTCTCTCATTAGGTAGTCATGGCTCTAATTTTCTTGAGGATGGTTAAAGATCAATCCTATACAGAACTCATATTTTGCCGCTTGCAATTATTATCTCACGCCATTTATGCGAGGGTTGAGAAATGGAGAATGGGAAGGTTGAGAAAGGTGCCTGTAAGAATTACAATCTAAATAACACATAATTGAACATTTATTTCGTAATCAATCACCCAAAGTTTCCCTATCCCTAACTTTATTTTACCTATTAGTTATTATCTCTAGCTTTTTCTGACGTATCTATTCCACTTTCATCTCATGAGTCTTTTGTTTGAGGTGGAAGTACTCTCTGGCATCCTATAACTTTACGGAAATCTCGGCCTTCCTTGCTTTTTTTTGCATGAAAGGCCTCCCAAATTTTTTTAATCGTAGTAATTCATGGACAATTTTTTAATGGTTCTGGCAAATATTCTCTGAGCTTCATCTCACAAAAAAATTTTTTTAATCATTTAAGTACATAATCCAGGAACACACGTACAAAACATATTCGGCATATAATTAGGATTTATATAATTAATGTCCTCAGATGAAAAATTAAAATAGAGTTGCTATGTTGCTATTTTGGACACACCCCGGATGCGCCGCGAGCATTTGAGACCATGGGCAGTAAGATTTAAGCGAAAAATAAATGAAATAGAAAAGAAATCTGAGCGCTTCGTTAATAACTGCTACGAGTGAACGTGTGGCGTTTCTCAGCATAGAGGGGTTAGGTTGGGAGCCGTTATAGTCTTGGAGGCTAAACGCTAGTTTTGGTTGCTTGAAAATTTCTGGACAGGCGTGTTTCAAAGGTACACAGAGGTTATTATTTCGACGCCACATTACATTTCTAGGCAATGAAAGCAATGAAATATGATTAATACATTGCCGAACAGAAAGGTACAAAAACGCATGCTTTCCTCATATAGTAAGTGACCAGATTAAAAAACGATCTCTACTTAAAACACTTATGACGCGTTTCCATTTCTCCTTCGAAAACCTTGTCCTTTACACGGCTGGTGTCCTAACACCCCCTCCTACACGCCCATACGGCGGCTCGCAGGGTAATATGTGTACGTAGATGTTGAATTATTTGTATGCTGAATCTCTGTATTCAATTAACATATATACTTCGCCTTCTCTGCTCATTCCTCATCCATGTGTGATATTTTTCGCTCGTATCACCCTCACTTTCCATCAATTGACATCTGTCGAAGGAAAAAAAAAAGGATTTTGAAGTTCCACTAGTCGAATTTCGTTTATTGTTTCTTTCTATAGTCGAGGTCGCGAAATAGGTTGAGGCCATCTAGCGGGAAAATATGTCAGTTAATGTGGTCGGAGCGATTTGCATATGTGTATGGATTTGCGTTTAACTTTTCACACCTGTACTAATTAGAAATTCGTTCATATAATGGAAGAAATTGCATGCTAACGATTAGGTTTCTAGGCAATTAAATGCTAATGTGACACGTAGCCTTATGCCACCTGACACATATTTCGAAATATTTAATTATATGATTGCAAACTTTCTCCTGAACGCGAAAACATACCTTTGATATAATTATAATGGTTCCTGATAAAAGTATTGTTCCGATGGAAAAAACACGTATTTATATGAAGCTTTCGCATTGGTTTCGAATTAGGGGCCGAAAACCCAGTTCACAACAATGAAAGAAACAACGAAAGTTTTCAAATATAATGTTTGCATCATTTACAATACAACATGAATAGTCGTTTCCAAATACAGAATAGAACACGATAGAGAAATGAATACGAAGATGGATTGGACACCACAAAACTGATGTTTGTCAGAAATTTATGTCAGAAATTGCATGAAATGCAGATTAGCGACGCGCAGGGTCATGGTCAGAACATCGAGTGTACCTGAACAAGGTAGCTTTCCTTGTATTTCGCTCTTCGCATGAAAATATTAAGTTTTGGCTCGGTACGCAATGATCGATGTCCCGAACTGAATGCTCCAGCCGACCACGGGAAGAGCCGATGCAGGGATTTTTCGGCAAGGTCGAGGTCGAGTGGGTGAGGTTCGGGGATCGAGAAGAGGGTGGGGAGTAAATAGTGGGTTGGGCACATAGGTGTGGAGGAAGCTTTCAATTGGAGCATCGGGAACTGGTTTTTGTCTCCGCCGGCGCGATGCGGAATTGTGGTGACCCCGAGTTACCGTGGTGCTACGCGTCTCCTAGCACACGGGCTGCTATAAGAGAGGGATGGCCGGGTGTAAGGAAACTGCGGCCATAGACGCAGACTGAAGTTGCAGCCAAAGAGTAGAGAATACAACTTATGGTCACATGCATTGTTGATGCCGTTGGCATGACGCAACAATGTTCCCCAATCGATAATTATTAATATTTCGTTTATTTCCGTGGGCCAATTGGCCTATGAGGCAATGACAAATTAACACATTAGTTGAGAAAGAATAATAATTATACAAAATAATTACATTTAAAAAGAAAGAAAAAAGCACTTATAGGCAAGAAATTTGTGTGCGGACGGTTAACAGATGTAACTAAATAAGGTTAAGTATTGAATTTCATACAGTGAATCGATATAGTTCATTAATCAACCAGAAAAATATATACAGAGCATTACACAATACAAAGAATAGGAGGTTCAATGATAAATATTTAAGGACATTGTAAAATCTTGAACAGCAAGTTTTTCTAAATAGTTATTTAGTGAAAGAACACCCTTTTGCAGTAGCTTATATGCGTTGTTTTTAAATTGATCTAGAGTTTTGGCGTGTCTTATTTGAACAGGTAATAAATTCCAAACTCGAGAGAGAATAGCTGGCCAATATTAATACCGCTGTTACATTTACTTACTGACTACATTTAAATATGAATGTATAATGCCCTTGGTCCGCATAACTCGAATTTGAAAGCTATTTTTGCTGTATCTTTGATATTATTGAAGAAAGGCGTCTCATTATATCCGGGTTGGAAGGTTCATGACCAACGTTTCGGCCGCTTACACTGCAGCCGTCCTCAGGGTGATGAGACGCCGATGGAGTTGTCCCAAATATATTGTAGTCGCGGGAGGGCAGGTTCCAAGCCATTTTCCCGTGCTTTCTTCTAATTGGGTCGTTGTTCTCGGGTTGCCTCTATGGACTTCAGTATCGCTTTCCGTGGCTTAGGTGTAAACCGCTGTTCCGAGTATCTTCTTTACTAGCCTCATTTCTATTGCTTCTTTCACTAAACGGTCCCAAAAGACTGTGGCCTGGTAAAGTATTTCCATCTCTTTAAAGCTGTCTGAGTACGGCTGCAGTGCAAGCGGCCGTAACGTTAGTCATGGACCTTTCAACCCGGATAGAATCCGAGAAACCTTTCTTCTTTCTATTCACCGGAAAAACCTGAAATCATTGTCATTGTTTTTAGAAGGCCAATTATTTCAACAATTTAATGTTACAAATTGAAGTGAAATGTAAATAGTTATTCCAACTGTTGATAGATCCGCATAAAATGGATTCGAAGTTATTTATTAGGAACCCCCGAATTTCATTGTTTTTACTTGATAAATTAGCAGACAGTAGGTATATTTTGACCTTTTGAAATTGAACAGTACTATTTGATCTTATACATGTTCGAACCGCAGAATTCGAAATTGAAGTTATTCGACTGCATTTTGATGGTCCCTACTTTTTTACGAGAAAACTGGTTAAACAATAAAAAAACTCAGTAAATGTAACTGTCGTTGGGTATTTAGGAAACCCAGCAACTGAGGTTCTGTCCTTCGCTCATTACGAATGACCCTCGTTACACGTTTTCCACAGACTAATGTGAGCATTACAAAGACCAATGCAGTAACTTGCATGGTAGGCTATATAGTGTAGGATACGAATAATGCTTTCCAAACTTCCTCGAAGGAAGATGAAAAAATTACATTAGGTCAGATTTTTTCGATTTGGGACCACTGTGCGACGTCGTCAGCGCGGAACACGCGCCTGAGGCAAGTCCTAGGATACGTTCCCATAGGAAACAATCGTTGAGAGAAATTAATTGTCTGAAGAGGATACAGGCGGCACTCGGACTTCTTCATCGTACAATGCAACACATCAAAGAAAAATTTTATCCATTATATTATTACTGTAACTTTGATAGCAATTATACGGGAAGAAACAATTACTGAATTGAACCCTTCAACCCGCAGTACAGAAATTTCTGCGAACAAACTGTTGGTCCCTCTCAGTTTAACCTACTCCATCTCCCTACTCGAAAACGCTTCACGTTTTATTCAATTAAAGCGGTTCGACCGCGAATCGTGAGTCGCTGTGTGGAAATCTTAATAACTTTTTGGCTAAGTCGGAAAAAATACATGGACCACAATTCATTTAGGTAAATCTATTTAGTGGTCAGAAATAACTTCATTCATTCATTGGTTGATCAATCTTAAGATTGGTTGACTGCAGCCCTCCACCCTTCCCTTACCACCTGGTATCCCTTCCTATATACTTTCCTCTTCATTTGGTTCATGAACTTATTCCTGGGTCTTACTCTGGAGACTTTTCCCTCTATTTTGCCTTCAATTGTTTTTAAAGAACCTCGGAACTAGCCGCACATTAACTTTAACGGAGTCACTTGCTAGTGATCACACAAGCGTGGGAAATTCACAGTGGAAAAATCATTCGCCTGGACTGGGAATCGAACCCAGATCTCTAGATCTCTCGATCACGCCGAGTGCTCGAGTAGAACACGAAATCTAAGGATCCGGGTTCGTTTACTAATCCAGACGAATTATTTTTCCACTGTGGATTTTACACAATTGTTCTGTTATGTTCTTCACAAACCCATTGTGTCTCGGGGTGTGTCCAATCCATCTTGTTCTTCTTTTCTGTATGGTATTCTATATGGTCCCTTCCTCTTCCACTCCTCTATACTCTTCATCGATGCTAATTTTGCCTGTCCATTTTATCTTCAGCATCCTCCTCCAGCATTAGGTTTCGAAGGCTTCTAGTTTTTTCTTATCAGCTTATCCAATGGCTCATACTTCCGATTCATATAGTGCTGCACTCCACACGAATATTGTCACATACTGTTTCCTGGATTGTAGTCTTATCTTCTTTGAGCTCAGTAGTTGCCTTTTGCCCATGAACGCCTTCTTAGCTTGGGATAATCTCCGCTTGATGTCCGTTGTACTTCTTCCGTCCCACGTGATGGTACTTAATTGAATTTCTCTCTTCTCAGGATGACTGATACATTGTTTCTCTTTACCGCCTGCTAGGAATATATATATTTAATAAATAATAGATAATAATATAATCCATTTTCCCCGAAGAATCCACAATAGCTATTCCCAGCATCCTCAAATTTCGTCCGTAGAGAATCCTCATTCATCAACCGCTCGGAAAGAATCAGGCCCGACTTATTTTCAGCTCCTCTGTGGCCGTCACAATAATAGAGCTTAAAACTATTTCCTCTATCAAAACGGGATAATTTACCGGAGAAAGGTAATGAATCGTCGAAAGATTTTGAAAAAAATATATGACAAGATAACCTTATCGTCGAACAAGTATGTACGGCGAGATGCCGGAGAAATAAGAGGCAATCTGCCTACAACATACAAGGAAGAGGAAGAAGAAGAATATCAAGTCCGCCGCGGATTCAGCGACCGATAAACCCGCCCTTTCCCCCTTCCCCCCCTACCCCCGTCCTTCCGTCCCGAAGCTGCCGCAGGCGCTATCGAGTGAAAGAAGTTTGGCTCTTCTTCCGTTAAACGGCGTCCTTCCCAATGGTATTGAATGCGGTCCAATCCAGTTTGACGGGCGTTTAACAGAGAGTGAGTGAAAATAAAAAAAAATCTTATCTGCGACCTTCGATCGTTAAAAAAAATAAATGAAACGGGTTGCGCGCATTCTATATCGCCTGCTCCGATTCCACGAAACTGATTCTGAATCTTTTTCTCGGAACTGTGGGAGTGGCTTGAGGAGGAACTTCCCCCCGTATATTATGCATATCGTCACAAAAAGGCGAATTTGCGAATTTTGGCACATGCTAATGTTTCCGGAGAGCGAAGATATTTACTCCGCTGCTAAAATCAAGCGTCATATTCTTTTTCGTAATAGAACAGGTAGACAAAGCTTTGCTCGATTTCTCTGTAGTATTTATTGTTTTTCCGCAACACTTGAACGGAAATGAAACGGAAAACGGAAAAACTCGTTATTCTGCCTTGTTTTCATGAAGGAAAGTGGCAATTTCGATCCCTATTGCATTCATTTTGGATCGTGTTTGGTTATCCTAGCAACAATTTATGTACACCACTGAAATTCTTACCGTATTTCATAGGATAAATTGAAACGTCAAATTTGTAATATTTGCTTTTGGTTGACTGCTTTGTATTTTGTTCTACTTCAGAGGACGATTTCTTAGACATACTGCTTTCATTCCAGCATCAGTGACAAAAGCGCGAGCATTCAGCTAATTGTAAAATTTACAAGCGCGAAGATTCAGCTTATATTGAAATATTTGACTACATCATCACATCAAAGGATCACATTCCATAAACCCAGTGGAAGAAAAGGTACACTCTTTCCATGAATTTGAAATTCTGATCACGAAACCGATTGTCGTTTGTCCGAAAATAGCTATATACCTGAGATAGGCGTAGTTGAAGTGGAGAATACTGATTATTTTAATGTGGTACTGAGCTCTAATTTTGCATGGTGAATTATATGGTCTTTACATCCTCTAGAGACTCGAAGGCTACAAGCTAGGGTTAGCTTGCTTGAGAAATTCAGTACTGGTGTGTTGCAGAGCGACACACAATATTATCATGACGCGTCAGTATATATCTTGGTCTGGCAGAGGCGATGAAAAATAGAGAGATACATTGTCGAACAGATAGGTACAAAAACTCGTTCTTTCCGCGCACAATAGACGACCATAATAAAATCTGAGCTCCTCTGAATACCCTCACATAATACACGTCACCATTCCACTTCCCAAAATCTTAACCCTTACATCTTTACAAAGCTAGTGTTTTAACATTCCCTGCCACACGCCCATTCGGCGGCTCGCAGGGTAGTATGTAGATGTTGCAGTTACAATTAGTACACTAATTTTCGTAATTACAATTTGTATTATTATTCTTTTGATGATTTATTTTATATTGTACTGATTCAATTAGTAATTTATTTCTCGCATTAACACCACTTTGTGGAGAATACTTCAAACACAACACCCTTATCTTACTATTAACTTTGATAAGAAGTAATAATTACACTACTTAAGTAGGATAGGAACCTAAAATTATAGCGGAATAAAAGTTTTATTCAACGATTGATATTCTCAAGTAGAACTATTTCAGTTCTACTTGAGAATATCAATTTTCTAACTAATAAGTCGTTCTAATGAATGATGACATTAATATCCACATAGATATTAACTTCAAGGATTCACCAATTAATGTACACTCCTCTAAGTAAAAATATCGAGGAATGGTGTCCCGGTTAAGGTGATTAAAGTTTTCCTCCGTTGAAGATTCTGCCCTGACTATTTCCCTCGATGTGTACGCTTGTGTGTTTGTGCTGGCTTACCTACTTCGCGTTAAGCAGACATCGTTTTGGAAGACCGGTTGCTTCGCTTTTTAAGATACTAGCTGTCCCGTGCGAATATTTCGCACAGTATGCAGCTTCTTCCTCTTTATTCCTTCTTTCTTCCTGTTCTTCCACCTGTTTCTTTCCATGGACAATTGTATGTTATTTAAGTTTGTGTTAAAGATACATAGCATAAACGTAAACGGTAATCGTTCACCCTGATTGGATGTAGAATGTAAACAATCTAACTAAACAATGTGTTAATAGATGGCGCCTCCTACAGTCACGCACGTAACCATCGCCAGCATATCAGTTGATTATATTTTCTACAGATGATACTGTTAATTTTTGATCAGTTTTTTAACCAAAACTTTTATTTTAAATTTTTAACAAAAGTTTAAATTTAAACCATTTGTCTATTTTTCGTCAATATCGGGGAACATAAGCTTTAAAACGATGTTTGAATCATTAATTTTAATGAAGAATTATGGGAGTTATGGCGTTGCGACAAAAAAACACCTTTGAGAAATAATAAATGATAATCGTAGGTGAAATTGGCATTATTTGCTAAAATTTTCGTCACCGCACAACCGCCCTCTGTAGCATGTGTTAGTGTGGGTTGTCTCGCCTGCCCCCTTCTTCGTGTCCCGAAGGTAGGAGACGGGTCACTTTTGCCGGGCGCCCATTAGCATGTACGGCGGTCGGGGGGAGGAGGGGGGAGGAAATGCCGGTGATGCAAGCCAGGAGGGAAGAAGGCGGACGGACGGCCCCCAGGATAAAAATGTTGACCCCGACCGAAGGTAGCGGTAGTAGGCGCTCCCTCCCTCAGCCTCCCCACATCCCTCCCTCCTCCCGATCCTACTCACCTTCGCCTCCCTCCATCCCCGTCTCGACGGCCTTCCGAGGTCTCTCTTCGCACGTATGGTGAGCGATCACCACGTACGTAAACAGTGTGCTGTGCCAGAAGTATACACTGGCTGTCTCTGGAGTCTGGAGAGACAGACCGTGTTCGAATCCACGTTAAGGTAGTTTATGCGAAATATTTCAATCAATGAATTTCGTCTCATTTTAAAGAAAAATATCGGACTACTCCAAGAATACCAAAATATCAGCCCCTTACATCTGCATACTATCCTGCGAGCCGCCGCATGGGCGATTGGGAGTAGATGTTAGGACACCAGCTGTATAAAAATATTAGGTTTTTGGAGGTTAAATGGTAACGTGAATTATGGGAGTTCATTTAGTGGAGCTCAGTTTTTATTGTGGTCGCTTATTGTGCGCAGAAAGAACGAGATTTTGTATCCATCTGTTCGACAGTGTATCTCTCTAATTTTATCGCTTCTGTCAGAAGTGGAGTTGCAGTGAGTCGTCATGATAATATTCTCTGTGTCGCTCTGAAACACACCACTTTTGAATTTCTCAAGTGAGCTAATCCTAGCGTGTAGCCTCCGAGTCTCTAGGGGCTCACTCCTTAATCCCGCTAAAAGTTGTTGTGAAACACAATATGCTCGCTTTTAGACGTTTTAACGAAACGTGAGGGTGTTCTTTGTATTTTATTAATTTGTTTTGGCTAAATCTTTATGACCAAGGTCCCAAATGTTCGCAGTGAACTCAAATTGTGGCCTAACCAGAGCGAAATAGCATTTGTTTTTTACTTTTTCATCCGAGGAATTTCCTATTATACGCTAAACAAAACCTTGTTTCTTTAATGCTGTGCCGCATATGCTCTGTATATATGTTCCCCATGATTACCGATCTACTTTCTTAGATTTCGACACAAACTTCAGCCGTTTTGCATGGGAAATGGTACGTGTATGTACTCCAGAGAGAGACATTTAAAAAAATGAGAGACGGACCTTCCTATTATACGTTTAACAAAACCTAGTTTCTTTAATGCTGTGCCACTTATGTTTTGTATGTGTAATCCCCACGATATCACGATCTTGGAACATATAAACGTATAAAATTCTACATTCATATGTATGTTACTCCTTTTATTAATATGCAGAACTTATTTGGCATCACTCTATATTTTATATCTTATAATATTTTAAATAGAATAGTAAATTTGTGCAAATATATTTCAGCTTGAAGTTTAACAAGAAAGCTAAAACATTTAATACGCTTCCTATATCAAATTTACGTTTTTCTGCTGTATTCTGAGCCATCTCCAAATGATACTATGTTAATCTCTCCACTTTCAAGGCTGACTTACTATAAAACTAACCGGGAATTGAAAAGCAGAATAGAATAGGGCTCTGGGCATCACCCTTGGAGCAAATACAATTACAAAAAGAAAGAACTTAGCTCAGCAAAAAAGAGCAATACATGAAGACGAACAAAGATATAATGGTTATAACACAAAAAAAATGAGGAAAACAAAGAAACAATATTTAAATTTTTACAATATTTACAATTTGCAGGCTATAATTCACTAAGCACACTAAATTTTATTTTGCTCTGCATGGAGTAGAGTCATGTATAATACATTTTTAAATGAATAAATGGTACCCCTCTGTTTCAAGTCTTCAGGGAGAGGATTCCAGAATTTAGAAGCAGTAATTAAAAATGACTTTTGATTCGCAGTTGTTCTGGGAATAGGATAGCGTAAAGAATAGTCCTTTATACGAGGTGTCTTCTTGGTAGTTTCTGCCCTGACCTTAAACATTTCACTGATGTAATTAGGGATTTTTTCCCTGAAAATGTTAAAGAGAAGAGTTCCGAGTAAATATTTTCTTCGGTTACAAAGATTTAGCCAACCTAGGCTAATTTTATGCAGCGATACATGGGCTTCCCTTCTTAAATTTATTACAAATCTTACACATGAATTTAGTTGCCTTTGTAATTTATTATCGAGCTCTTTAGGCATGTCATTAAACACAAGGCTACAATAATCGATGTAAGGGAATACCAGTGTAGAGATTAACATTTTACGGGTGGGAACAGGAAGCAAGTGCTTATGAGGTTTTAATTGATGAAGTGTAATGTTAACTTTATTAGAAATGTCATTGACATTTTGGTTCCAAGTCAGATTCCTTGTGAGGGTAAGTCCAAGATCACGATCTGAGTCACTGTGTGGTATTTGATATCGTACAGACATACGTAATACCTTTGCGGTGTTGCATCACAGAATCAAGGATTTACGACTGTAGGTTATTTACAGGAAAATGTATGAGATATGCTACCTTTTTTATTTAGGCCACTTATCTATCTCCGTTTGTATACTATACTTCAAATGTGCTATTTTTAAGACCACTGTGCAGCGGCTCGGAGGGCAGGAGTCATTCATTTAACCCAGTGGTAGTATATTTGTTCCCTCAGATTGGAATTTTTATATTCTAGGATTTTAATTCCTTTCCGTCTCCTTTTTTATTTGGATACCAGTATTTTTCTCTGTTTGAAAGAAGGCAATAAAGAAAAATGAGGTGAAATTAGAATGATTCAGATGGCAAATTTCTTCATCGTCATATTGTCTGGACTTTGTACGGCCCAGCCAATATTGTGATACTATGTAGTTAGTAGCAGTAGGTAGTACTGTTAGTCGTAGCTTTTATTGAAGAGGTATTATGTAAGTCTGGTTAAGTGTCAAGTTCGGCAAAAATATATCTCTAACAATTTTTGATAAATA
Source organism: Ceriagrion tenellum (assembly GCA_963169105.1). Classification (NCBI taxonomy): domain Eukaryota; kingdom Metazoa; phylum Arthropoda; class Insecta; order Odonata; family Coenagrionidae; genus Ceriagrion; species Ceriagrion tenellum. The sequence goes on from OY720642.1 coordinate 47,361,054, forward strand.
ATATTTTCGATTCCCCAGATGCATGAGGCTTCTATTTCCGTGTGTAGGTATAACTATTCATGGTGGCCGTCAGCCACGAGATGAAACTCGCTAATGTGCGGCCCTACTGGTCAGTTGTACTAACATTTTACTCGGAAAAAGATAGTTGTTAGACTTTTAAATGAAAAAAATAACTAACTTAATAATATTTGTGTTATATAGCTCCAAGCTCTCATACACACTAGCATAGATACACCCCAAGCGGTTCATTTCGCATATCGGTTACCTATGAATTAATAGAAATTTTCATTATAATTTGCCAGTTAAGGCAGCTTGAACGTAATTTTTCTCTATTCATTATTCATTTCTCTATTCATTGTGGTTAAATGCAATTTATTTATTTAGGCGACAGTTTAAACATTTCGGAAATACTTAAAAAATTATAGCGCTAAAACCTTGTCTCATTTGGCTAATAGTAAAGTAATTAACCAACTGTATATTATTTACTCTTACATTTTTAAGCAACTTTTCTTACGAGCCGTCGTATGAACATGGCTTTTACTTTTTTGCGATTTTTATAAAAACTATAGCTGGAAGTTATAAATTGATATCAAATTATACAAACAATCTTTTTGTATTTTTCCAATATTGGTGAAGCTGTGAAAAATGCTGTAAAATTTCTGATACGATCATAGTATTATAACATGCCCATTAAAAAAAAATAAATTCTCTCCGTAACTTGTAGACGTAACTTAACCCAAACAAATCTGCTGTTATTATTTAGCTATTATCTTGAGGAGTGGAGCAGTTAAAGGCTGATAATTAGATATTTTTGGAGAGGTGAGATATCTTTCTTTCAGCTAAAGCCAAATGTATTGAATTTCATGCGAAATCATATTTTGTTCAAACTCTTTTTGAGTTGTGACATCTTTTATGAAATAAACAAAGTATTGAATGAGTTTCTTTTCAATATTTTAAAAACCAATTTCACAAAAAGTTAGAATTTAGTCTTTCATTTGACTCACGCAGTCGCAGTGGAACCACCTTTAAGGTGGTCGTAGCGCGAATCATTGAGTGAACATTTTAATAACTGATCGAGCGAGTCGTAAAATAATTCTTAGACCACACTTAACATAAGTTCATCTATTTAACGCAGGGATAATGAACATCTAGTTGTATAAATGATGAAAGAATTATAATTTTACATTTTTGTTACATTAAAGTATTGTTATGACTTAAGTTTACGGCACGGATTTCGTAATTGAAGCTAAAATCGTTTGCTAACTCATTTTTGTTATTCAGAAAGATCGACATTGAAGCTTAAATCGTTTGCTAATACATTTTTTGTTATTCAGCAAGATAGCTTAATATTTATTCATTCATTGGTTGTTCAATCCTAAGATTGGATGACTGCAGCCCTCCATCCTTTCCTATCTAATGCTAGTTCCCTTACCTCCTCTCTTCCTATGTGCTTACCTTGTTATTTGGTCCATGAACTCATGGTCTATGATCTTTCTATCGGAACATTTCCCTCTATTTTGCCTTCAACTATGTTCTTCACAAACCCATTGCGTCTTAGGGTGTGTCGAATCCATCTTCTTCTTTTTTCCTGTATGGTGTTCCATATGGCCCTTAGCTCTTCAATTCTTCTGAAAACAGGACATTTCTTATTTTGTCCATTTTATCTCCAGTATCCTCCTCCAACACCAGGTTTCGAAGGCTTCTAGTCTGTTCCAGGTCAGCTTTTCTAATGGTCCACACTTCCGATCCATAGAGTGCCACACTCCACACGAATGTTTTCATATACTGTTTCCAGGTTTTTAGTCCTATCTTCTTTGAGCACATCAGTTGTGTCTTGCTTCTATGATATTTATTATGAACTATTGTAATAATTTGAAACGTATGTTTTCGCATCTTTGAAAAATCTTTGCATAGGTCATGGAATTGTCTTGAAATATATGTCAGGTGCCATAAGCAACGTGTTAAATTAGCGTTAAATTGCCAAGGAACCAAATCGGTAGGATGAATTTTTTTCCATTTTTATCTATGCGTGTTACTTATTAGTACACGCATGAAAAGTTTACGCTAATCCGAGCGTAAACGAAAGTTGCTCTTTAGTCCACCTTAAGTGTCAAAAGCACCCGGTTCGGATTCCCAGGGGTCGGAGCTCGAGTCCCACGTCTGGTTGAATTTTCTTTTTTTTAATCTCCCCCACCGTCAGAATTCGCACATTCGAGAACGGGTGGACGTCATTGACCTCGGCGAGACATTGCACCATTCCTATCCGTCAAAAATTCTCCCTTCCTCTATACCCCCCCTCTCCAACGCGCACCTCCCCTCTCCTCTCTGCATCGTTCCCCTTTCCGTCCTACCACCCTCCTCCCATCCCACCCTCCCCTTCTTGCATCGTGAAGTAGATGGTGGCACTCGTCTCTGTACTTCCAATATTTTGGCCGATTTTGTTTGCACAATATTTTCAATTGATGGATTAAATCAAATGTAATTAAGTGTTACATTTCACAACTTGTAAATAATGAAGAGTGGTAAAAAATAAGAATACTGCTGAGTCAAGAGGAAATAGTGCTAATTATGCAGAGGCATTTTTGTGGGGGCTTAGAGGTCACAGTCTTCGAGTACGTATCTAAAAGTATTCGAACGCCCAGGCCATGCCAACTCTGAATTCAGAGAAAGTAAGTGTACCGCAAGGTGGCATATTAGGGCCCCTTTTGTTGTTCGCATATTTTTAACCCGTGGCATAGCTATATATGCAATACATTCTTCCTCCCTCATCCCATTAGTTTATCCTCTCCCTTTACATGGCCTTCAGCATGCCCTCGCTAGTACCCTACCAGTGGCAACCATTAATTCAGTAGTTTCCTCTTAACCACGTTCAACGGTGTGATATATATTTACTGTATGCTCTCCAGTCCGCAATTGACAAATACATTCACTGTAGCATAATGTTTCTTTGCCTCTGTTGAGGTACAGCAATCGTTATCAAGGCCTTGCTAAATTCCTTGATCCTTGTCAAACCTTGTAAATGATTGCTGTCAGTCGACGCATGGGTCGGCAATGAACATTTTAAGTGTAAAATATACTAAGATATTTTTACTTATGTCTGTGACTATGTTTTAGAAAGTTACCCCTTAATATTATTAATATTATTAACGTATTAATATTAAGAATAGTGATGTAGTCGAAATTATTAAATTCACAACCATAGCACATACATACATACCAATGGCGCCGTTCCCTTCCGGGGTAGGCACAGTCACAAAGATTCACTCATAAATACATATTTGTACACCTAACTCTGCGTCAATCATTTCCTCCATACTGACCTATCCTTGCAAACCTCTTTTGCCTCGTTTACCTCCATGCACGCCCTCCTGTTTTTAAGACTCCTAATACTCCTCCTAAGAATTTCCTCAACCACATTCAACCACAACTTCCTCGGCCTACCTCTACCTCTCACACCATTCATTTCACTCTGATGTATCTGTCTCGTTATTCGGCTCTCATCCATTCTCTCAACATGGCCAAACCAACGAAGCACACTCATTTCATATATGTCCATTACTGGAGAATCTAACCCACATTCATTTATTCCCCACTCATTATTGATCTTATCCATCTTGCTTTTTCCGCAAACGCTCCTCAGATACTCATACCCACGGATTTTAGCCTACCCTTCTGTCTATCCTGACATACCCATGTTTCACTACCATTCAACAAAGTGGGGAGAAGTAATTTTTAGTATACTTTGTCAAAAATTGTATGGGCAAAAATAGAAATGATCACTCAAATTCAGTATTTTGAAAGCATCGGGTATTACATCTACGGCACCAATATTAACTTCATTGATCTGAATGGTTTCATGCTCTGCTTCTTGGATGTTCGTTAACAATATTGCAGAAGAAAACTTATTTCGTAAACTAGTCGTGCCTTTTTCTTTTTTTCTTTTTCATTGCTCATTAACATAATTTATAGTCCGGTAAAATTTGTTGAATTTGACCGCAAACCTGGACAAAAATAATTACCGAGTGAAACCTTTTCCATTGTCTTCGGGAACTTCCCAGGATGACTCTCAAATAAGTCCCAAGAGCTCCTCACTGGGATAGCGAAGTTATCCAGGAAAGCCTGGAAAAACCTGTAGATTTCCTGGAAAAATCCTAAATTAGTTAAAAATTCAGTTAGAGCGATGATTTTTATATCATTTTGTCAGGAATTTAATGACAAAGGCAACCGAAGTCTTAAATTTCACCACTGACTCACTGAAAAACATATAATCCAGAAAAACTTGGAATTTCCTTGAAATTAATTCATCATGCTAAATGTATCGCCGGATTTCACTGTACTCTGTGATTTCATGATTAATGGCATTGCGAATGAAGCTAGGTACACTCAGGTCGTCACTCAACCGTGTCCAGATTACAGGCTGCCTGGAATACCCCTGGAATACACCTGGAATTTGATTGCCTTACCCTGTGTTTTTCTAAGAAGGAAAGATTCGCTACTATAAGTTTTGAGCGGAAAGGATGAACACCGACTAGAATTTGTGTCAGAAACTGCATTTATTTCTGGTGGTCATTGATATTAAAATAACATTAATTATTTTGCGATATCGAAATGTTTTTAAACAACAAAACAACAACAACAGGAATTGGTTAATACACCAACTTCCGTCGTCTCTCCGCTGGCTCGTCCACATCAACAATGCTTTATGAGACCAAGACAACCATTATAAGGCAATCCTTCCCTATTTGTGAAGAAGGTAAGTGTATAAGACAGTAAAATGCACCGATTTGGTGATCATGAGGCTGAAGATCGAGATAGGGAACATCACTGTCCTATACTAGGATGTCATTACCCATGTCCGGAGTCAAGTCGTTGCCGTACCGGCCTCTGTGATCTGGTTCGTTCGGGACGCAAAGTGTTCATGAGGTGTCATGTATGGATAAGTGCCTTTTGTGTGATTTTGTGGAGCGTCCTGGAGGTGAAATTTTCATGATAAATGTGTCCATTGTAATTTTAGAGTGGGTGGATGGACGAGTCCCTGCTATTTTAGTCCATCCGCATTCTCTTTAATTGCAAGTACTTCCATTCGATCTTTCAGTGTGGTACAAATGGCCCTGATACAATTCATGAAAGCAGTGCAATACGTCAGGATACAGTTCGTGACCTCTTAGGAGGAAATAGTTCCGTAACGCTGCATGCCGCTCTATTCCTGAGCCTGAACCGCAGAAACAGAGAAGATCATAGACTCTAGAATTCGATTTCATGTTGCACTGTCTGCTCTGTGAAAATTCTGAGAATCCTGATCATCCTAATTGATCACCCTGCTGTCAGGTTGGGACCTTAGAAGTAATCGAGAGCTTCGTGAGCAGACATTGGGTATAGATGGAAGCAATACATCGACGAACTCTACCGCGGGCGCCGGTAGAAAACCTAGTAAACGACGAGAGCGAGGCTGACGAGGAAGATCGGGGCCCACTCATACTGCGGGATGGATTCGATGCAGCAGTAGAAGACGTCGAGAAAAACAAAGCACCTGGAGAAGACAACATCAATGGAGAAATCATCAAAGCGTTCGGAAGTAAACCCAAAGATAACCTGTACGAGGTACCCAGAAATAGCTACCAAAGCGGAACACTTCCGGAGGACTATCATCGGAGCGTGATGATTGCGATACCGAAGAAGACAAGGACAAAGAGATGTGAGGAGCACCGAATCTTGAGTCTAGTGTCAGACGCATCAAAAATGCTAACACGAATTATAGGCCAAAGAATGTAGAGGAAAATTTAAGTCAACCCCTCAGAAAACCAGTTTCGATTTAGATAGAACAGGGGTACCAGGGAGACATACTCTGCCTGAGAGTAATCGTGGAGAAAACAATATATGTGAACAAACCATTGTATGTCGCATTCATGGACCTAGAGAAAGATATCGTCAACAGTGAGTGGAACAAGATGTTCAGACTACTTAAAAAACTGGGAATGGATTATAACGACAAAAGAATTATCTACCAACTATACAGGAAGTAAGTCGTCACAATACGAATGAGAGACGGAAACTAAAGAAGCTAAAATTATTTAAGGATTATGACAAGGATGTAACCTCTCACCAGCACTGTTCAACATGTACTTGTACGTCTCTACTCAGACTCCCCTCATCAATTCCCTCCTCCATTGGTCTTGTCAGGGATTCGAACTCATACTGCGCCATGTTCTATATTAAAGTTTTCACTAGCCTTTTTTTACGTCTCAGGTCCCCCTGAGGAGAAAAACGTATTCATTCATTTGAAAATGTATCATTAGAAAAAAAGTTTGCTTCCATGTATTGTGTGCATGTCTTTCAGATATGGCTGGATTACATTTTCATTTTTGTTTTCATGTAAACTAATACGAACGCCATTTTTCAATTTAAAATGTTTCGTTAATGTCCATCTCAAACATATCAATAAGTACAGGTACTGTCTATGTTACTTTTTTCTTTTGTCTTTTACCACATGATGAATTTCATCGCTGAATAGTGGTATTAATGGCCGTGTGACGGCATCCATTCACAACTTTTCGGTTTTCCGCCCACCCGCCCGAATAATATCGTTAAAAACTTGTATAAAATGCACAAGATATTGAGGCACGTAATATATTTCTTCGGATTAGATCTCATCAACATAGATCGAGTATTTTCGTTTAAAAACGAGACTTACGGTATTTTAAAACAAACAACAATTGCACTATTCCACAGGGTATTTTAATGCGTACGACACGTTTCAACTCACAGAGCCTTCATCAGGTACAAGACCAGTACCACGTCTTGCACCTGATAATGGCTGTGTGAGTTGAAGCGCGTCGTATGCATTAAAATACCTTGTAGAATAGTGCGTTTGTTGTCTCTGTTTTAATGTGACGAACTTCCACGATATCTCACATGAATCTGTTGAAACTTACGGTATTCGTCGGAGCGTATAGCCGAGATGTTTTAAGGAATGTTGCAACGTTTCCAAGGGAAAATTTCCTTGTTTACCTGATTTATTAGTGGACTACGCCAAACTTAGGCATTAATATACATTTATTAATGTTTTAAGACTGAAGATGATTTCATTCTTCCCTCATTCGTTGTAAAATCATGATACCAACTCCGGACACAAAACAATGTAGGCTGGAGTTAGTATAATTACCGGTTTTCGTTACGAGATATAAGCTTTGTTTTGAAGCTTTGACCTATCATCTTGACCCATTGGAGTATTAACATGACATTTGAAACATATACTGGGCAACACTAAGCCTAAATTTATTTATTACAGCAAATTTCATACATCTTGAGATGACATTTCTTTGAAGCGCGGGTTCCCCCTTCACTTTTTCTTTTTTGTTTATCGATTAAAATGAAAAAAATAATGCATGATTTCATAGAATACGCTCCTGCGGTGGGGTATAATGTGTGCCGATATAAAATTAATGGGGAAAAGTAATACAGATTTGAAATCTCAGGCAAGCAAGGAGAAATATTTGATATATTATCATCTACATCGGTCAATTAATCCTACGATTGGTTGACTAAAGACTTTCATCCTTCCCAAGATAATACTAGTTCCCTTACTCCCTGGTGAGTTGGGTATCACCATCCTTGCAGATAATTTGCTGCTGATACGCCTAGAAAGAACAATATGGAGCACCATTCAGAAACGAAGAACTATATGGATTTAACACACCCTAAGACACAATTGAGTTGGGAAAAACATTGTTGAAGGCAAAATAGAGGGAACAGACCCCAGAGGAAGACCAAGGAATTAGTTCATGGGCCAAATGAAGAGGAAAGTACATAGGAAGGGCTACCAGGAAGTTAGTATCCTAGCATAAGGTAGGGAAGGGTGGAGGGAGGGCTGTAGTCAACCAATCTTAGGCTTGAGTGACCAATGATGAAGACTTATCATAGTCAAGCAAGAGCCACCTTAAGATTTTCGCTCCGCCCTCCAAACTCGCCAGTCAGCGGTGGGAGGAAAGAGATGGAGGTGGGTGAGCGCGGATCAGACTGGGACCGTTTACGTCACCCCCGGCCTTATAACCTTGACGACTGCAATCCCAAGTGCAAGGAAAGTGAGGAAGGGAAGGGGAGATTGGAGGTTGACGAGTGGGCTAAGGAGGGGAGGGCGGAAGGGGATGGGTGGGGGCGTCTCGAGACGGGCTTGGAGAGGGGAGGGAGGGAATTCTGGTGATCTGTACGTGTGGCTGAGGGAGGGGAAGGTGTCTTTCGGCAGAGATGGTCGTCTATGGGGGAGTGAGAGATCTCCTCTGAAGTTCTGCATTTAAAGGCAGAACCTCAAAGGCATACGTTCATGCTTTCAAAATCGCTCTGAAGAAATCACTTCTTTAAACTGCATATCTCTCTCTACATCAAATATATTAGTTGTGTAGATCCAGTTCTAACTTCTATCTTCGAGTATTTCTAGACGTTCATTCATCCTTTGTTCAATCTTAAGATTGGTTGACTGCAGCCCTCCATCCTTCGTAATCTGATGCTAGTTTCCTTATCTCCTGGTATCTCTGCCTATGTACTTCCCTATTTATTTGTCCACGAACTTATTCCTGGGTCTTCTTCTGGACCATATGAACCTATACTTTTCTACTCTTCAGTAACCTACTTCATTTCTTATTTTGTCCGTCCATTTTATCTTCAGCATCCTTCTCCAGGACTAGGTTTTGAAGGCCTCTAGTCTGTTCTGGTCAGGTTTTCCATTGGTCCATGCTTGATTTGGCTATTCTTCGCTTGATGCCTGTTGTTCTTTTTACGTCCAACTTAATGGTACTTCCGAGATAGGTGAAGGAATTTGTTTCCTCTAATATCTCTCCTCTCAGCGTAAACATTTCATTTAGCTTCTCTCTTCCGCATACTTGGATTTAAAAAATTGTCTTATTTGGTATATTCATTTATAGTCTGTTACAGTCTTATTACAGTTTTTTATTGTCTAATTTAGTCTTAGCAAATACTTAATTGCATTGATTTGGTTTGAAAAATCCTGCTTTCGGTGATGCAATGCTTTGCCTATTGAAACACCTATTGAAGATCAAAATGAAGGCACAAAATATATATACCTACATCTACTTATTACCCTGCAAGCTATCACAAGGGTGTTTGGCAGGGGGTGACGTATCGTCCACTTATGTAGATTATTCCACCAGCCATAGTGGCCGACTGCGGTGCCCATTATATGGGACTGCTACATAACGGCAATAATATGCGAATTACGTTAAGAAATAGGTGTTGTGATTTCCATATTTTATATTTATTCAATTTCCTACATCTTTACGCTTCATATGAGAAGATTAAAAAAAAAATCATGTATGTGCCATCTCGTTCTTATTGACGATTATCTGCTGTAATCTTAGCTATCTGTATTAGAACACCTGCGAAAATCTATACTTTCGAGACTGAAGTACTGTAAAACCTACCTGAAAATCGCGTATTTTCATCTCCGTTAAAAAAGTGTACCAAATAGGTGCTGTATTTCGGTATTCACTGTTTTTGAAGCCAGAACTATGTGCTATTTAAGTGAAAAACGTGCCCGCTATTCGTTATGATGAACAAAATGCTACCTTTCCGCGCCTCGTTCTCCTCCAATTTTGAACTTAAATGAAATGACATTTGGATGGTTGGAGCGTTAGTCCTGGGTCATTGAGTGCACATTTAATATATTTTTAAGTGGAAAAACTTCTTATGCTACATTTCACTGAAGTACAACTGTCTATGCGTTATGTTGAAACTTATCTTAAAGGCCCTAATGGTTACTACTCATGAATTATATTTTAAAATTTTTCATAAATGTAGCATGTTTTGAATTAAGTTTTCAGCGTGGTAATCGAAGTTTAGATGAAACTATATGTTGAAATGGTTTGTTTTAGAATATTTGATTCAGCTGGGCTCATTAATATTTACCAGTGACACAATAAATGTACTAGTTCGAGTTACAGAAAACCTGTAGATGTGTAGCCAAATTATTGCGAGATAAGCGTCGGCGAGTCGTGAGTAAGCGAAGGTGCACCTTATCGTTTACCTTCGGTAATTCTCATTTTGAAGGCGTAGCAATACTTCTCTCGCTTACCTTATTGGTCGCACGTTCATGTGCACGCCAAAGCGCGCAGGCATGGGCAGTACGAATGAACTCGTGCCGCGAGGTAGGGGAGGGTATTGCCAAAATGTCTCCCACCCATGTCCTTAACTTTCCCGCTGATTTCCTTCTCCTTCCCCATCGACCGAGACTCAACATCGCATCCTCAGTTCACTCTGCCCCTCCCCATACTACCTCTTAATAATACTTCACTCCTGTATTTCCTCTGAATTGCATTAAGTTTCAGTTCTCCACTGCACTCCCAAACCCCTGTAATCCTTTAAAAAATACTTCCATTATGCAGAGGCATTTTTGTGGGTGCTTACGTATCACAGTCTTCGAGTAAGTATTTAAAAGTATTCGAACAGCCTGGCCAGGCCAACACTGAAGTCAGAGAAAGTAAGTGTACCGCAAGGTGGCATATTAGGGCCCCTTTTGTTCTTCGCTTATTTTTAACCCGTGACATAGCTATATATGCAATACATTCTTCCTCCCTCGTCTCTTTAGTTTATCCTCTTCCCTTACATGGCCTCCAGCATGCCCTCGCCAGTACCCTACCAGTGGCTACCACCGATTCAGTAGTTTCCTCTTAACCACGTTCAACGGTGTGATATATATTTACTCTATGCTCTCCAGTTCGCAATTGCCAAATACATTCACTGTAGCATAAATTTCCTTTGCCTCCGTTGGAATTCCGCATTTATCTTTAATTTAATTTACATTCATCATCATCATTGGTCGTTCCATCCAATGATTGCTTGCTTGCAGCCCCATCCTTTCCTTTCTAATGCTAGTTATCTTCATTCTTGGCAGGTCTTTCCATGTACTTTTCTCTTTATTTGGTCTAAGAGCGTATTCCAGGATCTTTCCCTAGGGACTTTTCCCTCTACTTTACCGTGTATTATGTACTTCATAAACCCATTGTGTCTCAGGGTATGTCCAATCTATTTGGTTTTTCTTAGTGTATGGTGTTCCATATGGTCTTTTGATCTTCTACTCATCAGAAAAATAGATCATTCGTATTTTGTCCATTTAGTCTTCAGCATCCTCCTCCAGCACCAGATTTCGAATGCTTTTAGTCTGTTCTGGTATGCTTCCGATGCATAGAGTGCCACGTTCCACACGAACGTTTTTATATACCTTATCCTTGTCTGTAGTCCAATCTTCTTTGAACACAGCATACAGAAAACATACATGCACAGCAGTGCGATAATTATTTACCTTTAAATTAACCGGAGCCCGTTTTTAAATCGCACCCTTAATACAGTAAATAATTTTACCTCTCAAAACCTCTTCCATAGCACTTTAATACGGCTGGTGTCCTAACACTCCCTGCCACACTCCCATGCGGTGGTTCGCAGGGTAGTATGTATATGTAGATGAAAGTTATTAAGTTTAGTTTGGTACGCTTATAACCGGAATATCGTATTTCACATAGCGGAACCGCGGTGTGGAAACGTTTTCAGTCAAGGAAGGCGGGAGAGCCACTCATCACACCGGCTTCGACTCCCTTGCACATAGCTTTCCTGGTTACCGAGCGGTGGATGACCGATAGTTAAGTGTCTTGTCTCGCCGGTCAAGTGAGCCAGCCGGGTTCTTGCAAGGCCAATACCCGCCCCTCCTACCCCCTCCCCCAATACCTTCTTCCTTCCAGCCCTTCAAACCCTCCCCTCCGTACATGAGGAACCACTATTTTTGGGTGTCCCGAATACTGCCGAGGCCATCTCAAAGAGAGTGTACCTACCTTCGCATCAGAGGTGACTCTCGCTGCAATACGCGATTGTTCGAGGGAGACCATGGCGCGAAATAATGTGGACCGGAGACAGATTTTTGGTCCTTTGAGGTAGATGGAGAGGGAAATACGTCTTCAAACTGAAGCCTAACAACCGACCGATAACAAACATTGTTTAACTCTTCTCTCCCCTTTACTTTCTTTGCATTTCACGACAGAATGGACGAATAAATGGATGGAAAGTATAAATATCAACCATCTGTTTCAATATTAAGGCATTAATTCTAAAAATAATTTGTTTAGTCGCTTAGTACTATGGATTCTATTCGCTTTTACAATAGTTTTTATCGGGAATGACCAAGTAATATTTTCACACTAGTCGGTAGTACTAATTTTACTTATATTAAATGTTAAAATCATAGTAGGTTATCGGTCATGCCTAAAAGAAAGGTTCCTGCTTAAGAGCTAGTGCAAATTGCATTAAAGATACTCCGGCGGTTCTAGTAGAGAAGAGTTTTAACTTATGTGCAGTCTTGAAGGAATTTGCTCCGATTTCTGCGTGAATTAAACGAATGCTGAATACCCCATTTATACTGCTACCGTTGAAAGAATATTGCTTTCATTGATGGTAGTCCTTAGAAATTATTATTGAGGAATCAAGATTTAGGTACAGAATATGCAGATTATTCGAGAAATACATTTAAGCAAAGGCCTCGGGGACCAAAAAATGGGTCCCAATTTCACTCCTATGATTTAAAAGTTCGAATCAGAGGAGACATATCTCTTTTCCTCATTTAATTACTTCATGTGAGGAAAAATGTTCCTCTTCGCTGTAGTAAGGCCACACCTGGAATACGTCGCGAGCATTCGGGACCCTGTTCAGAAAGATTTTTTTGAGGAAAAATAGAGAGAAAAGTTCCCAGAGGAAGGAATGAGATCATAGACCAAATAAAGAGGAGAATACGTAGGAAGAGATGCCAGGAGGTAAGGGAACTAGCATTAGAAAGGGAAGGGTAAGAGGGCTGCAGTCAACAAATCATAGGATTTAACAACCAATGAATGAATGAGCTGAAAGATTTAGTCGGGAAAATGAGCGAAACACAAAGGAAAGCTGAGCGCTTTGTTGGAATATCGCTACGAGGGACCATATGTGGTATTTCTTTGATTTTAGAGGGATAAGGTTGGGAGCCTCTTTAGCCTCAGAAGGTGCACGCTAGCCTTTAATTGCTTGAAGTAGGACAATTTCCTTTCTGTGTGATATGGAGGATATCATTTTTGTCGCCGCATTACACCTCTAGGTCTGATCGAAGAGATAAATTAAGATTCATTACTGAACAGATAGGTACGTAAATTAGTTCTCACCAAGTACAAAAACTGGGACCATAGCAAAAACAGTAGACTATTAAAATTAACGTAAACTACATAGAACATTCCACCTATCGATGACCACCTTTACACGCCTGGTGTCCTTAATGCCCCTACCACACGCCAGTAAGGCGGCTCATAGGGTAGTGTACAGACATAGAAGAGCTAGGCATTATTTTAATATATGCATTGGTTAATTTTGATGATATTGGTACTTGGGTCGGGACACATTTTTACGGAGTCACCTGCTTTTATCTTTTTCAAATGTGTTAGGGACTAGGTGGCTGGACTAAAATTTGGTGGTGGGGGCACACGAAGAGAAAGGTGTTCGTCACGTGACTTTCCAAGAGCCAGTCGAAGTACAGTAGCTGTGGAGTAGAGCCTCGAAAATCTCTTGCTCTCAGACCCGCGTCGCGTGAACTTGATTCTGCTTGCTGTGTTGCCAAACCTCATCACCACTGGGCCTCTTTCATTGTGGATCACGCGGGATTCCCGGCTGAGGGATAATAATCACGACAACTCCGAGCTAGAACCCCCCCCCCTCTCGGTGGCAGTTTCCCGCCCCCCGGCAACGCATTATTTTCTAAAAATAAACTTAAGCGAAGCTTATTATTTAGTGAAAAAAGTGAGGTACACACAGACGCAAGGCAAGTGGTTATCATTGCCCTTTGATTTGCCTCTGTCAATTCCGTGGTCTTTTTGTAATATTTATTGATTGTTGAGATAGTAAAGTTGTGAAGAATAAAATAACTTTTGGGAGGGAAGGCAGAGGAACATAGATTAATACGCAGCCGAAAAATCTAATCATAGATTGCTTTAAAAAAGGATTAATGGCACTCGACTCAATCTATGTTCTCCTGCATTTCCTCCCAAATGTTACCTGACGATGCAGTAAAGCTGTAAAACACGTCGTACAAATTTAATAATTGTAAAATGGACCAAATAAAAATGACTCCACTTGAGGTTTATTAGCACGACCCGGGTTTCGACACGTCGTGTCATCTTCAGGTGCCAATACAAAATCTGTCACAATATATATACAAGTTCATGTTAGGGGAGGGAAGGACTTTGGGAGAGGTGAGAGTAGGGTGAGGGTAAGGGAGGCGGGCGTGGGGGAGGTGAAATGCTTGGAGGTGGAAAAGGGTTAGTTGGTGAGGGGGGGAAGGAGTCCTGGTTTGTGTTTTGGGAAAACTGCTAGGATCTTCACAACGGGAGGCATGGCTTGGGTATAGAGTGAGTGAGGTGAGGTGATAGGGTGATCAGTATCGTTCACATTCACACAATACATGAAGTTCGTTAGTTTACTGGCCCTTGTGTCATCCGGGTTTTCAGGGGGATGGAGAATATGGGAGAGTGGGAGGGGAGCACTTTCTCGTTGGTTAATGGGAAATTATTTTACAAAGTCATTTTTATTTGGTCCATTATGGATAACTTCCACAAAGTAAATCCTGCAACTATTTCCTTTGTGAATTGTAGAATATTACTGAGCATTTTATGCGAGGTGGATACTAATGTTGCTACAGAGGTGGGAAAGAAAAATTCTTCGGAAGATCTATGGACCAGTCAATGAAGAAGGACAATGGAGGATTAGAAGGAATGAGGAATTACAGCTGCTGTATGGGGAAGGTGGAATATTTACTGAGATGAAGAAATCAAGAATTAGATGGGCAGAGCATGTGCAAAGAATGCGTGGGGAAAGAGTGGTGAAAAAAGCTTTAGAAAGAAAATCAGAGAGAATAAAAATTGAAGAAAGACCAGGAAAAGATGGGTGGAGGATGTAGAAGAGGATTTGAGGAAGCTGGGGGTCAGGAGGTTGAGAAAAGTAGCGGAGGACAAAGAAGAATGGAAGGAAGTTGTGAAGAAGGCCAGGGCCCTACATGGGCTGTAGCGCCGAAGAAAATGATAATGGATTCTCTGGAACTAAGATGGAACTCTGGATGGAACTTTGTGAGTACTTAACAATTTTCATGTAAAATGCATAGTCCTGAAACTGAATGTGTACTGATATTTTTTTGATAAAATGTAAACTACATCATCAATTATACACTCCAGGTTTACTATTGACTAAAGTCACCAAATCAAAGGCCATTTTCCTTTATTTACAAGAATTTAATTTATAAAGTACATAGATTTAAGTATGACAAAACATTATTCCTCTTTCTACAAAATTAGGAAGGAAATAAGAGGGCCTAGAATACAGTGCATGATATATTAGGACACTTAAGTCCATGAGTTTGAGAAGTTGACAAAAGGATAAATCTTTTGCCTCCGGGAGATCAAAGCTGGGAGGTCGCACTAGAATTGTGAATTGAGTTGGAGAAGCAAAGTATAGGGGGGGGGGGGTCAATAATGCTCAGTATTATAATATACCATATTAATTAAAAGTTACTTCACTAGTAATAAGATCCAATGAAATTCTTGCATCATAAAGAAGCTGATGTATGAGAATACTAATGTATGAGAGAATACTAATGTATGAGAGAATACTAATGTATGAGTCTGCAACGAAGTGATGCCTAATGTCGTGAAGTCTACACAATTTTCATTACAACCAGTTGGGTGCAGGGGAGCGGTTTGGAGGGGGGTAGGCAGGGCTAAAAAGACAGGAAGAGGCAGGGAATGGGGGAGGGAAAGGGGTGGCCGGCAGGGGCGGTGGTTGGGAGGGTTGGGCGGAAAATGTGGGTGGTGATGGTGGAAGTGAAACGAGACGAGGGGTAGGGAGAGGGAGAGAGTAGGAGAAAGGTCTAGAAGGTGGAGGGGGTGGTAGCTGTGGCCTGGAAGGGGGTAGGTCATTCGCTGGGATGGTGCGAGGGGGTGGGAGGGCGCGGGGAAAGTCGGGAGGGGGTTGAAGAAGAAGAAGCCGACTTTCCTCCGTGGTTGTCTGGTGAAGGGTTGAAAGGTGGATGATGATGATGCGTGAGCGTGTGATGCGCGGCTGAAGAGAGGGGATGAAAGGGAGGCATGCAGCAGAGAGAGAGAGAGCAAGTTGAAGGACGTCGAGAGGTCGAATAGGAAGAACTTGTGGTGTGGCGCAAAACGATGGCATGTTTCCATAAGCTGGAAAGGGAAAGAAAGACAGTCAGGCGGGCAAGGCGGTAAGAAACGGAATATTCGGATCTGCGGAGGTTTTTCGGACAAGGGAAGGTCGGAAGGTTTTATTTATTTTTTTCTCAATTTATTTTTTTTAACGGACCATTTCATCCCCAGTGCACGTGCCAGCGATGTGCATCCCACGAATGGCCATAAAAAAATAAGGACCCTTTCCTTAGCGGAAATATATGTGAACACCATATGCATTGGATGAGGGGAGACATAGGTGTGGATTCGGCTGGAGTACACATCAGGGGGCGTCACATAGCAGGGAAGAATCGCGAATAGGAGGCCAAAATATTAAAATTTCATTTAATCGGTTTATAAATTCGAACACAGAGACTTTTGATGCCTCAGAATACGAATCCGACGGTAAAACTTAAATTTTAAAAAATGGATGAAACGACGTCTCTTTTACGTTAGCTTCTCATAAGTTTGTTTTGCAAGGACATAGGTAACCGTAAGGGTATATAATTGAGCTCAGTGTTGTATAGAGAGTTCCATATGTGGCTTTCTGAGAAGCTTTACCCAGTCTTATCAGGTTTCCAGCTGAATCAGGAAGGCCATTGCTGCCAATGTTTCGATAGCTTTCTCTGCACAGCAGTGGCCTTCCTTACCCGGCTGAAGACCCAAGGAGATTAAATCACATTAGCCCTAATGACGTTGGCAGAGAAAGCCATCAGAACGCTCTTAGCAATGACCCTCCTGACTCGGCTCAAAGCCCAAGATGACTTAGTCACATTAGCCCTGATGACGGCAACAAAGAAAGCCATCGAAATGTTGGCAGCAATGGCCATCCTGACCCGGCTGCCAGTGTGACACTTGTAACCTGTATGAAGTTTAACGTATCCGGCGTTATCTGATGGATATTGAGTAAATATGTAACAAAAAACAAAGTTAAATTAAATTTATTAAATTTTTTAAAACATGGTTGATAATTTCAAGGGTTGCGTCAAAACCTAGGGCGGTGTGTTGAAGTGAAATTCTGAAAAAATGGAACGCGGTATATTATTTTTGGAGCATGCGATCTATACTCAATATGCACAAGAATTCGCGGGATACGTTAAACTTAATACAGGTTCAAAGGGCCACCTACACCGCAAGCGTTAAGAGATCATATTATAGATTACATTGAGACTAAAAAATTATTGAGTTCTATAGTTGGTGGCTAATTGTTTGCTTTTCTCTCCAAATCTTACGTCTTAGTTTGCTAAGAGCAGGTAATTGTGTGGAAATTTTACTTATTGTATCTGTTGTTTTGAGATCATTTTTACTTTAAACCAGATATATCTGTAGTCATCATCATTGATCGTTCAATCATAAGATTGGTTGACTCTAGCCCTCTATCCTTCCCTATCATATGCTAGGTCCCTTTCTTCCTAGTAGCTCTTTCTATGTACTTTCCTCTTTAATTGGTCCATGAACTTATTCCCGGGTCTTTCTCCGGGGACTTTTCCCTCTATTTTATCTTCAATTACGTTCTTCACAAACTCATTATGTCTTAGAGTGTGTCAATCCATCTTGTTCCTCTTTTCTGTATGGTGTTCCATAGGGTCCTTTCCTCTTCTACTCTTCTGTACATTTCATCATTTCTTATTATGTCCATCCATCTGATCTTCAGCATCCTCCTCCAGCACCAGGTTTCGAAGGAATCTATTCTTTTCTGGCCATCTTTTCCAATAGTCCATGCTTCCGATCAATAGAGTGCTTCCTGGTATATAGTCCTTTCTTCTTGGAGCACAACAGGTGTTTTTTTCCATGAACTCCTTACTTCTGTATTACATTCCCCCAACTTCATGCTCATTACATTTGTTGAGGATCCTGGAAATAGCCACTGTACTACCTGCACGAAGTCCTCCCTTAACAGAAAGCCCATTAGTGTGCACGCGTACGACGGTTCCAGCAAGTTCAACTATAGTTCATCGCACTCTCGAAGAACGTCAACGGCAACAAACGATGTATTTTCCCATATTAACCACAGAGCACATATTGGCACGTGGCGAGGCAATTTTTTTCGACACACGCAGGAACGCCCATTTCCAACACACCAAAGGTTCACAAAAGGCCTGCAACAAGCGAATGGAGAAATGAGTAGGCGCGATAGACGAGCAAGTGAGTGTCTGGGCAGCTGAGTGAGCGATGGTGTTCTTCTGATGGTTTAAATTTTCAAGGTGGGAGGGAAAGGAGGAGGAAAGTCATCTGGGCCGGAGAGAGATTGAATCCAGGGTGGTGAAGAGGCATTGGTCACTGTGTCCATATGAAGTGGCCGAAAGTGACATCTGCACAATTTTTGACAGTTTTTGTAAAATCCTCAATTTTAAAGCCAATTCCATTCCATCCAGGTTATGCGTATGATGGTAGAAGCTATGCTGTTATGCACAGATATGTTTCAACACTTGGATTGGATATTTGGGGAGGCGACCGACGGCTTATGTCATTTGCGCAGGGGATAGGTAAGGGAGGAAGGGTGGATAGAAACCATGCGTCGGCATTAGCCTGCTCATAACGAAAGGTCCCAAGGGGACCACGGCTTAGCGTCTCATCCGACAGACGGAATACTCTACTTGAAGTGCCCTCCACAAGATACTCAAGTAGGGATCGGGTTTCCTCTGAAAAACATCCGCCTCTACAGGGATTTGAACCCTGGCCGCCCGTGTGGTTGGCGAGTACTCTAGCCACCACACCAACCCTTCCCATGTGACAATACTATCCATGACTGTTATCACTTATGTTGTCTATGTTGTCTAATGTTATTAATGTTGTCATGATATCAATAGATAATAAGGAATTAATCATTTGGTTCCCTTGCTTTAATATGTTTCTCTTTGACGCCTCCTGTTCCACTCCATTCTTCCCCTCCACCTCTTCACATCTACTTCCCATTCTTGCCGCGCCGGCCTGGACAAGGTACTTTTGCTTATGCTATTCTTGTAGCATTGCACTGTAGCCATAAGTATGTGCAATGGGGGAGTTTCGGCATCGGGTGACTGACAGAACTTATTTAAGACATGGCTTCAATTTTCCCCCTTAATTACTCACATTAAAGTGTTTATGGAACCCTTTCGTGGAAAGTGCCATCCTGCACTGTAAGTCTCACGGGTAACTGATCGATTGAGGTAGTTTCAGCGAAAAATCGTTTCACCTAGAAATCAATGAATGTGGTCTCATTTTGATGAAAAACCTATTACCCTACCAAAGATTCAAAATATCAGCCCATTTACTTCTCTAATTTCTAAGGTTTTTAGTCGTAAATGTCGACTAAATATTTTTGTTTTAAATGTACCTAAAAACCGTCAAATTTGAATTTGCGAGTGATAGTTTCAGGCGTAACTTTGTGGAATAACTTCATGGTTATCGATTATTTAAAACACTTCGAAAATTCCCACATGAGAATTTTTCACCTGAAAAAAAGAACGAATCACCTGATAATGTCGTACAGCGACCAAACCTAGTTCGTAAAATAAAATTCTCATGTTGAATTTGAGATGAATTTGACGCAAGAATATTTGAAATAGGCGTTCAAAGAAATGTTATTCATTGGGTAATATTATTTCGTGCAAGATGCAACGCGGTGTTTTTTTTCGGTTGAGTGCGTCGTAATTTATATGCGATTTTATCGACTCCTCTCTCCCTTCATCTTTTACTTTCCACCCACTTTTAATCCAACCTCTGTTGCTCTCTCTTTTTACAGTTTGCAGAAGGTGTTTTTAATTTTAAAACATTACACACGGGGAAAACATTTTAGCCGTAATAATCGCCTAAAAAGTTGTTTGTTTCAAATGTATGTACCAAAAACGCTGCAAATTTTAATTGAGATGAATTTGATGGAAGAATATTTGAAATATACAAATAAATGTTTTTCATTTGAAAATATTATTTCAATCAATGTGCAATTCTACGTTTTTTTCGGTGCAGTGTATCGGAATTTATATATGCTTTTATCGTCTCTTCTTTCCCATTCTCTTTTTCTTTCCACCCACTCTTCATCCTACCTCTCATTTATTCCTCTTTAGAAGTTTGCAGAAAGTTTTTTAAATTTTTTAAATTTAACTTAGCCAATGTTTTTTTCGTAATTTTCGCCTCAATATTTTTCTTTTCAATGTGCCAAAAATGCTTCAGATGTGAGTTTGAGATAAATTTAGTGCCAGAATATTTGTAATACATAAAGAAATGTTTTTCATTGGAAAATATTAAGTCGTGTAAGGTGCAATCCGGTGTTAGTTGGTGCAGTGTGTCGGAATTTATACATGCTTTTATCATCTCCTCTTCTCCTTTTTTCTTTCCGCCCACTCTTCATCCCACCTCTGTTGCATTGTTCTTAATCAGTTTGCAGAAAGTATTTTAGATTTTTAAAGAAATTTAACTCAGCAAAATTTTTTAGCCGTAATTGTCGCCAAAAAATTTGTTGTTATTTATATTTACCAAAAACGCTTCCAATTTGGATTGGAGATCAATTAAAATTATCGGTTTTGATTGGAAATTTTTAGCCATAATTATCACCTAAACATTTTTTCTAATGTACCACAAATGCTTCAAATGTGAGTTAGAGATGAATTTGACCCAAGAATATTTGAAATATACAACGAAATGATTTTTATTGGATAATTTTTATTTTGTGCAATATGCAATTCCGTGTTTTTTTCGGTGCAGTGTGTCGGAATTTATATACTCTTTTATCGTCTCCTCTTCTCCTTTTTTCTTTACACCCACTCTTCGTCCCACCCCTGTTGCATTCTCCTTTAGCAGTCTGCAGAAAGTATATTTTCCTCTCTCTCTCTTACGACACACCTGGAGCTCCTAACCGCCCACCCACCCCCGCCCTCCGCCCCTCTTCCCGACACCCACTCCTCATACAAACATACGCTCGCCCCATTCCGCGTCTCGCCGACTCCAAATGCCCCCATGCCCAATCCCGTCGCACCCTGAGGGGGAGGCACGAAGGAGGGATCACTCCCAACGTTTATTCTTCCACCCCCTCACTCTTCACCCCCTGTTCTTCCTCTCCTTCCTCCCTCTCTCTATCCTCATCCCCCGCCTACCGACACCACCTTCCCTCCCCCACTCAAAATTCTTCTATCGGTGACGTGCCGGGGAGCGGGTGGGTTCTCTTAGGAAGAGCAGCACAGGACACGCACCCGGCCGCGCGCATGCATCTGCGCAATAGAACTAATCTTCCTCTCGTTTTTTGAGAGGACGCATATTACCTTTTGATAAGAAATAGTTGAATTTGATTTGAAAATTTTTAATATTAAAAAATAGGATATTCTCTCGAGGAAAGGTGGTACAAGTAATAAGACAGCGGTTCTTGACTAACGTTTCGGAACGTAATTCATTCCATCATCAGGGCTACAAAAAAGCATGTACACTGAAGGTCAACCACAACACATGTCAGAACAACCCAATATATAATTTTTTTAAATTAAAAAAAATGGTATATCGAATAAAACAATACTGAACATTACCAAAGAATCATATTAAGAACCCGAATTCACATCACACTGCCACTACAATTCTGTCATCATCTTCCCGACCATCCATGACTACCTGGTATAACAAACACCATCAAGCACCACCTACCTGCCTCTATCCATCGAACTGATGTCTATGTCTACCTCCCATGCAAAATATATGTCCCCACAAACATCCACATGCCCCTGCTTGAAGACGACTGAACGTCACAAAGTACACAAAACCAAAAAAGAGCCACGATAAAAGTCTTTCAACAAAATTGCAAACACAACATAGTACACAATACAAAGTTACATTTAAAGAAGATTATATCAACATTGCTGTCTTATTACTTGTATGACCTTTCTTCGAGAGAATATCCTATATCAATGGAGGTCGATATGGTGAAAAATGAGATTGAAAAATAGTCCCGCGAGTGCTTTTTATGCTAAATTGGTCGTAAGAAAAATTGCGTCTGACCTAAATTGGCGGAAAAATTTGATTTGAGAATGAATTTTTGTCGAATTCATCGCGTAAATATGTTAATAGAATACTAAAAAAATATTTCAAGTTTGAAAGGGAGGAATAATTTTCCTTCAGAATAATTTCTCGCGAAACTCGTTAGATGAAATATTTTCTAAACCAGTGTTCCTAAAGGACAGTGCTTCATCCCAGGAATGGATGAAAAATATTACTGATCAAATCCTTCAGATGGCGATGCTCCCAATGGAGACGTTTTGATGTTAGGAATCTCTCTTTCCAGGATAACTGTCGCTAAAGCCACAGTCGCTTGTAAGTAGTTGCCTAATCTGCGGCGCGTAGGTACAGGCAACGCTGACCACAAGTATGCTAGGTAAGACTAGGAAAACTATTTGCAGCGGCATTCGGGCATATCATCGCCCAAAACCTCTTGGGTAGCTGATCGAAATGAACCAATTACATATGCTAGCTTAAAACCCTGACGGCTGTCACTTAGGATTCTGATAGAATGAGGATTGACACAGCTACCTATGTTTACAATTTTTTAAGAAAATTATTAGTTTTTATAAAATTATACTCTATTTATTGCCAGTGAAATAAACTCGGCTCGGCTTTGTCAGAAGTTTCATGTTGATTTGTAAAAATTACTTTTACACTCCACTGGTCAGTTCACGGATTAATTTATTGCTCAGTCCAGATTCTCGTGCCTGGCATCATTTTCATCCGGATTCCGCAAAAATTGATCTGTGAACTGACTAGTGGAGTGTTATTTATTTTTACTTATTGATTAATGTATATTGAATTTTTTCCGATGGTTTATTGTCTAATTTTAGATTCAGGTCTCCTTTAGTAAAGGTTCATTACTTATATTCTGAAAATTTGAAGTTTATGACTTAATTCTTTCACATAATATCTGGGGTCGGAAATCAAGACAAATTTGACCGGTCGAGCGTCGTCTTAAAGTGATTGGTGCGCGAATCATGTGTCGTTGAGTGAACATTTTCATAACTTTTCATAGAAGTAATAATTTAATTCTTGGATCACGCTTAAAGTAGGTACATCAGTTAATATGCTGGAAATTACTATGTACGGTGCAATAGAAATTAATCAGGAATTCTATATTCTGATTTTAGTCTCAATTCAAGTTTTGTTGTGAATTATCTTAATGGCGCGGCATTTGAAATTAAAGAATTCAAAAGAGATATGATACTTTTTCACAATTTTTATTTCAAGTCGTCCGGTTTCGTCGCATAGGCGACATCATCAGGCACGTAAGTTTAGTATGCTGCAGAAATTATAATAAATAATTCTAATAATATTCGTTTCTTCAATGCTGTGCCGCACATGTTCTGTATGTGTGTTCCCCATGATGTTTCTGAAGTTATGGTGATTCCAAGATATTTTACAGTATATTAAGATTTTACGTATATCCCACCCACTGTGTAGATGTGGCATTTGCCGTGTGTGTAGTTATGGCTACAAGTTCAAAAGTCTCTTTGCCAAACTTGTCTTTCACTGTTTGCCAGACTCGTCTTCTCATTTTTACCCGACGTGCACGTCAATAGCCTCTTGCTGTTGAGGGGCACCTGCTTCGAAAACTCATGTACTTCTAATGTCTTTGCTACTATGCCATTTTCTTCTAGCTTATTCCCCTTTTAATTAAATTGCTCTATCTGTTCCTCTTTGTGGCCTCTACCTTTTGTGACCTCCCCTCCTTTACCTACCCTAGCAATTCTCTGTGATTTACTATTTTCATGATCTTCGTTCCGTATTTAGTTACTATTATCTGAATCCTCTTCTTTCTTAGTTTTTGGCCATCTTTGAAGACTATAAAATAGCATTTTCATGAAATCTGTTCTTTCTCCTTCGCATCCTTCCAGTGTATTTCCATTTTTTTTCTCTTAAATGCCCTTTTATTTTTTTGTCCACATCACATTCTTTAGTTATTCTCCTGGAGAAACTGAAACTGGCAGCTTTTCCCAAAATCATTTTCTTTTCCTGTTTCTTCCGCTGTTGAGTTATTTTTTTACCCGTCATGAGTTGTATGATCTATGTGATTGGCGATATTAGGTTTTGGTCGAATAAGTTGATACATTAATAATAAATACTTAGAATATGCTCCCCATTATGGCTAGAGAAGCCTATCCATAAAGCAACCTTGAAGGAAAGGAACAGAGGAGGTTAAAAGTGAATAGTCAGGATACACTTAAAGCTGGCCCGAGGATTCACGAACAAGATCTTAGACGCGATATAATACGTGACGAATATGACTGGGTTAGTCGTCCAAACGCTATTTAGCCGCTTTTCTGGCCCGGTTAGAAACTCGAGAAAACTTCTTCGGCACTGTTCGCTCCAGTTACCTATTATTCTGTTACCCTTAATTTTTCCTTAACTAATTATTATGATAACTAATCATCACTTATGCAAACTGGGATATTCCAGTGACCAAAAAGAGACGTTCTGCGGCTGAAGTCATTCGTATGACGCAAGCAGGAGACGTTAGGAGAATTAGCATGGGCAAAATGAATGAAGACTCCTATATTTAAAAAGAAATTAAGATGTCAACTTTTACTAAAACCACACGATTTATTAAACAGCGACCCAGGTTTCGATGTGCATTCACATCATCTTCAGGTAAATGGAGGCCGATGTGCAGGCCTTATATAGTAAACATTACCAGGTGGGGAAAGGGGGGGGAAAGAACAATGCAGGAAGAGGGTGGTCACGGGAGGGTAGGGAGGGGGGGCTAGGAGGACGAAGTGGAGGGGATTAAAGCTTTGAGGATGGGGGAATAGGCAGGGAGCATACATTCATTAACAAGAAATTTATCACAGTAAGCTTGGTTTTTAAAAATTTCTAGTTGTTCTAAAACATTATTTTGATTTTTTGCTACGACAGAATGCAGTCATGTAAATATTTTAATCGTTTAGCTCTGATAAAATATATTAGATCAATTACAGTTAGTAAATTTGTAGTTTAAAACTTGTTTATAGTGGAGATAACTATTCGAAAAATTTGTTTGCAAATGAAGATCGAAGCTCGTAATATCTTCAACATTAAAGTTTTCTCCATCAAACCTCTACCCGCTTCTGACGTGAAGAAGTATCGGTGAGATATATAGAGAATTTTATTCCCTCAAATGCTTCCCCGCTTTGCTTTCCTTCCAAGTACCACACTAGTATCAAGTGGGGATCGGGTTGGTGTGATGGCTAGAGTTGTGGCTAACCATACGGAAGGCCAGGATTCAAATCCCTGTAGAGGAGGAAAGTTTTTCAGAGGACACCCGATCCCTACTTGAGTGCCTTGTGGAGGGCACTTCAAGAACAGTACTCCGTCCGTCGGATGAGACGTTTAACCGTGGCCCCCTTGGCGCCTTTCGTTAAGAGTAGGCTAATGCCTACGCCTGGTTTCTATCCAATCTTCCCCCCTTACCTGTCCCCTATGGAGCATATAACATAAGCTTTCGGTCGCTTCCCCAAATATCCAATCCTAGTATCAGGTGCCAGGAGTAGGGGTTTGAATTAAATATCAACAAGTGCACCGCAGTTCACTGCCTGCAAAAGTCATCACCCAAATTCCATACTTACACTGTGGGTGGAGTAAACATAAAATACTCAAATACTGTAAAATACTTTGAATTACCTTAACTTCTGATATATCGTGGGGATTACACATTGAAAAAATATGCGGCACAGCATTAACGAAACTAGGTTTTATTAAACGTATAATAGGAAGAGAGATGCTACTTCGCTCTGGTTAGGCCACATCTCGAATACGTCGCGAGCATTTGGGACCCTGGTGAGATAGATTTACCAAAAAAATTAATAAAATTCAAAGGAAAGCAGCGCGCATCGTAAAAGAACTGCTACGAGCGTACATACAGTCACAACTTTTAGAGGGATTAAGTTGGGAGCTCTTTGAGACTCGGAGGCTACACGCTAGGCTTAGGTTGCTTGAGAGATTCAGAACTGATATTTTACAGAGCGACATTGAGAATATTATCATGACTCCTCACTACATCTCTAGGTCTGAAAGATGCAATAAAATAAGAGAGATACACTGCCGAACTGATAGGTACAAAAACTCGTTCTCTCCGCGAACAATAAGCGACCACAATGAAAACTGAGCTCCACTAAATACACTCATATAATACTCGTCACCATTTCACCTCCCAAGAACTTACATCTTAACACGGTAGATGTCCTAACACCCCATGACACTTGCCCGTGCGGCGGCTCGCAGGGTATTATGTAGATGTAGTATCACTCCGTACTTATCTGGATCCGGATGCAATTAAAACGACGTCACAACGTATGTCCGAAACGATGAGCGACGACCTACCTTATATTTTATTAGCACCATTAAAATTTTTTTTTAATCAACATTGTTTGTTCAATCCTATGATTGGTTGCCTACGGCCCTCCACCCTCCCTTATGTAAAGCTAGTTCCATTACCTCCTGGTATCTCTTCCTATGTACTTTCCTTTTTCTTTGGTCCATGAACTTATTCCTGGGTCTCCCTCTGGGGACATTTACCTCTATTTTTCCTTCAATTATGTTCCTCACGAACCCATTGTGTCTGAGGGTGCGTTCGCTGCATCTTTTTATTTTTTTGCAATACTCTGTCAAGTTTTCCATGATCTCTAATCCCACTTGAGATCTTCGTTGCAGCTTGATTGTTAACTTTATCTGGTTCGTAAAATAACTCCATTCGGGTTTTGGTGGGTACAGTTATTCCCTTCGGTAAATGTATGAGAAATGAGTGAACTAGGACCTAATTGTTTATTTCGAAAAATTTTTGCCAAAACCACATATCCTCCTTAGTCCCGAGACATATCCAGTATTATTTTTGGAAAATTCTTCATACTTACGTTTTGCGTTGTAAGCCATGTTTGCAGAGTTAATATCTCTGCCACTCAAGCATCTTAATGATGCTGCCACTTATCATCAAGTTGCATTGCCAGTATTTTGCGTTGCTGAGCGGGAAAAAAACTCAAACGTCTGTGTATTGTATACAATACGCCAGGACCCAGCAGGGTATGGAAGGGATCCGTCGACCTACGGGCTCATGCGACCCTGCCATTTAAAATGCTACGCGTCCAGCAGAATATTAAGATAGGAAAGTATTTTTACCAATCACACAAATTAAATAAAATTTCCTATCTTTTTGGCCTTTAAGTTTTTCTCATCTTTCAAAACAAGAAAGTTATAAAAAAATATTGTTTTAAGAACGAAAATGCCAACATTTTCGGCTCCCAACCTGATAATTGTATACAATATGCGTAAATTTCGGCTGAAAAGAAAAATATGTACAAATCTTTGGTACAACGCATGGTCGATCAGTTTTTCTGCGTTAGTTTTGATAGATGCCACTGATTTTTGCGCTTTCAAGGTAAATACGAGATGCTTCTGATAAAATGTTTGCGTTGCAATGCCTTCGTAACCAAGAGGTTGTAACCTCATGTCGATAGGGCAGAAAAATACTTAAAATACCTCCATTACATTCTCCAGAAATTAGTAGCACTCTCTTCCTCAAACACTCGGTATATATACGGTATTTTCATTTTTTTCAAATTTTAAATGCAGTGATGTTCGCTAATCACTACATTTTTTCCGTAATTTCTTGCAACAGGCTCGTGTCTTTTAAATTAATGTTGTGAGATGGAAGTGAAAGGCATGGATCAGGGAGAAACGCCTCTCGCTCCAAACCTGAGCTGCATATGCGAGTGTTATTTTCGTACGTGGGGCACAAATGCGTCGTCGATGTGCAATTCAGGTCTCTTTTTTTCTGTGTGAGAGAAAGTTTTAGTTGGCAAATTCGTTTTTTTCCCCAAGCGCAACGAAATTTGCAAAGATGGAGTTTTTACAGTTTAGAATGTGCTATTTCATTTCAAATCTTCATCCGGTTGAAAGTATGACACACGAAGTACAAACTTTAGGACAATTGAAAAAAATGTGCTCAATGTCGCACTCGTATGGGGGTTGTATCTCATTCAACTCATGACTGAAGCCTTTGCTATCATCTCTATTCGAGGTGTCTTTGTGTTTTTTCTTGCTTTAATTACCCAGGTATCCCAGTAGATCGACTTAAAGTATTTTTCTTATTCAAGGATTTTTGGGTTTTCGACGTCAGTATCTTAGAGGGATAATAGACAGATTAGTTAGTCCTTGTATCAGTGCTTTCCCCAAAAAAGAACAATAGATTCGAAGGTTTCCACGGGGTTTGATTCGAAGTGGGTCAGCATTCGGGCGGTCCTCCACGTGATGTCTATGATTGACAACTGTTTCTCCAGCATGTATTTCGATGCGGAAACAGGAGAATTGTACTAGCCCTGACTAGGTCAAATGGGAAGAAACGTTTGTTTTTTAAAGTCCTGTCGAGGCTTATCCCAAAAGAAGAAGGTAACAGGAACTGTAAGGCTTGCGACAACCGCGTGCCAAACCATGCAAAGGCATACTCATCATCGTTGGTCGTTCATTCCTTGGTTGTCTGCAGTCCTCCATGCTTCCCTATCTAATGCTAGTTCCTTTCGCGATCTCACGTTCCATGTCCCTGTCCTGCATTTGTCCCTTCTGGTCGATATAATCCTACCAGTAGCCCCCGCCTGGAGACCCATTTTTCCTCTGGAATGTTTTACCTTGAGAAATGCCATCATGTCATGTATAGCTCGAATGCAAGGCTGAATCTGCTAGGGAGGTTAATGTGGTGGTTTCCCTTGGTCTTCAGCATTGCAGAACACTGCCCGATTCCATGAGCTTAACTCGCCCGAAGCTGTGGCTTTTGATACCGGCCCGATCTTCTTTATATGCGCCATCAATGCCTTCTGCTGAGACTTCTCCCTCCAGGTAGTCGTTTAATAAAATAATAATGATGGGGAGACATTTTAGATATTTACATAAAATGTTTAAATGTAATAAAATGATAAGTTTATAAATCCGTTGCAGGTATGACCCAGACTTGTACTGAATTTAGTACATGATATGTTCTAAGGGCAGTTATTGTGAAACTTTTACAGACCACAGACAGATTCACCATCCTGTGGTCGCGGTGGTATATGTTTATGATTCTGTGGCCTATAAAGGTTTCGCAAGTTAATAAATATTGTGATGGAGTACCACAAAGTTAGCGAAGATCGTGTCTTATTTGTGCGAAAGGGGCTGGCTTGATTTGGAATGGGCTACATCGGGCTGTTTCATGCAATTCTGTACGGGGAGAAAAATCTCCTCCGTAGCCCGCGAGTCTATAGGGGCTCCAACCGTAATCCCTCTAAAAGTTGTGAAACACTATTTGTACGCTGGTAGCAGTGTCTAACGAAGCGCGCAGCTTTTATTTGTATTTTATTAATATTTTTGATGAAATCTTAATGGCCAGGTTCCCAAATGCTCGCGGTGTATTCGAGGTGTGGCCCAACCAGAGCGAAGTAGCATCTCTCTTTGACTTTTTCATCCGAGGACCTTCCTAATATACGCTTAACGAAACCTTGTTTCTTTGATGCTGTGCCGCATATGTTTTTTATACTTCTGCTCCTCACGTAATATCAGAATTTAAGGCGATTCCAAGATATTTTATAGTATCTGAAGACTTTATGTTTACTCCAACCACAGTGTAGGTATATCATTTGTGTGATGACTTTCGCAGGAAGTGAACTTAGGTGCATTTAGGTACTAAGAAAAGGTATTAAATTAGCTGATTGGTAGGTTTATGTACAGTACTTATTATTACGTCCGTATATATCATATTGTTCTCAGTATATCGGCATATCGTTCTGCTTTTCCTCCTGTATGTGATCCGCCATTATATCCCTCTTAAAATCTTCTTATTCGTCTTTCGTTTCTTATTGCGTCCAGATTTCCTATCCTCTTCCTTGCTTCTTATATAAGTGTTTTTCCCGTCAATTACCCGTTAATTAATTTTCAGTTGGTGACGTTACATCGGGGCAGGCAGGATGTTTTTACACAAATTGAATGAAAATGTGTAAGTTTTGTATTTATTTTGACTCGCATAGTCGCGCCAGAGTCACCCCTTAAAGGTTAAGCAACGTCGCTCATCCTATGAGCCAGCCAAACCCACGCTCTTCGCTTTTACGGTGGCATCGAATGTCTGCCGGCCGTTCTGAAGAGTGGGAGGTTGGCGCGGTGACTGTGTCTGCGGTGGCCCTTGCGTGGCGCGCGCCGCGTCTAGCCACGCCGGTGAAGGGAATGAGGGAGGTGCGGGGGGGGGGGAACTCACCAACTCCTCTCCCACCCACCTCCCCCATTCCATCCCTCCCTTTTCCCCCTTCCACCTCCTCCCCCCGGGGACATCTGCACTTCGCGATGCCTCGCGAGCCATCACGACGCCGCCGTCGGTGAGCAAAAAAAAGAAAGACGGAAAACGAACCATCCATCCGTTGAAATCACCAGTCCACCTTCGCGATCGCCCTCGCCTTCAAAAACAGTCTCGACGCTGACTGACGAATCTCCCTTATTTGGCGAGCGTCTGCGACTAAGAATGTAACTCTTCCATTGTAGATAATTAGGTGAGAAATGTGGTAGAAGATATTTTTATGAGGCTGATGAATGTTTTTGAAAATATACCCATTTTTATCGTATAATAAATCACACATCAATGGCAGCTGTTTAAATTTATAATGGCAGCAGCAACTATGTTTCTTTCCACAAAGTTTTTTATTGGTACTAGTTTCAATGTTACTTCGTCATCAAAATCTCCCCTTTTCACCCTGATTTTTGAGTTTATATACCGCTGTCTATTATTTTAATGCCTGTACCTGCCTAATGATGACGCAGTAGCGATGAAACTATTTGTACCAGTAAAAAGTCTGTGGATTGAAACATGGTTAGTGTTGTCATTATTAATTCAATAATGAACTCCCACAAGGTTACGCCTGAAAGGATTGAATTTGGTTATAGTTTATGTTAAAAAATTTAAAGCAGAATAAATGAGTCCGCTACTTCGAATAAAACTCTTCCTTTGTAGATACTTAGGCGAGAAATGTGGTAGACAATATTTTTACGCGGCTGATGAATGTTTTTGATAATATACCCATTTTTATCGTATAATAAACCAGAAATCAATCGTAAGTTTATTTCAAAATATAATAGCAGAATAGATGTGTCTGCCACTTAAGATATAACTTCGCTGGTAGATAATTAGATGAGAAATGTGGTAAACAGTATTTTTATGAGGCTGATGACTGTTTTTGGAAATATACCATTTTTATCATATAATAAACCATACATTAATGTCAATGGTTTATTAAACAAAAAATATTTCAGGATGGATGTGTCTGTAATACCGGAGCACTTTCAATTAACTCTGAGATTCACCTTTCTGCGATTTCTTTATTTTCTTAACGAAACGAAGCAACTTTTTCTGTGGAAGTACGCAGGAATTGAAAAATGAAAAATAATATATAGACTGGCGCAAAAAAATTGCGATGAAGAATTAATAGATACATGTTACACTATGCTTATGAAATATTTTGGTAATTTTGGTATTAAACTATTTGGTATGATGGTAGAAGCGGAAGTATATCACCCGCTGACAAGTGAAATTGATTAGATTGTGGAACCCGAATGTATTCAAAATAAACTTCTTCATATGTAATTTTTAAAAAAGTCGTTTACAATATCACCCTACGATTGTTTTTTGTGACAGATCAAATAGTTATATTATACGAATGAAGTGTGTAAACTCTAGTATATATCCATGATAAAATATAACAACAATAGTAATATCCTCACTTTAATGTACTACTTCAACACTGGTCGATGTTACTGGTCGGTTACTATTGTTGTTATATTTTATCATGGATATATCGCATGTCCACCAAGTTATGCCTGAAACGATTTCATACGTTTTAGGACATATGCTTAAAGAGCTTATTGATCTCATGATGATTGTATGTGTATCATAATTGATAATTCGTTACTTCGTGAAATTGTTTGTTATAAACGCGTACGGAGTAACATTAATTCAATAGAAGCTTATAAGAATATTATAATTCTTATGAAGGTGATAAAATGTTTGCCCCCTCATAAATTTCTCCCATTGGTAGAATTTTTTTCCGAATTTCTTTGATTAATTCGCCCTACAGCCATTTCTTCTTGGTTGAATAGAGTGCAGTTCCAATCAAAATATGTATAAACGTTACGCTACATCTTTCCGAAAAAAGTTTTCAGTATATATAATATTCAGTTACTCTCTTGTTTTTCATGAGGTGTTTGGCCTATCATTAAATTAGTTATACCTGCCAATGTTTTGAGGGATTTATAATTTTTTTCAGGACATTTATACTCTTATTGCCAAATCTTACAAATTTCTACCGGAAAACTCCAGGAAAACGTGAAGAATAACAGGAACCTCAGCATAGAACTCAATTAACTTATGCCACCATATCAAGCCAAGAAATTATATCAAAACCCGAATAAGTGTTCGTTTGCCTTTTAAAACCCCTATGAAGAATTAGGAATAATTCGAAACCTTTGCAAGGATTACCTAGTTAATAATTGACAAATTACCTAAAAAAATATAAGTTAGAATTATAAAGTCAATGTTCGAGAAACAAAGTAGAATATATAGTATTAAATTTGGTGTTAAAGGAGTTTGCTGGATATTTCGGACCCTCATACTTAAAAATAATCACTCCATATGTCTGTTCATCAATCATTATTGAACACTGGAAAGTCCTATCATGTGGAACAAATCATAGGATAACTATTTGTCTTTGGGGTACAAGTATAGGAGAAGTGAACATCGCAGGCACTTTTTTATGGTATCGAACTCTGAATACGTTGGGATTAGGATAAGTGCCTGCTAAATACAGAGGGGAAAGGTTATTTGCTCCCCAAAGTAGAGCACCTATATATTTCAATGCGTAGAAGTCTTAGCTGAGGAAGTAGGAACGATTTTGCTATAAATATGTCATTGTAGAATATAGGTTGGATGCTCCAGTGATGTATATAATGAAAGGAGAGTGCTTCTTCGGTTTGTCCATGTTGGGAGAATAATTTATACTCGGAAAAGGAAACGATTTTGGTACGACTCGGGGTGAATGATGTCATAGAAAGTCTAGTCCGAGAGAGTCATAGATGAATGTGGTGTAAGCGACTCCCATCAGGTCGATACTATGAGTCTTTAGAAAAGGTGGATTTGTATGAATCAATGGATGCTTGTTATTGAAGAGACTGAAGTACGCAAGGGGACGGGATTATGGGGAGGATGTCGAAATCGAGCCAGTTTTGGCAGTAGTAGTCTTACAGCCCAGCAGTATTAACCTAGGCCGTTCAGACTGTGCTTACACCGAACGAAAATGGAGTGGTTGCCCTGAGAAAAACATTGCGCTAAATGTAAGGTGGATCTGTCTCCAACGGAACTGTACCTGGACTGGAAGTGTCCTCAAGGATGCCCTTAAATTAAAACAAACAGTAACGTTTGCCACATTATACAGATTTTTGCTGTAGCCAGATACACCACCAAGCCATCTTCCTTATAGCCGAATTTCGATGGGGATTAATGCGAAGTAGATATTCACAGCTCAAGTGTACATAATCTACATCCAGGGGCGGATCTATGGGGGGGGGGGGCTAATGGGGCTATAGCCCCCCAATTGGGTCGAAATTTACACTAGATAAAATCGAAATAATTGTAAAATTTTCAAATTCTGTCTTTTTATCAAAGAATTACCCTAAAACAGCAGTTTTTGAGTCTTGAAAATCCAAAATTTTCGGGGGAGGTCCCCCGAACCCACCCCTTGGACCAAACCTAGATCCGCCACCATCTACATCTACATAATACCCTGCGAGCCTCCGCATGGGCGTGTGGCAGGGGGTGTTAGGTCACCATCCGTGTAAAAGTGAAAGATTTTGGAGATGCCATATACATTGTAGCACATCAGATGATGGTCGTGCTTACAAAGCCACTGTCGCGGTGGGTTATCCCAACATTGTCGTTATAGAGCGACAAAATTGACGAATTTCCTATCACTGCATTCACAAAGTGTAAAAAGATTTAAAACTTTCAAGATGTATTTGAAAACTATTCCAAAATTAGTTGCGACATGAATATTTTTCACCGGAGGTTGTGGCTGATAGTGACGATTCCTTATCCAGCGCTATGCCACAAATATTGCTAGTGCAACTCGGCAGGAGTGAAAAAATATGAACGAGGAAGCGATATTTTGGTGGGGAATGAAAAGAGCAACCTCAGGTAGTAAAGTGAGGGACCAGTACGTGACGTTGTTACGTTAGCACATGAGCAGAAAAAGAACGAGAACAAATTATGTCATACCCTTCCCGAGACCAGTTTTTCGCCGGTTTGCGCCAATGCGATTTATGATATGTAACGTTCCTTTCAAAAGCAATTATATCGTTTTTCACGAAAAACCTTCAATTAAATTCGATGAAATTCCCCGCGTCTCCTCTCATTAAAAGAGACAGTCTTGATTGCATCGAACAGCAAAGTTTATGTCGAAATCTTGACACATTCCATGGAAAAAATTTTGTATGAGAAGTTCAAAGGCTTTTTATTGTCCTTTCGCGTGGTGGTTCACTTGAAATGAGAGTATGAATAGAAGTTTAAGTTCAGTTCAAAAGTTTTAAAAATACACGTGGCTTTATTTATTCAGGGGATACATTATTTGTACTTGGTGTGGAATTCTTTTATTCGAAGGCTTTCATATATCTCCATGTTTCTCGCCGTTGCCTTTGCTAATATTTGGATGATGGTAACTGCCTGTCAGCATAAAATTTGGTAATGATAGAAAGGCTTGTAAACTAGCCCTATTAGATCATCTGACTAGGGTTGAGGTTACCAGGTAACTTGTTTATCGCGGTAACTTGAATCACGTCAAGTTTTGCGTTATCCTCTGCCTGGGGGTTGAATGCAAATGACCTCCTTGATCTCCTGATGCTCATAAGAGAAAAGTTGTGTTGATATTTCTTATGTCCTCACTTGGTATATATCGGATTTGAAGGATTTGGTCGATTTGCATTTCGTTTGTCTATGTTTCTGTCTCGCTGTTATACTCCCAATATTCACGTCGTGTTCATTCCAGTCGTGTTAAGTTCTTTATTTAATAAGGACTTAAGTTTACTCTCTGCACACTGAATTTATTCCAACAATATTATCATTTTGTTTACCATCCCGCTACGGGATGGGATTTATGCATATTTTGCTTTTAGAATTCTTGTTGATGTATAAATAATTATCTATTTAGCAATTAGTCTTGTCAAGTTATTAAGTCAACAAGTGTTTTATTTTGCATCAGCCGGCTGGGCTACTCATGGAGTGAATATGATTTTAAGACCTTTTCTTCGGGCCTACTAATTACTGAGATTATTTATGGAGCCAATGAAGAGGTCGAATGTTTTCAACGAATGTTGAACAAATGCTTTGACTTATAGATATCATTAGTAGAGGGACATTAGGGGAGGGGAGGGGAAGTAACCCTCTGATAGGGATGCCACATCGGCTAAACAACATCGAGTATTCGATTTTTCGATTTTTATAAAAGTACTCACCACTCCCTCAATTTTCATCGGATTACTTTACTACTCGATGTTTTCGATGTATTGACCAATAAAACATCGACTTGTCCGATACATCGATGTTGATTGACATCCCTGCACCGCACAATGTTCCAACTAGGGAGGCCTCATCGACTAAAAATCATCGAATTGTCGATTTTTCGATGTTTATAAAAGTACTCACCGCTCCCTCAATTTTCATCGGATTACTTTACTACTCGATGTTTTCGATGTGTCGACCAATAAAACATCGAGTAGTCCGATGCATCGATGTCGATGTGGCATCCCTACCCTTTAGTGGGACTCACGCATGTTTCGTGGGTGTGTTCTCTGCGATATGTCTGAAGTAAAAGCAATTCCAAAGTGTTTGGATTACAGGTAGGTAAAGGAGGGAAGTACATAAGAAGAGCTACCAAGAGGCTTGTGCGATGAACGAATTTGCCCATCGAGGGTCAATGAAAAAAAATCGAGATGATTCGGTTTCGATGATTGTCATCGACGACGATGAGTCGATGAATTCATTGCCGTCGATGAACTCACCGACCTCGATAAGTCGATGAATTCATGCATCGCCGATGGAATGGTAGGGATAGGTAGGGGCGGGCGACGCAACACAAATAATTGTCATCTAATGGGGATGGATTCATTGACTCATCTACATCGGTGAATTTATCGACTCATTGACGTCAGTTTATTTATCAACTCATCGACGTCAGTTGTTCATCAGTCATCGACATTCATTGTCATTGACGCGGTTCATCGCTACGCGATGACTGAAATCATCGTCGATGAATTCGATCGACTCATCGCACAAGCCTAGCTACCAAGGAGTAAGGGAACTAGCATTAGATAGGGAAGGGTGGAGGGCTGCAGTCAACCAATCTTAGGATTAAACAACCAATGTTAGTTGTATAAAATATCTTGTCCATACCACCGGTCGTAAGTGCAGCGCCACAAATGTTACATCTTTCACGTGTATCACGTGGCGACGCGACTGTGCCCCTCTTACTTGCCTTTAGACTGTCTTCTCCCTCCCTCCCCCTTTCTGCTCACTCATACGTACTATCCCCTCTACCTTACCCCTTTATTTTGCGGTCTATTATCACCGCCGCAGCTACTGTAAAGCCCCCGGCCGTTCCGCCCACCTTCCTCTCCCCCCCGTCTTCCTTCGCGCTTCTCTCGTCTGCGTGGTCTGCTGATGGAAGCCGCGGCATTAAAATCCAAACCACCGACTTCGCTCCCTCCTACACCGCCTCTTCATGGGCAGACTCCCCATTCTCACCCGCATCTACCCTGAAGGTAGTGCGAGCGAGATAGTTCACTAATCATAATAGAGACTATGTTCGAATTATACCTTTTATCTTCACCAGCTGTGAGACGCACGAATTAAATGTTGCATTATTAATGATGCAATAATATAGTTTTACATGACAGAAATTCTAAGTAAACAAATGACAATATCAAAATAAATCTTTAATTTGACTCATTTTTTTCACACGGTACGTTTGAAACTCCAACAAAACGGAAGGTTTATTGTGATTCCGAAGAATTTACTGCGGTGACAAGATGATAAATTTTCAAAAATAGTTGAGAAAACACGCAAACTCTACACTTTTGATTTTTTGACGTGTAGGGAAAGCCTCATTTTTAAAATAAAGTCTCTCTGGAGTGCATTCACGTGCCATTTCCCGTATTAAAGTGCTGGTATTTTCTGGCAAATATCTCGGAAAGTAATGTGGTAAAGGGTTGAATTTTTTGCGTCAATGGAAGGGTGAGATATATTTCTTTAAAACGAGACCAAATTCATTGATTTCTAGGTAAAATGATATTTCGCTCAAACTACCTTAAGGATTCAGGAGAATAGGCTTTCGCAGCTGTTGATAGGTATTGGAGAAGTAGTCGAGTTCGTAGTCTACGTCTCGAGCAGTTTCTGGGCCTACGTTTCACACGCGTTGCAGCGAGCTTCTCAAATGAGTTCTCGCTGTTACTCAGTATATAAGCGGCAAAGAGTTCTCTGCAGAATCACTTAACTCTTGAAGATGCTTTCTGTACGCGGGTGAAACGTTGGGCCTAAAATGCTCAAGACGCAGACAAACTCGAAAACTTGGCCAGCACCTACCCTCAAGGATGTTCTACCGCGACTGTGAATGTCAAAGCAAGGACTACATTTTTACTTGATGTCAATTGGTTAGTGCCGTATGACAGAACGTTTAGTTGTTATAATAGTTATGAGATCCATGAAGTTTATACCTCATAAAAATATTTGGGTGGAAGGAACATAGAAACCTTAACATCTGATATATCGTGGGGATTACTCATACAAAACATTTGTGGTGCAGCATTAAAGAAACTAGGTTATGTTAAACGTATAATAGGAAGGTCCTCGGATGAAAAAGTCAAAAAGAGATACTACTTCGCTCTGGTTAGTCCACGCCTTGAATACGCCGCGAGAATTTTGGACCCTGGTCAAATAGATATAATCAAAAAAATTAATGAAATACAAAGAAAAGCAGCGCGCTTCGTTAAAAACTGCTACGAGCGTACATATAGTGTCTCACAACTATTAGAGGGATTAAGGTGGGAGCCCCTAGAGACTCGGAGGCTACACGCTAGGCTTAGGGTGCTTGATAAATTCAGAACTGATATTTTTCAGACCGACACACAGAATATAATCATGACTCCTCACTACATCTCTAGGTCTGACAGATGCGATAAAACTAGAGAGATACACTGCCGAACAGGTAGGTACAAAAAATCGTTCTTTCCGCGAACAATAACCGACCACAATAATAATGAAGCTCACTAACTACACTCCTATAATTCATGTCACCATTTCATCTCCAAAAAAATCTTACACCTTTACACGGCTGGTGACGTAACACTCCCTGCCACACGCCCATGTGGCGGCTCGCTGAGTATTACGTAGATTTAGATAGCTACCAGTTTCATACCTTATCTACCTATTGTATTTGCTTCGAACATTTGGTCTAATATTTGCCGCTGGATATACTGCATGAAACTTTATCCTATGTATAATTGGTAATGAACATGAGAGTGTCAGTAAGCATAAACAAACTGGCCATTCCTCTCAAAACAACTCTTTATTCATGACAGTAACTCTCTAAGTGGTTCATATCGCTTCTGCCATCTTGGCATTCTATGGAGCTCAAAAATCCATTCCGTACGTTATGAAGCATTGATGAAACTAATACATTTATCGAATGTCTCTGCAACACTTATTGAATGGTTGCTATAGCTTATGAGCCCCAAAGTCCATGTAATACATGTGTGTCGTTCCTGCAACTGGCCAAATGTACGAGAAAACGAGAGGGATAAATAGAATTTAACAAATGCATACCCGGTTATGTAATGTGCCTCCGTTTTGGGGCCAGCGTAGTCAAGTGGTCAGTAATCCGCCCCCAACTTGGAAAATAAGTCCAAGATTGTCTGCATTTCCTTCGCTGTGAATATGAGACCTAAGAAAAAGATGACAGCTGAAAAGTGGCCAATATATCCCCCAGCGTGATGACGACGGTGATCCATTTTTTGGGAAGATGTATTCCTTCATTGTAATGTTGTAATAATGTGATGTGATCCTATTGTTTTTCGTTCTTTAATGTTCACCATTACCGTAGGATATACATTATATAGCCTTAGAATTTCTGAGTCTATGTCCGTTATAAATCCTGTTTTCGCGCATGACGCGAGTAAGTTATTTTTTCAAGCGCTCTACCGGTTAAGGTAGGTTTTGTAGAATAACAGAGAATCTCCTCCCGGTATTCTACACTTTCAAGGGCCTATCTCGCTGTCGTATATCCTTTTTCGTCTCAGCATACGATCTACGAATAAGCTAATGAGAATCAAATTTAAGGTACAAAATATACAGATTATTTCTGGTATATATTTTTAATGGATAATCTTTTTTTAATGGCAACAGATTCTGACTGCCGCGCCATTTATTTGGAATTAAAACACTTAGACTTAAATTGTTGCATTAAGCAGCTAGCGACGCAAAAACAAGGCTGTAAGGTGCTTTTATTTTATTTTTTATACACTTATTGGGAGTCATCGCTTCTCGTGAGCAGTTATCTGTTAAAATGGCATTTATATTGAATAGAAAAATACTATTTTCGCCTTGTATCTCTCTTTATACCCCTAACCACTATGTAATTTCAAGAGTAAATTGGGATAAAAATATCGTGGAAAGGTATCATTTTTTAGTTTATGTGATAAAAAAGTTTTAGATAAAGGGTTTAAATTAGAGATAAAGATTTAATTTTATGTTTATACGGTGGATATCGCCATGCAAAAAAGACAACTGCTTTGCTCAAAAAAGATAGGTCTAAAAACAAGGAGACAGCAAGCGAAAACATTCCTGTAGAGCGTAGCACTCTCTGGATCGGAAGCATTGACCTTTGGAAAAGATGACCAGAAAAGATTAGAAGCCTTCGAAACCTGGTGCTGGAGGAGGATGCTGATGATAAAATGGACAGACAAAATAAGAAATGATGAAGTATACACAAGAGTAGAAGAGGAAAAGATAATATGGAACACCATTCAGAAAAGATGAACCAGATGGATTGGACACACCCTGAGACACAATGGGTTTGTGAAGAAATTATTTTAAGGAAAAATGGAGGGAAAATTCCCCAGAGGATGACCCAGGAATAAGCTCATGGGCCAAATAGAGAAGACAGAACGTAGGGAAAGATACCAAAAAATTAATAAAATACAAAGGAAAGCAGTGCGCTTCGTTAAAAACTGCTACGAGCGTACATATAGTGTCTCACAACTATTAGAGGGATTAAGGTGGGAGCCCCTAGAGACTCGGAGGCTACACGCTAGGCTTAGGGTGCTTGATATATTCAGAACTAATATTTTTCAGAGCGACACACAGAATATTATCATGACTCCTCACTACATCTCGAGGTCTAACAGACGCGATAAAATTAGAGAGTTACACTGCCGAACAGGTAGGTACAAAAAATCGTTCTTTCCACGAACAATAACCGACCACAATAATAATGAAGCTCACTAAATACACTCCTATAATTCATGTCACCATATTATCTCCAAAAAAATCTTACACCTTTACACGGCTGGTGACCTAACACTCCCTGCCACACGCCCATGCGGCGGCTCTCGGGGTATTATTTAGATGTAGATACCAGGAGGAAAAGGAACTAGCATTAGTCAGGGAAGGGTGGAGGGCTGCAGTCAATCAATCTTAGGATTGTACGGCCAATAAGGATTATCATAAAGAGAATACATCCTCACCAGCCGATTCAGACGACGGTGAAGGGGAAGAAAGGAGAGAGACATAAGAGGCCAATCGGTGGAGCAAAAACCGCAAGAGTCGTACATTCTCTTCACATCGCCGCCGTTCGGAGTGTTAGTGAAACTGGAGAAAAGAATCACTATGTACCACTATCTCCGTCGGAAAAAATGAATTGAGACCATCTTATGCGGGGAAAAAAATTATAATTCTCATGACGGTATTCTGCGGAGGGAGGGAGGCAGACCACAAGCACGATTCAAAACCCGAGGAGGGAATCGACCCAAGCGCCGTCTTTCCACTCGTGACTAGACATCCGTACCTTGTACTTCCCCTGGGAATCAATCATTTTACATGAAAATAAATATTCAGCTCTAGTAACGAATATTGAGGATATCGGAACGAGTCACGGTATTCCTTTACAGATCATCACAGGTCGTTCACTCGATTGGTTGTCTATAGCCCTTTCCTATCAAATGCTAGGTCCCATACTTTCTGGTAGTTCTTCCTATGTACTTTCCTCTCTAATTGGCTCATGAGCTTATTCCTGGGTCTTCCTCGGGGGAATTTTCCCTTTTTTGCCTTCGATTATGTTCTTCACTAACCCATTGTGTCTTAGCAATTGTCAAATACATCTGGTTCTTCTTTTATGCATGATGTTCTCTATATTTCTTTCCTCTCCCACTCTTCTGTAATCTTCATTTCTTAAGGGAAGAGCAACCAGCTAATATGGGAACTATTATTGGATGAAGGGTCGAGGGCTGCAGTCATTTAATCTTAGGAACGACCAATGATTATGCTGCCAATGCTCCTTCAAGCGCGTTTATCCGGATGAAGACCCGAGAAGAAGTCATTCAATAATAATCCGCTTTCCCGGAGAAATCTATGGTAAAGTCGTGTAGAATTCATTGAACTCAGTAACTGATATATTCGAATACATGTTAAAAACAATCCTTGTACAATTTTTACACAATTATTTATAAACATTTATACGTACTTATTAGCGGTGGTTAGTATCGTAACAATTGATAAATAAAATATAAACATTGTACATGAATATGCAGAGAGCAGCGCAACACGTTGTACGTATAACTGTAAAAAAATAATTGTGGAAAAGTACAAGGATTGTTTTCAATATAGATTCGAATATAAAATAATTGCACTAAGTGACGCCTGAAGGTGTATAGTTTAAATGATGTACGTTTTAAGATTTAATTTCTTACATTTCAAACAGATTATGGA
The DNA here is from genome assembly GCA_963169105.1 of Ceriagrion tenellum. Lineage (NCBI taxonomy): Eukaryota > Metazoa > Arthropoda > Insecta > Odonata > Coenagrionidae > Ceriagrion > Ceriagrion tenellum. The sequence goes on from OY720642.1 coordinate 47,403,303, forward strand.
TATTCGTTCTGTATATACACAATTCGTCCATTCCCTCGTGCTATCCAAATAACAGGAAGGAAAGAGCAGGGATAACCAAAATGGGAGTTATTCCGGTTGTCAGGCTACAGTTTGATGATGACGTTCCCTCTCCATTTACCCAAAAAGGTCGTTGGTATAATTTAGGAATTACAGGGGGTCGATCACGCTTCCTTGTGGGACGCCAGGAAAACGCTCTCCGGCGACAGAGTGGAAGAGGGAGATAGACGGTGGCTAAAAACGAAGACTTGGCGGGTACTGTGCGCGGTTCATGTATTATTGTGTTTGTCCCTGTGTGTACGTGTGTGTTCAGGACGGGTTGCGTCGTGGGATGGGAAAAATACCAGACGGCGGCAGTGTACCCCTCCATCCCCGCCTCAACCAAACCATTCCCCGCCTTTCGTTTTACATCGACATTATCAAGCGCGCCAAGAGTCGTTTATAAGCCTCCCACGATTTTCAACGATCCGCCCCGTTTGATAAGCTCGTCTTCGCGCGACTGGCCACGCGTTCTTTCCGTCCTCACTCTCGCGCGCCCGAAGGGGACGATGGGAAGGGTGGAGAGGGTTGGGCGGGAAATAACGAGGGGGGGAAAGAGTGTCGATGCAAGTTCACGTGCGTTGCAACAGGGTGACTGGGCATCAGTTTGGCTGACGGGTATCGTAGTATTGATGAAAAGGTAGATAACGGACTGAGCCGTACGGTGCGATAGCTCAGGGTAATATTTTTACCACAAAAAACGCAGTCGGGTACGTTCAATGTATCAGTTGTCTGTGGGGTTGTCAAATGTCTTGAAAAAACTTGATTTTTATTTATTTAGGTATTAAGTTAGTTGGAGCGAGATAGTTGCCTAGTCGTATTGGACACCGTATTCGAGTACCAAGGGTTGATAATTCGCCATGAAATAATCATTGGACTTGACCGGGATTCGAACCCGAATCTCCCAATTCCTGGTCACGTGTGTTCGGCAGTTACACCACGAAGCCATCTGCCTTTAATACGAATATCGAAGGGGGTTTATTTCTAGCTTTTAATTTCAGTCAAACCACTTTTTTCATGGTAGTTTGAGTAAAACATTTCCCCTAGAAATCAATGAATTTCGATGGGGGTTCTTACTCGAAATTTGCCTTGACAGAAGGTGGCTTGGTGGTGTAACTGGCTAACACATTTCACCGGGAATTGGGAGATATGGATTCCTGGTCAATTCAAATGATTTTTTCATGGCGAATCTCAACTCTTGGTGTATATGCTCCCTTGCGAGTGACTTCGTTCCATAAATGGTGCGGTAATAAACTTTTATTAATTTTGTAGCGTGTAAGTCATTCTGTATCCGTTTTGTTTCTTTCTCTGTCAATTTGTGAGCTAGAAGAGTGAGGTTTGGTGCGTTGAATGTGGAATCTATCTTCATGATTTGGTAGTAGTTTTGGATTTTTATTGCTTGGGCGTGTCACAGGGGGTTTTAGGTCACCAGCCGCGCAAAGGTGTAAGATATTTGGAGATGAAATGGAGATATGAATTAAAAGGAGTGTATTTAGTTAGTTTAAATAAGATCTAAAAGAGCGGATGCATGGGCGTGTGGAAGGGGGTGTTACGTCACCAGCCGTGCAAATGTGTAAGTTATTTGGAGATGAAATGGAGACATGAATTAAAAGGAGTGTATTTAGTTAGTTTAAATAAGATCCAAAAGAGCGGCTACTTGGGCGTGTCGCAGGGGGTATTAGGTTACCAGCTGTGCAAAGGTGTAAGTTATTTGGAGATGAAATGGACCATTTTTGGGTTGTGGTTGCAACAACCAGATGATGGCAAATAGCTCTGGGGCGGGTACACCCCCTGCTCAAGGAGTGGCGAGGATTTTCCAGATTCATGGCGAATCCTCGTTATTTTTCTACCATTACGTTTATCGGCGTCTTTCCCACCCTTTATTGCACCAACGAAAACTAACGTCCGTCGCTGACGTGAATGGAATAAGCACCATCAATTCGTGGAATATTCAGTTCTGAATCTTATTAGTTGTGAATCTGAGTTATTTAGTTGTGAATCAGACGTACAATGTATCCCTTTTGTATATCCTTATTGCGATATGTGCCTAGTTGTGTTAAAAACCATGATCACAATGCATTACGCTCATCACAATGAATGCGAGGCTATGTTGTGCGGAAAATTTAACCTCGCGATTTTTTTAACTTCCGAAAGTCAGGTCGAGAAGTAGCTTTAGCACACCAGCTTATCGTAAATACATGATTGCAGTTCTAAAAATACGAGACTTTGATTAGAAAAGTTATAATGTGTAAAGCTGCTGTAGAAAATCTTGTTTCAGCAGAAAAAATATGCCAATAATTGGGGTGGCGCTTATTTAAACTCCTTGAAACCTGCCGTGTTTTTACAAAAAAGAATTATTCGTGTTATTTTGAAAAAGAACAGATTTGAAAAATCCTTCCCACTTTTTCTTCATTTACGTTTGCTTCCATTGAGGCATCTATATATTTATAAGGTTCTACGGTGTTTCTATACCAGAAGTGGTAACTCTGATGTATTTCAGTGTCTACCTTCTCACATTGCCCTGCGTAAAAAAAATATTCCATTACCAAAACCTAACTTGACGTTGTTTAAAAGATGTTTTTTGTATGTAGGGCTAAAGGTATACAATATGTTACCCCTGTCATGTACTAATTCTAAGTCTGTGAAAAAGTTTTTGGAAAATGTACATTCTTGGCTTCTCACCAAGGAGAGTGTAGAGCATTTATTGCTGTAAATCATTGATGTAATGAGTTATAAGTAAACTATTAGTAAGTAGCTTTTAAGGTACGAACTTACACTGTTAAGCAATTGTCACGGTATCACTGCACGAGCTATATGTATCTTTTAGGAAAAGCATAATGTAATATTATTTGATGGTAGCCTTAAACAGGTTCTCCTTCAAGGCTACCTAAAATTACTCTATTTTGCTATTGAAATGTAATTTGTTGTATGGAGTAATAAACTTTATTATTATTATTATTATTATAATTGGTGACCTTTTAGCGATCGGTCAGGGAAATTGGTAAATCCATCAGGGAAAGGTCAGGGAATTTGAAAATTGGATATCATTAGCCACGCTGGTCTGTCTCTTCGCACGATAGCTGCCGTAAAAATTGATATATCGTGTTGAAATTTGGGTCATAAGCCTCTAGTAGTCCACAGGCGGCACAGTTCTCAAATGGGTAGGATCGGACTAAAACCAAGTTTTTCCTTACATATGCAACAAAATTGAAAGTGGTGTAGGGTATTTAAGCTTCGGCGAGACCGAAGATAATTTCTACACTACTTTTTTAAATCACATCTCCCAGGAGTAGGATTGTGCGATGAGTCGATTCATCGAATTCATCGACGATGCTTTTAGTTATCGCGCTGCGATGAACCGCGTCGATGACAATGAATGTCATCGATCATCGACGTCGATGAATTCATCATCGTCGATGAGTCCATGAATTCACCGACGTCGATGAGTCGATGAATTAACGGACGTCGATGAGTCGATGAATTAACTGACGTCGATGAGTTAATTAATAAACTGACGCCAATGAGTCGATGAATTCACCGATGTAGATGAGTCAATGAATCCGTCCCCATTAGATGATAATTATTTGCGTTGCGTCGCCCCACCCCCCCCCATGCCTATCTTTCACCTCTCCATCGGCGATGCATGAATTCAACATTATCAACATCCAATATTCGAAATAAAACATTTCTGGACATTTTTTCGAACTTTATATCACCGGGCATTAAAGTGATCATGAAATGTTTTAGTTTGGAAAAACTTGTTAATATTCATTTCTAGTATCATTTTCATAAATAATTAAAATGTGCACTCAGTCACCCTCGATTACCGCTTCAACCTGAAACACAGTAAATGTACCGATCTGCTCATGGATTATAATCACTCACTACGTTTACCAGTCGATTTAGATGGATCTGATCGGATCAGCTCGGTATTATAAACGAAGCGGGCTAGTGGGATCGATCTGAGAAGTGAGCCGACTCGGCCCGATTGCTCAGCCAGTCTGATATTTCAGATCGATCTGAACCAGCGGGTCTGTGACGCTCCTCGTTATTCTTTTGGTTGTCATTGGGAAACAATAGATAATCGTTATTATTCAAGGCGTGTTGTAACCAGTAATAACTGAGTCATGACAAGAGTGAAGTAATGGCGAGTTATGTGGCATTGATGGTATCGTAGCATAGAGCAATTTTACCTTCGATTGGACTATTTTTTATCACTCGGAATGCGACTGATTATTTCCAACTCTGCACTTATTTACATACCACGTCAATCGTGCTTTAACTGATTGATTCGATTGTTCTATATCGATAATTTCTGTCCGTGTTGGTAAACCAGGCGATCTGAATCGGCTCGCTTGGAATTTTCAGATCGGTTGTTAAACGTAGTGATTGTAACACCCAGGAAAGAGGACGGAGCGGTTGAAGGACAGTGCATGTTTACTGCTTACTTACTGTCGATGCGATGACCCAAACTATGGCAAAACGGCCACTCGACATCCAAAAACGCACTCTGGTCACTCACCTGAAAAGAAAAAAGAATAATCTATGAGCAGTGAATGACATATTAAGGGTAAAATAATACAGTAAAAACAAAAGGTTAAGGAAAAAGGTTTCATTGTTTAATAAAAAGCTCTTAAAAGTAGAATAATGATTTTATAAAATAATAATGCTTTTCAGCAAACACCCGTTTCTGCGTGACGGAATTCATTGATTTCTAGGTGAAGTAGTATTTCGCTCAAACTACCTTAAACCGCGTTCACAACTGTAAAAATCTGTGTGAGTGCGTTCTCCGCGAATATTTTTGTACGGAAATTACGCATGGTTACAAATATTTTACTTATTCATCCATGTGAGCCGTCCATACAACCCTGTGAGCCGTCGTATCGGTGTGTGGCAAAGGGAGTCAGGACGCCAGGCGAGTGGAGGTGTTTAGCGTAAGGTTTTGGGAAGTGAAACGGTGAAGTGTATTATGGGAGTGTGTTCAGTGGAGGTCAGCTTTTATTGTGGCCGTTTATTTTGCGAGGAAAGAACGAGTTTTTGTACCTATTTGTCCGGCAATGTATCTCTCTTGTTTTATTGCTTCTGTCGAACCTTTAACTGTAGCGTGGCTTCCGAATGATATTCTCTGTATCGCCCTGAAATACTCCCATTCTGAATTTCTAAAGCAAACTAAGGATATCGTGCAGCTTCCGAGTCTCTAGCGGCAACCAACGTGATCCCTATGAAAGCTTTATATATGAGGACCCCAGAAGTCAAGGGGTCTAAGTAACAAAATCGTTGTTTTGAGAAAACTTAAGTCAAAGTTGAAAATGTTTGGTACAACCCACTAAATAGTTAAGAGGCATTACCCTAGACAGCATCTCCTGTCAACAAAATCACTTGGATCCCTTTACCACCTAAAAGATTTATATTTTCACGTCCCATTCCTGTACATAACTTGTTTTTTTTTAATGTCACTTAGACCCCTTGACTTCTGGGGTCCACATATATGTTCTCTCTTAGCAATCTGTAGAAGCGCACATCTTTACTTTGTATTTTATTTACTTTTTGGAAGGCATCTTTCTGTACACGAGCCCAATATTTATATCATTTACCCCGTGCGGTGTGTAGGTATCTGTGCTCCATTCGATCAGGCAGGGTTGACAAACCAGCATCCTTGCGGAATTGAGGACCTGAATGCGGCGCAAATTCATTGTCCTTCGTCGATAAAGAACAACTCTGTCCGAATCGAGTGTTGTGTGTGTATGTAGAATTAATTCTTGCGTACGGTGCCACGTTCACATTTACTTATATTATTCATTTGTTTTATAAATTGCCCACACACAGCATGAATGCCAATTCACAGCGGCACAATATAACAACTGGTGAAAGTCAAGACATAAATTTAAACATAAATAACAGCTATATCAAGTTTGGAAACAGAAAAAAAATTAAGACTCATGGAGAAGGGTGCTAAGATATTGTATGTTAGATGAGAAAGAGCGCGGTAGGTGAACGTGTTGGAGGAAAGCGAAAACAGATCAATGAGAGGCGGAATGCAAGGGAGCGTTTGATTAAGGATAATTTGGGAAAGGTTATGTGGAGAATGCGTGCGAGTAGGTGTACACGGGAATCTAAAACTGAGGCTAGAGATCAGTTCAGGAAAGTCAGTTGTTGAGTTGAGAATGCTGGAGATGAGCCTTGGGTCAATTTTGAACATTTGTTTTGGGAGATCAGGGATGTCGAGAGTAGACATTATGTCATTAGCTGGCATATTGTGGTGCGTACTCAAAAATTTACGCTGTTTCGCATTGGCGCAAACTTTTATGGCTTTTATGACCGAATGCCATGCTAAGCGCGCCATGACATGTTGTAAGGGATAAGGGGGTAAGGGATATGGTAAGGGAGGAACCTCCATTTTAAGCATCCCTGATAACCTACCTTTATTTTAACATAAATTCTAAAGTAAGACTTGTAATGTCGAATGGAGTAAAAATATTTCCAGGTCATTTATTATTTTACATTTAAAGAAGATAAATTTGTTTTAAAAATGATGAATTTCATCGCAAATATACGAGGGCTGTTTCAAAGGATGGGAATTTTTTTATTGTGCGGTAACGTATTGTTCCAGCAACGTCTGGTTGTCAGCGCTTCTCTCTCGAGTAGCCACGATTTTCCGTTTTTTTATCTTATTTAGTTTTTGTCATATACCTCTACAAGTTAATTCTGTTTTAGTCACCGTGGCGATTTTTTAAATCCCCGAGTTTCGGGGATCATCGATGCAGCATAAAGTTTTGCGTGTTACTTCGGAAATCTTTTACGGAAACTTTCAAAATTTTGGAGAAGACTTAAAAAGGTATTGCTCTTAGACGTGCGTAGTGTTATAAATGGAAAAAAGTGTATCTCCAGTGAAGGAAATAATTACATGGATATAGGGACCAATAAGTTGTAAGTAATCTGAAATAAATATTTTACGAATTTTCCCGTTATTTTATAAACAGCCCTCAAGAATTGCCGTAATGACTGTGCGATGGCAACTTTTTAATTAACTTTTTTATCACTATATTTGCCCAAATAATTCGTTCAAAAATTTGTGCAACGTGCAGTACATTTTGAGACACGCACAATTTTTTTCTGCATAGGTCATTGATGATGCAACACGAGTTTTTAGGTTAATATAGCAGACTTCCGGTTTTAGTTGAAGCACATTGCCGATATATTGTGATAAATGTGGCCAAGTTTTCAAGGGAGAATTCCGTAGTTCACCTTGTGTACCAAATATATTTTTCAATATTTGTCATAATTAGGCATTTCATATACATTGTTGAATTTTTAATCCTGAAGATAATTATATCCTTGCCTCAGTTCGTAAAATATCATGAAATCAAATCGTGTCCAAATAGCGATGAAGGAAGGAGTGGATCGGAAGTAAGGACGATTGGAAAAAGTGACCAGAACCGATTAGAAGCCTTCGAAACCTGGTGCTGGAGGAGGATGCTGAAGATAAACTGGACTGACAAAATAAGAAATGATGAAGTGTACAGAAGAGTAGAAGAGGAAATGACCACATGGAACACCATAGAAAAAAGAAGATGGATTGGACACAGCCTGAGACACAAAGAGTTTGTGAGGAATATAATTGAAGGTAAAATTGATGCATAAGTCCTCAGAGGAAGATCCTGGAATAAGTTCATGGACCAAATAAAGAGGAAATTACATAGGAAGAGATGCCTGTAGCTAAGGGAACTAGCATTCGATAGGAAATGGTGGAGGGCTGCCGTCAACCAATCTTAGGATTGAACGACCAGTGAATGAATGAATAAAAGGCAGCACTTAGCCCAGATTTAATCATTTTAGCAAATTCCGTCCATCTTTAGAAAACGATACTTCGGAGCGCAAGTTCCTCCTCAAGGTAGTTAGAGTGAAATTTCATTCTGGAAATCTATGAGCCAATGAATTTGGTCTGATTTACAGAAACCTATCTCTCCAAGGATACCAAAATGTATTACCGGACTACTTTCTGAGATTTTTGACAAGTTATACTAGCCCTTTTACATGGAAAATGGTAGGCGTACGTACTCAAGAGAGACCATATTTTTAAAAAATGGGACATTTCTAACACATATATATCGTCATATAATATACGGTGTGTAGTTAGTATGTGTTCTCGACTATTTTTGAAAATAAATCATTTTACACCGCAGTTATTTTTTCAAAAATGCAAAAACACTTCCGTTGTGAAGGAGTTTTGAGCGTGCCGAGTGAAAAAATGAGTCAAATCAAAGACTTATGTAGCTATGTTTATTTAATTAACTATAATTTCAGTCATATACAAGGATGCTATTACACCATTAACAATGCAATATTTTATTCTTGCTTTCTACAGCTGCAGGCATTAAAACGTATAATTCGAATATGGTGTCCATTATGACCTTGGAACTGTGTCGCCCAAACTACCTTATACCTGAAGAAGAATCTGTGACTTGAATTGTGTAGTGCATTGTATACACGTAAATGTGTATGGAGAAGTGCGATTCTGTTGTTTTCATTATGACGGACTTCCACTTCATTAAGCCAGAACTTGCTCGAAAGTTAGGTTGGGCCCCATTCTAGTTTGAAATGAATTATGTCATGAAACTACTTCATTGGGAGATCCTTGAAAATCTCACTAGGAAAATTATTGAAAGATGTCTCACGCTAGTAGGGAGTTGTATCCTGTGCTTGAGGCGGAATATATTAATTTTGCTTTGTATCGATGGTCAATATACGATCGATAGGCGTTCTAAAAAATATAAACCCCCAATATTTGTAAATATCAACAACTGAGCGCATTGGTTAACCAAAGTCAGAGAAAATAAGCGCAGATTCACAATCCTTAAAGTATCGATTTAATATTTGGATTTCATACATGACTCAAGCTAACTTAAGACACGTGGCAAAGACTTAGCGCGCTTGGCGTAGCATTCGGAGTGAAACGGCCTTAAGCGCCTCGATCTGCTCCACGTGCTCTACCTACGACTCTCCTTCCTGCCAATTTCGTTCCTAGATGTTGCCAAAATTGGAATGGACTGATTGCTAATGGCAACGACCTGAGATCTTGGCTCCCAAGGCCTTTTTATGTTGCCGCGCCCTATCTTGTGTGTGTGATTCATGCGATTACCGGATACATCTGGAAATGAAATCCAGGAGTGGCGAAGGAGAAGTAACGGGCAGCCCGAAATTGAACACGTGATTTCCGGTGCTATTGCACTTCGCTCACCGTTTATATCTTCGTGTGAATGATCTTTCGCTCGCGAAGAATTCGAATTAAAAAATTACAAGGATATAATAATACGATTGAAGGTTGAGAAAAAAATATAGAACCCAATATCAAAAATATAATTTCTCCTCTCCGGCAATGACTTTCCATTCATGCTTATTTCATCGCCGCGAGACACCCGAAAATGTTTCGACAGTTGTTTCTCATAGCAGTTGATAGATACCAAAAAGCGTTGAGAGATTGAACTAAGCGCGGTAACTTCATTTCATCTTCTATAGTTGTACGTCCCTCAGGATTGGTCCGCGACACCACGGAGCTGACTCTGGTTACACGATATATGAACCCTGGTTAATCGATGCATTATCCCGTACGAGTTAAGTGTGAATGCATGAACGCGTTTATGAAAGCAAAAAATGAATGCGTTCATGAATGCAAAAATTTACCGTGTATCCACATCAACTTGTAGGAATGCATGAACTGGGAAGTGGAACCGTCTCATTTGGTTTATGCATTCCTATATGAACTTGCACATGAACACGTACGGATTAATGTATCGTGACACCAGGCCTTAAGAGTCAGTTAAATTCACGAAGAAGCCCCGATCTAAATTGCGGACACGAGCTGTTTCCAAGCTATAGCGGAGAATTAAAAGCAAAAAGTACAGCATACCCCGATGGAATAAGTATGTCTGAGAATATCACGAAAATTCGAAATTTTCGAAATTACGAACCTGGGACACAGTCCCCCCAGAGAAACTGAGTTCGTTTTTCGAACCTTGGGGGGAAAACCAGGTAAGAAAAGCTCTCTATTTGCCGACGTAGACGCCTAACAAATCAGCAGCGCCAAATAAAAGCTATCAATTGTGTGAAATGCGTGAATTTTAGTGCATTCATCTCTCACAAGTGCCTGGATCACACAATTATTCATCATATTTAAGTCATGGATAATTTAGATCTCGAGTGACGGGAAAAATGGTAGCTTGAGGCAATTTTTCCCTTATTTTACTTTTGTATTAACTGTTAGCAGCATTTACATAATGTAAACAATTCCCTTTTGATTAATACTCATGTGTGACGCCACGTACAAACTCACTCTCGCGCCATTGGCGGAAATTTTTATTTATTGAGCACTCGAACGGAAAAATGACGCGATTAAATGATGGGAAATAGGACTGGGATACCTGTCGCAGTCACTATCCCTAAAATCTATGGCATCACAATGAATAAACCCGCGTTTACTCCCGCCATTGTCCATATTTCATGAGACAACAGAAAACAGTTTCCAAGAATTTGCGAGGGTATAGCCGTCCTCGCGATCGATGAACTTTTGCTTTTAAAACGGATTATTTCAAATTTTGAAACAGATGACCCGATCCGGGGAGTTGCTCAACAGAATAACGTTATAATGTATAAGATATTTGATAAACCGCTAAGAAGTAAAATTATTCTACTTTTGGAGGCTAGAACTATATCTAAGTAATTGAAAAAGAGTGCAATTCTTGCGGAAGTCATCACACCAACGGCATGTATATACTGTTTGTTAAATGAACGTAAAGTGGTTTATTATGGTTTCGCAGCCTTCCACTACACGGGTATGAAGACTGCATATTTTACCGGGGTTCGATGCATAAGAGCTGTCAAGTGCCCTCACAAATAATAGTCAAGTTTGTTTTGGCCCAAAGAGTGTGGGGGTCAGGGAATTGGTACTCCAATACCGACCCATGTGTCACCAAACCTTTTAAAATAAGTTGAAACACAGAAAAAAGCGCTTCCGGACCCTGTTAGGCCTACTATACCGTTTCACAGAAATTAGACATCCTAGAGCACCACGTTTATGTGAAGAATAAAGGGGTTTCCTTAAATTTGATTGCAGTGACTCATACTAGTTTGGTGCAAAGTATATTATCACGAGCAATGAGTTGTTTGAACCGTACCGTAAGCTATGAATTATTTGTCTGCTTTCTTATTAATCACCGTTCTCATTTGAATGAAAATAATAGGGAGAGGGAAAAAGTCAGTTTAAGAAACCGATTGTACCCTGTGACCTCAATGCAACATTTTTGCTTAGTTTTGATATTTATACCTTTCGCAAAATTTGCACTAGCTAAAAATATCAAAATTATACCGTTTTCTATGAAATATTTGACTGCCTTCTTATTGACCACTGTTCTTTATTGAATAAAAATGAGAGGGAGATAATTACATTTCACATCAATTGTCCTTCCTATTCTCTCCTACTGTTCTCCTTGATGGTCGATGTCAGCCCTAACTAAAGTTAAATGTTTGCAGCATATCACTAACTTCATCGCACATAATATTTAAAATAGAGTGTCAAATCTCCGCAACCTACCCTCTGATGCTGTCTTGTCCTCACCGTTAATAAACTTGCTAATATCATCCTTAACACTGCTCTTGATTTAACATATCCATAGTGCACTGAACTCAATCAGTGACTTTGTTTCCTTGATACATTTCAGAATACCCACCCGGCACACCAAGACTCGCTCATTGCTCCTTATCCCTACTACCAGGTTATCACTTATCAACTGCTCCCTCATTTTTCGCCTCTCATCTCTTGTAAACTCTCTTCCTGAGAACATCGACCCTTTCACCTTATCTTTCAGCGTCTTTGCTAGCCTAGCCATGTTGCCATTCGAAAAAGAAGTAATTTTTACTGTATCCTCTTGTTGAATTATTATTTGTTACTATCTTCTTGATATGTCTTTACGTTTGCGTCCATTTTTGTTTTTATACGCTCACTATAAAATTGCTTCATGTTGTATGTGATCTTTTCTCAAATAAACAAATATCCGCGGAACCTATTTTCTTCATCTAAGTGTGAGGAATGTGAGCTGAAAGTTTAGCCGGACCATATTGTTACACCTTGTATGTACTGGGTTCTGTGCTGGGTCATGCATCGCGTGAAACGGGATTTATCTTGTACGCGAAGGTGTTGGCTGTGGAGGAGGTAAAGGCTGCGGATAAATTTAGGGCCCGCGTGTGTGCTTTAGTCGCTTCGGCGTGCGCAGACGTTTTACAACCCCCTTCACTTCCCTCATCCCAACGCGCTGTGCTTCCCTCCCTTATTACCAAACACCCCAGCGGGAGATTTTCAAGGTAAAATGCATGTGCTTTGGGGAGGCGGGAGGTGAGGTGGAAAAAAAATAGGAAGGTTTGAAGATTCCAGACGGTGATCGTCGAGCCGTTCCGCTTTTATGTCTCCTCTCCACCAACCCCCACTTCCTCCCTCCCTTCCCTTCCCCCTCGTCCTGCATCCCCTGCCCACCTCACCCCGTCCCTTCTCATCGCCAATCCACTAAAAACACCCCTTACCACCCAATCACCACCAACTTTCACTGCATCCACGTAAAACCATAGGATTTCTTAGTCATGAGATAATTTTGCACTACGCACAGCATAGTATAGTCGAATCCTATTCAATATACTGGAATAGTGTGCCTTGGAATCATAAGGTCAATCACCAATATGCATCACATATTATGCATGTAGATTTTTTTGTCATTTGGTCATTCAATCCTAGGATTGGTTGATAGTTGCCCTCCACCCTACCCTCTCTTATGCTAGTTCCTTTACCTCCTGGTATCTCTTCCTATGTACTTTATTCTTTATTTGGTCCATGAACTGATTTTTTGGTCTTCCTCTGGAGGCTTTTCCCTCTATTTTTCCCTCAATTATATTCTTCACAAATCCATTGTGTCTCAGGGTATGTTCAAGCCATCTGATTCTTCTTTCCTCTATGGTGTTCCATATGGTCCTTTCCTCTTCTACTCTTCTGTAAACTTCGTCATTTCTTATTTTGTCCGTCTATTTTATCTCCAGCATCAGGTTTCGAAGGCTTCTATTCTTTTCTGATTAGCTTTTCCAATGGTCCATGCTTCCGATCCATAGAGTGCTACGCTTCTTACGACTGTCTCATGTACTGTTTCCTGGATTTTAGTCCTGTCTTCTTTGAGCATAGTAGTTGTCATTTTCCCATGAGCGCCGTGATAGCTTGGGCTATTCTCCGCTTGATGTCCGTTAAACTTCTTCCGTCCCACGTGTTAGTGCTTCCGAGATAGGATATCTTATGTAGATATAGGTACATATAATGTAATTTCATGCAAGCCATCTCAAGATTGTGAGGCAGGGGGTGAGTTATCACTTACATGCGTTACAATGTACCCTTCTTAAGTTACTGTAACCACTGGCTCCGGTTCCTAGGGTCGCAGCTTCGTGACCAAGCGGCGGAAAAAATTTTCCCGGGTGGCCAACCAACTTTTGCGCGCTACCGGAATTTGACTCCACTACTGAGAGGCAGCAGTCTCAGCAGAGGGCATTGGTGGCGTAGATGAAGGAGATCGCACCGGTATCAACAGCCATAGCTTCGGGCGAGAGTGAATTTTACGGAATCGGCCGGGGTACTGCGATGTGGAAGACAACTGGGAAACCACCACATTAGTTTCCCTAGAAGATGCAGCCCTGCTTTTTATCTATATATATATGACGTGATGGCACTCCTCCCAGTAAAATATTCCGGAGGTAAAATAGTCCTACTATCGTATCTCCGAGTGGGGACTTCTGGAAGGATTACATCAGTCGGGAAGGACAAGTACAGGGACTTGGAACCGCGACTGCTTATGCATCATCATCGCTTCTTCCTCATTGGCCTTTCAGTCATAATAATTTGACTAGATGATTGGTTGACTAGAATGCGGGGTTACATCTTCTAGGAATGTTTATGTGATGGTTTTCACGTTTCCTTCCACATCACAGTATCCCGGCCGATTTCGTGAACTTTACTCTCGTCCGAATCTGTGGATGTTGATACCGGTTTATGATTCTTTTGATTTGTTCCATTGATACCATTCTTTTGATTCGTTCATACCGATCGGAAATGCTGCCGTCTCTCAGCAGTGGGAACTGTACTCGTTTGTAGTTTTTTGGAGGTATCTTGAGTATAACTATTCAGGTGACAACGAATTCTTGAATATGTGGTCCTTCATGTATTTCACTCACAGCCAACGTTTCGCTATACTCAAGAATATCGTTTTTATTTATATTGAATTGTTTTTCAAAGACCTAAGGAACTGGAAGCGTAGTAACCTTATCGGAGTCACCCGCTTGTGTTCACTTAATTGTGTGATTCTCGCAGTGGAAGAATCATTCGCCTGGACTGGGTATCGAACTCAGATCCCTCGATTTCACGTCGAGTGCTCTTACGAATTAAGCTACTCAGGCGTCGTCTTTCACTGTGAATCTCTGGGGGCTTTAAGGACCAACTTGTCCTGGCGAATGTTTTTTCCATTGTGAATTTCACACAAATATACTGTATTGGTCGAGAAAATTATGTTTTACTATTTAGTTATGGGAAACTTAGTTCTTTTATTTTGTCGTTTTCTATATAACGTTGTGTAAAAACGGATGACTTTTAATTAGCAGTACCTCGCAAACCATGAGGTAAACCGACCAAAAAATTTACTCAGAAACTTCTAGTCATAAAAATAGTTTTACTCACAGTAATCAATTATAAATTTATCGACCAAGAAGCCATATATAGTAAAAATATTTTTGAATATTTGGTCCGTAATATAATTAACTCAAATCCAACGTTTCGCCAAACATTTTGGCATCTTCAGGGCATTGTAACACAAAACAAGGGGACATACATAAGGTAATTATTCAAATATCAGTACAGAATTGAGGATACGAAAATTTGCCTATCATTGAGCTTAATTTTGAACAGAAACAAAGTAAATAACAACTCCAAACGACCAACTATAAAATGAACATTTTGTCTCCTTTTATCGTGTTTCAAAGCCCTGAAGATTCCAAGATATTTGGCGAAACGTTTACTGTGAGTAAATTATATTATTGACCAAATATTCATGAATCTTTTTATTGTCTATATTAAATCACAGTATCATTAATTTTTTGAATAAATTGTCATAACAAAGGTGCCTTTATAATACAGTTGGTGTTTCCCCGACTATTCGTGTCAAGGAAACATAATGGTGGGACAAATTTCTCCACCGCCGAAGTATCTCAATTATTCGTGCGAGTAAGGAAAACACCGTTGCTTACCCCTGTAGCTGGTTATCCGTCACACCTTTGGCTTCCCCGATCCAAAAGAAATCGGAAACCTAAGCTGCCTTAACATATTTGTCTGCTTTGCTTATTCCGCTACGTAGTAGGGTGGGTATTGTTGTCCCGAATGGGGGCCGTATTAAAATAAGAAAGAAACTGCATTGGACGATAGTGAATTTCTGGGTTGACTGTGATCGGAAATTGGTGTAACTTCATTATAAGGTTTCCTGCCTTAGTGCGGGGGTGACGGAAGACATAGAAGTGAAATCCATAGTATGCATGCGCTTAACCACGCAAAGCTTACCAACGACCGACAGCGGTTTCCATGTACAAAACGTCATCTTTTGGGGCTTACAACCTTGCGTTGGAAGTGCTTTGTCACCTTCAGTTCTCCGGAGAGAACCACCTTGTGGCCGAAACACGCTTATTCGACAATCGCCAGCGTCATTTTCTCACGCCACCGCTACAAGCCCCCTTTCTCTCGTACTCTGTAAAAGGCTTTATTGAGTTTCACCTGTTTGTCTGGGTCATATCTTGTAATTGAAATTTAACCTACTTCCTGATGAGGTAGAGCTCAGAAATTTTGTCCATAAATTCATTCTGGTGACAATACAATTATCAACTTAAACAATGACAATAGCGTACTAATTACGCCTCTACTAAGACGTTTTCTTGAGAATGAGCTGTTTGCCTACTTCAAATCTGGAAATTATGAATTATTAAACTCTTAATGGTACTCTTCTAAGCTATCCATCCGGGCGAAATCTAATGCAGTATGGGAGTGAATTGGAGAACTCAAGGCAGATTTTTTTTTATTTAACCACTTAAGAACATGATAGAATACAATGAAGTTAATAATATTTGGACCCAAATCCATGAGGATCTTTAACTTTTTTTTTTGAACTGTCCGATTTGTATTTGCTCGACTATTCTAATATTTACCCCTCGATGTTTGTGATTTTATCGCCCTTTTTCAGTATTGCACCATGGTGGGGTTTTCGTCACATTAAATATTTTTTAATTGCGCAATCGCACATTTGGCAATGTAAAATAAAGCATAGTAAAAACATACTTTTTTTACGGAAAATGGCTTTATCGTTTAATAACTATTTAGTTTACAATTATTTGTAATGAAGTTCTGACTTTATAAATTCTATCCTTGGTTTTTTAATGCGTACAACCCCAATGTTTGTAAGTTGTTCATTTGTATTAGGGCGTGTTTGTAATGCTACGCCTTTTTTGAGCGGATCTTGGAAGGGATCAGTCCATTAATGAGAGCAACGATCAAGGAGAACGACTCCTTCGGCTCCGTAATTAGCGGTTCACCTCTCGGATATAAACGCGCAATGAAATAATGAGTGTCAACATTTATTCATTCCTGTATTGACGCCGGAAGTAGACCTATGGACAAATTTTTAGGGTTCAAGGTAGTTTGAGCGAAGTATCATTTTACCTAGAAATCAATGAATTTGGTCTCATTTCAAAGAAAAATATATCACATTTCCATTAACACTAACAAGTCAACCATTTACCTCATTACTTTCCGAGATATTTGCCAGATAATACTAGCCCTTTTACATGGGAAATGGTACGTGTATGCACTCCAGAGAGACCTTAATTAACAAATGAGGCATTTCCCACACTTACACCTTGTAAAAAAATCAACAGTGTGTAGTTTGTGTGTTTTCTCAACTATTTTTGTAAATAAATCATATTGTCGCCGCAATAAATTCCTCGGGATCACAATAAACCTTCCGTTTTGATGGAGTTTTAACCGTTCCGCGTGAAAAAAATGAGTTAAGTTAAAGACATACGTATAGGTATATTCGTTTAATTACTTACGGTTTCTGTCATGTAAAACTTTATTATTGCACCATTAATAATGCAATATTTAATTCGTGTCTCACAGCTGGTGAACTTAAAAAGTATAATTCGAATATGGTCTTTTTTATGATTAGGGAACTATCTCGCTCGCCCTACCTTAAGTGATTGGGAGGTCTGTTAAATTTTGGTTACAAGATTTGACGCAGAAAAACAGTGTATACTCAGGAAAACCTTTTTGGTAAACGCGAAGCTCGTCATTATGGTGGTCATTATTTAAACTGATTGCTGTGTAGTTAGAGGAAGTGGGTTGTTGGACAAAATTTCATAAATATACGTCATCGGAAAGTATACTAAATTTCAACTCCAGGATTTGACTCAGACAAACCGATGAAACTCGATAAAATCTTCAAAAGGGCGGCTCATGCCACAGTCAGAGGATAAAGAGACTGGTAGAATCACGTCGACGTGGTTTTCAACTGTTTATTTCTTTCATTGATCGATTTTCTTAATTCGTTTGATCACTTCGTTAAGTCCCTTTATCGCCTGTTGCAAGAACGTTTAGTTATGGAATCAATAGTTATATGATCCATGAACTTATAGGTTTCATAAAAAATATTCGGTTTGCAGGAACACGTACCATTTTCATAACTAATCAACGAGAAGTTAACTGCTTCGAGTGCATGATCTAATCTTCCTTCGCTGAACAAAATGCATAGTGGTTTATCCTATATGTAATTGCTAATGCACATAATAATTATTCAGTAAGAGGGAACAAACTGGTCATTCTTCTCACAAGTCTTTTATCCAGTAATTATTCCTCCAAGTGGTTCACTGCGCTTCCACCCTTTTGGCTGCTTATGGAGCTCTTAACTCTTTTCCATAAGTTATGAAACCATTTATGAAACCAACAAATGTATCGAATGTTTCCACAACTCTTATTAATTGGTTGCTATGGCTTATGGGTCCCATAACTCTATGGAATGCATATGGGTCGTTTCTGCAACTGACCATTTATCACTTAAGATCGGCTTCCAAATATTGGAATTATACATTTATAATGGTAATTTCTGTATTGAATCCAAGATGAGGTTTCAGGTCCTTTTTCTCACATATAAATGCCAAAGAATTACACCAAAGCCAGTATGTCAGCGTTCCTTAATATGATTTTACGCGTATGAATCAATTCCAAGTCGTTTCTATTACGTCAATAGGAAGAAAGCATTCCCCGTACGTATAATTTAAATATCCTGTGCTGTCATGGGAATGGAACTCCTCAGTACTATCACATTTACGGCAGTCATTAATGCTCACGGGAATTGAATTTAACGTGAATACCCCTAGGAAGATAAAAATGCGTTTACTGTCAATAAAGACATTATGATAGGTATTATTTTTCCGTAAAATTCTTCCGTAATAAAAGCTTCATACTTTCGTTGTAAATGATTCCACAGTAATAATTGCGCTTGTCGAAGAAGGTGTGTTCCTTCGCAAGTGAGGTCCTCAACCTCTCCCAAGCGTGTTTCAAAGGTAACATTTCCAAGACGTGCTTTTTCGGTCTTATTTTGAGCTTTGGATACTCGATTCGAGTTCACAAAGCTTTTTTTTGCAAATGGTTCGGCACAACAGAATGGCGTTTATATACATAAAAGTGGCATTCTTAAATGTGATGATAATAAGCCCAACTGTGTTGTTTCGTAGCACAATCATTACTTGGTATTTTTACATTTCTTTTCATTTTCTTTTTTTCTTGGTACATTTTCCGTGGTTTTTCCATTCTGACTCCTGGGTTTAACTTCTGGAACAACTTTATCTCATAAGTTAAGCTGGCGAATGAATGTCCTTTATTACGTCGATGGTCAGTGTCATTACCGTTATTGTTTGCTTCGATACGAGCTCCTGAAATCGAAATTTTGGTGAAATTTTCGGACTTTTCGGCGGTTTGCCAGCTCTAGCTACTGAACGGTCGATTGGTTCGACATTCTTACGCTCAATTTTATATGGGCTAATATCGGTCTGAAAGATAGTAAATAGATTGTTATCACGCGTAGATTTGTTACGAAAAAATTAACGAAAATTACCCCTAAAACCACCGATGATATCAAGCTAGGAATCACACTTGTCCTGGGATTGACAATGGTGCTTTCTACGCCCCGTAGTTTCGAAGTTACATGTGGTCCAATTCGAAAATTGCGTTTTCGCAGTCCGTGTGCAAACTTTGATAACCATGACGCCTAGGTTTTTCAAAATGGCGGATGCTCAAACGTGACAGCAAAACATTGATTGATTTCTCCAAAATTGATTTCGACGACTGTAACCCTTGGAAGTAAACCATTTTTTTCAGGATTTTTTTGATACCCCAAATAACGGCGAAGCCGTTCCGGGGGTGTTCCTACCGAGCGAAGCGAGTGTGATAATAATAAGCCCAACTGTGTTGGTTCGTAGCACAACCATTACTTGGTATCCTTTGATTTTTAAAGATTCGACTCTTACTTTCGGAATTATTTCCTAATTAATTGCCTTTAGTTATTAAAATATATATTTATCATCATCTGAAGAAAGAAGTGTTTACCTTAATTTATATTACTGGAACTCGAACGAATTTGTTGCCTAGTGCATGGTCACGAGCAATGAGGTTTTTGAACTATACCGTTAGGTACGAATTATTTGACTGTCTTCTTATTATCTCTGTTCTCAGTTGAATAAAAGGAGTGGGAGAGGAATAAAAGTCAGTTTAAGAAACAGATTGTACTCCTGTTACCTCACTACAAAATGTATTTGTTTATTTAATAATTTTTGTTTTCAATTTTTACTTTTTATCAGAATTTATTTTTAAGTTAAATTTTGATATATTTACCTTGTATATCTAATGCCTTGAACTCCATACATATTAGATATTTTTAACAGATTTTAACAGAACAGAGCGTGACAAAACACCAGACTCATCTTAAACATAAAAGTAATCTTCGTAATTTCCCACCCACAGTTCCCATTTTTTCCAGATTGATGGCCGTGTACCCTAGTATCCACTACTACGCGCCTAAATTTGGCTTTTTGGGCTCTATGTAAATGCCGTATGCATTTCCGTCCTTTAAGACGGGCAAGCGTGGTAAATCCCCACGCCTCCGTGGGCCAAGGATTTTGGAGGAACTCGGTAATCAAAGATTGGAAACATGTTGTGATAAACATTTTACATTACCACCAATAAGTGTGTCTGATATTGCGCAGGGTGTTCCCTAATCGTCGCTTTTTATATGTAGATGTGGAAATTTGCGTGCTCTTTATGATCGTACTACACTTTTGGAATAAATAAATTATTAGCTTCAATAATAATGGCCAGTTGCAGGAACGACGTAAATGTATTCCATAAAGTTTTGGGACCCATAAGCCATGGCAACCATTCAACAAGTGTTTCAGTGACATTGAAAAAATTTATTGGTTTTAAAACTTCTGGTTACGAGTTCCAATAGCTAAGAAGGCGGATGCGCAATGAACCGCATGAAGACTTAATTATTAGAAACAAGAGCTGTTTTGAGACAAATGACCAGTTTTTTTATCCTAATTACCTAATTTTTATCTTCATTAGCAATTATTCATAGATTAAACTTTTGCAAATTTTATGCGGCGGTGGAAGATTGTGTCAAATATTCGATGCTATTAACCAGTGGTAAATTAGTTAAGTAACTGATAGGTGTGTTCCTGCAACCCGAATATATTTATGAGATTCATGACATAATAGACCTATTGATTCCATAAGTAAATGTTCTTCCAACCAGCCATAAGTGAGGTAAATATAAAATTAACAAATTAATTGAAAGTTATAATTAATCATATTACGTAATGGTTATGTAATTTAGGGCTCGAATATTGAGAAGGTAGGACTCACAATGCTGGCCAATGCTAGAAACTGCAGCCAGGTCGCCATCTACATTAACCCTCATCTTCCTATAGCGCTTGTGGGCTAATGTACTGATTTTTCAACTTTACTATGTTTTCCATAGATAATTTAGCTAGAAATTTGTATGCACTTTTTAAAATGCGCTTTCTCCTTGAATATATGGTTTATTTATTTAAATTAATAATCATCTGTATTCCCAATAGAAACTGGCAGAAAATCGAGTAGAAACTTTAGCTCTAAGCAGCCATATGTTTCAAGAGTTACTTCGTTTAAATTTCAAACAGATGGTTGATATTCATGGTAATTCGACCCTATTGTCGTACTATCCATAGGAAAGTAAGGAAAGATCAGGGTTATTATGGTTGTGAGGCTTCAATTTGATGACGTAATGCCCTCTCCGTCTACCTTTATGGGCTAGAATAACTACAATTATAGGGCCCGTAAGCCGTAATTTCACAGAGCCAAACAAATCATTTTTGCCTTTGTCCCCACTAGGCATATTTGCCGCGGGCCCCGCTAGATCGACAGCTAGATCGATAGCTAGAGCGACGCATAGAATATTATCATGACTCCTCACTACATCTCTTGGTCTCACAGATGCGATAAAGTAAGAGATATACACTGCGGAACAGATAGGTGCAACAACTCGTTCTTTCCGCGCACAATAAGCGATCACAATAAATACTGAGATCCGCTAAATACACTCCTATAATGCATGTCACCATTTCATCTCCCAAAAATTTTCATCTTTACACGGATGGTGACCTAACACCCACAGCCACACGCCCATGCGGCGGCTCGTATGGTATTATGTAGATATTGCCCGAGGCCCTGACCATGTTTTGATATTGGTAATCCAGAAGCCTGTCAAGCGAATCACTGAGTATCTTTTCACTGAATGAAACGGTGCACTCCGGCTGTCCCCTCGCGTCGTGTGAGTTGAATTACTTCCCTCGGAAGTTTTAGGTGCTCTTTAAGCTGACACTTTCGAGAGAGCCCTTCATCCACATCGTAATTAAATTACGTGTTGCTGGAGTGCGCCTAATGCCGTCAAACGTACGTATAACTTAAGAAGGAAGCTAAGTACGTGGCCTCCTAAACCAAATCTCACGTTGTATAAGAGATTATTTCTATATTTGGGCCCTTAAGTATTTAACGCCTCACCTGAATCTATTAAAAGTTTAAGAAACGAGAAGTAATTTTTGAAATTTTCCAAGGAATTGATCATGGCACATAATAATATTGATGTTTTATACTAGAACTGTAATATATGGACTTGTATCTTATGTTATAACTTGTAATAATTAACTGTTTTATATGAATGTAAGCAAGATGAATTATTATTGTTGTCTCTGCTTTTCTTGTCCACAATTGGCCTAAAAAGAAATCGTCTGTTATTGTTTATACTTTTGAAATTAGTTTTATTTAATGTCAGCAAAAAATTTCATTTATGGAAGGTAGTCTCCACACAGGTCTGCGACCTTTGAAGTTTCCTATAGCTCATTGACATTTGTACATAACATTGTACCAAAACTGTTGAGTAATTAATTATTCTACACCTAGGTGACGTGGCTCGGATAGCCCCTGTACGTGTGGTATGTGTATAATTTTGAAGCAACTTTTTTGGTGAGTGGTGCAATTTTTCTTTAATTAAAAAGATTTATGTAATTTGATTTTGTTAAAATAATGCTCACGTACCGCGTTTGGATTTTTTTGTTGTTCGATGCCATTTCCGAATAGAAAAGCAATTTATGAAACGTCTTAAAGCGGTGATTAAATTGTTAATCCCAAGACTAACCACTCAAAATAATTGAGCATTTAACAGTGGTTCAAATGCACCCGCATTTGGGCCAATGATAATTCACTCAAGTCTTCTGGAGGGTTAGTTTTTATATAAACAAAAAAAACACTGGCACAATTTCCAAACTCTTATTTTGGTCACCGGTGATGGTTTAAGCACATTACGGCATCGTCAAGTTTGTGACAGTATGCTCTCTCATGTCCATATAAATTATTTAATTACTTCTAACTGACGTTTATAAATTATGCATAATGCAATAAAACGGTGTAGGCTAAATTTAATTCAACTTGTGAGTAAATATAATTGTATATTTTTTTAAATTATGACTGTATCAAGTTAGGAAACATAAATTCAGCCCTGTATAAAAAGTTAGTGTGAAGGCTTCCAGGGAGCTCCGATGATATAGGCTGCATTTTGGGGATTTCACCGCGTTTTTGTTTTTTCGGTGGCAACAGTTACCACCTTCTTTCAACAGTCTTTGGCTTGATGACGCCTGCTGGAATGCTGACGAAACTGTTGTCACGAAAAACAACAATGCGGTGAAAACCCCAAAATTCAGTCTATGTCTTGCATAAAAAGTGTTTGCTTTAATTTATTGAGGTTCTGGAGGACGTCGTGTTGTGAAGAACTTAAGGTAGTTAAATCAAAATATGTATCAGTTTACCTAGAAATCAATGAACTTGGTTTCATGTAAAAGAAAAATATATCACTCTTCCATTAACATAAAAAATTCAACCCCTTACCGCATTACTTTCCGAGATATTTGCCAAAAAATACCAGTCCTTTTATATGGGAAATGTTATGTGTATTCACTCCAGAGAGACCTTATATTAAAAATGAGACATTTCCAACCCTTAGAACTCGTCAGAAAAATCAAAATTGTGTAGTTTGTGTGTTTTCTCAACTATTGTTGAAAATTGATCATGATGTCACCGCAATAAATTCTTCTTCGGGATCAAATAAACCTACCGCTTTGATAGAGTTTCAGAAGTACCGCTTGAAAAAAATGAGTCAAGTTAATGACTTATTTAGATATTTTCTTTTGATTACTTACAATTTACAATTACTTGCAATGCAATATGTCATGTATAACTATTTTATTGCACTATTAATAATGCAATATTTAATTCGTGTGTCTCACATTTGGTGAAATTAAAACTTATATTTCGAATACAGTCTCTATTATGACTAGTGAACTTTCTCGCTCGCACTACCTGAATTGCTTCCTATGGCTGTAGAATTGACATTTGCGATCAATCAAAAATATGTCTGCTGGAAAATGTTGAATGAAACGCCTCGGACAAAACTTTCACGCGAAAAATGTGTGTTCGTTTGTTCGTCGTCCGCTCCCGACCGGAGTGGTCAAGAAGTGTTTACCCAAGACGATGTCGAAAACAGCGAAGCGGCAATTAAGTTCAATTTCATGCCTTTCAGCGGTGCGTAACGAGTTCGCCCTTTTTATGTGAAAAATCTTACATTTCAGCGGCTTCTGTTTTCTTAATTGCCCTTTGTTCCAGGTTTTATCGAGTTTGTTTTTTTTTCTAACTTCTACTCCTTCCCTCTTCCGAACGACGGGAAATGGCATCTGTCTCACTGCAACGAACTTCATGGCGGAGCAATCTGCGTTTGATTTGCGCTTTCACCATCCTCTATAAAACCCAAGCAACGCGGTGAAAAAATTGTGTAAGGTCCAGTATTAAAGGTCATTAATGCGCATCAGTGGCTCATATGGCGAGATAAAATTGGAAAAGCATGAGATAAATTTCACGACCATCTCGACAGGGCAGTTTTCCTCCGTCTACAATTATCCCGGGCTTTAAAGTGCTACAATAAATTTCGCGGAGGTGCGACCACGCGAGTGAATTGCCTTTGATTGGCAGAAAGAGACTTCCGATGCTTTCAATAAAATTCAAATTTCGTCCGTCACCGTTTCGCAACCGAGAAACCTTGTTTTGAAAAATGTCTAATTCATGTGTTATCCAGCAGCGTTAAGTATTTTGCATCGAATTTTGTTTTTTTTAATGGATAGTTAAAAACGCTGACTGATATATTATAGCAATTCCACGTCTTCGAATATTATCATTATGGCTGGAAGTTTTGCGTCGTGTAAATTGTTCTGTTTCTGCGAAAGTTTTTCGCAAAAAAGTAAAATTAACAAAAAGTGTTTTCCAAAATGCTTGCGTGAAGTGGAAACTTACGATTACCTCTCTTCGAAAAATGGGTGTAGTTCTGAAATAGTCGGTTATGTTTTATCGACTTATTTTTAACAACGAAATTTGAACGTATAGCATAGTTTGTTCAACAGTTTGAGGCGTAACTTTGTGGAATTCACTCATGGGAATGAAAAAATTATCCAGGTTTTCCAGGGCGGAAGTTTATACAAAGCGCGAAGCTTTTATTTGTATTGCATTAATTATTTTGGTTAAATCTTTATGACCAGGGTCCCAAATGCTCGCGGCGTATTCGAGGCGTGGCCTAGTCAGAGAGAAGTGGCATCTCTCTTTTACTTTTTCATTCCAGAACCTTCCTATTTAGGCCAGGAAAATAACCCGAATTTTTAGTCAAAACTTGGAGAAATTATTACCCGCGATTTCATCACGTGGACTCTTCCAATGCAACCCCATTGAAATGGGGTTGTATTGGAAGAGTCCACTCATCTCATGATTCAAACATTTTTTAATAATTCTCGTTTTATTTAAACAATTAGAGGGTAAATCATTTTTTTCCAATGTACTCGGAAAACTGTGCATCGTAAAGAAAAGTGATGTGCAGAAGAATCGTAGGAAATAAAATTATTTGCAGAATGAGATTTGTTACATTAAAATCGATTCATGAACAAAAACTTTATTGCAAAAAAACACGAAAAATTGCTATTATTAAATTTTTGTTATAATGTTTACATTTTTTGGTTGAAATCGTATGAAACCTACAAAAAGGTAAAACTTGCCATATTTTAAAAATGCGCTAAAGATTGGCCCTTTAGGTGCAATAGTTTTTGCACAATGACATTGATTTATCCCAAAAATCTAAAAAGTTATTAACTTCAACCCTCTCTAGCGGTGTCAATTTCCTACGTAGAATGATTCAGAAACCAGTGTTTTAATATTGAAGACCTATTTCAACAGTCTATTAATAAAATTGACCTTTTGAAAAATAACTGTCGCAAATATAACATTTAAAAAGCCCACTACCGAGAATGCATTGGACGAAGCAACGTATAAGCGAAGCAGTATTTGCCCTAGCGGCTTACTTTTCAAATGGTCGTTCAATCGTTGCCATGCAGCGAGTATTCCGCGCACTCTTCAATATTGCTGCCCGAGCTCGTGTCTCTGTTCAGCAATCAATTGTTATGTGGGCAGTGCTTTAATATTGCATTTTTATCTCACTATTTTGTATGCAGTGAGTGAAAGCAGCAATAGTTAAGGCCCTCTCCATCTACCTCAATGCTCAAGAGCCTCCAATTCCAGGCCTTTTGGAAGGAGGTGAAAAAACTTCAAGGGCAAAATCGCTAACATTTTTGTTCTCGTGCATTGCTCTGCTAAAATATTGTAGAAAGGTACTAAATATTTGACTATGCATGACATTAATCGTTTAACCCACTATACACTTTTTTTCGTCCACAATGTGCAGTCATTTCATATATTACCCCAATCGTTGGAGAATCAGGAACTATAAGTTACGAATGAGAGATATTTTCGTTGCCATGCTGTACAATTGCTGTCACAAAGGCTTTCAGACGTAAGGAAACCTAATCCGAGACAAAAAAACCCTCTTCTATTTGTTACCTCTAGGTCACTCTACGTGATAGAGGGTTAGAACATGTTGAAAACTCATCGTAATATTTTTCTCAGGAACACAATCTTTCTCAGCTCCATAATACCGTTCCAAAGCAAATGTATGCATTGAGGAGGCAATCCAGATTGCATCTTTCCGTCGCTCGACCAGCTCAGTCGATGCTGGCAGGAATTTCATCATGAAGCCTTCAAACTTCCGCAGCTATTCCGCATTGAAGATTCACGGAAGAAAAAAAAATGATTACCGCGACACGAGAGTAGCTCTGTGAAGACGTCGAAACACTCGTATTATCATTTTGTCTTTCCGGGAAACGCAATAACATTTTTCGATTAGGCCTGGGAATAATGACCACCTTATGTGGGCGTTACCGTCGAGCAAAATAATTGGTCACAGGAGAATGGTCCCGGAATGACATGAGGAGGGAGGGGCAAACCAGTAGGAGTGGGGGAAGTCGGGCGGGAAGTGGGATGGTGACGACACTGAGGTGAGAGCCAATGAGATAAGTTCTAGGAGAGAGGGAGAAGTTTTTCGAATTGAGTGAAGAGACTGTAGAATCAAATCAAAGCGGGAAAATGATGGGTAGACGGGAAATTATGTGAAATAATGGGGACGGGGCATTTTGAAAGAAACGTTTCCATTTTCTTTCGCATTCCATTGATACGAAAGTCAGGGCATAATTTACGAGAAGTATTTTATATACAAAACCATCCCCTTTCGCGTCTGGATTCAGTTCATTTATCTCCCATGTACCGAGGATGAAGCTGTCTCTGGGTGTGGGACGGTGACGTGTCTACAGTTTGAGCCACCGTGGACGGCCTGTAAATGCTACCACCCCTACTTTGGGCAATATGCTTCTGGTTACACACTATACTCTGCATTTGGGACCCTAGTCATAAATATTCAATAGAAAATACTAAAATATAAAGAAAAGCAGCTAGCTTTGCTAAAAAGTCTCGAGCGAACATATAGTGTCTCACATCTTTTAGAGGGATTAATGTGGGAGCCCTTGGGAGAGACTGAGGCTACACGCTAGGCTTAGCTTACTTGAGATATTCAGAGCTGATGTGTTTCAGAGCGACACACAGAATATTATCATGACTCCTCACTACATCCCTAGGTCTGATCGAAGCGATAAAATAAGAGAGATACATTGCCGAACAGATAGGTACAAAAGCTCGTTCATTCCGCGCACAAAAAGTGACCACAAGAAAAACTGACCTATACTAAATACACTCTCATAATACACGTCACCATATCTCCAACCCAAAACCATATCCCTTTCATCTTTACACGGCTGGTGTTCTAGCTCCCCGTGCCTCACGCCCATGTGGCGGCTCGCAGGGTAGTATGTAGATGTAGCTGTAAATACTTGAGCTGCCTTGAGCGTTAACATGTGTTACCAGATCAAAGGACGGTGTTTTGGTTAGATCGGTGGTCGTGCTGTAAATCTCACTAGTTCTTTCGTAAGTATAATAATAAAATAACATGTTTTGCATTCGGTGCTGCGTGATGAAGCTATGAGAGGCATTGAAGAATCGAAACTTTTTTCTCTAGTGAAGGCAGGAATGACTGGCATCCGCGCGTCTGTTATACAGCGCTCCATATTTAGTTGACAGTATGGACACTGCGAGTCGGCTTGCAGAACTTGTTAAAAGTGCTGGAAAACCGCTTGACCAAGCGTGTCGTTGCCTGCGGAAATAGATTCTAATTTTTTTCTGCGGAAAATTGTGAAGAATTTTTCCCCAGATTGTAATCCCCCAGAAGGTTTTGCGGAAGAAACTTGGGGAAGTAGCTTACCAGTGTCAATCCACTTCTACAGGTGAGCATTCGAAATGTACGTTTGGTGACAGTGTTCTATGTGTAGAACTTGGCGTCAGTAAAACGTGGAACGCTCTACAGAGTTATTATATCCAATATTGTTTCAGTAGTACTCTTACTATTATTGCTAGTGTTAGTACTTGGAAACAGTATACGAAAATATTCCTGTGGACCGTGGCACTCAATGGATTGAATGTTTGGAGCAGACCAGAGCGGAGTAGAAGCCATAAAGACCCAGTTCTGGAGGAGGATGCTAAAGATGAAATGGACGGACAAAATAAGCAACGATGAAAACATGGTTAGGAAGTAAAATACTTTTTACGTTATGTTTTTGCGTTAATTCTACACATTTATTAACAACAAGACGACCATGATTTCGGCGCATATGCACATTTTCAAGGTGTTTTTCTTGTTGAGTGAGCAAGCTTATTTACACCAGCGGGAGGAGGGAGGTTTATAGAAGCCAAGGAAATCACAAAACTTTTTGACATTATTTAGAGATTGCTTGCGTGGGAGGACAGGGGAGAGGAAGAGATGGTAGGCTAATAATTAGCGGGGGTTAATGGGATATAAATACATGGTCATTACTGAGGTCAAATTGCGCCGGCGTGTTGACAATTTCAAATTACCCGAGGAAATCTTAACTTCCTCCCCTTGTCAGGGCAATGTAAAACGATCGGGTCAAAAGCACACCAGTGATTATTGTCGCCAAAATGTTTAGAAAAACTATAAGATCATCACCAATAATAAAAGCAATTCTTTGTTCTTTTACCCTTATCAAGAAAGTCCTACCGGTTTGTCCAATATACACACAATTACATTCTTCACACATTAATTTATACACCCCACTTTTTTTTTAAGAAGAACACCTTTAAAATGGTGCATGCGCCGAAGACATGGTCTGTTTTTGTTAATTAATGTGTGGAATTAACAAATTATTTTCCTTCTTAACCAAGTTTGAAGCAAGTTATTTCTACCAAGTTACTCCTGATACCTACTATAAAGAAATGATGAAGTGTACAGAAGAGTAGAAGAGGGAGGGACCATATGGAACATCATAGAGGAAAGAAGAACCAGATGGATTTGACATACTCTGAGGCACAGTGGGTTTATGAAAATCATCATTGAAGGTAAAATAGAGGGAGAAATCACCAGAGGAAGATCCAGAAATAAGTTCCTGGACCAAATAAAAAGGAAGGATGTACGTAGGAATAACTGCCAGGAAGTAAAGGACTTAAGGAAGTAAGCATTAGTTGGCAAGGTTGGAGGGCTGCTGTCAACCAATCTTAGGATTGAACGACAAATTTTTTAGTACTCTCGCACTTGCATCATTCTTTTGATGTTGCTGTCCTTCGATGAATTTTTCTTACGTGAAATGAGATTCTGAGCCTCATAAAATATAATATTGACTCATTTAATTCCGTCGTGATAAAAGTATTTTTAAGAAGCGTCGTTCCAGGCCTCGTTTCTGTGTTCCCATGAACCCTGTGCTTCATTATTGCCAACGGTAATTGGTGTCCTTAGCGAAAGATGTGTTACCCATTCCGACAAGTAATTTCATGAGTTTACGAGGGAGAATTCGTACTTGCTCTTAAGAACGGCGCAATTAAAACACTGGATTTGTACTCTCAAGGTCGAAGCGGAACCATTGATGTGGACAGTTACGCACCCGAATGCAAATAAAATTATCCATGAGACACTTTCATGTTGGTGTTGCTTTGTCCCTCCATAACATTATCGATAACGACTGTTGCCTTGATTCTTTGGTCAACAAGTCCTTTGAAATCGAACGCAAGATCGGTGTTTTCATAGAAAATTAAAATGTTCCGAAAGACGAAAGTTTATGGAGCCACAAGTGCAATTTATGGTATGATCAATGATGACGAAGAACTTGATCATGACTAGATATCAGGACAAAGATAAAGAAGTATGAGATTTTCTTAGTAAATTATGCTACGGAATGATATTATTTTGAAATAATCAGTAAACGTTGGTAAATATTACTTTACGACTTCATAAAATTTGAGTTTTAATTATAAAGTAAATTGATTAGGATAGCATGATCCAGAAATTTTACCAAATTTATAAATTATTATTATATTAATATATAATATATAATAATATAAAAATGACAAAAATTCTCAAATAAACAAATAAATTTTGAGAAACTCAAATTATAATTAAAACCTGATTTCTCTCGCCTGATATACTCCGGCCATAAGTTTTCAAGAAGCCTCTTTCGATATTGATTAAACTTTAACGAAGTTACTGATTAATGTGCGAACGTATGGCGGAATAAAATAATGTGAGGTTTACGCTGAGCAAACTGGTTTCACTTCTCCTTTTGCCTCTCGAAATAAATAAAGGTAGCATGTAAATTCCCACCGCGATACAATAAAACGAACGGTAGCAAGAGTTTCCATCGTCTCGCTCTACCTTCCCGCGCATTTAAAATTTCAATGTCACTCGTTTTATGCCTCTCATTTCGTGTATTTTTCCGTCTGGAAAAAGTACGAAGGAGGCTCAGTTGTTTACGCAAGGTTAGAACGCAGGCGGTATTTGCTCTCTATACCCTATCTAATTACAGCCGATGACCTGATGACAGGCTTAGCAGCGTATCGGGATTCCAGGGACATACGGGCCAACAGAATCGTCCGGCAAAATAACCACGGTACTGTTCTTGCACTATGATGCACTCTGATGAAATATGCTTCAGTATCGGCGTTATAGTAAAAAAAGAAATGATTAAAGTATATAATTGAGCAGGAAAAATATTTTTGTTTTATTATGAAAAAAATGATAAAATTGAGTCAAAAATAATTTAAGGTTTATTAGGTGGATGGAGAGGTTAATACGTCATCATACTGAAGACTGCCAACCGAAACAGCAACCATATTGTTTATCCCGCTCCCTCCTTACTTTCATATGAATAGCACGACGGAATGGTCAAATTATTAATCATAACAAAGACAAAAAATAATGGAAAAGTATGCGTATATTTTATTTTCAACCAATTTACCGAGTCTTCCATTATTTGAAAGAGTTTTCCCTGTAAATGGCATTCATATTAGATAGAAAAAAAACTATTGTTCGTGATGTTTCTCTCATGCTCCCATTGAACACCATGTAGTTTCAAGTTCAATTAGCGAGAATGATAGCACGGAAAGGTGATATTTTATTGTTCATGAATAAGAGAGGATATATTTTTCTGTAAGAATCCTGAATATAAACAAAATTATATTTATGTTCTTGCTCGATGAAACCACCTTATCGTTAGATGTTATCAAAAAGAATTTACGACTTTTGTGTCATTGTCTAATAAGAAGTATAACAATTATCATGCTTTATACACACGTTATAACTGCGCATTTTTATTTTAAGTGATTTGTAATAATTTATTAACTCCTGGAATGCATCTGGAGCTCGAACAGTGTGATGTGCAAAAGCATGGATTGACGAAATTTGGTGATTTTCGAAATGTCTGATTATATAAATTGCCCCTCTCATTCCTTTCTTCGGAAAAAAACGAGAACAGTGTGATAGCAGAACGTTTCTCTGCGAGAAGTGATTGATGTCCCTCTGCCACACATCTTTGAGGTGGCTTGCAGAGTAATATATACTTACGTGTAAAAATTAAGAATACTCTATAGACTCTATACTTCCTAAACGGTCCAGTCGCCTTTATGATAGTTCTTTACCTAACACGCAAATGATAATAAATTGCCAATATCGGTTTCAAAAAATCAATCTAAGGTATAAATTATGAATAAATTTATTCATTTTTTGATCATATTTAGTAGAGGAAATATACGTTTTAATTTTGGTTTCAGCAGGTCTAGTATATGTAGATCAAATATTTTGTTATTAGTAATTAATTAATATAATTTCAAAAGACTTAAATTCTATATTAATAAATTCTAGCGGCGCAGTCGAGACTTGACCACAATTGTGTGAAATTTGCTGCGAAAAAAACATTCATCTGGACTGGGAATCAAACCCATACCCCACGATTTCACTTAGAGGGCAACTTGTTCCTTGAAGGCCTCACGAGATACACTGTGGGCGTGGGCGAGTATGCCTGGGTAGATTAATTGGTTAGAGCACTCGGCGCGTAATCGAGGGGTCTGGGTTCCATTCCCTGTCCAGACGAATGATTTTTACTTTGTGAATTTCACTGTGAGTTTCAATGAATTTCTAGTGGGTGACACCGCTAAAATCACTGCGCGGCTAGTTCCGTAGTTCTTTGAAAAACAGACTTGACCGGATTAGAGAGGAAAACCTGCTATCTTTCGCTTTTCAATCCGGCCAAATACTCTTTCGTTTATTCGCTCGATTGATCCACGTTACTTGAAACGGCTAGAGTAGTAACCATGGATCATTGAGATTATCTATTACTAACTTTTCGTATATATCAATAGTAAGGCCACACTTTTACACTTTAAGTACCCGAGGGGTCATTTTAACCACTTCTCTTATTCTACAATACATTACTCCGGACTGATTCTTCCCAGCTCTAGCGTATTTCTCGTCTTTTATTTCTTTTAACAGGAAATTATTATGTAACAATGAAAACCTCATAGCACCAATAGTTTTTAAAGTACATTACATTACCACTACTGCTTAGCTACTACTTCACTTATAACTACTGTTTTACGACATTACTTTACTACCTATTTGTACCAGTGGGGTCATTTTGATTCCAGGCTATCTCACCCTTGTTTTTTTCGAGTTTCGTCTATATAGAAGATAGTTCTACCGTCATTTATTGAATTATTGCAAACGGTTCGGCAACCGGACGTTAATACCCAAGGGTGAATCGCCGCGCGAATACCCGGTAGACACAGACTTCGCGTGAGGACTAAACCTGAGGACACCGGACAGAAGTCCCGGGTCCAAATTCTCGTGGGCCACGTCCTATATGTTGAGTAACTCTAATCGGGAAGTCCACCGGGTGAGAGACTCCATTGGTGCCGACGTTCGATGACCGAGTCGTCCATCGCCTTCAGGGCAGAATGCCCTGACCTCCTGAAAGTCTTTAGATCTTACTTCTCATCCTATTTGTTGAAATAGCAAATTACAGTTCGTTGATATAAACCTTGACTCGTGAAAAATAGTGAACATCAGTAAATGAAAGATATTTTATAAACAATTTACATATATCTGGTAATCTTTGGGTTCTGCGAGTATTTTTTTGTATCATTTTTGCGACAGTTTCGCCGTGCTCTGCTGCCGGCTTCGTCGGGCTTTTTAAAATTTTTTTTAACAAAATAATACTCGCAGAACCCAAAGAATACTAGATATACATCATGTGCTGCGAAAACCTACAAAATATGTTCAATTTACATATCATTTCAATTAAATACGTCACATTCATTTGGAAAAAAAACTACTTCTACTGGGTCCAATTGACCCCTGTCGGTACAAATAGCCATAACGCAAAGTCCGGTATTTCTAGTACTAAATAAGTACTAATGCATTACAACTCTCCGTACATTGAAGTTTTGGAGATGATACGAGAAACATATTTTACATTTTTGACAAATTATCTGTTAACTGGAGCTTATTTATAATGTTTTTTCGACGTTATGTTAAGAATACTTAGAGCGCTATGTTAACATTTTCTATAAAACAATGCAGCGCTGTTTATTTACACTGTTCGGCTCAAATCTGCGTGGTGAAACCAGCATCTTATGAACGCTGGCTGCGAGGTATTGAATTCCGTCAAATTTCCCTCTTTGGCTGAGTTCTCCTTTAAATGCCTTTATTGTGGTCAAACTGAGAAGAATTTGCATCGCGTGAACGCTATGTTCAAGTTTATTTACTTCGGTTTAATGTCACAGTTTAGTTACGAATTTTCGGCCTCAATTTCAGTGTTAACCATTTGTACCATGCACCACAGCTTTACTGTATGAAAACTGTAAATAATTTTTGAAATATTTCGAAAGGTCACTTACCTATATGGGGCCCTAAGTTTGAAATATTTTTCCCGAAATCTTATAGCTGCGAAGTAATTAAGTGTAAATTTCAGTTTTTTGTACAAACATGATTGCTTTCCAAGAAAAAGTTGAGTCTTTTTTGTAAAACTTAAACTTTATGTTAGAAGACTCATTTGAATTCAGTATTTGTGGATATTTTGATACTCTTTTTTAGGTTTCGTAATGCTGGCAGAACATTGTTGTAAATTAAGAACGTAGATGTAACTCAGGTGCATGCTTCAAGGCTCCCTTAAGCTTCGAATAAATGATTTATTAATGCTTTGTTATTTTAATGAAGTAATATTATTATTATTATATTATATATGAAGTAACATTATTAGACCTCTTTTGGTGCGGGTGAATGTTACGCTTTTCTTTTTAAATTTTCGTAAAGCTGGTCGCGCATATTGTGAAGGCAGCCTTTCAGAGGTGTAACCTTGCAGGCTACTATGAGATTCAAGATATTTTTTAAATGTACTTTTTTATTTTAAAGAAAATAATTAGCATTTTTATTTCTATTTTTGGGAGACCTCTTTTGGTGCAAATGGGTGCTAGATACTCTTTTTCGATTTTCTAAATGTTAGCAGCGGATTGTTTAACATTATAAAGGCGGCCTCATCAGAGGTGCATCCTTAAAGGCCACCTGAAGATTCTAAATATTGTTTTTTAATGTAATTTTTTATCGTAAATGAAGCAATAAACATTATAATTAGACCACTATTGATTCGAATATATATTTCTCTTTTTCAAAGAATCGTATTGCTGGGACGCATTGTTTCTAAATTAAAAGGTAGGATTAATACAGGTGCATCCTTCATAGCCTCCTTAGTCTTCCAATTATTGTTGTTCGTGTGTACTTTGCTGTATGAGGGAGGTAATAACAATTGATTTATTATTAGACTCCTTTAGGTGCGAATGGATGTCATCTCTTGGTTTTCCCACGTCAAATTGCGACAAATGGAATCAAAAGTGAGCGTTGTCTTTTCTTCGTCGTCTTTCGGCGCGGAGATAAACATCTCTGGCCCGATTTTTTAAAATGTTATCTAAATCTCTATCGATTTTCTAAATGTTAGGAGCGGATTGTTTAACATTATAAAGGCGACCTAATCAGAGGTGCCTCCTTAAAGGCCACCTGAAGATTCTAGATATTGTTTTTTAATGTAATTTGTTGTCATAAAGGAAGTAATATACATTATAATTAGGCAACTTTTGATTCGAATGTATATTTCTCTTATTGTAAGATCAGTATCGCTGGGGCGCATTGTTTATAATTTAAAAGGTAGGAATATTACAAGTTCAGCACGTCAACTACAACATTCATAGGCTCCTTAATCTTCCAATTATTGTTTTTCCTATGTACTTTGCTGTATGAGGGAAGTAATAACAATTTTATTATTATTATTAGACTCCTTTTGGTGCGAATGAATATCGTCTCTTGGTTTTACCTCGTCAAATTGCGGCATAGGAATCAAAAGTGAGCGTTATCTTTTCTTCTTCGTCTTTCGGCGCGGAGAGAAACATTTCTGTCCCGATTTTCTAAATGTTATCTAAATTTCTATCTATTTTTTTAATGTTAACAGCGGATTGTTCAATATTATTTAGGCCGCCTCATAAGAGGTGCATCCTTAAAGGCCACCTGAAGAATCTAGATAGTGTGTTTGAATGTAATTTGTTATTCTGAAGGAAGCAATAATCATTATAATTAGACCACTTTTGATTCGTGTGTATATTTCTGTTTTTTAGATTCGTATTGCTGGGACGTATTGTTTATAAATTAAAAGGTAGGATTATTTACATTTATCATAAGCTCCCTTATCTTCCAAATATTGTTTTTCCTATGTACTTTGCTGTATGAGGGAAGTTATAACAATTGTTTTATTATCATTATACTCCTTAAGGTGCGAATGGATGTCCTCTCTTGGTGTTCCATCGCCAAATTGCGGCGCAAGGATTCAAAAGTGAGCGTTGTCTTTTCTTCGTCGTCTTTCGGCGCCGAGAGAAACATCTCTGGCCCAGCGCCACACACTTTGGGTCTTTGACCCGCCCAAACTCCTCCGCCGCCGCCAACACCTGTTGTTATTGGGAAAAGCTCGCGGCGCCTGGGGATCGGGAGAGGCAGGAGGAGGAATGGTCCAGGCGACGGCTGCCGCCGCTGCTACGAGCGAGACGAATCGAAAATAAAAACAACACAATGTATCTCTCCCAACGCACACACTCTCCCCGCTTTATTTGCGGGCGGGCATTTTGAGTCGAGTAGTAGGGGAGAGGGTGGTGGGGGATGGGGTCAGTGTCAAGGGAAATATGAATAACAAAAAATCGAATGTAATATAAAACCTTTTTTTTTAGCTTTTTAATGGCGGCTGAAAAAGTTCTGCTTCTCTTATTTTATCGTAACGCAACGAGGGCTACCTTTGGTGGGGCAGGTTGGAGAAGGAAGCGGAGAATGTAGCGGGCGACATTAACGCTGAACGTAGTGAGGAAGGATTGATTCGGTCGCGTGGCGAGTGAGGCCGGCCCGCGGAAGGAATAGCCTGGAATCAACGAGTGTAGTCACACACTCCGGGATCGGCGTTAAGGTGATTTGAGCGAAATATCATTTCACCAAGAAATCAATGAATTTGGTCACATTTTCAAGAAAATCATCACTCCCTTCCAATGACACAAAGAAATTCTACTCTTTACCACATTACTTTCCGAGATATTTGCCAAAAAATACGATTCCTTTCATTATTTTTATGATTAAACAGTTAATTGTAGACCATTAGCCTAGTGGTAACAATAAAAACAGACGAGTAAAAAGAATAAACCTTGATAGACATCTACTTCTTTAAACTATTTTTAATAATAACTATTTTTTGGGAAGGACTCAAGTAGTTTTGCTGGTACGTCGTTCCAGTCATATTTGGTTCTATTGAAGAATGAGAGCTGTTTTACATTTTTCATTTGTGAACGGCACTTTATCTTGAAGTGGCGATCATTTTTCCCAACAAAGTTTGGCCCAAATTCGTCCCATACTTTTTCCTCACTCACTATTTTATAAATCCCACTAGGCTAGAAAATAATAATTATAATAATTTCTTTATATCTAACAGCCGAAGTCAATTATTAGATATATGATATATTGACGAACACACATAACCATGCCAAGGGGGATGTAGATATCCTACCCAGGCGGGACTCGAACGCGCGACCTTCGGTTTGGCGGCCGAGGACTTTACCCCGCCGCCACCGAGGCCGGCCGGAAAGAATAATTTACATGGGAAATGGTACGTGTACGCACTCTAGAGAGAGCTTATTTAAAACATGAGGAATTTCTTACCCCTAAATCTCGTCAATATATATCAAGAGTGTGTAGATTGTATGTTTTATCAACTATTTTTGAAAAGTTTTCAATTAGTCACCGCAGTAAATTCTTTGTGATCACGAAAAACCTTCCGTTTTGGAGGAGCTTCAAAGGTACCGCGTGAAAAAAAATGAGTCAAGTAAAAAAAACTTTTCTTGATATTTCATTTAATTACTTACACTTTCTGTTGTATAAAACTATATTATTGTACCATTAATAATGAAATATTTAATTCGTGTGTCCTACAGCTGATGAAAATAAACGTATATTTCGAATGTGGTCCGTATTATGACTAGGAAACTATCTCGCTCAAACTACCGTAACTACAGACCGAGTGTTGGGGCTGAACTCTCACAAAACGATTGCGCTATGGTGAATGGAGCGATTATTGCCTATGCGTACATTTCGTGGGGTTCACGACTCACGGGAAGGTAAAACTTTTCGCGATCCATGGGGACATCTGACTATTCCTTCTTACGATCCTGAACATCAGCCAACATCTTTTTTTCTTCTCGTAAGAGTTATCGAATAACCTCTTTTTTTCCTTTGCATTGCTTCGGACTTCTGGTTAAAAGGAAGAAAATATTAACTTTGTTAAGTGTTACGACGCACGCACAGTGGGCTCAAATCGGAAAAAAGCTGGCCAGGAATCAAATTTTTAACGTTTTTTTTAATTTTCGAGTTTTTGTTTTTCCCCAATACGTCTTCTATTTGATCCATCCCTAATAGGGTTCATTCTGATTTCTATTAGGCGATAGCAATCAGTCAAAGTTGGGGAGAAATTCATTCAGCCCGAAGATGGTATTAGGTATCTAAAATATGGATCATTGTGTCAAAGTTCCAGGTCATGATTTCCAATTGTAAAGAATATACCGAAGTCTCACAAATCTTTTTTAGCTAAGAAGTAGTATTTTAATAAATGTATCTACATCTTTTGAAACATTTACTTTGACTTGTAATTTACATAGCATTTTTGCCTAAGTAATGTGCAAAATATAAAAAAAATGTTTCCATCGACTTATCGGCACGGAGATTTTTGTACAGTGAGTAAGTTCAAAGGCCGCAAATAATGAATCAAGAGAAAGTTCTTGCGGCTATCTCCTTTGGCAGATTTGGTCACGACGGTTCAGTACACGCGATTCGACCTGTTGCTCCCGTAAGGGCAGTGTTTATCAAACTTTTTCCAGCCCCCCATAGTTCCAAAAACCTATATCCAACGCCCTACAGTCGTAAGCTTTCAAATCATAGGATGTAAAGCGAATTCTGGATATTTATAAAATTAAGCTTACATAATTATGATCGAATTAATGTTTTTGTATTTCAAATCTATTAGTTAGAGGTTTCATTCATCCCAGAACATGTATGAATGGTAACGTACGGTCCGGAACCCTTACTCAGCGTCCTATGCCGACCCCGGTTTCTCTTCGTCCTCAATGGGGGTTGTGTTTGAAAACACTCTAAATGATTCCAACCACATAACTAAGAAGTCACGTGGTACAGTCATGAAGAGATTTTGTGATTTGGGCGTATTTAAACCACTTGTAATGTAATGCAATCTTATCTCACTCAGTCCACCCAATTGAGTTATTTCTCGCGGAAAAATTGTTAATGGAAGTAAATATCGCGATTAAAGACAATGTTAACAATATATCGGATACTTTAGTCAACCATTCGTGTGGCTAAAACACCAAAATACCCAACCACATGTCGCTGTACCGCGCAACTCCTTAGTTACGAACCCGGTATCATTGCGAACGGTTAAACACACAACCCTCCTAGACTAAGGCAACGCCCACCAGAAGTTTTCTGGGGCTTCCAACAGGGTCAGAAAGGCCGTTGATGCCAACATTTCGACTGCTCTCTCTGCCATCTCTGCCTTGAAGACCTGGGTAAAGACAGCTGTCAGAACGTTTAACTTATTCAAAACATGAAAGGTGAGATGTTGAAAATTACTATCGTGAACGAATATTCTATTGGACAATATATATTATTTGTCACGTTTGGGCCATGTTGGACCATGCGAAGTACAAACTTAGCGGCTTTTTGTTGGATTTGCCTTCTTGTGCGACAATATCTCTCTCATTCTTTCTGCTTGGGCCTTGTTTCTTTCATCCGACCAGGTGGTTCTAGGCCTCTTACATTTTTCTGGTTCAGCAACAATACAATCGGTATTTTTTTTCGAATAAACTTTTTTTCCTGGACAGTCGGAAGTGTTATCCGTGCTTCTTTCAGATCTTCTATATTTGCAGCAATGTCATATCATTGCCTCATATTTTGCTTTACTTCGTTTTTCATAAAAGTTTTATAAGTTGTATTGTTTATCTCATTGGGTCCGTTCTTTTCATATGTCAGTAGACTATTAGACAAGATATCTATATTAAATTTATTATCTAACTTGATAAAGAGTTCCCAATGAGGTTTATTTTTTTTAGTAACGGATATTAAGTGAAACTAATCCTCCTTACAAATTTAAAGAGGTATATTCACGATAAAAACACCCCTTCAGTTTGAAGAGGCATTCGTGTGGCTAATACTCACCAAAATCCCCAACCATCTGTTGCTGTACCGCGTAACTCCTTAGTGACGAACCCGGTATCATTGCGAACGGTTAAACACACAACCCTCCTAGACTAAGGCAACGCCCACCAGAAGTTTTCTGGGGTTTCCAACTGGGTCAGAAAGGCCAACATTTGATGACCAACGTTGATGCCAACATTTCGACTGCTGTCTCTGCCATCTTTGCCTTGAAGACATTGGTAAAGATAGCTGTCAGAATGTTTAACTTATTCAAAACATGAAAGGTAAATGTTAAATTTTTCAGCATATTTTCACAAAATATTGCATCAAATGCAAGTCAATAATTTTGGAAACTCTGTGGCTTAATCGAAGCTCAAGTAACGCTTATACCATT
Source organism: Ceriagrion tenellum (assembly GCA_963169105.1). Taxonomy (NCBI): domain Eukaryota; kingdom Metazoa; phylum Arthropoda; class Insecta; order Odonata; family Coenagrionidae; genus Ceriagrion; species Ceriagrion tenellum. The sequence continues at coordinate 47,444,043 of OY720642.1, forward strand.
GCTAAACATTGACGATTAACAAATTATGATAATTTATTTCCGGGACATATCTTCTTCCTAATAATTAACTGATTTATTGATACGAAGAGGTCGGGAAAATAACTCCTGGGCACAAAAAATGTCTTCGTTTGTCGACTCCCGGTCCTCATTGTGGCGGGTTGGGGTGAAAGCGGAGACGCCCTTCTGAGGTAAATGAAGGTGAGCAAAAGGCGACTTCCACTGCGGCGAAACTCTTGCAGGAGGCTCGTCTCAATTTTCATTTTCTCACGACGCGAAAGTTTCTACCCCGGTGATGGTGAGCGGCGTAGTTTTATTTATCACGAGAGCGATACAATGTAACGGACTCGGCTCCAAGATGGACGGGCTGGGAAAAAATGAAGCGTTATATAAATACTTGTAAGCGTTTGAATTGGACCTTTTTTTAAATCCTTTTTGTCAAGCAAGAGAGGAAAGACCAAAAGATTTTTTTCGATTAGAGCGGAGGCAGTGATCCCTGACGGTTAAATGTTGATTTCAATGGCAAATATGTTCATTCAACATATAGTCAAAAAAGAAAAAATGTCACTCCCCAATATCCATGAAGCGGTTCCATCGTATGATGAATTGAAAATCATTCATTTTCTTGTTACTTGAAGGAAATTGTTTTCCCCATTTGATTAGAACTTCTGCTTAAATTGTAGAGCAGCGGACCAATATATCGGCTTTTGTATCTCGGGCAAAAAGCGCGGCGCGTCGATATATTGGCTCATGCGCAAAAATTGTACAACTGTAGTACACTAATACAAATACAATTATTTTTTAGATGATGTAAAAGTCTTTTATGATTATTACCTAATTTAATATACACATAATAAAAAAATGCATGTGAATATCTTAAACTATAACTTCATTCAAATTTCGACTTCGACTCAGGACTTTCATTCCTTGATTCCATTATGATGTGGAAATAATATATTAAAAGTGAAATAATTAATTAAGGAAAACGTTGCTCCTCCACTCAGGAATCAATATTAAAGATCCTACGTACTTTTCCACAGTTAATTATTGAGAATAGCCTATTTATTTCAAATAACCTAATTTCCTAAAATGATACATTTCATAAAATTACCCTCCACATTTTCGCTAGTACCGCTGGCAGGAGTCACCGCTAAGCGGTTTAGGGTTTCCTAGGCGAGCAGGTATCCCTTCCATTTCTTCATCCGGAATTTGGCCGCGTCGTTGTTTTTTTGTCAACGTTTCTCCTCCTCTCCTGAAGGCGTCTTCTTGTCGAAGATGATAAGGGCGACAAAATGCTATCTTTCCAAGATACTTGTCCTTAAACTTGAACTTGAAATTATACTATGTGAAATGGAACGATTGGAGGAACATAGGGATAATAGGGTTTTTCCTTTAATTATCCATGCGATATTCGCGGAAAACTGTTGATAAGAAGGGAAATCTCTCGAGATTTCGAATAAAAGATAGAACCTGAGGGCTGTTCAGAAAATAACGGGGAAACTTGTAAAATAATTGTTTCGGATTACTAACAACGTAATGGTCCTTATATCCTAATAATTACTTTCCTTACCTAAAGATACCTACACTTTTTCTTGGGGTGTTTCTACTTCGCCATACTATCCTGGAGTGCTTCTTAGGGTTTCACCTCCCTATCCATTGCCAAATTGTCTTTAATTACGTCAATGGCGTCAAAACAACGTCTTTGAAACACTGATTTCAATGATGGTAATTTAAAACAGTCACATATCGTATAGACATCTAACTACCTTAGAATCCGTATTGCAAAAATGCATAGTACTTTTCTACAGTTTATGAATAAAAGTACAACAAATTTTGGTAGCATGGATTTTTAAATAAAATTCCTCTACAAAGTGAAGCCTGATGTCGTTAAGTTTATCTAACTAGAATCCATATTAAAGATGCTTCGTACTTTTCCACAATTCAATACTGAATACGAGTTTCGAAGCTTGCTGCATTGTCAGGTACACTTTCTTACATAAGATTTATTAATTGATTCCTTAAGCTAAGAAGAGGGATTTGGAAAACAAACGAACTTTTGGGAAAGGAGGGGAATGTATATTAATGGGTTGTGAGGAGGGAAATTTTGTCAGAAAGGAGTGGGGAGGGGTGCGGGAAAAGTAGATCTTTGCTTCATGCATGTTCTCTCGAAAAGTTTAAAAACGGATGTGTCTAATGTAAGAATTTTCCGCGAAGTGACGCCTGAAGTTGCTAAATTTATCCTTCTGTTCCTTCCTTCCTACCTATCCTACCTTCGTCCTATCCTACCTTCATTCATTGGTTGTTCCATTCTAAGATCGGTTGATTGCAGCCCTCCACCAATCCCTATCTAATGGTAATTATGTATTTTCCTCTTTATTTAGTCCATGAACTTATTCCCGAGTCTTCCTCTAGGGACTTTTCCCTCTATTTTACCTTCAATTATATTCTTCAAAAACACATTGTGTCTCAGGGTGTGTCCAATACATCTGGTTCTCCTTTTCTCTATGGTGTTCTGTGTAATCCTTTCCTCTTCTACTCTTTTCTGTAAACACTTTCCTTTTATGTTTTAAATTTTACCCATTATTAAATACTTCCGGAGGATTTGTCTCGTGATAATTAATTTAATACTCTCTCGCCAAAGTTTCACAGCTTTATTTCTGTACAATTGGGGCTTGAAATAAATTATTGATATAAGTTGCAACTGCTAAAATTGTAACCATATACATACAGTATACTCAGCCTGCTCTGACCATGTTCTTGTATCATTTATTAATCTCAAGCCCTGATGATGCCGATATAGTGGTGCAAAACTTTGTCCTGTGACTATAGAGTTCATTATCCCCGTATCAGTCCTCCTGGAGAATTATGTAAATGTATTAAAAGTGGTCAAAATACATACGCAAATTAAGTTTGAATTTTAAGTAATTACTGTGATGATTGAGCTCGAAATACTGTTGATGGAGGTGTGGGGAAAATAACCGTAAAATCTTCGAACTTTTAGCATAGTAAAACATTAAGTTTAGCATATAAGGCGATATTTTGTGGAAATGGAGTACAGATGCCATGATCTCACAATAAAAGATGCTGTTCACTCTCCACAGAGTTTTTTCATTCCGGCCAAGGTTTCGACATAAGCTATGTCATTTTCAAGGTGCAATTTACCAGTATTGCTAGTAAAATGGAACGGGCCTGGAGGGGGGGGATACAAATAGTCGTTAACAATGGGTATATCTTTGTTTTTACAGGCTGAAGAAATTTCCCGCTGCTCCTTGAAGTCACGTTTTATCCCCTTAAATTGCTTATGTTCAACGGTAGCATTAAATTTACTGTATTGGTTCTGACGTATAAGGTGTTTAGCAAAATTAGACTTGGAGTCGCCGTTGTGCCAGCTCTTTATATGTTCGTTTACCCGGGTATTAATTGCCCGTCCACTTTGCCCTAAGCAACTAAAACAGAGTTTTCAGGTCCAAACAGTTGACAATCAACTACTTCCGGCTATTTCTTCAAAGCTCTTTCATATTTTTTACTTTAATTTTTTTATAGGAGAGTAAAAAATAAAGGAGAAGAAATTACTAACCTCATTGTAGCAAATGTTTTCAATTTACATTATCTCCTGCTTATTAGTACCTGTAGGGTCATTTAGTCCCAGGCTATATCTTCCCTGTTTTTTTCGAGTTTTGTCGTTATAGAGTGGAATTTTATTATATTTTGTTTGAACATTACGGTCAGTTTGGCAGCCGACCGTCAATATCCAAGGGTGAATTGCCGCACGAAGACCCGGCCGAGTCAGACTTCGCATGAGGACTTGGGACACGGGACCGATGTCCCGGGTCCAAGTGCTCATGCACCACATCCAATATGCTGTTATGGCAAATTTCTTGTACCTTAATATAAGCATTTATTCTTGTGACATTGTACACAATCTTAAGTTCTCGAGTTAGGAGTAAAATTAGGATAGTTTGCAGACGATACTGTTATCTACCTTGAAATTAGCGAAGACGTGGACTTAGAAGTTCTTTTATCGGACCTTAACAACGTTCATTCGTGGTGCCAGGAGTGGAGGCTGGAATTAAATAATAGTAAATGCACCGCAGTACTCTACCATCGAAAGTCATCACACAAATCCATACCTGTACTGTGGGTGGAGTAAACATAAAATCTTCAGATACAGTAAAGTATCTTGGAATTACCTTAACTTCTGATGTATCGTGGGGATTACACATACAAAACATATGCGGCAAAGCATTAAAGAAACTAGGTTTTGTTAAACGTATAATAGGAAGGCCCTCGAATGAAAAACTCAAAGAGATACGCTACTTCGTTCTGGTTAAGCCACACCTAGAATACGCCGCGAGCGTTTGGGACCCTGGTCATAAAGATTTAACCAAAAAAAATTAATTAATTACAAATAAAAGCTGTACATCCCAAAACCTTATCACTTACATCTTTACACGGCTGGTGTCCTAACGCCCCCTGCCACACACTCATGCGGTGGCTCGCAGAGTAGTTTGTTGATGTAGATAAACATTAAGTTAAATATCTTTTCGAAAGACTGTGCATATTATTTGAATGGAATAAGTCATATTACATTCAAGGAACAATTTTTTTCTTGGGGGTTAAACTGACCCTTGTCCCTACTTATATGTGAGGGCACCTGTTTTTCGCCAAGCGCGAACTCGCGGAGTTTTTGCGAAATCTTACTAATTTGGCTCCAAACGCGAAACTAGCTTTAAGCAAAACTTTACCTTTGGGCAAAATCGCGAAATAATTGACGAAATTGCGTGGAATGACATAATTTGAATTAATGTCGGAAATTCGATTTGAGTAATGCAATAAAATCCGATAATCGATGAAAATCCTTTGTACACCGCCTCGATATAAATCAATGTGCGACGGTTTAATACGTGTTGGAAATTGTTGCTGATGGTGCATTGTCTTATATTTTGCGTTTATTTTTGTGCCGCAGTTTATTAATATGGTAGTGACAATACGTGTTTTCGTCAGATGCCTAATTTTCATGTTTCTTGAACTTATGTAAGAATAAAAGATGATTTTTCAAAGCAAATTTACTATCAATATGCTTTTCCATTAGCTTTCATTGCTGTCGAAAAGAAATGAAATTTAGCGATATTATTGACGAATTGAAATAAAAATAGGAAAAAATATGCCGAAATAACCTTTTAAAAATGACCAAAATGTTTACCACAAACAGGTGCCTCCACTAATAGGTATGCCGCTGAGTTTGGTAATTCTAGCGTTAAGATGGATGATCTGGACCGCAGGCAAGATACAAACCATAGGCGTGAAGAGCGTAGAAATCCGCTCACCGAAGTTAGCGGAAGGAAAGGTGAGGTGGGTTACGGAGTCCAATGACTTCTCCCGGGCTTACTCGATCTAAAGTCTTTACGGTGAAGGGTTGGCTCGGCGTTGGACTTACGAAGATGTTAAGGAGAGATGCATTTCCGCTTCCACTGTTGATCGCATCGTTGGAATGCGAAAAAAAGGCCTACCCCCGTCAAGAGCATTCATGCATTTGAGTGATTCCCTGAAATGACTGACCTGAAATATGTTCCTATTAATCATCAGTAACGATTCGGAATGGGAGAAGATTATAGGATATAAGGCGATGCTTTAACCGTCTCACCGCGGAGTATGGGGTCGGCGAGGATTTCATCGCTGAAATGAAATTACTGCGTAAAACATTTGGTGCTGCCCGATGCAATGGAGATGTCTTTTTGACCCAGAAGCAATGATTATACCCTCCACTTCCTTCTCCGGTTCTTTTATCGGTGGAAATGAATGCATTTGAGAATGCATTTGAGAGTCTTTGAATGGGCTCAACGATCTTCGCTCGTTTTGTTAACCCTCTTTAAAAGGCATTCACATGGAGACGAAAAGTCAGTTCACAAGTGACGGAAAGTGAACATGGTGGTGTGCGCATTCTTACCTTACTCTTAAAGACCAACACCCGTTTATGAACAAAGGGCATTACATATTAATGTAAAAGTTATTTGATAATATTGCTATCTTTCTCTGTAATAAAGGTTATCACAATGTGTCATTTGCTCATACTAAGAATGGTCGTAATAAACCATCCGATACGGGAGAATTTTTAACGAGGCCTAAAACTTCATTTGGGGAATGTTTCTCTAGAAAATTTTGCCGATTCATAGAATTTTTATCAATTAAATACGCTAATTATAATTACAGTCAATTCATAAGCGCTAAGATATATGCTTTCATTGACCATTATACCGTTGGTATTATCATATTTTTTATATAGTTACTTTATCGTTGACGATTAAAGTGACATTTTGCAATAAATTATTGAAAAATTCTTTATATGAATAAATTTTTATTATGGCATGATATCATACATTGAAACAAACTTGAAGTTATTAATTGATTTAAGTAGTTGTGGATTTCGTCTACGTGGTCATAAAGTTTACTGAGTTGAATTGAGTTGAAATAAATTATGTTGGTCATTACTGCATGAATTAGAATTAGATCATGAATTGCATCATTAAAAATGCATATAATATGCAGAGAGTTAGCATGCTATTGACTTCTTTGCCCTGCGATTTTGATTTGTTCATCCCGCAACCACGGCGGATGTAGCTGCTCTGTTGTTTTGGACATCACATTCCGGTCGCGGAAAGCGGCAAATATCAAAACCTTCTGTCCGCCCGTTCCGCCGGCTTAAGCTGCGCCCCAAGTTTTCCAACGGCCTGTGATTGGTTTCCGCCTTTCCGTCCTTCGCTATTCCTTCTCGTTTTCCGTCCATGTGAATCCAACTTTACTCCCCGTATGGGTATCCGGCAAAATAAATTATCATAAAGCTGTTGTCATGTGGTATCATATATCAGCTTAGTTATTCAGCATCATGTCAAGTTATGTGAGTAGGGGAGACCGGTGTAAGTCGGGTACTCATTTGAATTTTCTCTTTTTAACTATAAGTTTTAAATGTAACAATTATGCATGCGTATTGAAACACTGTTCACCTAGAAGAAATAGTAACGTTTGGTAAAATATCACTATAGGTTAAGATTTTTTAAAATCTTTCCTAAAACATTATGCGTGTACCAACATGCCCCCTTTTCAGGGTAAGTTAGTACATAGTCCGGCGCTAGTTCGAACAGGTAAATAAAGGCTCTATACTAAAACGTTTTCCATGACATAAAGTCGCCTATTAGCCTAACATATTATGAAGGCATTCAAAAGAGGCCACCATCGTCATCACTGTCAATACTTGTTCATCAACAGTACAATTTCTTTCCTTAAATGCAGCATTCGTATGCCCATTTTTTTCATTTCATCGATCAAGTATAATTTACTTTTGAATGGTGATAAGGCTCCAGGGATGTTTATTGTTTTTGTCTTTTGCCGTCCCTGTTTTTTTCTAAGGTATCTTTTTCAGGATTATCTGTCATGAATGACTACTTTTGCTTCTTTCTCCCTTTGTTTGATAATTATCTTTGTACGAACTAGCCCCGTCACCATATTTTTCATCTAACCTGACCTGCAGTTCTACATTTTAAATTCACTGTAAATTTGAATGTATGCAATTGTTGTCAAATTATTGCTCTTTAAAACTGTACTTCTTAGAATGCCTTAGTTAAGTTAGCTAACTCTAGGTTAATAAGGGAACAAGATTAAATATTATAACTAAATGGCTCAAAAACACACAGTGCAAGCTTTTTCCAAAACGGAGTCAAGTAGCCGACTGGCAATGTGTTGAGTGGAGGCAAGTGGTGGGCGCCGGACACAGTTTAAGTTTCCACACGCTCGTTCGTTTATTGGCCCAGTTATCCAAGTTGTACGAACATGCCTCTGTACACAGCTATCCCCGGTCACCCTTACTTCTATGACTCCCATAAGAAAATTTGACACGAAGGAAAAACCGTTTGAGTTTCTCCAAGACGTCAGAATCATTCACTAGAACAGTGTGTAAGAAGAAACATTAAACGCTAAGCTCGTATTAGTGCGAATTTATGAGATGAAATCGTTACAAATACGTCGGTGAAACGGTAGGGTATTAAGGAGACCGAATTGGAGAAGCATTGGTTAGTTTAATTGCATAAAAATTATGCAATAAATATTTCCTTTTTAATGGCATTAATAGGTTACTTATGAATGCTGAATGTAGTTGATCATTTGTTATTGAAAGTGATGCTTGTTTTGCATTTATTTTGGATTGGATGCTATATAGAAAATGGAAGAAAGTCAAATCCTGAAAACAAATGATGGGGGAAATGCAAAATGAGGTTGTTTTCTCAAAAAAGGAAAAAAAGTGGTGAGGGAATTACAGAAAAGACTGCAATTACCTTTTGTCGAGATGAAAGAAGTTTTTGAACTGAAAAACGTTTATTTGAAGTATACTAAACCCTCAAACTGATTTTTTTTTACGATTAACATAACTTTCAAACGTAATTTTCGTTAACGTTAAAGTAGGAAGTATAATCTACCGTGTAGCATTAGTGTAGTCGTCTTGCTTCGACAGCAGTGCTTTCATGCAAATATTATTTCAGATATAAAACAATGGGGATGTAACTAAGAAATTGTACGTGTATAGCAAATTTAATTTTGAAAAATCGTTGAAAACACTTCGCAATCCCACCAATCCAGCTCATTTCACCGGTTATGGTATACATCACTCGTCAATATTTCCCGTAAATAAAAATTACAGCTATAACTGCGGAGCTAATTTAAAACGGGCGATAAAAACACATAGCAGTTTTTCTGACCTTAGGTTTTACATGGTATTACTGATAGAAGAGCGGACGTCCCCTTGCCCAAAATGAGTCCGTTCTGCGCATGACGTCTTTCGTCATGCGCAGAACGGACTCATGACACGGTTCAAGTATTAACGAGGGGGAAACGGGTGAAAGGACCAATAATTTGGTTTTTAGTGACAACGGAATGAAGTCGAATAGATATTTAAATCCTCAAGGACTGATGTTCAAAATATGCGAACGGCTATAATATTATAAATATAATTAGTAAATGTGAAGTTTGATATTACAATCTTATTTACTATGCAAATATACCTACAAGAGTTTATTTTCTCATGAAAAATGAAACTCTAACTATTTTCAACACTAACGGCGTTTTACATGGTGCCTCAGTACTGAAAATCGAACTAAACTTTGAATACTTAAAATCGTATCTCATAAAGGGTTTTTTTAACCTCAGCAAAAAATTGCAATGTAATTGTTTCCCCTAATTGAATTTTCCTAGTCATAAAAAAACTAACCGAAAGAATTTCTCATGCTTTAAATCTTCAAGAAATCGTGACTCGTCAAAAATTATGGGAGATCCCGAGATTAATTTTACATCCATATTCTAGGTGCGAGTATTTTGCCGTTCAATTTAATTGAAGAATAATCCAACGGGCGGATTAACGATTGTCGAGCCCCCGGGCTTATACGATAAAATTGGGTCCCTTAATAAAGAGAGAAAGACGGGGAAAATTAAAATACGTGTTTACTATTATTTTAAATAAATGAAAAATTATATTTGTCATTATAATTGTAAACTTATATGTAATTAATATTGCAAATATAAAAGCAAACATGGTGTTATTTTCAAAATGCGAATTTAAGGTATTGGGGCCCAAGACTGCGCCTTGTAAGCCCACTGTTTAATCCGCCGCTGTATTATCCGGATTGTAAAATGGAACAAAAGGAAACTTACCTCCTATGTATGCACTCCGGACTTTCAGATTATTATCGACTGGGAAAAGGATAAGATGTAGAAACTTGCTCGTTTTCCAAGGCTAAAATTCGAAGTACAATCAAATTTTTAGCCTCGGGCAACAAACACGTGTCGACGACTTTTCCCTGCGTATGCTCACTTGAAAGAAGAAGAAATGCATTCACAGGAGCTTGAATGTCCTTAGCTTCCATTGAAAATCCTTAATTTAATTTACATACCTACTCATCGTGGTATGATTGGTTGACTGCAGCCCTCCACCTTTCCCTATCTAATGCTAGGACCCTTACTTTCTGGGGATCTCCCTATGTACCTTGTTTTAACTGGTCCATGAACTTACTCCTGGGTCCTCCCCTCTATTTTACCTTCAATTATGTTCTTCACAAACCCATTGTGACAGTGGGCGTGTCCAATACATCAGTTTATTCTTTTCTGTATGGTGCTCCATATGGTCCTTTCCACTTCTACTCTTCTCTGTATTTCATCAATTCTCATTTTGTCCGTTCATTTTATCTTCAGTATCCTCCTTCATCACCTGGTATCGAAGGCGTCTAGTCTGCTCTGGTCTGCTTTTCCAATAGTCCATACCTCTGATCTATGAAGTACCTCGCTCCACACGAATGTTTTTACATACGGTTTCCTAGTTCGTAGTCCTAACTTCTTTGAGCATAGTAGCCGGCTCTTCACCAGGGACACTTCCTTAGCATGAGATATTCTTCGGTTGATGCCCGTTGTACTTCTCCCTTTACGTTGCATCACGTTGTACGTGATGGTACTTACGAGATAGATGTAGGAATCCACTTGCTCTAATTTCTCTACTCCAAATGTGACTTCTGCATTCAACTGTTCCCTTTCGCTTACCAGGATTGTAGTCGTCGTATTATATCATATTATACTATCCTATTGTATGTGCTCTAAAGCGAACAGTTATTGCATATGCCAATTATAGCGTGAAAATCATGATAATTGGTTGTTTAATCCTAAGATTAGTTGACTGCAGCCCTCCTCCCTTCACCATCTAATGCTAGTATCCATACTTCCTGGTATCTCTTCCTATATACTTCCCTCTTTATTTGGTCCATGAACTTAATCCCAAGTCTTCCTCTCGGGACTTTTCCCTCTATTTTACCTTCATTGAAGTTTTTTACAAGCCATTTATATCTCCGGGTGTGTCCATACCATCTCATTCTTCTTTTCTGCACAGTGTTTCATACTCCTTAACTCTTCTACTCTTCTGTCAACTTCATCATTTCTTTAATTAATGTCCATTCAATTAATTTCCAATCATTGCAGTGGCCAATGATGTGGTACGAAGTCACTCGCACGGGTACACCATATACATATATACAAATTACATACATACATTACAAACCATATACATATATACATACATATATTGTATGCATATACACCAAGGGGTGAAATTCGCCATGTAAATATTATTTGACTGGACCAGGATTCGAACCCGGATATCCCAGTTGCCAGTCAGGTGTGTTAGCCAGTTGGCCACCAAGCCTTTTGATTCATTTGATATTCAGCATCCTCCTCCAGCACCGGGTTTAGAACTTTTCTAGTTTTTATGATCTTTTTTTTCATTATTCCATGCTTCCGATCCATTTGCGTTCGTGGATTCGTACAATTATCATGCGTTTAATATTATAAAAGGAGATTAGCCAACATCCGGATGGGTAGAGGCAGATGAAGAAGTCGAAGGAAAGGGAGGGACCGTAGACACGTGGAAGAACGAGATGGGAGGAGAGGAAAGGAAGGTTAGAGACACTAAAGAGAGGAGGTGGAGAGGGAGATGACGGTTTTTAAGAGATGCGAGACGGTTTCCGCATACGAAAACACAATCCTCTCTCCCCGCAAGACAATCGTCACTAAACCCGTGTATAATTTTTTTGGGCAAAGGGCGGAAAGGGGAAGTAGCGAGGAAGAGATTCGGCCCAAGAGGAGAGGGAAGGAAACTCCGAAAACGTCGTAAATTATGGTTTACGCTTCCCACATCGCAAATGGGAAGAAAGGCGCATTTTTTTTTAAGAGGAGTCGAAACCTTTCCGCCCGCCCGACAATTTTCGGCCACGAGGGTGTGCATAGGCGGGGAGGAGGCTAGGGTATTAGAGAGGGGCGGGGAAGGCGGGAAGGGGGTCCACAGGAAGAGGTCTTTGGGAACTCGGTGGAAGGGGTCGTCGGATTGCTGAAAATGAGGAGGAGTGGCTTTTTTTCCTCTATTTTTTTTACTGGAATCATAACCGAACCATAAATAATGTCCCGCTCAGCACGTCCGTCACTGACGTCACGTCTTCCGCCTTCGCTCCGCCCCCTTGTCCCGAAAAAATAGCTTGTCGAAGTCGGAGAAAGAGGTAGAAACATCTCCGCATAAACGCTTCTCCCTCTCCTCGCCCCGGTACCGCCCCCACCCTTCTCCATTCACGTCTTACCGAAGATTTCCTTACATCTCTCTCTATCGTTCCATATCTCTCACGCCTAATTTTCCCAGCAGACAATACGGGTATATAATATTTTTAATAATAAGAACTTTGTAATATTTCACACTGTTTTATTACTAGGAAACAAGCCTAACCGGTTTCAATGTATACACATCATCAGAGGCAAAATACAGCGTACAGAGGTGGTGGCTTGATATATATACAGGGTACCACACGGGGAAGGAAGTGAGGAGGAGGTTGGTAGGGGGGGAGGATATTAGTAGAGAGGCGGGGGTTTACAATGCGAGGACACGGGAAATGTAAAACCAGCAGCGTCAAGAGTTAAAAGAGGCGCTGTTGGTTTTACATTTCCCGTGTCCTCGCTTTGTTAGCCCCCTCGCCTCACTACTAATATCCTCCCCCCCCTCCCAACCTCCTCCTCCTCACTTCCTTCCCCGTGTGGTACCCTGTATATATATAAAGCCACCACCTCTGTACTCCGTATTTTGCCTCTGATGATGATGTGTATACATCGAAACCGGTTAGGCTTGTTAACGAGTAATAAAACAGTGTGGAATATTACAAAGCTCTTATTATTATATCATGTCGAAATTCCACCAAGTCAACTCTTCAACTATTTTGTATGTATATAATATTTACGTTGATTAAGGCGATTTTTGTTTTTTAACAGATTTGCATCGTATTCGACTGGTATTCTGCCTACTGGGCGGTCCCTAACACCAAAGCTGTCTCCAATGCGTCCTGCCCCGGGCCTCTTCCTTGGTTTCCTTGTTACTGCTTTTTATCTTCACTTCGTCTGTCATTTGCAGCCTTCTTCTTCCTCTTCTCTTCTTCATTTCGTACCCCATCCACCCATTTCACTCTCTCTAGCCTCCTACACACCCACGTCTCAAAAGAATTGTTCCTATCCTTATCTCATCATCCCAAGGTCTACGTTTCGCATCCATACAACATAACATTCCACGCACAGCATTTCACCAATCTTCCTCATTTCTAGGTCCATATCGCTGCATAACACATTTCTCTTCTTATTAAAAGCTTCTTTCCCATAGCTATTCTTGACTTAATATCTACCTCACTCTTAATTTGCATACTTATACCTATTAGTATTACCTATTAGTACTCTACTAAAAAAAAAATTTCGCAATTTCACGCTATCAGGGAAAAAGTATGTTAAGGAAACGGTGTAATTGGATTTTAAATAGAGAAGAAGGTGTATCATAAAGTACTTTCTTTATACTTGTTCTCTTGCAAAAATATACAAAACATATGAATACAATACAGGCAAGAGAGTTTGGTACCAGTAGGAACAATCATGACGTCTGTTACTGAATAATGGCACGCAATTTACAAAACTTCTTTAAAGACAATATTAGAAGTAACAATGTTGTCGTCTGTAACTTTTTGGTTATGAGTTTCTTTAACACAAACATAAATATCACGGAAAGTGCGAACTAGAAAATGCTACATACAACTGTCCATGCGAAAAAACGGGTTATGGCAAGTACAATCCGGCTCTCTGAAGAGTCTGACCCTGTGCTTTATTAATTGTCATAGCAAAGGCCACTTTGATTGGGAATTGTTTTCTTGTCATTTGGAAAGGCATGGTCGGATCCGAAGGGGTGAGTTTAATTCTCGGAATTATGACTCTTCTACCCGAGTCAATTAATTTATCAGTGATTGTGTATTCGCCTAAATTAGTAATTATTAACCTGGCACCGTTAATCAACCCTTGCTTGGCGTTGAGGTTGCGGATCAACATTACTATGGCATTTTTCTTTACCAACAACTTATGAGGTGGGAGACCTGAAGGATTTAATGAATTCTAGAGCGAATATATCATATAAATATGAAATCAAAAAGTTTTAATTGCATTGACTTACCAGATGACCATTCACCCATGTACAATCACTATGTGGATTTCGTACTATTTTCATTTTAAACCTTTTTTTGAAGTTAAGAATAAAAAAGGTGTGTGGAGTCGACATACCTCGAGCGAGTAATCGACATGGAAAAATCGAAACTTTTAAGTCAAATTAATGGGTATATAGTGAAATTTGAGATTGAGATTGTATTTTTCGTCAGAAGCCGGTGATTCAGCGTTTAAAATGATACCTCATTTATCACTGTAGGTGGAGTATTAACGGAGCATATACGGAATGACAGAAAAATACCTTTCTGTAATAATATATGAGATAAAAGGCTGCGAGTACATACGTATGATCCAGTTGCTAAGCTTTCTAATTTAAGGTGGCTCATTCCTACGGGTCAGTTATTCCAGATTTTCTGAAAACTTTAATGTAGCGTCTTTGAGGTGCGTTTTGTAAACTGAGATGAAAATTAAATTGGGTTTTCATGCTAATTTACTGCAATTCAGACTTGAATGTGGAGATTTTAGCTTGGGCTCTCATGGAGATTACTCAAATCAAAGAGCAGGGATAACTAATATGCTTGTTATTTTGGTTGTCAGGCTCTAATTTGATGGCGTAATGCTCTCTCATCTATCTCAATGAGTATTGCTAATATGTTAAGGATTTTTATACTAAATGGGCGATTTTTGAAATAAATTCCGTACTCCAGAAGCACATATCAAATCTTTAATCGACCACACAAGCATTGTTGGACTAATAGCAAGACTGCCATCGTGGTCACATCAGTTACAATTCAAAGAGAAACAAAAGAATGACTACATTATAAAAATACAATTTCTTGTGAAACAGGTTAATAATTCAACACTCTCCCTTAATCTATAGAAAAAGTAGTTGTATTTTTATAATATAGCTATTCTTTTGTTTCTCTTTGAATTGTAACTGATGCGATTCCAGTCTTGTTATTAGTCTAACTATGCTTGTGGTCGATTGCAAACCCATTGTGTCTCCGGGTGTGTCCATACTATCTGATTCTTCTTTTCTGCATAGTGTT
The DNA here is from genome assembly GCA_963169105.1 of Ceriagrion tenellum. NCBI lineage: Eukaryota > Metazoa > Arthropoda > Insecta > Odonata > Coenagrionidae > Ceriagrion > Ceriagrion tenellum. The sequence goes on from OY720642.1 coordinate 47,459,123, forward strand.
TCATACTCCTTATCTCTTCTACTCTTCTGTAAACTTCATCATTTCTTAATGAAATGTGTATTAAATTAATTTACAATCTTCAATCCCAATTAATTTTATGGGACGTGATATATGCTTCTGAAGTACGGCTTTTATTTCACAAACCGCCCATTTAGTAAAAAAAACCCTATCATAAAAAGTAGTAGTATCTAAAGTAGTTAGCTATAGTATCTTAATCCGTCCATCACTTGTTAACATGTTTGTCAACGTAGTACTCTTTCTGGTTTATTCGTTTGTGTTCTCCTCGCTACTTTTGGTCCATGCCTATCCGCCGTCTGAATTTACGAGTTTCGACCTCGGACTGTGGTGAATACTGCACGCCTGTTGGGGACATTGAGGTAGTTAAGGGGACATTGCGCCATCAAACAAACTGTAGCTTGACGATCGCAATAGCACCCATATTGGTTATCCCTACACTTTCCTTACTTTCCGCTGGATGTCAGGACGCAATGGACGAATTAGCGGATGCAAACCAAGAATATCCACTGTTTGAAATTTAAAGCAAATGACTCTTGAAAGATATATTGACTACTTTGTGCTATGGATTTTACTCTGTTTTACCCTAGTTTTCACCGCGAATGCGGATCGTTATTAATTTACATAAATAAACAATATATGTTAGGAGAATGTAGAATGAAGAACTACGTAAATGCATGCTTTTTTCTAGTAAGTTGTCCATGGAAAACATTGAAAAACTGAAAAATTAGTGCGTCACCTTGTAAGCGGTATAGAAAAATGGGGGTCAACAAAGATGTCGGACAGGCTACGCCCGCTACGCCTACGTTACAGCTTCTAGCATTGGCCGCAATAGTTGGCGCCATCTCCGTGTACCTCAGTGCTCGAGAGCGCACAATTCCAGGCCCTCGGGAAGGACATGAAAAAACTTTTAACATAAAATAGCTATGACCATTGTTCTTGTGCATTGCGCTATAAAAAACTGTAAAAAAAGTACTAAATATTTCGCTTAGCATGAACTTGATCGTCTAAAACCTGTTGAAAACTCATCGTAATATTTTTCTCAGGAATACAATCTTTCTCAGCTCCATAATACCGTTCCAAAGCGAATGCATGCATTGAGGAGGCAATCCAGCTAGCATTTCTCAGCTTTTATTTTACTGTTGTGTTTTTGATTTGTATTTTTTACCCTAGTTTTCACCGGAAATTAGTATTATGATTAATTTGAATAAATAAACATTATATGAAGAAATAATGCATGTTAAAGAAGTAAGTACATGCTCATTTGTATTCAGTTATCAATGGGAAACATCGTAAAATTGCATAGTTAGCACGTCAGCCTGTAAGCGCTTCAGGAAAGTTGTGGTTAATGAAGATGGCTGACGGACCACGCCCACTTTTCAGTTCCATCATTGGCCACCATAGCAAGCGCCCCTTCCATCTACCTCAATGGTTGGGAATCGCCATCTGCCACATGCCCTATAGGTGGCTTGCACGGCACTGCCCCAGCGTGGATGATCATTAAGGCCGGGCTCCGAATAGATGTTTCCATTTTAGTCTACCTACTCAGCTTTACCGACGTCTTACACGCTCTCCGGCATTCAGGAAAATTCACTATGGCGTTGAAACACTTAAAAACCAATCGTAAAGTGTTATACGCTAAGGAGTTTAGAGATGAAATGTTCTCCTTTATCTCTTGAAGACATCATTTCATCGACGCTGCGCTCCAAATCGTTAAAAATAAGGAATAGCGTGGCATTTAGCACCTATATAGTACAATTTGCAACTAAACCTTGTCGGTAATGATCACTTAGATGGATGCGAAACAATGGGACCCGTGTGCTTTCCGCTGACACAGTCAAAAAGCGTTACAGGGCCGCTGTACTGGCATGAATTATGCATTATTTCCATTCGCTGTTTGTGCGCAGAACACAAAAGGAAATTGGGCTTGCTATTCGTTCCAGATTCTACGCTCTCGGCAGCGCGTTCGGAAACAGATTGTTCGAATCATAGGTGATGAGGGCTAAAGAACAAAACATCTTCGATAGCCGCAACAGCAATTATTTTATTTGATCTGGTGCTCAGTTTAAGGCCCCAATCGTGAATATTGGGAATTTAAATGACTTTTTCTGGGATACTTCTGACCTGGGAAAACTGGAGTAGCTGTAAAAGTCATGGGGTTTTGAAAATGGGCCTGTGGAAACTGGAATTCCGTGGAAAATGGATAATTAGCTTATGTGCTTTTTTCAGGTCACAATCTGTTTTCATTAAGTATGAGACTTTTAGGTACCCTCTGTTGGACTTATGAATTTTGTTCCGCTGCCTGGATGATGCATTGGAACTGTAGAGGTAGATAGAAAGGCCGCTTGCTGGTGTACCCATGTTTAGTAGCTGTATCGTGGGCTTGACCTGTCCGCCTTTCTTGTAAACCCCGATTTTCCTTTAGAGCTTACGGGGTGACGCACTAATTTTACAATTTTACTATTTATTCCATCGGTAACTTACTAGGCATTAACTTACTTCTTCAATAGGTATTCTCCTTAGATGTATTGAAACGTATTTAAATTAATGATAAACCACATTCCCGGTGAAAAATATGGTAAAATGGAGCAGAAATGATAGCTCTAAGCAGCCAGTGTATGTTTAAAGAGTTGGATTGGATTGTATATTTGGGGAGGTGACCGACAGCTAAAGTATTTGCGCTATAGGGGGACTGGTAAGGGAAGGAGGATGGATAGAAAACCGGCGTCAGCATTAGCCTGCTCTTTACGAAAGGCGCCTAGGGGACCACGGTTTAACATCTCATCCGACAGATGGGACTACTTCAGTTGAAGTGCCCTTCAAAAGATACTCAAGTAGGGATCGGGTTTCCAATGGAAAACATCCTCCTTTGGAAGGATTAGAACCCTGGTCTGTAGAGTTAGCCTCTAAGCCACCTCACAACCTGATCCCCTTAAAAGAGTTACTCGCCTTATATTTCAAACAGGTGGTGGATGTTCTTGCTATACGTCCGCTAATTGTCCCATTCATTCGTGCTGTCCAAAGAAAAATAAGGAAAGAGTAGGGAATGCCAACACGGCTGTTATTTCGGTTGTCAGGCCACAGTTTGATGACGTAATACCCTTTATCTACCTCAATGCTTGGTGCTCTTATTCGGTAGTTAGCATTTTTTTTGCCTCTCAAATAAAATGATAGGTCATTTTCTTTATATTCATGCCAGCAAAGATGGAGTATTATGTCTTCTCAGTTTTTATACCAGTAATTTGTAGTTATCATCGTTGCCGAGACCCAAGAATAAATTGCTGTCATAAAGGAGTCCGATATTCCCCCAGACACGTAGATCATGTGTTAATGTGCCATATTCCTATTCTATTGTCTTTTATTAATGACATACTTGTCAAAAAATAGATTTTTTAACCTAAGCAAATCAAGTGTTAAGCCTGAAAAACCAGGACAAGTCGTAAAATTTCATAATTTCTAGTCTGAGGCAACACATTGATGGTGAAATATTTTGATGTTATTTTTAATAAATCATCATGCTTAGAAATTCTCTGTATTGATTGAATACATCCCTCAATTTACCCTCTCCCGTGTTGACTCATTTATGCCCGAGTGGCGCTGCAATTTTATATCCCGTCAAAGGTGGCCTATGTATTCGTTCCTTTGTCTTCTTTGCAGGGATAATTCATTGGTTGTTCCATCCTAAGACTGTTCGACTGCAGCCCTCTACCCTTCCCTATGTAATGCTTGTTCCCTTACCTCTTGGTAGCTCTTCCTATGTACTATCCTCTTTATTTGGTCCATGAACTTATTCCTGGGTCTTCCTCTGGGGACTTTTCCCACTATTTTACCTTCAATTATGTTCCTCACAAACCTATTGTGTCTCAAGGTGTGTCCAATCCATCTCGTTCTTCTTTTCTGTATGGTGAGTTGATACCTTTGCATCTAATCGTTACGTTAACAATAAAAATAGTGAATACCATTATTAAAGTTCTTTCGTTTTCAAATACTTATCGGTACTCCTGTCCACATTATCTAAGTTCTCTTCTGATATAGCAATGTTCTATTTTTTCAGGAAAATGTGTAGGGTAGACCGGGATTAGTGGGCACACAGCTTCTATTTCTTGCCGCCATGGAATTAGAATGCTGTCCTCTTGCCAGCGGGGAGTGTAGGCAAACCTTAACGTCAGTCTGCTTGGAAGCGTCTCGAAGGAAGGACCCCTGTTTCATCGATTTTCTGACTGGTGAGTAAATTCTTCATCGTAAATTTGTTAGTTTCTGGTGCACCTGTTGATCGAATTGAGGCGCTGTTGATATCGGTTTTCGAAAGATTGGTTAACTGGGGTTGCATGCATCTATTATGATCGTATGTTTCTTATGTTTGGGATTGTGTGGTATCCATCCTGTTTTGAATATCCCTGTGGGTCTAGTTGGCATAGTTAGGCATGGGGACAGTTGTCATAGCTGTGATATCTCGCCCCACACTACTTAAATCATAGCAATGCATGTAAACGAATTGAAAGTACCTTATACGCAGGTAAATGGCTATCTAGAGTGCCTAACTTCCAATTTTGTTCATCGTAATGGAAGGTTTATTTGGGTACTTTTATAATAAATTATTATCTAATATGTAAAAACGAATATTTGTTTGGTCGTCTTTTATGCGTTCCAATACATTCATCAGATTACGATGAAACTTTGGTTAGTTGTTGTGTCCGCACCCGCGAAGGTTTCTTAATTATTGCATCCATGGTACGATTGGTGGAGCGCGAGTCGTTTCAACAAATGAGTGTTGGCATGCGAGCTTCTCAAACAAGCGAGGATCGACAAGCAAGCAGCGAAGTCGATCGTTTAAGAGTTGTTCAATCACGAACGTCAGAATCATATCAGTGAGACCATTGCATAAATTGTCGCTCGAAATCGGCGTACCAGTAATTATTTTGCGCAACATTAATGCACCACAATTGTGCAATGGAACCAGGCTCGCTGTCAAACAACTGATGCCAAACGTCATCGAAGCGCCAATTCTGAATAGCAAGTCAAAAGGAGAAGTTCTGCTCATTCCAAGTAGTACGGGTATTCCCACCGACATGCCATTTGATTTCAAACGAATACAACCTTGCATTCTCAATGACCGCCAACAAGGCACAAGGTCAATCTCTTCAAGTGTGTGGATTAAATCTGGAAAATCCATGCTTTTCACATTGACAATTGTATATTGCGTGCTCACGAGTGGGACAGCCGAAATATTTATTTTCTTTTGCAGAAGGCGGTAAAAACCAAAAGTATTGTATATCCCAAAGCACGTAAATAATTTTTTTCTAATTTTATTTATTACACAAAACATCATTGTCATTCATTTATTTAGTCCATGTAAAAGTGTCTCCTTTTAATATATGTGTGCCTACTTAGAAAGAAAAAGAGGCATTGCAACGCATGCCGGGCAAAGATATATTATATTAAATACGCCGTGAGTTACGTGGTCTCTGAATACGAGTAGAAGGTCTCAAACATCTATTGTTGAAGTGAGCGATGTCGTAGAACTAATGGAAAGAGCATAAACTTGTAGCTTGTAAAATATGCACTTCTCCTTTGTAAGATGTAAGTTGGAGTATGCTTCTGTAGTATGGAATCCTCACAGTAAGAAACATGTTCAAATATTGGAGAGGGTACGAAAGAGGTTTTTACGTTATCTATATTATACCCAATATAATGTTTATCCAATGTATGAAAATTATGTTAGCTACGAAACTTTGGTAAAAGTTTTTGATTTTTAATATTTGCAAAAAAGAAGAATCATGTGTGATCTATCTTACTTATATAATTTACTTAATACTGGAGAAAATAGTGACTTAAATAGAAAAATTAATTTTGTAGTGCCTAGTATCAATGCGAGGTTATCAAGGAAATTTAAGTTGAGCATGGTAAAGTCAAACTGCTGTGAAAACTCACCACTGAATAGAATGTGCCGATCTTTTAACATGTACTGTGATATAATTGATTTAAGTCAAAAAAGAAGTCTCTTTTTGAAACTGATAAATGATATAGTTTCTTGATATGTTTCGAAATCTCTGTAAAATTCAATTAATTCCAATATGTTTTGTATTTTCTTCTTTTTTGTTTTGTTTGCCCTGTAATTGTTTTGTTGGGCAAACGTTAAACTCTATAAATAAATAAATAAACGCTACGTCGCCAGAAATATGACAGTGAATATTTATTTTCAAAGTTCAATACGGGATAAGAAAATAGGAGGCAAAATTGACCCTCCTCCACTTAGGAGCAAATCTTTTGATGGAAATTCGCGCCGAAACCAGGAGGCAATCTTTTTTTTGCGGATTTTGAGGCCGTGGAATTCGGTCGTGCGCCGAGAGTTTTCACCGGAACGGCTAAAAAGAGAGTTACTGCATTTGACCGCAGATACGTAGAGGCTGGTTCCGCGCCGCAATTGGACTACGAAGAAGACGAAAAATTCTGCGAAGATGGCGGAAGGGATTGTTTAACGGTATGACCCCGGAGGAATATTTCCGGCGAAGAGCGATGAGGAAAAAGCAATTGAACGTAAATGTATAAAATAAACATTAATTACACACGAACGCACATTTTCATCAAGCCGTTCTCTCGAGGAAATCTGAAGTACTAATGGTCAGTTGCAGGAACGACGTATATGTTTTCAATATATTTATTGAACCCATAAGCCAAAGCTCAATAAGTCTCGCAGAAACATTCGATAACTTTATTGGTGTCATAAGTGGCTTCATAACTCATGGAATGGAGTTATGAGCTTTATAATTAGCCAAGATGACGGAAGCGCGATAAACCGCATGAAGTTTTAATTTCTTGATAAAAAAGTTGTTTTGCGACTAATGGCTAATTTTTTACCCTACCTGAAAAATGATCATGTGCATTAGCAATTTAACAGCATGAACCACTAGAAATAACATCCAGCGAAGGAATATTCGATCAAAATCCGAAGCAATTGACTATTTTTTGATAAGTTATGAATCACGTTGATGTGTTCCTGCAACCCTAATATTTTGTGAGGTCCATAACTTCATTCATCCCATTACTGTTGATTCCATTACTAACTTTTCTAGCAACCGGAAATGAGTGTCGTAGAAACGTTGGGTAACTAGATTGGTATCATAAATGGCTTCATAACTTATGGAATGGAGTTATGAGCTTCATAAGTTGTCAATATGTAGGAAAAGCTTGGAGACTTGATTACTGGATAAAAGAGTCATTTTGAGAAGAATTACCAGTTTTTTTACCCTTATTAAATAATTACTATTTGCATTAGCAATTATACATAGGATAAACTTCAACAAATTTTATCCAGCGGTATAAGATTTAACAGAACATTCGACGCTTTTTACTATTGATAGATGAGGTATGAAACTAGTAAATGTGTTTCTGCAGCCTGAATATTTTTAAGATGTCCATATCTTCTTGGGTTTCGTAGTTAATAATGCCACTACTAAATGTTCTTGCAACCGGCAATAAGTCAAGGAAATTAGATATTGCTCTCAGACCTTGAAAACTGACTATCATCAAATAACCTTCCTCTCCTTGCATACCTTTTTCAACCGTTCATTGCTTCACACTCGCTCTCTTATTCTTATGACTCCTTAAGTGTCTCCTCTTTAAATTTCCTTCCTCTTCATTCACCGGCGATTTATTTAGTCCACCCCATTGAGGTCGATGGAAAGGATACTTGCTATTGAGGCCAATGCCACGGTCCTTATTCTCAGGTCATGACGCGATCCCATAATGCACTCTGGTTTCTCCATTTTGGGTCGGGCTCGAAGTTTCGCAGCATTTATTTCCTCCAATGAATAACCAAACATGTTTAGCCTCGTTTAATGTAGCAAATTATCGTTTAACATGAAGCAGATTTTGAACTTTATAATATGAAAGGAGATGCTAAGCTGTACAAGGTATGTTTTGGTATAAATTAAGGATAAAATATTTATAACGACAAAACAAGAACCATCTCTCACCTCATGTATTGGGATAACCCTCCTCGGTGTATTTTGGCGCGCAGTAATTATCTCTGAATGTCAGTAAATTACTAACATTGTACCTAATCATAATTTAGCGTCAATTGTTGGAAAATAAAGAACTTGACGGACGAATTTCTCTCACAAACTTACCAGGCAAGAAGGGACACCGTCCTCTAGTAATTAAGATAGATTACGATTTCTGTGCTAGTTTCCTCATATAATATGGAGCCAAAATGGATAATAATGGTTATTGTGTACAAATGGCACCATTGGAAGGAACTCAAGGACCATCAACCAGGGTATAAGGAACTTGGCCAATGCTAGAAGCTGTAACGTGATCGTGGACTATTAGCCATCTTCGTTAACCCCGATTTTCCTTTTTTGCTTACGGGCTTACGCGCTAATTTTGCAATTTAACGATGTTTTCCGTCGATAACTTAATATAAATCAGAATGCATTAACTTTTTTATATGGATTCTCCTTACATGTTTTATGTTCTTCTCTTCGTTGCAAATTAGCGCTCCTAATTTTTTTCAAACTGAAAACGAAATAGAACCATCTAAAAACTCAAGCAAATATTATGACGCAGAAATCGCTAAAGCCGCAATTGTTATACGTCCACGGAATTTTTTGTGTCTTACTGAGGAGCTAATTCCTATGGTATTCCGTTACCATAACATTCTAATTTATCAGCCCAGAAAACTGCAGAAACCTTGGTGTGAAAAAATATGAAGCTGAATCTTTGAAATCCGTTCATAACAGCGTTTTGTTGCACTGTAATTTTTTTTAATTGTAATACTTCACTTGAGTGGCGAAATCAAGTCTCGATACCTCGTGCCTCCTATCTAACGGTGACTTACTATAAATCAGCATGAATTTACTTCTATAACGTGGTTTCTCCTTAGATGTATTATTTATTGATTTCAATTAATAAAAATCCGCATTCTTGGTGAAAATGTGGTAAAATTGAATAGAATCCATAGCACTAAGTAACCAATTTATGATTCAAGAGTAACTTGCCTTAAAATTCAAACATATGATTGATACAAATTATTCAGACCTTCTGCGAATGCGGCGGTGAAATACAATGAAATTGCCATGAGCAAAAAATCGGCCTGGACCTGGAATCGAGCCAGGGGCTTTTGGCTTTCCGGGCCAATGCGCATACCTCTATGTTTCCCAGGCTTCCTAATCTAGTTCATTCGTATCCTTCTAAATCGCCAAGAGGGTTTGGAAGCATAGGTAGCGTAGTAGTCAGCGCATTGGCCCGTAAAAGCCATAAGTCCGTGATTCGATTCCCGATCATGACCAATTTTTTCTCATAGAAAGTTTTTTCTATTCGATAGTTATCTACATCTACATAATACCCCGCGAGCCGCCGCATGGGCGTGTGGCCGGGGGTGTTAGGTCACCAGCCGTGTAAAGGTGTAAGTTTTTTTTGGAGATGAAATGGTGACATGAATTATAGGAGTGTATGTAGTGAGCTTAATTTTTATTGTGATCGCCTATTGTTCGCGGAAAGAAGGAGTTCTTGTATCTATCTGTTCGGCAGTGTATCTCTCTAATTTTATCGCGTCTGTCAGACCTAAAGATGTGGTGAGAAGTGATGAAAATATTCTCTATGTCGCTCTAAAAAATATCTGTCGCTCTAAAAAATATCAGTTCTGAATTTTTCAAGCAATCTAAGCCTAGCGTGTAGCTTCCGAGTCTCTAGGGGCTCCCACCTTAATCCCTCTAAAAGTTGTGAGACACTATATGTACGCTCGTAGCAGTTTTTAACGAAGCGAGCTGCTTTCCTTTGTATTTTATTAATTTTTTTGTCTAAATCTATTTGACCAGGGTCCTAATTGCTCGCGGCGTATCCAAGCTGTGGCCTAAACAGAGCGTAGTAGCATCCTGGCTATGTATTTGCTAATTCACCCATTCCGTCATGCTATCCAAAGAAAGGAAAGAAAAGTGTGGGGATAACCAATGTGGTTGTTATTTCGTTTGTAAGGGCACAGTTTGATGACGTAGTCCCATTTCCATCTACCTCAATAGACTACTCCTTCCTCTCACATCATTTCACTTACTCTTCTGAGGTTTGTTTCGTAACTCTCATTCAGTTTCTCATTGTGGCATAAGCAGCGGAATACTCTTCTTTCAAATGTTTTCTTTATACGAGTGTCTTTCCCTCACCAACATACAATATTTTATGACACAAACATTCTTAATATACTTTCAATCTGTGTCCCGAAGTTGTCGATGCAACCGCATGTATTTCTTAGCGGTGGGTCGCTGTCAACTGTGTGTCTCTCCAGGTAATCTTTGCAGAAGTGATCCTATCTTGAGTATCAAAGTGAAAGGAGGTCAAGGGTATCACTAGGCTTTCGTTCACTTCTACAACTGCAACCCACCCTGCGAGCCGCCGCATGGGCGTGTGGCAGGGGGTGTTAGGATACCAGCCATGTAAAGATGTGAGTGATAAAATATAGGGAGGAGAAATGGTGACGTGTATTATGGGAGTGAATTTAGTGGAGCTCAGTTAGTACTGTGATCGCTTATTGTGCGCCGAAAGAACAGGTTTTTGTACCTATCTGTTCTGCAATGTATCTCTCTTATTCTATCGCTTTTGTCAGACCTAGAGATGTAGTGAGTCATCATGATAATATTCTCTGTGTCGCTCTGAAACACATTCGTTCTTAATTTCTCAAGCAGGCTAAGTCAAGCGTGTAGCCTTGAGTGTCTAGGGGCTCCCACCTTAATCCATCTAAAAGTTGAGAAACATTAAATTTTCGCTCGAAGCAGTTGTAAACGAAGCGTGCATGCTTTTCTTTCTATTTTATTTATTTTTTTGTGTCATATTGGTGAAAATGTGCCAAAACTGACCGGTAATGTGCCGTAACCACTGGTTGGTAAAGCTGCCTGTAGCGCGGGCAACGCAAAGGCTGGTTACCTTGCATACGATACACTATTCCAGCTAAACGGTAACAGTCAAAGGGTAGTCTCGGACGGCCGAAGCCGGAAGCAGTATGAGGTTGGTCCATCAAGAGAGGGGACGTGGCAATGCAAACATTTATTTTTTTTATATGTTATTGCTTTTTAAGGGGTCCAATGAATGAGGTATGAATAAAATTGGTGGCTTTACTCGCACGTGGAAACCGCAAAGGGAACTTGCCGCCTGAACGCGATTTTGAATGGGCGTGCGAGGAGGAACCTCGTTCTAAAACACTGACATTACTGGGGCGATGGGTGTGGCCCACCTGCTAAAATGGAGCCGGACGCGGTCTCCCTTGATGATGCGGTCGGGAGGAAACGACGAGAGGGAGAGAGAGACTTGTGTTTTTCATTCCAACTCGAAACCTCGATTCTCCATAACTTTTCGACGCATTTGTCTCGGACTGCGAAACCAATTTTGTTGCCAAATTTCTCCCCTCGCCGTTTAAGGCGCTTGGACCCGATCGGCGAGTGCCGCGTAAATTTGACAACAATGGACTCAATTCTCCACGCAATTACGTCGGAACGTAAAATTATTAAAATTGATCCCCCGGGGACCTAAATAATAAATAATCTCCGAACTCGGATCAGCTTAGAATGTTCGGTCCATTCTTCCTTTTCCAGTGGTGAAGGAAACGATTGAAAATGTTTAAAAAATATATTTTCGGTCGTCAGGAGTCCTTGGGATTGGCTCCGTAAAAATATCAAACTTTTTTGAATCGCTGCCACGTGTCGTCTTTCCTGAAATTTTCATTATTTTTTTCAATGTCATCTTCTTTTTTTTGGAATTTTTTATATATTTTTTAAAAATTTTTAGATCCCTATTCAGTTCCGGAATAAGGCGTGGGCCACGTGTGCAAAAGCCACTAGCGGCCAGCCGTAGGAGAGACTATTCTGCGACTTATTAGCGGATGTGAAAAGGGGAACAAAAGTATGAGAATATGAAAAAGGGTACAGACCTCTGGCTCTTATTTTCAACATAATTGACATTTTTCTAAAAACAAAGGCGTGGGAAACGTGGGCAAAAGCCGCAAGCGGCCAATCGTAGGAGCGACCAGTCTGTGACTTATTAACGAATGTGAAAAGGGGAACAGAAGTATGAGAATGAGAAAAAAGGTAAAGACCTCTAGCTCATATTTTCAACATAGTTGACATTTTTCTAAAAAATCTATCGCAAAATTGACGCGCACTCATTGCTGTCTTCAGCAAGAAGTACACAAAACCAACCTGTAAAACAATGTTATGTAAAAGATCTCTTTAAAAACTTCACCGAGAAATCGTAGATGCGTAAGTTGGGCTCCTGATAGGAAATATGAGTTGAATGCTAACGGAACCGTACTGAAACCTTGGGGTACCCCGCAAGTTTAAGCGCGATTTTAAAAATCTTTGATGTATGATGAAAATGCATGCTTCGTGCGCTTATTCGAGCTCTATTTATAAGATCACGAGTCTGTTATCGCTTAAACCAACGCTGATGTTACCCTCAACAGGAAGGCGGTGGATGAGTTATCTTTTCATTTTGTGGTTTCATGTTTACCTGCCTGTATGTGTATGTTTGAATACCTCCTCGGGTAATATATTTTGAGTCATGATGTTGAAGCGGGGAAAATCGAAGGCTATGAAAACAAGATAATCTACTTATAATAATGCGAAACTCATTAGAGGAGAACTTACCCATCCGACTTTGTGCCATTGTTCAAGTTTATAAAATGGCGTAATGGGAGTGAGAAAACCATTGTTATATCGACAATGGCTACTCATCCTGAATGGTTATGAGATATTTCAACTAGTTGTGACCGAAGAAGATAAAAATATAAATAAACAAATACAAGAGTAATTGCGTCTGACAAAGATAGGTAAATTTGCGAATTGTCGTTTACATGGAACAACTTGAACAAATAAACGCGTTCATTTCTCTTGAAATTAAGGTAAGAGATGGAGGAAGCGAAACAAAAATGATTCTATGTGCGCGAAGCTAAACAAGAACTTCGGTAATCGAATCCAAGTTTGTTGATTTTGTTTATTTCTTCTAAAGTCATCATACATGGGTTGTGTAAAGTATTAGTTACACTGAGGCAAGATTATTACATTCGCAAATACACATATTGAGCGAAATCGATGGCTGCTCACAAAAAATTCGATAATGACTTTTTTATCTGACGGTATGTTACCTACCGGCAAGTTACGGAACATAATTGGTTATCGTTCCTTTTATCTTTGTTTGGGTGCAATTAAGTGCGAAAATTAACTCCGAACTGATCTGACTTCAATCCGAGAAATGTATAGTTCTCTATGATGAATAATTCTCGGAAGCCTTTGAAGCTTTATGAAGCCATTCTCGAATGCCTTCATTTTCGGATAATTCCGTGGCTTCTGGTGGAGTAACAGGCTGCACAGTCGTGAGGAGAACCTCCTTCATTTTCATGGTACTGGAAATTACCTATTCTTACCAGTCATGACCAATATTTGTCCGTGCACGAAATTAGATACCAACCCGCATAATCGTCGTGCTTAAAAATAATCTCTCGCTTACTTCTACGCGATATTTGATCATTCATTGGTTGTTCAATCCTAAGATTGGTTGACTGCAGTCCTCCACACTTCCCTATCTATGCTACTTCCCTTACCTCCTGGTATCTCTTCCGATGGACTTTCCTCTCTATTTGGTCCATGAACTTATTATTGGGTCTTCTTCTATGGACTATTCCCTCTGTTTTACCTTCAAATATATTCTTCACAAACCCATTGTGTCTCAATACCAGGGTTGGCATGATTTTACCCGACCCGAAAAAACCCGCCGGGTTTTTACGGGGAAAACCCACCTGAAAAAACCCACGGGCTTTAGACAAAAAGTGGGGTTTTTAAATATGTAATATTGGTGCCTAGTTAAACAGTTTATGATATTTATAGGCACTATTTATATTTTTTTCTTATATTCTGGGTGTTTGTCCACTGCAGCCTTATTACAAAATGAAAGAATCTTATATCAGCCCAGTGCACCAGACTGGAGACCTGAGTTAGGCAGTATTAGTAACACCTTTGATTTCGGTTAATAATTTTATAACAGACTCTCAAAAAGCCTGAGTAAACTGTTAGACTTCATGGTGTGTATTGAAAGTAGAAATTGAATGACACGGTGAGTAGTAATACATTTACATATTGTATGACATCCATAATAATTGGTAGGTATCTACCGTAATATACTTGTACTTAAGCCCTTGGCGGTAACTTGAGCAAAAAAAAAATGATTGTAGCTCTTGTCAGTGGCAGCAGTAAAGTATTTGAGTCTTAGTAACGCGGTTTCCTATTAGATAGCTAAACCATTTCGAGTGGGAACTTTTTTTTTAGCTCATAGAATAGCCCACTAGGTGTTCTGTGGTGGCTGACCTGTCACTGTAAATGTTGTTTCGTTGACTCCTGAAACTTTCATCAGTGCCCGCCGCCAATAAGTGCTCAGCATCCTGGTAAGAATATGGATTTTTAAAAAGTTTAATTAGCCCTACAAACAATTTTTTAATCATTTACTTGTTGCATATAACGTTGACCATTTAAGTATAAAGTATTCCATAGATGTCAAACTAACCTACAAAATGGGTCACCTGAGTCCAATATTTCACTGTTGTAAGTTGAGCTCAAGTAACCCTGAATCACTGCACTGTAACTTACGAATTGTAATTGAATGTGGACTCAAGTAGCCCACAGCTACACTTATTGCTGTAAAAGCTGTTATAATAGCTGTTTACAGGAGATAAATCATGGAATAGCGTCATAGGGCCAACAATATAGCTTGATAATAATATATGGTGAAAGATATCTTGTTTAAAAATGGAAAGATATTGTTGGACAATTTTTATCTGCAAAATTCAGTCATTTTACCGTTAAATCAAGAGGAACACTTTCCTACCTCACTTCATTTCAAGTTATTGTACGTTAGGAAGGATTCTGTAAAGTCTCCGATTTCAAGAATGGTTTTGACTTCCTAAATATTTTGAAAATTCTACTTTTGGCTTTTCATCTTGTTAAATTTATAAAGCAAAATATGATTTGTTTTTGTATTTCCCAGCATCCACAGAGTTGTCTCATCAAAATCCTTAATCCTGCTCCTTCTTCGTTATTGGCGAATAAGATTGTGTTTAAGAATTCGGAAAATCATTCCATATCTATTGGTATAATACCCTCCTTCCATTTTCTCAGTAGGAACTGAATTAGTTTTCTAATGTATTGATTATGTTTTTAAAAAATTTGCTCCTCAGTCCCTACGTTTTATTTCTGAGTTTCATTTCCCTTGAAAGTTAGCTAAAACGGTGTACCTAATTTTAGAATTCAGAATATCCTAAATCTATGCCTGCTGCGACTTTGTCCTCATTCCATTCCCTCAGTAGGAACTATTCTTCTAAAATACTGAACGTGTTTAAAAATGCTCCTCACTCCGAACTTTTTACCACTGAATTTAACTTTCCTTTGAAGCTAGCTATAACGGTAAAAATCTTAAGGAAAGGGTTTTAATGACATACATGGAGAATACGTTTCTCGGAAAAGAGACGGTAATTCATGGATAATATCTCTCTTGGAAAAACAGTTGGTCGAGCCGTGATTACTATCCGTGAAGTCTGGGGGACATGACTGGAATTTGGGACAGAAAACGGGGAAAGCGGGCTAAAATATGTAAGTCGTGAACGTCTGTGGGTAAGGAGAGATTGGATCGGTACAATGCTTACAGAGGTATTCCGCGCTGGCATCTCTAAAACTAGGATTGCTAATGTTTAGGCTTGGCATTCTAACTGGATCATATCGCTTGAAGTACTTGTAGATATCCTCTAATTTCTAGAAAATATAGGAAGATTCTTGCCCGTCTTCAATCTTTTCAAATTATATTTCCCAGAATGCTGCGCATCTCCCTATCATCATTATCGGTCGTTCAATCCTAAAATTGATTGACTCCAGCCCTCCACCCTTCCCTATCTAATGCTAGTTTCCTACTTCCTGGTAGTCCTACTTCAGTTATGTTCTTCACAAACCCATTGAACCTCAGGGAGTGTCAAATTCGTCTGGTTCATTTTTTCTGTATAGTGTCCCTTATGGTCCTATCCTCTTACACTTTTCTTTAAACTTCAGTATTGCTTATTTTTTCCCGTCATTTTATCGTTGGCATCCTCCTCCAGCTCCTTTTTGCGACGGCTTTTTACCTCTTTTTTCCTAGTCTCCTGATGTGATCCTTGTTTTCATGCTTGTTCCTTTAGCTTTTTATGCACCTCTCTTCCGATAGTATACGTTCTAAGATTGAGGATACTTTTATCTTTCTTGATTTTCCCATCAATTGTGATATTCCTCAGGTGGAAAAAATTAGCTGAAAGAGGAGTTTGATTTTTGTAACTTCTCCAACGTATAAAATTTGCAGATTTCTCGGACTTTATTTCTCTAAATATCCTAATGACTATAAGGCAACAGAACTGCGTAATATTTTGCTTGTTTTGAGGAATATGTAAAGATACGGGATTCAATTTTTCCTAGGCTAAGGATAGTTTTCGTGAAATAAATCACCAAGACGAAGAATAACTGTATCACATTCATCGCACGATATATGGGTTGGTGACCGACAGCTAAAATCATAAGGCTTTATGTGGGGTAGGATGAAATTTTGACTGCCTGGTTCTCTGATTAAAAAGGCAAGAGAGGTACTTTGCACTGGTAAAGCTGCATCGCGAGTTTACTGCGTGCTAATTAGGCCGTGCACGGAAAGATTTCAATTTTGAAGTATACGAAGCACAAAGAAGAGCCGCACTTTTCGTAAAAGCTGCCGGGGGCTTGCTATAGTTGTCACACAGGTAATGGAAAGATGAATTCAATAATTGTTCGAGACTAGGAGACTACACGCAAGGCTTAGATTACTTGAATATTACAGATCAAGCGTATTCTGTACAACTTGGAGATATTACAATAACCCCGCGCTTCATCTCCAGAAATGTTAGTAGGACAAAGGATGAGAGGTACACTGTCGAAATTACGGGTACAAAAATTATTTTTCCTTCCCACCGTTAGTGATTCTAACAAACACAGTGTTAGAGTACATCATTTAGATGCTTCGTGTACACGTGAAAATAGATGCATAAAGACATTCACCATTGAAATTTCATCATGTAAACGCATTAAATTGCGAAAATGCGTGACCGTTTGGACATGAAATAGCTCCTGTTCTAATTTGGAGCATACATCTTTACCGGTCCTAGCATTCATCGTGTAAACACGCTTTAATGTGGTTCCACCGAGAAAGGACATGCTTGTCATTTTGTTCATATTCTGAATATTTATAGTCCTCTATGAGGTATGAACAACAAAATGTTACCTTTCCATGCTATGTATGATTTTACACTTTCCCGGCGAATAACATTTGTGTAAATTTCTCGGGCTCGCCACCGGGTAAGAAATTCTTAGGCAGCCGACGTTTCGGCTTCCGACTCGCTACCCTTGCCTTGTCGGTAGCCTTGAGAATGGGTAACGAGTCGGAACCCGAAACGTCGGCTGCCTATGAATTTCTTACCCGGTGGCTTTCCATGCTACTTTTCTCGAATATTGAACTTGAAATACATAGTGCTCAATGGGAGAAACACAGGAAAAATTGTATTTTTACACCTAATATAAGCGCAATTGTCTTGGAAAACCGTTTTTAAGAAGCAAAAACTCCCAATAAATTGATTACCAAATAAAATAAAAGCATTTTACCGTCTTATTTTTTCGAGTTGTAATCTAATTACAGCAAAATTGAGGTAAAACTTTGGTAATTAATATGGCGCTGCAGTCGGAGTCTACGACTATGGACTAGGGTTCATTAACAATAAATTCATTGAATAATGAAAGCATTATAAGTTTGTGTGACAGAATTAGCTCTTAAGGTGGTTGAAACGATAGTCGTTTTTGCACAGTCTAGGGTGAAACTTTTCATAGCCGTACTCATTAGTAATATGTACAGATAAAAGCGAAAAAAAGCTGCGATCTCCTAGTAATTAAATATTTTTATGGTTGAAGCAGTAATGCAAAATTTACGATTTTGCAGAAAAGAGCGCAAATATCAGCGAAACCTAATCGCAAACGGTATTCGAATGCAATATTAAAACTCAGTTATTTCAGTAATCCGATACGAAAATTATATGGAATTTATTATGAATGCAAGTTACTAAATAAACCTCAGCGCCGATTCCTCTTTATATTTCTTGTGAAAATATACGCTAGTTAGAATAAATGGACCATATTGGCCCAAGGTGCCCTTGGTAATTTGTAAATGAGCTTTCTATTGGGATTGTGGCCCAATAATCTCTCTCTATTCCCAGGAGTAATTTTGCTAAATTTTGCACGAATCCGCCTTGGCGTTTCGAAGTCTATGCCAAAACGAACACAATTTCTTAAGCAAAAGTTTCTGGCGTAACTTCGTGAAAAAACTTAACATCAATCATTGTTAAGTAATACAATATTCGTCGCCTTGTAAATGTGATATTTACCGTTTTTTATTAAATTTATGACTATTTATGAAGCGTGGAATGTAATATGGTGAATTATGTAACAATGTTTGAAACAGAATTTCAGTTTTATAGGTATACTGCTTGATAACTCGTCAAAAATTACTGGCAGTAAACCCAAGATATTTCAAAGATAAATATTAATTTATGCATATTTTTGCATTTTGTTTCCCTGTTTGTTGACAGATGTCTGAATTCCGTTACGAATACTTACAAAATATAAACGTCTGGGTCAAATTTAAAATGTTGACGGTAGTTAGGATGTTGCTGTAAAACTTAAACAAGGGGTCGTAGGTTTGGTTTAAGACATATTTATTTTTTAAATTTACAAAATATCGGGGTCGGCAAGGATTATTCGAGTATTTTTTCTGGGTGTGTATGAGATTTAATATAGAAAACAGGTGACTCTAAAACAAATTAAATAATTAAGTCGTCACATCCATCATTGGTACCGCTCCCTAAACATTTGCTTTTATTAGGGTCAATCAATACCACTGGTCCTTGGTTACCATACCTTGGTTTGCACGACCGTTTTATAAATAATTTTATGTTTTCAAAGTCAATAACCTAAAGGTTTGGAAGTTATAATGTACTTTTATTGGGAGCTTGTTTGAATTATAAAAATAAGAAGAATTATGCATACTGTATTTCTCCGAAAAAATTCGGAAAAAGACATTTTTACTATTCCGACTTCAAATTTTGGTAGTTCAATCAATTCTGAGGAATGAGTGATTCAAAATTGTAAGATATATGAAACTGCAGTTGTAAATATAACTAACATAACAAGATTTACTTCATTGTCCGAGAGCAGAGTACAGATTTCAACTGAGAAAAAAAAATTACTTAAATTGCTGGCAATCACAGAAAATGCTCAGCACCGACATTTAAAAGTGGCTGCCAGTTGGCAACCAGAAAAAGTTGAATGAAAATAAAAATTGTTTCGAGCTGTCGAAACACAAGTGTGTCTGCTTTGAAAATATAATTTTAAAATATGGTCGTTCTACCAAGTCATACCATTTGGTATGGATTGACGCATTACAAAAAATACGGTATGAAACTTCTTGGCGGTTCTACCTGTTGACTACTCGTATGAAATTGATATGAAAATGTAAGCATTGGGCCGACGAGTTTGGAGAAAATTGTGTTAATTTTTATGAATTTTTAAGTTTTTCTGGGTATAAAATGGAAAAATAGAGATGTTTCCAGATTTACTTGAAGCAATGGGAAAAAGAGTTACTTCAAAATCAACTTAATCGGTCGAACAGTTTTCTCCAGCATTAAAATCACCCCTTGCTCTTTAGCTCTATAATAGTATAGCTAACCCTTGATGGTGTAAAGTTGTGGACGATAGTTGCGTAATTGCTGTGATAATTTTAATTTATAACACACAGTCACAAAATTTGACAGTTTGTATCTTACTCATCTTTCAAATACGCACAATGATTTACTGATCTATTATGCAATCTTCATCTTAACGCCTCTCATAATTTACAAGCTGTATTCCACATATGATCTTACCTTCTTGAGAATTCTTCCCGTTCACATATAACCCTTATACTGTTAATGAAGCTGTTTCGTGCCCATTGCTGAATTCGGTGATGATGCTTCCATTAATTTTTTAATTAATTAGTTTTTCGTCAATGTCATTATTTTGGATGTGATAATGAATTCGCCAATTTTTTCAAGGCTAAGCTTAATTCTACTGGGGAAATATAGAAAATTCTAACATTTTTGAACCTCTCCTTTCTTGTCTCTACCCCTCCCCCAATCTCATACCACAAACACATAAAAGTGGTTCTCCCCCTCCATTTTAACGCTATCCCACCGTTCATACTATCCTCTGACTCCTAAAATTGATAGAAATAAGTGCAAAAATATTGAGCACTGAATTTTCAAAGAAGAAAGGTGTATTGTAAAAACGTATCACGACGTCTTTTTCTATTATGCCTTTCAATCCTTCTGCTCGCACTGTATATCACACAGTTTCTCCCATCATAGCACAATCCCAATGTCCATGATACCTTCTTTCCGTGCAGTGATTGTCATGGTGAAAGTGTTCGCCAGTTAAGGTTCCTAAATTTGGTCGAAAGAAGTCATGCTATTGTGTAATGGACAGCAAGAAACAAACATTTTTTTGTTTTGCTGTGTAATTTATCTGGGTTGTATTTTTATCTTACTGTAGGACGGTCTCCCATCATAGCATAGTTCCGTGATACCTCCTTTCCGTAATGTGAATGCCCTGATGAAAGCGTTCGCCTTTGTTCCACAATTAAGGTTCCTAAATTTGTTCGAAAGATGTACTGTAGGACGGTCTCCCATCATAGCACAGTTCCGTGGTACCTCCTTTCCGTAATGTGAATGCCTGATGAAAGCGTTCGCCTTTGTTCCACAATTAAGGTTCCTAAATTTGTTCGAAGGATGTAAATGCGAGTCATGATATCGAAAAGCACTGTCATCTGGGAAAATATTATGTTATGATCGTATTCACCACGTTGCTATTGTAAAATGACCAGCAAGAAATAAACATTTTTTTATTTTGCAGTGTGATTTGTCTGTATTGAAAGTGGAAATATGGGGATATTTACAAATTTATCCGTTGGGATGCAAAGAATAAGGACACCAAATCCAACTGAATCGCTCCAGCCCTTTTCTTCGTGTTTCGAATCTCCCCGGATTGGATGTTATAATGAATTCATCAATTTTTTCAAGGCTACGCTGAATGTTACTTGGGTAGGGTATTCGTGTTCAGCTCTTTGCTATTGTAAAATGAACTGCTAGAAATTGACATTTTTTTCGCAGTTTCATTTATCTGGGTTGAAAGTGGAAATTTGGGGATATTTCCAGATTTATGCGTTGCCTACTACACCAAATTTAACTAAATCGCTCCTTTTTCAAATACTGCACTGTATTTTGCGAGATTTACGAAATTTTCAAAAGTTCTTCCTCTCTCCATCCCATCCATTTTAACGCTGTAAATCTTTGAAGCCTACCATTGTGTTGCAGTCCTTATACCACTTTTCTTCATCTTTTGAATCGCCCCCGAGCGTCGGCTCTTCATTAGTGTAGGTATGGAATAACTCTCCCCGTTGGGTCTGTGCAGATTTGGGTGGAGTCTTTCCGTCCGTCCAAGAGACGCTGGACGGAAGGGAAGGGTGCTGCAAGCCGAGTGTGCAGGAGAGGAACGAAAGGAGGGGGGGGGGGTCGGTATAAGGTGCTTGGTGCGCTGAGGTGCAACAGCGGCAGCTTGCGGATAAGGAAAGGAAAGGCGGCCGAAGCGAGGAGGAGGAGGAACGGGTGGGGGGTGATGAGAGAGAAACAGGGAGGAGGTAAGGAGAGAGAGAGTGAGATAGAGAGGGAGAGAGAGAGAAGAAACGCAGGGCATTGCACTTGTTTGCACTCCGTGCAGCCTCCACGGCCTTGTTTGCTTGCACCGAGACTGCAACCCACCTCTCTCTGTACCACCCCCTTCCGCACAGAGACCCGGGTCCCCACCCTCCTCCTCCGACCTCCCTGCCTCCCCCGTCCGTCTGTCTCCCCCCCCTTCTTGTCCTCCCCCACCCCTCCTGCCCCGCCCCTTCCTCTCCCCCCGTCTCATACCACAGACACAAAAAAGTGGTACTCCCCCTCCCTTTTAACGCCACCCCACCGTTCTCACTATCCTCCTCAACCTCCTCCCTCCCACCTTTCCTCAGCCTCCTACTACCACCAACATCACCCATGCCATATTCTTCTCCTCCTCCTTTGAAGCCCATGTCCCGCAGCACCAGATTCTCCGTCTGTCTCTGAAGGCCCTACTTCAATGCTGAAATTTCACCTGAGTTTCATATGCTTAGTTATAGCTGATCATCGCTAATCACTACACCTTTGAAGGTAATGTCCCAACGCGTCAGATTCTCTATCTCTAAATTCTCTACTTCAATACTGAAAATCGACCTGAGTTCCGTTAGCTTTGTGGTAAGTGGCCATCACCAATCACAACACCTTTGTAGCCCTTCTCCCCCATCATCAGAGTCTATGTCTCTCTCTCTCTTCCTAATGCTGGAAAGATCCTGGAAAGCGAACTGAGTTCCGTATGCTTAGTGATAGATGGTCATCACTAATCACAACACCTGTGAAGCCCTTGTCCCCCAGCACTAGATTCTGTCTCTCTTCCTAAAGGCCGTACTTAGATGCTGGAAAGCCAACTGAGTTCCGTATGCTATTTAGTAAGTGGCCAACACTAATCACAACAACTAAGAAGAACTCCTCATCCCCCAGCACCAGATCATATTTCTCTCTATTCCTAATGGCCCGGCTTCAATGGTGCTGCAATTCGGAGATATTTCCGTATGCTCAGTAAGTGGTCATCACTAATCACAAAACCTTTGATGCCCTTGTCCCACAGTCTTAGGCTCTATCGCCTCATTTACCAATCGAACTCAGATCGATTTGGCCGGTTTAGCTCGGTATGGTAAACGCAACGGGCTAGTGGGATCGATATGAGAAGCGGGCTACCTCCGCCCGCTTTCTCTGCGTCTGAGATTTCAAATCGATATGAACCGATTCAAATCGACATTTCAATAAATTTCGCAGTGGTAAACCAGGCGATCTGAGTCAGCTGTCTTAGAATGTTCCGATCGGTTCGAATTAATATCGATCTGGGTTCGATTGGTAAACGTAGTGTATGTCTCTCTCCCCCTATCTTTCCCCTTCTCTCCCTCTCTCTCTATTGACCCTACTTCGATGCTGGAAATGGAACTGAGTTCCGTATGCTTAGAAATAAGTAGTCATCCCTAATCACAACACCTTTGAAGCTCTTGTCGCCGAGCGCCATCAATGTCTCTCTCTACCTAAGAGAGCGATTCTATGTCTCTCTCTACCTAAAGGCCCTACTTTGATGCTGGAGGGTATCGGGTTGGTGTGGTGGCTAGAGTCCTGGCTAGCCATACGGGCGGCCAGGGTTAAAATTCCTGCTGTGGATGGTATTTTTCAGAGGAAACTCGATGCCTAAATGAGTCCCCTTGTGGTCCTCTTGGCGCCTTTCGTTAAGAGCAGGCTAATGCCGACGCCGGGTTTTTTTCCCCTATGGTGGAAATGACCTTAGCTGTCGGTTCCCTCCGCAAAAATCACAACCAATTGATGTTTGAAAGCGAACTGAGTGCCGTATGCTTAGTAACAAGTGGTCATCACTAATCACTAAACCTTTGAAGCCAAAGAAATGCGAATGGCCCTGCTTCGATGCCGAAAATTAACCTGAGTTAGGTATTTTTAGTATTAAGTGGCCATCACTAATCACAGCACCTTGGAAGCCCATGTCCCACAGCACCAGATTCTCTTCCTGTTTCTCCATTCACTCTACTACCATTAATTTGTTTAGGAATTCAACTGTCTCCCATTCCGTCTAAATGGGAAAGCCAATGAAGCGCACTCCTTCCATATATGACCATTGCCGGAGCATCCAACCCTCATTCTTTCGTCACCTACGCATTTCTAACTTCGTTCGCCCTTCTTTTCCCACAGAAAACTTCTCCGGCACCGCATTCCCACTGAATTAAGCCTACTACGGAATATATTGCACAAATTATGAAGGACGTCCATGTGTTCAATCTTGTAGGAATGTACTGGTTTAAGATTAGAAGTAAGAACTGCAGCAAAACAAATTTTTGGATTGGGGAGTGCTGATGACGATGTAAACCATCAAAAATGTGAGTTAAAATTCAAGTATGTACTCCATCCACGTATCCACTCTATTGTATCTATCCTCGTATTCGAATCCACTATCCAAGACCGAGAATGTATGTGCAAAACCCATAATATCTATAAAGTCAACGAATTTAGCTACAAATTAAGTTAACGAAAAGAAAAAAAACCTGGGTAGCAATTTGGCGTACGATTGAAACGTTGAACGTGAATAGAAGTTCACATTATTCTGTTCACCATCGCCATTTTACCGTAGCATGCCTTCGGCAGCAATCGGCAGCGTCTTTGTCAGTCTTCGGCTGCGCAGCGTGCGTGCATCGCTATGAACATATTCGCGAAGACTATATTCTCTGGAAGGCTAGTGATTGCTACCTTTTACGCCTCTGATTTACTTATTGTGCAATTTACATCTACAGCCACAAAACATCGCGCAAACCAATGGTGGAACTCGAATTTGATACGATCTTCCATTGATGTAGCTCCTGAACTCAGTACAATCTGGAGGAAATTGGTAAAATTTTGCTATGGCTTAACTTTATGTTTCAAAATGTTTTTTTCAGACCACCGGTACACCCTCAGGTGGATTGAATTCTGTGAAATTTCAAAGTGTTTCAGTAATATTTGTCAGACGCTCAACATATTTTGCTAGATCCAATCTATTATAGTAGACACGATCACCGGCATAAAATTAAGAAAATAGACTGCAGAACCAACAGATCCTAAATGTCAATTTTTTCATGTGCAATAAGTGACCATAGTAGTTGCGATAGATCAGTTCCATGAAACATTGAGCCTCACTAAGTAGTGTAGTTTTTGTATATACCACTGCTAAATATCCTCAGTTTTGTTGCCTGGAACACTTAATTTTGATTCGTGCAAAATCGAACAAAAAATAATTCCCTCTATCCTTGAGGAATCTAAGTTTCTCGGTATGGATTTCTCAAGGTACAAAAATGCCAAGAATATATAACTATTTATCCATAGCAACTTTTTTTCTCTATAATGAAAATGGTAGCATCAGGTCAGTCGATAGATGACTGCAGAGAATATGAAAATGCTCTCATATTTTCTCATCAGAAAACTGGTAACTCGTATGGGCGATTCCCCTGAAAAAACAGTGCATCTTTTATATCACCGGCATCTCCGTTGCCCGCTGCATACTGATCGCGGAACATTGCGTCATCCCTCGCTCGCACAAAGAAAAACAACAAAAGAAAATGTGTTGGCAATCATAATATGCGCGCGAGAAACGTGTGGTTATCCAATTATCCTCGTGTGTATCTCCCCCATCGACATATTGTATGATCAGCCTCTTATTACATTGCCTTCAACGTTGAAGGAAGCGTAACCACCCACATGTTCGCCTATCCAGCTGGAATTGTGAGATTATATGCACCGCCCCGACGTGATTACACCGGCAAATTAATGGTTTAAAGGGAGGGAGAGAGATGGCGAAGTTTTTCCTTCGTGTAAGTGGCACAATTAGTCGATGCGCCGCGAAGCGTGGAAGATTGAAATTACCTCCGCTGATTTCAACCTCTTGCCACGAGTTTCCGAATCTACCCCCTGCGGTGAAATGAAGCGTTATTGGCTGCAAAAACGGAAACTGCCCCCCCCCCACCCCCGGGGGATGTAAGCGTCACTTGGATGAGCGAACATCCTGCATAGTTTATTCGCAATCTAGTATTACACAGTTGCGCCGTCATTGTTAAGCTGCAGTGCGAACCGATAATCCAGGGTCATTGAGCGCGCGTTTTAATAATTTAATTACTGCTGTAGAAAAAATATTCTTGGACTCTTTTTCATTAGAGAGCACCTGGTTAGGCGTTGCAACTCACCTTACTGTCAGGAAGGGAATCAAAACTAGAATTTGATTTGAGTTTATTTCCTTAATAAAAGCATGATATAAATACAGTTTTTGCCGATTCTTTTTGAAACTCGAGAGTTTGTCGATAGACAGAAACGGAACCGATTTATAAAACATTCTGATGCCGTTGTTGTGATTCACGCTTCCGCGGGGCTTAGATGATGACGTAGAGGCTTAGGTTGAGACTTCGGTTCAGAATCAGATTTTTTCATTTTACTTTTACTTTCTATTCAGGCTTTGTGAGCGAGGTAGTTCCCTATCATAATAAAGACCATATTTGATATATAAGTTTTATTTTCACCAGGTGTGAGACTCACGAATTAAGTTTTGTATTGTAAATGGTGCAATAATATAGTTTTTCATGACAGAAATTGTGAGCAATCAAATGAAAATATCTAAATTAGTCTTTAACTTGACTAATTTTTTACGCGATACGTTTGAAACTATCAAAACGAAGGTTTATTGTGATCCCGAAGAATTTACTGCGGTGACACTATGATTAATTTTCAAAAATAGTTAAGAAAACAGACAAACTACATACTACTGATTTTTTGTCGAGATCCAAGTGTAGAAAATGCCTCATTTTTAATATAAGGTCTCTCTGGAGTGCATAAACGTACCATTTCCCATATAAAAGTGCTGGTCTCTTCTGGCAAAGATCTCGGAAAGTAGTGTGGTAAGGGGTTGAATTTTTTGTGTCAATGGAAGGGTAATATATTTGTCTTTAAATGAGACCAAATTCATTGATTTTTAGGTAAAATGATATTACGCTCAAACTACCTTAATAATACTAAGAAGGTCACGTATGCAAAGTTTCTCGCAAATCTTTGAGCATCAGAATTGAAGTCTTCGGTTTTCCGTGGTTTCCAGCGAGTTGTTTCATCTTGAAGACGATATTTATTGGCAATTCTGCAGGCTTCCTAAGGTCCAGGTCACTGCTCACTTGAACCTTAGGAAGCCATCAGGATAGCTAGCGAAATATCGTCCTCAACATGAAACAAGGCGGTGGAAACCACGGATAACCGAAGAATTAACCGTCAATTCTGATGCCGTTTTGGGAAGGAAAACACGTGACCGAAGAATTCATGGTAGTGGCCTCTGTTTTAATAATACGATCGTTGAAAAATTGTTTGCTTTTCATTTATTTTTTAGACGAATCTGTGAATTTCATATGCGCTGTTATCTTGAACAGGCTCTGGACGTGATTACATTGAAATATCATTTCTTTTCGAAAATTAGACTATGTGAGACGCCTTTGAGATTTCTTTGCCAATGATGAGAAATCATGATCTAAATGGTTTCAGGCTCACCTTTGAGGAATTTCATTATGAATAATGAAAAAGAAAACTTCTTTTTATCTCATTAATTTATTTTAAGGTACTACTAGTTTCGAAACAGTGGCGCCGAAACTTGTAGTACCTTGAAATGAATTGGTGGAATAAAGCGAAGTTTACTTTTCCATAATTCATGAGAAAACGTAATTTTGTGTTTGAAATAAAATTTCTACATATATGTAATAGAATTATAACTATACCATGCGCCATTAGGCCACGGGTTAAAATATCATTTAATTGTCAAGAAACCAAATCGACCTGCATTTTGTTCACTTTGATCTATAAATAATACTAATAAGGACGTGTATGCAAAGATTCTCGCAAATATGTGCGTTACCAAAAAATTTCTCCTACTCTCTTAAGATTAAGCTCTTGAATTAACTTAAATATTCGCGCTTTTTCGTGAGATTTGGCCTAAATCCCTCTTACACATTCACCTGTGGCGTCACTCGGAGAGGACAGGGTAGGGAGGGCAGACGGGACTGTATCGAATAATCGTGTCGGCTATATTATTGACTCTTCGTCAAAGAGGTCCATCATTAGTCAATCGTAAGATCGGTTTTTGACTTCAGCCATACTGCAACTGCACTGAAACTTTTCTAATGTGAGTTTTTCAAGTAACCTCTGTCGGCGCAGAAATAATGAGCGCACAAGTTTGGAAACAAATAAAAAAATATTGAGAGGACCTACAGGAAAACTAATCATACCGAATTTTCTTATTTAATTATTCATGATTTAATGGTAAACTTAAATTTTTAAAATTCATACTAATATTTTTTACTGCGGGTATAACGTAAAAAGTACCGGATTTTGACGGTGTTCGAGCAAAGCTCCGACTTTGTTAATTCGTAACTAAAGTACTTTTATGACAACTGCATTTCAGTCAACGGTCGATAAATATGTTTTCTATACATATTTGAAGTTTCAGCGTGGTATCGTTAACCGAAAAAAGGTTGTTATTTATTTGTAAAATAATTGCATTTAAAACCTGAACATCTCGTCTCAAGATTTCGTTCTTGGCCGAGTTGCGCTCCGTATGCCTTGAAGATTTCCAATATTCAATTATCAAATATATCAATAAGCGGGTTTAGTGTGTCGTAGTGTGTTATCCCGAAGTTTGTAACAGTTCCCAACCTAATCTGTTCTTCAGTTGTGTGACACTCTTTTTATGCACTCTTAAAAATTTCTTCGCAGTGTTAATATTGTTGAAACGTATTCGGGATGTGGTACAACCATTGAAAAGTAGCATCTTTCTTTCTTTTTTCAAACGGAAAATTTCGAAGTATTCCAATGATGAATCCTAGTTTCTTTAAGGAGAATAGAGTACTTTTTGCGCATGCACAGATTTGTGTGAAACATGTTGTTACGTATTATCGTTAGATATATCTATAGATTAATTTAAGTATTTTACCAGCTGATTATTTTGGTTTTGAACAGTACTTATCCTAATCCGTTTTCACTACTGTGGTTGGCCCACGATTAGACCCCTATTAAAATCCTCATATCAACTCCCGATATTTATTTAATCCAGAGTTCTTATCCTCTTCCTTCTGCCACTCTTCCCCAATGTCCTCCCTTCTATTACTGTCTTTAGCATTCTCCTCTTTTCAATACGTCCTCCATCCAACTCCTCAGCCTCCTTTGAACATCCACTACTAGCCTCCTTTCCTCACCAACCACATCCACGTTACCTACTCGTTCGTCCTTCTCGCCACCCAGCTCACCCTCTCCATCCTTATCCACACCCACATCTCAGACGCCTCAAGTGTACGTATGTATACATCCTCCCTTCGAAATGACCAAGTCTCCGACCCATACAGCATCACACTTCATATTTGAGTTTTCTCCAGCCTTTTCTTTACGACTCTATTCAGATCACCCTCTTGCTTCACTTGATCCGCTTGCTTTTAGATACCTTTCAACTGTGGTAAAAATATCTTTCTTACCTTAGGATGCCACTTCATCTTTGAACTGGAGACATTTTCAGAAATCATTGTATTTTCTGGATGTCTCTATGGTATAGTTTTAAAACATTCTTTGTTTTGGTCATGGAGGTATTTTTATGCGTTAAAGAAAGAAAAAAAACTAAAATGAAGTACTCACGTAAGTGATAATCATTGTAATAGATTGATGTAGAGCAAAAATGGTAAAAAAAATCACTCGTAACACTCCATTATGTTTCTTTTTTTATTTAATTTCTCCTTCGAAGTAAATAATCACTATAGCATAAGTAAACATTACATTTATATTGCTTGATACGTGAAGTTAAAAATATCAAATATAATCAACACTCGCTGAAAACTCACCACCTGCCAACATCCTTGTAAAGACACTACAGCTCCTATGTAGATGTAAATGCAAGACTAAAATATTGTATAACTACCTTTTTTGGTTAAAGTTAAATTTTCGCCATAAAAATGTAACGTATTCTTGAATAACATTCTATAGTTGAGTCCTGAAAGGAATGCTCGTAACGAAATCCGCCGTTCCTCTAGTTTACTGGAGTCCTCCCAACGTTGCGTGAACGCAGCACTTCGTTTATTCTTGAATAATTTCAAAACCGCTCTATAAATTTCGCCCAATTTGTTGCAGTGGCCTAGAATACAGATGCATAATTGCATATTTAGAAAGATTTACTCACTACCGGCCTAGGATTTTACATAATTGGTAACATAAGAAGGTGTCCTGATATCACTACTTACAAGTACATGTAAAGGTCATTACAAAAACAAAACTATTTGAATGACATCAATGAAAAAAATCACATATGTGAAAAAGCATTGAACTACGCATGCAAAAAATTTGAACTGCGTATTATTAACAGATATGGAGAAAAAAAATCGCAAAGTATGCGTTGCGTTCACGCAACATTGGGAAGAAATGGGTTAAATCTCAATTGATTTCATAAATAAATCTGTTCCAACTATACTACCAGCAATATTAGACATTTTTAATCACTCTCTACTTCATGCTGAATATCCCTCGATCTGGAAGTTAGCGCATATAAGACCCATAAAAAAGGTTAAAAATCAGTCCTCCCCGGCTCATTATAGACCAATATCGATTTTATGGGCTCTATCAAAAGTTCTCGAGTGAGTCGTTTATAAACAAACTACGAATTTTCTCCTGACTCGTAATAGATTTGATCGCTTTCAGTCAGTTTTTCGTAATGGCTATAGTACGCAGTCATTGCATCTTAAACTAACCGATGATATCCGCTTCGCAATTGGGAGAGGAATGGTCACGGTCCTCGTTTTATTTGACTTCAGTAAAGCCTTTGACCGCGTGAATCATTCACGCTTACTTCTAAAAATGAAAAACTTGAACTTTTCTTGCACAGTGCTGAATAGGTTCCTCTCATATCTAAACGATAGACGTCAAGCAGTGAAGGATTCAGATGGAAACCTTTCCAGGTTGTGCTCTGTTTCTAGTGGAGTTCCTCATGGTTCCGTCGTTGGCCCACTATTATTCTCCCTTTTCGTTCTTGACCTTCCGCAATGCATCGTAAACTAACAGCACTTGCTGTACACAGACGATCTTCAAATATATTGTCACGGCTATCCGCATGAACTTTATGATGTGATTTCTGAGGTTAATCGAGACGTCTCTGCTATTGTGGATTGGGCTGATGAGAATTTCCTTCTTCTGAACTGTAGCAAAACTCAAGCTATCCTACTTGGTAGCTCGAAAATAATAAATAAATTCGACCTTAACATCATTCCCAAAATCAAAGTTGGGGATATTGAGCTACCTTCTTCCAAAACTGTGCGTAACCTAGGGGTAACCCTCAATGACAACTTGTCGTGGAACAACCATTTTTTAAATATTTCAAATAAAAATAATAGTACGCTTAGCAACTTAAGGTGCATAAAAATTTGCTGCCATTACATACCCGGCAACTGCTCGTCAAATCATAAATATTTCTTAAATTTGATTACTGTTGTCATGTTTATGATGATTTAACGGCAAAGCAGAACATCAAACTGCAGAGTCTCCTAAACTCGAGCGTTCGATATATTTTTAATCTTCGTGAAGATGAGCACCTCGCCCCCTATTACAAGAAACTTGGCTGGTTGAATACCAGATCCCGTCGCAAATACTTGCTTGGAACCTTTCTTTTTTCTATCTTTGGCACTAACGAACCGTCACACCTAACTGATATGTTTTCTAAAAGAACTACCAATCGCACTATGGTTGCTAGAACAGAACCAAGGTACCTTCTACTTCCGACTCACCGAACCACTACATTTCATAAGTCGTTTGTCGTGGCCACCTCACAACTTTGGAATTCCATTCCAATTGATGTGAGGAAGTCTCGCTCGTTGGAAATTTTTCAATCTGCATTTTATGAAATTTTATTAAATAAATGTTTTCCAGAATAGTTTAGTCTGGTCGGTATTTAATTCGCATTGCCAATTTTTTAAATTTTTTTATTAGACAAAAGTTGTTTTTTCCCTCATGGTCTGTTTATGTTTTTATATTGAATCATTTATCTATATATTGAGTGTATTTATACCTGTCTCCGAGTTCTGCTGTATAACATGTGCAGTTATTGTTTTTCAATGAGAGTAGCTGTTTTGGTCTTTTTCTTTATACATTGTATGTTATTAAGCTCTATTTATTTTTTGATTTTAACTAAATAATATGTCAATTTGTTTATCACCTCGTTGCTATATTATTTTATTGTATTCATGCTCTAAGGGACCTGTCCCAGAGTAAAATAACTGATTATTCTATTCTATTCTAAATTCCCTCCTCTTTGAAAATACTCTTTAGCTATGGATAAATATATTACATTTAGAGATAAAAGGATAAACTATTTTTAAAGTCTTATCTATAGATAAAAGTAAAATAATCATCAGACTGATTCAGTTTTTTTATTTAATGACTATTTTTTACGTAGCCTTATAGCATATGACTTAATTTACGTAATATTACGATAAAGAGATACACAGGTTTTCATCTCAACGCAAAATTGTACATTTCTTATAGCTAAAATTTCTGCTAAATAATGTCTATGTGCCAAGTCTAGTATATTTGTTTATAGGTTAATGTTTAAATGTCAATTCCTCGTCTCGAATACTGCGGAAAAACTGTAAGTGTTAATATGCTTCTATGAAGGAGAAGATTTTATTATATAATTCTTATATGTTTTCCGTAAATCCTTAAATGGTTGGTTCTACCGCATAATTGTTGAAATGCGGTCTAAGAATTTTGTCGCCTTGCTTAAGTAGAGTATATCCTTCCAAGAAGCGGTCTCACAAGACACGATTTCTGTAAGACGCGGTCATAATTATCTTACCAATTTTACTAGATGCGATCGTTCTTCTCGTTAAGATTCTGTTTTAGAAGTCGTGCTCGGATAAAACTTGTGGGTCACGAACCATTATCATTGACAACATTGTATTAAGCATTTGAAGCATAGTTTTAGTAGCTACTCGGACCAATGGAAACCAAATGGGGCTTTATCATGATAACACTTCCCCGGGTACAGTACCTTGAGAATATATGACTTACAAAATATCTGTCAAAAAGCCCCAAAACTAATGGAGATATTTGTAATTGAATATCGGCGGAGGGGGAACACCCCGGAAACTGCCATCTTTAACCTACGGCAGCTGTGACGTCAATTCTCCCATCGCTCCAGCCTTGCGTATTCTGCCGTCTCGTCAGTCATTCTTTGCCCGTTTGCTGCAGTTAGCGAAATGTTGTAACCAAAAATAAAGTAGTAAGCAGAGATATTCACTTCGATATGAAGTGCTTTTATAGAGTAATGGAAATATAATGCGTGGTGCCTCTATGTCCCAACACTGGAAAAAACTGAGGAAAAATATTTATTTCCCTTTCCAAAAGTGAAGCGGCGAGGATGAAATGGTGACGGGCCATATCTTCAAGCCTAAATCTACATACTATCCTGTGAGCCGCCGCATGTGCGTGTGGCAGGGGGTGTTAGGAAACCAGCCGTGTAAAGATTTAAGGGATAAGGTTTTGGGAGCCGAAATGGTGACGTGTATTATGGGAGTGTATTTAGTGGAGCTGATTTTTTATTGTAGTCGCTTATTGTGCGCGGAAAGAACGAGTTCTTGTACCTCTCTGTTTGGCAATGTATCTCTCTTATTTTTTCACTTCTGTCTGACCTAGAGGTGTAGTGAGGCGTGATGGTAATATTCTCTGTGTCGCTCTGAAACACGCCCGTTCTGAATTTCTCAAGTAACCTAAGCCTAGCGTGTAGCCTCCCAAGTCTCTTGGGGCTCCTTAATACCTCTGAAAGTTGTGAGACACTATATGTTCGCTCATAGCAGCTTTTAATGAAGTTTTATAAGTAACCGATGTATGTTTCAAGAGTTAAGTGCCTTGAATTTCATACATATAGTGGATATTCTTGTTATATATCCGCTAATTCGTCCATTCATCTGTCAATTTCAAGAGTTAAGTGCCTTGAATTACATACATATAGTGGATATTCTTGTTATATATCCGCTAATTCGTCCATTCCGTGGTGCTATCTAAAGAAAAAGAAGGCAATTGCTGGGATAACCTCTGCGGTTGTTATTTCGGCTGTCAGGCAACTGTTCGATGACGTAATGTACTCTACATCCATCTCAATGGCCGTAACCATGGTCTAAGTTGAGTAAAATAATGTGTGAAGTAAAACCTGGCGCAATATTGAACAGCGTTTGATGTCAATGTTTTCCATAAACTTACGCCTTGGACTTTCGCTAATGTTTTCCAAGCTAAAATCAGCTACTCAACACATAGGCATGAGAGTCGTGGGGAATTTTCTCACTAGAGTTCAATAAATCTCCAGGGTAATTACCCCTTTCTTCTCTCACGCCCATGCACCAGACAGACAGATAGTTGTCTGGCAATGCGGTCGGGGCTTCAACCCGTCTGGGGATACCGGCTCTGGGATAGAGACGGTGTGTGTTTGTGTGGGGTGATTTCCTCGGAGACTGTTTAATAAGTAGTTCATCATTCTCTCTCTCTCTCTGCGCGTATTTGAATTGCTAATTTCTCACGAGGAAGGTTGTTGCCTTGATCGTGTGCGCGGCTGGATAGTAAGCGCATACCTTGAGGATGGTGGGGGGGCGAGGATTCTATAAGGTGTAAGTGCTTCAGACGCCATCGAAAGAAGAGTTACCGACGACAGCACATCTGTAAACGATAAGAGGGGATCGGCTCGGTGGCCGGCGTGTAGTTTCTGTAGCTTTGAACAACACTGCGTCCCAGGTGCGAATCCCGAATATGAGGGAGGAGATTTTTCCAGCCGTACCGTGAAATCCGCCATTTGGAGGGCTCATTAAGGTAATTTGAGCCAAATTTTTCCCGAGTAGAAGAGAAAAGGACCATATGGAGCAATATCCAGATTTTTGTTTATGCGCAGATTCGTGAAAAAATTCGTGTGATGCTATCCAAAGGTTTGAAGAATGGACAGTTGGAAAAGCTGACCGAAATAGACTTGAAGCCTTCAAAACCTGGTGCATGAGTAGGATGCTGAATATCAAATGGACGGACAAAATAGCAAAAATGAATTTCACAGAAGAGGAGAAGGGAGGACCATATGGAAAAGTATACAGAAAAAAAATAACGAGTTGGATTGGACACACCCTGAGACACAATGGGGTTGTGAAGAACATAATTGAAGGCATAAAGAGGGAGAAGTCCCCAGAGGAAGACCCAGGAATAAGTTCATGGACCAAATAAAGAAGAGAGTACATGGAGAAATATACCAGGAGGTAAGGGAACTAGCATTAGATAAGGAAGGGTGGCGGGCTGCAGTCAACCAATATTAGAAATGAACGACCAATGATGGTGATGTTCACCCTAGAATCATGATGATCGTCGATTTTGCGTCGATATATAACTGGAATATTAGCAGCGAGGTGTATATTGTTTTTTAAAATCATAATGTTCTTTTCAAAGAAAATAGAATTTCAGACTAGCTAACAGAATGTGAAAACATCCGTGTGTAGCGTGATAATATATGGATAAGAAGCATAGACCATTGGAAAAGCTGACTAGAACAGACCAGAAGCCATAGAAACCTGGTAGTGGAGGAGGATGCTTAAAATAAAATGGATGTACAAAACAAGAAATGATCTATTTTACAGAAGAGTAGAAGAGGAAAGGATCGTAAGGGAAGCATACAGAAATGAAGAACGAGATGGATTAGATATACCCGGAGGCACAATTGGGCTACTGAAGAGCATAATTGAAGATAAAATGGAGGGAAAAGTCCCCAGAAGAAGCCCAGGAATGAGTTCATGGACCAAATAAAAAAGAAAGTGCATTGAAAAAGCTGCCAGGAAGTAAGGGAGCTAGCATCAGATCGGTAAGGGTGGAGGGCTGCAGTCAACCAATCTTTGGATAAAAAGACCATTGATGATGACAAGAATTACTCAGGAAACTTGCAAAACTGGCAGTTGGCACTATTTAGCACATGAGGATACGGGGAGCTAATCAAATCTTTGGCTACTCAACAAATTGACCATCCATGTTTAATGTCACTTCGACACCTGTTATTGTCTCGCATCGTTCGAGGGAGAAATGACATGTTAAACTTGTCCATTCTTCCGGTCTTATTCCTTAATTTTATTCCCATGACCCGATCTATCTTAGTTGTTGGGCATCGGAAAATGCTATTTTCTGTAAATTGGTCGGTTTGGAAATTTCATGAAAATTTAGCATAAATTGTAATCGCGAGACTGAATGCGATTCCTATTGCATTTGTTGCAGAGGGCTTTCTAATACTTACGAAATTATTGTAACGGCCATTGATGTATCTCGGTGTTCCCCGCTGCACGTGTTCTAACTCGGTTTTTAAGTTCACTTCATAAGGACCCCAAATATTGGTGACATATTCCAAACTGCTGTAGACGTGAAAAGTATACTTATTAAGAAAACACAAAGAAGCGATTTTTCAGAATTTGTGCAAAACGAAGAGACCTTTGAGAACCTCTTAGAAGGAAAATGAAATAATCGCGAATTGCTTCTGTGATATTGAAGCTGATTGTACAAAAGAAAGCGTATTTTTGGACTGCATATATATCTATGTTGTTATGTATTGAGGCAGTTGCAGCGAGATGTTTCCCTAGTCGTAATGGTGACCTCGTTCAATTTTACGTTTCAACGTTAGCAGCTGTAGGAAGCGTTAAGTAAATATTTATTCATAATGGTGCAATAGAATAATTTTATACTGTTAAAATTCACAGAAATTAAGTAAATATATGTACGTAAGTCTTTAACTCGGCTCATGTTTCTCATGTAGTACGTTTAAAACTCCGGAAGGTTTTTTTGTGATTCTGAAAAAATACTGCGGTAACCATATCATATATTTTCCAGACCAGAAAACATACAAAATACGCAGTTAATTTTCTGACGAGATTAGTTAACCTGAGGAAGGTAGCATATCCTGTCACCAATGCTATGTTTTGGTGCTCCTCGTGAGTGACGGCCTCTTAAGGTGGTTCGATCGCTTTTCTCTTTTATAGACATTTTTACTAGCTGGTCGACTCCTGCTAACTTGTTAGTAATACATACATGTACATGGATGAAATTGGAATGAGTAACCAGTTGTCTATTTGTTAATTTAATGTTGTTTCAATACATACGGTAAAATTTATTTACGATAAAATACGGAATGGACAAATAAACGGATGTATAGCAAGGATATCCACCATTTGCGTGAAATTTGAAGCAATTAACTCTTGAAACCCCCGTTGGCTACCTGATAAAATGGATGCTTCTCGATTTCATAATAGTTTTCCCGTGGAACTCGGATTATTATTAATTTAAATGAATAAACAATGTATGCAAGGAGAATGCGCTTTGAAGAAGTGAGCCTTACGGTTACTGACACGTAATTCGAAATGGTTCAATTGCATGCTTACAGATTTTCTTCTAGACTGGAAATTATACATTTTATATTGTTATCATCGTTGATTTTTTTTAAATACAGATATTTCCGAGTAAAATATCCATATTCATGTATGAGTCTCGCTTGAATTTGGAAATCCGCGCCGTGAATCCAAGTCATAACAATGCTTTAATTTAAGCAAAAATTTTTATATCTTGTATTGCTTATATTACTACATATACGGTTACGTTTTCTGGCAAACAGATGGGCTTAAGTGAAGTGTAGTCCATAATTTTTTTTCAGCTATTTTGAAATGCCATTTGAATGTGAACTCAATTATTCGCGTTTAGCACTGCAGTTACCTTAAGGTAGTTTGGGCGAGATATTCCCAAAGTCATTATGGAGACCGTATTCGAATTTTTCGTTTTAGTTTCAGCAGCTGTAGGAAGTAAAAGTAAATATTGTTATATTAATGGTGTAATATTATACTTTTACAGGACTGAAGTCCTCTGAAATTAAATAAGAATATCTGTTTAAATATTTAACTAGATGCATTTTTTTCACGGGTTACTTTCATAACTTCCTCGAGCAAAACTCCTTCACAACGGAAGGTTTAAAGTTTTTATTTTTATCGGTGCTAAAATATAGTTTTTTTGTGAATGAAATTCATAGTGATTTATTAAAAATATCTAAGTTATTATTTAACTTTTCACATTTTTTCACTCGGTGCGTTCAAAACTCCTTCACAACGGAAGTTTATTTGCGATCCTTCAAAATTTACTTCGGTGACCGTATGATTTATCATTACAATTTTATTTTAACCTTGGTTAAAGTTAAGGTAGTTTGAGCGAGATAGTGCCAAATAATAAAGGATACAATTTTTTTGGATATTTGAATTTCAGCAGCTAAATGAAGTATGGATTAATATATTATTTTTATTGGTACTAAAATATGGTTTTATGGGGATGAAATTCATAGTGATTTATTAAAAATATCTAAGTTATTATTTAACTTTTCACATTTTTTCACTCGGTGCGTTCAAAACTCCTTCACAACGGAAGTTTATTTGCGATCCTTCAAAATTTACTTCGGTGACCGTATGATTTATCATTACAATTTTATTTTAACCTTGGTTAAAGTTAAGGTAGTTTGAGCGAGATAGTGCCAAATAATAAAGGATACAATTTTTTTGGATATTTGAATTTCAGCAGCTAAATGAAGTATGGATTAATATATTATTTTTATTGGTACTAAAATATGGTTTTATGGGGATGAAATTCATAGTGATTTATTAAAAATATCTAAGTTATTATTTAACTTTTCACATTTTTTCACTCGGTGCGTTCAAAACTCCTTCACAACGGAAGTTTATTTGCGATCCTTCAAAATTTACTTCGGTGACCGTATGATTTATCATTACAATTTTATTTTAACCTTGGTTAAAGTTAAGGTAGTTTGAGCGAGATAGTGCCAAATAATAAAGGATACAATTTTTTTGGATATTTGAATTTCAGCAGCTAAATGAAGTATGGATTAATATATTATTTTTATTGGTACTAAAATATGGTTTTATGGGGATGAAATTCATAGTGATTTATTAAAAATATCTAAGTTATTATTTAACTTTTCACATTTTTTCACTCGGTGCGTTCAAAACTCCTTCACAACGGAAGTTTATTTGCGATCCTTCAAAATTTACTTCGGTGACCGTATGATTTATCATTACAATTTTATTTTAACCTTGGTTAAAGTTAAGGTAGTTTGAGCGAGATAGTGCCAAATAATAAAGGATACAATTTTTTTGGATATTTGAATTTCAGCAGCTAAATGAAGTATGGATTAATATATTATTTTTATTGGTACTAAAATATGGTTTTATGGGGATGAAATTCATAGTGATTTATTAAAAATATCTAAGTTATTATTTAACTTTTCACATTTTTTCACTCGGTGCGTTCAAAACTTCTTCACAACGGAAGTTTATTTGCGATTCTGAAAAACTTTCTGCGGTGACAATATTCTTTATTTTCCAAATTAGTTCAGGTAACGTACAAACTACTCATTGTTTATTCATTGACGAGATCTAGGTGTTATAAATTCCTCATTTCTGTAATAATTTGTCTCAGGAATGTATGCACGCTCCATTTCGTATTTCATATGGCTTGTATTTTTCGTCAAATATCTCGGCAAGTAGTGTTTGTGTTAGTATAGTCGCGTGAAATTTGTCTCAGGAGTGAATTCTTGTACTAATTTCGTATGTTAAATGCCTGGTATTTTTTGGAAATATCTCGGAACGTAGTGCGGTAAGGGGGCTGATATTTTGTTGTCATAGGAAGGATGAAGTGTTTTTCTTTAAAACGAGCTCAAATCCATTTAATTCTGGGAGAAATTATATGTCAGTCAAAAATTATAAAGTAAGAAAATACAATGTATCCCATAAAAACAAACCATGGTACCTAATGGCACCACCGCCTGTAATAGAAAATGAAGCTGTCTAAATGTATTACAATACAAGTATCATATCGGACCGTCCTCGCCCAAACAATAGTCCGGATATAACTCTTAAATCAAAACAAGACAGGATAACATATCTAATAGATAAATCCATCCCGAACAAAGAAAATGTAGAGGCTAAATGTAAAGGAAAAATACCGAAATATGTACCTTTAACTGAAGAAATAAATGAAATATGGAACCAAAATTCCGTTAAAATTATAGAAATAATAATATCAGCGACTGGTGTAATACCCAAAAACCTGCACAAAAACTTGGAAACAACAGGAATAGAAAATCATATGTACATGAAATTCCAAAAACCACGTAAATAATACTTGCTCCATAGTAAGAAGATTTCTAAATGAACATTAAAAAAACAGTAGAAGAGCCTAATTCCTTTGGTGCTTTGCCCTTGGGATAGGTGAATCTTTAGCAGCCTTCAATCTGAGAAGTGGAAAATTTGAAAATAAATACATTAATTGGGTCTATGAATGATTTCCTTTGGAGCAGAAACAAGTAATTACAACTCAGACAAAAATAATAACAATCGTATTCAAAACGTCACTAATTTACAAAAATGTTATCAAATCACGGTACTTGTTCACCATAAATATTTACAATTTCACGCTCAGTACATTGTAGCCATCAAAGAGACAGTATGTTCAACAATTTAATTTAAGATGTTCACCAAAATATTAACTTTCATTGAGATAAAAAATAGCAAACATTTCTGAAATCTTTCTGTAGACTTGATATTTTTCAACTCTTGAGGAATCGAATTCTATTCCATACATGATTTTATGTAAAAAGAGTAATGCTACATAGTGGTTCTGTGACAGAGTACAGTTAATTTGTTTTTATTTCTGGTATTTCTTGTTTTTTTAACCAAATTATCTAAATGCGGCTGAAAAATGTAGGGAGAAGTTTCAGTTTTTAATAGTTTGTGTATTTTCTTCGGTGTTCAATTTTAAGAATTTTTAATTCATGGTAAACCGGTGTGATATGCTCATTATATGCTACATCGCACAGATAACGTGCTGCACAGTTTTGAATTCTTTGCAGTTTGAATAACTGAGGTTTTGAAATATTTGACATTACCAAAGAACGGTAATCAATATGAGGAATCAATAAGGTATTAGCTAGTTAAAGTCTCAGTGGCAAAGGCATCGAGTCATAGTACCTAAACGTGGCGAAGAAACGCGTCCCGGTGGATGGGTCGCACCCATCACGCGCCGAACAGCTGGTGCAAGCAAACGACCTTGTAAGTATGACGAATCCTGCAGTTTTTGGCAGCCCCAGAGACGAGACACGATTCGCGCATCTCAAGGGCAAAGAGTCAAAGAGACTGCTGCGGAGGGAGTTCTTCGGGGTGTGGAGGAGGAGAAGGAGGGGGTGTGCACGTCGCTGTAAGGCGGTCAAAGGAACACTGGGTGCGGTGTATCGTCCTCTCTTTGCCCTCACTCACGAGACGAAATCCACCCGGGAGAGAAAAAAGCGTATCATTCGATCTGATCGTCAGGAATCCGCCCTCCTGCCACCTCGTTGCCTCGACCGAAAATTTTCGGTACCCGGCGTGGTCGAAGGGAAAACTTACCCGGAGCGTTAGTGAGAGAATGCTGGAGTCGAAAAAATAAAGGCCTGGGCATTTCGCCAGTCACCGTCATGACTTCATGGTTTTTTTTTTACTTGCAGTCCTCATTGCTCAGCAAGAGCCTACCGCACTGAGAGCAGTAACTCTGCCGTGCTACGTGACCAACGCTTCAGCGAGATGGTTTTGTGTACGAATTTTGTCCACGAAATGAATATAAAATTGTTATCTACATCTACATACTACCCCGCGAGCCGCCGCAAGGGCGTGAGGCAGGGGGTGGTAGGTTGCCAGCCGTGTAAAGATGTAAAATTTTTGGAGGTGAAATGGTGAAATGTACTATGGGAGTGTATTTAGAGGAGCTCAGTTTTTATCGTGGCCGCTTATTGTTCGCGGAAAGAACGAGTTTTTGTACCTATCTGTTCGACAGAGTATCTCTCTTATTTTATTGCATCTGTCAAACCTAGAATCTAGACTATAGTTCTAGAACTATAGACCTAGAACTGTAGTTACATACTCTTACGTGACATCCTGATAGCCCAGATACTTAAAACATCTTCGAAACGTGGCAATGTGGGCCGAAGAAGGTTGAAGATTGAATTTGTTGAAGATTGAAAGAAAATTGAGCATGAAATGCAACAGATAGATACTTCAACATCAAACATTGTTCTATAATGCGCCAGGTTTTATTACGCGCAATATTTTACTCAACATTGACCATGTTTATAGCCATAGTAGTAGCAAACATTGTACGATGTATTGATCCTACATAGCGTGAAGTATTATAAAAACCTATTCTGTAACAATGGTACCTTACCTGTTGTGTAGTTCATGTTGGTGAAAATTTATTGAACATTATAGTTCGTGCTGGTGATGACCCACCCCCTTCCTAACTCCCTGGAGCGTGACTTGTAGGGTTATACATGGATGCAATACTCTTTTTATAAATATGAAAATTCTTTAGGATACCTGCCCTTAAGTGACCATACACCAGTATATTATTGTTCATCTCAATACCAAAATTAGTGACTTATATGCAAAGTTTTGCACTCTTTTTACGTAAGGTACTGGAATTTTTTTGGTGTATAGCTGTGGTAGTGTAGGTGGAATTTCCATACTCAATTAAATGTTCAACCCCCTTCGACCCGCATTACCTCATTTTCAAGACGTTTTACTTATTTTGCTGCTGAAGTGTGTAGCAAAGTACCTGCTAACGGGAAACACACAAATGTTTTATAATAGAAAGTGATAAACATATTTGATGCTGATAATACTGAAGTAGATATTTGGTAATTGTCCCTCTGAATAAAATAGTGTTAAAATGCAGTCCCTATTGTAACTACATGGTTGAAACTAAATTATGGAAATTGCAAATACGTTTAGCTATGTAATCAATAGTTATGTGATCTATTAAGTTATGGAACTCATAAAAATATACGGGTTACAGGAACACATCTACCAGATTATATTTTATGTATCTTGTGACCAGAAATGGAGAGAGCTGGACGTAAAGGGGAAAATTTAGCAGAAAAATGAAAATTGATCCTATGTACCGATTGTTAATGGCTTCGAATGTTTAATCTAATTTTCTGTCCCTAGATGAAATTTATAGTGGTTGGTATTTATGTATTAATTTCTATGCACATAATAATCATGTGGTCAGAATAAACAAGCTGGCCATTTGTCTCGAAACAACTCATTTATCAAGTCTCGAATCGGTTCATTGCGCATCCGCCATCTTGGTTACTAATGGAGCTCATAACTCCATTCCATAAGTT
Organism: Ceriagrion tenellum; assembly: GCA_963169105.1. Classification (NCBI taxonomy): domain Eukaryota; kingdom Metazoa; phylum Arthropoda; class Insecta; order Odonata; family Coenagrionidae; genus Ceriagrion; species Ceriagrion tenellum. The sequence goes on from OY720642.1 coordinate 47,502,202, forward strand.
ATGAAGCCAGTTTTTAAACCAATAAATTTATCGAATGTTCCTGAAACGTTTGCTGAATGGTTGCCATGTCTTATGAGTCCCGTAACCCTATGGAATGCATATGTGTCGTTCCTGCAGCTGGCCATTAGAAAGGAAAGTGCAAGAATTTCACAGCAACATCCACCACAATCTAAGCTTAGAAAAAATGGGTAACGTTCGTATGTACACATGATAACGCGTATATTTGATGATGTACATGTTATTATTCTGATAGTAAATTAAGCGTGGCGGAAACAGAATTAGCAGCAGCTGAGCCTAAAGTAAAAAGAGCTCCGTTTAACTATTCTGCGGACTAGTCTTCCTGATTATAAACCTACTTATCCAATCTCAGAGGCAACCTTCACGATCAGTAATTTATACTGTGCTTTTAAGCGTTTCTTCCGAATATGTATCTGGTTACTAGAAATGGAGATAGCTGTACGTAAAGAGGATTCTGGCGTCGTATTTATGTTAGCACAGTTTTATTCAATCATTTCATTACGACTTAATGTGAGTCTTTAAACTTTTTAAACACGCGAGTGCCGGCAAGAAGGCTTTCTCCTTGCATTTCCCGGCTCATTTCCTCTCGCCCATGATGGAGTGTTGAAGGGAATAAAAAAATTGAACGTGGAAAAGAGAAAGAGACTTTCGGTGCATCCTCTCCGTTGCACCTGCAGATATCCCCTAATTGAGCGCTGTGGTTTCCGACCCCACCTCGCCCCATTGGCTGGCCACGATGCACCCAATGAACGCTGTTGCTGGGCGACCTCCCTCCAGATTTGAGTTCGCATCCGTCCCAATTCTCTCCGGACGGTATACGCGTGATTTTGGATGCCAATTTCTAAGTACTGTAGTATTAATAGGGCAAATAGTATGGTCAATAGCAGAAAATATCGTAGTACTGGTGAATAAATGATAATATCATCATTGATCGCTCAATCCTAAGATTGGTTGACTGCAGCCCTCCACCCTTCCCTATCTAATGCTAGTTCCCATACCTTCTCGTATCTCTTTCTTTGTCCGTCCCTCTTTATTTGGTCCATGAACTTATTTCTGGGTCTTCCTCTTGGGACTTTTCTCTCTATTTTACCTTCACCTATTCTTTTCACAAACCCATTGTGCCTCAGGGTGTGTCCAATCAAACATGTTTTTCTTCTCTGTATGGTGTTCCACATGGTCCTCTTCTACTCTTCTGCACACTTCATCATTTCTTATTTTTTCCGTCCATTTTATCTTCAGCATTCTCCTCCAGCCCCAGGTTTCGAAGACTTCCAGTCATTTCTGGTCAGTTTTTTCAATGATCTATGCTTCCGATCCATAGAGTGCCACGTTCCATACGAAAGTTTTCACATGCTGTTTCCAGGTTTGTAGTCCTATCTTCTTTGAGCACAGCAGTTGTCTTTCTCCCATGAACCTCTTCTTAGCTTGGGCTATTCTCCGCTTGATACCAGTTGTACTTCCTAGGTCCAACGTAATGGTACTTCCGAGATAGGTGAACTAAGCCACTTGCTCTAATTTCTCTCCTCTCAGGGTGACTTCAACATCCAGCTTCCCTCTTCCGCATACTATAGTTTTAGACTTCGTCTCATTTATCTTCATGTTGTATTCTGCTGCTAACATAGATGCCAAATAACTGTAGTCAATGATTTTTTTGCCATTTTTACACCCGTGTTCAATTTTCTTGAGATTAAATATACGCCATGGTGCTAAATTCGTTCCTCATTTGTCTTCTGATGGTATATTAATGCGTGTATCGTAACTAGTTTGTTTTTCTGTCATGAAATTCCCCATTAGCATTACATTCTGCGACCAAATTAAATAGGTGCCTGTATGTTGTATGCGCTGTAAGATAGCTGGTGAAGTAAGTACAATGCGTCTCCTTAAAACAGTGGATAAAGTATTTGAATATCGTTGGATGAGGTTAATAAATCTTAATTGCAAATATTCACCCTATACTTATAATTTCCCTCTTCTTTGTAATTGTCGGCTTGCTTTTATCACCATCGAAGGTATAAGTTAGCTTTGTATAATATAGAATACAAGTGCACAAATATTCTTCTTTTTATGTAATTGATAGGAAAATAAGTATGCTCCTTCTGCTTAAAATAGTTAATAAAATCACTAAATGAAGTTAAATGAAAATTTTTTATTGGTAAATTAAAACTGCCAATATTATCTCGAACACTTAAAGCTAACCATCACAAAAATATCGAAGTACACTGTATTCATGGTCTTAATTATTCTAATAAGCGGTACCTTTATGTACAGTAAAATTTATAATATTACGTATTTTTTAATGCTGAAAATAAATGCGCGCACATGTGATCGAGTTATTAAGAAAGATATGTCATATGCCAAGAGACTACGAGTTAAAATGGCATTGAATTGTTAAGAAAAACAAATTTGTAGGGCGCAATTTTTTCTCTTTATTTATAATCTTGAAAAATTAGGTTACTTTATCTGCTAATACAGCCGTCGAAATAATTATCTAAGTAAATTTCACGTGGGTTAAACTAACGATATTTGCAGCCATGCTCTTAAGTGCTCCAAACTCATTCATCGGAACCAATAATTCAGATTAAACACAATCAAAAGTTAATTTTGTGTCATAATTTTTTAAAAGCTTACTCTTTATCGTTGAATATACGCGAAAGATAGTTCGTTTTGGCTTTACTGCTTCACGTGATGAGGGTCTCGTTTTAGCTGTCCGATAGCTTCACTTTGTTGGATACACCATAGTATTTGGCAGATTTTCGAGAATTTATCAAAACAGAGTTTTCTCAAAAAAATATCCCTTGATTATCACCCAAATTAGCTAACTTAATATGCAGCTATTTTTAGCCTACTGGTTACTACGTTGGCCAGTCAAGAGCGAGATCTTCAAAGCAGGCCGCGCTGCCGTCGGAGTTGACCACCCTTCAACTTTTGACTGCAGATTTGTGTGAGCTACGGCCCAGAGTGAGGACCGACGCTTTCTTTCTGTTGCATGTTGGTCACGTGATTCTTTCCCGAAGGACTTTGAGTTATCGTCTGATTTCAGACTCAATTTGAACCTTGGCTAAAGTGTGATCTCGCGGACCGTCACAATAGAAGGGAAAATAACCGATCGTCGAAAGCTTTCACATCCATTCGAAACTCCATAGCAGAGGTAATAAAACGGTATATAATTACATAGGCTTTACCATAACTTTATATCGTTGCTACGTAAGCCGCGATAGAAATTGTTTCATTAAATATGACTTTCATTTTTATATGTTTTTAAGTATATGTTATTCGAATCATAGATCTAATCCAAAAGTTATAAGGTTAGAGTATATCTATAATTTTAACCCAAATGGTTTGTGTGAATAGTTTGAGCAATATGGGTAACTAATTATAGATATATGATGATATTATCTTGGTCACCATGTTACTTTAAATTACAAAGTGATGAATTTAAAGAAGAAATAGTCTGTGCAATTATTTAGTGAAGGAATATCAATGACTAAATTAAACGAATTACCAGAAAAATAGTAATATATTATAAAAACCATATTATATATTATTTAGATTGAGAAGTAAGCATCAATAAATTTTTTTAAAGTTTTTCATTTAACATAGTCACTTGTTCCTTCGCTCAGTAATTTCATAGACTATTTCTGTTTGAAGTACATCTAAGAAAACAAGATAAATATCATCATCTATCTCGGACAGTAATTATTTACCTACTTACTTAAAACATTAGACGCAAAATATTTAGGCTAAAAGCACAGATGTAGCCTAATCTGGCAATTTTTTCGTTTGTTTTCCTAGAAAAGAAAAGAAAAATTATCATATTACTGCTTTCAGAACCTTACTTCGAACGTGATTCTACCGCAAAGTGCATAAAATTTCCATTAATACATATTCTGGGAGAAATAATTGTTTATATTTCAATCTACTGGAAATGTCACTTTCACTAAAAACTAATAATAAGGAGCTGATATCCCAAAGAATTATATGGAATGAAACATAAACAACAGTATTTTTTTAGTTATTCATTAAATATAGTCATTATACCTTTGTTCAATTAAGACGTAGACTATTTATGCTTCAAGTTCGTCAATTTGTTGTTTTTATAAAAATGGTGACCAAGATAAATTGTCATCATACATCTCGTAGAATAATTATTTACCTACGTACTTAAAAGTATTGACACGAACCTAGATTAGAGAGATAGATTGTCGTACCGATAGATTTAAAATGTCATTTTTCCCTCGTACTATAAGAGAGAACAATAGGCAGCGTAGCAAAGGGATAGGTAGGTGAAATATATTTAGAGTAGTCTGTAGTGTATGATGCATGTAATAACAACCAATAATCCCTTTCTTATTATGTAGATACTAACCATCTAGCTGCATGTGGCCCTGTTCTCTAGCATGTCTCCCTTAAATATCCTACTTGAATGGCAATAGTGCATGTTTGGTGATCTTCACCCCCTGCCACACACCCTCGTGGTGGCTCCCAGGGTATTACGTACCAATGACACTTCCCTGGGGTATACCGGCTGTGACTTTAACTATATCTGAACTAACGCCATCTAGAACTACCCTCTGTTCGCGGTTATTTAAGAAATCTTGGAACCAGGATACTATAAGTTTTTTAGAAATCTAAAAATTCACTTCATTTAGCGTCGCAATATTCACATGTTCTAATGATACTGTCGGTGCTGTATGTTTTCTAATCGAACCATGGCAACAAATGCCATTTTATAACCGGTCTTAAAAGTTTATATTTCACCTGGAAATAAGTTGGTTTTGAATTTACATAAAAGATTACGTCTAATTTTTAATCGGCGGTTTGAAAGCGTATCCCATCCCAGTTGTTAAAAACTGTCAGTAATATGAAGGAGACTATCATATGAATTAAGACGTCACTTTTTTCCACGTACAATATGGGACCATAATAGTTGTGATAGATCATTCTAGGATACTGACTAGGTTAAATAGGTTTATTCAGTAGAATTAAATATCTTAATATGATTATTAGCTGCTAACCCCCTGCCAAACACCCTTTGGGTGGCTTGCAGGGTATGATGTAGATGTAGATGTAGATTTGGGCTAAAATTATAGGTCTAGTCTAACCTGATACGTTTTATTTTCTTTTCAAGGAAATTAAAAGAAAAGTTATCAGATTTCTGCTTTCAAAACCTTGTTTCGAAGGTGATTCCATTGCCTTATGAATAGAATGAGCTTTAATATGTATAGTCCGGCGGCAAGGATGGTTTAATTCTCTATTCACTGGGAATGTCATATACACTAAAAACGGTTGATAAGGAGCTGATTCTCCCTCGGATTTTAAGAAGAGATGTGTATATTGTAACGAATCATTGGTAATGAAAGAACAAATGATAAATATTCCCTCCTATACCGGAATCATGAATATACACTATGGATTGTTGGCTCGTCGCCAAAAACGGTATTCTAGAATTCTGTAAACAAAAAACTTTTTGGATTGTGGCGCCGTCTAGTGATGAAAGACGGCAGTTCAAATGTCAATACAGTCAACAGATCGTAAATAAACACGTCTTACCGGTGTTAATTACCAGTAATCATAATGCAGTGGATAAAAATGTAGTACCATACGCGGGATGTGATTACACACTTTCTCACGTTAACAACAATTAACAGCGGCCATTTACGATTCAACTGAAAAGACATTTTTTTCTAAGTAGCGCCAAGGACTGGGTGAACTAAATTTGGAAATTTAGGCAACACGTAGCCTAGGCAACAATTCCAAACATTTTAATCCATTATGTATATTCATGACCGGAATAATAATGTGATTGTTAGGGAGATTGTTGATTATCATTATTATTATTTCGTTTATTTCCGTGGGCCAATTGGCCCATGAGGCAATCACAAATTACAATGACAAATTAACACAATAGTTGAGAAAGAAAAATAATTAAACAAAATAATTACATTTAAAAAGAAAGAAAAAAAGCACATATTGGCAAGAAACATTGTGTGCGGACGGTTAACAGATGTAACTAAATGAGGTCATGTATTGAATTTCATACAGTAAATATTTACATTTCAGTAGTCAACCAGAAAAATATATTCAGAGCATTACACAATACAAAGAATAGGTTAGATATAAAACAACAAAAAATAAAGGTTGTAGTGGATTGTGTTTGTCGCAGAATTAAGTGTCGTCATGATTTCTCTTGTGTTACCCAAACCCGTAACAGTATGATGATGAGCGCGTGTGTATATTTGAGAGGGAGATTGGTGGGGATTTTGAGGTGAGGTGGGACCGTTGAGAGGTGAGTAGTCGAGGGGGTTATGGGGAGGGTATTTGGGAGGGAGGGAGAGATGTGGAGTGGGGCAGGGAGGGGGGCAAAGAGAGAGAGAGAAAGAGAGGAAGGAAGGACCAGTCTCCTCCTCATAAAAGCCTTTTATCGGCCTCTTGGTGCGGGTCACCATCCTTTCGAAACGGTCCAATGGGTTGAATGCCACCGCAGCCGCCGCCGCTGCTTTCGTCGACGGCGGCGGTGCATCGACTCCCTATGCACTTTCCTGCACCTCCCTCCCACCCCTCCTCCCTCCCTTCAACCATTTCACCCTCCCTCCCCCTTCATTCCGTCCTCCCACTCGCCCCAACTCGATCCCAACCCCCCTTACCCGTCGCTCACCCATTTTTCGCCAAACCCGAGACAAGGGGAGGGGAGGCGTAGGTGGTGGAAGAAGCGGCTTCTGCCTCATTTACGCTGAAGGTTTCTTATTCCGAGTCCAAGAGACCACAACTTGATTATCCGCGTTTCTATCCATGCTGAAAGACTGCTGACACTTGCAAGCACTGGAAAAATCACATTCATCCCATTCAACATAACAACGAACGGGTGTTAGAGCTTGAAGCGTCGCGCAGCGGTCGGGAATCGGAAAATGCCGAAAAAAGTCGAAAATCACTTTTTTTTACGTAAAGACTTGCAACTTGGCACATTTTATTATAAAACATTACATATTTTTGATTGTCAGTTACAAATGATTGCTGATAATGAAATGGTAAGCCTTAGATTGCCTTAGATTGTAGCCGTTAAATAATTACACCGGCTGAAAGCAAATGGTGGAGTGGAATTTTATTTGTGGGATAAAGGAAATTACCATCTGTCAACATAGTTCTTACCTAAAGTACCACAACAAATATTTACAATTTCAATCTCAATACATTCATCATCATCAAGTAGCAACTCCAGTTACCCGGGTGTTGTCTATCAGCCTCTTCCATCTGCTCCTATCTTGGTATGTTTGTTGATGTTGAACTTCCTCCCAAGAGTCCCCTCTCAGTTGAATGTCTTGTTTTAGTTGGTCGATCCACTTCCTTCTTGGTCTGCTTACTCTTCTCTTCCCTGGTATTTCCTTTTCCAACCATAACTTAGCTGTTCTGGTCTGTTCCATCCTCATCACATGACCATACCATCTCAGCCTGGATCTCCTGACTTTTTCAATTAATGATATTTTGCATCCAATCTGTTTTCTATCTTCATTTATCTACCTGCTAAGTCTTGTCTTTTGTACCATCGTCCTTTGGAATTTATTCCGTTGGCTTGTATTCTGTCGATGCCTCTACTTGGGAGTATACAAACTTCTAAGCTATATGATATGATTGGTACGAAGTAAGACTTATGCATGGCCATTTTTGCAGCTCTTGGTACTTGTTTCTCCCAAAGAAGACTCCTTACTTGGCGGTAAAAACCTGACGCTTTATTCAATATTTTAGTAATTTCCCAAGAATCTAAGCCATCCTGTGAAATTACACTACCTAGGTAAGGAAACTGTTCCACTGTTTGCGATATTTCATTTTTGAGTTTTAAAGTTATATTTCTCGGTACTTTGCCAATAGTCAGCACCACTGTCTTACTTTTACTGACTTTCAGGTGGAAGTTTTTGAAATTTTTGTACCATCGATTCAAATTTTCCTGTACTTCAGTTTCATTGCATCCCCAAAGTACTACATCATCTGTAAAAGCCAGAGCATTGAAATCTGTACTCTTCTCACTTTTTATTTGCCTCATCACTTCATCCATTACAACCAAAAACAGAAGTGGAGAGAGTGCACTTCCTTGCTGTACTCCCTCTTTGTCTCGAACCACTCAGAATTCTTCCCCTCTATTTGTACACTGCTTCTGCACCCTTTGTACAACATTTTTATTTTATTTATTGATTCATTGTAATGATCAAAGAAAATATTTAAGTACTTGGCATATTTTTCAGAGAATTTTGTCCATATTTGTGTGCTATTACGTCACAAAATGGAGGACGCTTTTATCAGGCAATATTCTACACAAAGTAGTCATTATCTTTGGTTTATGAAATATGTGCACCGAGATACTTCATCTGAGTATTAATTTAAGATATTTTCGCGTTATAGCTTTATGCGTTATAGGAAATGGAGATCGAACTCGAGCATTTCGGGAGACTTATGTAAATTTCAAAGAGGATAACAAACGTACCGTTATCACACGTTCCCCGTGTCAGTGCGGGACAACATCTGCTGCGCCAGGAAGTGACACTAGTATCGAATGCGATTTTCGTACAGATTTACGTACAGATTTGCGTGAAACTTGTCGTACGCATTGTTCTTATTAGCTGTATTTGTAAACAAATATGAAAAAAATTCATATTACTTATGTGATTTCATGGACATTTAGTGCTTATTTTTAACGCGGCCTTATGGCGCATGGAATACATTTCGTAATTCTTCCGTTCTGTTGGCACAGATTTTGGCTTGCTCATGCTCGTTCATAAAATGATCATAAAATACCATAGTTTTGTTTTACTTTTGCTGTATATAAGTTTGTGAACTTATTTTTTTGGAACTTGAGCCTAAGTCAGAATAAGTCGATTTTTTGTGCCGACTAGTCGTTTTACAAAGTCGGAGCTTCAGGAGTCGAAGTCGGAATTCGACTTTTACGGAACAAATCCAATACCTGATTGGCGCTGGGAAAGACAATAAACAAGCAACTTTCTCTCCTCTCACCCCAAAAAATTTTAGTCCCTCCTCCTAGCCCCAAGATTTTTGAAAAACCTTAATAGTAAATGCACAGAAGTTGTATAATTGGATAGTAGTAATGTTGTAGGCATTGTACTCAGCTTGGTATCCATCTCAAGCCCCGAGGATGCGGAAATACATCTGGGAAATGTTGGCGGAAAGAGGTGCATGAAGTCATATATACAATCGAGAGTAATCCCTCATAATTAACTACATATACATCCATGAGGCTCAAATCAACTTGAGTAATTTTTACGCCGTTCGCGGAAAACCCATACGAAACCGAAGATTTTTCTAGGACTTCTGTACGTATTGCTACGGTGAATAGTTGATTCATTTGGAGAAGGCTGGAGCGGTAATCGTGAGCCATAATCTCCCGAGGATGCTGAAATACGTCTGCGAAATGTTGGCGCGAAGCGGAGTATACATTGATTTATACAACCGAGACCAAAACCACATATTTACCTTTTATATATATAAAATGGTCTCAATTGACTAGCAGTTTAGATAGTTTGAGCGAAATATTAATTTACCTAGAAATAAATGAGGTTGGTCTCATTTTAAATAAAAATATCTCGCCCTTCCAAAGATACCAAAAATTTAAACTCTTACCACACTACTTTCCGAGATATTTGACGAAAAATACCAGCACTTTTGCATGGGAAATGGTACGTGTATGTACTCCATTGGTAGTTTATTTAAAAAATGGGGAATTTCTAACGCCAAAATCTCGCTAAGTTTTCTCTTCTCTTTTTGAAAAGTAATCTAATTGTCCCACTGTAAATTCTTTGGAATCACAATAAACCTTCCGTTTTAAAGGAGTTTTAAACGTACAGTGCGAAAAAGATGAGTCAAGTTAAAGACTTTTAAAATATTATTTAAATGACTTCGAATTTTTGTCATATAAAACTATATTATTGCAACATTTACAGCATATTTAATTCAAGTTAATATATGTAATATAATTTCATGTGTATGTGAAACTAAAACGTATCATTCGAATGTGGTCCCTATGGTGACTAGGGAACTATCTCGCTCAAACTACCTTAAGTTAATTAGTAAGGAATTCAACTATTGAAAATGATTTCCAAGGTAATTAATGTTACAGGAGGTACTTTATTCTTCTTACTGCTGCTTTAGGTAAAAATTTGAAAATGCAGAAGTTTCGCGTCAGAATTTTCGAATGGTAATTTACCCAATGGGACCTCACCAGGCAATTCGTTACGTAGTCCAATACTTCCGTCCTGGAACGCTTTCCAGTTACCCAGCATTCTCTAGCCTCCGTGAGGAAAAGCGTGGTGGAAACGGGATATGAGCTTTCACGGTCACGTCTCGACCATTTCATTTTAACCTCCATGACACGCGTTGGTCACGCAGTTTTGACGCGACCGGCACGCATCCTTGGCAGGTGGACTGGCTAACATAAGAACACCCAGAACTTGCTTCCGTTAGCCAGAGGAGCTGAGCTCACTCGTGTTGTTTCCACGTGTCATTGAGCGTGGGGATACATACCAGATGGTCAACTGTTTTTGTTCTCCCGTCTGGGAAGTCTATCATCTTTTTCAAAAATCTTTGGGGCTAGGAGGCAGGACTGAACTTTCCATCGTCTCAACCATTTCATTTTAACCTCCAAAACACGCGTTGGTCACGTAGTTTTCATGCGACCGGAACGCATCCTTGGCAGGTGGCCTGGCTAACATAAGAACACCCGGATTTTGCTTCCTTTAGTCAGAGGAGCTGAGCTCACTCGTGTTGTTTCCACATGTGTCATTGAGCGGGGGGATAAATTCCAGATGGTCAACTGTTTTTGTTCTCCCGCTTGGGAAGTCTATCATCTTTTTCAAAAACTTTTGGGGCTAGGAGGCAGGACTGAAATATGTGGGGGTGAGCGAAGAGAAATTCGCTCGTCACGAGACTTTCCCAGAGCCAATCAGGGATGTGGTAGACGTGGAGTAGAGCCTCTAATATTAAGTTGCTCTCACATCTTGATTGTGTGAACTTCCTGATTCTTCTTGCAGCATTGCCAACCCTCGTCACTACTGGACCTCTATCATTGTTGGCCACGTGGGTTTCACGGTTGATAAATAATAATCTCGTCAACGTCGAGCTAGAACCCCTCACCTCGGTGCCAGTTCCCTGTCCCCGGACAGCGGAGGCCTTCGAACAGTTCCGGACTCGGGAGAAAAGGCGGCCGCCCCCTCAAATCTTAGGCCTGCCTCTTAGACTCCAAGACATTTGAAAAAGATAATAATCGAGGACTATTTTATGCCGATTCCTGAACATATAACTACGGTTTGCAAAAGGTACGTCCACAGCCTTTTCGGGAAAGATTGCTGCTGTGACCACGTTGGGAGCCTGATGTGGTGAGCGCGTTTCACCCGCCAATCCCTCCTTGACGTGGCGCAAACCTCTGCTTCCGGAGAAGACTTTCGGTGCTTAGTCACGTTCCCAAAGAAAACATGTCTGGATCGGATTGCCGCTTTTCCGGTGACCAACGGGGCTCTCGCTTCTAGCTCAATGGGGCGTAAAGAGTCACTAAATTTGTAGGTTTGACAGATCGCCCTTTGAGTGAATAAATACCGGGGTTTTCAAGCGTGCCTGGCCGCTGTAATTTGCGGTCAGGTGCCAGCGGTCCTTACCCTCGGCCTTTTCCCCTTTCCTTGCCCTTCCCCCCAGAAAGATAACCGGGTTGAAATTTTACTAGAAACCGACTTGCTGGCTTTCCTATCGTGAGTAGACGCTTTTCTTATTCTTCTTCTTCTTGTACATATGACTACGCATGCCATATCGCCGCGGAAGATGGTGTACCGAATTGTTACTGGGAACGAGTAATCAGGGTACTTTCGCTATCTGCTGTCAAATTATAAAAGTTTCCTTGAGTGCCTGAATTCTTTCTCCATTCCAATCGATACGTCTGGACCACCATTAGCTCTGACACATGCATGGTAGTATGTAGAATGGGCCGAAAGGATTTTTTCGTGTCAGTAGTTTATTATTCGGGAAAGTGACGACAGTGGTCGAATTTTGATCTCTAGCGCTCGGAAAATACGCAATCGAATGATTTACCTTGACCTTGTGTGAGTTTTGCCGTAGTTTGAGCGAGATAATTCCAGAGTCTTTAAGGAGACCATATTCGAATTATACGTTTTAATTTCAGCAGCTGTAGGGTGTGTACTTTAAATATTGCATTATTAATGATGCATTAGTATTCTTTTATCTGAGTTGAGTCATAAGAAATTTAATAGAAATATCTATACAAGTCTTTAACATGACTCATTTCCTTCACGTGGTACATTTAATACTCTTTCGCTACAGAAAAATATTTTTTACGATCCTGAAAAAAATACTGCGGTAACTGTATGATTTATTTTCAAAAATTGTGAAGAAAATATACAATGTGTTAATTTTTTGGCGAAATCTAGGTGTTATCAATTCCTCATTTTCAAATGAGATCTGTTTGGATTGCATACCGTTGGTGTGGGATATCTCGGAAAGTAGGCTGTATGTAGAAAGTATGGGGCTGATATTTGGCTTATTTTTGGAAGGCTGAGCAATTTTTTTTTATGAAAGAGAATATATTTATTTCTCGGTGAAATAATATTTTGTTCAAATTAAATTAATTGTCACTAGTTCCCCTTTCCGAAACGTTAACTTTATCTTGTTGCTATTTCAGGGAACTGTAAATGCGGCACCGATCACTTGAAGAGTATTTCGAGGAAAGGACTTCAGCAGCCTATATTTATTTTGCCTGGTCATTGTTGTCTCATCGGTTGTCGATCTAGATTCTTCCAAAGCCCATCACCAAACGTCCGCTGATCAGAATTTGAATTCCTCCTCCACCACCACTCCGGCGGTAGGACATACTTTCTTATTTTATCGTAGATTCTTTTCATAGTGAGTAGCCATTCCTCTAGTTTTACTCCCTTGCCATTCCTATATTTCTTTAAATTCACAATCAGTCGGCCCGTTTACTATACGCTGTATAATATTATCGTTATCAGCAATTGTAAATGAAGTAACTTTGTTATTCCGCATACATTTTATATAAGACGACCCGGATTTCGACGTGGCGCGTCATCCCTGATCATGACGTGCCACGTCGAAACCTGGGTCGTTAATTTATTTACAATGTAGAGTAAATGCCATGAAGTCACGCCTGAGGAAAATGAGTCATCAATTATCTCTACCATTTTTTACGTTTTCCGTAACTTCTGACATTATTCAGTATCCATTTGAAGAAAGATTTGATCGTTTCCTGGTGTATAACGTTAGCAAAGATAGTCCGGGTTCTGTATGTGGTCAAACTCTCCATCTTTGCCGACGCAATTATGTTAGAGTCGTCCATTGTCATCAGGGCTTGTGATTTTGTAACCTTCCAATTCGGTATTGAATTCGGGCTGGTGAGTGCTAAAATATTTGAATTGGAAAATATTGAATAATGTAAAACTTTATCCAAGTTGGACTTCTTGTTTGACAATCAGCACAAAAACAACAAATCTGTTAATGCTGCTGTATGGCCAGTTCCTCAGTATTTGACTTTGTTGGAAGTCAGCCTTTTTCTCCTCTTTAAACAAATCCAATCTACTATTTAGGTGAGATCAATTGTCTGTTATGCTTAGACGCATAAAGAAGAAAGGAGAAAAACGAGAAAAGAAGCGAGGAAGAAACGAGAAAAACACCACAAATGCTAGAAGCAGAAGAGGAGGAGGAGATAAGAACACTGGAGAAGAATATCCGTAAAAATTTCACTCAGCGTTTACGCTCGGATATTTCCCATTGGAATATTGTGCATTCCGAATAGAGACGCTATCAGCAGCTTATCAAGTGCTTAATTTATCCATCTCAGCAGTGGATCCAATGCACCAAAATGTTGAACCAATGGTATTTGTAGCGCGTGACTCATGCGCGTGACATGATCGGGATCATCTCGGACGATTCAAGCACCACTCCTCGTGCGAACGATTTTTTCGTGGTAAATTTCGCACAGTAGCTGATGCGGTTATCGAAATATTCATTGATAACATTTACAACACCACAGATTTAAAAAACACACGACCCGGATCTCAACACTTAAGCGTCATCTTCCGGTGTTTTAATTGGATTTACATTGCCTTATAAACAAAACTTTTGGGGGCATGTTTTGGTCCCTTCACGAGAAAAATCCATCTGGAGGATTTCTCCTGACTTTTAATTAAACCTATTGTAACGCCGCGCTCCTGTTAATTAGGGTTTATATGTTCGTTTCATGTATTTCATTATATTATTTAATTGATGATTGTATCATCCGAAGATGTTTCTTTGCTTAGATCATTTTCATGAGTTTATAGTTTTTATTTATATTTCGACGTTGATACGGATTTAAGTTTTTGTTTTGGTGGAGATTGGTTGTTAAAGATAGAGGAAAGAACTCCTAACGAGTCCGAACGTGTGTACTGAAATTTCTTCTCCTCCGTCTGGAAAAATAAATTATATCTAGAAAAGTGTGTATATACAGACTATTTTAATGAATAGCGCTACCACGCAGCACTCCTCAGGCGAACGATTTTTTCGTGGTCACACAGTAGCTGATGTGGTTATGGAAATATTCTATGATAACATTTACAACACCACCGATTTAAAAAAAAACACGACCCAAATTTCAACGGTTAAGCGTCATCTTCAGGTGTTTTAACCGGGCTTCCAATGCCTTATGTACAAAACTTTGGGGGTGGGGAGGTTTAGGTCGCTTTACGAGAAAAATCCATCTGGAGGATTTCTCCTGAATTTCAATTAAACCTACTTAATTAAACGCAGCAAGGCGTTACGCTGTCTCTAATCGTTAGATTGCTTTAATGAAAGGGTCAACAAATCGCACGTTGACTGTATCTCACATTGTTTTTGAGTTTACTGCCTAGTTCCCAGTGTTAGGAATGAATGGAAAGTAAGCTTCATGTTATTTTTCGCATGTTGAGCAGCGTATTTGAGCGAATGGAAAGCTCCCAGAAATAAAATTGTTACACGTGTAACATCTCCCCCCCCTTCTGTTGTTGAAATGGATCGAAATGGGTCACGAGGAGAGAGGTCTCTCCCAAAAGTGTAAAATTATTAAGGGCCTGACTCACCTCCTGCCCTAACACACGGAAATGTTTATTTTATGCTCTCGCCGTTATCGTAAACAAACTCATTTGTTGGCCATGTGGTTGTAACGGGGCCAAAAACCAATCTGTGCCAACGCAAGGGGATTGTGGTTTAAAAATACTCGGTTGGGTTTTAGAGAAGAATACGAAAACGTATGGTTTTCAGATTCAACTATGTTAGTTCGTCAGTAATATTACATAAGGTGGGTGGTGTTATTTTTGTTTGCGAAAAAAATTGCAGGAAACTTACCTTTGGGGTCATCATTTGGGATGTATGAATCATCAATCCTAAGAAAACCTTGTGTCATTAAAAAAATGTGAATTTGGTGTTTTGCGGGGTCCTTCAGAAGTGGGGGCCCAAGGCGAGCGCCCACAGTTAAATCCGCCTCTGTATAATACGCATTGTCAATATAAGCCAAGGAAATTAGCCTCCGATGTATGCGTTCCGGTCTTTCAGGTGATTATCGACAGGGAGAAAACGTAGGAACTTGAGTTGCCCGAGACTATAAGTCAAAGTATAGTTGAATTTTAAGTCTCGGGCGAGAAACATGTGCCTACGACTGTTCCCTGCGTATGCTCACATGGAAGACCGAAATGAATGCATTCACAAGAGCATAAATTTCCTTTGCTTCCATTGGAAATCTGGGTTTTTCTTTAATGTAATATACATACATCCTCGTCATGTAATGGTTAGTTAAGGGCAGCCCTCCACCCTCTCCTATCTAATACTAGTTCCCTTTCTTCCTGGAAGTTCTTCCCCTGGGAATTTTTCCCTCTATTTATCCTTTGATTATGTTCTTCACAACCCGTTTTGCCGCAGATTGTGTCCAATTATCTGCTTCTTCCTATCTGTATGGTGTTCCATATGGTCCTTTCCTCTTCTGTACACTTCATCATTTCTTATTTTGTCCGTCCATTTTATCCTCAGCATCCTCCTCCAGGTCTCGATGACTTCTAGTCTTTTCTGGTCTGTCTTTCCAATGGGCCATGCTTCCGATCCATAAAGAGCGCTACGCTCCACACGAATGGTTTCACCTACCATTTCCTGGTTTGTAGCACTTCTTTGAGCGCAACCGCTTTCTTAACTTTGGCTATTATTCGCTTGATGTCCGTTACATAGATGACAAGCCGTGTTGTACAGATAAAAGGAAGAAAATTCATTTGTATACATTTTGGGTTTTGGAAATTCAGTACTGTTTGAAAGCGTAGTCCTATGGCACATGGACCGTATTTCTTGATAATTAGATCACTTATCTACATGTTTCCGTCTGAAGGCGACTTATAATATACTTTCAACTATTATAATGGTTTGCAACGTATATTAAGATGTAACACTTTGTTCAGTATTGAAAGAAAACATGCTCCATAG
Source organism: Ceriagrion tenellum (assembly GCA_963169105.1). Lineage (NCBI taxonomy): Eukaryota > Metazoa > Arthropoda > Insecta > Odonata > Coenagrionidae > Ceriagrion > Ceriagrion tenellum. The sequence continues at coordinate 47,518,717 of OY720642.1, forward strand.
TAATTTCGTTTAAATTTCGAATATGCGCTGAAGACTGTGGCCAAACTGTGCTTTTATCTAGTAAAATATTAATCTGGTGCCATTTTCTTAACTGCCTATAAGGTGATTCCACCACATCGATAGATGCCCTCAAAATTAAATGTTGAAAGAAAAATTCTAGGACCTCATTGTTTTAAAGTGTACCTGTTTATGTATAGCAATTCACTGTACAGCCAACAATTGATATGCCGGCAGATTTTTTAATATTTACTAAATTAAAGCATGTTATGCGTAGTGCTTTATTCGAAATTAAGGCGAATTTATATTGACGAATGTTGGAGCGGTAAAACGCCTGACTATTAATTAGTAGCCATTCTAATGGTAAGGAATGTATCCTTTTGCCTCTAGAAGAAAATCTGTGGGGTTTGGGTTGGTGTGGTAGCTAGAGTACATAACTATGCTAACTAACGAGCTAACCATATGGGTAACCAGGGTTCAAAATCCCTGCAGAGGAGGATAATTTTAAAAAACCCGATCCTACTTGAGTGTCTTGCGGAGGGCAAGAAAAGTACAGTGATCCGTCTGTCGGATGAGATGTTAAGCCGTAGTCTCCTTGGTGCCTTTCGTCAAGAGCAGGCTAATGCCGACGCCGGGTTTCTATCCACCCTTCCTCCCTTACTTGTCCCTAACGGCGCAAATGACCTTAGCTGTTGGTCCCAAAAATAAAAACCCATCCCCAAAGTCCAATCCAACCCATCTGTACGTATATAATAGAACTATAACGATGTTTACACCACCTGCGATAGGGATACATGTTAAAATAACATTGAACGGCCATTAAAATTGGCAAGATGTCTTTTCACTTAAAGCAATACATAACACTAATGAGAACACGTAAGCAAAGTTTTACGCAAATCAGTAAATAAACAAGAATCGCTCCAACCGCCTTAATTAAATGTGTTTTGGCTGCTTTCAGTAAAGCGTGTCCTTTGTATTTTTTTGCTCTCCCGAATAATTATGGTGTTCCGTATGCCCCTGCGTTCCTGAGAAGTCACTCTTGGCTTGTTATCTAGTTTCTTGAGGGTCGAAGCCTAGGAACTTGACCGGAACGCCCATACTCGAGAGTAGGGAAAAAACAACCCCGTTCGGCCCTCCTCGGAGGCTCGAACCCACTACCCTTGGATTAGTTGGCGAGGTCTTTAGTCCACAGCCGGCCGGCTAAGAAATGTCGCTAGCTTTGCTTTCAAAGTATTGAAGTTTGCGCACATCGGAACCTATCTGAGCACTTAAGGAGGAACCTGCGCTTTGGAGTACTATTCTCTTACAGGAGGAGAGACGCAGTCTGCTGAAATGAGTAATATGCAAATTATGCAACAAAATATGCAAATTTCCGAACTTGCATATTTTGTATCTTAATTTGTTCTTCAATTACCAAGGCGAGTCATCACTGATGGCAGTTTTTTTAACACGGCTTACGAAAATACGGAATTAAGTATTTGTTTTGACAAATTCGCAATGGTACTTCCTTAATCCGTCGTTGAAAGAATTTTTTTGATTTTCTTGTCCAGTTCGCGGTGATTTCCACCTAATCCATTACGTTAATACTTATTTGTATGGTAAAAAATAACTTTTTGTGTTTTTATTAACGAGTCAGTCGATGAATCTGAAAATTGGTCTCTCAAACCTTCTGATAACTTATCAATTTTCTGATTCTTCGTCAAATAGACCTGTCAAAGAACTCTTTAGGCTCATATCTGTCGCGGTGGAATATATTTTTCTGCCTACTAAATTTGCTCCAAATTTGTCTAGAGACGAAACGCTTTTGACGAAGGAGTTATGCTAAAAATGGCATTACCCATGCTTCACGCCTTCAGTCACATTGCAATTCCAATTGTGATGGATGAATTTGTTTCCAAGTTCTTTCATTTTCTATCTCACATAAACTCAATCTGTTTTGCACTGCGTAGCTTGGTGCGCCGGTTCTGAAAATAGTGAAAAGCAACTCAACTGCTGTGTTTTCTAAAAAGCTGTGAATGGAAACCCAGTCAGCATTAGTACATTCCAGAATTTACTGGCATGTGTTCTGAAGATGTCCTGCTGAACACATCTTACCACGATATTCTGAGAATTTTGCTGAGAATGCGCAGCTGAGCCCATGAATTGCAACAATATTCCGAGCATTTGATGTGGAGGATGAATTTATGAGCACATTGTATGAGGATATTTTGATCATGTGCTGTAAATATGCTGTCATTCATACTCTGTAAAGTCACACTAAACTTGTGCTTAGCAACTTTGAAAAATAATGAAGTTTTGTTTTTTTTTTTAATATATTAAAACACGTCGTTGTAACTAAAGGTCGATTATTGCGCTTGTGCTGAGCAACTTTGCAAAATAATTAAGTTTGGTTTTATTTTAGGTTGTATTTAACGCCCATCATTGAGTTTATGCTCCAAATATTAGTCTAAGACATTTCTTTCAATCGATGATTTCCTACAAAAGGTGGGACGGATGTTTATCTCGCATGATTCCCGCGTGTAATTCATGTTGTCTATCTTTTCCTTGCTTGAACCAAGAGAGCTTACCGTATTCACCAAAAGTCCACACTTACTCCCTTGGAAACGTAAAGGCGCCAAACTCTACGTAGATGAAACAGCTTTCATTCCCCTTAACAATTTTGGACACCGTCCATTTTGGCTCCGGACCACCCACACATATATCATCCGGTAGGGGAACAAATCAGCCTGCTCCCAGATCTAAAAGAAAACTCTCAATCCCCCACCCACTCCCTATCCTCACCCCTCTCTCGACAACCCATCCCTCTGACGGTATCCTTTTGATTCATTAAGTTGTACCCAGTGACTTCTCGAGATACTGGGTCAATTCCTGTTTAAGGTAGTTGGAGCGATTTTCTATTATGTACAGATGTGTGAAACTTTGCATACGTGTACTAATTAGTATATATAAAACACATGAATAATGAAAAAGAAAACTTTGTTTGATTCCAATAATTTATTATAAAGATGGTTTGAGCGAAATATCATTTTACTTAGAATTCAATGAATTTGGTCTAATTTCAAAGAAAAATATCTCACCTTTCTCATGACACCAAAAATTTAACTCCTTACCATAAAACTTTCGGAGATATTTGCCTAAAAACACCAGAGCCCTTTTACATGGGAATGGTACGTGAATGCACTATTGAGATACATTCTTCGCAAAATGAGGTATTTCTAACACTTAGATGTTGTAAAAAAACTAACAGCGTGTAGTTTGTTTGTTTTCTCTACTATTTTTGAAAATTAATCATATTGTCACCGCAATAGGTTCTTGGGTATCACAGAAAACCTTCCGTTTTGAAGGAGTTTCAAACGCACCGCGCGAAAAAAGTCAGATCAAAGACTTATTTGAATATTTTCATTTAATTACTTACCATTTCTGTCATATAAAACTATATTATTTCACCATTACTAATGCAAAATTTTAATTCAATACAGCTGGTGAAATTAAAACGTAAAGTTCTAAAATGGTCTCTATTATGACTAGGGAACTATCTCGCTCGGACTACCTTTAGGCACGACTTGTTTCGTCGCAGCAGCGTCATCATCAGGTACCAAGATTTCGGGCACGTTCATGAAGCATATATACCATCAAGGTTAGGGGTTGTGGAGAGGAGAGGGTGAAGAGACGTGGGAGGGAGAGAGCGGGAAAACACCAAGGGAAGTGCTGGTGAGCGGGGACGGTGGTGGATGAGGGAGGGAAAAACACATATTTACACACGGTCAGCTGCTAAATTTCGAATTCATCTAATGCATCGTGTGGCATATTGCTGCATCTTAAAATATCTTTGAATTTGCTTATCCAATCCATATCGATGCAATTGTTTTCACTGTTATCGATAAATAAGTGACATCGATATCGAATATCGATAAAGATGTCACTTATGGAAACACGTTTGCAAATTTTCACGCAAATTTGTTCTTCAATAAATATCGTTAAATCTTTCCTTTCGAGTCCCGTTTCAAACTTTCAATGGTATTCACTATGGGTGCCCATTCTACTCACTTTGTTTTTCAAAGATCATTAGTACAGTTGTTTTATTTATGTTGTAATTGTGACCCTTTTTTGTCCGTTTATAACATGATCTTGTATGTTAAGAGGTTGCATGTTCTCCAATATGTAATTTCTGGTGAAACGATTTTCTGTGACATAATTTTATTTCTTGAACTGGGGAAAATTGGGAAGCCTAGATAACGTAATGGTCTGCGCATTGGCAGCCAAAGGTCCGTGGTTTCTTTCCCGATCCGGGACGAGTTTTCTCGTGGCAATTTCAACATATTTTCCCATACTAGTATAAATACTATAACTAATTTATATCATTTATCCATAACTCTGACTTCTATTCCATTGCTGGTTTTATCATTGCTAAAATATTATTTATATCAGTAACATTTGTCGAATATTTTTGTCAGCGTGTATCTATATTTATTGTTGCAGGATCTCGTATTATTTGTTATCAGTCCCCAGAATGTGTTGGAATTGTCAAGAGAAAAATTTGGCTTGGACTGGGAATCGAACCATGCACGTTTGGTTTGCCGAACCTATACGCAGACCGCTAAGAAGTTATCCAGGCGTAACGTAATGGTCCGCGCATTGGTCCAGCAAACCAAAGGTCTGTGTTTCGATTCCCAGTTCTGGCCGAATTTTTCCCATGGGAATTTCAACGTTTTTCACTTGCTATGTTTGAAAAGTTTCATCAGACTCTTGTGTTTAAGTTAGTTTGAGATAAATATCATTTCACCTAGAAATCAACGGATATGGTCTCATTTGAAATAAAAATATGTATCTCTCCCTTCCAAAGGTAAAAAAAATGTCAGCCCCTTACCAGCCTATACTTCGTGAATTTGGACAGAAAATATCGGCCCTTTACATGGGAAGTGGTACCTGTATGCACTCAGAGAAACCTAATTTTAAAAATGAGGGATTTCTAACATCTAGATCACGTCAAAATTTAACAGTGTGAAGTTAACGTTTTCTCAACTATTTTTGAAAACAAATCATGTTGTCACCGCATTAATTTTTTCATGATCTTATAAAAATCCTCCGTTGTGAAGGAGTTTTAAGTGTACCGCGCGAAAAAAATGAGTGAAAGACTTGAGTCGATATTTTTATTAAATTACGTATAACTTCTGTCATATGAAAGTACATCATTGCCTCATTAATAATGCAATATTCTATTCATGCTTCCTAAAGCTCCAGAAATGAACAAAGTCTAATGCGAAGATAGTATATATTATGACTAGGGAACTATCCCCCTCAAACTTACATAAATATGGTCAAATTCAGCGATAAATAATGTATGCATTTTAGTCTTGTGTGATCATATCTGAAATGGAAAATTGTTGTAACTATCCACCAGTAGAATTGTACAGTTCAGCAAATGATACGAATGAATTCGTCAATAGTATCGCATTCTATGACACGCTTTCCTATTTTGCGCTCCGCTTTTTTCCCTGGTGCTAATTTTTTGTGCCCAGCTTTTTCCCTTAGTGTTATATTTTATCATTTTATCATCATCAAAAGCTCTTCATTTTGTTTTTTATTGTCATTATTGAGAATTATTTTATTTACGTATTGTTGCTGTTCTGAGCCATTCTTAAAGTTTCAAGTCTCTAGCTCATCGAGAAGTTAGTTTAAAATCGGTTTCATAATTTATACCGAACAGACCAACAGACAGACAAGAAAGCAAGTTACTAAAAACTTGGTAAAAAACGTAATAGGAAGGAAGGAAAGAGACGGACAAAAATGTAAATATAGAAGGCGTGTGAAGAAAAATGAGAGGAAGAGGTGAGGATGCTGGGGTTGGATGGGGTAGGGTACAGGGGTAGCCTTGAAGCTCTCTCCACCGGGGAGAATTAAAGCAGAGTTTTGCGCATTTAGCCATGTTGTGATTATTAAAAATTGGGTCTTCCTATGCAAAAGCATTGAAATCTGGTGACTTTCGTGGCTGTGTTATGGCTCAGTTGTGTATGTATTGAGTCCATCGAGGAAATTAGCGAATAAAGCGTGCTTGTGGCTGCCTTCAAAATCAACACAGTGCCGTAGTCTCGCGTTTTATATCGTAAATTGGGGAAATAAGGCGAGCCGCGAGCGGCCATCTGTTCGTGAAAAATGGCATCGTGCTCTGCGTTTTTCTGCCAAAACAGAATAAATAAGACATCTAAACAGCTACTAATATTATTATCTTTCCCAAAATTCCTTGGTGTTGAAGGTGTGCCAATAAAAAATGTTTCCCATTTGCCGTAGAGTTCTTTTCGCAGGGAGTGCAATACATGTTTTGAGCAGCTTTTGCATTTCGTTATTACATTTATCATCTGTAATTCACAGGTACGAACAGTTACTTGTGATGAAATATGATCTAATGTGATGGCTAACTAGTTGTCATATGTGTCCTTGGCCTCTTTTAGTTAGACCATGCTCACAATTAGTATTGGAGAAGACGAAATTGGATGCATTTGTGATACCAATTATTATGTACATATGCAATTAATTGAGGACTATCGAAGAAAAAGAAAAAACATTTGCACCCAGCAAATTCTATGACGACGATTAATACTACTTGGAATGCAAAATGGACACGATCAGTGATATTCGGTTTTATTCGACGATATTTAAGGCATTCCTGACATATGTCATTACGTCAATTTGTGATAAACGGAGACAAATATAAGCTTTGGAACTGTCATTTATACACAGCAGTTTCCCCAATGTCACTTGCATGTAGTATTCATGGGAAATGGGAGGTTTTATGTAAGTATTAGATTTCCAATAGCATCGTAGCAGACGATATCGTAGGCATATGTTATTTTCTCTATTGCTAATAACTGTCGAGAATTGAAGAATCAAAGCAAGCATTATTTTAAGGGACAAGGGTTAGTATTAATATATAAATACATTTCACGTGTTATATTAGCTCCTGGGTCCCGTATTCGATAGTAACTGTACCACTAAAATTCACGGAGTTAAAGGGAAGAAGGCAATGTTTTCATAGTCAGAACATGGCCAAAGCGCAAGGCTGGTGGCTTCATTTTTCTCGCGTAAGGTTACCCCTGTTGGGTAGGGACTGGTGAGAGTAGTGGATAAGGGAGCGTAGTGGACGAACCTGTTGGATCTCCAAGGACTTCGGATGCCCCCCCTCTTCAACACATCCCTCCCCTCCTCCCGTCACTTACTCCAATGCTCCCCTCCTCACCCAATATTGCCCTCTCCTCCTTTTCCTCCAAACACGTTACTAAAATTCATCCTTCCGACGCTTCCTTGGTACGAAAAAACAGACACTATTTTGTCTCGGAGAACCAAATGAAAGAAAAGGCGCCTTATATGAATTTAAGGTAGTTTGAGCAAGATAGTTCCCTAATCGCGTTACAAACCATATATGAATCATACGTTTTAATGTTAGCAACTGTAGGAGACATGAATTAAGTATTGCATAATTAATGGTGATAAAATATACTTTTATGTGAGTGAAATCCCAAGTAGTTAAATAAAAAAAAATAATCTGTGCAGTTTTTTTCAAGCGATGCGTTCGAAACTCCTTCACAGCGAAAGATGTTTTGCAATCCTAAAAATATTTAAACTTACACCCTCAGGCGTCGTTTCGTGGAAGTGTTTCATACTTGAATCCATACCAAAACAATTCTTGTACTTTTCCACTAATATAATAAAAATTGTTGGGCTGCATTTTGATTTATTTTCAAAAATAGTTCAGAAAACATGCAAACCACACACTGTTAATTTTTTGTCGAGATCTAGGCATCGGAAATTCCTCACTTTTTAAATAAGGTGTCTCAGAGTGTACATACGTACCCTTTTCCCTTTAAATGAGCTGGTATTTTTCGTCAAGAATGTCGGAAAGTGTTTTATCAAGGGGCTGATATTTTTGTATCTTTGGAAGAGTGAGACATTTTTCATTTCAAATGAGAACCAATTAATTCATTTCTAGGTAAAATGATACTCCGCTCAAAATACTTTAAGTGCGCTTATCCCGTATATGTTAATCGTATCACTTCTCAAACGTCGTAATAATAATCGTATTCGAGGAGAATAATCATAATTCGTTTCGTGTATAAGCGAGGACTTTATCCCGTCACCGCCGAGGAAGAGACACTCCAAGCGTTATACTTCTGACACAATGGAACGCTCCCGCCGCGTCACACCTGAATCGGTATTTTCTATGAATATTGAAGCCATTAAAATGCGAAATTGGTCATATTGAATTGATCATTTGGGAATTAAATCGCCGAATGTTTGGCAATTACTGTCGACATTTTTGATGATCCGATGTGATTAAATATGTAGAAATGTAAATAGCAAATAATTTGAATGAGAGCACTGCATTTTTCATAGAATTATGGGAAATATGAGCGCGACAGTCATTTAAAGTTGATAGCTTTTCGTAAAAAAACACAGGTTTTTATGCCTCGGTTGGAGGGATTTCTCATTACGTGTAGTTTGTGCGAAACCTAGCATACGTGTTGTCATTAGTGATATTCATTGATAAAAGTGGAAATAATTTCATTTTACGGATGGCTTTTTATGGCTATTTAATAACATTTCAACTGTAGCCAAAGGGAACAGGTATTTCGTTTAATCCGGTTACATATACATTCATCTAACCGTAATATGGTACATTTCTTATCTTTGCTAACATATATTTAGATATTGCACCGAGACTAGTATTCTAAAACAGCGTATTTCACTGCTCACTCATTTGCTCTGAATTTTGAATACCGCCCCGGATGCTCTTGTCCTAACAAAGTGTTTTAATTGGGAAATAAAAGTTTTTTTTTAATATTCTCTTCGGGTGAATTCCAAAGGATATTCCTTATATTGAGGTAGAGCCAAATATCATTTCACCTGGAAATCAGTGAATTTGGTCTCCTTTCAAAGAAAAATATCTGACTTTTACAAAGATACCTAAGTATTAGCCCTTTTAAATTCTTCTTTTCGAGATTTTCGACGAAAAATACTTGCCCTTTTTTACGAGAAATGGAAGGTGTATACATTCAAGAGAGACCTTATTTAAGGTAATGCGAGCAAGATAGTCCCCTAATCATAATAGAGAACATATACGATATATACAATTTAATTTCACCAGCTGTGAGACACACGAGTTAAGTATTGCATTATTAATGGTTTTTTATTGTAAATGGTGCAATAATATAGTTTTACATGACAGAAATTGTGAATAATCAAATGAAAATATCTAAATAAGTGTTTAACTTGAGTCATTTTTTTCACGCGGTACGTTGGAAACTCCATCAAAACGGAAGCTTTTTTTTGTAATCCCGAAGAATTAACTGCGGTGACAATATTAATAATTTTCAAAAATAGTTGAGAAAACACACAAACTACATACTGTTGATATTTTGACGAGATCTTAGTTTAGGAAATGCCTCATTTTTCAAATAACGCCTCTGCCTGGAGTGCATACACGTACCATTTCCCATATAAAAGGGCTGGTATTTTTTGGCAAATATCTCGGAAATTAATGTGGTAAGGGGTTGAATTTTTGGTGTCAATTAAAGAGTTATATATTTTTCATTAAAATGAGAGAAAATTCATTGATTTCTAGGTAAAATGATATTTCGCTCAAACTGCCTTAAAATATGAGGAATTTCTGACACTAAATCGTCAAAAAATAAACTAATTGCAGTTTGTATGTTTTCTCAACTATTTTTGAAAATAAATCTCATAGGTACTGCCTTAATTTTTTTGGATATTTAAAAAACCCTCCGTTGTGGAGGAGTTTTAAACGTCCTTCCCGAAGAAAATTAGTCAAGTTTATACTTGTACTGATATTTTTATTTAATTACTTGGAATTCCAGTCATATGAAAGTATTTGATTGCACTATCAATCATGGAATATTTAATTGCTATCTTTCTGAAACTACTTTAAGAAACACAAATCGCACCTTACGTCATATTTTAATTATACTGTACGACGCGTTTCAATTTTTCGTGCGGATCTGTTACGAGACACTTAAGAGACAGGAGACCATATTTATATATCTGAAAAGAGTAGTTGATACTAGAGTAAGGTTGGGGGAAGAGAGAAGCTGGAAGTTTGTGACGGAAAATCCAAGATACTTATCCTTACACCATCTTTCTTCCCCCTATCTTATTTCTATTTGCTGCATCAACTCCTCCTTTCAGACATACAAATATGGTGTCTCCTTTTGCTAGTGTCTGGCACCTGATGATGACGCCGTGGTTCAATACACGTTGTAAAATATAATGAAAATCTGTGAGGAATTGCTATTGTTGTTTGCTATCAGATGCAATAAAATGATATGTGGTCCCAGTATTTTTACAACTTAATTTCGGAAACATGTAAGAAGTGCACTCAAAGATTCACGACTACCGCTCAGAATGCCATAAGTTGCCTTCTTCTCTCTCCTTAATAACCCACGGTCGAATCGAATAACTCCCGGGGCACACCGCATGACTTAATGTCATATCTCCGCGTTCCCCGCTGAGCGCGACAACCCATTGGGTGTCAAGTTGTGCTGCCCACGCTCAATGATGTTTACATCTTGCTCACGTGCACATTTCTCTTAAAATATGCGCGCCATGTACACAGACCGAGGGAAATATGACAGGCGGTTTATGGATGCTTGCCTTTTTTTTAAATGTCCTTTCGGCCACTCAGGACCACATCTAACTCTTAGCTACCTTTTTAGATACCCAATATTTCCAATAATTCCAGTACATTCTTCATTATGATTTGGGACACGGCTCTTCATTCGATGTACCAATTCCTTTTTCCCACCTTTTCTGGGAGATCCCTTGCCTGGCGTTCCCAGGTTCTGAAGTAATTCCTTTCCTTTGCCATCACTTGAGAAGTTCAAGACCATTCGAAGTGATCTACGAGTATTATGCCAATGAACGGGCGGCTGATTAAAAAAAATAGAAGAACTCAAAGCGACGGTTTTATGAAAACCTTATCAGATGTCATTTATTTCCTCATTATTTAAGTACTCCTGGGAAATTTCAATGCATATTTCTTTGATGTAATGCATCTACTGTGAAACCTGAATTAAGCAATCACCGAGAGTTCCGTTTATGGCTTAGTAATTATGGTAAAAATGGTATCTATGATAAAAAATTGTTTTAGAGGGCTAGTCGCCTGATAGGACTGGTCGTTAAGACGAGCCTCACTGTATGTGGAGAAAGTATGTTAAGACAGTAAATGCACGCTGATTTCTACCTATTGTATTTATCGATGGAAAACATCGTAAAATTCGCGTGTCACCCCGTCAGCGCTAAATGAATATCGGGGTTAACAAATATGGCGGACAGACCAAGCCCGCGTTACAGCCTTTAGGATGGTCACAATAGCAAGCGCCCTCTATACCTACCTAAATGGTCCAGACAGGTCCTCTTTTACCACATTAGCCCTCGGAGTGTAAAATTTCCATGACATGATGAGATTAAGGTAGTTAGAGCGAAATATCATTTTACCTAGAAATCAATGAATTTAGTCTACTTTTAACGAAAAATATCTTACTCATCCAAAGATACCAAAATATCAGCCCCTTACCGGACTACTTTCCGAGATTTTTGACTAATAATACCAGCCATTTTACATGGGAAATGGTAGAATATACTCTCCAGAGAGACCTTATTTAGGAAATTAGACATTCCTAACACTTCGATCTTGTCAAAAAACTAACATTATGTAGTTTGTATGTTTTCACGACTATTTTTGAAAATAAATCATTGTCACCGTGGTAATTTTATCAGAATCGCATAAAATCTTCTGTTGTGAGGGAGTTTTGAAAGTACCGCGTGGAAAAAATGAGTTAAATCAAAGACTTATGTGGATATTTTTATTTAATTATCTATAATTTTAGGCATGCGAAAGTATATTACTGCACCATTAATAATGCAATATTTAATGTATAATTTCTACAGCTGCTTAAATTAAAACGCATAATTCGAATATGATATCCATTATGACTAGAGAACTTTCTCGCTCCAACTACCTTAAGGCTTCTGTGAGACACTCTGTGGTTGGTGTTGCAAGGAATATGGCCTGAAAACATGAGACGACATATCCTCGTATACAGTGAATTTTTCAAATTTAGACTAGAGTTCGAATTTTGTTCTTCCTCGATACTAGCCGTTAGTATTTTGATGGGGGCGGAAATCACTGGACAAATTCTTCATTTCCTCAAGGATCTTAATCACTCCATGGTGTGAGATGCATTCGACGTTATGATGGGCCCCTTGCATATCATGTAGTTGCTGTTGCGATATTTATTCTGCTGTGAGATTGATCTGGAACGATAATTGTGTTTACCGAGGTAAAAATTGTGTCCACGCTTGAGGCTCGACGTCTTAGGATACGAATTATGGATTTACTTTCTTTCCCAATGCCTCCAAAATCAGCTCTAAATACTTTGCCATCATAGTTTTTTATTAACTTATAAGTACTCATGCAAGTGAACACTTCTATCATTTATGAAGTTACGTATATGCAAGTTAAAAACTTGCGTCGGACGTATACTTATCATATTTAGTAAGCTGATGAAAGCCACTTTGCTGCAGAAATACGCGAGGATATTTCTCTAATGTTATTACTGAGGATATTTTCGAGTAATTAGAAAAACGATTACACTTAATTTTTCTACCTAAAGATCCCAAGTATCCGTTGTGTTGTTAAAATGAAATGGGACTTACCCGCGACAAATTCTGTTGCCGTGTAGCTTTCTTGGGCTGGATATCATTAGGTATCTGATGAAGGATAGTAAGTCACCTGGTGATGATGGCTGAGCTAGCTGGAAATCTTCATGTCAGTTAAATTTTTTTAGCAGTAAAATGCTGTTTTATTGTAATCTCTCCTCTATCTCATCATCGCCTTATCATCATCGGTCGTTCAATCCTAAGATTGGTTAACTGGAGCCCTCCACCTTTCCCTATTTAATGCTAGTTCCCTTACTTTCTGGTAGATCTTCCAATATACTTTCCTCTGTATTTGGTCCGTGAACTTATTTCTGGGTCTTCCTCTGGGGACTTTTCCCTCTATTTTGCCTTCAATTATGTTCCTCACAAACCCATTGTGTCTCAGAGTGTGTCCAATACATCTGGTTCTTCTTTTAGTTCTGTATGGTTTCCCAAGTAGTCCTTTCCTCTTCTACTCTTCTGTAAACTTTTTTTTCTTACTTTGTCCGACGATTTTTAATTCTCCATTCTCCTCCAGTACCAGGATTTGAAGGCTTCTAGTCTGTTCTGGTCAGCTTTTCCAAATGTCCTTGCTTCCGATCTATAAATAGACACGCTCCACACGAATGTTTTCACATACTATTTCCTGGTCTGTGGTCCTATCTTCTTTGAACTCAGCAGTTGTATTTTTACCTGAGCTATTTTTACCTGTGACTTGTCAATTTTGTCCAAATTCGTTGAATTTTATGAGCCATGAAATCACGCTCGGATTATACCGTGGCGATTGAAACCTGTATCGCACCCTTGGGCCGTTTGGCAGTCAGGAAGAAGAAGGCGTTGGCGCGGAAGATGGCGGTGGAGCATCCCAGCGGTGAAAAAACCCGGAAGAGAGCAATATCCCAGTGGCATCGGGGGTGGAGAACATTTTTTTCGAATTTGAGGCGTGATGCTATGGCGCGAGGGAATTGCCGCGAAAGATTTTGGGTTCCAATTTCATTGCCCTTCTCTCCTGCCTGCTATCTTGCAGTGGGATGGGATCCAAGCCTTTTCCTACCCTTACCCCCGGGGACCCTTCGCCGTCTCGTTCTTCTATTCCACATTGGCACACCGTTATCTCTTTTTAACACTCGGTTGGCGATTTCGTGTTCCTGAAATATTTTTATAAACCCTCTCTTCCTTTTTCATCCTAGAAGATGCGTTTCCCGTGTTTTCTCACTGCTCATATGATGTGGTCTTTCATTGCCTCATTATTAAATTATCTCCAAACGAGTTTTAAACTCCAAATTAGGACATTTTCAAAGAACCACGGAACTAGCTGCGCATTAACTTTAACGGAGTCTCCCGATAGTGATCACACAGTTGAGTGAAATTCACTTTGGAAATATCATTCGCCTAGACTGGGAATCTTACATAGGTCCCTCGATTTCGCGCCGAGTGCTCAAACCAATCTCCATGAAATTCACAGCAGAAGAGGACGCCTTGGTAGCTTAATTGTCTAGAGCTCTTGGAGTGAAATAGAGGGATCTGGGTTCGATTCCCAATTCAGTTGAATAATATTTCCACTGTGATTTTCACTCAATTGTCGAAATGAGGAATTTATTACTCGTGAATCGATCGAAAGCCTATAAGAAACGAGGTGATTCGGAAGAATTCTGATCAATTCTTTATTTAATTCAAGACTTAATCTAAAAATTAACTTCGAACTAGTTACGTTTTTATCTGAATTGAGAAAGATAAGAGAGGTCTAACATATCTGTATCTTGGTCAATAATTTATAACTCGAACTCTGCATATCTTTTTAGGTCTCTGAGTTTTACAATATCTTAACGGAATACATTTAAAATGCAAAATTTGAGCAAATAATGATAGCGTACATTATTCCAGCATTCCAAATTATTATAGAAAAATTACGCTGATTGTATGTAGCTTTCTGCAGTATATAGGTGTCTATTATTCTCATTTCACTAAAAAGTGTGGAAACAAAAGTTGTACTAGTAATCTCAGATCTTATTTTAATATCTATTTTCGCTTCGAAGACGCTACTTATACAAGATATCCGCTAAGCCTAGTGATTTGCGTGTCTGAAGTAATTACCTACCTTCGGAAAAATTATGTCTCCACGGTTACTTTCGACTGTAAAAGGAGTGAGACAAGGTGATGATTGTCCTATTGTCTTCAACCTGACTTTAGAATAAACCTTGAAATGCTTCCTGGATTGAAGAAAGAGACAAAACTTAATACATTGACTTTTGCTGATGATGTTGTTCTAATGGCAGAATGTGAATATGGCCTATGACATCTTGCAGAAGAACTGATAACCCAAGCTGGACTAGTGGGACTAGCTGTTAGTGAAGAGAAAACGAAGTGCCTGAGAGTACGAAGAAAAGCTAATGAAGAGAACAATCCGCTAAGAGAAGGAGACAAATTGTTTACAAGATTTACAGAATTTAAATCATCATTAATCTTCTTTATCATTAATCAGTTTTAAAAATAAGCAAATAAATAGAATTAAGAGTAATAAATGCAAATAAATGCTGCTGGATTCTGCAATAACTCCTCAAAAGCAAAGAAATTATACAGAAAACTAAAGTTAAACATTAACAAGACTCGATACAACCAGTTTCCCTCCACGGCTCAGAAATATGGGCTTTAAGGAAATGCATGGAGAGGAAACCGATCACACTTAAAAATTAAGTTCTGAGAACCATACTGTGACCAGTAACAGAAGGTGAAGAATGGCACATCAGAACAAACAAAGAAGTTAGAGAACTATGTCCAGATCCTGATATTATAGCCCTAACTAAATCAAGACGTCTGAGATTGGCTGTCTACAGACAAGAAGACGGTACAAAGCTAAAAGAAATTTTAACAGGAATACCTGAAGTAAAGAGACCCAATGAAAGAACCAAATTAAGGTGGAGGGACAAAGTCCGACGAGACATATGAAATATCGGAAGCACAACAGCGGCGATGGATGATAGAAAGATGAGCTTTAGAACTTCTTGTCTCGTCGGACTTGGTCCTACCAGGCTGGTAGACATGGCTGGTCCATCTAAGACGTCTTGATTTAAATTGAGTTATAATATCCGGCTCTGGAAGTAGTTCTCTTAGTTCTTTGTTTGCTATGATATGTCGCTCTTCACCTTCATTTACTGGTCCTATTTTGGTTCTCAGAAATCATCTAAACTTGTTGGTGAGTCCAAAAACCTAATACGATTTTAGTCGCCATGGAAGGAAGTAAGTGGTTATTGTTTTAATATCCTTTTCTTTGAAGTGTTGATGGAAAGACGAAAACAGTCACAATCAGTTGCGATATTCATTCGCAACAATGACTGGAAGTGTGATGAAATATATGACATCCAGAGGCTGACAGGAATGAGGGTCTTTGACGCGGAAGATTAGAAGTCTACACGGTCCAGGACGAGGGCACCGATCCGTCACGAGGTCATATTGAGGGAGAAAGAGAGATATTACTGGAGAGATGGGACTGAAATGAGGGAGACGGGGCAAGCGAGGCAAGAAAGTGGCGGTCGTAGTAGGAAGTTTTTCCATCGGATATCAGCCGTTTCCTTTCGCACGCCCTGCGTTTTTCAGCGTCTGCGGTTTTGCCTCGCCTGTGTAGACGGTTGCAGAATGGGATGAGGTTGGTGAAGCAGTGAGATGGAAACAAGCCGGGGCAGTTTGAGGGAGGAAAGAAGCGATGACCGTTTGAAACGAGAAAAATGAATCCCCCATTCACGTCCAGATAGTAAAGAACACAATTGCTGCCAATCTCTTCCGGTGAACCGTTTTGGAAGAAGAGGAGAATCGGCTAAAATGTCGCATTTCTCTGCAATATGAACGATCTGTTGGACAAGTAATCCCTAGGAAAGGCTAAAATGTCGCACTTCTCTGCAATATGAACGATCTGTTGGACAAGTAATCCCTGCCGTTAGGGTGCAGGGACGTTCTTATATTCTAATTTTCATGACATAAAAAATTATTTCGCGAATTTTATTCATTCATCATGTACTTAAAGTTAAGGAGGTCACTGTTCACCGTAATTTTGTTTTAAGAGTACTTTTGAAAGTTTTGGACTTTTATTGTTTACATTAGTACTTGACGTAACATTTACCAATTTCATTTTAAACATTTAAAATACTAAATCTAGTCATAAATCATGAAAGCATCATTACCATCCAAGTGGAAAACAAAACGTCTTTGCGCCCAAACGGCTGCGCCGAAAGGTCCCTGCACCCAAACGGCCGGCGCCCAAACGTCCCTGCGCCAAAGTAGCTCGCGCCCTAACATAGGCTCTTGTTCTTAAATGCTGTACCGCTAATGTTTCCGCGGAGGGTAATTAATTTATTTCAGAAATAGTTGATAAAACATACAAGGTACCCAATGGTAAATTTATGATGAGATATAAGCCTATGAAATCCCTCAAAATTGATATTAACTCTCTCTAGAGAGTGCATTCTCGTTTTCTGATTAATATTTTGAATAGGAAAATGGTAAGCGGCTGATATTTTAGCATCTTTGGAAATGTGATATATTTTTCTTAAAAATGAAAAAAAATCATTGAACTCCAGGCGAGCCATACCTCGATCACACTACCTTAAGGTAGTTTGAAGGAGTTGCCACTCTAGTCATAATGGATATTGTCTTTGGAGTATACGTTTTAATTTCAGCAGCTTTAGTGATCATGAATTAAATATTATAATATTAAGGATACAATTATTTACTTTTTATATCTCAATATCTAATAAATTTAATAAAAATATTTGCATAAGTCTTTAGCTTGACTTTTTTAAAGTAGTTTAGAAGTCATACCAACTACTCACTATAACTTTTTATACGAGACCTATGTGCACATAAACTCTTCATTTGTTTAAATAATGTATCTCTGGATCCCTGGTACCATTTCCCATGCTAAAGGGCTTGTGTTTTTTGGTAACTATCTAGGAAAGTATAGTAGAAAGTAAGCAGCTAATATTTTGTTATCTTTTGAAGGGTGAGTATATTTTCTTTACATTGAGACCAAATTGATTGATTTCTATGAGAAGTGACCTCTCACTCAAACAAAAACTTGTACAACATGCACTATATATTAAAACACCGAACATATTTTTCCAGCTTATGTCATTGATAATATAGCACATGTTTTCAGGTGAAAAATGAAGACCTATGGTTTTCGTCAGAGCACGCAGCTGACACACTGTGATGAATATTGCTACGTTGCCAAAGGGAAAATTCTTCTGTTTGCCTTCTTTACCATATTCTTAGTAAACTAATTTAAATTAGGTATTTTATATGTAAAATAAATTTTTAAGCCCGTAGAAAATTATATCCTTCTCTCATTTATGATTCACAACGCCTTTTTTCAAGTGCAAGGTTTCAAGACTAAGTATGGGATTATTCATTTTCGACTTGAGAGAAAAGCGTTGTATCTCTCTAATGATATTCCAAAATATAACCTAGAGAGGTAAAGAAAGGTAAATCTGTAATTGTTTATTTATTTTATAATATTTTATTATTTTCATATTAAAGAAGAGGACTCATCTTTCGTTAATAAGCTAAAATATGAAATAATGCCATATGAGTTGGCGCTCTACGCAGTATTAACATAACACTCGAAATTAGTGAATAAAGTATTAGTATTCTTAAAACTGATTTCGGAAAAGCTTTCCTAAATAATTGATTCTTTCCATTGCATTATTTGAACAGTGTGGTCACTCTTTTTTTCTCCGTTACCGGAAACTGAAACTACACCACCCACGCACGTTGTCGTGCCCTATCTCGTTCTATCAACTCACCTCGTTTTTTGTTTTATATTTCATCACTTGGTCTTCAATGTTTATTTTAAAAGTGGTTCACGAATGAGTTGAGACTACGCTCTCGTGTCAGTATTTACAGTTTGCACGTAAGTTGTTGACCTCTTCGGTCATGTATATGCTGTTTTTCTTCGAAATATTGTATCGTTTCCATATTGAGATAATTTGTTTGTTATTTGTTGTTTTGGGAGACTATTTCTCGCGTATTATATTATCTGTTCCCCCCTCAAGTAGATTAAGTAACGAAAGAAAGATCACGAACGCACTCTTTGTGTGTCTCCGCGGCATCGTATCGTTTTTAGAGTTCATTATGGAAGAAACATAGAACACAAGTCGGATGTTTGTGCTTGATTTGTGGATTTCGAAAAGGCGTTTGATAGATTAAGTTGGGAAAAACTATTGTATGTCCTAGAGCCTATTGGCGAGACTAATCCGAACTATAGCCCAGAGGGTGGAGGAGGGTGGTGAGGGTGGATGACGGAGAATCAGCGTGGGTAGTTGTTGGTCGTAAGGTGACGCAGGGCTGCGCATTGTCGCCTGGGTCATTCGGACCAAAATTGACCCTTGGCCTCTCCGATTTTGGAAAAAATTTCAGAAAATGTTCGGCTAGTGGAATAACGAATACCGCTTCGAGCATTTTGCAAAAACAAATTTAAAACAGCTGAATAGCGGCTGTTTTCCGTAATCGCATATCTCAGGGAAGAATCAACTTAGAAAGCCGTTAAAAGCTTATTTTAAAACTGAAAGATTTGATCAAAAACCAAATTTGAAAGAAATATTGCAATTAAACAATTATTTGTTTAAACATTTTTCTTCTCTTTCACCAATTTTTATTTGTATTACCGCCAAGTAGATATTAGTTGGGAAACTAGGTGTGTTAGCATGGGAAAAGCTCTATGTGGGAATATCGGAAGGTAACCGGATGATTAACTTTAGTTTAGTAAAAATAAAGGATTAGTTTCAGCAGCTGTAAGAAGTATGAAGTAAATATTGTGGCATTAATGTTGCAACATATTGTTATATGATTCTGAAATTCTCAGTAATTATCTGAATATTCTTATAAAATGTTTTGACTTGACCAATTACTTCATGTCGTTTGGGTCTTCGATTTTATTTTCGTTCGTTTTTTAGCGATTCTTTTAAAACTGCTGCGATGAGTAATGTTTTTTTTATATAGTTGATCAAACATGCAAAATAATCACTGTTACATTTCTGACAATATCTATGCGGTAGAAATCCCACATTTTTTTTAAATTAAGGGCCCCTGGAGTACATAGCTGTAATGCCACCCGAACCAGTTCCCATGGAAAATGGCTGGCATTTTTTTGCGAATTACATGAAAAAAACTATGGTAAAAAGCTGATATTTTGTCATCCAAGCTTGCTAAGTGTGCATATACTCGTATTTCTCCACTGTTTTTCATGACGCGTGATCATTTACAGCAGGAGTTCAATTTTGAGATTATGTTAAAACTATTTCGGTGAGTATACATTTTGTCAAGAGGTGAGAAAGTTTTCCGTCTCAACTCCATTGTGTTTATGATGCGGTGTTTGTTTAACAAATTTTATCATTAAAAAATTCTCGCGGGGACGCATAAATGCACAGTTACCCGTAGAAAATGGCTCTATTTGTTGATAAATATTTCGAAAAGTGCAACGGTATATGGGCAAAATCATTGCACCTATTGAAAGGTTAAGTATTTTTCTTTACCAAGTGCCCTAATTCGTTAAATTTAATTTGTAAAATTGTCTCGCTTTAACTGCCTCAAAATATGATACTAATACTTTACTATAATAGTAATAATGATGACGCATTTATTCCGCTCCTGCTGCTATACATGGAAAAAATATGCACACAAAGTGAGAGGAATTACGCATCCCAGAGAAGAGTTCGTATGATGGGATGGCCATTCCTTGATGTAACTGTAAACAGCAGTTACAAAATATGAACAAATTTTTAAAAGGCTATTCAACGTATTATGCCTAGAGTGACCATTTCATGGCATAACTATCACATCAATAATACCCAGATATAACTTTTATTACAATTACAATGAATAAGTTGCAAAAATCTTGAATGTGGTCAATATGATTGTATTTGATCACTAAGAAATAGGTTTTCAGTAAAAATAACCAATCAGT
Organism: Ceriagrion tenellum; assembly: GCA_963169105.1. NCBI lineage: Eukaryota > Metazoa > Arthropoda > Insecta > Odonata > Coenagrionidae > Ceriagrion > Ceriagrion tenellum. The sequence goes on from OY720642.1 coordinate 47,539,376, forward strand.
CAATTTATTATTAAAGAGTAATTGGTTTTTACGGAATTTTATTTCTTGTGGTTACTAAATATATATTTTCGGTGCCAGTAAACTAAAAATATTTCAACGCCCGGTTTAAGAATTGAGATGCATTTATCTCTTCTCAGATTTGTAGCGAGAGGACCAGGATCATTGCTGTGTCCTCTGCAATTATTTAGAAATCTTAAATCTTTATGCACGTACACCGTATGGACTCGTGTATCAAGCGCCCTTTTTTCCCCAAAATTCGGAGTAGAAAATGTTGGTTGGTCTTACGATTTCCTTATCTCTCTACCTTTTCTGGAAGCTCCTATGGTAGCTGGTGTAAACTCTCAATCGGAGTACAGCCACTCAACCCGTACTCACTAACTAAGCAATATAAATATGGTTTTATTAAAATGAGAAGCTATTATTTGTTAAAATCATCGTAGAGAAACAAGCGTATGAACACCAACGGAAATCTTTGGTATTAGTCGAAAGTACTACGACCACCAAAAACTCGCGCCAGGAGAATGAAGTAAGCCGCCGATTTTTTTTCCCGACGCTTATAAAAGCGGGATGTGCGTCTTTCACGGGTGTCGTGGTACACGGGTCTATAATAATAATACATTTATTACTCCACCATATTAAGTGCAAGAGAGTTTTTTTACAATTTTTCAGGAGCTTTAGGCAGCTTCAAAGGTCACAGATCTGTGGGGAGGCTGCCTTCCTGTAATTGCATGCAATGCCTTTTGCTAAATTAAAAAAACCTTGTAAATCATACATAACTTACATCATAACAGCATTTCAATCGCGCCGTAAAAAAACATTAACAAACCTATCACAAATGTTCTCATCGAGCTTACATTGCAATTTCGTGCAGCGATATAATACAATAATACTGTAATATATAACCATGCGATAGCAGAGCTGCGGATTTAATTTAAGAAATCAATATTTTAATACTAGATATCAAAATTTTCGTGGGAAAGTCCATATTTTGAGATAAATATTTTAAGTGAATATTTGTACATATTATTAAACAAGGAAAATGATTCAGGAAACTGTTGTAAATACCGTGGACCGATAAGATTAACAATGACGAGGTTCTCCATAGAATCGGAGAACAAAGAAAATTATGGAATACTGTGGTGAAAAGAAGATGCGAGCTAATCGGTCACATTCTGCGCCATGAGGGAATTTTGGAAACTACTCTAGAAGGCTACATTAAGGGAAGAAGATGCAGCGGAAGACCAAGACTGCAATTCATGAAGCAGAACAGCGATTCATATGGAGAGCAGCTGCAAACAAATCTACGGATTGAAGACTGAAGAAGAAGAATAAACAAGATAAAACTTTGTGACTCCCACAATTTATTTAACACCAGCGACCGGTTTCGGCTGTCTCGCTATCATCAGGCGTGACAGCCGAAACCGGTCGCTAGTGTTAAATAAATTGTGGAAGTCACAAAATTTTATCTCGTTCATTATGACGTCCTTCCTCCAAGTGAACTAGTTTCCATATTATTCGTACGTACTATTGAGGCTTGGAGGTAATGGCCAAGAGAGCAAAAAGATGATCGTCATTCTTAAAATATAGTCGGGCATTATGAATATTTACTTTTAACAATGGATTCCACTTTCTCAGGCGAGATATTGAAGAACAGCATTTTTCAATGATACTCAAAAGATATCGTACTGTCTACCGATGCATTACTAACTCTTTCAACACGCAAGACAGTTGAAACACGTGTTGTAAGAGTTTTTTAATAAATTGGTAGACAGTACGATATCTTTTGAGTATCATTTTTCAACAATGGAGTGCGTTCTTCGGAGAGTAACAAACGTAATCAAATTACAATTTCTTGGCACTGGAAGTAGTAAGTAAGAAAGCTTCGGGTAGCCTCTAAGGAAGAAGCCTAACTGCAAGAATTTTTAAGTTGAGAAACAATATAAACGAAGATTCAGGCCGAGGAGTTCTCAGAATCACCCGCAGGATAAGATAGGGCCTTTGGGATAACGTGTGCGACACCGGCGGTAATTGGTGGGGTACTATGTGAAAGCGAGAAGGGTGAAGGGATGTGGGAAGGGGTGGGGTGGGGGGGAGTGGCGCGTGGTCGTGGCAGGATTGCGGAAATGTACGGGCGAGACAGGTCAAAGGACGGGAGAGGGACGTTGGGACGAGGGAGGGATTGGGGTGGGGTGGGGGGAGGAGTAGATAAGCAGGACTGGCGGCAAGGTCGCGCTGTCCCTCGTAAACTTGGCGCCGCCCTCCCCTCGCATCTCATCTCCCTCACATGCTCGCCCTCCCGTACTACCTCGCCCGCCCTCCCTCCCCCGCGTCCTATAGCTCTCCCAAACAGGTATCTTTTCCCCCCTTCCGCGCCCCCAACGCCCCCCCCCGGCCGACCGCGCGCGCGACCATCGACGAACCATCCGTATATATTATTTCTCAATGGTGTTTTTTTTGTGGATAAGCCATAACTCCCATAATTCTTCATCAAAATTAATGATTCAAACATCGTTTTAAAGCTTATGTTCTCCGCTTTTGACAAATAATAATAAAAAAGGTTTATAATTGATGCATTTGTTTAAAAAATTGATAATCATATATATTATTTCGAGCGTGGAGGTTCGGCAACTATAGCACCTGTACTGATGTGCGGGTTGCGCGAGAGCAAGGGTAGTGGTTCTTCCAGAATCCGTATATATTATTTCTTAAAGGTTTTTTTTTTGTCGCAACGCCATAACTCCCATAATTATTCATCAAAATTAGCGATTCAAACATCGTTTTAAAGCTTATGTTCCCCGATATTGACGAAAAATAGACAAATGGTTGAAAATTAAAGTTTTTGTTAAAAAATTATACAGGGCCATCTGTTGACAATATAATCAACTAATATGTTGGCTAGGGTTACGTGCTTAAAAGACTGTAGGAGGCGCCATCTATTAACACATCGTTTAGTTAGATTGTTTACTTTCTACATGCAATCAGTGTGACCATTTACTGTTTACGTTATGTATCTCTAACACAAACATAAATAAAATATAATTGTCCATGGGAAGAAACAGGTAAAAGAACAGGAAGAAAGATAGAAGAAACAGGAAGAAGCTGAATACTGTGAGAAATATTCGACAGGTAGAAGAACATGAAGAAAGAAGAAAGAAACAGGAAGAAGCTGCATACTGTGCGAAATATTAGCTCCGGTCAACTAGTAGATTTAAAGTGGTTGTTGTTGCAATCATGGGACATTGAGAGCACATTTCAATAATTTAATTATTTTTCCAGCCGGTTGCGAGAACATTCAGTAAAAGAATCAATAGTTAGTGACATTGATCTGCATCTACATGACAAACCCGTGAGCCCAAGCATGGGAGTGTGGCAGGGGGTGTTGGTTCACCTGCCGTGTAAAGTTGTAAATTTTTTTCACGCGATACGTTCATAACTCCTTCATAGCGGAAGGTTTTTTTTGCGATTTTGAAAAAAATTACTGCTGTGGCAAAATGACTCATAATCCATAATAGTTGAGGGAATATACGAACTACACAAGTTTTTGACGAGATATAGGTATTATTGGTTTTTGTTGCAATCATTGGTCATTGAGAACACATTTCAATAATTTAATTATTTTTCCAGGCATGGCCGGTTGCAAGAACATTCAATAATAGAATCAATAGTTAATGACATTGATCTGCATCTATATGACAAACCCGCGAGCCCAAGCATGGGAGTGTGGCAGGGGGTGTTAGTTCACCAGGCGTGTAAAGGTGTAAGTTTTTTTGGAGATTAAATAGTGACATGTAGTATAGGAGTTTATTTAGTGGAGCTCAATATATATTGTGGACACTTATTGGGTGCGGAAAGAACGAGTTTTTGTGCCTAAATGTTCGGCAGTGTATATCTCTTATTTTATCGCATCTGTCAGACCTAGAGATGTAGTGAGGAGTCATGATAATATTCTCTGTGTCGCTCTGAAAAATATCAGTTCTGAGTTTATCAAGCAACCTAAGCCTGGCGTGTAGCCTCCGAGTCTCTAGGGGCTCTCACCTTAATCCTATTTAAAGTTGTGAGACACTATATGTACGCTCGTAGCAGTTTTTAACGAAGTGCGCTCCTTTCTTTGTATTTTATTAATTTTTTTGGTTAAATCTATTTGACCAGGGTCCCAAATGCTCGCGGCGTATTCGAGGTGTGACCTAACCAGAGCGAAGTAGCATCTCTCTTAGACTTTTTCATCCGAGGACCATCCTATTATACGTTTAACAAAACCTAGTTTCTTTAATGCTGCGCCACGTATGTTTTTTTGTGTAATCCCCACGATATATCAGAAATTAAGGTAATTCCAAGATGATGAAGTTATGGATCTCATAAAAATATTCGAGTTGCTGGAACACGTCTATCAGTTACTAAATTATCTATCACTAGTCAAGTTTTGCGAATGTTTGATCTTATCATCCACCGCTGGGTAAAATTTATGAAAGTTTATCCAATATACACATACTTGCTAATGGGCCTAAAATTTAGTCAGTACGAGTGAACAAAAGGGTCATTCGTCACATATTAACTCTTTTATCAAGTAATGAAGTCTTCAAGAGGTACATCGCGGTTCCGCCATCTTGGCCACTTATGGAGTTCATAATTTCATTCCCTAAGCTATGAAGCTATTTACGAAACCAATAACTTTATCGAATGTTTCTGCAATACTTATTGATTGGTTTGCCATGGTTTATGTGTCCCATAGCTCTCTATAATACGCATATGTTGTACCTGCAACTGGTCGTAAGTCGAATAACATAACTAGCACCACAATTTATATTATTAATTTGTTGAGCTTATGCAATGTCCATCATCATTGTTCGTTCAATCTTGTGATTGTGAGTCTGCAACCATCCATGCTGCCCTATCTAATACTATTTACCTTTTTCCTTGGTGGTTATTTTTGATGTATTTACCTCTTTCTTAGGTTACTTATTATCTTATGTCTTTGCCCCCTATTTTTCTATCATTTTTATTTTATCAAATCTAGTGCGCCTCAGAATATGCCCAATTTGTCTGGTTCTTCTTTTCTGTATCGTGCCCATGTGGTATTTTACTCCTTTACAATGGTTATTTTTACGTGAGATTTTAGAGAGCCTCTTGTTATACAAAATTTTATTACATTTACTCACTAGTGCACGGATATTCCTAATGACATAGGAAACTGCTTTTGATGTGTTCCTTTAAATCGCGCTTACACCTCAAACGCCTGTAACCTCTTCTCTTATTTTCTTAGAGCCCACTTATCATAAAGACATTTAAAATGTACAACCCGCCTAATTGAATTTTTGAGTTGTGCCCTTTTCGGACCGAAAACTTGTATATAACTAGCGCAATTTTCTTTAAATACTGAATTAATTTACCTTTTTAACTACTAAATGGTATTTCTCTAAAAAGAAGTCTGCGAGGCGTATCTGCGTATTTTATCCAATCCTCGAATCATGATTGTTTTTAAACATTGCTGTATTAAGCGCTGTGTTCGTAATTTCACCCACTCCAGTTAATGTAGTATAAGCGAGATAGTTCAGATGGTGAGAATTTTTCATATATAAAATAAAAGACCATTTTCGAAATGAAGGTTTTGATTTAAGCAGCTGTAGGAATCATGGAATAAATATTTTATTATTAGTGGTACTATATTATACTTTTATATGAATGAAATTCTTGGTAATTTAATGAAAATATGTAAATAAGTCTCTAACTTGTCTCATTTTTTTCACGCGATACTTTCAAAACTCCATAACGGAAGGATTTTTGCGATTTTGAAAAAAATTACTGCTGTGGCAAAATGACTATTTTCCAAAATAGTTGAGGAAATATACGAACTTCACAATTTTTTGACGATGTATAGTTATTAGAAATTCCTCACTGTTTAAATAATCTCTCTCTGGACCTCACCATTTCTCATGTAAAAGAGGTGGTATTCTTCGTCAAGGATCTCGAAAAATAGTGAGTTAAAGTGGCTGATATTTTGATATCTTTGGAAGGTTGGGATATATTTCTTTGAAATGAAACCAAAGTCAGTGATTTCTGGGTGAATTTTGTTGTTCTCATATTAGAGCGTTTTCAGCCGAAGTATATAGACAGTCCCCGTGAGAGCAGTCGAAAAGAATAGGACATGAGCCTAGCCAGGGGGAAGCAGGGGGGCCTGCTGCCCCTTCCCCCCAGTGAATGAACATGTCTCTTCAAATTTGCCATAAGGAGCTAGACAGGAGACAGGATGTCCTGCCCTCCTGACTTAAATCTACAGCTACAGATTGATGCTCTGCCCACACCCAGGAATAAATCACAACTACTCCTATGACATAAGATACTTAGAATTGTATTTTGGACCAGTAGCGTTACCAGCGGTGGTGTGTGGAGTTCAGATGACCCCTCCCATCAGAGATGTTTAATTTATGTTTAAAATTAGGCGCTTAAGGTAGTCCGAGCGAGATAGTTCCCTAGTCATAATAGAGACCATATTCGAATTATACGTTTTAATTTTACTAACTGTAGGACACATGATTTAAATAATGCATTATTTCAATAATATAGATTTATATGACGGAAATGGTAAGTAATGAAATGAAAATATCTAAATGAGTCTTTAACTTGACTCATTTTTTTCGCGCGGTGTCTTTGAAACTCCTTCAAAACGTAAGGTTTTTTGTGATACCCAAGAACCTATTGCGGTGATAATATGATTAACTTACAAAATTAGTTGAGAAGACATACAAACAACCTGCTGTTAGTTTTTTTTTACGACATCTGAGTGTTAGAAATTCCTCATTTTGTAAATAATGTCTCTCTTGAGTCATACACGTACCATTTCCCTTGTAAAAGTGCTGGATTTTTGGCAAATAACTTCCTAAGTGATTTGGTAAGGGTTTAAATTTTTGGTGTCATTAGAAGGGTAAGATATTTTTCTTTAAAATGAGACCAAATTCATTGATTTCTAGGTAAAATGATATTTCGCTCAAACTTCCTTAATAAGACAGTTATTCCATTTAAGGAGCTATTGTATTAACAACCAGTGACACAACCGGAGGGTATATACGATCCGAACAACATGTCATTCCCTAAATCTGGCTAGTATATGTGATCCTTACAAAGTAGGTATAGTTTCACATATAGATCGAATACAGCAGAGTGCTGCTAGATTTTAAAAAATATTGTTAAGATGAAATTAGCAGTGAGTTTCTGAAGAAATGAGGGTGGGAACCTTTATCTGGTCAATGGAAAAACTGTGTATTAAATATTTATCGTCTGATGTAGAGTATTTTTTGCCGGACGTTCAAGATATTTTGCTAGAGCCATGCTATTATATTAGAAACAATCAAAGGCATAAAATTAGGGAAATAGATAGCAGAACGGATAGAATTAGAATGTCATTTTTCCACGCACAATAAGGGACCATGATAGTCGCGATAGATCAGCTCTAGGATAATTCGACTCTCACTAGGTAGAGTAGCTTTTGCACTTGTGCTAAATATTTTCCCATCACTATTAGCAACTTACCCCGCATGAAATTTCCGGTCTAATATAGCTCTTGCGTGATTTTTTACCTTGTAGTACTATTTATCAGTCGCTAATCATTCATTTATCATGAATAGCATCAATCAGTAATTGTACCTTAAACAGTGCATTTCATATTATCATAATTGTTCATTATAAATATATCAATGTATAATACCGTATAAAATCAAGCATTTGCATACAATTTTCGTTAAATTTCATCCTTTAAATTTCGCGATCCTGCCTCGTAAACTGAGTTCATAACAGTACTTTATTCAGACGAATATTTTTAAACAATTCTTGAATCATTAATTTGTTGCATTTATGGTTATTTACAAGATAATATAGATGTACTGGAGTACAGTGTGGTTTAAGAGCATTTTTTAGTTAAAGTTGAAAAGTTCCCTCATTGACTCACGATTCATTGTTTTACCAAGTTTTTTACTTTGGCCAATTTTTTTTCACGTGGTAGGTTTAAAACTCCTTCACAGCGGAAGGTTTTCTTTGCGATTCGGAAAAAATGACTGCGGTGAAGGTATCATTTATTTGCAAAGATGGTCGAAGAAACATCAAATCTACTCACAATTTATTTTTTGACGAGATCTTGGTGGTTTAAATTCCTCACTTTTTAAATTATTTCTCTCAGGAGTGCCTGCACATACCGTTTTCCTCGGAAAAGGGCTGGTATTTTTTTTGTCAAAAATCTCGGAAAGTAGTTTGGTTAGGGGCTGATATTATGATAGTTATGGAGGAGTAAGATATATTTCTTTAATATGATTCAAGATTCTTTGATTTCTCAAAACAGCCCTTAATGACTCACGATGCGCGATCCAGCCACCTTTATTGCTTATCGGAAATTTTTCCTAAGCTTCTGCCTCACACGCAATGTGCTAAAAATGGACATTCCCAACCTCGAAACAAAGTCCTAACTGCATTACTGTGAAGGAATATGCAGACTATAGTAGGAAGCAAGGGCTAGGGGGCCGGACAAAGGAGTCACTCGAAGTCCTCCAGAATGACGTAACTCCTCTCGTGCCAGTATCAATTCCTTTCCGGGGCGTTTCCGGGAACCGTGTGGACCTCGACGATAAATCGGTTCCGAACCTTTCCCGGAAAAAATACGACGTGGACCTCACGAAATCGCTTGTCCTGTAAAATGTTCTTTCTCCCACGAGACTTCCGCTTTCCAAGTATTGCGCTCGTTCGTAAAAATGCCGGCGACGATTCAAATGCTCGAAAGGTGTCGTAAAAGAATTGTCAGTGGTGAGAGGATCGCATCTGTCCGTCCAGACCATAAAGTTATATGAAAATGGCGCTTGCTATGCTGGCCAATGCTAGAAGATGAAGTCAGTTCGCCATCTTCGTCAACCTTCATTTTCCTAGAACTCTTGCGGAGCAACACACTAATTTTGCAATTTTACTACGTTTTTCTGTGATAACTTATTATAAATCAATATGCAGTTCCATTGTAAGTATGCATTCTCTTTGTATACTTTATTTTTTAAATTAAAATATACCGCAAAGCGAAAATCGCCGTGTGCAAAAGTGTACTTCTCCCCGCTATTTTGTATGGTAGTGAAACATGGGTATGTCAGGATAGACATGAGAGTAGACTAAACGCTGTGGGTATGAGTTATCTGAGGAGTGTTTGCGGCCAAATTAGGATAGATAGGGCCAGGAATGAGTGGGTAATAAATGAATGAGGATTAGAAGCAGTCCAGTTTTGGACATATATGAAAGGAGTGTGCTTCGTTGGTTTGGCTATGATGAGAGAAAGGATGAGAGCCGGATAACGAAACAAATATATGAGTGAAATGAATGGTGTGAGAGATAGAGGTAGGCCGAGAAAGTTGTGGTTGAATGTGGCTGAGGAAATTCTTAGGAGGAGGAATATTAGGAGTCTTAAAAACAGAAGGACGTGTATGAAGCAGTGTATGGGGGTAAATGAAGCAATAGAGGTCTGCAAGGATTGGTCAGTGTGGAGGAAATTATTGAAGCAGTGTTAGGTGTACAAATATGTATTTATGAGTGAAACTTAGGAACTGTGCCTACCCCGGAAGGGAACGGCGGAAATTCACCTGCATTCCCGATGAAAACTGTTGTAAATGGAGTAGAATTCATAGCACTATGCGGTAGTATATGTTTCAAGAGTTACTTGCCTGAAATTTTGTATAGATGGTTGATATTCCTGCGTCACATCCGGTAATTCGTCCATTCCGTCGTGCTATCCATAGAAAAGTAAGGAGAGAGCATGGTTAAACAATATGGATGTTATTTTGGTTGTCAGGCTTCGGTTTGATGATGCAATGCCCTTTCCATCTACCTCAATGTTCCAGACTCACCCTGTTGCTCATCGACCACCTCCCGCCTTTCTCCTCCCCCATCCTCCCCCCTCTTCATAGCCAGCTCCATTGGTTCTAGACTCTTTACAGTTAAACGCACTGAATAGTTAGGTCTTGCCATATGGGCTTTTTCCTCATCAGCTACAACTGCTAAAATTGTTGCATCAAGTTTGCAAAGTTCAATCACCATGTATTTTACATTATTTCTATCATTAATTCTTTAAGGACATTTTCAAGTTGCGTATATAATTCACATCTGCACACCGCACTGCAAGCCACAGCATGGGTATGTGGCAGAGGGGGTGTTATGACACCAGCCATCTAAAGGCACAAAGGAAAAGGTTTTGGGAGGCGAAATGCTGAAGTGTTTTATTATGGGTGTTTTGTAAATGGAATTCCGATTTTGGTTTGGTCGCTTATTGTTCGCGGAAACAACTAATTTTTGTTTCTATCTGTCCGGCAATATACCTCTCTTATTTTATCACTTCTGGTGGTCCTGGAATTGTAGTTTACGGTCATAATGTGTCGGTGTGGCCCTGAAACATACCTGTTCTGAATTTCTCTAGCAAACTTAACCTAGCGCACAGCCTACGAGTCTCTAGCCGCTCCCAACCTAATCCCTCTATAAGCTATATGTTCGCTCGTTTCAGTTTTCCTCGATACGCGAAGCTTTCCTGTGTATTTTATTTCTTTTTTCGGTCAAGTCATTCTGTCCAGGGTTCCAAATACTAGCGTTGTATTCGACATGTTGCCAAACCAGGACGAAGTTGCTCCTCTCTTTTACTTTCCCATCCGAGGACTTAATTAATGTGCAATTTTTGATAGAAAATGACTCCATTAAAACATTTCATAAAGATTTTAGTTGGAGGAGACGAATTTAATAATTTTTAAATATATTTAGGGGATATTTTTATTGGAGAAATCCGTTGCGGTATCGTATGGTTGGACTTTTTGTCGAGGGTTGGAGTAAGGGAAATGTACCATCATATCATTTCTTACCTAAAAGGAGAAATAAATTGTTTGTAACTTGGATCAGAATCCGAAAACTCTTAGTTTCTATATTTCATTCCGTCGATAGTGTATCTTCAAATTTTTGGATCTTTCTTCACAAACATTATTTAAAGATTATTTTTGTGGTATTTATATCTCTGACTTAATGTAAAAGAATTTTAATGGGCTGAACAATGATTTTTCCTTCGCTTTTCAACACCTACATTACTTGATCATGCAAACTTCCCCCACTCGGCTTGAAAACTACGAGCACCAATTGTCACTAATTTACGATTAAACTCTCGATTGTCCCCGGTGAGGATTATTCGATTTGCGAGATATACGTGGAACTGGTGCAACCTTTTCCTCATTTAACATAGAAAATGTCGATATTCCGATTGTGAAGTCAATTATTAAATGCTTTAAAACTTCTAAATGCTTAGAAAAATATTCTGGGAGCACCAAATTTTGCGATTTATTTCCTTTCCTCTGTTTTATAAACAATGCTTTTCTTCGTAACGAATTAAAATGCGCGATCTATTGATATCCTCTGCCACATTTTCCATGATTTTTGTTTTGCGCGTTTATCATGTTTTTCAAATATCCGTGCTTCATCGTGTATGAATTAACTAGAATAATCAAGATGTTTCTGTATTTAATTGAGGGGTCCGTTGAAATTCTACAAGAAATCGAAATAAATGAAAATTGCAGTTATCAATAAAAAGGCCGATAAAAAAAATTAATACGTAATATTTACACTTGAAAATTAGGGGACGGGAATAATAAAAAGGCAAAGATTAAAAACATTTTCTTTCTGTCGTCGAATAGTAAAATTTTCAGTTTTTAATACTGTTGACGAGGTGTGATTTAAAAAAGTAAAAGAAATGAAAGCACTCCATCGAATTAAATGATTTTTATTGGCAGTTAATGCATAATGGGCTTTCCCGTTTAAATTACCTTTATATTTCGCGGATTCTCCATTTTTACGGTCGGTTTCAGGCCATCGTCTGGTATTAATACCAAATTTAAACTTCTTAGCTCGGTTGAAAGTCACTGAAAGAGGCACTGCTGACCGATATACTTTATTGAACATGTCAAATAGACGAGGAGAAGGTGCCCGTTAAAATTCAGAGAGATCAAGAAAAAATTTAACTGTAATTGTTCTATTAGATCAAAAGAATCCTTCCAGCGTGAAGTACTAAATTCGTTAAGCAGGTGATAGTCGTTACCTACGCCCAAGTGAGCGGGGTAAAAATACCTTCCCCAAAAAAATCTCTCTACGACTTAAACGCCGATCATTTTAGGTGCTTTGAACGAATTAGTTTCCTTGTCATAATAGAGACTATATTAGAATTCTACGTTTTGATGTCAGCAACTGTGGGAGACATGAATTGAATATTGCATTATGATACTTTTACATGACTGGAATTCTTAGTAATTTAATAAAAAATATCTATTCAATGTCTTTTACTTGGCTCATTTTTTCGCGTGATACGTGTACAATTCTATCACTACAGAAGATTTTTGGTGATCCTAAAAAAATTACTTCGGTGACAATATGAATTATAAAAAGATATTTGATGAAATTGCCGCGAGAAAAATTCGGCCTGGACCGGGAATGGAACTGCAGACCTTTGGTTTGCCGGACCAATGGGCAGACCATTAAACTATCCAGGCTTCCAAACTCTCATGGCATTTTTTTTCAAAGGTCCGTGGTTCCTTTCCCGGACCAGGCCGCATTTTTCTCATGGCAATTTTATCAAATATTGCACCTGCTATGTTTGAATATTTATTAAAAAATAGTTGAGATAACACTGAAAGTACAAATTGTTAAATTTTTGGCAAGATCCACGTTTTAGATATTCCTCATTTTTCTAAATAAGGTCTCAATGGAGAGTATGCACGTACCATTTCTAATGGCTGGTATTTTACGTAAAAAATCTGGGATAGTAGCATGGTAAGGGGTAATATTTTGGTATATTTGGAAGGGTTATATATCTTTCCTCAAAATGAGACCAAATGCATAGATTTCCAGTTGAAATGAAATTTCTCTATTCTAATTAACCCTAAGCCGTGAAGGCATTCAGCCTAAGCTCCCATACGAATTCACACGCCGCTGCTTTCAAGGGAACTAACAAGGTTATCTTTCAGATGCGGAAAAATTGATGATTTTTGAGACGGGAAAGGTATTTTTAGGCAAAAAAAACAAAGCGTGTAGGAAGCTCAAGAGCAAAAATTTAATACTCTGTTTTTCAACTCACTTGTAGTTGAAACTTCAACCCTATATTATATAAATTGAAAATAAAAAGCGAAAAAGAAAAACACTTGCAGCGGATTCTCTGCTAATTGAATGACTGTAGAAGTCAATGAATTCGGGGTAAAAAAATGGTAAAATATTGCTTATGGGTTTTACTGTTTTTTATTCAGTCAGGTTCTGAAACAGACATCCGTTTGTGAAAACCCCAACCTAACGTTGTGGACTGAAATAATTGGAAATGGCATACAAAATAAAACATTACGTTGAGAATTAAAATCAAACAACATTAGGTAAAAAAAAACCTGGAAGTTGTTGTTCCAGGTTTTGCTTCAGTTCCGTTAGGTTAAAGAACACAACCTGTTTTCGCGCCGAGTTTCCACTTTCTAGGTTTCATGGAAATTCTTCAAACAGGCGTGATTGACAACCGGGCTAATTATACTGATTTAATGATATTATGGATTCCTAATATTTTCTTGACTTTCATTGCTTCACTTCTCAGATCCACTTGGGCTCTTATTTTTTTTAAATAACTACGAAAGACGAACGAAAACGCCCATTCTCTGAGTAGTGATAATTCCACCCAGGCGGGATTCGAACCCGCGTCTCTTGGGTTAGCCGGCGAGGAATTTACTCCGTTGCCACCGGCAAAAATATTTGTGAATCTCTTGTGTCAGTAGCTGGTGCAAATCTCGGGAGGAAAGATTTGAACCACATAGGTTGCATACCCTTTTATAAATTGGTCGTAAAAGTTTCCCTAATCCCGTTGAATCAAGTAAAGAGCTAAACGAAACGACAATTCTCTTGATGTATTCTCTTACGCGTTTTATTTCATGTTCATCGCGGTTTCAATACTAAATTCTCCTTTTCTTGACAGCCCTGGAGTCGTTGGTTCTTTTTTTACGAGTTGTAGCTTGCCTGATAAAGTTTTTTCTATCACGAGCGCTCAATGAAATCATGTATCTGATGTAATTATCTTCTTTCTGTCACAAATTTGGATAAAACTAGCACATTTTTGCCACATTCATCTTCTCTCACCAGCAAGCTTCCGGTTAAAATAAACACTGAACTCAGGTATATGATAAGATTTGAACCAGAAATATCATACGATTCACGGTGCGTAATCCAATGGTGTTATAACGAGACTGAGCGGACACCTGAAGACCTATGTTATCCTAGAAAGAAGTGCGAAACTGACGTATAGGTTTCGTCAATATAATTCCTGAGAGAACAACAGTGATGTGAAACATTTGACGTTAAAACCTCAATTTCTTCCGGGATGAGTAAAGCTGAGTAAAAGCTTATCGTACGAAAAATTGTTTGTGATCTCTTATGATCTATGAACTAGTGAAATATCTGGCACCTTTTATTTTTTTCTCACTTTCACATTGTTAAGCTCGCCTTCGGACATACATTGATATAAATCATTTGAAAAGCATTTAGAATTGCTTGTTTTTTTACGTAAGCATGAATTTTCTTCAGTATTTACGTAAAATATAGGTAGCAATAAAAGTTAATGTGGTAATTACCTCCTCAATCTGGCAGTCGTGCAATGCAGCATGGAAGAGAAGTTGGATGAAAGACGGGATGATTAAGGACCGAAGGAACACATGAGTTAGAGGTACAATGCTTAATACAAAAATGCGAACTGCAGTTGAGGGTTGCGGCACGAAAAGCTCAAAATAATTTTACCGACATGTTAATTCATCTCTCCACCAATTTTTACGGAATACACTTTAATGCAAATCAATTGACACGACCAAATCGCAAAAAGATAAATGATCGCTTCTTGGAAAGTATCTCCCAATGCAGCCTAAAAAATAAATTACCCTTAAAGGAAAGTATAGTACTTTACTGCCTGCCACAGTAATTGATCCCTCAGCGCTGCTTAGAACAGCTGCAATACGATCTGGGTGAGAGTCATCTCTTAAGACGGAAAGATTTTTTTCGTCCGTTCTGAAAAACAATTCAATCGGCATGCGCATGCCAGCCAGCCCAATTTTCTCGTCCGCACGACCATCGCTTCTTCGTGAAGTCTCGCTTTGCTCGCCAAAGGTGAGAAAACATCCAAACCCTAATGAGATTACGAGCATCGATCGGCATAACACCTGAAGCGCTCACGGTTTCCCGTCCTCAACTGTTAAAGCGACGCGCGAAAAAATAAATAAGAGACAGCGCTTTTTTACAAGAAGACGAACATACTCCCCCGCGTGGACCGAAGTATTTCTCCACCTCCTACCCACCCAAGCCGCCCAGTGTCACCCAGGGCCGCGGTGGGCGGCGGCCCATTCCCCGCACCGACTGCCCCGCTCGCCTCCGTGAGGCGACTCAAACTCACCGAGCGAAGGCGTGGCCCACAGCAAGAGCAGGAAGGCGACCAGGGGCAGGTGGAGCGGGCGATGCCCGCCGAAGCGCAGTCCTACCCCGCTGCCTCCGAGGTTGACATCGTCCGTCGAAGCCGAGCACCCGAGTCTCCGACGCCCGCCGGAGACTCCGCGGCCGATCCCGGCCGCGCTCACCGCCAAGTCGCCGCCCTCCGCCCCCGGTCTTCTTCGGCTGTCGCCGGGACACCCTTCACCGCTACCCGAGGGAGGACCCCCGCGGCGGCCTGCAGCCTCCATCGCCGTTATCTCACGTCGACCAAGGCGACGCGAGTGTAATTATATAAATTTGCAACACAAAGTTAAGTCGACGGTGATCTTTCCAGCGTCTTTTCGACACAAAATAAAGTCAGCAGTGGTCTCTCCTGCGTGGACAGGTTTAGCAGTATGAATAACGACCCTACTCCTGTTCTTCGGTGATGGGAAACTTCACAAAGATGAAAATGATGAAAAACAATACCACTTTTGACCACGCCACTATATATTTTTCTGTGCCTTCGAAGTCTCACTGGTCCAACAAGTCTTACACACGCTATTGTGTTGTCAGGGCAGGAGAATCTTCTCGGATGTCTCACCGTGTCTCACTCTCGGCAAGTTATTCAAAGGAAGTCACGCTGTGGTAGGAACCCGCGTGGGGGCTAATAAACCTCACGAGCGTGCACCCGCCCAAGAGCGTTTTAACTCACGCCGTAACGAGTCTTCACACGTGCGGCGGAGGGAAATGTCAACGGTTTTGCGTGTGTCGAGTCCCGACGGGCAGCAAGATTGCAGTTCGAAAACGGAAAAAAAATCAGGCGGAAACAAAACCATGGGAGGAATTGAGTTGGGGTGATAGCTATTGGAGTCGGTAAGATTCCAGGGCGCAGCCAGCCAGATCGACCAATGACCACGAGAGATTAGGTGATGAACAAGGCAGCCGGACTGTCTGTCAGTGCCGCTCGCGCTCAAAGCCACCGGGAGGAGGGAAAAGTCGGTAGTTTGTGGTGGGAGTGTGCCCCGTCCAGCGTGATCTGCGCCGTTTGGGAGACTACTAAAGCGCTCGCGAGCTTAGCACTTCCCGGGTGAGCCCCGTCGTCTAAGTCCCTACGGAGCCGGCGTGCGCGCTCCAACTCACACGCTTCTCTGACCGACCGACACTCATTCAAGTCGGAGGACGGTTTTGTGTGTTGCCGTGTCTTCCCCTACCTCTCTTTCTCTCTCTCTCTATACATCTCTCTCTTTCTTATTTTACTTTTCCTTCTCTTACTCCCTCCCCCTGCTTCGAATCCAAACTCAAAACCACTCCTCCTTCCCCCAACTCTCTCTGTCCCTCTCTCTCCCTAACTTCCTCCCCCCCCCAGAACTACCTCCCACTCCTCCCTGCTTTCCCCCCCCCACCCCGCCCCCCCGCAACCCAACCACCCCTCTTTCGAACGTCTGCCTCCTCCTCCTCCTCCTTCAGCCCCCTTTCCGTCTTGTACACTCTCTTAAACTCTTCCCCCCTCGCTCTACTCTCTCCTCACTCTTCCTCTGTCTCCCCCTCTTTCTCTCTCTCCTCCCTCCCTGACTTGCAACTCCTCCTCCTACCCCCCCTCCCCCGTTCTTCCTGTGCCGATCCGACCTCGCAAGGCCGACGTGAAAAATCCCAAACACACTCACTCACACGGCGAGCCGAGAGAGAGAAAGAGAGGATAAGAAGGAAAGAGTGGGGGAGCGGCGCTCAGCCAGACACACCACTCTACACACTCACACACACACACTAAAACGTACAGTTCTTCTTCTTCTTCCCTCTCTCCCTCTCTCTCGGAGGTGGGTGAAAGGTGTGGAGGGGAGTGTTTCTTTCTGGAAGGGGAAAAGTGGAAAGGGACGGGAGTGTCCGTCCTTGTATGCACCTCCTGTGCGACCTGCCCGCCACCTCCTCCCTACTCTTGTTCTTCTTCCTCCCGATCATTCCCCCCTTTCTATCGCCTAACCCTTTTCTTTTCCTCAGCTCTCTTCTTGCTTTCGTTCCTTTTTAAAGTGCCTTCTCCGGCCCACGTATCCTTGATTCCGTCCTCACTTCTGCGTTGAGGTAATGGCTAGGCAAAATTGGCTCAGCCTAAGGTCCCCTTCAATGTATACTTTTCGTCCCAACTAAGGGATGAAATAGTAGACATTGAAGACAGAACAGGATTGGCAAAATGAATTACATTTTGTAGAGATGTAGTTTAATGTATTTTTTTTTAATGAGGAAGTGGAAGAGACAGAGTGTCCGTCTTTGTATGCACTTCGTGTGCGACCTGCCTGCCACCTCCTGCTCCTGTTCTTCATCCTGATCCTACCACTTTCTCCTCCGTTCCTTCGTCTTACACTTTTCTTCGCTCCGCTTTCTCGTTACTTTCGTTCCTTCCTTAAGCCCCTTGTCCTGCCCACGTTTCTTCGATTCTTCCCTTAATTTTGGAGTGAACTAAATTATTGGATAAATAGTCACTGAATATGGGTCCCTACATGTAGTCCCTGCTAGGGGAGGAAATAGTAGATATTGAAAACACAGAACAGGAAAAATATAGTCAATTTTGACCAAAAAATAATATATTATGGAGAGGAGTTTGGCAATGTATATTTTATTTCAAGGGGAAGAGGCTGGAGTATCCGTCCTTGTATGCACCTCCTCTGAGACCTGCCTGCCACCTCCTGATCCCGAACCTACCACTTTCTCCTCTGTACCTTCGTCTTACACTTTTCTTCCCTACGCTTTCTTGTTACTTTCATTCTTTCTCCCTTTCGCTCTCTTTGCCTTGACGAAATATGCTCTGTCTAAGAGCTCCAACTTCTTGTCCTTGCTGGGGATGAAATAGCAGACATTGGAGACACAAAATAGGAAATATAATGACTTTCTTGTCATAAGAAAAGTATATATGTATATTCAAGGTTAACGGTACAGTGGAATATCTTTTTAGAAGGGGAAATGGAAGGAATGGGAGCGTCCATCCTTGTGCGTGTGTACCATATCACCTGCCTGCCACCTCCTACACCTGCTGTTTCTCCTGTTCCCTGCTTTATCCCCTACTGCCTTTTGCCTGAAATTTTCCCCTCCTGTTTTTTCTCGTTTCTTTGCGCGCATTTTACTTTCAACATCCATTTCTCATTACTGTGCCGAACTTCTCTTTAGGCAAATCCGGCAGCTGTCTAAGGACACCAACTCTTCATTCGACAAATCCTAGGTGACCAAACAGTTCGCATTTACGACGCAGGATACGGAAAGTTCGTTCAATTTTGAAAAATATAAATAGTTGTGAAAGGAGAGTATAATATACTTCTCTTTTAGTATAATAGCCAGGAACGGTAGTGTCGTTATCACATCCTTCTATCGCGATAAACTTTTCTACCGTCTGCTTTCTTCTTCTTTTCGTTACTTATCTACATATTAATACTACCGTGTGAGCCGCCGCATGGGCGTGTGGCAGGTGGCGTTAGGTCACCAGCCGTGTAAATATTCAAGGATTTGGGAAGTAAAATTCTGACGTGTATTATGGTAGTGTATTTAGTGGAGCTCAGTTTTTATCGTTGCCGCTTTTTTTTGTTTGTTTGTTTAGTGTGCGCGGAGAGAACGAGTTTTTGTACCTGTCTATTCGGCAACGTGTCTCTCTTATCGCTTCTGTCAGACCTAGAGATCTAGTAAGGCGTTATGATAATATTCTCTGCGTCGCTCTGATACACACCAGTTCTGAATTTCTCAAGCAAGCTAAGGCTAGTGTGTAGGTTCTCAGTCTCTAGGGGCTCCCACCTTAATCCCTCTCTGAGTTGTGTAACACCATATGTTTGCTCGTAGCAGCTTTAAACGAAGCTTCCTGCTTTTCTTTGTATTTTATTAATTTTTTGGTTAAAACTTAAGGATCAGGGTCCCAAATACCCGTGGCGTATTCGAGGTGTGACCTAACCAGAGCAAAGTAGCACCTCTCTTTTACTTTTTCACCTGAGGACCTTCCTAGCACACGCTTAACAAAATCTAGTTTCTTTAATGCTGTGCCGCATATGTTTTGTATGTATGTTCCCCTCTATATATCAGATGTTAAGGTGATTCCAAGATAATTAACTGTATCGGAAGATTATATGTTTTCTTCACCCACAGGTATGTCGCAAATCGCAAATGCTCGACATCATATTATCTTTTCGTACTGCTCAAAACTCACACCTTTTCTGCACCCCCTAACCGTGATAGGATTCCTTCATTGCTTCCTTTTTTCGCCCGCTTCCCTATCCGCCCCCCTTTCCGCCCTTTAACACTACCCTTCTCTCCCGCCTGTCGCCCCCATATCCGAAAATCAACTCGATTCCCATTTTCACGCCTCATTTGTTAAAGTGAGGAAAAAAGTTGCTTTCCTCGTCCCTTAAAGCGCCTTCTCTATCTCGTTTCCTGTTCGCTGAAAGATTTTTCCAAGTGATTCCTTGGCTTCGGTTTTAGCCGCCCCAGGGCTCCCTGCCAATAGAGGAATACCCTTCCTTTGGGGAATACGGTTCTGTGAAATATACAAGCCGTAAGAGTAACTCTACTAATATCACTTTTATTTAGTAGTTTTGTTTTAAGGTAGTCAGCGCATAATTTTTCATAATGAAGAACATTTTCGAATTGAGGAGGATTGAAGGACATTTAAGGGAGTCCGAGCGAGATACATAGTTCCCTAGTCGTTATAGAGTCCATATTTGAATTATAAGTTTTGATTTCACCTGCTGTAGGACACATGAATTAAATATTGCATTATTAATGGTGCAATAATATAGTTTTATATGACAGAAATTGTAAGTAATTAAATTAAAATATCTAAATAAGTCTTTAACTTGACTGATTATTATCGCGCGTTGCGTTTGAAACTCCATCAAAACGCAAGATTTTTGGTGATACCCAAGAACCTACTGCGTTGATAATACGATTATTTGTCAAAAATAGTTGAGACAACATACAAACCACACGCTGTTAGTTTTTTACGACATGTGAGTGTTAGAAAATCCTCATTTCGTAAATAATTCCTCTCTGGAGTGCATACTTGTACCATTTCCCATGTAAATGGGATGTATTTTTTGGCAAATATCTCCGAAAGTAATATGGTAAGGGGTTGAATTTTTAGTGTCATTAAAAGGGTGAGATATTTTTCTTTAAAATGAGACCAAATTCATTGATTTCTCGGTAAAATGATATCCGCTGAGACTACCCTAACCCGGTCCCGGTGGCGATGGGGTGAAATCCTCGGTAACGGGAGGGTCGAGGGTTCGTATCCCGACTGGGTGGAATAATCGCCAGTCAGAGCATGGGTATGTGTTTTTGTCTGTTGTTGCTGTTATTCCTTATAAATTATTTAAATGAGCTGTATTCGGGATATTAATGATAACATAAAGAAATAAGTAAAATTACTTGTATAGTCAAAATGGATATCATATTCGGACTATCCGTTTTTATATCGGCAGCTTTAATGAGCATGAATTTAATTATAATATTAATGGTGCAATATTGTAACTTTATATGACTGAAATCAGAAGTAATTAAACATTAATGTCTCCATAAGCCCATACATTGACTCATTTTCTTCTCGCGGTACGTTGAAAAATCTTTCTCACAACGGAAGGTTTTTTTGTGATTCTGAAATTATTACTGCGGTAATAATTTCAGAATTAAAAAATAATTGCAAAAAATACAAACTACTCTTTATTTTATTTTTTGACGAGATCTTGGTGTTAGAATACCTCATTTTTAAATGAGGTCTCTCTGGAGTTAATACGAATACCGTTTCCCAAGTGAAATTCCTGTTTTTTTTTCGTCAAAAATCTCGAATAGAAGCTCTGTAAGGGTCTGATGTTTTGGTAGGTCGCCGTTCCTATGTCGTACGCTCTACGCGTCCTGTGGAAAAGATTATAAAAGATTGTGCAGTGTTGAAAGCTAATCATGCAGGTGTTACTAATGTGTGGATTGTAGAAACAATTGGTACTGTGCTTGTTTTTAAATTGAACTTTGTTATGTTGAACAATCATAATCATCAAGGAAGTTATTGGTGTACCATTGTCTTTGCACAAACACCTCAGAATTTCACAATGGAAGTTGGTGGTTTGGAGCGATTTCCCACATCTGATGTGTTGTGTTAAAACATTTCAGATGAACAATTTACAAAGTTATAAACAAGAACATTACACAGTTAATTCATCGAATGTGTTAATGCCTCAAAGGTGTATGAAATTCAAGCCTGGTGATCAATTGGTTGTCTGTTGTAAAAGTAACATCGACTCCCCAGGTGTTAATGTTTGTCCCTTTGTTTGGTGAAGTACAATTTTATGTTAAAGGCTAAAAAGAAAATGTCATTTCTTACCTATCTCATTGTGTTTTATATATCATGAAACGTGTTTTTTCAAATGACTCTGTGTAAAATGTTTTTTCCTTTTTTTCTGGACTTTTTTTCGTCAAAAATTTCGAATAGTAGCTCGGTGAGGGTCTGATATTTTGTTATCTTTGGTAGAATGAGGTGTTTTTCTTTAAAATGGGACCAAATTAAATGATTTATTGGTGAAATGATATTTCGCTCAAATTACTTAAAAATCCAATTCATTTTCTTTTCTTTTTTTTCCTTCTGTTACTTCATTCCTTCCAGGCGCCATTGCTCGCTGTGAGCTTTTGCCTCCAATACCATTCTTCTCGTGCTACAAGCGTTAGTTCCTGTATTCCAGATTTAAAAATAGATTACTCAATGCTGTGTATATAATAAGTACTTATTGATATAGCATAATAACCGACCATAATAATATAAGATACTGCAAAGCCTTTGGATCCCCTTACCTTTCAAAGTTGATCAAAGATATGTATTTTCATTTCTTACATCTCCTTATTCCTCCGCCGAGAAATCCTTCTACTATATCTCCTGCGGCCTCGATACACCCCGATCTATTCTCATACTTCCCTGCACACGACGGGGAATGAACCCTAGCCGGTGGAGATAGGCAAATTCGATTTTCAAGTTCACTTGCAGCGACCTCATCAGCAATGCCGTGTGATATTGGAAAACCGCTCAGTTGTGAAGCACAGGGACTAGAGATGTGCAAAGTAAAAAACTCAACGAAGAGATGTACTTTTTCCGTTCAGCCAAACCCATTAACCGTAGGGGTCTTACGAAAGTTCTTGGAGATGCAAAATGGACGGTCTTTGGTCATAGGCTACTCAAACTCCTGCGAAACAGGGCAGGAAATAAGTTAAATGTCCAGCCTTGTTGTAAGGTGGTTTGACCGAGATTATTCCCTAGTCATAGTGGAGACCGTATTCGAATTTTTCGTTATAATTTCAGCAGCGATAGGAAACATTAGTTAAATATTGTAATATTAATGGAGCAGTAATGTATTGTTAGTCGACTGAAATTATCGGTAGTTACGTAAAAACAAACATGTATATAAATATTTAACTTGACTCAATTTTATTCGCGGTAATTTTTAAACTCCAAAACGGAAGGATTTGTGATTCTGAAAAAATTAGTGCGGTGACTACAAGATTTATTTTACCAAAATATCCATCCATACAATCTATAAACTGTTTGTTGTTAGACGTGTTCAAGCTGTAGGCAATTCCTCATTAAAAATAATTCTCTGGAGTGGATACACGTACCATTTCCCGTGTAAAATGCCTGTTGGTTTTGACAAATATCTCGAAAGTAGTTCGGTAAGGTACTGATATTTTGGAATTTTTTGGATGTGGATGATATATTTTGCTTTGAAATGAGACTAAATTTATTGATTTCTAGGTGAGATGATGTTACACTCAAACTAACTTAAGTGGTTGAAAAAGAGTTGGTAGGAATGGCAAGAAAACCAATCAGTGGTAGCATTTCGTAAAGAATTATCAAGAGTTATCAAATTACAGAAATTTACAATAATGTCTCGCTCATCTGGGACCCTGGTCATAAATATTTAACCAAAAAAATTAACAAAATACAAAGAAAAGCAGCTCGCTTCGTTAAAACAGCGACGAAGGAATACAGTGTTACCCAAATGTTAGAGGGATTAAGATGGGAGCCCCTAGAGACTCAGAGGCTGCACGCTAGGCTTAGATTGCTTAGGATATTCAGAACTGGTGCGTTTTAGAGCGACACAGAGAATGTTATCATGACGCCTCACTACATTTCTATGACAGATAGATGCGATAAAATAAGAGAGATACTCTGCCAAATAGATAGATATAAAAACTCGTTCTTTCCAAGCACAATAAGCGACCACAATAAAAACTGAGCTCCTCTAAATACACTCCCATAATATACGTCACCATTTCACCTCCCAAAACCTCATCCCTTACATCTTTACACGGCTAGTGTCCTAACACCCCCTGCCACACGTCCATGCGGCAGCTCACATGGTAGTATGTAGTTGGAGAATTACCCTCTGTATTATTTTCTAAGTTACTCACTCCGGTTCCCTTTCTGATGGGTACATTTCTTCATCTGCCCATTCTACTCTTTCCCTGTATACTTCCAAGATCTTTGTATCCCGATATTTCAGTTCACTCCTAAGCTTGAACTAATTAGTGATGCGTATCGATTAATGCGAAAAAAATCCACGTTAACGATTATTTTCTTGGAGTTAAATAATATTTCAACATGTAGTCTTATTGCACTTAACAAGCAGACTGAAATGATTCGATGATACACGAACAGATTTACTCCTAAACGCGAAAACATACAATTGTTATTATTAAAATGGTTCCTAATAAACGTCAAGGTTTTATTTCAAATAAAAACACGTATTTACATAAGATTTTTGCTTAAATTTCGATTTCTTCGCCGTAAACCCAAGCTGTAAAAATACTTTATTTGAGACGAAACTAATAAAATATAATTCCTGTATCATATTTATATTATAACATGCATGGCTGTTTTCAAGATGTAAATGGATGTACTTAAAGTTGTACGAGCGAGATTATTCCCTAATCATAATAGAGAGCATATTCGAATTATAAGTTTTAATTGCACCAGCTGTGGGACACGCGAATTAAATGTTGCATTAATAATGGTAGAATAATATAGTTTTGCGTGACAGAAATTGTAAGTAATCAAATGAAAGTATCTCAATAAGTCATTTACTTGATTCATTTTTTCCTCGCGGTACGTTTGAAACTCCTTCAAAACAGAAGGTATATTGTGAACCCGAAGAATTTACTGCGGTGACAATATGATTAATTTTTAAAAATAGTTGAGAAAACACACAAACTACACATAGTTGCTAAATTGACGAGATCTAAGCGTAGGGAATGCCTCATTTTTAACATAAGATCTCTCTGGAGTGCATAAACGTAAAGGGGCTGGTATTTTTTGGCAAATATCTCGGAAGGTAATGTGGTAAGGGGTTGAATTTTTTGCGTCAATGGAAGGGTGATATATTTTTATTTCAAATGAGACCAAATTCATTGATTTTTAGGTAAAATGATATTCCGCTCAAACTACCTTAAGTGAAATGTGGTTCAAGAATTTTTTTAGACTTGCTTGAAAAGGTATTAAAATGTGCCATTGGTGACCAACAATCCGCGCTAAATCTACCTCATATAGAGCTAGAATGTAGATGTAAGATCAGTCAGAATCTTGATGATGGTATCAAAGGTTTGCTACCTTTTTAACCACCTTAGTCGAACTAAGGGACTGGGCTATCCCACGTGCAGGGCTAGTACTTAAGTAAGCAATAGACTCCTCTATTGGAAAGGGTCTTAAGCAAAACTGCTGTAATGTTTTCATTGTAAATATCAGTCGGTAAGAGCCATAATATTCTTGAAAAAATACTAATTAGCGCTTCCAAAATTTTTCCGTAAAATTGATCCAATATTGCGGGTTACACTTGTTTCGTAACTTCAGGAAATATTGCATTTGGATGTTCCTATTGATTACTTAAACATTGTTTTATAACATGCAAAAAACAATAGTGTTTGAGGCAGAGGAGGGAGTGGAATAAAATAGACATTTTTTCACGGGTAGGAAGAATACATTATAGTGGTAGTTAAACATGGTGGCAGTCGCCTTGCACGTAACCTGACGTCAAGGAGGGGAAGGCTGGAGAGGAATGGGGTCGGCCAGTGTGGAGGGAAGTTGGCAGCACATAGTAGACAACGCTGCCGTAATAACTTCATTCAACTTGAGTGGCCAAAAAAATTCCAGTGGTGCGGTTTACTGTAGCATTTGCCATCCAAACAAAGCTGGATTCAACTCGCTGATGTTGTTTCAAATCTTTTGAGAAGTCATCTCAGTAATTTATTAAGGATGATATGGATCTAAAATGTTGATTTTGGTGGCAGATTGAGAGTTTTGAATTTGGGATCGAAGTCTAAGGAACCTTGGTAGTCAAACACGGAGACTAACTTGTTCCTCTGTGTGGAGCTGTACTGTAATTAATCCACTATTACACGAAAAAGGATCTTATGCGTATTAAACAAAACTTTGTGTCTTCCACAGATTTATTATTACAAACACGACTGGTTTCGGAACTTACACCATCATCAGGTACACTGATGCTGGCGTAACTGCCGAAACCGGTCGTGTTTGTAATAATAAATCTGTGGGAGACACAAAGTTTTGTTTAATACAATGTCGGCCTTCCACCAAGTGAAGACAATTAGAATCTATCTCATGCGTAGCTATCACCATATTTCGCTACCACTATATTTCTATGAAACCTATGAGAAAATACGAAAATAAACCTTACCTTTGGCGTAGCAAGGAAGGCTCCATCCTTTTATTGCTTTACTTGAAATCACGCGTCAGGGCCGCCACACTTAGAATTTGTCGGGGTCTTGTGTCACAATCCCTCGCCTACATTTTTCTCTTACCTTAGCAGGACATAGGGATTATCTTCTCTGCTTTAGTGGCTGCTTGGGAAAAATAAGTTTCTATAGTTTAACAAGAAAATACCTGCCTACGATGATGGTTGAAAAACATGCTGTCCTCTCAACAAAAAATTCACATTTGACAACCTTTTGGGCCAACGGTACCATTTATAGTTGAGGTATTACCTGGATACAAATACTACTTACAATTTTTCGCGATAACACTATATTTTTACGTTTTGCTTGTCATATGTTGTTTAGCAGTTGGGTAACAAATGACTGGTGTGCTTGCAAAAGAAATACGTACTTAATGTTTGAAACCGTCGACAAAGAAATCACTAATTTAGAGAGGTAAAATCTTTTTATAAGCGTAAACAAAAGTCGTTTTGTTTACGACTTTTGGGGTTTCGCGTACGTTACATTAACCAAGCCATTAGAGCTCATTTCTTTATTATTATGTCAAATCTTGGTCATGAAAAATCCTGTAGTAAATACATTTGGTTATACTAAATGTTTCCACCAAAACCTACCGAGTAGCCTCAGTTTTTTTATTTACTTTTTATTTACTACATATTTAACCATATATTTACTTTATATTTACCAGCATTACTTACTTTATATTTACTACATATTTATTTCTATTTACTATGTTATTTACTTTATATTTACTACATATTTTACCAAAATTCATTTACTAAGTATTGTGATAGTAATGAGGTGTGGAGGAGGTGGAGAAAGGCTAACTTTAGGGATGGAAGGTAGACGAATATAGATTAAGGGCTTGTCATGTGGAAAAGGTCATAATTAAACAAAGCTCTAGATCAAACTCTAGATCAAATTGACTCCTAATGGTGAATTACTTATTGTGTGACTGGAGAATAATACTCGAATTTTAATAATTAAATGAGAAAATTTACTTCGAATTTTGTTTCCTCTTTGGTAGTTCCCCCGGCAAAACCAAAGGCGGTAAGTCTAAGACTTAAAGCTACCGTAGAAATACGTTGAGTGCGGTATTTATCACGATTTGCTTGTTATATGATATAATGCATTTTATTCGACAGCCGACATGTTTGGAGGTATCGGATATTGAATAAACGCCTCTTTTGGACGCTTATTTTCTGCACAACTACTTACGTTGATATTCGATAAACAATTGGGGAGAAAATACGTATTTGGTGCATGCATACTTAAAACTCAGAAGGCGTTAGTTTTCACTCTAGGTCCTCGAAGTGTTTTGCGGCCCATCTATTGCACTTGGCTGACATTTTTACGATGAGAAAAAGTAAAAGTTATCTATACTCAGTGCATGAAAAGATGGCTAGCTACAGGGTGAGCTTAGAGGTGGCCTCCCGTTTGTCGAAAGGTTAGTTTTTTGGAGTCGACAATGACGGTGTTTGCCAAAAGGGAGGCAATTGATGTTTGTCCACGGGCGATAAAAGTTAGAGAATAGTCCCCTAGATGTGGTTTACGTCGTTTAGCGACGCTGTGGGGGCTTTAGGGAACGGGATTGAGAGTCCAAGCTTGTTCAGTCTCTCTCTTTCTCCGTCCCTTAAGCAGTTATTCAAATGACTCTGGTGGTCAAGCTGAGACTAGAATCTGCAGAACGATCATCGCACTCGGCCACTTTCTCGCGGCTTCGATCAGGCCGAACTTTAACATATTCAGCGACTGCTTCGATCTCTACATTTACGAGTCGATCTCACCTGAGACCGATCAGAATCTACTGAAGCGAACTGGTTCAGATCCCGTGGTTGAAAATATCAATGGAACTATCGATCGCTGTCGTCTAAATTATTTTGAATTTTCCCGCTTCTTATAGCATTCATTATTGCACGCCTCTCCAGGTGGTTTTACGCATGGAGTTTGACTTGGAAGTAGAAAGTGTAACGATATCTCTAGTTATATTGAAATATGCAAGATATCCACCTGCTTACTCATAACTTCCGGCTTTTTCTAAAACAAATGGATGACGGAAGTAAACAGTGAATACGGTAATTACGAAAATGGCCCATATTTGGCAATAATGGCGTTCGTATATCGCTTTTTGAGTATCATAGGCATTCATGGGTTTAATTAATGTGTACATATTATATTCATTGGGCAACATTACATCGTGTCAATTATTAGAATTGTTACAGTAATTAATACCTAATAATAAAAGCTATGTGAAAAATCATACCTTAATGGTTCTTTAGCTATTTAAAATATTCCCATTGCGAGTGAATAATTACACGTACTAATATGAGTGTTCTACTAAGAACGAATGTTAAATAGTGTCAAGCGACTTTCAGTGATAGAAATTGCTATAAAAAATATAGCTCGGTGGTCTGAGCAGTGGACGCGACATCCAATGGTCCGTGGTTCGATTCCCGGTCCAGTCGAATTTTTTCTGCTTGGAATCGGCCATCATTTCATCTTCACACCACCATTGTCTTTGTAAATTTTATGTGTTCCTATCCACTTTCTTTCTACCTTTCTGTATGAATATTTATGTGTGTATATACATAAATGTTCATACAGAAAGGTAGAAAGAAAGTGGATAGGAACACATAAAATTTACAAAGACAATGGTGGTGTGAAGATGAAATGATGGCCGATCCACTAGAATCCACTTGAATCAATTCTTAGTAGACTGGGTAGCTTGGTGGTCTGAGATTTGGACGCGAAATCCAAAGGTCCGTGGTTCCATTCCCGGTCCAGTCGAATTTTTTCTGCTTGGAATCGGCCATCTTTACATCTTCACACCACCATTGTGTTCGTAAATTTTATATGTCCCGGTTGACCAAGCCGGAAATGCCTACGGTGTTTACGGAAAAATCAGCAGTAGTTGAGCATAGCATGAGTCGGGACCATAAGATCATTTGGGATGACACAACTCTTCTTTGGCGATCCGGCCAATTTTGGGATGGCTTAACCAAAGAGGCGATAGAGATAAGGTTGGAGGGGAAGAATTTCAACCGGGATACTGATTACACGATCAGCAGCTCTTGGAATAGAATTCTGAGAAGAATTCAGAACGCCAGAGCTAAGTCAACGGTCCTCCACCACAACAATCGGGGCTCGACCAAGCCCGCCTAGCGCCAAAGTAAACAGTCTTTTCAAGCTCGCATCAGTAGCCTTGAGAATGAGTAACGAGTCGGAACCCGAAACATCGGCTGCCTATGAAGATCTTACCCGGAGCCCGAGAAATGTACACAAATATATCGTTTTATATTGCATTCTCTACAAAAGCAATATATTGTTGCAACTGACAATATTTCATTCTATAGTTAGAAGCATAAATTCATGAGGCGGTAATATCTACAGGATATCTCCTTAAACTATGCGACACATCTTCATCTGCGCACAAAACCAGTATAACGGATTGGCCATTGGATTGATTTAAGTTTGCAGGCATTTTAAGCAAGCGATCGGTTGTGTTTCGAAACCAGTAAATTTCAACTTACATATTTTTTCCCGTTTCTCAAGTCTTTCATCATCGAATTTGTAAGATTCAATTCTTCAACTCAAGATCCATCTAAGAATCGGCCTAACCGAGATCTGAGAACCGGACTCGATCCATTCTTACTACAGAGCGTTCCATTTAGTTGAGATTGTGGGCCTAATGGAAAGCATTGTTGCCAAACTTACGTCCATGCGTTTACCTTCCGGCCGCATCGGTTATCGTTTCAAACTCCGCGCTCAGTATAATGTTGTTACTTTTTGAAATAATAAAAGTGAATAGAAATACTCTTAGAAATGGAGCATGTACTTGGCATTTGTAATAAGCTACGTTTCCTGCAGTTATTGGCTTCATCGCACCTCCGCCCTATGAAGATTTACACTGAAAGCGTATTTCCATTAGAGCCCATTCTGTCAACCGAATGCAGAACGGACAATAAGCAATTTATTCTTAATGCTCATTTTACCCATCCATATACCTTCACCTGAATTTAAATGCCTATTGAGTGCTTTATGAAAGTATGTTGATTGGATGATTGAGCGATGGGCATTGGTGAAAGGAACGTGCTATGTTGGTTTGACCGTACTGAGCGCATGAATTAGAGTGGAATAACTAAACGCATATGTGATAGTGGAGTGAATGGGTTGAGAGGATGGTGTTAACCGTTGAGGTGGATGGAGAGGGCGCATGCCATGCTGGTCAATGGTAGAAGATGAAGCCAGTGCGCCATCTTCGTTAGCTCTCATTTTTCCACAGCGCTTGCGGGCTAACGCACTACTTTTGCAATTTTGCTGTTTTACTTACTAACTTCCTAGAAATCAGCGTGCACTTGCTTCTTAGATGTGGATTCTCCTTTCGTATTTTTGTTTCTTTATTTAAATTGGTAACCATCCGCATTCCTGATAAAAAATATTTTGAAATGAAGTAGAATCCATGTAGGTAGGTAGATGCAGGTGAGTTTGTTATGCTGATCAACTCTAATAGATGAAACCAGCCCGCCATCTTCGATAACACTCACTTTTCCGAAGCGTTTGCAAACTAACGTAGTAATTTTTCAATTTTAGAATGTTTCCATCGATAACTATTTAGAAATCAGCATGCGCACGTACATCTTAGTATAAATTCTCCTCATAAGTTTTGTTTTTTTATTCTTAAATGAATTATCATCCGCATTCCTGATGAAAACTATTGTAAAAATGCGTCGAATCCATAGCAATGAGCAGCAATTATATGTTTCAAGAGTTACTCGCCTTATCTATCAGACAGATGGCGAATATTCTTGCTTTACATCCGCTAATTCGATCATTTCGTCGTGCTGCCCATAGAAACCTAAGGGTAGAGCAGGGTTAAACAATATGGTTGTTATTTCGATTTTCTGGCTTCTTCTGGCTTCAGTTTGATGACTTAATGATCTCTCCA
Organism: Ceriagrion tenellum; assembly: GCA_963169105.1. Taxonomy (NCBI): domain Eukaryota; kingdom Metazoa; phylum Arthropoda; class Insecta; order Odonata; family Coenagrionidae; genus Ceriagrion; species Ceriagrion tenellum. Next base: position 47,570,514 of record OY720642.1, read on the forward strand.
TCTACCTCAATGGTGTAGACCGAGGAAGTTATTGGTGAATGTAGCAGAAAATATTCTAAAGAGGAGGAATATCTCAAGTCTCAGGAGGAGGAGAGCATAAATAAGGTAATGAATGGTTGCATAAAAAGTAGAAGCAGAATGAAATTTTAGGGCGTACTCAAGCTTTTCTTAACCCGAAAGAAAATGAGATTATCGGTATTTATCCAATGTAAAAGAAAACGTTGCTGTTTTTTATTTATATTACATATTTGTGATACGTTTGTGAAGGTAAATACAGCATAGCTGTAGAGCTTTTTTTCAAGCTATAGATCGCATAATGACTCTTGTGACTTCAAATGCCACGTTTTTTTATTTATTGTGTTTTATCGAGAGCCAGTGATAGCATGTTTAACTGTGCTACTTTTTATAAAATTTATTCTTGTTAAAATATAAATAATTTATATTTTCAGTCATTTCTTCAATGTTGCATTGGTTTTGCCACATCGTAACCTAAACTGGTCGTACATTATGATAATAATCGGTGAAATATACATCGTTTATTTATTTAGTAATGCCGAATTTCCTCAAAGTTCAGGTAGAAGCAGCTTATATCATTTAACATCAATATGCTGGTAGTCCTAGCTATGCTCAATACTTGACTGGATAAAAAGGAGAAAATAGTTTGTAAATCGATGGTATCGAGAAGGGTCACAGATTCCAGACCAGGTGACGAAAAGTATTTTCCTGACGGCAGAAATCAAGTCAAATGCTACAACTGAACTGGAAACATGGTGTCTGCTATGATGATCCCATGCGGAAGAGGAGACAAAAGACCTTTTCTACAATCTTTAATTAACACCATCCCGATATAATCCCGTTTTCAGCCTCTGCAAAATTTGACATATTCCGGTTTTGTGGGGGGGGGGAGGGGGCGGGAGGAGGGGTCAGGATAAGGTAAGACTATTAGGCTCTTCCAAGCCACTCTTTGATGTGTTATCATGCAATTCACTGGCAGTAGTTCGATAAGGACCCGGCTACTGAATCAAAAAATATCGAGTGATATATTCAGGAGGTGATCGGAGGATTGCATGTGTAAGCATCATACTGAAGAAAGAATGGGGCAGGAAAGTGAAGTCAATCTAGCAGTCGGCGAAAGGATTCTGATATGAAGCTGGGAGGAGAGCCTGCGGACACCGTGATGGAGCAGATATTCATAACGACGTTAAGCCATATGAAGGAATGTATAGAGGAGAAGCGCAAATTGAAGAAGTCCTCGAAGTTGTGAAGGTGTAAGAGAACCTCGCCATTATGGATGACAGGAATGCTGTGATAGATGGGAAAGAGGGACAGTGTGTGAGTTATTGCGGACTGTGAAAACGAAATACCCTAGGAAAAAGACTGGTAGAGTTCTGCAGTGAGAAGAATATGGTAGCGGTAAATATTCTCTTTGATCAAAATCGGCGATGAAGATAAGCATAGAAAATGCCAGGAAATGTTGCTTGGCACTAAGCAGAGTACATACTAGTCAGAGCGAGATGCAAAAACCATGTGAAGTAGTGGAAGAACTATTTCGGAGCAGATATAAAGTGATCACAACCTAGTAATCATGAAAAACGTCCTTCGATACCAGAAAATAAAAAAAAGGTCAAACGTGAACCGAGATGGATTCTAAAATGCTGGCAGAAAATGGAAACGGAGAAAGATTAGACGCAGCCGTTGACCGGAAAGTGGAAAATTAAGGTGAAATAGCCATCGAAGAGAAATGGGATGAGGTGATGAGGACAATCGCAGAAGTGGCCGAAGAGGAGCTGTGAGCAAGAGAGCTACGGAAAAGCCACAGATTATGGAAGAGATTTGCATACTTATAGAAGAAAGTAGAAAATAAAAGTAACGAAGTGAGGTATCTACTAGAAGTGAGGAATCTACTAGAAGTCTAGGAACCAAGTTCATCGAGTTTGCAAGAAGGTTTTTGGGAATTTGATCGAAGGCTGCTGTGAAGATGTCAACGAAAACATGAAGAAGGGGAACAACGAAACTGCGTACAAGCTAGTGAAGAAACGCTTCGGAGCGAGAAAAACGAGAAGTAGCGACGTCAGGGATGTGAACGGGAATACACTGATAGAGGGTGAAAACATTGGGAATACATGGAAGCAATACATAGAAGAACTCCACCAAGGCCCGAGGCCATTGGAAAAATACCTAATGAAAGACAAGAGCGATATCACAAGGAAGACCGGGGTTTACACACACTGAGGAGCGAATTTGATGAAGCAGTAGAAGACTATAAGAAAAACGAAGCAACTGTAGCAGACAACATCTACGGAGAAATCGTCAGAGCGCTCGGAAGTAAAGCCAAGGACAACCTGTACGTAATAATCAAAGATATTTTCCAAATCAGAGGACTTTCATAAGAGAGTAATCATTGCGACACCCAAGAAGACTAAGGCTAAGAGATATGAGTCGCACCGACCCTTGAGTTTTGTGTCACATGAATCCAAATCATGCAAATAATTAGCTGAAGAGTGGAGAGGAAAATTAAATACAACCTCTCGGAAAACCAATTTGGATATAGGAAGAACAGCGGAACTAGGGAGGCCTTCTTACAATCCTTTGTTCTTAGTTCTTTCGATTTCCTAGTTCGATTGATGAACAAGCCACTGTATCAGGCCTTCGTGTACCTGGAGGAAGTCGTCGGCAATGTTGAGTGGAATAAGATATTCGGGCCGCTGGAAAAGCTCGGAATGGATTAAAACGACAGAAGAGTAATCTACCTCCTATACAGGAAGCAAATTTTCACAATACAAATGAGAAACGGAAGACAAATAGAAGCCAAAATTCACAAAGGAGTAAGACAAGAGTGAAACCTCTCACTTGCACTGTCCCACAATTGTGGAGGAGTGTCCACTGTTCTGTGGAGGCAAGAAGATAAGCACCAGAAACTGGGCTGAACGGAATGATGATTATCGGAGAAAAAATTAACATTCTCCGCTTTGCAGACGACATCGCAGTAGTAGCTGGAAATTGCGATGATCCTCAACGGTCAATCAACGAAATGGACCGAACTGTCTAAGAGTACAGCATACAAATAAATTAAGACGAAGGTAATCCTTGTATGCAGACTTGAGAGTTATTCTGAGAGTATAGAAATTAGAGCAAATGGATTCCTTCGCCTATCTCGTAATTACCATCTCGTGGGAGGACGGAGAAACTACAACGGACATCAACCGAAGAATATCCAAAGCTAAGAACGGATTCGTGGTAAAAAGACAACTGCTCTACTCAAAGGAGATAGGACTAAAAACTAGGAAAATGGGAAACATTATGTGATATTCGTGTGGAGCGTGGCACTCAGTGGATTTGAAGCGTGGACTGTGGAAATGTGTGGCGCGAGCGTGAAGTGAGCGTGAAGTGAGCGTGGAAATGAATGGTTGAAGGCGTAACTTTGTGGAAGGTTACCGCAGACATAACGAAAAAGAAAAATCTCTTAGTAAATTCCACTCTTAAAATTTTTATTACCGACCTAACCGATAGGAGGTGGCCTCCTCTTCTACAAAATTTGTATATATACCTGTTGTGTGTTGGAGTATGTACCTGATGATAATGCAGTGCATCGAAACCATAGTCGTATTAATCATTTTCTAGTGGAAAATTGCCATTTCTGTGATTCATTATGCTGAACTTCCACCATATCACGCCTGATACTTCTCTTTTTCTATGTACTATAATTCTGTACTCTTCCACGTTTATTTTTCTGCTCTCAACGGTCCATTCGATTTCCAGAATCCACCTCCAGTGCAAAATATCGAGAGGCCTCTGTCTATTCTCCTCTGTTAAAGCTTACAAACGGTCCATATCTTGCGATGATTGTCAATTATTTCAACAATCCACGCGAGTATTTTAATTTCATTTCTCTATGTTACTATATTTTCTTTTAATTAACTTTTCATTTTTAATAATTTATGTACTTGGATACTCCTTTCTTTTGTTTTCAGATTATCCCCTGTCCTTTGACCGGAAGTTTATTTTTTACTTCGGATGAAAACGGCGACGTTCTGTACCTACGTAGAAATGGCCTAGGGAGAACTTCGGCGTGGATCAGGAAGAGAACGAGTTAACTTCAATCCTTCCAAGACTGCCTCAGGAATCAGGAAGCCTAGGTGCCGTTGTGATCTGCGCATTGTCGCGGTAAGTCAATTCTCTCTGTTTAGTTCATCTTGGTTCCACTGAGAATTTGTGTGATGTTTTACTATGAAGACAATATGCGAGACATCGGAGACTCCGCAGGGCTAAGGTAACGCAGATCTCTGTTATCTTCTGCCACCAGGCTGTTTCCACAGTCCTGCGGAAGATTGGTCCAATAGGTATACCGGGGTGGAGAAATGGTTAAGGAACACTACTTGCTGGTCTCGGTACCCAACGACCAGTCGCGACACCCAGTTGCAGAATATCTCAAATTTTTACATAGGATTCTTCAAAAGAATAGAAATTCATCATAATCGATTTGATTGGTTTAGCACTTCTCCATGCGACGAAACTGAAAATCGATCAAAGGAAATGTTTCAATGCCATTTTTTTCGGTAGGCCTTAGTCCATTGCAAACTCGACAAAAATGTTACCATATACTTAATTATTTAACGGAAAACGGAATTAGCCAATGCCATGAGCACCGTTATTGCTGAGATGGCTGAGATATTTCACGAGGAGGATCAGATGAACGCCCTGCAGATGTTTTCACACGCTGAACGTGATGCAGCAGAACCAGATGACCTTTGGAGCTTTCATGGCATTGAAGTAGCATAACAGAGGTCCCTGTATATTGAAGATGTCACAGATTGGGGCACCTTTTGAGTTAAGACAATTCCTCAACCGACCCGTCGTCGACCGCCTTTTGAATCCTTTTTCAGTGTGGGAGTCGATGAAAACTGAATATCCTCACTTATACTAGGTAGCCAAGAAGTACCTGCCAGGAGTAGTAACATCAGTTCCCTCAGAGAGAACTATTTTTGAGCTCTCATTTGTAATTTTTACTTCAATTGCGGAATATATTTGCAAATATTCTTAAGACTCTATTCAAACTTAATAGTGGACTTTTTGTCGTAAATTTCAGGGTTTTTTCCGCGCTCTAATTAATACTGAACGAAGATTTTATTGGAAATCGGCGGCTAGTACACGGGCCAATTTAAGTTGGGGATTATGTTGAAACAGGTAATATTGTCCCCAGTCCACAATGAAGAACGTGAGAGATTTAATATGCTTAGCCGTCAAGTAGTTTTAAACAATTTTACTTCTCCTTATTATGTAACCTCGTTACCCTCGTGTGCGTGAGTACGTACCTTTTCATTCGAGCAATTACCAAACGGCAGTCGATATCACATGTCAGATAATAGTTTAGGCAAATTCGCAGTGAAATCTACAATCTGATCATCACGTGTAGTTTTTTCCAAGAATTTTTCGCCAAGAATTATATAACGTATAATCTTTTTAGGATATTTTCATGATGAATAATAAAATTTTCACTCTTTTCACAGTTATTTTTATTATTTACCGACCAGGTTTCCACATTGAGTGTCATCATCAAGGCAGTGTGCAACATCAGAGTGTCACCTTGATAATGACACTGATTTGAAACCTGGTCGGTTAATAGTAAAAAAAGTGTGAAAATAGTGAAAGTTTTATTGCTCATCATGAGCATAACAAATTTTCACGAAGTGACGCCTGATGTCACTTATAACAATGTTTAGGATAAACAAACGTTACCTTATGTTGTTATAGTCGCAGTCGTGATCTAGGTTAGCGACAGATGATCTGTGGGTGTTTTTTCCTAAATTTAAGCTTTTCCCTCCATATTTCGTGACTGTCATTCATATCTTAACTCTCAGTTCTTCGTTACTTCATTTGACGTCTTCAGTGCCTTTCACCTCAATTTTTGACTAATATTATTCGAACTTCCCAAAAATGTCGTAAGCTGTGCGAGCATGGTGCGCTTTTATAACAGATGTCCGACGGCAAAAAATGCATTTCCCCCGAATAGTCGTGGCTTTTTAAACCCACTTCACATGCGGAACGCACTCGTCAAAATATTGGAAAGAAAGTCTCAGATGTGGATTCTGTTCTCAGATCTCTTTAAAATACACATTCACTTGTTACCGCGAGGAAGAGTCGTGTTTGATTTCACTTGTTGCATAAATTTGGCGAGATTGCCGCTTGACGGTGAGCAAACTTCATCGTTTAGGCCATAATTTGTATCACAACGTGCTCGTTAGCACACGCGTTGCAAGTCCCGCAAGTGAGCCGGAGTGTTTGCAAAGCAGACGGTAAAGAGGGAATAATCTTTTGTGGCAACAATAGACCGGTTGGGCGACATCGCCTGAGGTTACATGGCCGCGATTGTTGGCATAGGTAGCTTCTATTCGTGGACGCAGGACTAAACAGAGGATGAAATATATGACGTTAGTACTAGGTGACCAGGCTTTGCCATGCAACAAAATTTGAGCTTAAAAATGAGACTATCATAAATGCATACGTTAATCCCAGAAGGGCTGCTATTGAAGACCCATGTATTTTAGCTTTAGTTAAGCTAAAATATATCAGCCCATGACACTACGAAGTAGTGATGGGCCAAATGTATTAATTCAGTGGTAATCGAGTACCCGAATGAATACCTGCGTACCCGGAGGAGTACATGATTACTTGGATGAATACTTGGGAACTCAAATGAATACCTTGACACATGGCGTTCGACCGGGTATTCACGTATTCATGTGAGTACTCGAATGGATACCTGGTATCCAGGTATTGATGTGAATACCCAAGTATTCATGTACTCGTCCGGGTACCCAGGTATTCATTGGGGTACTCAATTACCAGTGGATGAATACATTTGGCCCATCCCTACTACGAAGTACGTATTCACGTGATAAGTATATAATACAATATTGATACACTTAAGCTGAAAGACGTATTAGCTGCTGCCTCTTATAGCATAAAAACGTCGATCTTCTTCTGACTGTTCCGGTTGAAATCCTGTTTTTTCTAAGGATCGTATCGTAGTATCAGGAAATATATTAACAGCTTGATGACAGCTTTAAAAAATACTTAGTGTTTCTTTCTAAACAGTAATCAACAAATCGTGATGCTCTATGTATATTTTTAGATTTTCTTTTTGTCAACTTTTATCGTTTAATGCATTTCCACCCCCAAGGTCCACCTTAAAAGCCTGACATTTAAAAATATGTTTTAAATAACAACTAGTAATGAAGTTATCTTCGGCCTTGCCGAAGCTTAAATACCCTATACCACTTTCGATGTTAAAAAAAGCGTGGTTTTGGTCCGATCCTATCTATTTGAGAACTGTGCCGTCTGTAGACTACTAGAGGCTTGTGACCCAAATTTCAGCTCGATATCTCAGTTTTTACGGCAGTTATCGTGCGAAGAGACAGATAAACAGACAGACAGCTAGATAGACTCGTAAGGTGATGCTGATCATTTCTATATATACGGTATTTTACGCACACTCAGACGCCCTTTTTTCTTCAAAAAATTGCCTCCAAAATTCAGGTGCGTCTTATACTCGAAATTAATATAAAAAATGTCCAATGTTTGATTAGAAATTCACTCCAGTCTTAAAAATGGCCATATATTCGATGCCGCGGAAAACCTATCTCTATCTGGCCACATTGAATTCAACTGGCAGCAGCAGTGCACCATGCGACAAACATGAGTTGCGGGGATTCACAAGCTTGCTAACACTATCTCCCTCCCGCCTCGCCATCATAAACCCAGCACATTGTCTAGCCTATGATGCGTCATTGCAGTCTACGGTGCCAGTGAACTTGAATTGAATGTGATTTGTGTTATTGGTAACAGTACAATATTTTTGTTAGTAGTTTTCTGTTTTATTAACGGAATAGCGCAGCTAGTCTAATAATACAATTGGTAAAAATGTTTTTTTTTTTTAAATTGCTTAAAAATTGAGGTGCGTCCTATAGTCCGTAAAATATGGTACGTTTCCATGCCTGCCACGCCTCCTTCAATGCGTTTCATTTCTGCTGTGACAAAATCAACACACCCTACTCACTTAGTGGTGTAGGGTATAATGAATTTTTCCAAGCATGACCGATTTTCTCAATCTTATTTTCTCTTCCAAATCCTATCACAACATTTCATCAAAATCGTTTGAGCGTTTCCTAGAAAAAATTCCGAACACACTTAGAGAAATAGGTCGTTTGAAGGTATGAGACAGGTGATTTAGAGGGGAATATTGAATTTTCGCTCATGATTATTGATATAGAGTGCATAACTTAAGTCTTATAATTTGATCCTTCCTGTCGAAATTTACGTAGAGCAGATGGGTGGTACTGTGCGGAGAGAGACATTTGGCCTGGGAGATTTCGTCATGGATCACAGGAATTTGTAAAAAAATTTGATGCAATTTTCAGACTTTCATAAATACCAGCCGTTGACACACATACATAGGGGCTTGTGGATTATGGATTCCACGTTAGAGTTATTAGGAAACATTTCTACCATGCACACTGCTAAAAAATGAGGGACAAATGTCATCCATGTTCCCCATTGTTGACCCCAAACCTCGGCAAACCATTCTCCGCTTAAAGCGAGATTACGATCGTCGTTTTCTGGCGATACATTTACGGACGGTGGCTTTCATTTTTCCGTCATCTTCTTGTCAATGAGGAATGTACTACGATTTACGGGAATATATTGGCCTATAGTTCTTGTTTTTGCAAACGGAGTATTAAATGGATCGGGAAGTTACTGCTTATTTTCATATTTTAAGAAGAAAATATAAATAATCCGGTTATGTTTCATAGTAAAGTTAAAAAGTCGTATTTACGATGTGAGCGAGAAATTTCGGAAATGTTGGAAAAGATTCTCCTCTGATCGACCACCGGGAGCGTAACGTAACGGAGAAGTTAGACTTTGACAAGGAACGTTCATTATCCGTTGACCACACTGTGAATGTCCGGCGGTCGTAATAGTTTCAGCCACGTCATCATCACGAAGCTCAGCGATCATCACGTCAGGAGACGTCGATCGTAATCCCGGACGAGTTGTAGCGTTCCGGAACATAGCGTAACGGAAAAGTTACACTTTGACAAGGAACGTTCATTGTTTGTTGACGACACTGTGAACTCTCGGCCGTCGTAATAGGTTCAGCCACATCATTATCACAAAGTTCAACGATCGTCACGTCAGGAGACGTCGATCGTAATCCCACCAGAAGAAGTAGGAAATGGCGCCGCCTCGACGGTGGCTACCTCCTTCCTCTCACCCGTGAAGGATGCAACTAAATACTCCCGAAGCGGTTTCTCCCCCAAAGCGCAGCGAGCCAAGAAGTTTTAAAACACTGCGACTTCCAAGAGAAAGGTCTCGGGTCCAAACAATGCGTAGGTGAGAGGAAGGAGACGCCCACCTCTTTGACTGGTTCGGTACCCTCCCCTCCCGTCTCACATACTCAATGCCATCTTTAAAACCCTTCCCCTCTTCCTTTTCAACTCAAGCCAACTCGCCAAAATAACTTACTGAGAGCGAGGTCCCGCCTCCTCGCGGCACCTCCCCCGGGTCTGCGTTTCCTGGAATCTCCATCGTCCGGATCTTTATCCTCTCCCGGAGTCTCCCTCTTCCTCTTCTGCGGAGTCGCTCTTCTCCGGACATTCATCTCCCATAAATCGTGATGGCTTTCGGGATAGCTTCCGCGTTGTCATTTTGTGACGACATTTTCGCGAGCGTTCCAGTTCGCTTCTTCAGGTCTGGAGTGCTCAAGATGCATTTTGGCCGCAATATATAGCCCGGCGGAGGGTCAGGCGCGATTTTTCCCGCCTTTATTTCCGTCTTTTCCCGCGTTTTTTGGACGACTCTCTTCCAAAAAACCTCCAGGGCTATATCTTGCGGCCAACATGCATCGTAAGCCCTTCAAACCTGAAGAAGCGAGCTGGAACGCCCGCGAAACTGTCGTCGCAAAATGACACAACGCGGAAGCTATCCCGAAAACCATCGTGACTCAAGACCACTCCGCGGAAGCTTTCACAACAATTTATTCCCCATAGTCACTCTTTTTCGAAACTTCACCTCCCGGAGTCTATTTCCCCTGGATTTTCCTCTTCCGGAGATTCTTTCCTTCTCCAGGTTTGTTAGCTAGGAACATGGTGCGGATGTCAATGGGTAGTCGGGATCTGTGTCTAGTCGGGGTCTAGTCGGGGTCTGATCGGGGTCTAGTCGGGGTGATCGGTATCGGCTGGGAACTGGAGGGGGGTGTCGACGGGAAGTTGGTAGACTTCTTCTCCCCGAGTCCCGCTCCTCCAGATCTTCCTCTTCTGGAGTATTTTTCCTCCCTGTCTTCTTCTCACGGAGTCTCTCTACATCATATTGGACTGGAGACTGGGTGCGGGTGATGTAGAGAAGTTGGTGATCTTCTTCTCCAGGAGTCACTCTCCTCCTGGGCTCGCTATTCCGGAGTCTTTTTCCTCCAGGCCTTCCTCTCCAGGGGTATCTCTCTCTTATTGGACAGGGGACTGGATGCGGGTGTCGTTGTTGATCTTTAGGCTGGTAGGCAGGTTGTTATGTAGGGAAGTTGGAGTTCTTCTTCTCCCGGAGTCTCTCCTCCGGGGCTCCTTCCTCCGGAGTCTTTTCCTTCCAGGTGTTCATCCCCCCCTCCCGGAGTCTCTCTGTAGTCCTTTGGGATTACTGGCGCTGGAAACTGGCTGCGGTTTTCGATGGATAGTCTCCTGGACGTCTACCCATACACGAAGGCGGATGTGAGAGGGAAGTTCTGAGAAGAATATGCCAGAGTGGAGAGAGTGAGAGAATAAGAAAGAGATCTTCCTCCTTTTAATCTCCCCCTCAGCTTGTATCAGCCTACCAAGTTCCTCTGGCGAGTGAGTTGTGAGTGAAATGTCTGGTGGTAAGGTTGGTTAGAAAAAGTGGCTCTGTCCTACTCCTCTCCAAACTCTGCCATCCCGCGTGCTCAGCGGAAAAGGTCTCCCTCTGTCTTCTTCCCCCTTCACTAACTCTCGTTACCTTGAATATTCGCCGTCCTAGCACTCCTTTTTATCCCCCTCCTTCCTCCGCCCGCCTCCCCTGCACGTATACCTGCACTTTCCCGATGCACGTACCTTTAGCTCTCGACCGTCCGTGCTCAAACCACCACACGAGCTCGACCCCAGGCCGTCGTCGTCGCACTGTCGATCCGGAGGAGCTGAGTCATCTCCGCCACCGCTGCAATCTCGGCCTTCTCCTCCGGAGTGAGGCGCTCTCTGGATTCGGTCGCGCGAGTCCCCCGAGGAGTCGGTGCCTCGCGGATGAAAAAGAGAAGAATCGTTGACTGCGTCCCGCATCTTTAACGTTCGCCTGGGGGGAATCACAAAAAAACGGAACGCCCTCGCACTAGCGGGATTCGGAACTGATTCCACTTACCGAAATCCACTTTGCATCTCCCGAGCAGTAATATATGCAACAATGCAATCGATAGATAGCGACTGAAATTGCAACAAGTGTTGCTGAATTTAATCCGGCGACCAGCTCCTTCATTTTGTCTTTCTTTTTCTGTAATCTGTCTCGTTTTCGTATGGAATTTGTCGTCTTTTAGCTAAGAAGATGAATGTTATGTTCAATAGCGAATTAAATCTGAAATTTTAACGGTATGTGTTATTATATCCGAAATAAAAGTTTACAATGAATGAAATAAATTCGTTAATAACGAAACACTTATGAGTGGAATCCTTAATCAGCCAATCCTTTATATTCTCTGATCAAAATATGGCCTTCCGGGTCGAAACGAGTGCTACATTTAAGGGATAATGTATGGAATATTATATACGAAATCGAGTCTCGGCTTGATCATGGGCGTTTCTCGGTTGAAACGCCCTCCACAATTCCATGAGTCGGCAACCGTATTCCATGAGTTAAAATTCACTTTTTCTCTCCCGAAAAGTAGTAGATAACGAGTGATATTCCACCCGACGTTGCAACATTAGTTCGGCGATAGGTTCGTTTGCTATACGGAGGAATCACAAAAATCTAACGCGCACAAGTGTTATTCGTGATTCCTTTTACGGAAACTAACTTTTCCTCTCCCCAGGGGTTACTACAGAACCTTGCTATCGATAGATAACGAGTGTTATTATACACTCAGTGTTGCCACATTTATCCCAGCGACCCGCTCGTTCACGAGGAATAAATATCTTTAAAAAACTGCTCGCACCAGCGGTGCTCGAAATGAATTCCACTTGCCGAAGTCCACTGTTCCTCCCCCCTAGCGGTAAATGCATGCCAGATGGAGTGAGATAATGAATACCCAAATTTGCCGCATTTACTTCCTGATCACGAAAGGTCTTTGGGGCCGAAATTGGTGAACTGAAAATGCGACAACAGTTGAATTCCTATCACTCAACAATGTATTATTGAAAGCTTCCTGTAATGATGGAAATATGCAGTCGATAACTATCGAATATTATTACTCACCCAGTGAATTCCTATCACTCAACAATGTATTATTGAAAGCTTCCTGTAATGATGGAAATATGCAGTCGATAACTATCGAATATTATTACTCACCCAGTGTTGCCTGATGTATTCTATGATCAACATGAGGTCTTCCGGGTCGAAGCGAGTGCTACATTTAAAGGGATAATGTATGAGATATTATGTACGTAATCGAGTCTCGGTTTGTTCATGGGCGTTTCTCGGCTGAAACACCCCCCTCAATTAAGATAAAAATACACTTCCCGTTATTGCGCCAGGCTATAAAAGAGAGAGGGAGTTATTTTTAAAAAGCGGCACTCATCTCAGGGACGTATTTGCCTTTAAAACCTTTCGGTGTCCTCCTCTGCGACCTCTGGCGGAAGAACTCGGTTATGTCCACAATACTGGAATGCCTCACGAGATGCTCACGATTGAATCGACTACTTTGATGTAGTTTTCAAGTCCCCTTTAAGATCGCCGGGTAACCCCGCACAATGTAGGATTTCTTCGCGTCACATTAGCTCGGTCACTGACTCCTTTTCCTCCCTTTAAAGCCGTCCTCGTTCCGAGGCGGTGCTCAAGCCAGCCTGCTGCCTGGCGGAAAAACAACCGGCACCGGCCAAGTAGACGCTCGCGACTTATCGCACACGTGCGAGAGTCGACTCGCGCGGTCGTACTGAGGTAGGTAAAAGTCGAAGACTTTACAAGACATTCCCCGGCCCGAATAAATTGGATTTATAAAGGGAATAAAAAGAAAAAAGGCCATGCTCACCACGCTCTGCCGCCTCGATAAAGTGGAGAGGGATGCAATGGAAGGCGGGGAATCTCCGTCCTCCCGAGCATGTGGACGAAGAGTACGGCAACCACTGAAAAAACCGGCCGAAGACTCCCACAGTGGGAGTTCGTTCCGACCGGTTGGGGGTCTTCGGATCCCGCCCCGGCGGCGGCGGTTTTAAGGAGCGGCGGAGGGGGGACTGGCTGAACGATTCGCTCGCTCACTGATCACTGATTGGATTCACTGGTGAATGGGTTGTTTACCTCCTCTCTCACTTTCTCTCACTCTTTCTCTCTCTCTCCTTCGTGTCTGGTGGGCGTGACCCGTTCTCCATCGTTAGGACGTGAAGCATACCTGGTTTGAGCGATTTTTGTTTATGCACGGGTTTGTGAAAAGATTCGTGTGGAGCGTGGATTTTTTGGTACGGAGTCGTGAAAACATTTGTGTGGAGAGTGGAACTTTATGGGTCTATGGGCTACTTAGTGCTATGGATTCTACTGTATTTTACCGTAGTTTTTACTAATAAATTCAGGCTTCACTTTGTGGAACCTCTCCATATCGGAAATAAAAAACTTTTAAGTAATGGTCCACTAATATTTTTATTGTTTACGACCCGGGTTTCGTCACGTAATGACATCTTCAGGTACAAATATTATCCCACATGGGAATATATACAAAATCAGGTGCAGACGAAGGTGGGGAAGGGAATGGGGAGGAGAAGGAAAAACGTTGGAGTATGGTGTAATGGGTAAGGGGCAGGTAGGGAGAGGTCTGCGAGGGGGGGGTGAAGCGTTGGGCTGATTGGAGAAAATACCGGGCGGCGGGAAGGGGGGGGAACAAACATACTTTTTCCTTAGAAATTTAAAAATACAATGTATACACAGGTCGACGGTGATTAGCAAGTCCAGGCTATTGATGAGAGTACAGTTCAAATGGAGTGGAAAGCTCTTTGTTGATGCTCAATGATGGTTTAATTACTCGGGAAACCTTGAATAGGTAAAGGATTATATACAATGTATTCACAAGTCCCTGAGATTAGCAGTCCGGGCTATTGATGCGGGTGATGCAGGTCGTAAACAAAAATATTAGTGGATCATTACTTAAAAGTTTTTTATTTCCGGTAGTTTTTACTATTTTACCGCAGTCACACTGAGAGGAGAGATATTAGAGCGACAGGATCCGGTAACCTATTTCGGAAGTACCATCACGAGGGACGGAAGAAGTACAACAGACATCAAGCAGAGATTAGCCAAACTAAGATGGCGTCCATGGGAAAAGACAACTGCTGTGCTCTAAGAAGAATGGACTACAAACCAGGCAACAGTACGTGAAAACATTCGTGTGGAGTGTGGCACTTTATGGATCGGTAGCGTGGACCATTGGAAAAGCAGACCAGAATAAACTAAAAGCCTTCGAAGCCTGGTGCTGGTGGAGGATGCTGAAGATAAAATGGACAGATAAAATAATAAGTGATGAAATTTAGAGAAGAGAAAAATATGGAAGGGCCATATAAATACCTATGAAGAAAGGAGAAATCAGACGGATGAGAAACACTCCGAGGAACAATGGGCTTGTACAATACATAATTGAACGTAAAATAGAGGGGAAAGTGCACCAAAAAAGACCCATGAATAAGTTTATTGACCAAATAAAGATGAAAGTGCACAGGAAGTAAGCTACTAGGAAGTAAGGGAACTTGCATTACATTGGGTGGGGTCGAGGGTGTCGGTCAACCAATCATCGAATTGAACGACCAATGATGACAGGTTTTTGAGAAACTTTGCTTGCATGAAATCATTTATGATACATATAGATAAACATAAATAAATTTCATGTTATCGATTTGGTTTCTTGGAAATTCAATGCTCTTCAAAAACCTATGGCACGTGACATATAGAGCACGAGACACACATAGCACATACATATGTATGTATTAAAAAATAACTCAATTAGATACGTGCTGATATTTACTGATTTACTACAAAGATTACTAACAAATGTCAAGGTGTCGGGCCGATAAAAATCTTCTGTACATTTGATTTTAGCTCATTTAGATTTATAATTCCACGGCGTAAACACGCAAATTGAAACAATTGTCAAGTAAGAAAAAAATTTCTGTGTGATTCTTGCTTCATTTTTACAGCTAAATGTGTGATGATTTCTCCCTTGTGAACAAAAGTGCAGTGTGGTCCAAAAATATTTTTCAAAGCACGAAAAGTTATCAAAATGTGCGCTTAATGACTCACAATTGGTGCTCTAGCAACCTTAAGAAACTAGTTCCTGAGGTAGTAACTATGGTACTTTCCCGATAAGCGTACTATGACTGATGAAGGGCAAAAATTTGGTGAATATTTTTAGAGGCATCCTTGTTCAGCTACGCAATTGACTTTAAATGTTTTCCCAAAATTCTTTATACCAAGAACGGATCAATTGATATCCCTTGAAATGAAAATAAAGTCTGGGTCTCGAAGAACATAATTTTCGAAACATTGATGGCGGACTTGAAATACTTTATCAGCTTGAGGAAATACAAACAGAAATACTGGTTAATACTTTACTTTAATTTCGTTTCCTTAAAAAATAGAAATATATAGGGCACTTATTCAAACCATGATCTGTGGAAATTAATTTTTAAATCGTTCTTTTCTCTTCCTTCTAAATGGATGTAATGTCTCCGTAAACTCAACGCCAACACTTTCTCCAATGACATAACTAAGTTCGTTTGTCGAGATCCCGCTCTAGGAAACTATATCTTAAAATAATCTCAGAAAACTTTCGTCATTTTAAGAATTCCATTCCCTTACGCCGCTGCATATTGTATTTTAATGGTAATAATTCATTTATTCATTGTTTGTTGGATGGTTTGGTTATCTGGGGAGGCTACCGACAGCTAAGGTCATTTGCGCCATTAGGGGACAGGCAAGTGAGGAAGAGTGGATTGAAACCCGGCATCGGCATTATAGACCGCTTGTAACGAAAGGCGCCTAGTGGACCACGGTTTAACGTCTCAGCCGACAGACGGAGTATTGCACTTGACACAAGGCACTCAAGTAGGGATCGGGCTTTCTCTGAAAAACATCGTCCTCTGCAGGGATTTGAACCCTGGCCGTCCGTATGGTTCGCCAGTACTCTAGCCACCACACCAACCGGATCCCTTCATTGGTCGTTCAATTGTGCTAAAATTGTTAGAACTCAACTGTCAAAAAGTCCTATGATTGATAGACTGCTGCCCTCCGCCCTTCCCTATCCAATACTTGCTCCCTTACTTCCCGGTAGCTTTTAATATGTACTTTCCTCTTTATTTGGTCCACGAACATATTCCTAGGCCTTCCTCTGGAGACTATTCCCTATATTTTACCTTCAATTATGTTCTTCACAAACCGATTGTGCATCAGGGTATGTCCTATCCATCTAATTCTCTTTTCCGTACAGTGTTCCATTTAGTCCTTTCCTCTTCTACTCTTCTTTAAACTTCATCATTTCTAACTTTTTCTGTCCATTTGGTCTTCGGCATCCCTCTCCAGCGCCAGGTTTTGAAGGCCTGTAGTCCGTTATGGTCTGCTTTTCCAGTGGTCATGGTTTCAATGCATAGAGTGCCACGCTCCACTCGAATACTCTCTCATACTGTTTTTTAGCTTGTCGACCGATCTTCTTTTAACACAGCCGTTGTCTTTTAACGATGAACGCGCTCTTAGCTTGGGCTATTCTCCACTTGATATCCGTTGTACTTCTTCCGTCTCACGTGATGGTACTTCCGAGATAGATGAAGGAATCCCCTTGCCCTTAGTTCTCTTCTCTCAGTGGTATCTCTGTAGATAGCTTTTATTTTCCACGTAATAGGGTTTTAATCTTCGTCTTATTTATTTTCATGTTTTACTTTTTCTATGTATTACCAAGCGAACGTTAAAAATCTAATTTAAATAAGAATTCTCACTCTGCTGTGGTGTCTGTGTAGAATGCGAGTTGCTGGAGCAGCGATAGGTTGGTGAAATGTAACTTACAATAGCTGAATATTCCTGGATATTTTCGCGCCGTTTTCTCGTGTTACTCGATGCTTTTTGCATAATATTCTTGGTATTGATCATTTTTTATCTCACTTTCTTCATTTCTTAGAGTACTTTCTAATTTATTTATACATAAAACTTCGGCCCCTTACTGGATTAAGCGAAGGTTGTTGTATAAAAACTTACTGGAAGCAGGGCATTTGTCTTTACAAGCCTAGAATCAATGAAATAAATAAATTAAATCTCCAAAATGATTACTTCGAAGACCATGAAGATGCTAAAAATGCTCTGCTTGAATATTTTCAATGTTGCGTCTTTGTAAGGGAGGTAAATAGTAAAGTTGGATTCGAGTTTCAGAAACAACGGAAGATCTTTGAAACATGATAGTGAATATTTGAATTCAGCCGATGATTTTACTGTAATTGTGTTCCAATACTAAACGGAGTACTTCTTCATTTCCCCATTAGTATTTTGGATATTTGTTTTCCTTTTCTGAATCTTGTCAGAAACTAATTATACTAGCGGGTCTAAGGTTATGTTTGTAGTTACAGGGTCTGTAGTCAACAAACTGGCGAAATAGTTTTAAATTTTAAATACTTTGTGGCCTATGGGATATGCCAAAAAAGGTTCCGAATATTCAAATGTGCTCGCAGAAATAAGAAATCACCTATTATTTTTAGATCATTGTGAAGGGGTTTATGTAGGGTCTATCATTGTTCAGGGGTCTACGTGGGACAGACTTCGAGAAGGTTCCGGACAAGGAGAAATGAACACCTCAGTGCTTTTAAGAACAATCGTGATTGAAAGTGTAACTTTGTCAAACTTATTGTAACCTGTAACCATAGTAGTGATTTTAAAAGCAAATGTACTCCATTTAACAGACAATATACGTGCGCTAAGTGATTTAGAACAGCTAGAAAGTTTGAAAAGACGTGGTGACCCAGATGCTAATCTTGTAAATGGATGTTTGCTTCCTCCCAATATCAACCATTGTATAACCTTCCTCTTCTCCCAAATTTGTCCTCTACCAAAAATGTTCCCCACCCCTTTTTTCCTCTACTGGTAGTATATATAAGGGAATAAGATACTTGCATTATCACCTGAAGATGATGCTTAGCGATCCATACCCGGGTCGTGTTGAAGTTTGAAATATTCTGCGGTCTGTAAAGGTTTCAAGTTAATAAATTTGTGATGAATTACGCAAAGTTAACAAAGGTTAACTTTTTTTTAGAAATCATCTCTAAAAAGACAGGAAGAATAATGTTCAGCGGCCTCTAAAAGAACTGTGATTGATTATGGAACTGCCTATGCATAGAACAGGGACCACAAGTAACAGACATTTCCGGATACCGTCGAGTTATGCGGGTCGAGTTAATGAACGGATGTGCGAGACTCTGTTATCGAGGACAAATAAAGTATTGCATCAGCCACATGATGTAAATTGATAACCCGAACCCTGCAGCTGTGTAATTTTCTGTACTTTTTTTATTTTCAAAATAATTTTCTAAATCCCATTAGATTTTTCGACTCTGGATAGAAAAGATGTACCATACACCCCTTAACCCTAGTTAAACTCCACACGTTTGTTTCTCGCTGGATATTCTCCGAAATAACTTTGACTGAATTGCCCCTAGAGCCTCTGGACATGTTCATACGGAAAACGTCTATTTCACTCAAGTAGGTTGCTTTTTTCATGGTGGTAATCATATTTCAGTAGTGTTGTGTACGTTAACATTCGTCATTTAAAAGTCTGATTGGGATCGATAGAGGAATTTCATCCACAAAAATTAAATCATCATTCTCCGTAACTTTTAAATTATCTAATACAAGACCTTCCCGTTTTTTGATATTTTGTGCAAACGGAGAATGATTTGAAATTCAAATACATTGGATAGTTTACTTATGAAAACGGTTGAATAAGATTAAAGTCACATCTAAAGTTGGAAGAAATTTAGTGGTATGTAATCGATGAAAGAACAATCCCGCCCATCAGTAGGCAGAAAAACTGCGCCCATAATTTTTAAGGAGAGAAATTGACGTGATGCGTATATTTCGACATTTCGTCATATTTCGTCGAGTTTTTCCTTATTTTTTTAAAAACACGGTGCTATCGACGAATTCAGGACTTCTGCAACATATCTTAATATGAAAATGTTGGATAGGTATATTTCTCCTTCATAGACGCTACTCCTTAGGAGTCGTGTAGCGTGTGGGTAAGGGTAGCGACCTCTTCATCATTAGTCGTCTGCTTTCGCAGGTCCTTGGTGTCTCCATCTCTCTCTGGCCTCTGCTCTCCTCTTCAACTCTATAACTCCCTCTTATCCTTTAGATCATCATTCGTCTTTCTTTTCTTTCTTCCTCTTTTGCGGTTTCCATCCACCATTCCTTCCAGTACATCTCGTAACAAACGTTTCCTTCTCAGTACATGTCCCATCCAGTTCTTCTTCCCACCTTCAATGGTCTTTAAGAGCTGTCTTCCTTCTTTTATTCTCGCCAACACCTTTTCATTCCTAACCCTATCAGACCACTTGATGTGAAGCACTTTCCTCCAAATCTTGATTAGTCTTGATTTATCAGCATAAACCTTTGAGTTGAATTTATTCGTAGTTATGCCCAATTTGTCCAAGCATTCTCGTAAATCATTCAGTATTAACTGTGAGAAATGCCCTGTATCATAGAAAACGTCGGATGCTGAAATTTTTCTCCATACTTTTCTGACCTCTCGTTCCTGTTTTAAATTCTTCCTTTATGTCATTTATGGTAAATTCAATTCAGGAATACATTGAAGATCATGGGTGGAAAATCACATTCTTGTTCTGCTAGTGTCCTCATTTCTGCTTCCTTTGCATTACACCCACATTTAATCACTGTCATAATGCCTGCATATTGGACTTCCCTCATTCAGTGACACTCCTGTGCTCATAAGTTTTGTCTTAATTCCAATCCACATTGCCAAATACTCTCTTTCGGTCGTCGAAGGAAATGTGTGTGGGTTTTTTATTTTAAATCCCGTTTTCTACTATAAATCTTATGTTAAAAAGTAGCTTCTCTTGCTCTGAAAATTTTCCTGTAACCGATTTTGACTTTATCTACGAAATCTTCTACCCTCTATTTTGATCTTCCTTTAGATTATTCTAGTCGTAATTTGCAATACATTTGCTGGAGGGCTTATCGATTTAAAGTCTTTGCATCGGTCAGCGGTTTTCTTGTTTTTCGAACCATCACCATCCTTCCAAACGGAATGCCGTTTTTTATTCACTTAGCCTTAGGGCCAAGGCCATTCATGACAAAGGAAGCCGAGGCAATTTATTGAGCCAAGGCCATTTATGACAAAGGAAGTATAGCAGTAGATCTATCACACATGAAGAAGATATTATTACAGTACGATTACGGCTATCGTGCAATTTCCCGGGCTCGTAATAGGACCTTCAGTATAAGTAAAAACGACACGGCAAAGTAGGACGGCCAGTGGCCAAGGCTTGCTTGCCGTATGGTACCACGTTTTCCTGATGGATATATAGGATGTTGAAAAATTTGTACATCGAGACGATCCATCTAACACTCACGAAACTCTGGAGCCGATTATTACGAGCCAAGAACAATGAGAATGTAGGGATGTCTATCCCAGGAATTTTAGAGAATATTAATCAAATAATATTAGAAAAAACAATAGCACTTTGATTCAATGATGAATAATGAGAGCTGGAAGACTGAAACAGAAAATTCAAGAACCTCTTTAAGTTTTTTGACCAGTGGTCCTATCGTCTTAAGTATTATAGTGTAAGGGCCAGTGGAAAAAACATAACTCAAGCAGTCATTGCCAGCGTTTCATCATATTTAATCGGACTCCCTTTGGGTTAAAAAACTACAATCATACTCAAAGCCACAGTATTACAAAATACTATCGTTGGTGGATACCAATTATAAACGAAGGGAATCGTGATTAATATTTGACTTATTCTGAGGGTGTGTGTATGCTTGTATGAAATGAAATAACTCTCATCAATTTACAACCGAGCATTCTGGTTTTGAAGCTTATTCCTCTCGGGCTTCTGTCCGGGTTCGGATCTCCAACTCTGCCGACGTGTTGATGGAAAACTGTCATCACAACCTGAGTAAAGGTTTCTCGGGTATTATTGGGTTCTCTCATTGGTCGTTCAATCCTAAGATTGGTTGGCTGCAGCCCTCCTTCCCTATCTAATGCTAGTTCCCTTACCTCCTGAAATCTCTTCCTATGGTCTTTCCTCTTTATTTGGTTCATGAACTTTTTCCGGGGTCTTCCTCTAGGGACTTTTCCCTCTATTTTGTCTTCAGTTATGTTCTTCACAAACTCATTGTGTCTCAGGTTGTGTCCAACACATCTGGTTCTTCTTTTCTGTATGTTGTCGGTCGTTTCCTCTTCTACTTTCACTGGAATCCACCGGGTTAGCAGCTCCATATTTCTTGAAGTTTCAGAGAACAAATTGTAGACTATTCTGAGGGGTTCTGAATGCCTTCATCTCAATTAGGGCAGTATGTATACTCATCTCTTTGGGGTCGGGTGTCATCTTATATGCTCTGGCGTGTGTTCGGTTTCCCGCCTTCCCTGATGTGTTTAGTGGTTTTAATGCTGGGCCTCCAAGTACTACTCGGATGGAAACCAGCGTCACGGTTTGGTGGTAGACGGATCTCGATGGCTTCCTTAACCAGGCGGTCCCGACCATCAGTCGTGCGGCTTAGAAGTTTAGCCGTAATGATATCGAAAAGAGAAGCTTTCACTTGGTGGAAGGACGTCATAATGACCAAGATAAAGTTTTTGACTTCCACAATTTATTTAAAAGTTACCAACTGGTTTCGGCTGTCAAGCCATCATCAGGTCCACCTAAAGACTGTAGTGCTCGGCTGTCAAGCCACCTGAAGATAGCTTGTCTGCCGAAACCGGTCGATAAAATTTAAGTAAATTGTGGAAGTCACTAACTTTATCTTGATGATCTACTTCAGCCACCTCCCAGAGTATGGCATGGTCATCGCTGATGCTGTGCTCCGCTACTGCTGACTTTTACGGTTGAGCTAATCGAAAATGCCTCCGCTGCTTCTTTAACCTGGTTCAGATTTTGTAGCCAGTCCCTCCAACGTAGATATTCCCGCACTCACAGGGAATTTGGTAGACTCATAGCATCTTAACCTGACCCCTAGGAGTGGATTATTTATACTGGTCAAATTAAGGATACGGCATTTAGAACTCCTAACAAGTGGAGAACAAATCGTGCTCCAAAGCGCCGGTAGATGTGGAGCTGCTAACCCGGTGGAATACCCGAAAAACATATATCTAGCGGATACGCCGGGTAATGAAAACATTTGTGTTGTGCTTAGCACTCAATGGATTGGAAGCATGGACCATTGGAAAAGCAGACCAGAAAAGAATAAAGCCTACAAAACCTGGTGCTTGCGGAGGATGCTGAAGATAAAATGGACGGGCAAAATAAGATATGATGAGTGTATACAAGAGAACAGAACCAGCTCATGCATTTATCATTTTAATATATTCATGATGAACTATAAAACTTACTATTTTAACACTTTTTTTATTCACCGACCAGGTTTCAACATAAAATGTCATTATCAAGGTCTGTGTTGAAATCTGGCCGGCGAATAATTTAAAAAAAGGGTGAAAGTAGTAAAATTTTTATTGATCTCTCCATGTTTTCCGGGATTTCTTCCGCGTCAGTTGTTTGTGGGCGAAGTTTCGCTGGTTGTCTTGCCAGCGTCTTACCCGAAGACGCTGACAGGACAGCCAGCGAAACTGTTGTCTTCAGGTAAGACGCTGGCAGGACAGCCAGCGAAACTGTTGTCCCATAAACAACTGACGCAGAATAAATCCCGGAAAACATGGAGAGATCAACATCCCGGCTCCGCGGAAACCCGAGAACCAAAATTTTTATTGTTCATCATGAACATAACAAATTTTCACAAAGGGACGCCTGATACTACTTCGCTTATTCTAATATATGCTGCAATTTTTCCAATAATGATATTATACAATAGATAAATCATCGATCTGATTTAGCAAACAGTATTATTTATGGTCCATATTCCAATACAATTCTATTCTGTTTGTGTCGTCGCTGCAGCCGCACTGGGGCTAGCCACCATTTCGGTAATCTGTAAACAACTCCGATTGAGGCAACCTGAATATTTCTACAGACCTAGCAGGCAACTTACAGTTTAGAAGCCGGGCTCAAGACGTTCTGAGAGGGAAGAGTGATCCGTGACCGGCGATCCCAGGAAACGAAACGCGACGAGCGAACTCCGCCGACGCGGCCAAACGCCGCCTTTCTCCCATCCTTCACGAGACGCCTACCCTTCGCGGACTTCATCTCGATACCATCAAAGAGCGCGATGGCCTGAGCCAACCCACCCCGGAGGCCTGCCTCCCTCCTCCGCTCACCTCCCTCGCCCATCCATCCCACACACACCCTCCCAACAACCACCCCCTTTTCTTTCCCTCAACCCACCCCCACATCTCACCCCCCTCTCTGCTGGTTGCATACTCGCCTCCCCCTCCACCTTGCCACCGTCTCCACGCACGGAGTTGGCCGAGGGTGACTCTTTCTTTCAACAGTTCCCCTTCCCTCTGTAAGGTGGCTCTTGTCTATGAGAGTCAGAACTAATACTTCATGGGGGATCGGGTTGGTTTGGTGGCTAGAGCACTGGCTAACCATAAGGGCGGTCAGAGTTCAAATCCCCGCAGAGGAGGATATTAAACGCGATCCCTACTTGTCTTGTGGAGGGCTCTCCAAGTACAGTACTCCGTCTGTCGTATGAGACGTTAAACTGTGGTCCCCTTGGCGCATTTCGTTAAGAGCTAATGCCGACGCCGGGTTTCTATCCACCTTTCCTCCCTTACCTGCCCCCTATGGCGCAAATGACCGTAGCTGTCGGTCGCCTCCCCAAAATCCAGTCCACTAGTACTTAATGGCACATTCTTGTTTATATTTAATATTTAAAAATCTTCACCCCTCAATGGAAAATCAAGTACAGTACTCCGTCTGTCGTATGAGACGTTTAACCGTGGTCCCCTTGGTGCTTTTCGTTAAGAGCAGGCTAATACCAACGCCGGGTTTCTATCCACCCTTCGTCCCTTACTTGTCCCCTTTGGCGCAAATGACCTCACCTCGCCTCCCCAAAATCCACTCCACTAATACGTCATGGCACATATTTGTTTATTTTCATTATTTCAAAATCCCGCCTCCGATGATGAAATGGGCCACCTAAATTTTAAGGTAGTTTGAGCGAGATAGTTCCCTTGTCAAAGTGAATACCATAGTCGAATTTTGCGTTTTGATTTCAGTAGCTGTAGGAAGCATGAATTAAACATTGTCGTATTAATTTTGGATTAATAACTTTTAAATGACTGATAATCTATGTAACTAAATAAAAATGGCAACATAAGTCTTTAACTTGACTCATTTTTTCGCGCGGTACGTTTTTAACTCCCTCATAACGGAAGGTTTGTTTATGATTCTGAAAAATTACTGCGGTGACATTATGATTTATTTTTTAAAAAAAGCTGAGGAAACATACTAACTATGTACTTAACTAGCTGACAAGATCCAGGTTTAGAAATTCCCCATTCTTTAAATGAGGTCTCTCCTTAGTGCATCCGCGTACCATTTCCCATGTAAAAGAGCTGGTATTTTTTGGCAAATATCTCGGAAAGTAGTGCGGTAAGAGCTGATATTTTGGCATCTTTGGAACGGAGAGATGCTTTTCATTGAAATGAGACCAAGTTCGTTGATTTTTAGGTAGTACGATATTTTGTTCAAACTACCTTAATTACATTTTGACTTCAATAATTGCTGTGATAGGCTATAAACTGAAAATATTGGGTTGTTTGAGCCGGAACAAATACTAAATGACACGTTTCTACCAATTTTGATTTAAAAATTCAGTTTCAAAATATGAAATGGGCCACTTCAACTTTAATTTTACATTTTGACTTGTATAATCGCCGTAATTGGCTGTTAACTGAAAATATACGGAAGTTTGAACCGGAGCAAATACTTAATGACACTTTTTTTATTTAAAAAATCCCGCTTCCGATGATGAAACCGGTCACCTGAATTTTATAACTGCAATATGACATCAATTTTCGCAGTAATTGCCTAATAAAAGTTTTCTCGTGCTTCCGTCCGGGGTGAGTGGGTCTACGTTTGCCGACGTTTCGATGATCGAGTCGAGTATCCAGACGTCGGCCATCATGGACCCACTCACCCCGGACGGAAGCCCGAGAAAACTTTGAGAAGCTCATACGCCGGAAAAGCACCACATCCTACTAATTGGCTAATAACTCAAAATAAAAGGAAGTAATATCTTTTCTGAGCCAATTCACCACGAGTTTTCACTTCCTATACATACAGTTCTCCGCGATAATGACGTTTATATTTTATAGAAAAATAAAATTTTTACAGTGTTTCTTCGATTCTTGCATTTAAAGCCATGTAATCATAAGTTAAATTGCGAGAAAAATATCGAGTAAAGGATAATACAGGGTGTAGAAAAAAGAATGACCTCATTTTGAAACTCTATATTTAATGATATATTTATTGACCTCTGTTGTGAGGGCGTCATCTTGCTTCAGACTGACAGAGCGGCAGGGTCATTCGATTCGATATATCCATAGCTCTATCGATATGGGTCTTCGCAACCATTTCCACCATACGGCCGCCATTACTGAGCATTTTCTGTCACAGCACACCTATGGAAATCTGTGAATGTGGGTCACAATTCGTCATTTCGTACTACCAAATCAACAAGTAGCTTGAAGAACCTGTGCCATACTAACGGAGAAAACCGCAAAATAAGCACATTAATGGCGATCTTGTTGACGATGCGAAGACCTGTATCGAAGAAAGAATACTATCGATATTGAACGACCATGACAGAGCGGACGCATGGACTGGCATCTAGCAGCAATCCTCTAAAACTCTTGGCCACGTCAATTCGATTGGCACACATTTTCGCGGAATATCCCCTGTACTGTAATTATAACACTGAAATAATGTCATTTTTTTATTCGCGATGTATTTTGGTCTTCACATCGGACTGAGAACATTTTTTTATTAGTATTCAAAATTGGAATGAAATGATATTTATGTCCTTTTACAGTGGCGCCACCGTCGATGGCTCTTGTCCGACCATGCGAGGAAAAACAAAAACTGAATCATTTCTTATGTTTTTAAATTTGGCTTCCGCTGATGTTCCGGGTTTTCTTTTGTGAATGGGTGACCAGAATGAGGGTCCAAAATCTGCAGATTATTCTTCGAATGTATTTATACGAATATGTCCTCATTTTTCCAGGAATAGGATTCTACTGCAGCGTCATCTGTAAGGATATACAGAATTTGGAATTCAATTACGGCGGTATTTCGCTTATAACTTTAATAATTAGGGGGTAGTATTCCTTTATTTTTTACATAGTTTCCCGGGACCTTTAGCTTCATATCACCAGCTTTAATTAAAACGTTAATAAAATGACACCAATGTCCCTGTGAAATGTTGGTGAAGTTAAGGTAACTCCAAAATATTTTACTTTTTCTGAGGACTTTACGTTTACTCAAAATTGATAGCTTTTGCTGATGAATTCTTGTAGGCACTGGTAGACATTGTAGGCATTAATGAACCACTGCGACTTATTCTTCCACGACCGGTTTCAACGCTAGTGCGTCATTTGACGCACTAGCGTTGAAACCGGTCGGGGAAAAATAAATCGCTGTGGAATATTGCAAAGTATTATATTTGCTCCCACTAGAATGTTATTCCACAAAATAGAGCTTTCAGCAGTTGATCTATTGGTTAATGAACTCTAGTGATGATGGCGGAACATTCTTTTCAAAATTACATTAAAAGGCTTCCGGAGAAATGGTGACGGAATAGAGTATAGGTGGAGAATGAAAGAAAAAAGGCTATCGAAAATTACTTCTTGTGCACATAGATGCCAAAGATAGCTGAAGTGAAAGTGGTTCCACAGCTTTTTCGTTCAACTTGAATCTTTTTTTCGCTGCAATCTGAGAAATATCTATGAGATTCCATGTTAAAATCTCCCATTTCAAGGCTGAGTTACGCTGTAACTAACTATTTATCTCAGTTTATAACCTGCTCTTCGCAGATGCTATGCGTAAGTTTCGACCTCTGCTTTGAAAAATGAAAGTACCAAAAAAATATTTGCTCACTCCTCTCTTTTCAGTTCAAATAAAAATAACAAATTCAATTGCTTCCTAAAACTTTCATCAGAAATCATTAATAAACTCAAACAACGACGCGGCCGAATCCCGGAAGAAGAAACGGAAAGAATACCGGCTCGCCGCGGAAATCTTAAGCAGAACTTGCTTTCTAAAACGTTTTTCTTTACAAAATAGGACATTTTTTTAACAATAAAAGGAGTATTTAGATGGACTCTAAGGTGCGCCTGTTTTGGGGTACCAACAGTAAAACCGTGCATTATGAATATACTACAATAACATGTTAATTTCTGTTAAGCTGTTGCAACATCCTGATTTTATAAAAATCATTAATAAAAAGAACCACGATACATATGACAAACAACTTGCAGATTTTTATATTCGCCAAGACCAATATCATTAATCAATAATACATGCATCCAAACCTGGAAAAATCGAGTGCATATAAATTCTTATCAATCCGTTTCCCATCATGAGAAACAACATCTAGATTTATAAATGAAAGTTCCATGTCACCTATACCCAGCAACCAAATATTTCCCCCCGCAAAATTTTTCAGGTGATTTTTTATACTTTATATGTTTTTACTCCCGAGAGTAGCGCATCCTTCACCCTCACGAGCTCATACCGCCCTTGAACCCCGTTAAAGTGGCTGTGGGAGGTGGTTTTTTTCCTGAGCGGCACCAGACTTCCCTTTGCCTCCCCTCTCCGTCGTCCGCGGGTTCAAATACGGCCGACGGCACGGAAGCGTTCGAACGGCTTGTATCAACCATTGTTGACTCACAATAGAGTCAAGGGGGAGCGATGGAGAAAACTGAAACCCCCATTGTCGTCCCATCACACGAGTCACTACATCACGCCCAACCTTAACAAAACATTGAGTCAACGACATAGGAAGGAAAAAGTTTCTCGTATACCTCCCGAAGAAGTTACTGGCGCAGACCTGCGTGGCAAGGAGTGGAAATGGGGAAATTCAGAGGGGAAGAGGGAGACTAGGGGAAAGAGTGAGGCAGGGTAACCAAATGACTTCGCAAATATAGCACCCATCGTTATGAATTTACCCATGACCCTATCTTGGAGTCTCATAGGTAAACCAGTCGAAACGGGACGACAGGTGGTGAGTAATTCGACTCCTCTAAGCACCTTTGGGGGCAACAATTCGAATGTATTTTTACTGGTTCTCTCTAATAAATAACCTCTTCCCTCGGTTCGCAGTATGTTGATAGTTCCGTAGCTCATGTCTCAAACTCGTCCACAGTGAAGCCCAGGAACTTTTGCTAGAACTATACTCCTTGCGATTTTAGGCGTATACTCCTTAAGATACGACGAGTACGATTTTAGAATCGGGTCATTTTTTTCTATGACTTTTATATGATGCAACTAACAATGAGAAAGAAACCAGTGCCATGGGACAGGCTCGAGCTTAAAGGCTAGGACTCATTACGTCTGGTACCTTCAAATGACGAACCCCCACGCTTTTATTATATTTAAAACCTAGACAGAGAGACGGTCTGATGAAATTCATGGTTGAGACCGTTGCCATTGCTAATTCGAGAGAACACTTTAGGAGGTTCAACTGCGACTGTGTGAGTCAAAACAAATATAAAGTTCAAATTTTGAATATTGTTTTAAATATCCTGCTTCCATAGATGGCATACGTCTACTATTAAAAATCAAAATTAAGGTACTAAGTATTCCGAATATTACACGATTATATTTTTTACAATCTAGTAATTATAGCATTCGAAGCGTATTGTATCGACGTTTCTATCATATCACTAAATGTTTACTTCAATTATTGCAATAATTAACTAATTACGCAAAAAATTCGGTTCTATGCATGTTTTAATGTTAGCGATTCGCATGATTTCGCTTTTTGTAGGCAAAATTCCCTGATAATCGCATTACTATTTGATTGAAATACTATTTCCCCCTTTATAATTACCTTTATTTCATTGAATAGTATGTAATGTCAAGATTAGTATGCTAGTAAAATAGCGAAGAAAGTTTACGTTGTGTAGTTTATATCAGACAGAGTAGATGTATTTCCTTCTAGAAGAATTCAGAATAAATGATATGGCACCATGTCTCTGTGGAACCACCTTAGCTTCAGCTATCTTTAGTACTCATGTGCACAAGAAGTAATTTTCGATAGCCTTTTCTTTTTCATTCTTCACCTCTACTTTTCTTCCGTCACCATTTCTCCGGAAGCCTTTTAATGTAATTTTGGAAAGAATGTTCCGCCATAATCACTAGAAGTCATAAACCAATGCCCACCAGAAGTCATCAGCAGAAGCCATGAATTCGGAGTAAACGTAAAGTCTTCAGAAAAGGGCAAATATTTTGGAGTAACCATAACTTCAGACATATCGTGGGGAACATAAAACACATATGCGGAACAGCATTAAAGAGACCACGATATATGAAGCGTGGACTAGGAAGGTCCTCGGGTGGGAAAGTAAAAGAGAGGTTCGACTCAGCTCTGGTTACGCCACTCCTCGAATACGCAGCGAGCATTTGGGACCATGGACAAACAGATTTAACCAAAATAATAAATGAAATGCAAAAGAAAGCTGCGCGCTTCGTTGGAAACAGCTAAGGGCGAGCATAGTGTTTCTCAGCTTTGAGAGGGATTAGGTTGGGAGCCGATAGAGACTCAGAGGCTGCGCCCTAGACTTAGTTTGCTGGAGAAGTTCAGAACAGGTGTGTTTCAGAGCGACACAGAGAATATCGTCAAATTATTAAAACTTTCGCGGTCCATGTTCGGCCAGCAGTGATGGTTTTTTTTGGGATAACCCGCGTCCAGATTTAAAAAAGCCAACGTTTCTTCTCCTTTGCCAGAGACCTCATCAGGGCTTAATGACCTACTTGCCTTTATTTTGCATCAATTTATATCGTCACGGTGGTGCAAGAGGGGGAGAGGGTGGGTGTTGGTGGAGATTCTTCTGGGCGTCTTGACGCGGGTTATCCCAAAAAAAAACCATCACTGCTTACAGAGAATATCGTTTGACGCCACACTAAGTCCGACAGATGCGATAAAATAAGCTTACTTAATAAAACTTATTTTCCGACTTTGTCCGTCCATTCCTCCTCAGCATTCTCCTTCAGCACCAGGTTTGGAAGGCTTTTAGTCTGTTCTGGTCTGCTATTCATATGGTCAATGCTACATATTCATAGAGTGCTACACTGCAAACGAATGTTTTCTTACGCCGTTTCCTAGTAATATCTTCTTTGTGGAGAGAAGAAGAACTTTTTTCCGTGAACGCCTTCTTAGTTTGGACTATTCTTCGCTTGATGCCCGTTGTACTTCTTCCGTCCCACGTGACAGTACTTCCGAGAATGGTGAAGGAATCCACTTGCTCTAATTTCTCTCCTTTCAGTTTGACTTCTGCATTCAGATTTTCTCTCCAACATTTTAGCATTTAAGTGCTCATTACAAATATTATACCGTGGTTATTTTAGCTCTCTTAACGTTCTTGTTTTCCTCTAGCTACGTTTTACCCTGGTAAATCCCTCGTTTGTGACCTGTAAGTTACATTAATGCCATTGCGTGGCATGTATAGCGTAAAATAATTGAGTCAATCGTAAGACTTACATGTATATTTTAATTTAAATACGAGTAATATCAGTCTTATAAATGTATATTATTTCACCTTTTATGTTGCAATATTTAATTTATTCTACATCTGCTGACTTTTAAAGGTATAAATCGAATATGGTCTCCATTTTGACTAGGGAACTATCTTGCTAAAACTACCTTGAGGCCGTCAGGATTAGTTGCGTCGGATTTAAGTGTGGTGGAATATTGGATTTAAGTTCGTCTCCGGGTGCGCAAATGTCTGCGTTATCTCTTCGGGGAGAATATTTCCGCGACTCGAAGAGCTCTTAACTGGCGCTAAATGCCACGGATTATTTGAGTTATTCCTCCGCGACGAGTCAACGCGTCGTGCTAAAAATTGCACCGTCACAAGAGTTGGAGGAGGGGAAAGCGGGAGTGTTGGCTGTGCGGCGGAGGGAGGTGGAGGGAGGGAGAAAAGACAGGAAAAGGTTAAACGCATATCTGGATGGAAGGAGCGAAGCGCAGTCATCCATCTTGTCTCTCGAGCGTGATTGATGCATTCAAAAATTGGAAATGTGCACCTTTTTTTTTACAAGCTTCCTGAAATGGAAATGTATAAAAGTAGTGTGCTTCTTTGTTTTGGCCGTTTTGAGCGAATGGGTGAGAGTGGAACAACCATACGGATTCATCTACATCTACGTACACTGTGAGACGCTGCATGGACGTGTGGCAGGGAATGTTGGGACACCAGTTGTTATAGATGTTTTGGGGCCTAGAAACTACATGGTTAAAACAGAGACTGAACAAATGTGGAAAAGGCATATTGACCAATTATTGTTAAGAAAGAAAACAGTAAGTGAAGGAAGTGATGTGAGACAAGGTATGGAAATGGACAAGGACATTGGTGAAAGAAAGAGGAATAAGGAAAATGTTGATGTTGTGCCTTGGGAGTTTAGTGATTGGGGGATGCAGGAAAAACAAACGGACAAGTAATGGACGGAGTGCATGAGAGAGGAAATGAGTTGG
Source organism: Ceriagrion tenellum (assembly GCA_963169105.1). NCBI lineage: Eukaryota > Metazoa > Arthropoda > Insecta > Odonata > Coenagrionidae > Ceriagrion > Ceriagrion tenellum. Next base: position 47,602,557 of record OY720642.1, read on the forward strand.
GGGTGCCACGAAGGTCTGAACGAATAAGACGTCAACAAAACTGGTTGAGAAATTGTGTATGAAGAGTTTTGGAAGGGAATCTGATTCTAATGGGGAAGGAATGTTATGTATGATGGGAGCTGGGTGTTGGCGGTTTTAGTGTGTGTTTTGTCACAGGACAGTGGGGCCCCCTGGGAAGAATAACGGGCAGCGAGGTAGACAGTACGGTTAAATTGACACTCACGAATAACCGTGGTAATTAGTCATATTCGAGATGGTTTTTTCCTGAGGACACAACACCAGTAAAGGATGAGGTTTTGGGAGGTGAAATGATGAAGTTTTTGTGGGTGTACTTTAAGTGGAATTCCGGTTTTATCATGGTCTCTCATCGTGCGTGGAAAGAACGAATCAATGTCCGGCAATACATGCACATCCAAATCCTGTTCCACTCAACGTGGGTCTAGGAGTTCACTAAGCCTCGCCATTGCCCTCTATCGTTCCAAAGCTCTAGTCGGACAACTTCATCCCAATGGTACCCTCTTGCCTCCACGTCCCTAATCACTTCGTCAATTCAACGTCTCCTCGGCCTTCCTCTCGCTCTTTTACCTTCCTCTATTGTGCCTAGCATTACTTTAGGCATTCTTGTTTCTTCCATTCTTTTAACATGTCATAACCATCTAATCCTATTGCCTACTATCGTTTGTCTAATACTTTTTATATTTAATTGCTCCCTTATGTTGGTATTTCTCACTCTGTCTAGTTTGGTTTTCCCCTGAATTAACTTCAAAAACTTCATTTCTACTGCTGTTACCTTCTTCACTGTCTTCCCGTCATTGTCCAAGTTTCAGCTCCGTATAAAACTGTTGGTAGATAGTACGTCTTGAACATGATCAATTTTGCCTGTTGTGGTATTTTCCTATCGCATACTATATGCTTAATGCTCTGATAAAATCTACATCCTTTACTTAGTCTATTTGAAATTCCATGTTCTCTCCTACCATCTTTACTTATTGCAGTACCTAGGTATGAAAATTATCCGCTTCTTTCACTGGTAGACTATCTACTGTTATATTTACTCGGGTGTTTTCATATCTGCGGACAACCATCACTACACTTTTTTCAGTACTAATTTTAGTCCATGAAGCTTCATTTGCCTATTCAATTCATCTAGTTTGTCCTGCACTTCATTCCCATCCTAGCCCCAAATCAATAGATCATTTGCAAATATCACGCTTTTTATATTTCCATTAAACGTCTTTTTCACCTTCCTTGTGATACACAGTGTCCTGTACCATGTATGTTCAATACGTTCACAGTGGTGACAGGCCACTGCCCTGCTTCAATACTTATTTTTCTATCAATTTCATTTCAATTTTATATCAAACCACTCAGTATTCCCAACATTTGTTCTCACTCTTCACTTGTGTACCCCATACATTTCTTTTATCAAATCAATGTAGGGCACTTCAACACCAATTGTGTGTAAACTTTCCCGAAAGATCTTCTTAAAACAGATTCATAGGCTTTCTCCATGTCAATAAATATCATTATTAAGTTTTTCGCCCAACTCCCACTTTTTTCTACTTGTTGTATTATGGCAAATATTAAATCAAATGTACCCATCCATGGTCTAAACCCATGTTGTTCTTCACTGATTTCTTCTTCCAGTTTTCATCTGATTCTGTTAAATATTATTCGTTCAAATAACTTGGCACATTGACTCATGAGAGTTATGCCCCTGTAATTTTTACATTGTCTTCTATTTCCTTATTTAATGAGAGTAACCATTTCTTCAAATCCCCATTCATTTGGTGCCCTTTTTTCTTTCCATATGATTTTGAACACCCTAAAAAGCCAATACATTCCAACTCGTCCTGCTGCTTTCATTTAGTCTATAGTTACCTCATCTGGTCCTGCGGCTTTATTATTTTTCATATCCTTAACTGCACTTTCTCGCTTGTTTATTGTTATATCCTCGATGCTGAACTCACCATTATTATGATTCTGTATTCTCCTCCAAACTACAACCCTTGTTTAGGAGATCTCTGAAGTAGTCTGTTCGGCAATATATCCCTGTAATTCTATCGCATTTTTCGGGCCTAGATATGTAGAATGGCGTCGAAATAATATTCACTGTGTCGATTCGAAACACACCCGCTCTTGAATTTCTCACCAAACTAAGCATAGCGTGTAGCATCCGGGTCTCTAGCAGCTCCCAACCTAATCCCTCTTAAAGCTGAGAAACACTATATGTATGCTCATCGGAGTTATGAACGAAGCGTGCAGTCTTCATTTGTATTTTATTATTAATTCTGATTAAATCTTTCCCTCCAGGGTGCCAAATTCTTTAGGCGAGGTCGAGGTTTGGTCTAACCAGAACGAAGCAGCACCTCTCTTTTACTTTCTCATCCGACCACCATCCTATTATACGTTTGACAAATCCTAGTTTCTCTAATACTATGCCGCATATGTTTTGTATGTGTGTTCTCCTTGATATATCTGAAGTTAAGGTAACTCCAAGGGGTTTGACTATTTCTGAGGGCATTATGTTTACTCCACCCTCAGTGTAGACATGGCGCTGGTATGCTGACTTTCGCTAGAAGTGTACTGTAGAATGTATCTAAATTTGTTAATATACCTCTACTGATAACCTTTGAGGGTTTCACAATTGCAATGGCTTCTTCCTCAAATTTCTTCTGCAAAAGCTATTGGGGAATTTTACCCAGACGAAAATTTGCCACGAGTTATAGCAGGAGCAGTTTGGTGTTCGGCTGTTTATATCAGCGACAATACTCTCCTGCAAATGACTTGCCGTGACTTTTTTAAGGTTCAGCAAGTGGACTCGCAAAGACGAATCCACATGGACTTTTCGCCGAAAGTCACTTTCTGTAAGTAAAATGCCCAAAACTTTCTAAGCATAAATTCATCGTTGTAGTAGTTTGAGCGAAATATCATTTCGACTGGAATTCAATGAATTTAGCCTCATCGTCAAGAAAAATATCTCACCCTTCCAAAGATACCGATCTTTTAGCCCCTTACCGAACCTACTATCCGAGATATCTGCAAAAAACTGCCAACCTCCAAACATGTGGAATGGCACATGTATGCACTCCAGAGAGATATTGTTAAAAAAAAGAGGAATTTATAATACCCAGATCTTGTCAAAACTTTTACTGTGTATAGTTAGCATGTTTCCTCTTCTAGTTTTAAAAATAAAATGAATCTTAAACCAGTAATTTTTTCATAATCACAAAAACTCCTTAAGTTGTGAAGACGTTTTAAACGTACCGCTTTAAAAATGAGTCAACTTAAAGACTTATGCATATATTCTTATTTATTTACTGAGAATTTTGGTCATCTAAAAGTGTATTATTGCTCCATTATTAATGCAATATTTGCTTCATGCCTTCTTCGTCTGCTGACATTGAAACTGTTAAATTTGAACAATGTGTCCATCAGGACTACGGAAATTACTCTCACAAACTATCTTAACGAACGTGGGTTCGAGACCCGCAGTATTTGATTTGTGTTGACCTCTCTGAGCATAAGTATCGGCATATTTCCGATATTACTTGTTCAATTTTAAAATGTGGTTTAGATGCTCAACTAATCGACATGTGCGGCGGATGTAGGAAGGCTTCATTTGTTTGGCCTTGTCAAGTTCATGAATGAGAATTGAAAAATGAAGCAGGTTCGTGTGCTTGATGCGAGAGGAAGGAGTAGACTACTAAATCATGGGTATATGAGGTGTAAGAGGAATACTTAGAGTCTAAAGAAGAGAAGATCGTGTATAGAGCAATGAATTTTCGCAACGCATCGTTCAAAACTGCTACGAGCGAACAGTGTTTCTCAACTTTTAGAGGGATTAGGATGGGAGCCCCTAGAGACTCGGAGGCTTCACGCTATGCTTTGTGTGTATGAGATATTCAGGAGTGTTTCTAAGAAACGTAGAGAAGATCATTTTGACGCCACACTACATTTCCTAGTGCGAAAGAAGCGATAATGAGAGAGATACATTTCCGGCAGATTTCGGAATTCGCTCCTTCCACGCACAACAAGTGATCATAATAAAACCGGAGCTCCATTTAAATCACATCAGTGATCACCATTTCACCTCCCTAAACTTCGTCCTTTGTACATTTACAGGGCTGGTGATATCACACACCCTGCCACACGCCCATGCGGCGGCTCGCCGGGTAGTATGTAGATGAATGCATCAATGTTACGGAAGCGGTATGATTCTACTTAAATCGTTAAGTGTCCTGGAAATTATTGAAATATCATCCAGTTTTCTAGCTTTAATGTTGAAAATTAGGCTGTTTTTACAAAATCTTTCCCGAAGAACGGACTGATGGGTATGTATTAATATGTTAGTCGGTCATCTTCTTCTTCTTGAACTTGCCTAGTCTTCTGTTTTCAACTGGATATTCCCTAGTCTAGATCTTGGGCGGTGGATTCACAGTATTTCCGTATTTCCTGTTGTAATGTACCACTGAAAGTTAGCAGTAATAATAAATGTGGACTTTTTTCCCTCAAATAGATAATAAATATTTTCCACTCTCTTGTCCAACTGACTGCGTCGTTTATGTTTGTCTGCTGCCTAATATCGATATCTCCAAATTTTTAAATCCTAAAGTGTACTTCCCGTATTCATTCTTGTCCTCTGCTCCTTTCTTTCTATAGTAATAGTAAGTATTTCACTGTGCGTTACATCAGCTCTCGTATCTGCACCACATGCAGCGACGGGGTTAGCATTTACTGTGCTCATGTAACAATTTTTCCGCATAAAGGTAAAATATTGGTAGTGAAGTTCGTATACTTAAATATGACAATCAACAGGTGATGTTGTGGTAATATATACTAAGAACGTCTGTTGCTATTGAGGAGAAAATATTGAACGTGATGCATGTTGGATACAAAAATCCCTACAATGTGCTGCTCAAAACGTTTATGCTGTAGATGTCCATCAAAGCAGAAGACAGGGAAGACTTATTGAGTTTACAATATCCGTAATGAAGAAGACTATGTCATTCCGTATTAAGTCAGCCATCAATAAAACCCTTGATGTCTGCGATTTTGATAAAACTCGGCCACATGAATCACTATGGGCAGTAAATAATCGTGCCTAATTGTAATCCCAGAAGTGGTGGTTCCCGCACGGCCGGGGGAGTAAGTTTAAAGCACGCTTGGTGCGCGGGCTCATAAAAACTATCGCATCTCACCCAAGATATTTCATGCATGAAAGTATGATAAATGATTTCGATAGAATTGCGTACTCTCTAATTTATCGTGGTTCTCAAATACAATTAAGAACTCATTTCGAATATAAATAATAAATTCAGGCTTCACTTTGTGGAACCTCTCCATATCGGAAATAAAAATATTCCAGTATTTGTCCGCTAAATAGATTTATTCTTTACGATACGGGTTTCGTCACATTATGACATCTTCAGGTGTTTCAGGACAGGACATAGGACAGTTCAGGACAATTCAGGATATAGACCTGAGGATTTCATTATGTGACGAAACCTGGGTCGTAAAGAATAAATCTATTTAGTGGACCAATGCTAGAATATTTTGATTTCCGATCATTTAGAATAGTTGTATTTAGTTGAATATTTCAGACCGAATTTTCTCAAAATATGTCATTTTTTGTAAAATAGAAATCAGGCTTAAAAGATGCGCCAAAGTATCTACTTTTTAAATTTTGAATATTAAGTTAGGACGGCGGAATGGTTGGGTATGTTTTGCTCGTAAAATCGACCGTTACATGGCGAGCAATAAAATGCAAGAACTTGATTTCTTATATCTGTAGAGTTGTATTCTTATACCTCAAATTAACATCACAATAAGATATTAGGCATTTGTAAAAAGAACCTCACAGTTTCCGGGCGATTGACCACATATTTATTTTGAACGAGTGAAGTATAAAATTAAGGTTTAGTGTGAATGTACGTAGCCACGTTCAAAATATGACCTTACAGCATGGATCAGTCGAAATATTTTTTATAAATCGATATATTTCATTAATTTCCACTTTTGTTCTTCTAAAAAATTAATGAATTAATTCATAATTGATAAGTTAGATTGCAGTTCTCTCCATTGTTTTCGGGTTAGCTGCGTCAAGTTTTATTCAGATGACGTTTCAGCAGTGGCAGAACATGCGTTCACTAATCCCGGGCATCAGATTATGATTGATAAACCAAAATTCCTGGCCAAAGAAAAGCATTATTTCCCTCGCATCATCCGGGAGGCTATTGAAATTGAAAAAGTAGCAGACAATTTCAATAGAGATGATGGGCATAGACTGAACACCGCTTGGAAAAGACTCATACGCAAAAGCGCGACAAAATCGGGGTTCTCGACGTTGATTGGTCGCGCCACTGGTAGACCAACCTGAGGATGGTATATATACAGGGCCATTTCCATCTGTCGGCACTCAGATCTGATCTGAAGATGTAGCCAGCATAGGCCACGAAACGTCATCTGAATAAAACTTGACGCAGCTAACCCGAATGGAGAGAACTGCAATCCAGCGCTGCGAAAGCCTCAAACAGATAAGTTAGATAGTTTCTTCAATTTTTTTAAGTTTATTATGATATGTGTAGTAGGATAAGAACTACCTTAAGTAGTATTCTCCGTATTATAGGTAGTGTCCTTCCCCAAGCCGAAGTGCTTTTAATCGGGTGTAGCGATGCGGTGATTGCAAAGAAATCAACGGTGCGTTTTCATTCTGGATGGATGAGAAGGATTGAAATTGTAAAAAATAACTACTTTTTATCCTCCCACCGTATCTCCGGTTTGGAGATGAGGAGGATATCGTTGTGGTATCCCTGCGGAAAACACGTGTGCCAAACTAAAAAAAAAGAGCACGGTACGTGTTAGGCGAAATGACATCCCCTCTAGACGCGCGTCGAAGTATCTACCCCGGATCGAAGACCGTTTTCTAACTTCCCAAACGCATTATTCACTGTAATTCAAGGCTACTTGATCCCCAAGCAGACCGAGTGGCATCCTTGGTTGACACTTTCGGAGCCGGATTACGACGGAATAGATATCATGCGGCCATCATCTCGTTCTACGTACGAAAAGCGGCATCCACAATCATGACGTTGGTGGATGATTGAAGTCGATTACTTCTCTAATGCGCTTCCCATTCTTAGGCGACAATTTAGAAGGCGATATTATTTACGAAGATTGTTGCTTAGGGGGATGAGGGTGTCGCCTAAATACCTGCGACAGGTAACGACGGGGAGGTCTGGGTTTCACCCAAAGTAACGTAGCTGAAACAATGCAGCCCTCTCAAGAAACTTCCAATTAATTGACTATAATCCACTTGGCTCATGGAGGGATAAGGGAACATTGTTTATTGAGGATTTTTAGACATTCTAGTTTTTTTTCAACTTCATGCGATTGATGGTTGATTATTTGGATTTAAAAATCAATTTTACATGTTTCAATTGAGATGACATAGTTTTCTTATATGTATTTCGGCTACTTTATCTGTTTTATTTCAGTCTATCCCTAAAAATAAACTCACTCAATAATTGAAAACCCATATATACCCTAATTATCACACCCCAAAATTATAATTTCTCGTACGATGAGAATAAAAAGACTGCTTTTCCAGTCAATCGGTTTCTGTGCTATGCATCTAAAGAATATTTTCAACGGTCACGTGAATTTGGTCATATCCACCCAATAGGGTCAAGGTAACAAGGGAAGACAGCTCAATTTGCTCTAAGTTTGGTAACAGCCAATGTAACCTATTCCTTCCCTCCTTTACAATCCCTCCCCCTACCACCCTAATGCGCGACCTCCATAGACTCTTTCTCCTCCTTTCTAAGAATATTAAGAAAAATTTATTACTTATCAGTTTTGGAACACAATTGTGCGCAAATATCGATTGGCTTAAGGGAGCCTCAAAGGTAACAGACATGCTTGGAGATTGCCTTTCCTACATGAAATTCATTGCTGGCATTAAAAACACTTTCCAAAGCATAAGTAATAATAAAAATGACGGTTTCATTTTAGCCAAATTGTGAGCAAGAAAAGTAGAGACAATAATAATAATAATTCATTGTGCTTATAGTCGTATTAAACACTAATTGTTACAAGTTATAACATAGGGTGCCTGCACATGCATTACAGATCTAGTACAAATTATCAATATTGCTATGTACCAATATCCATTCCTTTGAAAATTTCTTCTTGTTTTTTAAACATTTAATGGATTTAGGTGAGGTGTTAAATACTTTAGGGCCCAAATATACAAGGTATGTCTTAAGGCCGTTTTACACGGGGCACGAAATTGCACAACTTAACCCTGCATTAATTCCGCAATCTGCCGTGCAATAATTATTGCGATAACGAATGCGTGACTGCTTTACACGGTGGTCGTAAGCATGCATTCATTCGTGAATTCCAGTCGTATGATAAGTACGCTAAGAGCGAGTGTTTTGTTCAAACAGGAGAGATGCGATATTCTGTACACGACGTTGTTGACATTCAGTGAAAAATAAGGTTGTGGTGATTGTGGGATTCTGTGATATTGCCATTGAGTCTCTCTCTCTCTCTCTCTCTCTCTCTGTGAGAGAAATCACGGATCAGGAGGAGGTCTGCATTGATTGCTGCAGAGCTAGCAGTAGTGGGAATTATGATCGGGGTCGCAGAGCTCATAGAAAGGCGTAACCGTAGGAGAAGATCACTTTGGATGCGGGAGAGGAGGGAACAGGCATTATTAATATGGTCCAACAGGAGCTGGCTTTAGAAGACAGGAATGACTACCGCAATTTTATGCGGATGACAGAGGAACAATTTAACGAGCTGTGAAATATCTATCTAAATAAATAACAATATAAGTAACTGTAAATATCCTCCCACACAACGAATAACTGTAAACACCCATCGCTCAGGTTATCGAACCTTTTCGTCAGTCAACTTCCCGTCAACTTAGATGTCGTTAATTCTGCGACCGCTAAATGGAGTGCTATTCGTACAAATTGCAAGAATGCGACCACCGAATTAGAGCGGGCTATTCTGACGTCTCGCATTCATGCATTCGTGCATGCGTTCTTGAATTTCGCCGCTTTACACGGTGCATTTTGAAATTCACGATTGCACATACATTAGCTTGTGCAATTACGTGTCCCGTGTAAAACGGCCTTTAAACAACGCGAGATTTGGTGTAGGTAGCTACGTATTTAGCTTCTCTACTAGACCATTTGCTTTCTAAATACCCTTACCTCCCAACTGCCGACTACAGCCTCAGTACCAGCGCCTCTTTCTCTCTTCCACTGTAAGATGTTTGGATTGCGAATCGTGAATCGTCAAGTGCTCATTTTAAGAGGTTCGAAAACGCCGTTATAGTGTTGTCTTCCGCCGTTAATTTGTGACAACTTCTTCAATAGAAAATTAAATTATCTCTATGTGATGAATACTAACATGTAACTGCGGCAAGTTAAGTATTTTGACCTCCATCGCAAGGGGTCTTTGGCACATGTGGTCCCTGGGCTGTTATAGAATTGCCATTGTATAAAATCCTAGGATTCCTGCGATATCGAGTGAAATTAATGCATGATAAAGAAATGAATGATTTGCCATTATCCACAGAAATAAACTTTACTAAGACCTAGGTTTCGATGTTTTTAGGTTAGTTTTTCGAAGTTTTTAGGTTAGGCGGCCTACGTTTAGACACCTGATGATAATTTAAAAACATCGAAACCTTGGTCTCAGTAAAATTTATTTCTGTGGATAATTACAAATTGCTCATTTCTGCATCGAATTACCATTGGCTATGAATGATATCAAAACTGAGTCTGCTATTAAGAAGCAACTCAAAGAGTTATAAACAGCTGAATAAAAATTCGTAACTAATTATCACCGTATGACAAGCCCTTTCGGTTTAGGGGGGCCTAAATCGGATGAATACTCCTCGTTTACCGTTAAATATTTGGATTTCGTAATTTATGCAATTTTTTCGTCGTGTTTTAGCGATTGTTTCAACATTTTGTTGATTCAGTTTTTTTTCATTGTTTCCAATATTATTTTGTATTTTATATTTATGTATATAGTTTATGATGAAAAGGCAGTATATGTAAAACAAAGAGTTGTATAACTCATGATATTATTTCATTCATTCATTCATTTGTGTTCAATCCTATGATTGATTGACTGCAGCCCTCCACCCTTCCCTATCTAATACTAGTTCTATTATCTCCTGGTACTTCTTCCTATGTATTTTCTTTTTTCTTTGGTCCCTATTCCTGGGTGTTATCCTATAAGGATTTTTCCTCCAATAAGGATTTTTATAAGGATTTTTTTTCTCCTATAAGGATAAGGATAATCCTATTAGGATTTTCCCCTCTATTGTGCCTTTAATTATGTTCCTCACAAGCCCTTTTTGCTTCAGAGTGTGTGCAATACATCTTGTTCTTCTTTTCTGTATGGTGTACCGTATAGTCCTATCCTCTTCTACTCTTCTGTGCACTTCATTTATTTTGTCCGTCCTGTATATCTTCAGTATTCTCCTCCAGCAACAGGTTTCGAAGGCTTCTAGTCTGCTCTGGTCAGCTGTTTCAATGCTGCTCTGGTCGCTCCACACAAATGTTTTCACATATTGTTTCCTGGTTTGTAGTCCTATCTTCTTTGAGCACAGCAGTTGTCTTTTTCCCATGAACGCCCTCTTAGCTTGGGCGTCACTCCGCTTGATCTCCGCTTTACTTCTTCCGTCTCTCGTGATGGTACGTCCGAGGTAGGTGAAGGAAACCACTTGCTCTAATTTCTCTCCTCTCAGGGTGACTTCTGCATTCAGCTTCTCTCTTCGGCATGCTAGGATTAATATTATTTTAAAACCTAAAATTTGTTAGTTTCGTCTGGATTCACTCACGGCTCTGCTGGGATTTCCTGTTTTCTCTACGTCTGTTATTTAATCCCCCAAGGATGTGCGCCTTCGCGGCGACTTCCGCCATGTGATGCAGAGTGAGAAATTGGGCGAAGTGAGTTTATCGCACCACCTATATGAGCATGGAGTCCGCCAGCGGTTTTCCGAGGTGAAAACAGGGATCAGCGGTTGCCCACCCAGCCTAAGTGTGTATGTGGTTATTACCTGCCCACGCCACCCTCCCCCCGCCCCCTAATTGCTAACTGGTGAATATTCATACCCGCCGGGGGTTGATATCTTGGATCGCAGGATTCAAAACTGGTTCAATCCTAACCGCCCACCGGACCATTTTCTCATATGTTTGTCAATGTGCAATAGATGGACTATAGTAAGCTGTGATATATCTGAATGGAGAAAAGCTTTTGCAAGTCACTAATTTTAAATATCTTGGTAGCTATATAACATCTGATGGAAGATGCGAAGTGGAGGTGACAAGCAGGTTGGCTCAAGCGAAACAAGCTTTTATCAAGAAGAGCACTCTCTTGACTTCAAAAAATGTCTCCATACAAATCCGTTAAGAATTTGTGAAAAACATGAAGTGTGTGCACATACAGCTCAGAACTTGGACTTTAAGAGAAGCAGAAACAAGCAGATTGGAGGCATTTGAAATGTGATGCTGGAGAAGAATGCTAAAGTTTCCATGGACAGAGATTGCTACAAAGATCGAGGTTCTGGAAAGATTAGGGGAGGGGCGAATATTGGTAGGTTCACTCTCAAGAAGGATGGATTGGACATCTGTTGCGGCACTCTAACTGGATGACTACCTTGATGGAAGGAGTGATGTAGGGTCGTGCAGGAAGAGGAAGACCCAGGCAGGAATTTGTGAATGGAATTTGCGGAGGGAGGAGATATGCAGAAATAATGAGACTTGCTATATAAAGAAAGATTTGAATGCCCACCAATCTTAGGGTCCAGGAGGAGAAGACGAAACGAAGAAGAGGTTCGTGAAAATGAATACCGCTACTTTCATCAATACCCTACTCTTGGCCTTTTCCTCAATAAAGTCGAGTGTATCCGAAGAAAAGGGTATCGGAATTCGTTAATGGTGAGATGTCACCTGGTGATACTCTATTGAGACCTCTCTTCTGGCGCATTGATATCTCCTTCAATTGACCGCTGATTCACCGCCACTGCAATGTTTTTTTATTATTGAACATATAGTGTCTCACAACTTTCAGAGGGATTCAGGTGGGAGCCCCTATTGACTCGGAGACTACACGCTAGGCTATGGTCGCTTTTAGAAATTCAGGACTGGTGTGTTTAGGAGTGATAGAGAATATTATCATGACGCCTCACTACATCTATAGGTCTGACAGAAGCGATAAAATAAGAGAGATACATTGCCGAACAGATAGGTACAAAAAATCTTTCTTTCTGCGCACAATAAGCGACCACAATAAAAACCGAGATCCACTTAATACACTCCCATAGTGCATGTCACCATTTTGCCTCACAAAACCTTATCCCTTATATCTTTACACGGCTGTTGTCCTAAAACCCCCGTGCCACACGCCCGTGCGGCGGCTCGCAGGGTTGTATTTTGGTGTAGATGTAGATGCATGGGTGGGTTAGTACTTAACGTGTTGGGGGATAGAAGCGCGGTCAGCGTAAGCTACAACGTAGCAAAGGAAAATTAACTATTAGTGACGCCCCTATGCATTACTAGACTGTGGATTCAGCGCGAGGGTAGCGCGTGGGTACAAAATGGTGCCAACGACGCCCAAAATGCCAACAAATCAAAATTGCATGAACGTTTCTTGCCTCTCCACTTCTTGCCAGCAACATCTGCCACGTCGTCAGAGCGCCATTACAGGACGGCAAAACAACAGAGACAATCCTAAGGAAGAATGAGCGATGGTGGTCGGAAGAACTGTCATGACGTTGGGAAAGCGCGCAGGGGGAAATGAAAGAATTGAGCTGCGGTCTACCAATAATGTTAAAGAGAACTATCGTTGGGTATGGAATCATATAGAACTGCGGTTTACCGATACCCTTATTTGTAAAGACAATTGAGATGACACATGAGTCAATGTGTATCTGTGAGTGGGTTAACACTCACCAGTAATCGACACCCAGGTCGTGCATCTTTGAAGGTGTCTGAATAATAGAGGAGCATTACGAAACTGACAGGTACAATGATCCCCTTTTCCCACGCATCATTAGTGGCTGCAACAATGGCTGGACAGGAATACATTCCAGTAATATATATTCTCCTAGTCAATTTTAAGGTGGGTTTGCATATGGAAGTCATAGTTACCTTAGAAGTCGCTTGCTATCTACAATTCTGTGTGTAAGCGCGCACTTCCATGGCAGTAAGGGTCGATATTTTCTGGTAATCGACCGCGTTTGGTTCTTTTAAGGAAATTTCTCATTTTCCTGCAAGTAGCATATATCGATTCTGCGATAAAATTGCATCGCATTCGGTGGAATCTTAGCCACGTGGCTGCAAACGGAGATTTTAAATGTAAACAATAAAATGTCAATAATAAGAATAACGTAGTAGGAGGGCTCATTGTTGCTTATATATATATATATTTATTTCCGCTTAAAAGATTTATAATGCTAAAGAACCCTATAATGCTAAACTTAGGTTAAGCTTTGTAACTTATCTCTTATTTGATAAATATAATAGTTGTCATGATTCTCTCACTTGATACGATGAAATAGTGCAAAATCAATGTAATTTGTGCAAATTTGTTAAATCCATGAATGCATATGGCACTCAAACAGCGATATGCGAACGCCATTTCTGTCAAATTTTGGTGATTTTCGTAATTTCCATTGTCACCGTTCACTTCCGTCATCCATTAGTTAGGAAAAAGCTGTAAGTTATGTGCAAGCAGAACGATGCTCTGCGAGTGACGATACGATTCAGGATATCTCTACAATCGCAACTTCCATAGAAGTCAACTTCCATGTGTTAATCCGCCGTTACATGTGTTAAATATCACAAATCTTAGTCGTTGCATCTAAATATAGCTCAGTTCTAGCCTAAAGAATGTTCCGGGGTGAATGTTTACGCCCAGTTGAGATAGGGGTGAAGAGAGGGAGGGTTGAGGTACCTATTCCATTAGTAAACTTCCACAGGGGTTAGGGAGGTGATTCCGATAATTTTTTTTCTCGTAAGCTCGACATCTTTGTTCCCAAATTATCCAGATTAGTTCCTCGGAGGTCAATCCCTTGAAGTGGGGCACGGATGCGATGATATTGAGATATCCCAGCGCCCTTTACTTTTCCATACATCTACATCTACGTCATACCCTGCAAGCCACCCAAAGGGTGTGTTGCAGGGGGTGCTTCCACACCAGGCATGCATGAATGATACGGTAGAACACCGAAACTACATTGAAACCAGCGTACCACACATGCAACGCGCCAATTAACAATCTACTAACAAAGAAACATTCTATCGTCAATCGTTCCAACGTGCAAGGGGTACAAGGACTACTACTACATATTCAAAATATCATGCATAAATAAAAACATCAATATTTACATCATGCAGAAATAAGAACGTAGAGAGTATAAAGAAAAAGATTTACTGTCAGCCTATTGTCACAATTCGAACTATTCGTGACGATGATCACAGCTGTTATGGTCCCGAACGGTACGCGGAAAAAATGACATTTTATACCTATCGGTTCTACCATCTAGCTCTCTAATTTTATCGGCGCGAACATACATGCCGAATAAAAGTATGCCCCTGAGTCGAGAATTGGTTGCCTTCCGGACTTTTAAAAATATATTTCGTATATTTAGTCCGTGTTTGCACCGTTGATTTTGTCCAAAGATTCATTGTTTACTTTTGTTGATTGAAAGGTTTTCGTCCGACGAAAGAAAACGTAATTTTAGCGCAGTAAACACTGCCTTCGTTCGCTTAGCGAAAAGACGCGGGGCTAACTGAACTTCCAAAGTCGACTTCCATGTGTAAACCCGCCTTTAGTCCTCGCCTTCTGAAGATGTATTTTTTTATATTTTGCATGTATGATCGTCTTCGATAAGTCTTGGTATTTTTGTGATTATTTGTAAAAAAATACGTCCTAATGCCCGTTTCGTTTCTCATGAGATCTATTCAGTTGTTCAATCCCCATGCCTCCATGTCCAGAGTAGCCCTTTTGGGTGAGGTGGAAATTCAGGCCTTGCATATCATAATAATGACATCAATAACTTTTTCAATTTATTATTAATCTTCATATTCAAAAATAAATTAATCTAGACTTGGGAAAGTTGTAATTCTACTTAATGAAATAATTTTAGTGGAGGTATGTTCAGAAAAACGTGAGTTACTTATTTGTACTCGCTTTCTTATTACGTGAATGTTTTGAACAGTCCCAACTTTCTCAGGACGCTTGGCTAACCTATTGATTTCAATAGCCATATATCATTTGAATACGAGTATAATTTTTTGGCTCGTGTCTCGATGCATAGGTTTAGTTTGTCCAATAGTGATCCTCATATTTCATTTAAAAGCTACATCATCTTCGGCCCAATTAGATGTAAGTACTCCATCAAATTTGATTTTAGATGCTTATCCTTATTGCATTAGTTTTATGGTTCCTGAACTGTTCTGTCAAATCTTTAGTAAAGGAGATTGAAAGAAAAAGAAAAAAAAGATCTGTTTTAATAGAATTAGTAAAATCTCGTTTTACATAGAAAATAATCGGTTTTTTGCTTATTCTGTAAAGAGTGAGGAAATTTAAGTGCGAGGTTTGTCAAATAGGCCAGCGTATAATTCAATCCTTTCAGGCCTAACCTTGTGGAAGTCCATTATTGAATTGATAATGACAAACCAACTATGTTTAAATCCACAATTTTTTACTAGTACAACTAGTTACAACCCTACTGCGTCATCTTCAGATCAGTCTTCATCTGAGGTCTGTGGATTTAAACATAGTCGGTATTGTCTTTAGTTATTCAGGCCCACGTTATGTTAAATTCAAGAAGAGGTGGAAAATGGGAAAGGCAGTTATTTTGTCTTTGGTATTTTTCTGATTCACCCCGCGTTGCACCATTTTTCTGTACGACCGTTTCTCCGGCATTCCAGTCGGCTTCATCAGGTCCCAATAAAGGTACCTTATGTAGCCGACTGGAATGCCAGCGAAACGGTCGTCCAGATAAATGGCGTAACGCGGGGTGAATCCTAAAAATATCAATAAGCAAGAAAACCGTAAAAGCCTTCGTAACAATTTTTATCTCTAATTGAAATGAGAAATATTTACAGAAAGCGAAAACTCCGTGTGAATTGAAATATAATATCGGCGCCTCAACTTTTGTACTATTTTAGGTATTACAAAATGCTATCTGTAATTGAGTCATGAATTGAATTCAAAACTGTCACTGAATTGAAGTCAAAATGCTGTGATTAAATGAAAACGTCGCTGCAATCGGGATTTATAACAGAGAAAATGTGTATCAAAAATATATTCAGTGGATTCTCTGTATGTATCATTACTTATTTTTTGTATTATTTTGGTGTATAACGTGTTTTTAACAAGAGTGATGCAACAATGCAGGATGGATATTGCAGTCATGGATGTTATGAAAAGAGATTCGTTTGTATATTGCGAGAAAATGGACTAGAGTCAAATTACGAATGGGATTTTCAAAGATCGACGGAACATGAGGCGTGTTTTTAGTCTAGGAAAAGGAAGGAAAGGTAGTTTGTAGTCCAAACCAGGAAACAATATGTGAAAGCGTTGGTGTGGAGCGTAGCACTCTATGGATCGGAAGCATGGACCATTGAAAACGCTGACCAGAATAGAATAGAAGCCTTTGAAACCTGGTTCTGGAGGAGGATGCTGAATATAAAATGGACGTACAAAATAAGAAATGATGAAGTGTACAGAAGATTAGAAGAGGAAAGAACCATATGGAATATCATAGAGGGAAGAAGAACAAGATGGATTAGACACATCCTGAGACAAAATGGGTTGGTGAAGAACATAATTGAAGGCAAAATAGAGGGAAAAGTCCCCAGAGGAAGACTTAGAAATGAGTTCGTGGACCAAATAAAGAGGAAAGTGTATAGGAAGAGATACCACGAAGTAAGGGAACTACCATTAGATAGGAAATAGCGGTGGTCAGCAGTCAATCAATCTTAGGATTGTACAACCAATGAACTGAAAAAGTGCTGATGAAAAATGTATCAAACGGATTATCTGCATATATCGTTACTTCTTTTTTAAACTAAATTTAGTAGAAACTGGATATTTGACGTGTTCTTGGTGAGTGTAATGAAACAATGGGGGATGGAAATTCCATTGATGGATGTTTATGAAATGATTTAGGGGTTGGAAATTCCATTCATGGATGTTTATGAAAAGAGTTAGATACGTTTGTCTTCCCACGGCGAGTAAATAGATCAGAATCAAATAACGAAGGGGATTTTCAAAGAAGTATGGAACTTGCTCTGCAGTAACTTTGACAGAATCACATGATAATGTTCACCCAATTGCGTGAAATTCATAGCGAAAAAATCATTCGCATGGACTTGGAATCGAACCCAGACCCCTCTATTTCGCGCCTCGATCTACTACGAACTTTTACCATTTTCAACGTTTAATTCGTCTCGTCTCGAGAAAATCTGAACCTGCTTCGCTCATATAGATGCATAAATGAGATATTTAGGAAAATTTTACTCCCTCATTTGTTTCCTCGCATCAATTCTGTAACTAAATTCAATACAAGTGTGAAATACGAAATGTACCAAGCTATCGTTAGCTGTAATTCAACCTACGTCATAGTATTCGACAAAAACAATGCCTAATACCTTGTATATTTATGCACGGTGTCTCCGGTCTATCTTCGACTTGGAGGAAAAACCCTCCCGTCGAGTCCCCTGGGCGGCGCGGCGGCTGTAAGGTGGTCGCAACCCCGGTCATCGCATCCAAATAGTCTGCACACCCTTCTTGTTAAAAGTTTTTATTGAGCTTCACATGTTCGTTTGGTCAAATCTTGTTTTTGAAATTTAAGTAAATTCCCGATGACTTAGGCCCCTAAAAATAAAAGTAAAACGGTGGAGTATATTATGGGTGTGTTGTAAGGAGAGCTCAGTTTTTATCATGGTCACTGATTGTGCATGGAAAGAATGATATTTCGTACCAATCTGTTCCGCAGACTCTCTCTCTCTGATTTTATCGTATCATTCGAACAAAGAGGTGTATATTGGCGTCAGTATCAGTTCTCTGTGTTGCTCTGTAACACACCTGTTCTGAATTTCTCAAGCAAACTAACCCTATCGTGTAGTCTCTGAGTCGCCAGCGGCTCCCAACCTATTCCTTCTAAATCCTGTGTGCTCGCTCGTAGCAGTGTTTAACGCATCGTACCGATTTGCTTCGTTTTTTATTTATTTTGTCAACCTTTCTTCCAAAAAATGCTTGCACCGTATTCGAGGAGTTGGCCTAACCAGAACGATGTAGCACCTCTCTATTAATTTTTCATCCTATAAAGGTCCTATTATATTCTTGATTAATCATATTTTTTAATACTCTACGGCATATGTTTAGTATGTGTGTTCTCAACGATGTATGTGAATTAATGGTAACTCCGGGATACTTTACTTTTTCTTAGGACCCTATTTTTACTCCGCCCACAGAGTAGACATGGCGTTTGTGTGATGACTTCCGCAAGAAGTGTACTATGGTGCATTTACGGAGTTTTTTTTCAAGGCCCCATACCTGGCACTACGAATAGACGTTGTTTATATCCCTTCTGTGCCTGCGTCTTCGCTTATTTCGCGGTAAATGAGCGTATCTACTCCAAATGATCTTAGTTTTCCGCTAAGTCCAGAAGTTGGGTCATTTATATAAATAGTGTATATAAGAGGGCCGATCACGCCTCCTTGTGGAACTCCGGATGGAACTCTAACCATATTAGAGGTGATATTATCGAAATCTTAAGAGGTTAAAATCTACAGTTAAACGCTTTTTCATATCAGATTTCACCCAAACGATGTTTGTAATGATGTTTAAAATATATACAAGGCAGCAGTAAGCCTAAATTTACTCATTGCAGCAAATTTTATGTATATTTAGAAAACAGTACATCGAAGCGCAGGTTCCTCCTGAAAGTCGACTAGTAGTGTATGAATTTCTGGTCGATAATCGTAGTTTTCCGCTAACTTTAGAACTTAGTTCATTTATATATATGTATAATGTATAAAAGAGGGCCGATCACGCTTCCTTGTGGAACACCGGATGGAACTCTAACTATATTATAGGTAACGCATTCGATATCTTACGAGGTTAAAACCTACGCATCAATGATTTGTCGTATAAGATTTTACCCATGCGGTGTTCTTAATGAAATTTAAAATAGGTACTATGCGGCACTAGGCCTAAATTTACTCATTGTAGGAAATTTTATGTACCTTAAGAAAGCAGTACTTCGAAGAAAAGGTTCTTCCTCGAAGTCGACTAGTAATGTATGAATTTCTGGCCGAGTTCTCCTTCTAACGGCTTTGACCTTCGTTCCATTTGCGATTCCCCGGGACTCAACTCCTTGAGTGAGTCCGCCCTTCATCCTTTGAAAAGCATTCACCTTTC
This sequence comes from Ceriagrion tenellum, assembly GCA_963169105.1. Lineage (NCBI taxonomy): Eukaryota > Metazoa > Arthropoda > Insecta > Odonata > Coenagrionidae > Ceriagrion > Ceriagrion tenellum. The sequence goes on from OY720642.1 coordinate 47,622,021, forward strand.
CCCTTAGGCGACGGCTGCCTCCACCTTACCTCCTCCTCCTACCGCACACCCCCTCCCTTCTCTCCTCCCACGCCTCCTTTTCTGCACCGCCTCCACCCACAACTCATTGTTTGACGACCCAACGATGCCAGCCTAGCCTCCCATCCTCCCGTCGTTTCCTGTCTATCTCTCTCTCTATCCCTCTCCGTCTGCGGCGATAGGAACTGCGCTCTCTAGCCGTCTTGCTTCTTCTGAGCCGTTCCCTCCTCGCTTTCATCTTCTGCCCAGGGTGACGATCGTCAGGGAAAACCTGGAATTGTCAGGGAATTTTGAATTTCTGGAAAAGTCAGGGTATTCTCGTGACATTAGGGGAGAAACTATAATAGGAATCCTCGTTATTTTTCAACCATTACGTTTATCGGCCAGTCTTTCTCGCCCTTTATTTCACCAACTGAAACTTTAGTCCGTCACTGACGTGCATGGAATAAGCCCCATCAATTCGTGGAACATTTCAGTTGTGAATCTAATTAGTTGTGAATCTCATCAGTTGTGAATCTTAGTTATTTAGTAATGAATCAGACGTACAATGTATCCCTTTTGTATATCTTCATTCCGATATTTTCCTAGTAGTGTTGAAATTAATGATCACAATGTATTACGCTCATCACAAGGAATCTGGGGCTATGTTGTTCGGAAGATTTTACCTCGCGTTTTTTTTTAACTTCCGAAACTCAGGTCGAGAAGTAGCTGGAAGCCACTAGCTTATATTAAATACATGCTTGCAGTTCTAAAAATATGAGACGATGATCAGAAAATTTTGGAAATTCGATGCTACCGTAGAAAATTTGATTAAGCAGAAAAAATATTCCTGTAATAGGTGACCTTTTGGATATCAGTCAGGGAAATTGGTAAATCCATCTGGGAAAAGTCAGGGAAAGGTCAGGGAATTTGAAAATTGGATATCAGTAGCCACCATGCTGCCTGACTCTGGTGTTTTCGGAAGAGTAAAATAACTTTTTTGACCCCATTTGAGAGAATTTACTATCATGACCAAGGTTTTATAGTTTTGTCATCTTCAGGTGAGTATGTAATGTGAAGTAGATGTAGTGTGGCGTCAAAATGATATACTCCCGAGTCTCCCTGAAACACTCCTGTTCTGAATTATTTCTCAAGCAAACTATGTCTACCGTCCATTCGAGTCCATTAGGGGCCGTCAAAGTATTACGTAAGACGTTAGATATTTGTACCCTCTCTTCGTTAAACGCTCGCTTACTGCTGTTTCATCTTTCCATAGAAGTCATCGTACAGCTTTGAGCATTGGATATCGTATAATTATGCAGTGTTGGAGTACCGCATTCATTAAAATTAAGAGCGAAACAGTACCACTGCTGATGAAGTTGTGAACAATCACAGGATATGTGGAAAATAACACAGGGTATTTGGGAACGATACATTGTTTCAAGACGGACAAAAATCGTACGTAAATAGGTTCCAGACCCACCCTGTCCTCCGTCCTCGTAAGACAAAGTGAGATGATCACAACCTCCTTGCCCCAAAAACCTCTTACTTAATACTTGAATGGCCCCTTACTGAAACACCCAGCCTCATTTCTTACCCTATCTTTAGTACTTTTATTGCAAACACTTTTAAGGAACCGCTTTACCACAGCATTTAGTCTACTTTTGCAGACCCAGGTTTTTGTGCTATTTTTACAGGTGCATACTACTCTACAAGCCGCAGCATGGTCGTGTGGTAGGAGGTGTTAGGACACCAACCCTGTAAAGATGTAAGGTTTGGGCAGGTGAAATGTTGACGTATATTATGGGAGTGTATTTAGTGGAGCTCAGTTTTTATTGCGATCGCATATTGTGCGCGGAAGGAACGAGTTTTTGTACCTACCTGTTTGGCAATGTGTCTCTTTATTTTATCGCTTTCGTCAGACTTATAGATCTAGTGTGGCGTCATGATAATATTGTCTGTGTCGCTCTGAAACACACCAGTTCTGAATTTTCCAAGCGAACTAAGTCTAGCGCGCAGCCTCCGAGTCGCTAGCGGCTCCCAACCAAATCTCTCTAAAACCTGAGAAGCACCACATGTTCGTTATTTGCATTGTTTAACTAAACACGGAGATTTCCTGTGTAATTCATTTATTTTATTGGTAAAATTTTCCGTCCAGGGTGCCAAATGCCAGCGGCGTATTCGAGATGTTTTGAGATAATGAATTGTAGTAAAATATTGTCATATACCTATACGTCTTAGTTTTGGAGTTACCAGCAAACGGATAAATAAATAGGAGTCAAAATGTGTTTTCCAGTCCATGTTAAATCTCTGCTGAAATTCTACTTGAATTAAGATCGGTGGAATTGAATGAAGATCGAAGTAAGTTGGTGTACAGTTGGGATATCCGGGTTCTGGTTAAGAGCCGAGGGAAATTATTTGCTCAGGGCACATTTAGCCCTCTTTAGTGTAGGCATGTCAGTATGCGTTTCTGGTGCCTATCAACTCTGCTTCCAAAATGTTTTGAAGTTCATTGCTTGGTATGCTATCTGAAACGTTGTAGTACATGCAGAGGGCATTACGTCATCAAACTGTAGCCTTTCTACCTAAGTAACAACCATTTTGGTTATTTCATTCCCATCCTTACTTTCCTTTGTACATCACGACGGAATGAACGAATTAGCGGATGAAAAGCAAGAATACATTCATCTGTTTGAAATTTAGGGCAGGTGTCTTTAAAGAAGCTACAGCTATAAAATCCCCTTGATGTTTCCATGTTTTCCCCCGGCAATGCGGATTATTATTATATGCTTTTATTTAGCTCGCTTTTCCATTGATAATGGATTAATGATCCATGGTTACTGCTTCAGGTTACCCTACATAGTTACCTCTAGGCTTGTGCGATGATTTGATTCATCGAATTCATCGACGATGACTTTAGTCATCGCAGTGCGATGAACCGCGTCGATGACAATGAATGTCATCGATCATCGACGTCGATGAATTCACCGATGTAGATGAGTCAATGAATCCATCCCCATTTGATGGTAATTACTTGTGTTGCGTTACCCGCCCGTGCCTATCCCTACTTTTCCGTCGGCGATGAATGAATTCATCGACTTATCTACATCTACATACAACCCTGCGAGCCGCCGCTTGGGCGTGTGGCAGGGGGTGGCAGGTCACCAGCCGTATAATGATATATGGGATAAGGTTTTATGAGGTAAAATGGTGATATTTATTATGGGAGAATATTAAGTGGATCTCGGTTTTTATTTTGGTCGCTTATTGTGCGCAGAAAGAAAGAGTTTTGTACCTATCTGTCCGGCAATGTATCTCTCTTATTTTATCGCTTCTGGCAGACCAATAGATGTAGTGAGGCGTCATGATAATATTCTCTGTGTCGCTCTGAAAAATATCACTTCTGAATTTATCAAGCAGCCTAAGTCTAGCGTGCGGCCTCCGAGTCTCAGGGGCTCCCACCTTAATCCCTCTAACAGTTTTGAAACACTATATGTTCGTTCGTAGCAGTTTTTAACGAAGCGTGCTGCTTTTCTTTGTACTTTGTTAATTTTTTTGGTTAAATTTTTATGACCAGGGTCCCAAATGCTCGCGGCCTATTCGAGGTGTGACCTAACCAGAGCGAAGTAGCATCTCCCTTTTACTTTTTCACCCGAGGACCTTCCTATAATACGCTTAGCAAAACCTAGTTTCTTTAATGTTGTGCCGAATATGTTTTGTATGTGTTCCCCACGATATATATGAAGTTAAGGTAATTCCAAGATATTTTATTGTATTTGAAGATTTCATGTTTATTCCACCCACGGTGTAGGTATGGCTTTCGTGTGATGACTTTCGCAGGAAGTGAACTGTAGTGCATTTACCAATATTTCGTTCTAAACCCCACTCCTGACACCGCGAATGAACGTTGTTAAGGTTAGATGACAGAACTTCAAAGTCCGCGTCTTCGCTTATTTCACGGTACATTACTGTATCGTCTGCAAACAATCGTAATTTACTACTAATTCGAAAACTTAGGCCAATAATACAAATAATGAATAAAAGAGGGCCAATCACGCTTCCCTGAGGAACACCGGATGTGACTTCGACCATATCAGAGCTAAAACCATCATTAACTACATTTTGTTTTCGATCACTGAGAAAGTCCCTTATCCAGTTCACTATTTCTTTATTAACTCCGCTTGAATACAATTTATAAATGAGTTTTTTGTGAGGAACCTTGTCGAATGCCTTCTTGAAATCGAGGAATATTGCGTCGATTTGCTTAAACGATTCACCTGATTTTAGGATATCATGAAGGAATAGCGCAAGCTGTGTTTCACAGGACATGCCCGTACGGAAGCTATGCTGACTACTGTGTAAGAGGTTACGATTATCCAGGAATGCCATGATATTGCTAACGACAATGTGTTCGAGGATCTTGCATAATAGTGATGTTAGCGATATAGGCCGGCAATTTCCTGGGTCACTATTATTTCCTCCTTTAAATATCGGAGTGACGTTGGCTGTTTTCCAGTCTTGGGGCACCTTGCCTTCGGATTATGATTTGTTAAATATAATTTCTAAGAATGGAGCAATCTGTGGCGCTAACTCCTTCAGCGCGCGTGCAGGTATTCCTTCTGGACCTGGGGACTTGTTACTTTCAATCGAACGCAATTGTTTAGTTATTCCATCAAGTTGAATTGTTATGTCAGCCATCGGCTTGTTAATTTCAGGAATGTCTAAATTGTGTATCGTGTTATCCTTAGTGAATACTCTTTCGAAGTAGTGGTTTAACAACTTGGCTTTATGATAAGGATGCTGTTGGTGACCATTTTGCCGTTTGTATCCAATTAGGGAGTTAATCGACTCATCGATGGCGATGAATTCATCGACTCATCGTCGTCGATGACAACCATCGAAACCGAATCATCTCGATGATTTTTTTCCATCGACCCTCGATGGGCAAATTCGTTCATCGCACAAGCCTATTTACCACTTCATTCACCGAAAATATGTGAGTTGAGTTAGCTGAGTGGTAAAGTGGTCGAATATCGTTTCATATGTCATTCACAGTCGTCGCATCGAGTAAACATGCTGGCGAATTTTATTTTCCAGTCAACAGTCTTAGTGTTTAACTTCTAGTTAATAAGATTTTTATAAAATAACTTGTTGTTTTATAAACATTTTATTGAGTAGGACCAAGAATAAAAAAATGTAAAAAGAGATTTTTAGCATGCTTTTCTAAAAGATGTTAAAAATCTAAAATACCTGAGCATCGTACTAAAAATGAAAATATAACATTTTCTCAAGTGAATGAAAATTTATCCTAGTACTGGAAATAATGAATTTCAATGCAAGGAAATTAGCCACACAATGATAAGACAACAACGAAACTCATGGGGCGCGTCCTCATTTATACTTTGCACCTTAAGTCAATTTAAAAAAATTTCTTGAAATTGTATATTGAAGCACTTTATTTCATGAAATACCAACATTTTCATGTTTAATTAATTTATGTTGATAACGAATATGAAAGAGCGCCCCATGCTTTTCGTTTTGGTCTTATCATTGCGTGGCTAATTTCCTTGAATTGAAATTATTTCCAGCACTAGGCTAAATTGTCATTCACTCGAGAAAATGTTATTTTTTCTTTTTGAGTACGATGTTCAGGTATTTATTTTTTAGATTTTGAACAATTTTTTTAAGAATATCATGCTTAAAAAACCTGTTTTCATTTTTTTTAGGTTTAAATACATTTATAACTTGATATAAGGAGAATGAAAATGTCCAAACAAAGTAAGTCCGCAGAAGAGTGGGAGAAAAGGGAAGTGTTTTGAAAACAGAAGACGGGGGAAAATAATCGGGCACATCATGTGACATGATGGCCCGATGAAGACAATCATCGAGGGACAGGCCAACGGTTAGAATGGCACATCAAGACCTCGTGAAGAGATTCATAGAACAGGTGATGAAAGATATCGAAGAGAAAAAAATACGATAATGAACAGATTAGCTGATAGGAGAAATGAGTCGACGGCTGTGCCTAACCGATCTCAGGATTGATGACTGATGATGATGAAGGAGACGACTGATGATGAAGGAGAATGCCTATAATGAGGCAAATAAAGGATGATTTCTAGTGAGTTATCTATGGAAAACATCGAAAATTTGCTAAATCGTGCGTCACCCTGTAAGCGGCATAGGAAAATCGGGAGTAACAAAGGTGGCGGACAGGCCACGCCCAAGGTACAGCTTCCAACATTGACCACAACAGCAAGCTCCCTATCCATCTTCCTCAATTGTCTGAAACTAATGGAAGACATGTGCCCTGCTGTGTTGCTAAGTTAGTAGCGTACTTGAGGGAGTTGAATCCTCTCATTATTTCATACACTCTTGTCCACACGAAGACACGAAGAACTCTTCATCTGTTACACCATACTGACCTCGAATTTCTCACTCTACTCCTTTAAAATTGACTCATCTATCATAAATGTGCGTCCTTACTCGACCCTTATATTTTCTCTCGACCTAGTCAAACAGATGAATCGCGCTCTTTCAATAATTTACAATATAAATCATTCATATTTAATGTATCATTATTAATTTCTCGAGCATAAATTTATTTATTGGGGAAGACTAAGGTTCTTTGAGTCACACCCAACCTCTCATAACCTGATGGAGAAAAATATTCATAATGTTGAAGTGCCTAAATTGCGCAGTCGACCATATTGAATGGATCATTTGCGTTATTCATACGCCGAAAAAGTTTGACTTTGGTGGCGGAATCGTCACGGCACCGTGATGATACATTTACAGAAATAGAAAATTAATATAATTTGTATTTAAACTGTGCGTTTATCGTTACTTTTTTTGAGCACAGTTGCGCGAAATAGCCATGTTAGGTGGGTCATTTATGGAAAACTAAAGAAATTAGGTTACATGTTTATTCACGAAGAAGTATTTTTCTATCTCCTATAATGCATCGTCCAAGCGGTATATTTCAGTAGCTTGCTTAACGCTCCCTTGCATTAGGGAAGAAAAATGTAAACGAAAGGAAGCAAAGGAGACATACAGGATGCTTAGCGATTTTTTTTTCTTTTTGAATTTTTTGAGATTCACTCTAATACTCCAGCCTCTTGTTGTCCTGACATCACAGCCGACGAACCCCAAAAGTGCTATTTATCATTAAAGCATTAATTACTAACACTTGGCCTCCATTTTCCCTTAATTTTTTCAAGGACACCGTCGTAAGTTGTTTAGTGCACTTGACGTTAATTCCTGATGTAGAATTGGCGTAATTTATTCTACTGGAACGTACAAAAAGAGTTAAGAATAAAACACTCATGAAGAAGTCTGAGATCAAAATATCTTTACATGTTTTCGCTAGACGTAAACTTTTCATCTCATGATGAACAGCGTGAAACATTTAAGTGGGAACTGTCCTAAGTTGTTAAATACATTTGAATTAAGTTGTGATGTAGAATTGGCGTAATGTTTTTTCTGCTGGCAAGTACAGGAAGAGTAGAAAATGAAAAAATCACGAAGAATTCTGAGATCAAATATTTACTTATACTCCAGACGTAATATTTTCGTCTCTTGATGAACAGTGGGAAACATTTGGTGGAAACTGTCGTAAGTTGGCCAGTAAACTTGACGTTAAGTTCTGATGTAGAATCGGCATAATTTTCTTCTGCTGGCATTCACATAAGTCGCTAAGAATGAGACACGAAGAAGTCTGAGATTAAAACATATTTACATGTGTACGCCAGACGTAAACTATTCACCTCTTGCTGAACAGTGGAAAACAGCTAGCGACGCGACCGTCGATAAAAAGAATTTTTTTCGTAGACACATTCTGAAGGTGGTTGGAGTAATTTTCTATCGTGTACAAATTTTTGTAAAAGTTTGCATACCTATGGGTACTTATTATTAATAAAAATGGATAAAATCGAAAAAAATCGCATGCTACCGATTTGGTTTGTTGGCAATTTAATGCTAGTTTAACACGTAGGCTTATGCTTTTTGTCATATATTTCGATATCATCATTGGTCGTTCAATCCTAAGACTAGTTGACTGCTACGCTCCACCCTTCCCTATCTAATGCTAGTTCCCTTGAATTCTGGTATCCATCCCTAAGTACTGCCTTCTTTATTTGATCCATCAACTTATTCCTGGGTCTAGGTTTTTAAGGCTCCCCTTCTTTTCTGGTCAGTATCTTTAATTGTCCTCTTTTTCTGGGGACTTTTCCCTCTCTTTTACCTTCAATTATGCTCTTCACAAAACCCATTATTTCTCAGGATGTGTCCGAACCATCTAGTTCTTTTCTCTATACTGTTCTATACGGTCCCTTCCCTCTTCTACTCTTCTGTACACTTCATCATTTCTTATCTTGTGCGTCCATTCACCAACCTTCTTCAGCCCTAGGTTTTGAAGGTTTGGAATGAAATAACTTAGTAATTTTCCACACGGTTTATTATCCTCAACCGGTTTCAATGCAATAGCGTCATTTTGAAGAGGTTACTAAACGACGAGGCCATCAGTCTCACGTATTTATACCCTGAGCCAGAGGAGCGGGGGAATCAGGAAAAGAGGTTGCGGAGGGAAGTAAGGTGAATATGTGCAAGTTTACTGGGAGGAAGCAAGGTCAGTATTTTGAAAACTTTTCTCGGTAGAAGGAGGAGGAGGAATTCTTACAGACAAAAGAGGTGAGTTCATCGGAACAACTTCGTTTACCATCTTCTCCTTGTACAACCTGTGATATGCCCTTATTTAAAAGTTTTCCAAAAATCGAATTTGGCATCTTTTTCCCCAAAATGTAACACATTCATATTAAAATTAGAAACATGATCATTATCAATTAAATGTTTTGCAAACATAGACTTCCAATCAAAATTAATCAATGAATTTTTTTGATTTCTAATTCGTACATTAAATCTCCTACCGGTTTGTCCTAAATAAAAACAACTACAGTTAGGCGTATTTCATTGTAGCATGTAAATACCATTTTTGTCCATAACATTAAAACAATCTTTAGAATTAAAAAGCAGTTTACCAATTGTCAAAGGGCTATAAAAACAATTTTACATTATGTTTAGGGAACATATTACATATTTTATATGACTTTTTTTCTAGGTTTTGAAGGCATCAATTCTTTTCTGGTCAGCTGTTTTAATTATCCATGCTCCCGATGCATAGAATGCTACGCTCCACACGAATGTTTTCACATACTTTTTCCTGGTTTGTAGTCCTATCTTCTTTGAGCTTGGTAGTTTTCTTTTTCCTATTAACGCCTTCTTAGCTTGGGAAAAGGAATCCACCTGCTCTTAATTCTCTCCTGTCAGGGTTACTTCTGTATTCAGCTTCTCTTTTCCGCAAACTAGGAGATATTTCAATGATATACGAGATTTCGATAATATACGCACCGATCTCCTATACGCAAAAACATATCATAATTATGGTTCTTATTAAATATCCAGGAGCAAGCAGAATGAAAAACATATTCACGTTTGGCTTTGGCCTAAGTTTTCAATATCGTGCCGTAAACCAAGTCATAACATGGTACAATGATTATAACTTTATAGTTTTCTATACTATTTTATTGTTTAAGGAGCCTGACCGGTTTAAATGTAAAAACATTACATTGAAAGTTTGGAAGTGTTTGCTAAACATCTGTTTGAATGTGATCACTCATCTAATTTTAATCCCAAAATTTTATACATTTGTAACAAAGGTATTAAATTCGATTTTTTAGAAAACTTTGAAATTGTTTTAACTTTTAAATAAATCTAGTTATAGTGTTTTAAATTATTTCATCCCGGATAAATTGTCGCCCCTTTTTACTGTGCCTCTCCCTTCTTCTTTTAACTTTTGACGCGGTTGTTTTTTTGTGTTTCCCGTGTCCTTGCTTTTCTAATCCCCTCCCCCTCCTCCACAAGGATCCTTTCCCCTCCCCCCTTACCCCTCCTTATTTCTTTCCCCGTATTGGTATTTGTTTATATACAAATCCACCATCTATGTACTTTGCTTTCTGCCTCTGAAGATAATGTTTTTACATTGAAACCGCTCAGGCTCCTTAAACAACAAAATAGTGTGGAAAATTACAAAGTTATAATTATTATACTATGTCTGAATTTCAAAAAGTCAATTTTTCGGCTGTCTTGTATGCAAGTCATAACAATTCTTTGAGGTAAAAGTTTGAAAATTTAAATCTTGCAACATTTATATGACGACATATGTGGCTATTTCCAACGTATTAATAGACGTTCCTTAGTTGAGGGTGGTCTAACATTTTTTTTCGACTTACTGGAAAAGAATAAAAATTTGCTCTCACCAACTCACGATTTGCGCTCCAACCATCTTAAAAGCAGTCAAGACTGAGGTGTCATCTACGAGTACTCTCACTACATCAGGCGCAAGAAGAGGACTAAGACGCTGGTATTAATACGAGTCGGTAAGATTCACTTACGTCTGCCCTCCCACAAAGTGCTAATTTTACTTCAAACAAAAATTTTTTAGGCTCGAAGTAAATCGTATAGTTTGTGCTTGGAATTAGTCCAAGTCGCATTACCCAGCTCGTGAGTGCAACGTAAAAGCAAGCATTCAAAGCTCAATGTATTTAAGTATTCAATGTGTGCATTTATCCAGTCGCTAAATATTTTTATAGCCTTAAGCTTTAGAACACTAATGATGTTTAATGTTTTTTACTCCAACACAATTTACATTCATAGTGAAAGTTGCTAGTAACTTTACGTAGCCTTGAAGAGAGTGAGAAATGAGAGAGTGCTTCGTGTACGAGCATGATACCATTCCATGCGTAAGTTAAGGTATGTACAATAGGTATTTAGGGAGTGTTGCACAATTTCAAGCGACTCTAAGGAGTCTAATCTTCATACGTATTTTTCAAAGTGGAGGATTTTCCACTGAAACTGCTTTGATTTTACAAATACGAATGGGTTTCTCTTCTGCCCTCAAGGTAGTCTATTTCATTAACTCTTAATTAGTACATCTTTAAAGTGCGCTGTAGAAAATAATTGTTATTGTGGTTTACCGGTTAAAGATTTTTGAAGGTAAGAGAGACTCCTCCCGATTTTCAACACTGTCAGGGTACATTCTAACTCTAGTATTTCCTTTTTCGCCTCACCGTTTGATCTACCCTTCTTCAACCCCTCTATAAAACCCATTGAGGTAATAGGGGAGGGTGCTTGCTAAGCTGGCCAATGTTACCAGCTGAAACCATTCCGCCATCATCGTTGACCTTCATTTTCTATAGTTCTAGCGAGAAAACGCACTAGTCTTGCAATTTTACAATGCTTTCCATCGGAAACGTACTAGAAACCTGTATGCACTTCTTTCTTTAATATGCATTCTGCTTTCATATTTTGTTTATTTATTAAAATTAATAATCATCCGCTTTTCTGATTAAATCTACTGTAAAATAGAGTGTGATCCATATAATTAAGCTGCCAATATATGTTTCAAGAGTAACTTCGCTTAAATTTAATACAGATGGTTAATATTCTTGCTTTACATCCGCTAATTCGTCCATTCCGTCGTGCTCTCCGTGGAAAAGTAAGGTCAGAGCAGGGTTAAAAATTATGTTTGTTATTCCGGTTGTCACGCTTCAGTTTGATGACGTAATGCCCTCTCCAGATACCTCAATGATAGAACCTATTCTCCCTCTTCCCAACGTACCCAGCATCCTTCCCTCTATCACGCTCTTGAGCGACCCATCGCCCCTTATTATATCCTCCAGCCACCTACGCTGTCTATCCCGCATTTCATTCAGAAGTTTCCTCACCATCCATACTATGAGCCTATCCTTTAGTCTTTCTTTCCTTCCACCCCACCTTCTCCATCCTTCTTTACACCCACATCTCGAAATCCTTCAGCCTATTCACGTCCAAATCAATCACAGAAATGGCAATTTTCCACTAGGTAACGTTTAATACGCCATACCATATCACGCCTGAAACTTTTCTCTTTTTATTCACGTCCTCCTATCTGGGGACCAAATTTTAGCCCCGTACAGCGTTGCATTAACTGAGATGGAAAAGTAGGGTTTCCTTGGTTTTTTTCTAGAATATGGCCGAGAAGTGGAGATTTAAACTTATTATTATGAGTGGGATTATACAGGATGTTCATATTATGTTAGAAATACTTCAATTTGAACTAGAAACATATGTAAGCTTTTACTTTCAACTGTCAATAATAAGCTCAAGTCCTGGTAAATTTAATAAAAATTGAATTTTTCTATCCTTTCACATATTTCTTAAAGTTTGGAACGAATACGTAGAAAAATAGTCGATACTAATAAAAACAGTAGTTCCATATTATTAGTGCTGAAGTCATCTCCAGTGGCTTGACAATTGTGGTCATCAAAAATATATTCGTGGAATAATCTGCATCTTATGTGCATTAATTATCGTTTTCAAATGGTAACCCTTTTCATCAGTGAAAGCAGGATTTTTTAACCCAATGAATAAAAATGTGTAATTTTGTCTCTGCTTTGAACCACTCTGCCGGGTATGAGCCACCATGGTAAAAAACAACTTTGTTAGAATCCACACAATATATTATACATACGACCCGGGTTTTCACGGGTGAAATTTGTTACCTGATGATGGCACAAAGTTGCTGAAACCCGGGTCGTCTTTATAATAGATTGTGTGAATTGAAACAAAGTTGTTTTTATCATGGATATTACTCACTTCCACAAAGTGAAGCCGGAGACGATTACTTATGTTCGAAACACTTCAAGGTGGTTTGAACGAGCCATCACCTCATGCAAAATTCGACGAATTTATACAGGGAAAGTTCCCGTATTTCCAATGATGAGAAAAACGTTAAAATTCCAGCCGCGCATATAGAGATCTTGTTAGAAATCTAGCAGTGTGCAGTAGCGTAGACCAGGGCACGTTTGGTACAGGAGCAAGTTTACACAATGCCTATAGTTCCTTAACGGTACGACAGAGCCCTCCACTAGTTATAGTTCAGGTATCGCAATCGTCTCCTTTGTCTATGACGTTAGCGGGAGCTCATCCATTGAAGAAACAACAGTTTTACTTCGCTTTTTGTGTTTTTCTGAAAGATGAGTAAATTTTTTCACTGTTACATATTCCTTTATATAGTGGCATACTTACTATATGTATGTTTCACTATAATGTTTTCTGAAACTGTGTATTATTGCCGTTATTTTAAGCTATGAGATAGGTTTTTTATGTTTAAATTACGTCTTCTACATAAATTTGAAGGAAAAATATGGCGACGGGGCACGTTTACACTGGGTGTAAACGTGCCCCAATGTTTATAGATTTTTTAACACTGTATTTCGCGTATGTGACAATCACGCACAGAGTACAATTGTTATGTTAAGGTATCAAGGCTTTATTTATTAATCCTGGAGTTATTGTGCAAGTGTTTTACTGTCATTCATAGACCTGCTGTGTATCATCACATCTATTGTAATTGATGATTCATAATTTTCACTGTAATTGTAAATAATGCCCTTATTTATATTTCATGGAGTGTTTTAATTTTAGTGGGACTAGTATTCCTCCATTCATTGTTTTTCCCAGGGTGAAATTTCAGCCTCAGTTCTTTGTTTGTGAAAACTGTAACGATATCGATGATGTTGATTGTCATATCATTGGTAATAATGATGCATCCGATTCCTCTTCTTAATTAAATATTTTATAATAAAATTTAAGTCGTTTTCCAAGCTAAAACCTTGCTTTATTTCTTTTATCAACTCATTTAGATACATCAGTAAATGTGCCCCACCCTTCGTGTAAACTTGCCCCGGTCATGGGGCATGTTTGCACAAGTGACAGCAAAGTTTGATATTATAATTTTGTTATTAAATGTTGTTATGTAACAATAGTTACAAAATATCAAATTATAGTATGATAGACACTGTTTACGCTTAGGTAGGTAAAACAGTCACAAATTTCAAATTGAAAACATGAAAAATGAAACAATAAAAAGTGCGTCAATGTGCCCCGGTCTACCCTATATACGCTTTCTCAACTTCAGCTTGCCTTTTCAGCTAACGGCATGAAAAACAGATTTTCCTGTCCTTTAATATAATGATTAAAAGACCATTGAGGATGAATTTTTGAAATCGATATTCGATAGCATAATTATAATCAGTTCTACCTGCGACTACTCATGAACAGTTTAAATACAGAATCAAGTCTGTGTTTATGCAATTTTTCAAAGGCCAGAATTTTATTCGAATAGGTAATGACACTTTATGCGGAGTAGTGTTGATCCTCTAGCTAAAAATATTATTTAATTTTTTTTTACTATTTAATGTAGTAACTCTTAGTTATAGAAAACTCACGAAAAGCTTGCCCACTACCATAATAGAATAGAATGGATTTATGCTTTTTCAATACTCTGGGTACATACCCCTAAAAGCAACAAAAGTATAATGTACGTGACATTTTGAATTGCTATTAAATAAATACAAAATGAATACCTAATTCAAAATTTGCATAAAAACAGACATATTAATTCCATACTCTTAAAATAACTGTAACGTTGAAGTAAAAATAAATAATCTGATTACTGCTGTAACAGGAAACTTTAACGTTTATAATGGAATGATTCCAAAGTCCAGTCCAATTCCAAGCAACAAAAGCGTAATGTACATGACATTTTGAAATGTTTTTGAATAATACAAAAATGAAAACGTATTGCAAATTTTACATAAATAACAGACTTATTAATTACATTCTTATAAAATACCCGTAACATTAAGGTAAAAATAAATAATTTGATCACTGTTGTAAAAGGTAATTATAACGTTGATACTTGAATGATTCCACAGTGGTACAGGTTTTTATTTTGTTAGGAATTGCATTCCATAATGGTAAAGCATTGACGGTATATCGGGTTCTCTTCCGCGTGGTTCCATTTTCATCATAGCTACCCTCTTCAGTTGTGAAGTGAAGATGCATATGTTCATATCCGCATTATTGACGTCTATTCCCTGATCTGTTATAAATCAGTTCTCTTATTCGACTCCGACCCATTCTCGTTACATGGTCAAACAAACGTAGCACTTATTTAGTGGATAGCAGGCGAGTTCACTTTGTTGGAGTATATTAGAATTTTGATTATAAATCACTTTGCCCTTTTCACCTGGTATCTGTATTTAACTTAAAGATCTGTATTTAACGCTAAGATCGAAATTGGTGCTAGTTAAAATAAAAGTGTGGAAAGTACAGCCTGTTATCCAATCAACATGCAAAGAATCCCACTCCTTTCATGCATTGCCATCATAGGTTGTCCAATCCTAAGATTGGTTGACAGCAGCCCTCCACCCTTTCCTACCTAATGCCAATTCCCTTACGTCCTGGTGGCTCTTCCTATGTATTCTTCTCTTTATTTGGTCCATTAACTTATTCCTGGATCCTCCCCTGGGACTTTTCCCTCTACTTTACCTTCGATTATGTTCCTTACTAACCCTTTGTGTCTCAGGGTGTGTCCAATCCATCTGGTTCTTCTTTTCTGTATGGTGTTCCATATGGTCTTTGCCTCTTCTACTCTAATATATACTTCAACCTTTCTTATTTTTTCGTCCATTTTATCTTTATTCTCCTCCTCCAGCACCAGATTTCGAAGGCCTTCAGTCATTGTGGTTAGCTCTTCAGGTTCATGCTTCTGATACATTGACTGCCGCGCTCCGCTCGAATTTTTCCGCGTACTGTATTCTAGTTTGTACGCCTATCTTTTTTGAACACAGTAGCAGTTATCTTTTAACCGTGAACGCTTTCTTGGCTTGAGCTATTCTTTGCTTGATGTCCGTTGTACTACTTTCCTCTCTTTTTATCGTAATTCCGAGGTAGATCATCACCATAACCAGTTATAAATCGGAGTATATAGAAGAGAGTTTGCAGCAGCTCAATACTACCAACCGCTTAATTCATTCATAATTATTTATTATGATATGCCTTGATGGATAGTATTCTTGGTATTCCTCTGTAATTCATCCCATTCATTTTTGCTTCAAATATCGCTTTCACAAGATTCTTGTGTCCCTAAAGGTCTACAATTAGTGTGTCACCTATTCTATCCACAGTTCTACTACTACATAGACTATTTTTCCGTCCAACTCTTTGTACGACTTCTTCTTAACTTTCCATCTGGTCCTTCTTTTCTGAATAGTGTTGTATTTAGTTCTTACATCCTCAACTCTAACGAATAAAACCTTCCAAATTAATGAATGAAAAACGTACCAAGCGTGTGAAGTAAAGAATGTACCGTTGGAAGTTCAATCCTTGACACTGCCCCTGGACGTTACTCTGCGGGGCACTTTGTAAATGATGGGAGTAGACATTTACCTCATGCTCCAAAGGCCGCCATTCGCCTCCGCAATGAGTCTCCACACTGCACGGATATTTCGCCACCTGCCATCTTGGACAATTTCCCTCTGGCATGAGCCCCAAGACTCCCCCATCATTAGTGCATGCGTGACGAACGTTGGGGTTCCGAAGATCCGTCTACCGGCAGGTCTGAAAGGACGCTATGTGTTTTTAAAGAGAATGGTTCCCCAAAGAAACCGCTCTGCGTGAACTATGCACGGTTGTTCAACCGAAATATTTCCGTTTTCGTCATTGAGGTAGATGGAGTGGGCGGCCAATGCTAGAAGCTGTAACGTGGGCGTGGCCTATCCGCTGTCTTTGTTAACCCAATTTTCCATCAGCGCTTACCGACTAACGCTCTAGTTTTGCAACTCAACGATGTTTTCCATCAATAACTTGCTATAAATCAGCATGTACTTACTTCTTTAACATACATTCTCCCTACGTATTCATTCATTAATTGCCAAACTCATTGTCAAACTTGGACGAGAAAAACTTGCCCAGGCGGGAAAATTATATTACCTGGGAAACATGATCACCAGTAAGCAAAACAAAGCAAGAAAAACTTTAAGAGCGGAATATCTCAAGCAAAGAATACATTCTACCAGAAAATGAGCCTCCTGACAGCTAGAAACACAAGCTTGGGACTAAGGACAATTATAATTAAAACATTTATTTGTAGCATGCTCTTACACGGCAGTGTATCCTGGACAACAACAGAAAAATCATCATTGGTTGTTCAATCCTAAGATCGTTTGACTTCATCCCACCACCCTTCCCTATCTAATGCTAGTTCTCTTACCTCCTGGTAATCTACCTATGTGCTTTCCTCTTTAGTTTTTCCATGAACTTATTTTATCCTGGGTCTTCCTCTAGGGACTTTTCCCTCTATTATGCCTTCAGTTATGCTCTTCACAAACCTAATGTGTCTTAGGGTTTGCGCAATCCATCTTATTCTTCTTTTCTCGATGGTTTTCCGTATGGTCCAATCCTCTTCCACTCTTCTATACACTTCATCATTCCTTATTTTTTCCGTCCATTTTATCTTCAGCATCCTCCTCCAGCACCAGGTTTCGAAGGCTTATTGTCTTTTCTAGTCAGCTTTTCCGATAGTCCGTACTTCCGAGAGTGCTACGCTCCACATGAATGTTTTCACGCACTGTTTTCTTGTTTGTTGTCCTATCCTCTTAGAGCATAGCAGTTACTTGTTCCCTTAAACGCCATCTTAGCTTGGGCTAATCTCTGCTTGATTTCTGTTGTACTACTTCCGTCCCTCGTGATGGTACTTCCGAAATAGGTAACCGGATCCACTTGCTCTAATGTCTCTCCTCTCAGTGCGACTACGGTAAAATAGTAAAAACAACGGTAATATACAGTAGAATCCATAGCACTAAGTACCCAATATATGTTTCAAAACTTAATTGCCTTGAATTTTTTAACGAAGTATATTCGTACTATATATAAGCTAATTCCTCCATTCTGTCGTGCTATCCATTGGAAAATAAGGAAAAAGCAGCAGCAGCAGCAGCAGGGGTAACCAATATGGTTGTCATTTCGGCAGTCAGGCTACAGTTTGTTGACGAATAACCAGCTCCATCTAGCTAAATGGTTTTCATAGTGTAGACTATATTAGAATTTTTTTCATTTCAGCCTTCACTAGCGTGGAGCCAATATGGTAATATTTATGGTGGAAATGTAATTTAATGTGGTTTGAGCGAAATATCATTTTGCAGAGAAATCATTGAATTTGGTCTCATTTTAAAGAAAAATATATCACTCTTCCATTGACACCAAAAATTCAACCCCTTACCACATTACTTTCCGAGATATTAGCCAGAAAATACCAGCCCTTTTATATGGGTAATGGTACGTGTATGCACTTCAGAGATACCTTATATTGAAAATGAGGCATTTCCTACACTTAGATCTCGTCAAAAAATCAACGGTGTGCAGATTGTGTGTTTTCTCAACTATTTTTGAAAATCAATCACCTTGTCTTTGCAATAAATTCATTGGGATCATAATAAACCTTCCGTTTTGAAGGAGTTTCAAACGTACCGCGTGAGAAAAATGAGTCAAGTGAAAGACTTATTTAGATATTTTCATTTGATTACTTACAATTTCCGACATATAAAACTATATTATAGCACCATTAATAATGCTATATTGAATTCGTGTGCTGGTGAAATCAAATCGTATAGTTCGAATATGATCTCTATAATGATTAGGGAACTATCTCACTCAAACTACCCTAAGGGGACGGAATATCTCAGAAATTGCATTGACTCATTTATCTAGAGCATTTGGTGGAAACCCCTTCACTACAGAATATTTTATTGCGATCCTTTAAAAATCACCGCGGTAATGGATATTTTTTTCAAAATTGTTGAGAAAATTTCCAAATTACACGGTTAAATATATGATGAGATCTCGGCGTTAAAAATTGGTTTATGTTTTTGACGAAGTTTCAGTGGTTTGTCCGCGCTCCATATCCAATAGAAAACGGCTTCAATTTTTTGGTGAATATCTCGGGAAATGTTCCGGAAATTGATAGCTTGCCATTTTCGGAAAAGCGAGATATTTTTCATTAAAATTACGCTAGATAGATTTAATTCTCTTTGAAATAAGATATCGCTCTAACTACCTAGAGAAAAAATCCGTACTGTGGATGTGCTGTAGAATTTTGATATTTACGTTTGCCCTGGAAAACTGGCTTCCTTTTAATAATATCGTCCATAATGGCCTATCATTACAGATCACTTTCGCTCGACTTACATTCATTATTTAGTTCTTACACGCTATCTTAAGATTACTAAGATTCATCCTCTAATGTGTCTCTTTTATAATTTTCGCTCATTAAACTTTGTGAAATAATGCAACAAAATATATTCCATAAATTAATTTTGCTCAGTTCCGACTTTGGTTTCCGTGCTACGTAAGATTTTGAAGTTAGATAATACCCTTTTCACTACGGCACGTAGTACCTTGACCACCCAGATAAAAAATATCTATTGTCAATGTAATGTAGTAAGCTCAGCAGATAGTGCAGTTCCAGTCCTCCTAACTGTACTGGACAGTACTGTGGTTGAACTTTAAAGGATGATTTGCCCTGCAAGTGTACTGTAGAGACAAAACTGTGGAGAGGGCTGTACTAAAAATGTGTTGCATCACATTGTAGAAACTGTACTGTGGTTAAAACTGTACCAAAATTGTGCTCTTTTGGAGTGCTGGAAGTGTACTATTGCAATAGCTGTCCCAAAAAATGCAATGTTATGAGGTAAACTGTATGGTTTGTTTCAATTAAAGTTCAATCTTAAGCACACTTCCAGTTACAGAACAGTTGGAGAACAGTTTCACTATAGTTACAGCACAATCTTTTTGCTTCGAGTATCTTAAGCCCTTGAACCGCGGTAATGGTTTTCGTGAATTCAATCATGAAATCTTTGCTCATGATACAAGTTTCATCTAAGTTTTTCTTGATGGCAGCGCGTCATTTTAAAATTTTCGTCTCGAAGAAATGTATATTATAACTTGGATTAACAGCGCGAAATCAGAAATTTAAGCGAAAGTTGTTTGTAAATGCGCATTTTTTACTCGGAATTACACCTTGATAGTGTATAATTTAGCGTGTAAGAGAAAATCTGTACCTGCGGCACGGAATTATATTGAAATATATGTCAAATGCCATGGAAATTCGTGTTTGAAATTTACTAAATTCTCAAGAAGCAAAACCAGTAATTTTTTTCCATTTTATCGATATACATTACTAATATTCAAGTTAATAAATGATAAAGTGTACAGAAGAGTATAAGAGGATAGTACCATGTGGAACACTACATCAAATAGAATATCCATTTGGAAAATGGACACAAGTTGTGGTACATTATTTTTGTTTAGAACATAATTGAAAGTAAAATAGAGAGGAAGACTCTGGAATCAGTTCACGGACCAAATAAAGAGGAAAGTACATAGGAGTAGATACCAGTAAGTAAGGGAACCGGTATCAGAAAGGGAAGGGTGGAGGGCTGCAGCCTACCAACCCTAAGATTGAACAACCAATGAATGAAATAATTACTAATAGGTACATATTTGCAAAGTTCCAGGCAAATCTGGACAGCAATGAAAAGCGCTCAAACCACCTTAATAGGTAACATTTCCAACATGTCCATGGTGGTACGAGTAATAGAACTCAGGAGTAATTGCCACATTGTTTTTAGTAAACGCCAGCCATAGTTTCGACATTTAGTTTCATTATCAATGGCCTTGATAATGACACCAAGTGTGGAAACTATGGTCGGTGTTGGTTAAAAATAGTGTGGAAATGACTGCTATTATTTCCTTGTACCATCAGTTACATAAAATATTTACAGATATTAAATCCTGCAACCCTTTCATTTATTCCAATATGTATAGAAATGTCCCCCAAACTAAGTAATGTATTGCTAGGAAGACTTATGAGGTGAGGTATTTATGGTTTTGCATACTACGACTTCGCTTTGCCTCTCATAATTTTCAGAGTGCCGATTACGTTTGATGCTGGCTGTAACCCTCTTAAGGACGGTGTGCGAATGGGATCTTTCACAACGGCATAAACATGGCCCAATAAAACCGGTCGGCAATCCCGATTTTAAAACAGTGCCAATGTCAAATAAACATCTCTAATCGTAAATTATTCCGCCATAAAGTCACCAACGATGGAGGTAAATTAATTCCGTTCAGAGCTATGACGTCACCAGATTGCTGCGACGGTTTTGGACACCTTTTTTTTATCAATATCTTGGGCAATCTTTTTCTTTTGGCATCCCTGTTCCACAGCCCGTTTTGTTTTGCTCATTGTCAGCAGTCAGCTCGTGGGTAAATAATCACAGGGATAAGGAAGGATGTAAACATGGGGTATATATCATTATAGTTTTATAAATCCCGTAATAGAGATCGAAGGGTTAAGCAGTTTGGCCGGTTATTTATATAATTGACAGGATATTTTCAGCTATTTCAGAAATATTATAAATCAATAATTCCATAGTACTCAGACATTAGAAAATTTGACAAATTCAGTAGTTTTAGGCGTAACTTTGTTAAAATTTTTCACTATGTTTAGGAATCGACCAAAAACCTTTTAAAAATATACGCAGAATTCTACAAAATATCCTACGTAAAACTTTAACGAAGTTGTTGTTAGTTACTGTGCATTAGAAGATTCATAAAATCCAAATATTCTTGCGAAATCGAGTGGAATATGTACATGTGAAGGATTAAAACGTGCCATTTTACACTAAAATAAAATTCACTTCCGTAAAGGGAAGAAAGGACATTTGATTTTCTTGTGGAAAATTGCACGTTTTATTTCTTCATGTGGAAAGTCATATAAAAAGGCTAAATATTGTGAAATTTCGTAGTCCACCACTAAACCAACTATTCTTCAAGCTGATAACCATCCTGTCAAACGAATGTTAAGGACGGTATTACTATTTAAGGCTGCAATATCGACGTGGACTAGCAGATCTCAAGGTCGGATCGCCAAAGCCTTAGCAAGGATACACTCGTGAAACCTCTGTTTTGGGGGAGTGATCTAGGCTAGTCATAAAAAGGGTACTTCCTTCAATGTTATGCCTTTTTCTTTTGTCTGTGCGGCGCAGTGACCCTGGTAGAGGCCATACTGATGAATTTCCTAGCCTTTGGAATGTGGTTCCAAGACGGCTTTTTAAGGTAGTACGCGCGAGATAGTTCCATAATCATAATAGAAACCATAATCGCATTATACGTTTTAATTTCATCAGTTGTGAGACCCGTGAATTAAACATTGCATTATTAATGGTGAAACAATATCGTTTTTACATGACAGAAATTTTAAGTATTCAAATGAAAAAATCTAAATTCTTCACTCATTTGTTTACGCGGTACGTTTGAAACTCCATCAAAACGGAAGGTTTATTGTGATCCGGAAGAATTTACTGCGGTGACAATATGATTAATTTTCAAAAATAGTTGATAAAACACACAAACTACACACTGTTGATTTTTTGACGAAATCTAAGTGTAGGGAATGCCTCATTTTTAATATAAGGTCTCTCTGCAGTGCATACACGTACCATTTCCCATGTAAAAGGGCTGCTATTTTCTGGCAAATATCTTGGAAATTAATGTGGTTAAATGCTGAATTTTTGGTGCCAATGGAATGGTGATATATTTTTCTTTACAATGAGACCAAATTCATTGATTTCTCTGTAAAATGATATTTCTCTCAAACTACCTTAAGGATCTCTAGATTAGATTTAACAAATGAAGTGAAATGAAATGAATAACTTTCCTTTTCTCCTTTGAGAGTCGTCTCTGTGAGCGACGCTGATAAGTTATCCCTCAGAAAATCCTTAGGGGGCATGGACAACAGTGGAATAACTAAACATATACGTAATACAGGAGTGAATGGCTTGAGAGGAAGGTGTAGACATTGGAGGTGGATGAAGAGGGCTCTTGCTCTGCTGGCCAATGCTAGAAACTGAAGCCAGTACGCCATTAACTTCGTAACATCGTCGTTAACCTTCATTTTCCAATAGTGATATGAGTACTCCTTCTACCATGTACTTCAGCATTGATTTTGCAATTTTACGACTATTTCCTGGGATAACGTACTAAAAATGCATTTACTTCTAATTCTTGAAAATGCTTTCATAATGCACTAAACATTCATAAATATTTTTTACAGCACATAGGGGGTCATTGAGTTTGTGAGTGGTTGTATTTCTTAAAACATGGGTGAACACTGCTACCGAACGCAACACAACACACCATCTGGAAACAAATTGACAATAATCCGTATTTTCAGGGACAATGTCTTGCTGGAATCGAATATGATCAATGCTCTAAGTAGCTTATATACTTATGTTTTTAGACTAACTTACCTCAGATTTTCAAAAGATTTCTCCAGTACGTCCATACGTCATTTCAATCCAGTGACTAGTAATGAAAAAGCGGAGATAACCAATATGGTTGTTATTTCGGTAGTTGGGCTACATTTGGATGACGTAATGTCCTCTCTATCCACCGTCCCGAACCTTCTCTCCAAATAATGGGCTTCCATGTTGCTGTGTAATTGCTTTTACGGAATATTTGCTGGTAGCCATCATGTTTCACAGAATTTCGTTAATATCGATTCGTCTTTTGCCCAATTGGCGCCGTTGACCATCTTTTCTGTAGTCTCAACTGAACTTCCGTGCATGCATGACGTGACCTGGCTGTACACGGCCTCGCTTGTTAGTGCTTGCTTGTTAGTGTTAGCTTGTTGCTATTAAATCCTACTAAAAGGTTTGGATAATTATTATTTTCGCACATAACATGTATTGCTTAACTGGAAGCCCAAATCCCAGTTGAAATTAATATTATTTGGGTGGATTTTGGAAGAACCTTTGGCAAGGTTATCCCAGTAATTTGTTTATCCCCAGCATTATTCCATTTAATGCTATGATCCATGTGAAAACTATGCTCCGCAATAGGTAATTTTTTATTGGTCCAGTCTGAGGTGTCGTTGATGCTATCTATTGATGATTTCATCAGCAGTTGATGCAGAAGTTGTCTTGTGCGACTAGTCTTCCAGATGTAAACCTTCCCACATTCACAGAGGACCGATCATATTCCTCAAGTCTTGAGACTGGTTGGATCTGTCGCCCAGTTTCTTCTTTGCTTCACTAAGATCTGATCGGTTTTGAAATATTTATAATTGGGGACTCAAACGTCCCATTCAGCGAGCACACTAGGAGTTCCGTCCTCGTTCCGCTATTTCCTCGTCCGACCGTGCAGTTAAAGCTGGAACCTAATGACATCGGTATGTACTTGTACTAAGTCGTTTATCGTACTGCAAGGAACCGGATCTCAAAATTGCACTTCCTTGCACATAATGGTAGCAATTTTAAAAAAGTCAGTATAAAGTAGACCGGTCGCTTTCTACTTTAAATCACGGACGTTAAAATTGCCGTTTTACTTATTTTTTGGAGCTCAAGGAACTGACATGTGTGCTTTTCACATTCACTCGATAAACTTGTTGAAGGGTGATGGTACTTGGGAGGGTTAAAAAGTTTCGTGACTTACAACCAGGCCGTTATGCTGCCATTAAGAGAGGTGATAAAGCTAAAGATATTCTTCCTATCGAATCGAAGAACAGCTATTTATTTTTTCAACTCCTCACGGTGGTTTGACATAACCCCTAAGATATTTGTTGTAAGCAACCGAGCATTTTATTTCATCCAATGGGCCCCGATTAACTTAACGCGCACCGCCCTAATTTTATAGACTCTTGAGGGGAATTTTCCATGTGATGCCTCAAAAGAATAAAATTCCATTTTAAATCTCCTAACTTGGCGAATTGCAGTGTGAACGAATAACGGCGTATGAGGCGAGTGCGTGCCTTAGTCGTCACTCACCGCCTTCTTTTAAATGGCAAGGCACTCCACTGGCATCAAGGAAGTCTTCCTGGAGACTGCAACATAAATTTCACATTACATTACATTTCATAAATGCAACGTCTCAAGGACTCCTAGGCGCTATCCGCTTCGGGCGCTGAGAGCTGTCCGTCTTCTTCTGTGCCTTGTAAGTGAATCTACATCGATGAAATACCATACAAGCCACCATTTGGGTGTGTGGTACGGAGTGATTCCAAACCAGGCATGCAGCACTCATTCCAGCTCAAATCAGAACCGCACACTTTCCCTCAGCCGCTAGGCGTATGCCAGAAGAAGTCAGGATAGTAATACGCGGTCAGACAAGAAACTAGGAAAGTTCTACGTAGACTAAAATGCTACCATGAAACTCTAGTTACGATAAAAATAATAGTATTATTAATGCGATTGATAAATAGTCCTAAAAGGTACTAAACCATGCAGAAAGCTAAATCATGCCGGAAATCTCATGCGAGATGAGTTGTTTTCGTTGATGTTAAGATATTAAGCGCCGGAGCAAAATATTATTTGCCTAGTGAGGGTAAAAGTATCTTGTAACTAATCTGTCGCAACTATTATGATTCCTAATT
The DNA here is from genome assembly GCA_963169105.1 of Ceriagrion tenellum. Taxonomy (NCBI): domain Eukaryota; kingdom Metazoa; phylum Arthropoda; class Insecta; order Odonata; family Coenagrionidae; genus Ceriagrion; species Ceriagrion tenellum. The sequence continues at coordinate 47,647,387 of OY720642.1, forward strand.
GTTCGTGGAAAAAATGTCATCCATAATCTATCGGTTCTGTAGTCTATGTCCTTAATCTAATGCCTATGATCGTTTCCATCCTAACAGTTTGGCCCCAGTACAATATGTTGAACGTCCGGCAAAAAATAGTCTACGTCAAACTTTCGTACAAGACCTAATCTAAGTTGTTGCTTTCGATGATGTAGCCCCCAAGCAGTGTCGGAATAAAATGATCCGTCGCAGTGTACTTTTCCACTAAATTCCCGTGGAATAGGCCTTTCTGTGTCGCCGGAGACACGGACTACAACACCTCTTTGCTAAGGTAACTGGACGAGTTTGTATCTCACAATTTTCTGAGAGAAAAGGCGGATGGTATTACACCATCACACTGCACCCGTATTAAAGACCTAATAGGCATGATGACATAACTTCAGCGTCTAATCAAGCTAAAGACTGATCTCTTCCTCGCAACATTAAGGAGTGATGTTGTTAATATAAAATAATCACAATTCATTCACTCTTATTACTTTGTTAATAAAAATATACCTTTCCCTGATTATGTCTTACATATCAAAAATATTTTAGGTAAACAGTGTGCAGAGTATTTGACAAATATTCATATCAATGGGCACTTTTGCCAGCCGTAGGACTGGCCGTTACCATTATTGCTAAAAACAAAATACAAATCTGTAAGCTGCCTTATTTTATTTTTATGTGATATTCTTATGAATCTTTGCTTCCTACAAACAGTTTTACGCGATTATTGCAATTACAATAGGTACTGTTTTTTATTCAATTGTTAAATTATAAATTATTTTTCCCTGTTTCCCATTTAAGAATAAATATCGTTTGAGATTTGACATGAGCAACAAATCTATTATTTCCTTACTATTTTATCCGCTTATTGACCATAAATGTACGTGTCCTCAATAGCGATTATGGATGTGACGTGGGGATAATAGTATTTCCTTATCTACTATGAAATCCATATTTTTGGAAAGTAGTATTTCAGAGGAGATTTACCCTAGAAGAAATTTTTCCCTTGAAACTGAGTGGTAAGACTACGTTACAACTAATTTTTCATCGTCGAGGGTCATTAAATTTATCGTCGGGGAAATATTTTTTGAAAGCATGCGTAAGCAAAGTATGGACCGTGGCACTCTATGGACCTGAAATATGGACCACTAGGAAAGTTAACTGGAAAAGATCGGGAACTTTGGAAACCTGGTGTTGGAGGCGGATGATTGAGATCAAATGGACCGATAAAATAAGAAATGAAAATGTAGTCAGATGAGTGGAAGAGGAGAGAACAATTCGGAGCAATGTACAAAGAAGAAGAACCAGATGGATTGGGCACTCACTGAAGAGTGTCGGGTTTCTGAAGAATAGAATCGAAGGAAGAGTAAATGAGTTTCAAGAGGAAGGAGAAGAGATAAATACAAGGGTTGTTTTTTAAGTACCGCTTTAAAATAATAAAAAAAGGAAGCATACTTTTCGTTACAATTTTATTTTTGATTAACACCTGTACTTATGTACTTTCTTACACAATTTCCACTAATATTACGGCACATATCGTATCGTGGAACCAGCTTTTGAGTCCCATCCTCACGGAAGTCTGCCGCCTGATTTGACTACCGCTGTGAAACGGTCGTTTTGACCTCATCGTTGTCGTCGTAGCATTGACCACCGAGATGCATATTTGATTTGCGGTGTGTGGACGGGCATTGTCATGGAGCTAAACTATCCCCGTGCTCAGCATGCCACGCATTTTGTTTTGGATTCTCTAAAATCTCTAACCCATTTCTGTACCATTCCATCGCTCATAATGTTATTTCCATAATCTTCACTGATCTGACGATGAATCTCAGCCGCTTTCACGACTTTAGCACTGAGAGAACGTATCACAGAGCGTATTTCACTGTCGGCGGGATTCTCAATCAGTGGAGGCATTTCAAATACAAACAAACGTAAACACGGTCGAATGTTTCAGTAATGGCGTATGTGGCTTTCTAACAGATGTAGGTGTTCAGCACGCATGCACCAAATGTCAACCGCAGCTCTGCAGTGGCCACACATCAAAACGGTACTTACTTTAAAAAAAAACACGCCTCGTCCATATCCCATATAAAGGGGAAAGCATATTAGAAGAAAAATGGGGTAAGGGAGCATTCGTAAGATAGGGAAGGTTGGGAGGGCTGCAGTAAAATAACCTTATGACGGAACGGCCTAAAAATGATAAGATTGAAGTGGCTAAGTTCAATATAAATGATGCGAAATGAATCTTTTTGCCCTGGCTTCCACTCCATCGTTTTCAATTCGGATGCCAAACTTTGACATGCCTAATCTGGGATTCGCATCTCAGTCGTCGAGTGCCATTTGGCTGTTTGTGCTACGGGCTGAACAAAATTAAGCGGGTTGAATTTTTTTTCATTGAGGACCACCTGATAAGCTGTCCACGTCTGTTACTGATTTTTCCTTTCGCGCCTCTTGGGGCGTGTTCGCAGATGTGTACAGAGGATGGAAATTAAGCCGAACTTACTGACTGAATCACCCGTCGTAAACGATGCATGAAACGTATGTCGTATATACGTGTACCCTCTCACTCATGTTTTATGATTGGACAGATGCCGTGGGACAGGTATCCACCTCGTGTTTTATGACCTGAGATATACAAAGTTGCAAGAGCCACGATAAAAAAAGGGGAAGTGTTGGCTGCACGTAACTCGAACGTCAATTTCGTTTCTTTTTTGTTTGTTTTTTCTTCTTTTTCCAGAGATAAAACACCCGGTCAGTACACTTTCTCCCCCTCACCTCGTTATACACCTCACACTCCCCAAAGTCTTTCCACCAATCCCAACACGTCCGAATCTCACTCTTTTCTTCCCGTCATTCCTCAAAGCAACGTGTTGGGTTCCATCACGCACGCACGCACGCTCGCCCTTCCCAACCCATTCCTTCACAGCTGTTTCAATTTCGCCCCGAAGTAACCTATCTTCGGGTCTGACATTATTCCCCTTCCATCTCAAATTCTTTGCCCTGCCCCCTTAACCCGTGTGTGTGGAAATCCAATGTGGCCAAGATCATTTTCATATGCATCTAAATATATGCAACAATTCATATATGTTCAATTAAAAAAATACAAAGAAAAGCAGCGCGCTTCGTTAAAAACTGCTACGAACGAACGTATAGTGTTACACAACTGTTAAGAGGGATTAAGGTGGGAGCCCCTAGAGACGCGGAGGCTACACGCTAGGCTTAGGTTGCTTGAGAAATTAAGAACTGGTGCGCTTCAGAGCGACACAGCAAATATTATCATGGCGCCTCACTGCATCTCTAGGTCTGACAGGAGCGATAAAATAAGAGAGATACATTACCGAACAGATAGGTTCCAATAACTTGATCTTTCCGCGCACAGTAAGAAACCACAATAAGAAACCAGAATAAAAACTGAGCTCCACTAAATACACTCCCATAATACACGTCACCATCTCACCTCCCAAAACCTTATCCCTTATATCTTTACTCGGCTGGTGTCCTAATACCCCCTGCCACTCGCCAATGTCTCGGCTCGCAGGGTAGTATGTAGATACTGCCCTACAATACGCCGAAGTGGCGGGTGGCCGAGGGTGTTACGACACCAGCCATGAAAAGGGAGGGTGATAGGGAAAGCGAAAGGAAGGGGACAGAGATGAAATGATTGTTAATGATGTGTCTTATGTCATAGTTACGCTATGCTTTTGGTTGTAATCACTAATGGTGCATGGAAAGAAGGAGTATCCCTCAGTTCGGCAAATTGTCTTTCTTATTTTGTCGCCTCTACTCGTTTGAGAGATTCCACGGGGTTAATATAATTCCCTCCTTTCCGTACTTGAACTCACTGAAGTTTTCAGAATGATCTAAGCCTAGCGTGTAGTATCCGAGTCTCTAAAGGTTCCCAGCCTATTTCTGCCATCATCTGTCCTGCAATTAGTCGAAAGGGTACCTTTTTAAACGCGGGTTACTACATGTAAATATTGAATTGTATCTAGAAAGTGGTTCTCCTGGGAAAACTTGAAAAAAATCCTTTTTTATTACCTGAGTATTATGGCCGATTGCATAACATCACGGCTAATATGCTAAGGATGATAACTAACTTCTTTTAATTAATTTTATCTTAGTGTAACCCCATATCTGTGCTTGTAATAAGAGTTTGGTTCTTTCGCTGACGTCTGTATCGTCTGTAGACCTTATGGTATGCTTAACAGCGACCAACTTCGACGCTGGAATTAGGTTTTATTCATGTGATTGTGGACCAAATTTATGGTAAGACTGGAGAGTTGATGTAATTTATGCTGTCTTGAACTAAGTGTCGCTTCATTAAAACATCCATTTGGAGCTTAGTCTTCTATGGCAATGAAGCAAAGGCTGGGCAATAACGTTTCAAAGCAAAGATTATTGGAAAGAATGCCAATTTGTTCTCATTCAGTTATGGTGATCATTAAAATGGACGGAAACAGTCGCCAACGAGTAATGTCCCTTCCACCCTGGGCGCCTTGCCATTCGAGTCTGGTGGAGAAGGAAATAATGCAATACTGTTGAACCCCATCGAGGTTGCTGGGGCATTTACAGGAAAATTTTCCCTCTGTTTGTTCCTCCCCTGGACCTTACATATAAAAAGTATGCGGCATAGCCTTAAAGAAACTAGGATATATCAAGCGTATAATAGGAAGGTTCTCGGTTTTGAAAGTGAGTTGCCACCTCGCTCTGGTTGGGCCATACCCCGAATACGCCGCAAGCATTTGGGCCCCTGGGATTAACGATCAAACCAAGAAGGTAAAATATTAAGGAAAACTGTGCGCTTCGTTAAAAACTGCTACGAGTGAACAGATAGTGTTTCTCAGCATTTGGAACGATTAGGTTGGGAGCCGCGTCAGAGAGACCAGGAGGCTGCGCACAAAGCCTAGTTTGCTTGAGAAATTCAGAACAGGTGTGTTTCAGGGCGACACGGGGGATATTATATGAAGCCACCCTACATCCCTAGATCCAGCAGAAGTGATAAAATAAGAGAGATACTTTACAGAACAATTACTTAACTTCGTTCTTTCATTGCAAAGAATGACCGTAATAAGACGGGAGTCCAACTTAAAACACCCCCAGAATACACTTCACTATTTCACCTTCCAAAACCAATACAAATGGGGTGGTAGTAAGTTGGGTTGATCAGTATTTGGTCAGTGGTGAATAAATTTGTCGAATTATATGCATACCCTTTGTATTATTTTTGTTTTCTTACTCGCTAAGGCAAGCTACGAAGGCGTTCGTGGTAACAGGACAACTTCTGTGATCATAGAAGGTTGGACCAAAAACCAGGAAACAGTAACTTCACTATGGAAAGATGAGCAACTTCCACTGTGATAATATTTATTACGACCAGTTTCCTATTTTACAGCATCTTCAGGTGTAGCTTGTGTCAGGTTTCTGCACCTGAATATGTTATAAAAAGCGTAACCGGTCGTAATAAGTATTATTACAGTGGAAGTTGCTCATTTTTTCTTAGTGCAGTTGTGTTTCCCCTCTATCAGCCCTGAACCACAGATTATACAGTAAACAGTATGTGAAAATATTCGTGTGGATCGCGGCACACCATTGAGCAGAAGCATGGGCCACTGGTAAAGTAGACCATAACATACCAGAAACCTTCGAAACTTTGTGCTGGAGAAGGATGCTGAAGATAAAATGGATAGATAAAATAAGGAATGATGAAGTTAACAGTAGAGTATAAGAGGAAAAGACTATATGAAACACTATACAGAAATAACAAACCAGATGGATTAGACACACCCTGAGACACAATAAGTTTGTGAAGAACATAACTGAAGGCAAAATTGAGGGAAAAGTCTGCAGAGGAAGACCCAGGAATGAGTTCATAGACCAGATAAAGAGGAAAGTACACACGATGAGGTACCAGGAGGTATATGGAACTAGCATTAGATAGGGAAGGGTGGAGGGCTGCAGTCAACCAATCTTAGTATTGAACGACCGATGATGTTGACTCGCCAAGGATTGTCATCAGTGAATGCAATATTGTTTACAGATCACAGTAATGGGAAGGGTGGCATTCGGTTTTTGTTTTGACTTTTCCGGTCGCAGCGGAGCCTCCCTCCTCTCAACTTATCTCGCATTCTCATGTCTCTCCCTTCCTCTCGGATCTCCTCTCACTGCTTCGCGTATTGGTCGCTTCAAATAGAATGAGGGGGTAGGTGAAGGTGAGGAGTACAGGGGTGAGACAGTGAGAGAGAGAGAGTAAGTGTGTGGGAAGGGAATAAAGTGAGATGTTTGTTGAAAGATGTTTGCATGCGGTGCGCCCGCAGGTGGAATAAGGGGCGTGTGTGTCTGAAGAGGGAGAAGAGGAGGGAGGTCAGAGTGTTAAGGGGTAGAGAAAGGCTGTGGGGAGGGAGAGGTCTCAGCACACGTCGGCAAGGAAGCGGCGAGGCACCTTTAAGTGGTGAGTTTAGGACGTAATGGTACCGTAACAAATAGAAGGTAAGCTTTGATGAGGTTGAAGTACCCTGTAGGTGCCGTCTGAAAGACTACCATGTGGAAAAGAGTCCGCTATCTAGCCTTGGAACTCTGCTCACGGTTTGATAATATGCAGTCGCGACTACAATTGCAGTCAACTTGCGATTCGGAGCTCAGTGGTGCAGTGGATATAAAATAATTTCCAGCAGAGTAAATCAAAATATAGGTAACCTAATGCTGCTATTTTCAAGCAGTGTAGTTTTTGCTTAACTGAAAAAATAATCTGTTGCAAATATCTTATTTATTCCTATACATTTTATTAGCATAACCCTATGGGTGGTTTAGTTTTACTTCCCGGCGGATAGAGTACGCCGGCGAGCTGGTAAAATCTTATTTCAGATAGTTATTTACAAAAAAACTACGGCTAAACAGTCTTTCCTAGAATAATTAGAGGCATCATTTACCTCCATTTCACAATAGATGAAAGTTTCTGGAAGTAAATATTGCAGTTCTACGCAGAATATTATCTTGTACTGAGTGTGTTAAGGAAAATACAAATATCTTGGAGAAATAGAGTAATCTCCAGCAGAATAAATGAATATTTATGGGTAACCTAATGTTGCTGTTTCCATGCAGTGTAGCTTTTGCTCAACCGAAATGAATAATCTGTGACAAATATCTTATTTAGCCTGTGCATTTAATTAACATACCCCTGCGGATGGATTATTTTTACTTGCTGGCAGGTAGAGTCGCTGCCAGCGTCAGCTGCAACTTAGCTGAGGGATAATATTAATGAGTGTCGCGACTATATATAACTAGACTGTGCTCTCGTCACGCTGAAATGATCTTTTCTTATTTATAAACTTATTATAGCCGTTAAAAAGTAATTTAACTATTTACCCATGTGCCTGCGAGAATTGTGAAAGTAAATGTCATTTATGCATCAAAAGCCCTTTAACTTGCATAAAATATCATTTAAACTCGGTAAACGGCAAAATATTTCCTTAGTGGTTTGACATTCGAGCGCAACTTTTTGAGCCTCGTGGTAAATTATTTGCGATAGTACGGAGATATAGGCCGGTTTTCGAATTTTGAAAAAGCAGGGATAAACTTCTGAAACCCATGCAAAAAGAGAACTTCTCTTAGACATTCCAAAGTCTTCTGGAAAGAAGCCAGCTGTGTGTTTAAAGAGAAGAACATAAAGTAAATAGTGAAGTGATTAAAAAAGGTTTTGCTACTAAAATTGATTTTTTATTGACGAATTCCTAGAAATGTTTAGCAACTCTACCATAAATAATTGAGTTTTTAAGCTTTATTTTTTACTTAAGTTCTGAGGGTACTGATAAAAAATGTTCAAAAATTAGGGCAACATAGAACGGTGATTTCAATGTTCTTGTCTATGCAGACACTTGCTGCTCTCCTTTGGAATATGTTAACTTTTGATGATGTTACGTGGAAGTTTTTATGAAAATGTAAATATAAGAAAAAGCCCGATTTTCAATACCCTGCCAAAGAATTGCGTCACCCATCTTTCATTAATTGGTTTTTGAAAAAAATCGTGAGCACATATACTTGGAAATTTTGATACATTATATAGAAAAAGCTTAAAGGACTGTTGTATATTTTTGTGGATCAAAGAGACATCGCACAACGATGTTTTTAGAACTCTTTGTATTAATTATAATTGCTTTTGCTTTCCAGTAGCTAAGGCGTGTCATCAGTTGCGAGTATAACTTTTGTTTTCAAAAACAAAAAAGGAAAGGTGACATTAAATATTTGTTTTGATTCGCCGTCGTGCTGTGACCTCCGTAACTTCCTTCGGTCTAACTACCTGTCTCCAAGGAGGCTTCCCTTGTCTAAAAAATAAAAAATGCGAATGGATACGATCAGGGGACAGACGTGCGAGTCAAATTTGTAGCGCGTCATTTTACCTTGTTGCTCCTTCCAGTCTTCCTTACTTTGCAGTCTAGACGTCACCATGTCCGGAGGGGTTTTCCTTGCCTCTATCTTCTTTCCTTCCCGATGGCCGAGAAAGATTTGCATAAATAATTGGCAGAAAGCGTGGCTGGGCCAGAATGGAAGGCACCTGAAGGACATTTGCGGTCGATGGTGCATTTTAAAAATAATAAGAAAAAAGTCTTTGTCCCGCGCTCGCTGTCAACTTCCGAGGCGGGAGATTAAAAAGGGGAGTTTGTTGGCCCATTACGTGGGGCGAGACTGTCTGGGGAAAGGAAATTCCGCCATTTAATTTATGAAGGAATGCCTACATTGTTGCCATGGTAGCATATAATGATGTCGCAAAATGAGACATTCCGAGTTGCCCTGAACAGTTTTCAACTAAATTGTGCTATCTAATGGAAGAGCGAGGAATTGCCGGAGACAACTTTTTGTGCTCCTCAGCAAAAGTGTTTACTTTTGTAATCTGAGTGTCCCGTCCCGAATACCGTGGAGGAATTTGCCTCTCACGGTGCAACGAAAGATATAGAGAGGGAATTGCATGGAGGATGACTGCGTGTTAGACCTAGGTAGTGAATTTTTTCGAGGAGATTGGGGCGAATAATTGTGTGCTGAGGGCGATTGGTGAAGTAATCGAGTTTGTGGATGATTTTGTTATTTAAGCAGAATGATTGTGGAAAATGGGACGATGTATTGAAAGGTGTGCGAATGCTAGAAGGAAAGTCGCTGTTGGGTTGGGAATCTTTGTGTAATAGCCGAACTGAATAAACCAAATAACTCTGTGAGATCTACATGGTCATATAACTATGAACCCAATGACTTTATGAGATCTATAAGCCTAGGCTTAACACTTAAGCTTAGGCTCAGTATGCTGAAATATTCGATAAATTTACCAGTCAATTTTTGGGTCTACAATTCAAGGCTGCGATATGCGTTGCAGGAACATTCGATAAATTTATTATTTTCTCTTCATTACTTATTTGGACAGATAAAATGGAGCTAAATACTTATGAGTTCCTTAGGTAGCGAGTAGTAAGTAAGAAGCCAGGACGCGGATGTACCATACACCGCTTCAAGCTTAATTACTAAATATATGAGTTATATTTTTCAAATGTCTTGGGGGCTAGGAAGCTGGACTAAACTTTGTGGAGGTGAGATAAAAGAAAGTTCTTTGCCTCGTGACACTCTAAGAGACAATCAGGGTACAGTAGGCATGGAGTAGAGCCACGAAAACTCAGTCGCTCTCAGACCTCCGTTGTATGAACTTCGTGATTCTGCATGCTGTCTTGCCAATTCCAAATTCCAATGCGCCTCCCTCATTGTGGGCCACGTGGTTATCCCAGCAAAGAGATAATAATATAGGCAACGTCGAGCAACAACGGTGGCAGTTCCCCACCTTCCAGCAGCGGAGGCCTTCGAACAGTGCCGTGCTCGCACGAATGGCGCCCGCCCCCACAAATTTTAGGCCAGCCTCCTACCCCCAAGGCATTCATAAAAGGTAAAATCTGTTGACAATGATGATTATACATATTCGGGATGACTGTTGATAACGCGCATAAAGATTTACATACCTACATAAGATTAACATATAAGGATTTTATTCAGTTAAAGAAAGGAAGTCCTAAATTCCGAAGTAATGATTAATGGGGAATATCTTATGAACTCGGAGGTCCTTGCAACCCTAACTAAGTTAAACTTCAACTCAGGACATAACTTTATATATTTCATAACAAATGGTTCCATTGCTAAATATTCGTGCAACCGGCCATTAAGAAATTTTAATGGCTGTATATAAAACTGGAATCTTCCACGTGCTATAAGCGACCATAATAAAACATGCGCTCCTCTCAATACACTACCATAACACGCGTCACCATTTCACCTCCCAAAACCTTATCCTTAACACCTTTTCATGGTTGGTGTCCTAACACCCCCTACCAAGCGCCCTTGCAGCGTCTCGCAGGGTATTGAGTAGATATAGATTATGTGGTAGAATTATTGAGGGTTGGATGGTATAGGACGCTGAGGATAAAATTATGAAAAGGGAACCAATTTCTAGGGCGTACGGCTATGTCATTCGACAGGCCTATCAGGAATGAGCGTGATGGACATGTACGATGAACAAAGCCCGGAAATGTCTTAATAAAAGGCAGAATTTTTTCGTGATGACCACCGAACGATAGGTGCATTATTTTAATGACCATATTGGCTGAAAGGGGTTGGAGACTTTTCTTCTAAGGTTAACATAATCGCGAACTTTAAATACCTTAATTCGAAGATAAAGAATCATTTTAGTGGCTTGGAAAGTTCTACGGCGTGTCGCGTTTGGCTTCGCTCAATAGGCAGGCTTTATTTATTTCAATCGAATTAAATAATTCCGTTGGCTGTACATGGAGAACACCGGGACTTTTCATTGCATAACTTTTACGGAGTCACCAGCAAGTGCACACAAGCGCGAAATTTCTCAAGGGAAAAATCACTTGCATTGACTGTGGCAGGACTCGATCCTGGATCCCTCGATTTTGCGCCGAGTCCTTCAGCCAGTTAACCTATCTAGCCGTCGTTTTTCTAGCCAGTTAATTTTAGATATATTTAAAGGTAAAAGACTGCTGGACATAGTCATGTTAAGGAATCAGTCCCAATCGTGCGCTTATCGCCACTGTCCACTAGAGTAAAGACGAACATGGAACACATTGAGTTGGTCACTCTTTTGACGAATTTAGCTCTTGGTAGAGATTGTGCCCTTTTGTAACTGACGCTCCGGTATCAGTTCAAAGCGTGCGCTCAGCGTCACCGTCCACAAGAGTAAAGCCAACGTAAAAAAAGTTTGAGCTCTTCGCTTGTTTGATGAATTAAGCAATTGGATATCGATTGTGACGTTGTGTAACTGATGTTCCGGAATCAGTTCAAAGCGTGCGCTTAACGCCACCGTCCACAAGAGTAAAGCCTCGTAGAAAAGATTGAGTTCTTCGCTCTTTTGGCAAATTTAGCTGTTGGTAGCTATTGTTCTCTTATTTATTGTTTCACATCATAAATAAAGTTATGGCTGAATCTATATAACAGAATAGAACATAGTAGGAGATCATAGATTCAGGGACTCATTACTTTAGCCAGCGGTCCACAATGCTAATGTGATGGCCCCAATGCATTTGAGATGACTCTGATGTTGTCATTCGCGCACAGTTCCGCATTACAACTCCTCAAGGCTCCGCAAATAAAAATGTTTATGTTTCACCAATCGAGTTGCCCTGACGACTTGGGACCGAAGCCCAAATCCGGCAAACGAACTTAAAAATTTTAATTACCCGCTCATAAACTCATGAGAGGAGCTTCAGAACGTTAACGTTGCACAAAGTGACCTGAGATGCAAGTCCATTAAGCAAGGAAAGGTGCGTCCCAGTCATGTGATGCGGACAGGAACTCTGGGAAGAAAGTAATCACATCTGAAATACCGAACAACCCTGCTTCAAAAACACTACCGATCGAAATGATCTCCTGCACTTTGTGAGCAGCTGCATTCCAATTGCATCCGAGCCATGAGATAATAAAGTATAGTGTTCAAGCACCATTGGAAAAAATTAATTGCACATGCCGTTCGAACGAAGGAGGAAGTCAAAATAAGATGGGTTGTAAAAGTTTACTGTTTGCGCCGAAGTAATACTTTTTTTTCTTCTTTCACCTTAATTCAATCCAGTTCGATTGGTGGGCGTGTTGGAAGGGACTCGAAAGGCCGTCTTACACGTTGCCTAATTCAGTATTGGAAAACGAAATGAACGCAGCCTGCTTAAAATCGTACCGTGTATAAGAGGATTTACTCATGGAAGTCACTTCCATAAGAGTAGCCTTGCAAGTCGCAAACAGTCAGCACTTGTAACAAAATAACTATGCTGTAAAGTAATTTACATGAATATATATTATGGATTGGGATCTCGTTGCCAAAAACTGTTGTCTAGAATTGCGTAAACAATTAACTTTTTGGAAAGTGGTGTCGCCTAGTGATGAAATACGGAGGTTCAAATGTAAATACAGTCGACATATTGTAAATAGACTGGTCTTACCGGTTTTTCCATGAATATGAATTGGTTTTTACATGCAAGTAATCATAATCTAGTGGATAAAAAATGTAGTAATACACGCGGGACGTAATTATACACTTTTTTAATATCGTCCGGTCTTCAGATAAATTTAATTCCTCTCCAAATTTAATTACACAAATGCACAATTAACTTCTTAGCAATTCGTGAATATCGCTATACGGAAATTTAATGACAATGCGAGGTGGCTTCATGAGTATTCCCTATGGCCATCATTGTAGTGTAGGTAAAAAGGAATGCACTTACCGCCGCCTTGAACAAATTCGTATTTTTCAATCCAAGTCTCCTATTTTGGGTCCTCATAGACGCATACCCTGTTTTGCAGCCTGGTACGAAGCAAGTTCTGTTTAAACAAGGCATTCTAAATTCTTTATTTAAGCCGAACGGGCTTAATGCATTCCAATTATAATCGGATTCTGGCAAACAACGTAGTTGGCACACGATGAACCTCTTACTTTTTTCTTAACTTTACTCTTACTTTTCATTAACCTCTTACTGATTTCCTGTAGTAGATATTTCCTCTCTAGCATTTCAAAAGTAAATTTTAGATAACAAAAATAGCAAGGTATAATCTAATTATCAATTAATTCATATCTCTCGATCGTTATTGAATATTCACCAGTCTCACGTTAGCAACAATTAACTACGTCTATTTACAATAACAACAGAAAAGACTCTAATCGAAGTAGCCCCAAAGACTGGGTGAACTAAAAGTGGAAATTTCGGCGACATTTAGCCTAGGCAACAATGCCAAACATCCAAATCCATATTCATGGTAATTTATTAGGTATTTATTTGTAAATTGAAAGTATAAACCATGGAACAAGAATGCGTAACCAGGGACGCGGAAGAAAAATAAATATTGAACAATGAAAAAGGGAAGACGGCCGCGAGTGAGGGGAGGAGAGACAGTATTTTGAGGGGTGTTTACATTAAGTTTTTCTTTGTGGGTGTGAGTAGCAAAATGTTCTGTGAAGAGAAACGTGTGTTATAGTGTATTACAAAGTACTCTGTGAAAAATAAAACGAGTATTGTGACATATATTAAATATGTGTTGTGAAATATTCTGTGACAAATAAAATAGAGTGTTACACAATATTGTATGTATATTGTTCCATGACAGTAGGAGTCGATGGTGATAGTAATCGACCGAGGTTTGCTCATGCTAGGAAAATAGACTGGCTACAATTTTGACTGCAAGTAGCAGATTGATTCTACGATATAATAGCATCGCAACCGGTGGAATCTTGGACACATGTTAGCTAACGGAGATTTAAAATGTAAGCAACGAATAACATAGTAAGAGGAGGACTCAATGTTGCTTATGTTAAATTTTATTGGTGCTTGAAAATGTTTCGAATGCTTAAGTACCCCTACGGTAAGCTTTATGTATTTCTTTTATTATATTATAATTATTATTGTCACATTTACACACTTGATTCGACCTAATAATGCTTAATTATTGTAATTCATGCCAATTTTATTTACTCACTAATGCCTATAGGAATCTTACAGCGATATGCGACTGCCATTATTGCCAACTTTGCGCGATATCCGTTATTACCATATTCATTGTTTACTCCCATCATCCATTTTTTGGAAAAAACCGGGAGTTTTGCGTACGCAGAACGATGCGCTGCAAGTGGCGATACGATTCGAGATATCGCTACTCTCGCTACTTCCATAGAAGTCAACTGTCATGTGTAAACTCGTCTTTAAAGGTGTGATCCCGTCTGATTACTGAATTTAACTCGATTATCAGTTATTAAAAGAGAAATAAGTTCGATAATAATTTTCCATCCGATTATTGAGGTGTATGGAGAGGGTATTATATCATTAAACTGTAGTCTAATCACTGAAATATCAACCAAATCTTTTGTCCCTGCTCTTTCCTTGCTTCCGGTCGGATTGTACGACGAAATGGTCGAATAAGCGGATGCAAAGCAAGGATATCCACCATCCGTATGAAACTTATGGCATGTCACTTTTGATATATTTAATGACTACTTAGTGCTAAGGATTCCACTCAATAACATAGTTTTCGTCGGGAATGCCGATAACTATTATTTTAATAATATATAATAAATAAATAATGTAGAAAACTGGGAGGAGATTCTCTGAAACTTAACAAAACCTAACTTTACTGGTAGAATACCGTTTTTTTAATATGTCGGCAGAATTCATATTAAAGAAGTAAATGTGTTCTGATTTCTAGTGATTTATTGATAGAAAACATAGTAAAATTTCAAAGTTAGTGCGTCAACTTATAAGTGCTTAAGTATAATCGGGGTTAACAAAGATGGAGCCCATTTTCTCATTGCAATCTTTCGTGCTCCTTCGCCGTTCACAGTGGTAAAATCGAAAGTCGTGTAATGTATACACATGTGTTGACGACACAAACCCGCCTTTTCCTCGGCTTTGTGTTATACATTCCTGACAACAATAAATTGTTGTAATTGCCATATAAAAGAGTGTTGGTATTGAGGGTATTAAACAATTTCACATGTATCTTATCTGAAAAATTCTCTCAGCTTCTATTTGTTTCGTATTAGAATTATTTTTCAACGTTTCGCGTCCTCTCCACAAGGAACTTCTTGAGGAAGGGAAAGATCCTCCCAGAAATCCTGTCGTTACGGTCTATAGGCGACACGAAACGTTAAATAATATTTCTAAAAATGTAGGTATGTATAAAATGTAGGTGAGCCGAAAGCATTCTTTGAAATATGAAAATTTTATTCTGTGAAAACCTTCAAAGTAATCTTCAAAATTATGTTTGAGCTCCCTTTATTAATTCCTGCCCTCGCTGACTGAGCGTTAAGGAGTAGGCTAGAAGGGGGGTGTAACTGGTGCCTCGTCGCAAGAGTAATTGCCTCCAGCAGTTAACCTCCAAAATAGAATCGCTTCCCGAGAGATGTTATGGAGACAGACGACATAAGGGAAGCGAAGAAGGGAATTCATTGGAGAAGAAACAAGAGATTTTCGCTGAAGGAGGTGACATGTGCACTCACGCAGGGGACGTGTATGAAACATGGGCTACGGAACTTTCAAATATACTGCAAAGTGTTGGGGAGAGGTAACTTAGTGTGAAGGGTCAGAAAGCAAACCTTTCCAATAGTTGTCGGCAGAAGCACTTCGAAAAGTTCGATTACTTACCTCTACCTGCCCCTGTCTTCCCGTTTTGACTCATCTCACGAGAGCAAACTCATTCGGGAAATACCTTTTTTATGATTCAAAATCCAATTTATTTAGTTGTACATACATACATTTACAACAATATACATGTAGCATATAATATCGCCTTTATAAATTATTTTGTATCTCATTATCATTACATTGTATCGACATAATCACAAAAACCTATCGACAAGTAATCACATGACATGTTAGTCCAGTATAGATCCTGCTAAGCTATTTATATAGCTTGTCAGCAGGTTCCTATTTTGATCTCATAAATCTTTATCGTTTTCAAAGTCATGTCTATATAATTTTATGCTGTAGAAAAATTTGAAACATAACCTCTGGTTATGTTTCAAATTAACTAACTGGTCCAGCTAATCGTAGATTGGGATCTGTTTTAAGAGTGCTAGGAAAGTGCGACGATAAAGTCAGATAGATCAGCTACTTCTCCTTCGTACACTCCACTTGGAATTCGCTGCCAGTGTTTGGGATCCTCATGAGGTAGTCTTAAAAACAGAGTTTGAGCGCGTGCAGAGAAGATCATCAAGATAAGTGAAACGGCGTTATGATAGTCTCGTTAGTGTCGCTGACCTCTTGCATCAACTGGGATGGGAATCGTTTTCAGACCGTCGATTGAAAATTAGACTTAATCTATTATGCAAATTCAGAAACAATTAATTTCCGGCGAAGTTGCTGAAATCTTACGAGCTCCAACATACTAAGGTCGATCATATCATGAGAATAAAATAAGGGAATTAGACTGATGAAGAGACAGGTTTAAAGGATCGTTTTCTCTGCAATCGATACGAGACAATAATGTCTTATAATGAGACTTTGAAGTCGGGTAATTGACAAGTAGTCTAGCTGATTAGTTGATTTTCTCCCTAATGCTTGTTTTTCAATCTGTCACGTTGTACCAACATCACCTTTTCACATGATCCTTGCATGACTCTTGATTCAAGTTTTCGTAGTTGCATTATATAGATGCTTTCAATAGCTTCTGTAACTTTGCAGCATACCTATGGTGTAGTGCAGGCTTAATTAATACACTGTAGTGCATGTGGGTGATAAGTCATCCCATATCAAACACCTAGAAGGAGGCTTTCAGGATTATATGTAGATGAGACTTCCAGATAATGTCCCAATTAATGTCGTTGCAATGGGTGAGTATGACCACCTTGCCTTGCTTGTAAGTGCGTAGTGCTACTTCCTGTGTTTTGGTTCCCATCTGATTTTCTCTTCCCCGTCGCCTTTTCCCTTCACGACCGTCACTTATATCTTCCTCATTTCCGCGCAGGTCTGCGCCAGGAACTTTTGTGGGAGATAAAAATCGTACTGAGCGCTTTCCATTCGCTTTAGTGCGCTGCTCTAATCGCAACCTCAACAAGCATTTTCTCTCCATTCATTTCAGACTCAGAGTACATCAGTATATCAGGAAATAATAAGCAGCGCAGTTTAACCCTTTATAGGGCAGCATAATGGGAAGCTTTTTTCATGGGATTTTTTTAATTCAAATTTGGTTTATTTGAATCTCAAATAAGCACAAATATGCATTGTCATCATTCAAAAAATTTTGTAATGTTTATATTGTGGTGGTCCTCCCAGGGACCGCTGACCATTTAGGGACAAATAATTATATCATATTTGGCTTTTCTTTAAATCAGAACGATAGAAGTGTTAATGTCCTTTATTCAATAAAAGAACTTCGACAATTGTATCCGCGGCGGTTGTTCATGTATTGATTTTCAGAAAAGGCGTCAAACATGAATTAAAGATTGATTCAAATTGACCGTCGACATGGAGACTTTAAATCTTGTGCGTGTTGTTTCTGAGTGTGACTCTCGGACTTCAAACCTAGGATATAACGCACGTGTTAATAGTATTTAAATTCTCCCTATCGATGGTTCGCCGACCAAAGTACATGCGTAAGAGTCAAAATTCCTCCTGCTTTCATTGACAATTTGCATTGATTTAAAATAACTCTTCAATTGCTCTATTCATGATTTTACTCAACCAGGGATATTATTGAATTTTTTATTACTCTGTGGGGAAAAAAGCTTAGGTTTTCAAATACTAAAGATGGATAAAAATATTCACAATTCTTCAATTACGGGTTTCTTAGAAGGAATAAGTGACCCCGATACACTAAAGGAGAAGAAAAACATTGTATAGTGCACTAAAAAGCTTTTAAGTGGACTTTTAAAAGTTTTGAACTGATCAGTGGTATTTTGGAAGCTTCTTAGTGGAATTAACAAGGTTTTTGCACTAAAAAATGGACTTTTTTGGGAGCTTTTTAGTGGACTATATGAAGTTTTTGCCTTAAAAAAATTTCTTTTTTGGAATATTTTAGTTGGCCTTTCAAAGTTTTCCTTTTCCTTTAATGGATAAATGTTAAGTACCACAAAGTGACGCCAAGAAGTATTAATTCGAAGTGACCATTAGACCAGAGCCACCTTCATAAAATTTTCAATTGTTGAAAAAAAAACCTTAAGTCTGAGCTGCCGTTATTCGGACACCCCTCCTCAACTGTTTTCGTAGTGCTGGCTACTGGCCACTATGTCGCTCTCAGACCGTCGATTAAAAATTGGACTCTATCGTTTATGTAAATTTCAACTGATTTATTTTCAGACGAAGTTTTCAATATCTTACGAACTCCAACATGCTACGGTAGATCATATTATGAGAAAAAAATAAGGGAAGTAGATTGTAGAACAGAAAGGTTTAAAATGAGTAATGAAGCTCAAATGATTTCGTACTGTCTACTAATTTTATTTCCACCTCTTGCTACACGTGTTTCGACTGACTAGCAGTCATAATCAAGCAAGAATGTCTTGCCTGATGATGACTGCTAGTCAGTCGAAACACGCGTAGCAAGAGGTGGAAATAAAATTAGTGGACAGTACGAAATCATTTGAACTTCATTACTAATTATGCTGTTATACGATATCTCGCCTGAGAAAGTGGAGTTTAAGGTAGAAAATGTCGTTTTTCCCGTGATCGATAAGAGACCATAATGGCTGCATTAGAACTTAGGAGTAGGTTAGTTGACAGGTTGTCTAGCTGATTAATTCATATGCTCCATAATGCATGTTTCTAAATCTACCGAGTAGTGCTAACACCATGCTTTCCATGTCCTCTGTATGACTTGTGTCACGTTAACATAGTTACATTATAGATTATTTTAGTAGTTTCTATAGCATTTCTAGTATACGATAGTGTGGTGCATTTGTTTGGTGAAAGTAAATTTCTTCTCTCTGGTTCATGTTGGTGATAAGTCCCCCCCCCTGCCAAACACCCTTGTGATGGCTTGCAGGGTAATAAGTAGATGTTGATGCCGCACTGTCTTTAAAATACTACATTTTTGCTTGTCGGATTTTGATCAGTGGGCTTCGTCGAGCGTTGAGTTGCAGCGGTTGATTTGGGGGATTTTGCTAAAAGCCTTGGGGTGGACGGAGAGTGAGTGCATTTGAAGTGGTTCCTTATGGTGATGACCGTTGATGGAAAATTTTTGGGGGAAAGCGGTGGAGGACACGTGGGTGGGTTGGGTGGGATGCAGGAAGGGGTTGTGTGTAGCGGACCAGAGGGAAGGGGAGGGTGGGGGGGAGGAGCAAGTGGGAGGGAACTGCATCCAGCCAGTTCACACCGGTTCGCGCCCGTATCCCAATACCTCCCGAGTGCCACGAACTGGAAACTTTTATCCTCTTAGTCCTCAGTTGTCGGTGCATAATTCATTTCGGTGAATGAGGTGGACAGACGTCATCAAAATGTGGCCTGACCACCGATATAATCACCATAGTGGTAATCCTAGAAGCTAAAATTAACAAAGGAGTAAGACAAGGATGCAAATTCACACCTGAAATGTTCGACATGTACTTGGAGGAGCCCATAAGAGAAGCACAAGAAATTGTACTGAGCTGAATAAAGATATACGGAGAAGAAATAAACATGCTCCGCTTCGCAGATATCGCAGTCAGACCTGGAAATTTCGATGATCTTTAAAGGTCACTAAACGTAATGGACCAAGTTCTTCAAGAATAGAAAACCATAGACCTCCAACATCCACGAATAGCACAATACGACCCTATTAAGGGAGCCAGGGTACTGTTAGGTCCCCCAGAACAAAGGCCTGCAGCCGGTCCCATATGGTGACGTCAGTCCTTGAAGGGTTAATCAACATGCCATAATAAATTTTTAAGACTGTTATATTCTCAGACGACCGGTTTCATCGAATGGGTGAAATCGTCAGGTTTTTATCTTCATTCCGGTACTGAACGTATACACTGTTGGAAGGGAGAGAAGAAAGGCACAATACTTCCCCCACCCAAATTGTATTTATTTTGTACCGGTTGAAAATGTGTATACACACAGCGGGTTCCGAACGAGGGTGTAGTCCAATTTTTGAAGTTAAATATCTTGGTTGTTTATGCACTTCCCAAGACCAAACTTTTTTCTGAGGTCTACTCACTGCTGATCTGACGTGGAATGACCCGTATCGGAAGGTGAATTGAATGAAAGCGGCCGTCTGACAAAAGAACAGAGTGAAAAAGCTGATGAGCCATTTTGATTTAATCGTATCGATGAAATAGCAAAACGAATCTGTTCCCTCCAGTGTTTCCTCGCATTGCTGTTGATATACTAAAGGGCTTCCACCCCTCACTGGTTCGTGGCATTAACGGTTTGGTGTTAACCTACTGAAATATCACGTAAATGCTTACGCCGGTGCATACGTTAGGTAGTTTCAACGAGATTATCGTTTTACCCTGAAACCACTCCAAGTATCAAATACACAATGCACTCCGTACCTAACTAGCACTTGACGTTGTCCATATTACGTCACATACTCTGTGGTTTCAGGCCTGAGTGAATAGAGTGGAAACGGGACATAACTGCAGTTTGAAAAAATGAGAAACTTCCACTGTGATATTACGGTGGAAGTTGCCCATTTTTTCATTCTGCAGATATTACGTCACAGCGGTCGACGTGAACTGTTCACGAAATCCTGCCTTGTTGTTGTAGTGCCATTGAACAGGGGAAATTACCTGGTCATGCACTCACGAATTTGCGCAAATTTTTGAGCGGTTACAATGCGTTTTCCTCAAGGGTCATGTATTCGTGCGTGAACCCCTCGGGGATATACGTCTTTATCAGCTGTGTAAAGTCCAAAATACGTAAAAATGAGTTATTTTCTTTGGTAGGTTAGAAAAACGAACATCTACTGGATGGACAAAGTTATCATCTTAGGCATGTTATAAAAATCAAAGAGCTACTTGATGGTATAGAGCTCACTGTACCATCCAGTAGTTTTTTCATTTTTCTAACATGTTAAAGATTATAACCAATTTTAGCCCATTTTGGACTTAACACCCTTAAGACAGCTAATACAGATATAGTATTTAAAGAGGCCTTTACACTCTGTAAAACTTAACTGGGAAACAAAATACCCTAGATGCGTAAGATTACAAAAATATCTCCCGGCGTGGTTCCCATCTCACGCCCTGCGCAGCCTTATAAAAAAAATATCAGAAATTCTTTTTTCTGGGTTTTCCCCCGGGTGTGGTGGTTAGGTCTTCTTTCACTCTCTCGTTTAAATGGGAAACCAGCAAAAGAAAGCGAAAAAAAATATCGGTAGTGATTCCGGTGTAGATTAAAAATGACTTCCCTAATCCGAAAATATTCACCGGAGACTAAACAACTTGGAAATTCTATTTGAAGAAAATATGGCAGTGGCAACAGAATGGGTCGCGCCGTTGAAGAATGCGAGAGAGAGAGAGGACGGGGAGGGGAAAGCGGGGGATTACGAGGGGTACACCCCGGAACCCCTTGGTCGTCGAATCACGAGGCTTCCACCCCTCACTGGTTCGTGGCATTAACGGTTTGGTGTTAACCTACTGAAATATCACGTAAATGCTTACGCCGGTGCATACGTTAGGTAGTTTCAACGAGATTATCGTTTTACACTGAAATCAACTAATTTGGTTTCATTTTGAAGAAAAATACAGGAAGAATAGGTTTTCTTAACAGGGATGGAAATCAAAACGAAATTAAATACATTTAGTTTTTACCCTGGACGAAAATTTTCCCCCGGGAACGATCTTAAACTTAACTCCTTTGCACCCAGTTTAGTTTTATCCTCAAAAGCAGAGTGGAGGGGGTAAGGACTCGATAGTTTTGACCCATGTAAAAATGACCGTGTAAAGGAATATTATAATAAATTACAAATCCATACTAATAGCTACTTGCTAATTAATATCTCACGAATTGCTAATCATCGTGTGGTTCGAAACTAAACCTTTTGAACATGAAGCACACGTCATCATTCCGGGTCGAAACTAAATTATACCAAAATTGAGTTTAACCAAATTTGTTATACCAAACCAAAATTGAGTTATACCAAAGTTTCGTCCTGTAATTTCTGACTCTGGTTTAGCTTCGACCCTGAGTTCAGTCCTTCGGATATAATTCCATTTCGTTTCGCTCCAGTATTTCGCTCCCAGGGATAAAACTATTGAGTTTTGACTATTTTTGACTTTAGTTTCGTTTAGATTGCCATCCCTGGTTCTTGAAGAAAAATACAATGCTTACGAAAATACAGTAAAATACCTATTTACTTTTGATTTTTCGCTTAAATCTCGAATTCCACGCCGTGTAACCAAGTCATAATAATACTTTAAGATAGCTTGAGCAAAATATCATTCCAGATCACTGCTACTAGAGATAGATAAAATGGTCGGACAAAATGATGACTTTTACAGAAGAATAGAAGAGGAAAGGATCATATGGAACACCAAACAGAAATGAAGAACAAGATGGATATACACAACCTGAGTCACAATGTGTTCGTTGTGTGAACACAATTGAGGGAAAAATAGATGGAAAAGTACGCTGAGGAAGACCTAAGAATAAGTTCATGGACCAAATAAAAAAGTGCATCTGAAAAGCTACCAGAAAGTAAGGAAACTATCATTAGATAGGTAAGGATGGAGGGCTGAAGTAAACCAATCTTAGGATTGAGAAACCGATGATGATGATGACAAGAATTATACATGAGACATACACAACTGGCAGTTGGCACTAATTAGCGGGGAATTAGTCAAATCTTCGGCTACTCAGCCAGTTGACAATCCGACTCTTAAGTGTCTTTGGCAGCTGTTACAGTCTCGCATCGTTCGCGGGAAAAATAACATTTTCAATTCGTCCGTTCTTACAGTCTTATTCCGTAATTAATTTATTCTAACGACCTGATCTATCGTCGTTCTCAGGTATCGAAAAATGCTATTGATGTTGTCAGAAAATCGATCAATTTTGGAACTTTCATGAAACATTGAGCGTAAATTTTAATGGGCGGACTGAAGAAGATTCCTATTGCAAATGTTGCAGAGGGCTTGTAATACTAACGAAACTATTCTGACGGCCTTCGATGTGTCTCGACCGGCTTCGCTGCACGTGTCCTAATTTAGCATTTAAGCTTACCTCATAAGGATATATTATCCAAATATTGGCAGCGCACTCAAAACTGCTGTCGACGCGGAAAGTTTACTAATTATAAATAAGCATTAAAACGCTTTTCTTCAGAATTATAGCAAAAATGAAGAGTCCTTTGAAAAACTTCGATGGAAAATAAAATAATCGCGAATTGGTAGCGTGATAGTGAAACTGACTGTCCAGAAGAGAATGTATTTTTGGACTGCATATATCTATGTTGCTTGCATTAGGGCAGTTTAAGCGAGACGTTTCCCTAATCATTATGGAGGCCACATGCAAATTTTGCGTTTTAATGTCCACAGCTGCAGGAAAAATTAGGAATATATTGTATTATTAATGGCATATTTTTATAGGACTGAAACTCTCAGGAATTAAACAAATATATCTAAGTAAGCCTTTAATTTAACTCAGCTTTTTCATGCGATACGTTTAAATCTCCTTCATATCGGAAGGCTTTTTGAAAAAAAATACCGAGGTGATGATATGATTTATTTTTTTAAATAGTGTAAAAAACATACAAACTACACACTTAACAACACGAACAATGTCAGGGGTAACTTTGTGAAATTTCTCCATAGTAGAAAAAGAAATAACTTTGCGGATTTCACTTGTAAGGTTTTTCCACCTGAAAATGACATAAACTGTCGAAACCTGGGTCGTGAATAGAAGTGAAACCTTTCATCCTCAAGTGGAAGAGGACTCGTCAGGTTAGTTTTGACGCTTATTCCGCTTTTTAGGTTGTTGATAACGTTGAAAAGAGGCAATAGTAAGAATATCGGACCTAAGGATGACGTGAAGCTTTAGTTAATGACAGACACTCTTGCATTGATTGATAGTGAGTTATGAGCAAGATCAGCAGTGTCAAAGAAATTGTTTCGGTTAGTTTTTAACCTTGGTGATATATCCATGCCTTGATGAGTTTACCGAGTTTTTCATGAGATGTGATTTTGATTGATTGATGAGTGGCATACCTGCCACCCAAGGTGGCAGCTTAAGCTAGTCAATTATAGCAGTATGGCGTAATGCATGTGGATGATAATTTACACCCTGCCGTACACCCTTCAGCTGGCTTAGAGGTATAGAAGTGGGTTGTTCGCGAACGAACAGTCCGAAGGTACGGATCCTAGGATTGATCGTTAGGACCGAGGACCGACTTCAATGGAACGACCGTTCTTTTCGGCCCATCGGTCTTTCGGTCTTCCGCTCCTTTCTATCCGTCGGCTCTTTCGGTCCATCGTTCCTTTCGGACCATCGGTCCTTTCATTCTATCGTTCCTTTCGGCCCGTGGGTCCTTTAGTTCCGTCGGTCCTTTCGGTCCATCGTTCCTTTCGGTACGTCGGTCCTCTCGGTCCAAGGTTCCTTTCGGCCCGTCGGTCCGTCATGCTTTTCACTTCTTTGCATTATCAACGCTGCAAGTTGCTTCTCAACCTGCATTGTTGATTTTGCAATTTTCAATAGATTTAAACTGCGTTATTTTCACATAGTCATGGTCATTTTTTTAAATTTAATACTCATTTCTTTTCTCCTAGCTGGGCCTAGCTTCAGAAATATATACCTTATGATTTATAATTGAAACTATTTAATGAAATATGTAAACGGTTGTATTATCTTCTACCTTTTACTACATTCGTCATTCTTAAATTCCGTCATTACGGCGCACCAAGTATTTCTAGATTGTTTTTATTTTAAGGTGCTTTAAATACCAAGAAAATATTGACATTCGAAGTAGGTACACAGCGACCAATAAATATGGGACGGTGAACGAGGGAAATGGAACGGGTCCCAAGATGTACCTTTTCAGAGTTAACAGGTTCCCAAAAAATATTTTTGCATATCTCTAGTAGGATATAATATAGATGTCAATGAGCAAAGCAGCAATCGCATAGGGCGTTAAACCGTGCCACATCGAAACCCTTAAAATACCTAAAATAAAATTTATGCGGAATAGCAAAGTTACTTCATTTCTTCATTTACAATTCAAAGTAAATTCCATGCAGTCAAACCTGGGACAACTGAGGATTTAAATATATATATATATATATATAGCGGTTGAGGATTTGGCCTCGGGGCTTTTGTTCCGTCACCAAATGTCACAAGTCCTCATGTAAAGTCTGGGTCAGTCAGGTCTTTGTGCGACGATTTATCCTTGGGCGATATCGTTCCACTGCCGAACTCTTCATAATACTTCGATGAGTGACTATAATACCATGTTCTATGATAGCAATTCTCGAATATAACAAGGGAGGATACCCTGGGGTTAAAATTATCGTTCTGGTACTGATAGGTAGAAGATAGTCTACAATAAAACTTTTGGTGCTATGGGGTTCTTATTTTTACATTAGGTGTATTACCCAATTCATTTATAACTGACAACCGCTTTCGGCTGTCGAGCCATTTTCAGGTCCTGAAGATTGCTTTACAGCCGAATCCGGTCGTAAGTTTTAAATAAATTGTGTAAGTCACAAATTTTATCTTGTTTATTATGACGTCATTCCACCAAGTGAAAGCTTTTTGTTTTGATGTGATTATATTACTCTACTAAAAAAATAAAAGTAAAAAATATGTTAATCTGGGACGTTAAATTCGGAAGAAATTCTTAGTCAAAAATTAAACAGGGTTAAAATGACCCTCCACTACTTACTGTTAATTTTAACCGATACCGAAGTCAGTCTACGCTATTGCCGCCATGTTCCGCTGCCACTGTACCTGGTTATCGTAGTAGTTTGCCGTATTGGAAGCCTCAAGGACCGTGGTTCCATTCCCGGTTAAGGAAACATCCAACTTCCTCTCGTGCCGAAAATAACTGCAGCGGAAGCGCAAGTGACTCGTCTCAAAATTATCGCTATTGACTCGGGCGAGAGGGATTAAATTTGGGTGGGAAGGCGATGGGCGGGAACGCAGTCAGTCGCGGAAATGCGACTGAGAGTTCGAGGAGTGAACGTGTTGACATACGATGAAGTCTCGACGTCTATTTGGGAGACGCGAACCGCTAAGACGGTCGAATTTCGAAGCTTACAAACAGGCGTGGCAGTGCTAGTTTCCCTCGGTCAAGAAAGGGAATTTTTTTGTGAAAATAACGGCGATGAAGACAAAACGATATTATTACTTTGAGACAGTATCGTTCCGACTTTAGTTAGGCCACACCTCAAATACGCTGCTAGTTTTTGGGAGCCTGGCCAGAAAGATTTGACAAAAAATAAATTACAGAGGATAACTGAGCGCTTCATTTGGAAACTCCTAAAAGCGAACATATGGTGCTAGGCTATATCTAGATCCGACAAAAGCGATAAATTAGAAGAGGTAGGTACATTGCGGAACAGATAGGTACAAAAATTCGTTATTTCTGCACACAATAAGTTACCGTAATAGAGCTGGTGTCCTACCATCCCATACTACACGCCCATGCAGTGGCTCGGAGGTCAGTATGTAGTTCTATTTCCGTCCTGAGTCTTCCTTTCTAGTCCCGCTTCTACTACTGAGCACTACCGGAACTACCGGGAATCGAATTCAAACTCTCAAGATGGGAGCCGATAATGTGGCCCCTAATCTTTCCCTAAGCCTCCATCTTGTGTCGGACTCGGATGGTTGGAGCGATTTTAGTTTATGCATACAGTGGCGAGA
Source organism: Ceriagrion tenellum (assembly GCA_963169105.1). NCBI lineage: Eukaryota > Metazoa > Arthropoda > Insecta > Odonata > Coenagrionidae > Ceriagrion > Ceriagrion tenellum. Next base: position 47,674,194 of record OY720642.1, read on the forward strand.
AACTCTGCATACGTTTATTTATTAGCAATGGATTTCGCTATAGCAATTGCAATAGCAATTTGCAATAGCAATTTAATTATAAATACAAGCGTATTTATTTGCGTGTTTTCGTTTGGCATTTTGTTAATTCAATGCTATCATTACACGTAGCCTTATCGATCTTGACGTATATTTCGAAATAATTTGATGGTATATTTTTCCTAAACTCGAAAAAAACTTCTCATAATATTATAATGGATTCTAGTAAATATCAAAGTATAATTCCGAATGAAAAAGACGTATTTACGTACGATTTTTGCTAAAGTTTCGGATTCTATGCCGTAAATCTAGGTAGTAACAATTCTTTAATCGAGACGAAATTTTTGACATTAATTCAGGCATTATTTATTATACAACGTGTATGGTTGTACCAAACGTACAAATAGATGTACTAATGTGAAATGTTCCCCATGACTTTATTTTCGTCTTACTTGAAAAGTTATTGGAATGTGCGCTCAATGGCTCGCACTCCGATTATCTTGAGGTAGTTTGGGCGAGATTAACCCATAGTCATATTTGAGACCATTTTCGAATAGTACGCTTTAATTTCAGGAGCTGCAGGAATCGTGGAATAAAGATTTTATTATTGATGGTGCAATAATTTACTTTAACACGACTAAAATTCTAAGTTATTAAAATATATAAATATTCAAAATAAGTCTTTAATTTGACTAATTTTTTCACGCGTTCTGTTCATATCTCCTTTAAAACGGAGATATCATTATGATTCTGAAAAATTTACTGCGGTAACTACATAATTTAGTTTAAAAATTAGTTGAGAATACACACAAACTACACATGTTTGATATTTTGACGAGATCTAGGTGTTAGAAGTTACTCAAACTGTAAATGAAGCCTCACTGGTGTGCATAGACGTGCAATTTACAATGCAAAATGACCTGTATTTTTCCTCAAAAATCTCAGAAAGTAGTGCGGTAAGGGGTTATGCTTTGGTACACTTGGAAAGAGTGAGATGTTTTTCTGTAAAATGAGACCAAATTCATTGATTTCTAGGCAAATTGATATTTCGCTCGAACTACCTTAAATGACTAGGTATCAAACATGCTGTGCCTCACTTAACCGAGAAAGAATATGGGCGTTTTCATTTACTCTAGTGCGCTGAACACTTCGTATCACAACGAGGTAATTGTTTTTCATTTGATTCAGAACCCGCGCTCCTGCAGCGCACTTTAAAACAGATCGGTAAAGGCGTCTGACAAGGATGATGTGGAGTTTTTCATCGTTTTGTGCGGCGAAAAGTATTTTCGGCGAGAGCGGCGAGAAGTATTTTAATATTATTGATCGATGAAAAGATTCAAAGAATTCCAAAATTTTGGACAACTTTAATTACGACCCTGGTTTCGATGCACAATATTTTTATGGGGTCGATCGATAAAAAGATGATGTGTTTACCGTCCTAGTTACCAAACAGTTGCTGATTCGGTATCCTCTTGTGTACATCTACATATACGTCATACCCTGCAAGCCACCCAAAGGGTGTGTGGCAGGGGGTGCTTCCACACCAGGCATGCATGAATGATACGGTAGAACACCGAAATTACATTGAAACCCGCGTACCACACATGCAAAGCGCCAATTAAAAATCTAATACCCAAGAAACATTCTATCGTCAATCGTTCCAACATGCAAGGGATACAAAGAGCACTACTACAGATTCTAAATATCATGCATAAATAAGAACATCAATATTTACATCGTGCACAAATAAGAAAGAGGAGAATGTAAAGAGAAAGATTTACTGTCTGCCTATTGTCACAATTCGCTCTATTCATGACGACGATCACAGCTGTTATGGTCCCGAATGGTACGCGGAAAAAATGACATTTTATACCTACATCGGTTCTATCGGTTCTACAATCTAGCTCTCTAATTTTATTGGCGCGATCTAATCTGCCGTAGTACGAGGGGGTTAATAGTATGTTTTTTGTATATATTTGTTATGTATGTTATAGTGTATATACGGCAAGGAAAATACCATACATAGCTTTGAGTGCCTCTAAGAAATATATCGTTGGTCTAGTTGGTGATGTACGTTCTCTCTTGACCTCGGAGTCTGAAGCTTTTTTGTTTGATGGCCCACTTCTTGACCGTTCGAAACATAGTGGCACTTACCTTATGTAGAAGTACGTGCCTCCATAACAAGAATTTCGACCGCTAGGGAGCAGCTCCTTAAGAACAAGAACGCTGCGTGTAGATGAACCTCTGGAAGTCTCGAGAAACACATCTATCACTCCCAAACCGTAGTAATTTCTGCCGCCTTATGTATCTATCGGCTGGGTTAAGTGACCTCTCATTGACGGACGCCGGTTTTACTCCTTTTTGCCTTCATTTTTTGTAAGAATTGTCCATCCAAAGTTCTACAGCGATCATAGCTCTGAAGTCAATGACCGAGGCAGTCGTTAAAACGTCGCCAACCAAATACCTGACTTATGGCCAGGTACGCGAGCGATACACATGAATACAATAGAGATAAAGGAACCATTAGCCATGGCAACCATTCAATAAATTTTGCAGAAGGATCCGATAAATTTATTGATTTGATAAATGGCTTCATATCTTTAGCCCGCTTTTCCTGTTACATTTTATTGTACTAACGAATGTATGAACTTGTAAATTTCGTGTAAATTCCGTGTAAAACGGCCTATTTAATGATTGCCTGAATGACTGAAGTTGCTCTGCCTTCCTGATTGGTCCTGCTCTAATTCCATTAATTTTTTGTACAATCCATGATACATTCGTTTGTGCAATAAAATGTGCTTAATAATGCGGTCTTTATGGGAAGAAGTTATTAGCTCCGTAAGTAGCCAAGATTGCGGAAGCACAATGATAGTTTTATTTACTTGATAAAACAGTTGTTTTGCGACGAATGGTCAGTTTGTTTGGTCTTACTTAATGATTGTTATGTGTAGTAGTGATTGTATATGAGATCAGCCACTATAAATTTTATTCTGCCATAGAAGAGTGTATCAAACTTTCGAAGTAATTAGCTATTGGTGAATAAGTTATGAAACTGTTAGATGTGTTCTTGCAACCCTAATATTTATATGAGGTCCAATCTATCTTCTTTTATCATAGATTGAGCTTCATCAATCTCATAACTATTGATAATATGCCTGATTATTCTTGCAACTGACGATCATTGGAAAGTTCGAGGATATTTAACCCTTTCAGTGCCGTTAGCCGATGTTTCGGCCTTTGCTTCTTCGGTGAAAATTGCCACGGGCCGATAATTCGGTTCCTGCCTAGACTCCTTTTTTATGAAATTACAGCTTTGTAGCAGCTATACTTTAAAAACTTTTAAACAATATAATGCACAAATTCTTTTATATCGATTAAAAAAATAACTGGTCGATATCTTCATAAACAAATTTACAATGTTATTTTTTTCAAATATGCTACATTTTACTGAAAATCCCCTTGGCACCTTTCGCTAGTACCACCGAAATTCGATGGCACTAAAAGGGTTATCTTATATTATACACCATCCAAGATCCATTGTCTACCTGGAATGGTATTGCAAGTATTTTCAGATGTATAAAATGAATTGATTCTTCTACACTTCTCAAATATTTATGTACAGACATTTTTTGTGTTCGTACTTTTGCAATACTATTTTTTCGCGGCATAGTCCAGCGAACAGTACACCGTTTGAAAGCCCTTGCTCTAGACCCACGCCTCTGCTCCCAAATACTATTCCCACAAATAACTTCTCTCCTCCTCCTCCGTTTCACATTCCTCCAATTCTTTTAGCCCCTGATTTGAATGTAGTACGCCTTCCTCGCCTCCAACTCGACCACATTTCGTCTCCCCAGCGCCTCCCTCCCTCTCTCATCCCCAGCTGGCTGTCCGGAATAAAAAAATGCATCACCACACGTAAACACTTAACATTCTTCTTTTAACCCACTCCCCCCCTTCAACTCCCATGAAAAATGCCTGTGGTGAGAGCTTCAACTTCCCTCTACTTCATCTTCAACGACCTCAGACGTTTTTTTTCTCTCGCGGGAAATAATTCACACAAATAACATCCCGAGACGACCTACTCCTCACGGCGTTGGAAAGGGAACTGGCCGAGAAGAATAACCTGACTGCATGTTTACCGTAAAAGTGGGAGCAAATCTCCAATCTCTCTAGGTTGTAGCTGTCTCTTCAACGAATTGAAGCCAGAATAGAGCGGAACATTTCTGCGCTCACGAACGACAATGATTGTGAACTATGCTTTTGAGATGTGTGAGAAGGTGTAGAGGAGGCTAGAGAGAGTGAATTGGGTGGATAGAGTGAGAAATGAGGAGGTGCTGGGAAGATTGGATTGGATATTAAGGGAGGCGACCGACAGCTAAGGTCATTTGCGCCATAGGGAATAGGTAAGGGAGGACGGGTGTAGAGAAACCCGGCGTCGGCATTAGCCTGCTCATAACAAAAGGCACCAACACGGTTTAGCGTATAATTCGACAGACGGAGTTCTGTACTTGAAGTGCCCTCCACAATACATTCAAGTAGAAATCGGGTTTCCTCTGAAAAACATCCTCCTCTACAGGGACTAGCCACTATACCAACCCGATCCCCCGTGCTGGGAAGAGTTAGGTAGGAAAGAACACTCCAGAAAAAAATGCCAGATGAAGTGAAGATCGAAAGAAGTAATAAGGAAACCAAGGAAGAGGCCCGGGACAGGACGAATTGGAGACACCTTTGGTGTTTGGGACCCGCCAGTATGCAGAATATCAGTTGACGATGATGATGTGAACGAGTGAAACCTACGGTAAAATCAGTATGTTCTGCGTGATCATAAATGTCACGGCAACATAGTTTTGCGTTTTCCAGTTGAATTCGTTTAAAAATATATTTCCAAACGTAAGCTGTTTACCACACAGCATTTAATCACTGATGTCTATCCATGCCTTACGCCTTTATTGAATATTGGAACAAAGTAACTATCGCAGAGGTGATTAATTTTGTTTTAATGGTACGTATAGGTCTCGTGAACTCTGCTCCCGATCCCGTGTTCACATAGATACCGTATAAATGGAGAGTCAACAATCGTATCTATTGCATAAATAATTGGGTACATAGTCACAGGTGAATTACAGTAATCACTTACCGATTTACATAATCTCTTTGTAACATGGAACAGGGAAAGTGCACTTCAATATCATTGAGTATTGGACAGATGCTAAATATCGGCGAATTATTTTCATGCTTTTTTGATAAATTCGGTGACTTTAGGCGTGACTTCGTGGAAATTTATAATGATGCAAAGAACAATTTGTATTTTTTCGCAATTTATTGATTTTCAATTTGAAATTCAATATTGACAGCTGGCACATTACTTTCTCCCAAATTACATCGACGAGCCACTACTAGGGCGTGTTGCACGGGATGATTGGGACTCATCCCAGTTCAACTACGCAATTTCCCCCGGCTGATAGGCGCAGACCAAATAAATAACAATTTTGATAAATTGTGGACAAATTCAGTGTTCTTTGCCTCATGCTTTTTGTTGGCATGATTCCGATAAATCAAGAATTTTGTTTCGAACAAACATTAGAGGAATACCAATTGATATTCTGCTTACGAAATTGAGTTTTCCCGTTGCCGATGTGTCATGAAAAAACTAAAAATCTTTTACTCGTCCTTTTTAGTTTCAACTTTTGACAGTGGAATATACCGCACAAACTTGCTTATGTTAATACTTCTCATGCAGTTGATGAACAACGAGAATGAAACTCTGAACGAAACATGAGAATGAAATTCTGAAACGAGAATGGTGTAAATATTTGATAAATTTGATTAAGACTTCCTCAATTTATTTAATGTATTTTTTAGAATGGCATTCAAATAACTAATGCATAATCAACTTTGACTATTCAAAAAATATACAACTTTTCAAGTTTTACGTGGTTGATAGTATTTTGGCTGGGTTAAAGTGTGTAAACATATAAACGCACATTTTTCCTGAAAAATTTACGTACTCCATAATCTCTGCCTAAAAAAATCAGGAGTGTAACGGTTACTGAAAAGACCGCAGAGAAATTTTCAAATAGTCCGGCAAACGCATGACTTTTTCGTCTCGTTCCGTCCGCTGTTACGTTTTTCATCGGTATAAATGTCCCGTTGCTGTTGGCCAGGGTCGTCTAAAAAGGTTTTTGCTTCTCAGCGTAAAATTTTGTATTCCGGAATATCAATTTTGATGCACGATCATAACGGGTGTTCGTTCATGAAATAATTTCGTCTTTCGTTTTTTATGAGTAGGGGAAAGATACTTTAGTTGGACATCGTGCGTGCAATATTCCCACGTTGTTATAGTCAAACTCTCCTTCGCAGTTATTTTTCTCAACAAGTGTCGAGAAGTGGAAATTCATTCTAAATGGGGAAGTAAATTAAATCTCTGTTAACAAATGTTTTCTTTGTCGGATATGCGGGTCATTTCGCCAGGAACGTGTATCTCTGGCTATTCCTGTTACAATGGCCTATTTTAGGCTATATTCTTTTGAATCCCGTCTCATTTTCGTTCTGGAAATCTTTGCTCTTTTTTCAGCATTCCTCTCAATTTTAGTCTCCCTTTCCGGCTGAAAATATTAAAATTTTAGAAGAAAAACCCTTAGAGATTATTTTAGGGGCTTCTTCCTTGGAATTCTATCCACCTTTCCCGAGTTTTTTACGTCGAGTATTCTTGCCAATGACGATAGGATATGTCATTGCACTCGACCAAAAGCAGAAAAAAATCTCTAAACCACAGCCTGCGTAGCCAAGGCTCATACTCGCTCGGCAACCAGGAAATTCTAAATTGACATCTGGTGCAATACTTCCTCCCAGTTTAAATCTACTAGCCACCACTAGGGTGTGTGTCACGGGATGATTCCACACCAGGCTCGCTGCACTCATCCTAGTTCAAATCAGAACCGCGCACTTTCCCCCGGCCGCTAGGCGCAGGCCAAAAGCAGTCAGGATAACAATGCGCGGTCAGTCCAGAAATTAGGAGAATGCTACGTAGACGAATATGCTACCATGCAGTAGCCTAGTTAAGATACAACCACTTGTTAGTATTATTAATGCAACTGTTAATTTTTACTACAAGCTACTAAATCTTGCAAAAGCCACATCATGCTGGAAATTTAGTGCAGGTTTAGTTGTCAATAATGATGTTAAGATATTCAGCACTAGTACAAAACATACCTACGACGGTCAAATTGTCATAGAAGCGATCAATTGCAACTATTATCGTATCTTATTCTGCGCAGAAAGACATTAGATTCTAAATCTAGTTATTCTGCAGTCTATTTACTTTATATTGTGCCTACGATCGTTTCTATCATAAAAGCTTGGCTCTAGCAAAATATTTTGAACGTCCGGGAAAAAATAGTCTACATCAAACTTTCGTAAAAGATTTCATTTGTATTTTTCCATTCGATCAGATGGTGGTTCCCACCCTGATTCCTTCTACACATCAGTAACACTGCTATGCTTATAATAAGTTTTAACTAATCTGTTTGCTCTCCGCTATATTCGATGATTATCTGAAACTAGTCTTACTTCGTAAGGGTACCTTATCCTAGCGGCGTACTCCACTTGAGGTCTCCCCAGGGAAAAATACCCTTACCACCACCTCCTTTTCAATCTCCGCCAGTATAGCATTTAGAGAGTTATTTGAAACTATAGACCGGGTACGTATACATTTTACGTTAGTAGATAAGGACTGCCTCCATATAGTGCAATGTTGATGAGAATTGCTCGGAGAAAGTTATCCTCAGAAATCTCAGAACTCATGAATCATACCTCAGCTCGAAAACGATATTTGAAAACCAATACGATCCCTAGCATGCTTGCAAAACGTTTTTGTTTTTTTTTAAACAAATCGTTGTCGTAGATGTAGAGGGTGCTTGCTATGCTGGCTAATGTTAGAAGCTGAAGCCAATCTGTCGTCCACCGTCGTCAACCCTCATCTTCATGTAGCGCTTGCGGGCTAACGCACTAATTCTGCAATTTCTCTGTTTTCCGCCAATGACATAGGAGAAATCAGGATGCACTTACTTCTTCAATATCCATTCTCCCCACGTATTTTGTTTATTTATTTAAATTAATATTTATCCACATTCCCGATGAAAACTATTGTAACATCGTGGAAAATTCATAGCGTTAGGCATTCAGTATATGTTTCAAAAGTAACTTGCCTAAAATTGCAACCAGACGGTTAATATTCTCGATTTACATGTTTCAATTGTCCATTTCGTCATGATATCTACAGGAATGTAAAAGAAGAGCAGGATTAAACAATATTAGAACTTGATCTTCATTAACTTTGTGGTGCAGCATAACAATCTTTTTATCTTGAAACTTTTACAGAACACAGAATATTTCAAATTTCAACCCGACCCAGGTTTCGATGGCTGTGCATTATCTTCAGGTGGTTAAACAAGTATCTCAATTTTCTTATTTGCTACCATTAGGGGAAAGGGGGATGTTGGAACATATGTGTGAGAGGACAAATTTGGGAGAAGGGGAAGTTTATACACTGGCTAATAGGGCCGGAGAATTATGAGGAAGCAAACATTCATTTACAAGATCAGCGTCTGGGTAAACATATCTTTGCAAAATTTTGAGCTGTTCTAAAGCATTTAGCTCACGTCGATTTTCTGTTAAATGCAGCACGTTCACTTTAAAATCACTGCTGTGGTTATATGTTAAAATATGTTTGGCAAAGTTGCTCTTTCCGCCATGATTGTTATTAAAAGTACTGTGGTATTCTTTTGTCCTTGACGGAAGCTTCTCGAAGTCTGTCCCACGTAGATCCCTGCGCAATTGCCACACGAGAGTTCATTAACACCACTTCTGCGCAAAATTTCCACCTTAACTTTACAATGAATTTACATATTTTTTAGAGTATTGGATGATTTATACGATACAAAAAATTTTGATTTCGGAGACACTTGTATTATCACCTGAAGGTGATGCTTCGCCATCGAAACCCGGGTGGTGTTGAAGTTTGAAATATTCTGTGGCCTATAAAAAAGTTTCAAGTTAATTTTAAAAAAATAGTGAAACATATTGTTTTTATTTTGGATTGATGCTTCAGTTTGATGGCCTAGTGTACTCTCCATCCACCTCAGTGGAGCAAACCGTTGCAGACAGATCAAAAATTTCGGATCCCGGATCAGAAGGTTGCGTGTTCAAATCACGTCGGGGTCACCACTTGTGGTGCTGGGAATTGTACACGCAAAAGAAAACGCGTGTTGCTTTTAACCTGATGGTCCATTTTTTTATAAACAACCAACAATTTGTTGGTTTGTTGTCACGAGGCTTCTTGTTATTTATTCCCACGCTTATCGCCCTTATATTTTTTAAATAAATTACGAAACAATTAATCGTCAATTTGCAAAGACAGAAAGATTTACCAAAACAATTAATATTCAAAATACAAAGATTATTAACCATCTTATTACAAAACTACAAAAAGATGTGCCACCACAAAAACATTCTGCGTTGGGGGCCTCAAAAGCAGACCGACCCCATCGTTGCTTTCACTCTGCCAACATCTCTCACCTTCACTTCCCCTAGCCTATGTATGAAACTGTCCACCGCCTCCTCAACCAAACGCACCCTTCTCCTACGAGCGAGAAAACAACATCAACAATGGGCGCACATCTGCGGGTTTTTTTAAAGGGGGGCGGGGCTCTCTCTGTGAGGGGGAAACAGAACAGGCAGGGGAGACGGGTAGCAGGGGGAGATGAGTCTGAGGAAGGAGGAGGGCATTAGGATTTCTTTGGGGAAGGGAACGAGACGCAGTGGCGTTTTAATATCGCCCAAAATAAAAACCCCTTCTATCTATAACTTTGAGGATCTCCTCCTTTCCCTTTCCTAAGTCTCCACGCGCTCTCTAAACCCCTTTCCCTCCATCCCTCTTCCCCCGTCTTCCTTTTCTCTTTGGCTCCCAACAACCGTATACTACGCCGTGCCTCTTGAATTGGAAGGGGGCGGGTCGGCATGGGATGGTGGGAATTCCTTCATGGCATCGTGAGTGCGTATCCAAATGCGTTCTTCCGTGAGCGCTCGCGTATCCTCCGCCTCATCTGGCAATCACGGGGCATCATCGGAGTGTATCGCGGCTAGAAAACTCTTCGCGCGTTCTTTCAAAGAATATATTTTCGCTGAGTATCCTCGGCATCACGGTAGATTTACAAACATACGTGCCCATCCCTTTCGGGGTTGGCGAAGTCAAAAATTTAGTTAACTACTGGCGTTATTCATTGAAGAAAGTATTGATAAAATGAAAGGAAAAACAAGAGGAATAAAAATAAATGGCGTGAGTATTCACAGTATTAGATTTGCTGAAGATATTTTTGTAATAGGGGACTCTGCTAAAGAAATCAATAAAATGTCAAATGTTCTATCCTCATCGCTTAAGAAACAGAAATTAAAAAGTAAATACCAAGAAAACAAAAATGATGGTAGTGAGTAAATGCAACATTGAAAGAAAACACAAAATTATAATAGAAAATGAGGAAATTGAACAAGCAAAACAATTTTGCTATTTAGGTAGTATGCTTACAGAGGATAGCAGATGTTGTGCAAAGATAAAGAAAAGGGTGGCAATAACAAATCAAGCCTTTCAAAATAAGAGAAATCGTCGAACAGACAAGCATATGGATATCGAAACTAGGAAAATGTTTGCAAAAACATTCCTATGGAGTACATTGCTCTATGGAAGCGAGAGTCGGACCCTCTGGAAACGGGAAAAAGACCAATTAGAAGCAGCAGAAAGTGGATTTGGAGAAGGATGCCTAAGATAAGCTGGACGGAAAAGGAAAGTAATGAAGAGGTTTTAATGGAAATAATGGAAAAGAAAACCCTACTCAACTCCATGGAAAAAAGAAATATAAAATTTTTAGGACATCTCCTGAGACACAATAGGTCTTTTGTCAATGTGATGGAGGGAAAGGTGCTCGGGAAGAAGGGTAGAGGAAGACCAAGCAGCACCTGAACAGGGCACGATAACTGATGGGGACGGAAATTTATCGGCAGTTTAAGAGATTAGTAGAAAACAAGACCATTTGGTAGCAGCAACAAGGCGGAGCCTTTATTTAAAGAAGAAGATTGCCTTTAGCCCTGGAAAACTGGTTCCGTTTGGATAATTTCCTTCTTTTTCGCTCCTCTTACATTATAGCATTGCTTCATGCTCGTGTTAGTGGAGTTCTTTAAGTTAAATGGAGTTTTATGTGTCGTAGCGAGTGGATGGATACCTATCCGATCCTATACTGAAGTGTTAGTCCACCTTAAATGTCTAATTGTGATGGATAATTAGATCCATACTTAAAGAATACAATTTTGTACTTTTCCACAAAATTTTACTATAGACAGTACCTATCTGATGGTGCCGCCTTTACAATAGTTTTCATCGGGAATGTGAATGGTTATTAATTAAAAATAAATAAACCAAATTAATTTAGAGAATGAATATTGAAGAATTGCACGCGAATCTAACGTAAGTCATCGATGGAAAACAGTAAAATAGAAAAATTAGTGCCTTAGCTAGAAAGCGAAATAGAAGGATGAGTGTTAACGAAAATGGTGACTGGCTTTAGCTTCTAGCATTGGCCAGAACAGAAAGTGCCTTTCAATGGTCCACATAGCCACCATGAAGTCAGGCACAATGTTGTTTCATTTCCATAGAAATGGGAATGTCAACATTAAGTATACACAAGTCAACATTAATATCCCCAAAAGTGTCCCAGTTACGACCTCCTTCAAGTGCAAGTACTCACATCCCTTAAGACTGAACGCATTAAGCTTAATGATGCATCATATTTCCCATGAGGTAGAAAAAATAAATTAGCCTCTCCATTTCGTTTACTTGAATACGTTTTCCAATACTCGGAGACGGTTATGCCTTGCATATGGGATGGGCGATTTGGGAGTGGAAGTGGAATTTTTTTATTCATTTAGTACACCCTCGTTCTCGAAATAATTTATCCGAAAGACGACCCGTAATTATCTTTCTCTTTTGAAGTCGGTTCGGTCCGAGAGGCTACCGATTCCCAGACCACGATAAGAAGGCGATAACACTCATCAGTCAAGAGGAGGCACATCTCGGCGTGGAGGGACAAGGCGGATTCTCATCGCGAGCGTCAGTTTGGGAGCCAAGTTATGGGACGATGCCGTCACCGGTGCACATTAATGCGACTTTAACGCCGTCATCAACTTTCTCCTCTGCATCCTCGCCTCTCCTTCCCCTCGCTGCAAAAGCCTCATTGCACTGTCCAATTCAATCCACTCTCACTGCGGCCATCTTCTATCGTACCGTGGTGGTAACCTAAAATGACTGATAGGATGACACGATCTCTTGAAGAGATATATGTTATATTTCCAAACAATATATTCTCACACACCAACCTAGGTTTCAACAATACTAGATTTGTAGAACAGAGCAGGTTTAAAACGTCGTTTTTCCCGCGATCGATAATAATAATAATAATAAATAATAAATTTATTTACAAATAATTTACACGCTGTAATTTCCCTTTGGATGGGTCACAATAAATTTACAACAACAAGGAATATTTGTACTTATTTTTGGTCATAAATCATTCATAAATATAATAATCACAAATGAAAATATATATTTACCTTCAAACAAAGATTACTTTCTTATATTATAATATAATAATAATTTTATTCCTTTTCAGGAATTACAGAGTGGTAGTACAATAGATAGCCCCTAAGGAATAACCTGTGTTGGGGCTACTGACAAATTAACCATGCAAAAAGCGATAGCAAAAAACAAAATGGTTTACAGTTTTCGATAAAACATTTACAATACAGTGAAGAAACTAATTCAAAATAGAAAAAAGACTCAGAGATATACATAATTAAATAGTGGTTACAAAAATGAGACACATGAATACAAGATCGGGCGAACTTACTTTAACAATGATATTACAATATCACTTAATTTATTACATTTAATTCGATAAATATTTCATGTAAATTACGAAACAAAATCTCAATGTTTTTTATAAGTAATAACCAAGACAAGAGACCATATATAAGATACAGAAGATAAGAGACCATAATGGCTGCGTTTAGAGTTTGAAGTAGTTTAGTTGACAGGTAGTGTAGCTGAATATTTCATATGCACCCTAATGAATGTTTCACAATCTGCCGAGTAGTTCTAACAACATGTTTTGCATGTTCCTTGCATGTCTCTTTTGTCACGTTTATATAGTTACATTACAGAGTATTTTCGTAGTTTCTGTAGCATTTTTAGCATACCGATTGCGTGGTCCTTGTTAGTGAAAGTAAATTCCTTCACTAAAGTTCATGCTGGTGATAAGTCACCCCCAACCCAGCTAGTAGGGCAAAAAGTAGATGTAGATGAATACGTACGTCATAATAAATTGTGTGGAAAAAAAACAAAGTACTCCTCTTGAGATCATGTTATCTATTACCAATTTCAACAATATATCGCATGATTCATTTAACTTTTTCACTTATAGGAGTTTGAGCGAGGTATCTTTCTCCTTGAATGGAATGAGCTCGGTTTCATTTAAAAGAAAAGACCCCATCTTTACAATTATACCAAAATCGCTGTCTCTTACCGAAGTCCTTTTCCAAATATTCGCCGACGGATACAACCCACTTTGCAGGGGAAATAATTTGGGTATCAACATCTACATACTACTCTGCGAGCCACCGCATGGGCGTGTGGAAGGGGGTGTTAGGACATCAGCCGTGTAAAATTGTTAAGGATAGGGTTTTGGGAGGTGAAATGGTGACATGTATTGTGGGAGTGTATTTAGTGGAGCTCAGTTTTATCGCGGTCGCTTATTGTTCACGGAAAAACTAGTTTTTGTACCTATCTGTTCGGAAACGTATGTCTCTTATTTTATCGCATCTGCCAGACCTAGAGATGTAGTGAGGAGTCATAATAATATTCTCGGTGTCGCTCTGAAACACACCATTTCTGAATTTCAGAAGCAAGCTAAGCCTAGCATGTAGCCTCCGAGTCTCTAGGGGCTCCCACCTTAATCCCTCTAAAAAATGTGAGAAACAATATGTTCGCTCGTAGCATTTTTTAACGAAGTGTGCAGCTTTTCTTTGTTTTTTATTTATTTTTTGTTTAAATATGTATGACCAGGGTCCCAAATGCCCGCTGCGTATTTGGGATATGACCTAAGGGGTATGCACTTCAGTGAAACTTAATTTAACATCATACATACATACCCATCATGCCGTTCCCTTTCGGGGTAGGTACAGTCAAAATGTTTTACTCATTAATACATAATTGTACACCTAACTCTGCTTCAATAATTCCATCAATGCTGACCTATCCTTGCAAACCTCATTTGCCTCATTTACCCCCATACACTGTTTCATACACACACTCCTTTTTTTAAGACTCCTAATATTCCTCCTCCTAAGAATTTCCTCAACCACAACTTTCTTGGCCTACCTCTACCTCTCACACCATTCATTCTACTCTCATATATCTGCTTCGTTATTCGAATCTCATCCATTCTCTCAACATGGCCAAACCAACGAAGCACACTCCTTTCATGCACGTCCATTACTGGAGCATTTAACCCTCATTCATTCAGGACCCACTGATTCCTGACCCTATCCATCCTACTTTTGCCGCAAATACTCCTCAGATAACTCATACCCATGGCGTTTAGTCTACTGTTGTGTCTATCCTGACATACTCATGTTTCACTACCATATAGCAAAGTGGGAAGAAGTTCACTTTGGTACACGGCAATTTTCGCTTCCTTCGACAGGCACTCATTCCTTGATATGCTCCACATGCTACCTACCACTTTCCTTCCAGCATTCGCACGTCTCTTTATCTCCTCATCAATGTTGTTTTGTTGAGAAAAATGATGTTATTTTAGTTTCTAATTTGTACAAAACGTCTATTTTGGAATCTGGTGGCTTGTAAAATGAGCATGTATACATATTTCATTTGTTTTGCTTCTTATTGCACCAAACGCTCTCTATTTCAATGTCGTCTAAGATGTGTGCGGTACTATTTAAATACGATTTAGCTGCTGTGAATACTCTGTCGCCAGTTCTATCTGGTCGATCACGTCTATAGATATTATATCCTGTTGGAAAAAACTTCGCTATCGTTAATATCCTCTGTAAGCTCTGTTCCAAATACTATATCTGCGTTTTCAAATATATGTTCAACTTCGGCACGTTTTTCCTTTATACTACGGAAATTTACTATTACTAAAATTATATCGTATAGAGCTTGATGAATGTCAGTTTGCTGTTTTCTGTTATTCTATGTGTTATCTTTTTGATGGCCTCAGAAACCTCGGAGAAGCGAGTTTTCCTTTGATGTTTCCCTGTTATCTTGAGAGCGCGTTTTGGAATTATTTTCGCTGTGTACTTATCATTTATTTATTTGTGCTTCCCTTAAGTTTTTTCAGCAATGAAGGCCTACGTTACACGGATTTAGTCGGAGGCTGATATCGACTCTATACTTTCGATTAACCACTATTTGACCTACTTTCTAGCTTATAAAATACCCACAGTGCTCGAAAATCCTTTAAGCCACCCGTTCTGACGCCTGGGCGGAGTAATGCACCCCAGAACGGTTGAGGGGAGCCCGGCACTATCCGAGCACCGGTCGAAGATCTACTAATTTATTCTGCTCCTGTGCTTACACAGAATTCCCACAGCCTTCTGTTTAGGCAGTCAATCCTGCTCTAAACATGGTGACCGCGGTCGGTCCGCGGAACAAGACTACAAATGGTCAGCCGCAAATCGGCACCAGATGCCCTCCGGACGCGTTCCACCTCCGAGTTTAAATCCCGAAGGAATTTAATATCTCGTCAGCTCTACGCTCGGACGCATCATTGGTTCCGACATGGGCTACCACCCGCAGCCTGGAGCAGCCTGTATATCCAACCGCTGCGCGTATCGCAGCCGTGGTGTTGGTATCTTCCTGGTATACACCAGGAGGTGACCCGTTGGTCCGCTCCGTCTCTCCTTGCCCTCTTCCGCAAAGAGGGCACAAACCGTCGGACGTTTGAACTCCCTATCAATAACACCTACAAACAAACATCATAGAAAATATAGTAGTTGCTAAAAACTGTATTCGAGTGTATCGTTTGAGTTTATTTATATTCATGCACCAATTTTTAGCAAAATCGGGGACCAAAATGATAACAGTTGGCAAAATTGAATTACGTATTTATCCAAAATCACTCCACTTCAAGAGTTGTTTTGCAGGTGTCGGTAAAATTTTAACCCTATACTATTTGTTTTTTTTTCCGAGTTTTGCCTCATCATCGTCATCTGTCCACAATCCTGAGATTGGTTTGACGCAGCCCTCCACTCAATTTTCCTATCAGCCTATCTCTTTATATCTACATATTTCTTCTCTTTCATATCTTTTATCGATAGGTCTATTTTACTCAAACGAGGCCTTCCTCTGCCTCTCTTCCCATTGATTTGTCCCTCGACGATTGTCTTCATCATGCCATCATGTCTCATGTTGTGGCCGATTACGTTTTTCCGTCTTCTTCTTAGGGTTTTCAGAAGACTTCTCTTTTTTCCGTACTCTTCTGAGGATTTCCTAGTTACCCACTCAGAGTATCCATTTTATTTTCATCATTCCTCTATAGCACCACATTTCGAATGCTTTCACTCTTTTCTTCTCTGCAGCAATGGAGAACTTGCAAGGTTTTTTTACAGCTGTTTTAACTCATGCATCATATAGATAACCAAAAATGTTTCCTACACATTCTTTCCTTTCATCTGAGCGACCCATATTTATTGAACTACAGTCAATGGAAAGGATGATGTCGTTTCAAACGCTGCTTTTTGCGCGCCATTTTGGAAGTGACACGCGTGACGTCACACCTGCCGTCCACCGTACGAGACATACGAGATACCGGCGAATAGTTCGGCGAGTATCACCGTTCATTTATCTTTAGCCTCGTGATATTTCGCTGAAATATTGCGTCTGAGTTTCGGAAAGTATATATGTATTTTGGTGTGCGATACTTTAACGATTTATTAGTGTTTCATCTGCATGGAAGTTTGTGCCAACTCAGATAATTTGCCTATGAAGTCGACGCTCTAGTGATGATGGAGTACTTATAATGAGATGCGACATGTAGACATAGTCGGAAATACAAACCTTAAATCACTTCGTTAATTATTAACTGTGATTTTCCCGTTAAATTAATATATTATATGTTTGAAATTTCTATTGCAGTATTTCGGCATTATTAGAAATGTGATCTTTTCGAAAAGTTCGATTTTAAAATTTTATTGCAGTTCCATGAGGAAGTATCACATCGATAGTGCAATAGGACGCGTTCGATAGCAAATATTGAAAAATTTATGCACAGTGAAGTGCGAAATATTGCCGGAACATAAAGTAACGGCAAATAATTGTGAGTCTAGCCTTATGATCAGCGAAGAGTCTCACGAGGAGACATCGCGAGACCTACGGTGAGTTGAGTTGACGCCAAAGATTTAATTTTTTTGCGACTGGGGATAGATGTAGAAAAAGGGTCACTGCTTTTTCTCCCATAGGCCCGGGTTCGCGAGGAAATTGTAGGTAACTCGAGAATTTTTCTCATCTTCAATTCGTCTCATTAAGACATGTTCACACGATGCATGTCCTTGCAAGTATATACGTTGATAGATAGATGCATGGACAAATTATCCGTATCATAACAGGAGCTTTTTTATGTCCACGAGTTCATGCATTGGCGCAATTTGGGGTGTAAATACGATGCAATTTTAATGGATAAGATTACGCATCTGCTCATGCGTAATTAACGACAGTATTACGCTCGTAAAATAATTATTTGCCGTGGTGGTGTGGGTTAAGGCATTGTGTGCACAGGACTCCAGTGTACAGAATCGTGGCCATACTACGTAATTTATTTTTCGGTTTAATATGTTTCAGAACTAAAGTAGAATCCCCAACCCCGAACAGGTAAAACCGTCACTGCATCATTCTTAACTTTCTAACTATTACTTGGATCTTCAACTAACCCTTCAAAGAGAGTACAACTAGTAGCAAATTTTGGGATTCTATAGTTCGCCTGGATTTACACTTAAGAAGTGGAAGGTGTGTCGTTGGCCGCACATTTTGTAATCCGAGGATACATTTTAGGGAAGAGAGAGAGCTCCGATCGGTCATGAGTCTATTTGAAGAGTGTTAACAATAGACAAAAATGTAAATTTTATCGTATAGCGACGTATTCACTGTGAATTTCCTAGCAATTATAGTCGAATGCTGATATTTGTTAATCAAATTTTCCCTCACCGTGAAGAATTTTCTGACATGAGAGAGTTAATAACAGGGTATTTAAAAGCAGAGGTTTGTGAAGAGGTTCATTTAAAGTGACGTATTTAATGTAGGCAAAACGTGGATCGAAGGATCATGGAGTGTTTTCCTTGCACAATCAACCAACGCGGTTGAAAACCCGGAAGACCTTAATGCTCGACAACATACAAAAATGGTCGCAAATTATGTTACCCACACAAACACGTTCGTGCCGATGCAAAGCATCTGGTGATACTTCATTAAATACGCTTATTGTGGAATCATTTTTTACTTAACATGCCGAACATGCCTATGTGATATCATTTGAAATCATGCCGCATTACGCCGTGAACGTAAGATGAAATCCCTAGAGTTGCAATACGCATAACAAGGTAAAGAAAATACTGTGTTATCATGCCCTACATTTGTAATGAACTGGAATGTATTAACTTTCTCTCCCCCCCTAGGTCGCCGTTTCGATTCCTCAAAATGTTACAAAAATAAATGCAATGGCAGGTCAAATAGTGGAAAGAAGTCTTATAGTTGCAATTTTATCGCGAACCCAGGCGTATGGGAAAAAAAATCTTACACTTTCCCCACGTTTCTCTCCAGTTTCAGAAAAAAAGTTGTCGTTAGCAGCCTAACCCAGTCTCTACAGTGTAAGAAGTTCTGACAATGTCGATGACATGCGACTTTAAATTAATGTATATGGTTAAACTTCGCTTCGGTTCCGTTACTTTGTAAGCGGAATTTCCATCGTTGGTAGCAGCGTAGATGTTTCAGTGCTTGCATCCATTGAGTACTCCACCGTTCTAGGCGTAGCGCTCCTGCCCTAAGTCCCCGGTGACGCCGCCCGGAGTCCTCGAGACAACGCCGGGCTTGCCACCGCTGCGGCCTCTGAACGACAGGTGTGACGTCAGGCCTGCCCGATCTGACCACGCCCCCCTTTTCGCCCGTTTTTCGCGCCGTTGGAATTTTGACAAATTTGAGAATTTATATCTCGGAAACTAAGCGCTACTTAAGCCTCGGGTTTTTTGCGTTGGGCAAGATTTATCATCCTCTATTACCTATATTTTTTTCAAAAAATCTGCAAGTTCTCCATTGTCGTCATGTCTCATTGCCATAAAGAAACATGCTCCAACTCCACTTTTCTTTCCACAGTCTTGCCTGAGGATGACTGTTGTTCAGTTGAAACACGTGTAGCAAGAGGTGAAATAAAAAAATAAAAAATAAAAAAAATTAGTAGACAGTACGCAATCGTTTCAGCTTTTAAACATGCTCCAGATGTAAGTTCTGAGAAATTGTTTCCTTTCTTCCATATTTTTGTTTCCAGCTGTTTGTAGATCCTTCTTGTGGTAGACTTCTCTCTTCGCCTGGGCTATTCTACTCACTATTTCTTTCTTTGTTCGTCCATCGCTGGTTACTAGGCTCACCAGGTAACAATACTCTTTCACCTCCTCAAGTTTTTCTTTTCTTAGTTTAACATTGTCTTGGTCTCTTGTCTTCTGCTGTATACTAATATCTTTGTTTTATTCTTATTGATCACCAGCTGATATCTGGCCAATGTCCTTTCCATGGTTACTAGGATCTTCTTCAAATCCTTCTTTCTGTTCTGTCTAATGTTCATTAAGCGCGTCAAAGAATGAAATTCGATCAATGATGATATCATATTCACCTAGACGGAAGAATTATTAACGGTGGCTCATTTTAATTTTGAGAGCGTACAATATAATTATTGCACGTCGTCATACAATCTGTTTTTTATCTGCCCCGTTGCATTTTTCCGTCATAAAATATGATAGTAAAAAATTTCCAGATGGCTTTCTCAATTGCATGGTGGTGCAATCGAATTCATTTCACCAACTGGTGAATTGCTGGCTGTGTGAATACCGGATAACCAAATCCGACCTCGTTCACTCCGCGGGCGCGTTAAAATCTTTCTCCTGTCTCGACTGCTACAGGTACGACTTTTTTCCTCGTCCAATTGACGACCTCGAGTCATATAGCCGTCTTTTCCGACATTACATTTGCAATTTTGCATCCCAATCTCCCACTCCAAAACGCACACCCCGTTCTGCAAAGCCTTTTTTTCCGCTTCGCCTTTCACATGCGGATCATGCATCGGTACCATTCGCTCCCTTTGAATGCACCTTGATTGCGGCCCGGAGTGCAATTCGGCCGTCTTACGGGGTTGAATGGGGTGCTTTAAAACCACTGCGCACATTGTTGCGCGCGGATACCGTTAAATGACGCCGCTACAGATGCGGCCATCATGAATAAATAATTCTCTTCGACAATAGATGGCGACGCCCTCGATATACGCTCATGCTGATGATTGTTTTGTTACCGATGCACACACCTGTTTACTCAACGGAATGGGGATCGTGTCTTGGGTTGCGGGATTCGTGCTTGAGTGTGAAATGATTAAAGTCCGACAATATATTCATCGCATCTCCATCTCCTTATTTGCTCTTGCTTCGTCTTTTAACTCCATTCGACACAATTTTCTCCCAGCCCACTTCCATATTTGAGTCGCATACAGCGGGAAGAACCACGTGCATTCTATTTAAAAGGTATTTTGAACCGTAAGATAACAGTTTCATTTAATCAAAACAGATTTTCGATCCCGTTACGTGTAACTTTACTATACCACATCCATCATCCACTTCAAAGGTTTTGAATGAGGCTTTACTCGTGAAAGTGGACCTCCAAGGAAGTCTAGGAGGTCTAAAGTAATGTCTTGACTTGTATCGCTGCTTTCTGGACGCCAATATGTTACTTTTACGTTACTTCCGGTTATTCCTCAAAAATTTGGAAACGACTTCCTCGATCATTACAATTCAACAGTCCGCAATTCAACGATCAATGTGTTTTTAATACTATTTTCTCGAGTTCTTCAGGAATGTGTGACTTTTATATGATTTTATAAACAGTATTTACTCTATTATTTTTTTACTGAAGTGCTCTTAACTAGTGAAAACCTAAGTTAGCTCCTTTCTTTTGGTAATGAATTGATCATTGCTATTAATTCCATGGATTTAACAACCTGGACTTAACCTGCAGATGTGGCCATACAGACCCAATGGAAAAAATAAGTCTTGAAATTTCTCTCGAAATCGTTAAAAACAACACAGTAGAGTTCTGCATTGCTTAAAACATAGTTGCTGGTGAAGATAGGTTTGCTTTTTTAAATTCGTGCCATTGATAACAAATAAGTTAGACCGAGGAAGACCATTAGTGATGTATTAGTGTTGAAATTTCTATGAAAATCTTCAAGAACAACATAGTAGGATTCTGCAATGCCTAAATGTATTATTCCTTGTAAAGATATCTTTACTTTTTTATTTCTATGCCATTGACAAAAATTACTCAGAAATAACATAACGTTTAGTGGCTCTTTCATGATATTCGCTCTCAAAATATTAAAGGTATTCAATGTTTTGAGAGCTAGGAGGCACATTTTCGGGTGCGGGCGCCTTTCGTGCGAGTCCGGAACTGTTCGGAGGACTCTGCTCACGGGGGCCGGAGAGCTGCCACCGAGAGGTAGGTGGGCTCTCGCGCGACGTTGCCGAAATTATTATCCCTTGGCTGGGGTAACTGCGTGGCCCACAATGAGAGAGGACCATTGGTGATAACATTTGGCAATGCAGCAAGCAGAATTACGATATTCATACAACGGATGTCTGAGAGTACCTGAATTTTCGAGGCTCTACGCCACGTGTACTGTACCCTGATTGGATCTGAGAGAGTCACGTGACGAGTGATATTCTCTTCGCTCACCCCCACAAATTTTAGTCTTGCCACCTAGCCCAAAGACATTTGAAAAAGATCAGTGGAATGATTTTAGGTCAAGTATTCTTTGATCTAGGAAAAGCGCTATTTAGACTGGGTTCGCTGGAGAATGTTTTTAGATTGTTTTTAGAATGTTTTTTATTGTAAGCTTTATAATACCAATGCCGAAACATTGTTGCACAATTTATTTAAGTGCCATCAGTGAACGATTTTAACTCTTCCAGTATATGGCCAGCTGGAAGACCGAAGCTCATGCAAATGAGTGAAACATTGATTTGTTTTCAGCGTCAATTTCTTGGAAATGCACTGGTAATGTTCCTCATAAATGTACTTTCAAGTAAGATACTCTTTTCATCACTTTCGTTCATGGTAAAAAGGCAGCTGTTTTGCTCAAAGAAGGTTGGACTACAAACTAGGAAACAGTGCGTGAAAATATTCGTGTGGAGCGTGGAACTCCATGGATCGGAAGCAATTACCATTGGCAAAGGTATTGAGTAATGTTAGAGACGAGCAATGTTGATACCTTAAAAATTAAAAAAATATTTAAACCCGTTTTACACAGGGAACGAAATTGCACAATTATAAGCTGAATTCTTTTTCTCAATCTGGCGTGCAATAACAGTTGAATTATAGCCTTTTTTATATTATAGAAGGGCTTTTTTGCCATCTCGCATTCATGCATTCGCGTATACATTCATGCAATTTGCCGCTTTACACGGTGCAATTAAAAATGCTCGTTTGTACGTACATGAGCTTGTGGAATGATGTTCCCCGTGTGAAACGGGCTTAAAATCGTTATAACCAATGAATGCAATCCCAAAAATTAATGAGTTACCACTCGTAGAATTGAAAGGGCGATTTCCTTAGCTATCATTTATGGGGTTGACAGAAAGCCGAACAGTGTTCTAAGATGGTCTTTTTAATTGTTAAATTGCTGTCAGTTCGATGACGTAATAATAAAAATTAGTCTCACTAAATTCTCGAAAACCTTCCGTAATACAGTTTCTTCCGTTGTTTAAAATTCCGGACTATTGATATGACCTTCCACTGCATATAGATCTGTGCTTGACTCAGCATTTAGAACTGTGACGATGATGTTAGAACATCGAAACTGGTCAGAATTTTATTCTCATGATCTGATCTATCGTAGTATGTAGGGATTTGTAGAATGTTATGGACGTCGTCAGAAAAAAATTGGTACGGAAATCATGTAAAGGATTGAGTCTTACTGTTACCCAGTGTTAGTGGACGGGCTGTTAGTGATTCTCATCCCATTTGTGGTGGGAGCCTTGTGATATAAATGATATTATCATAACGGCCTTCTATGTATCTTGCTAATCTATGCTGAAGGCGCTCTTACTCGGTGTTTGAACCTACTTCATGAGGATCTTAAATGCTAGCAGCGTAAATCATCATCTTTTAGTACATATTCAAATGTGGGCACTTGATATTTCCACAGAGTTGTACGTAAGGTCAACCGCGATTTCAAAAGTTAAAGTGCCGTATCCAAGAGAATAATTTTCATGGAAGTGAGGAAAACCACTAAGTTATTATTCTTTCCAAGTGAATCTATTTCAATGATCCCGATGAATTCTACTCCTCCATCTGTATAAGCCTCCTCTTATAATTCTAGGTGGTCCTCCCTCGAGAATTCATCTCAATCCGAATTAATTTTCCTCCTCATGCCTTTCGACTTCATGCATCTCCTCACCCCCGACCTCCTCCACTCCAGCCTTGCAGCCGCCGAATAGCATTCTTCGCCTTCTTGAGATCCCCTCGGCGTCAAATCCCATATCCTTAGCCCATAATTTATATCTTACACCTCGCGGGCTGGCCTCCCTTTCCGCCAATCTCGGCGGAGACGCCCGCGGGGGGAAAGTGGGCCAATTCCGCCGCTGCAGACGCCAACGCCCTCCCGCCTGACGTGCATGAGCACGGTGCGGGTGGGAGGAGGTATATAGTAGTGGTATAGTGGCCGCAAAACTTAGTGGCATCCACTTACATCAGTTGACAACGTTTCAAGGCGTACGGCTGAGGAGTTAGTAGGAAAAAGGAGGGGAAGAGGACAGAGGTGAACGATATATGTGATTACGACAAGTCTTATTTCAATATCCCGCTATTTTTTGGTATTAATCACTAATGATGCTTAGAACGATGGAATATTTGTACATACGAGTTTGGCAGTGTATCTATCTCAATCCGTCTCTTCTATCAGTTCTTATATAATTTTATAAATTGTAACTGGAATGTGAGATCGCTTCGGAGTTTAGTTAGGCCACACCTCGAATACGCCGCGAGTATTTTGGACCTTGCACAGAAAGATTTAATCAAAAAAATAAATGAAATACGAAGGAAAGCTGCGCGCTTCGTTAAAAACTGCTATGGACGATCAAATAGTGCTTCTCAGCTTTTAGACGGATTAGGTTGGCAGCCGCTAGAGATTCGGACGCTAGACCTAGTTTTATTGAGAAATTCAGAACAGGTGTGTTTCATGGCGACTAGGAGAATATCATTTGACGTCACACTACATTTCTAGTTCTGGCAGAAGGGATAAAATGAGCTAAAATTTAAAAAAGATACATTTCAGAACAGATAGGTACAAATGTTTTATTTTCCTGGCAATGTAAGCGACCATAATAAAACCGGGGCTCCACTTAAAACACACTCGTAATACACTTCACCACTTCATATCCCAAAACCTCATTCTTTTCATCTTTTCACGATTGGTTCCGCAAAACCCCCTTCCACACGCCCATGCGGCGGCTCGCAGGGTATTCTGTAGATGTAGATGAAATGTGGACGACTTGAGAAGGTGAATATGAGCGGAAACGCAGGTGTTGGATTTGATACTCAGGAAAAGTAACATTTTGCGAATGGAAAGCTATTTTGAACACAGTGATGATAATCTGATTAGATGAGGAAAGGACCACATGGGACACCTTACAGAAAAGGAGAACCAGATGAATGGGATACACCCTGAGACACAATGGGTTTGTGAAGAAGATAATGGAGGGTAAAATTGAGGGAGAAGTCCCCATAGGAAGACCCAGGAATAAGTTCATGGACCTGTAAATAGGAAAGTACATAGAAAGAGATACCAGGAGGTAAGGGAACTAGCATTAGATAGGGAAGGGTGGAGGACTGTAGTCAACCAATCTTAGGATGGAACAACCAATGATGAGTGGTAATCCATAATATTTGCTTACTTTAATTTGGGTAGCACGACGGGATGAACGAATAAGCGGATGTGGTGGAAGAATATCCACCATCTATTTGAAATTGAAGGCAAATATCTCTTTAAAAACTTATATTGCCTACTTAGTGCCATGGATTCGACTACATTGTCCATAGTTTTCACCGGAGATGCGAATTATTATTTATTCAAATAAAAGAATAATATATGTGAGAAGAATCCATATTAAAGAAATGACGTGTACGGAAGAGCGGAAGAGGAATGGACCATATGGAACACCATAAAAATAAGAAGAACAAGATGGATTGGACACACCCGCGGATATAATTGGTTTATGATGAACATCATTGAAGGCAAAATAGTGGGAAAAGTCCCCAGAGGAAGACCCAGGAATAAGTTCATGGACCAAGTAAAGAGGAAAGTACATAGGAAGAGATACTAGGAGGTAAAGGCGCTAGCATTAGATAGGGAAGGGTGGAGGGCTGCAGTCTTGGGATTGAAGGACCAATGATGATGCCCGCAACTCCTGGAAATTACCGTAATATTCGGTAATATTCAATTCCGTCTCAGATATTTTTCATACCGATATTTTACTAACGTATTATTTTAAGTCAAGTCTTTATATATTTAATACAATCTTAATTATTAATAAAGACACGTTCAATTCAGTGTGGAATATTTTTGATAATGGAATATTTGAAGGGATATCATTTTCAATGGTTTGAACTAAAATTTCTCATACTAAAAAAAGAACGTCGAATTTCGTGTCGGCTGCGTGTTTTTGTTAACTTTCGGTAGGTTGGGGACATATTTCAGACCCTTTTGAAGAAGATCTTGTCCCTTTTGGGGAAAGATGAACTTCGACGTCTGTCCCCAACCTACCGATTTCGTCCAAAAGGTAGTCATGGAAAGAGAGGACTACGTCCAGAAGTGCGAGGATTTCATCCAGACAAACGACATGGTGGGACTCTAAAGTGCGGCTGGGAAGAACCCATCCCTGACCACATTGTCGCCTCGGACACACTCCCGCTAAGCTCTGTCTCACTCCTTTCCCCTCACCCACCATCTCCTCCCGCCCCTCCCTTCTTACAACCCGACAGTGACTAAACCCAACCCACACCTCCTCCTTACCGCTACATAGTAGCTTCCTCCCCCCTTGCTGCCTTTCCACCCCCTTGCCAAAGAGACTATATATTTGTTTGCACAATACTGTAAGTTACCTGATGATGTGGCACAGCGACGAAACCCAGGTCGTTAAAATAAAATTCAAGTGGAAATTATAGTGTTTTAATACATAGACATGAAGTTATTATACAAAGTTACACCTCAAACCGTCACTTCAATTAATGATCTCGAAAAAACTTGAAGCCCATAAAATGTTAAAACTATAAAATGTTTATTATTAAAATGTTTAAACAAATGAAAGTTTGTTTGCTATTGTTGATTCAAATTTGGTTCATTCAAAACGTTTAGTTTAAAAAGGGCAATTTAACGTCTTTTTTCGTTGATTCCTCCCTGAAAATGTGATTACGAATATGTGATTGCAGTGAAAATTGCCATTATGAAATAGAGCCGTTATTCAGCTGTTTTTAAAATTTTCGCAAAACGCTCGAAATGGTACTCATTATTTCACTAGGCGAATGTTTACTCAGATGTTCGTCAAAACCTGAGAATTCGAGGGTCAACTTTGTTCCGAAGTGGCGCGGAATGTCCCATAGGCGAATGGCTGGCGGCCGAAGTCAAATTGAGAGAATATTTGGGAAATCCAAAGATCGTTTTCCGTTCGCTTTAGCACCCTGCTCACCTCAACGGCGCACTTGCTTTTTATTCGTTTCCGACCCGTGTCACTGTACAGCGCGCTTCAGAAAAGATCGGCAACTAGCCTTATATATTTTTGAGAAAGATAGAACTTTGTTTATGGCAACTACGGTTGTCTCTCATGAGTTCATTTACAGTAAAGGTGTCAAGCATGGATTGTATTAAGTTTTTATAGCTTTGAGGTAAAGATATTTATCATTATATCATGTTCTATGAAATTATTTTCAATATTGAAAATCGAGTCTGGGTTCGCAATAAGTTTCGTAGAGAAGTTCCGAAAATGATGTATCCTACATCCTGAATGTTCAGGAAAGTTTCATGACTTTGCAGATCGCAAAGCTCTAGAGACCATACGATACCTATCGATTGGTAAATGATTATGAAATCGGCCATTTGATAAAAAAATACTAATACTTTTAACTCGTCAAGTTCTACACGAGTGATATTCTTAAGTCGTGGATGTCATTTGTTATAACAAACGAATGCATGAAAAATACCTAGTTAAGTCCCTAACGTACTGAAAGGTCTGCATTTGACGAGGGAGAGGAAAATACGAAGATGTTGGGACAATGCCTTGTACCTTTTGATGCAAATAAATTGAGCATTATTTTATTAATGGTAACAGTCCTGAGACTCCCTCAAGTTCTCAGTGAAAACTTCAAAACTGATGGCATTCCTTCATTTGTTGCCGCTGAGAAAATCATCTTTGTCGGATTGGAAGGGCGGACGGAATTTAACTAATTGCTCTCCTGATTAATCAAAGCTCAAATAATGGATCAATCTTCGTAAATCGCAGGCGCTGACTATCTAATCTCCTTAAATATCCGCTTTGTGATGTGATCAGGTATCAAGACTTGGGATAACAGCATGAAACATACTTCTTATCTCAAATGACTGGAGGTAATCCACGCGTTTTATCCCAGCAAAAAATGTGTTAAATATTGCACGCATTTTATCCAAGACGTAAACTTTCTCTCTGGACTTTGGCTACAGAAATGTGAAGTTGTGCAATAAGAGCCCCGTGCAAGCTGACTGAATCTAATTAAGATTCTCTCGACAAAGTCTCTCTGCTCAACATTATATGCAAGATATAAATTAGACGGTGGGGGAGACTGAAATATGAGCACCTATTTCCATCGCGATAAGCATCTCGGATTACTTATTATGCATGCGTTCGTCGAATGATTTTCAAAGGTATCATTAATTCCCTCTCTGAATCCTGGCTTCCTTTCTTAAATTTGTGCCTTTGTAATCGTTATTTTTGCTTGCATGTATATTTCTTCGTTTGATTCTCGATTCTGTCCTCCTGTAAACATTCTTCTTCTATGGTAAACTGGCCCTCAGATAGGTCTCAGCTACACTGCGCCCTCGATTCTAGTCTATCCTGTGCTGCCTCCCTCAGGTCTTCGTACCTCCTTTCATTCTTAAGATGGTTTAAGCGAAATATCATTTCAACTAAAAATCAATGCATTCAGTCTTATTTTAATGAAAAATATCTTATTCTTCCAAACATATCAAAATATCAGCCCCTTATCAAACTACTTCCCGAGATATTTCCCTAAATATACCAGCCATTTTACATGAGAAATGGTACGTGTATTCACTCCAGAGAGACATAACTTTAAAAAAAATGAGGAATTTCTAACACCTGGATCTCTTAGAAAAACTTACAGCGTGTAGTTTTCATGCTTTCTCAACCATTTTTTTAAAATAAGTCATATTGTCACCGCCGTAATTTTTTCAGAATCACAAAAAACCTTCCGTTATGAACAAGAATTAAACGTCCCGCGCGAAAAAAGTCAAGTTAAAGACTAATAGAGATATTTTAACTTAATTTTTATCAGAATTTCAATCAAAAGTATAGTATTCCACCAACAATTGTGCTATATTTATTTCGTGCATTCTACAACTGCTGAAATTAAATCGTGTATTTCGAATTATCTCGCTCAAACTACCTTTATGTCCCACAAGGTATTACTTATTCGTCTTCCTCTCCCTCTCTTTCCCTCGATCTTTCCTTTTAGTATTCTTTACAATGGACAATCTTTACTCAGGACGTGTCCCATCTAATTCGCCTTCCTCTTTCTTAATGATCTCAAAATATTCTCTGCTCGGTTATCCGTGCCAGTATTTCCACGTTTCTTCCTTATTACTCCATTTTAATCCTTCCATTCTTCTCGTAATCCACATTTCAAATCCTTGTAGATATTTCTCCTTTTTCCTCCTGAATGTCCATGTTTCTGCACCATAAAACACAGCACTTCTAATAAAACATTTAGAAAATCTTTTCCTTAAGCCTATGTTGATTTATTTGACTGGTAGTAGTTACTTGACTTTATTGAAGGCCACCTTTCCCTTAGATATACTGCTTCTTATTTACTCCGCACAACTTCCATTCCATGTTATAGCTTTTTGGAGGTACCTGAAGGATGACATTTCTTCTAGCGTCTTTCCATCAATCGTCACATTCAAAACTCCTTCCTCTTTTCCTGTCTTCATAAATTAAGTTTTCCCTGTGTTTATCTTCATTCCCAAATGTTTTCCTAGCCCGGACCGCGGTCCTCGTTACTTTCATCATCTTTGCACCTGAATTATATATTTTTTTCATAATAATTTTTTCCTGAATATGTGATTCTTTTCATAAACCTTTCAAATGGAACTTACTTTCTGAATATAAATCGTATTTATGTTGCAGGCGTAATTGCGGCTCCAACGATATAACTCAAACTTCTATCGCACTGTAAGTTTCGAAATCAGCCGAGGTTTACAAGTTTAACAACAGCTTTTTTTACACGGTAAAATTAAAATAAAACAATTTTTTTCCTTTATGATGTTTTAACAAGTTAAGCTAATTAATCTCTGAATCTCCAATCCCTCCGCTAAATATTAAGAGAGTTGCGATAGCATAAACTCGGGCAGGATCTGACCTGATCTGCTAGGTATGGTAAACGCAACGGGCTACTGAAATTGATCTAAGAAGCGGGCTGACTCGGCCCGCTTTCTCAGCCGGTCTGAGATTTCAGATCGAGCTGAAACAGCGTGTCTGTGGCGCTCCTTGTTATTCTTTTGGTCACCATAGGGAAAGAAAATAAAACCGTTATTATTCAAGGCGTGTGTTATAAGCAGTTGTGACAAGAGTGCTGTCACGGCGAGAGAAGTGACGATAATACCTTAGCACATCGCATTTCTATCTCTAATTGGCCTATTTGTACACTAGGAATGCGACTTGAAAATGACCAACTCTGCTTACAGCTTGCTTATACACCAGGTCAATCGTGCTTCAACCGATAGATTCGATTGTTCACTATCGATATTTTCAGTCCGTGTTGGTAAACAAGGGTAGGAATTTTCAGATCGGTCTGATTCAGATCGATATGAGATCGGTTGGTAACGATCGATTGGTGTACATGAGTCAAAACAAATGCTAATTTGATTTTTATGGTTAGAAATCGTTCCTTCGCTGATGAAATGTGTTATCTATTGAAAACCAAACGTATTCAAAGAGATAAACGAAATCCTGGATGCATCACTGCGTTCACGTACGCTACACTAACGTAACAGCGCCTGAAGTCTCAATAATCGGTTTGGATTTGCCCTACACGCAATATATGCACCGCACGGTTAGCGCACTGTCCTTGTACGGTATTCGCGATCGAAGTGGTGAATGGAAAACAATTTCGCATGGACGGCGCGTCGTTCTGAAAGTCTCGATTTGGACCGTTCACGACTTCCGGTGTCCCCCTCTCTCTTTCAGACTCCAATCCCCTTTTTTCTTCCTCGTGCGGCTAAATAAAAACCAGTCCCCGTTCTTCACGCCCGGAGACTTGAAAATTAGGCGAATCACATAATTTCAAGACTACTTTGGGAGCGAGTGGATGGCGGAAGAGGGGGGTGAGGGGGAACAGACCCTGAGGATTGGCCGGGTGGGGGAGGAGTGGCGGGGCTAGAATATCTACGGTGGTGGGGAAACGCTTACGACGGCCTTGTAATCGGAGTCTGGGGCTGTGGAGGGTATTAAGTACAGGCTTTCCATACGTCGCACAGTGGGGTCAAATCTCAAAAAGGTGGACAAAATACAAATAATAAAGTTTTTATTTATAGAATTTCTAATTACAGTAAGTCCTCGATTTACGCCAGAGATGCGTTCTGAAGAATTACTACGTCAATCAAAACAACGTAAAATTGAATCAGACACTGGTGTCCACCTTGATTCCATTATTTACAAAGGCGTTAATTTCTAAGTTTGGTTTTTTTGCATCCATTCAAACACAAATTAATTTTAACGACTTAAATAAGATATGATATACGTCTGTAACGTTTGATTTTTAATTATTGATGTTTATGTTGTTAGGGGGTTGTTGATGAGAGGAGAGAGAGGATTGTTGAGAGGGAGAAGAAAAGGGAAGGTGGCTCGAAGTAGTGAGGCAAGAAGAAACTGTATTTTTAAGAAAATAAAGAGGATTTGGAACAAAACAAACGTCTGGCATTACACATCAATATTATCAAAAACTCAAACATTCGCATATATTTTCCATTTTATTAGCATTATACCGGGAAAAGTTTTCCGACACCCGTTGCTGGAAGGGACGTAATATCGAATCGGACGTAAATGGAAACGACGTATATCGAGGATTTGCTACGATCGAGGACGTATATCGTGCATCTCGAGAGAACATCCTTTAGTGTAAAACATTAATTTTACCGATTTGATTTTCTTGGCAATCAGTTATATTTTTCCACGTAGCCTAAAAGAAAATAACATGCCAAATATTTCGTAAAAACATGACAATATATGTACAGATTTTCCCCTTAACGCGAAATATTACCTTTCATGCCTTCATAGTTGTTGATAATAATTGACCAGTTGTCTCACCGAGCTAATGAGTCGAATGAACTAAGTATATATCATTTTCTCCTATATTTGGAATATCGCGCCGGAAACATAAGTCAAAGCATACTTCCATGGGCTAATAGATATACGACATAATACATGTATCCTTTCCAATACTGCATTCGCGTTGGGTTCCACTGCATGAACAGATGTAGTTTAATTGCATGAGGACTTATAATTTTCTTGTGAACTTACGAGAAAAACTACTGATTACATGTGGCTCGGGTCTCTGGGACACTTACTCCTGATTTTCTGAGAATTCAAATATTGTATCCTTCAAATGCATTTCATTAATTGAGTTAAATAAAATAAAAACGGAGATTTCCCAGGTTACAGCAGAAAAACGTCGAATATAACCAAGACCTGTAGAAAATACAGCTTGTCTCAATCGTAGTAGTATACAAATTACCGATGTGGTTGTTAGCGCCAGCGCTGCTACTGTGACATCACTGATGTCTTCACAGACAAGTCCATACAGAAGTGTATTGAAATATGGATTATAAAAACTACTAATTTATTAATAAATCTTGTTATTTATATTTTTATACCTTTCTCTTAATAATTTCAACATTTATTTAAATGATAGTAAATGAACTCTCATAAAAAGACTTGCTGAATTAAAATATAACCGTAGCGTGATGTCAGTGAAGTCGCGCTAAAGGCCGGCCAATAGAGTCGTGGACAAGGAAATCGCATTGTATTCATGTTTTGACGCAACTTGTGTCTTGTACCTACCCTGAATTTAAACGAAAAACCATCGAGGTTATGTTTAAAACTGTTTATGAGAAGCAAAAATTTCTGGGAAATTAAATAACATTAAAATGAGAACCCCTATTTCTTTAAGTACTAGTTAATAACTCCAGTAATTTATGTCAAAATGTTGTGGTTCACACTAATGGTGCTGCTCTAAGAGTTGGCTTTTATGGCTGGACAAATGTAGTTATCAAAAGTATATTCATGGATTAATTGGCTCTTTTTCTATCTTAATTTTTTTCATTTCAATTGACAACACGTTTCACCAGAACATGTAAATAAAAATGCCTAATTTTGTAGTTATTTTGACTCATGTCGTCAGGTCAGAGCCGCCTAAAATTGAGCGCTCAATGACACACGATTAACGCTCCAGCAACCTTAAGGTGGTTCATTGATTAAGGAAATCACTGCGGTGACAATATGATTAATCTTCGAAAATAGTTAAGGAAACACAGAAACTACACACTGTTGATTTTTTGACGAGATCTAAATGTAGTAAATGCCTCATTTTTAGTATAAGGTCTCTTTGGAGTGCATACACGTACCATATCCCATATAAAAGGGCTGGTATTTTTTTTCAAATATCTCGGAAAGTAATATAACAATTGGTTGAATTTTTGATGCCAATGGAAGTATGATATACTTTTCTTTAAAATGAGACCAAATTTATTGATTTCTAGGTAAAATGATATGTCGCTCAAACTACCTAAGTGCCTGCATCTGTTTATGAGTTGGAAATAACCATGCATGTTGTGAGATGCAAGAATTAATTCTAAAATGTTCGTCTAAATTAAAGCATTTATCTGACTTGGGTTTACGGTGCGGAATTCTAATTTTAAGCGGAAATGTGTTAAAAATTAATTGTCTTTCTATTCGGCATAAGACTTAGGTGTTTGATACTTGGTGCTTGACCTTGGAAGGAACCATTACAGTATTATGATACGTATTTTTCGCGTTAGGGAGGAAATATGTTCATATATCATGGATTTATTTCGTAAAATACATCGATTACCTTAAGGTTACTTGTTAAAATAGTATTATCTTGCCTATAAACCAAATCGGTAAAAACATGTTTTTTTCGCTTTTATGCATAAATATTACTAACAAGCACACCTGTGCAAAATTAAACGCAGGTCTGTTCATAAACGAAAATCAATCCAACTGCCTTGTAAGGCCGCTTTACCCGGTGAATTTTATTGTACAAACGAATGTGTGAATTTCTTCATGAGGAAAATTTTGCCGTGTAAAGCGGCAAATTGTATGATTGTCTCAGTGACTAACCGGGAATTAGAACCTGCTCTATCGCCATTCATTTTCTTGTGCAATATATTGTACATTCGTCTGTGCAATATTATGTACCGTGTACATCTACATCTACGTCATACCCTGCAAGCCACCCAAAAGATGTGTGGAAGCGGGTGCTTCCACACCAGGCATGCATGAATTATTCGGCAGAACACCAATACTACATTGAAACCAGCGTACCACACATACAACGCGCCAATTAAAAATCTACTAACCAAGAAAAATTCTATCGTTAATCGTTCCAACATGCAAGGGATACAAAGACTACTACTACAGATTCAAAATATCATGCATAAATAAGAACATCAATATTTGCATCATGCATAAATAAGAACGTAGAGAATATAAAGAGAAAGATCTACAGTCTATCTAATCAAACTATTCGCACTATTCACGACGACGATCGCAGCTGTTATGGTCCCGAATGATACGTGGAAAAAATGAAATTTTATACCTATCGTTCTACAATCTATCTCGTGTAAAGCGGCCTTAAGAGATAACACTACTGAGTTAAGTTGGATGTGCATTCCTAATCTGGACGAAGCTCTCAGTGGGAAAAAATATTCTTTTAAGCGGAAATAGAGAGGTTAAAGATTACTTCCATGTGAGAAAGCGAACAGGAAGTGATTTGATAAAAGGCTAAGCTTTAGAAGATGGGTGGGTGGGTGGGAGGAGTGGACGAACACAGCGCCTTGGCGACCGCCCCACCGCACAGCCTCAAAGCCCCCTAGGGGAAGTGGCGGGAGAGGAAGATGGAGTGGGAGGAAGCACAGGAAAGGGAAATGAGGTGCAGGCCGCAAAAGGTGGCGCCTCCGACCGGTCTCGAGAAGAGACGGTTGAGGCGGAAGTCGGGACTAAACGCATGCAAAGGAGAGTAATTGGCGAGAGAGTGGTAGAAAGGGGAGGAATTGGAGTGAATGAACAGGGTGTGGGGTGCAGAGGAAGGGAGAGGGGAGATGGGGTGGCAGGAGGAAGCAAGAAGGCTGCACCGAAGACGATAATGTGGGATTGTTAACCCCACTACGCACAGTGGTCCTCGGCCCATGTATTTCTGGGACATGAAAAGATTTTCTCAGATCAAGATGAAATTTGGTGTATGTAGGTTTTCGGGGTCGCTGAATACGAATATGATGCCAAAGCACTAGAATTTTTCCATTA
The DNA here is from genome assembly GCA_963169105.1 of Ceriagrion tenellum. NCBI lineage: Eukaryota > Metazoa > Arthropoda > Insecta > Odonata > Coenagrionidae > Ceriagrion > Ceriagrion tenellum. The sequence continues at coordinate 47,709,447 of OY720642.1, forward strand.
AATGTGAAAACTTGCGGATTTCATTTTTTGCAATATTTGTGCGAATAGATTTTATTTAGTGCAGATAGGACCAAATTAATAAATTAAATTTATTGAATAAAATTTTTATAGGCAAATGTCGGCAGACACTTATAAGTTTTTTTTAGATACTTAGTGATGTTTGTTACACTTTCCAATAGATTTTTTAATGGAGTCTCATGGAATGAGTGAACTTTTCACTAATTTTTATTATATTTTGCGGTTTAAAGTTATCTAATTTTCATGATTTTTAATTGGAAATCGCATATAATGACAACTTAACAATACATTTTTACTTAAATATATAAATAGTACATACTTTCCGGATATGAATCTAGTTCTTTGAATTACAATCGATGCAACAGTCTTCTATGTATGCGACTCCGAAGTTAACGCGCATTTGACTTTCGATTAATAATAGAATGCATATCCTACCTGAGCGTTCTTATATATTACCTCTAAAAGTAAAGGTGCGTGATACCAGTTCAGGATCTTCGAATTCTGATGCGTCATCAATTACTCTATCCAAACGTACTGCAGAAAAGATTTACCTGAATACTTTATTTTTCTAACCATGTCCCATTTTTCCATATACTGGAACCACTGTGCGACGGCGTGTTTCTTGGATTTACACTGAAACGACCTCATGGTATCATTTATGAGAACACGTGTGCCAAATATCACGCATATCTATAAGTAAATAAAAATCGCCCCATTCACACATTCATATAAGTAGTAATCTTAGTCCCTTTTTCTTCATCTTTGTCCTCTATCATAGGAAAACGCAGCCATAATAAGGAATTAAGGTTAACATTGGGAAAACTAAAGTAATGAAGGAGTAAAAGAGGAAGGAGTTCTAAATGTGACCATTGATGGAAAAATGATTTGAACAAATACCATCCTTAGGATACCTCAAAAGTGTTACAACGTGGAATGTAGGCTGTACTGAGGAAAAAAGAAGCAGAAAATCTCAGGGAACGTAAGCCTTCAGTTAAGTCAAGCAACTTCTCTCAAGCAAAACAAATCAACATAGGCTTAAGGAAAAGATTTGCAACATATTTAATTTGAAGTTTGTGCCTCATGGAGCCGAAATATGGACGGTCAGGAGGAAAGAGGAGGACTATCTAGAGGTATCTGAAATGTGGCTATGGAAAAGAATGGATAGACTAAAATGGCGCGGTAAAGTGAAAAACGAGGAAGTGCTGGCAAGGATGAATGAGAAAAGGAATAATTTGAGATCTATGAGAAAGAGGTAGTCGAACTGGATGGGACATGTCCTGAGGAAGGATTGCCTGCTGAAAAGAATGTTGTAAGGAATGATCGAGGGAAAGAAAGGGAGAGGAAGACGAAGAAATAGTATGTTGCCGGATATTATGAATGGAATGAGTTCCAAAGAGCTGACGGAGGCAGCACACGATAGACGAGCATGGAGGGGGCAGTTCAGTCGAAACCTGTCTGAGAACAGATTCACCTCAGAAGAAGAGGAAAAGTCTTCTTTTAAAAAATTCCTTCTTTTATAGACACCCCTTACACCGTGTTCAAAAGCCCCTTGCCTCACTCAACCTCGGTGGATCTCAAGGAAATACTAGTGGTAAACTTTAACAAAGTTTTTTACGTATAACAGGGGCGGATTTAAGTTGGCTGGAGCGCTTATCGTGGGTAATTCAATGTTCATTTTGATAGCTTTTCAAGAGTCGAAAATTTTTTTGTATCACTCTTTACGTATGTTCATATGTCAGGGTGGTGGATATAACCATGTATGTAGTAATTTAAATATCGCAAGAGTTATATTTTCAAGTTTTCGTCTTCATAACAGAATTGTTATTTCTCGGGTTTATGGCACGAAATTCAAAATCGTAGTCAAAATAATAAAAAAATACGTGTTTTTCACTCGGCGTGATACTGTGATATTGGTTGAGCAACATTTAAAAGATGTGAAACGTATTAATTTGCGTTATGAAGAAAATCTTAGGTAGGTGTGTAATATATTAATATCGAAATATAAGTCAAGTGCCTTACGGCTGCATATTAAAATAGCGTTTAATTGCCAGTAAATCATATCGGTTACATGCATTGTTTTTACTTTTATCCATACACTTTACTTGTAAGTACACGTGTGCTAAGTGTCAGGCACATCTGTAAATTAACGAAAATCGTTCCAATCACCTTAATGGCGAGCGCACCGGACGCTCGCCCTGGGACGTCTTAAGCCCCAGCTTTACTTTTTTTTGCAATGATACACATTCCGGTTTGCGACCCTGGTCATAAAGATTTAACAAAAGAGATTATTGAAATACAAAGAAAAACTGTACGCTTCGTTAAAAACTGCTACGTGCGAATATATTGTATTCCACAACTTTTGGAGGGATTTAGGTGGGAGCCCCTAAAGACTCGGAAGATACACGCTAGGCCTAGCTTGCTTGAGAAATTCAGAACTGGTGTGTTTCAGAGCGACACGGACAATATTGTCATGACACCTCACTTCGTCTCTAGGCCTGAGAGATGCGATAAAATATGAGAGAATCATTGCCGAACAGATACGTACATCAACTCGTTCTTTCCGCGCACAATAAGCGACCACAATAAAAACTGAGCTCCTCTAAATACACTCCCAATATACGCGTCACCATTTCACCTCCGAAAACCTTACATCTTTACACTGATTGTGTCCTAAGACCTCCTGCCACACGCCCATGCGGCGGCTCGCAATTATGTATTTAGTATACAGGTTTAGATATGTGCATTTTTAACTACTCACACGTTTACAATCGGTGGTAAAACGGGATAGTGAGTTATATTCAATTCTTTCATTTATTCATTTCTATGATGCATAAATTAATAATACCACATTGCATTGGTTCCGCTCCGCTGCGCTGCCACTCATCGGAACAGCAGAATCGTACTAGCAACCTCCTAAACAATGGTTCTCCTGCAAAATTGTGGTTTACTAGTATTTTTTCTCTCTTTTTTATGTAGCCCAATATTATCTTTGCACCCTGGGAGTCAACCGGCCTTAATCCACCTATGTGTATGACCATTTAATGTCAATGTAATGTTTTATTTTTTGCTAGTGCTTCAATTTTCGTTGGAGCTATTCCACCTTCTTTACTACGTAACCCAATGTCGTTGAAAATGGGGAAAGTGGATTTGCTTGTTCAACTGTCAAACCTGCTGAACGTTATGCACACTTTTTTATCACTCAGTCAACTCTCTTGACTTCTCGAGAGATCAATACTATTGTTTTCTAGGGGTGCATTTTATCTTATGCCGATATTAGCTTCGTTTTATATCAAAGCATAAATAAGATTAAATGGCTTAGTGCTTTAAAGTACAGTTTTTGTAAGAAATCGGCCGTAATGATAATGAAGGTTACTCGGGTTTTCCATCGAGTTGAACTCTCCATCTTGGCCAACCTTTCGATGTAGGAGTCGTACATCGTCATCAGGGCTAGAAGTAGTAATTTCGTAAGAAATTGGCTGTAATGAGTAAATTTTGACTTAATGCGGCCTTGAATGTTATTTAAATGGGACCCTGGGCAAATAGATTTACCAAAAAAATAAGTAAAATACAAAGGAAAGCAGCGCGCTTCGTTAAAAACTGCTACGAGCGGTCATAAAGTGTCTCAAACCTTTTAGAGGGATTAAGGTGGGAGCCTCTAGAGCAGGGTTGGCCAACCCGCGGCCCGCTTTGAATATTTTTCCTACCCACGAGCTTCAAAACATTTTAATACAATAACGTTAACACAATAATAATAACTCATTATGTTTCAGTTCCTCACTCCAAGAATGTCTTTAATGGGTCTAAATCTAACATGGGGAAATATAATTTTATATGCGGCCCGCGGAGTTATGATGCATTTCCAAAGTGGCCCGCAAGATCATTTTGGTTGGCCACCCCTGTTCTACAGACTCAGAGGCTACACGCTAGGCTTAGGTTGCTTGAGAAATTCAGAACTGATATTTATCAGAGCGACATGGAGAATATTATCATGACTCCTCACTACATCTCTAGGTCTGGCAGATGCGATAAAATAAGAGAGATACACTGCCGAACAGATAGGTACAAGAACTCGTTCTTTCCACGAACAATAAGCGACCACAGCAAAAATTGAGCTCCACTAAATACACTTCTATAATACCTGTCACCATTTCATCTCCAACAATCTTACACCCTTACACGGCTTGTGACCTAACACCCCCTGCCACAGGCCCATGTGGTGGCTAGCAGGGTATTATGTAGATGTAGATGTAAATTTCATGTTAGTGCTCCTTTGAGTAAAATCTTTAGGGAAAAAACGTTAAACCGAAACTTTTACCTCCAAATGAAAGCCAGTAATCATACTGACTCCATTATATTTTTAAGACTTAAAACGTTTAACAGTGTTAATTGAATTCCTAATTTTGGAGTTGTTTATTAAGAAATTAAGCAAACAAGGTAAACATCCGAAGTTTCTCTAGGCAAAGGTGTGACTCAGTCACAACAAACTCGATGTGACTCAGGCTGTGCCCAATCCATCTGGTTCTTCACTTCTGCATGGTTTCCTTATGGTCCTTTCCTCCTCTACCATGCTAAAAAATTCTGTATAGTTTCCTTATAAATACTTTACACAACTTCTTAAAAAGTTCTGTAGATATTCATTAGAGTATTGAAACGCCATTTTACGGAATTCCCTACGACGTTCTGCAGAATACCTTAGAATTTTCTGCAGAATACCTTAGGATGTTCTGCAGAATACCTTGGGACGTTCTGCAGAATGCCTTAGGACGTTCTGTAGAATACATTAGGACGTTCTGTGGAATTCCCTACCACGTTCTGCAGAATTCCCCACTACGTTCTGCAGAGTTTCCGTATTTCCGTATATTTCGGTAGAATTGCTGAAGTTCTTCAGAACAGCTTGTAAGGAGTTATTTTTCTCTGCAGGAAATAACTCTACTGAACATTTTTTCTGTAGAGTCAGGCTCTCATGTTCCGTACAGATCCTTAGAAAAGGAACTAGTTCTGAAGAAAAAGAGTCAATTTCTGTAGAATTCCTTACGTTCTACAGATCAGCTTCTAAGGAATTTTTTAGCAGGGCACTCTTCAAAAAATTCATCATTTCTAATCTAGTCCCTCGTATTGTGTCCATAATTTTATCAAAATTAAAAAGTGATAGCGCTGCACTGCCACTGAGAAAATTGCAGTGAATTAGTTTAAGGCCGATGAGTTCGACGTCACATGGGGATATCTCTAATGTAGAATTTGACATCGTTCATCATCTTTCGCTGCGTATGGTAAAGAAACTAAGAAGCCTAGAAAAGTGGGACCAACTTGCTCCGATATAAGTTTTAGAGCTAATTATGGCCAATTAATTTTTTTTAAATTAGTAGGCTTACCCATTGCTGACCGCCCGTCTCCCGCCCCCATTCCCAAGTCACTTGATAAGTTTTTTGCGATTATATTGTCAAAAAGAAGCAGCTATCGTTAGTAATAAGAAAAGTATACCGCGGAAACAACCACCAAGAAATCGCAGAGATGGTCTCAAGGAGCGTTCTTATCAGCCAATAAGATGCGAGCATTATCTCTGGAATCGAGATATTCACATTTGTGCAATTTTTTTCGCCTCTCGACTGGAAAATGCACGTATCCCATAGGACCATGCACGCAGTTTGCATAAGAAAGACTCCTCTCTTTTCACCCGTTTCTTTCCTCAGTGTCAATCATGCGAGCGGTGTTTATCCTGTCATAACTGCCTGTTTATATGTGTGTGTGTGTGTGTGTGTGTGTGTGTGTGTGGTTGCGCTCTCCGCTGCGTACCTACATTTATTTATGACATCCGCGCCGGAATTATTCATCTCTCTGCGGAACGTGCTTTTAATGCAACCTTGATACGAGACTCATTTGATGTGTGCTCCCACGCCTCGTCTGCACAGGGGAGGAAGGATGCACCGGCGGCGAGAGCGGCAGCGAAAAAGAAATGACGGAAAGAGTCAAGTTGCCGAGCGATGGGAGGCCGGCCCGTTGGGGTGTGGGGGGGTATGATAGAGGGGAGGTAGGCGGATGAGCCCCAGTCTTGCATCTCGGAGATGACGTGTGGATGTGGGAGGTGCCGCGAGCATGTACGATTCAACAAGTGACAGGAGGGGTGGGGGCGGTAGAAGGGCGGTCAGCAAATTTCGGTCGGTCTCCTAATTTTTAAAAATTTTATTAGCCTCTAGCTGTGCCCGGCATGCGTTGGAATGACTTTTTATGGGTTCAAAATCGGTCCCTAAACGAATTTGAGACATCCAATTAATTCCTCGTACCCATACAGGAATTTGTAATGGACAAATATGGCATGAGTTTCCATTCCATGCCTCTGCTGCAGTTTCCAAGTAAATAAAATATTCTATTGTTGAAGTAATGGAAAAATTTAATATTTTCGAGCTTAAAAATGAAATTTTAGGAAAAAGCGAATGCAAGTATTATTAAAAAGCTGAGAAAGAGACCACTGCACCAAATCTTATTCTATGTACAAATAAATTACGTGCCTTTTAACACAAATTGTCTCACTGATATGATTCTGATGCACGCGATATTATGTCTCACTGAGACGATTCTGATGCGCGTGATTGAGCAAATCGTAAACGATCTTCTTCGTTGCTTGAATGTCGTTCCTCGCTTGTTTGAGAATCTCGTGTCCCAACACTCATTTGTTGTAACGACTCGTGCTTCACCTAATGTACAATGGATTTAATAAATCAGAAACCTTCGCGGGCGCGCCCACAACTCACCAAGTTTCATCGCTATGTGATGAATGATATTGAAACGCATAGAAGACGAACAAACTAATATTTATTTGTATGTATTAGATTATTAGCTCTAAAACTCATATCAGAGCCAGTTGGTCCCACTTTTCTACTCTGCCTAATTTCTTTACGATAAGCATCGAAAGAATATGAACGGTGCCGAAATGTCCAGTATGGACATCCCCCCGTGACGTCGATGGGGTGAACTCATAGACCTTAAAGTAATGCAATACTATTTCCATAAAGGCTGTGCAGCGCTATATAACTTTTTCATTTTGACAAGGTTATGGACACATTACGACGGATTAGGTTAGAAATGATGAAGTTTACAGAAAAGTAGAAGAAGACAGGAATATATGGAACACCATACAGAAAATAAGAACCAGGTTTTAAAGAACCAGATACACTCTGAGACACAATGGGTTGCTGAAGAACTTAATTGAAAGTCAAATAGAGAGAAAAGTCTTCTGAGGAAGACCCAGAAAAGATTTCATGGTCCAAATAAAGAGGAAAGTACATAGGAAGAACTTGCAGGAAGTGAGAGAGCTAGCATTTAATTAAAAGAGGGTTGAGGGCTACGGTCAATCAATATTAAGAATAAACGATCAACTATGATGATTTTCGCCGTAGAATCGTAATGATCGTCGAAGTTGCGACGATGCATTACTGGAATTTGTGCAGCGAGAGGCGTATCTTCTCAATGATGATAGTAATCTACTGCATTCCATACCTTAAATGTCGCTGTTTTGTCGGATCTAGAATTGTAGGCATTGTCATACACCTTGTCGGATTCGACCGTATTTTTGGCACCATTGCACTAACGGTAATTGGGAATTGGATTGGAAATGATTGATGCATTATGATGGATACATTACCTTCTTATATTATCATGTTGCCAATGACACTAGGTCCCTGCGCTAGAGCTCAGGGTTTACAGGGTTCTTATCGAAATCTGCATTTCTAAACTGGAAGCAATGTATATGAGGACTTGTTTGATTTGAGCTATCTATGTCTAAAGCACATTCAATTGGAACGGATTGGAAATTCTTCAGATTTTGATTGGCACTACTTACATCCCCTTAAAAGATCCTTTTCTTCTTCTCAGGGTGCATCTTTAATCTGTTCCTCCGACCCATAAAGACTATTCTCTTTCTTCCCCTTCCCGCCCTCTCTACCATGTACTTCTTCGTTTTCTTTCCTTCCGACCTACCTTACTTTCTCTATTCCCCTCCGCACCTACTTCTCAAACGCCTGCAACCTTTTTCCGTCATTTTTACTCAAAATACGCGTTTCTGCACCACACAGTATTGCACTTCATGTTTAACTCTTCGCAAGCCTTTTCTTTCTTGTTTTCCCGTTTCTTTGTCCCATGTTTACCCATTTAACGTCCTCGCGTTCAGTTCCCTTCAATCCTCAACGCTTTATACGTTGGCGAAACTTTTATTGTATTTTATCACAGTCAATTAAAAGCAGAATGCACGAAAACATGAACCGGATATTAACGGCTAAATTTCATTTCCTCTTAATCAATGCTGTGGTGTCTGCGGGTCTATACACATGTAGTCATCAACGTCTTCATATTACCCCGAGAGCCACCTCATTGGTGTTTAGCAGGGCGTAGCTTATCACCAACATACACTGCAGTGTAGAAATTAACTTTCACCAACATGCATCATACTATGGGTATACTACAAATGCTACAGAAACTACTATGTAAAATATGTAAACGTGACACAAGAGTCATGCAGGGAACGTACAAAACATGGTGTTAGGACAACTTGACAGATTAAGAAACATGCATTAGGGTGCATATGAATTAATCAGCTGGACTACCTGTCACCTACCCAAATTAAAAGTTATAACGCAGCCTTTATGGTCTATAATCGATCGCTGGAAAAATGACATTTTAAATCTCTCAGTTCTACAATCTATTTTTTTTATTATTACCTGATCCACCGCCGTATGTTGAAGTTCGTAAGATATTGATAACTTTTTCCGAAAATAAATTGGTCCGAAAATTCCATAAAGGATTGAGTCTAATTTTTAATCGACAGTTTGAAAGTTTTTCCCATCCAAGTTGTTGCAAGAGGTCAGTTACACTAGGAAGACTACTATCACAAATTCAAATATGATCTTCACAAACCCATGGCGTCTCAGGGTGCATCCAATCCATCTCGTTCTTCTTTTATCTATGGTGTTCCATATGGTTCTTTCGTCTTCTGTATTCTTCATCATTTCTTATTTTGTCCGTCCATTTTATCTTCAGATCCTCCTCCAACGCCAGGTTATGAAGGCTTCGAGTCTCTTCTGATCAGTTTCCAATTGTTCATGCTTCCGATTATTGAGTGCTACGCTCCCCACGATTTTTATCTCATTTTGCAATAAGTGCAAATATTTTAAGAAATATGTGTTGTACGCGCCAAGAATATCACCTGATTTTAGACAGTCACGTTTCTTCCGCAGCTGAAATAGTTATATAGAAAACAAAATGCGAAAAATTACGACACACATTGTAAAAAGTAATCCCAACTACATAAGCATGTGCAAACAGATTTACTTTAAGTAGCAAACCAGAGTCGCAGAATGAAAGCGCGTGGGCGTCTGCGGAAGCGTTTACGACCGTAGTTCAAGGCAATTTAATTGGTCGCAGAAGGATGCCTTTACGACCGGCCACCTACGGCTATTGTCTGCCTTACCTACTCTTTAGGCTGGCATTGATTATACCATCATCATCATATGGTGTTCTGCCTGCTGGCAGGTCCCGTACACCACTGCTGTCTCCATCCGCTTCTGTCCCATACATACCATATACTTTTTTTAATTTTCTACTTGTTCTGGAATTGAGATTGGGTTTTGCATTACCATCGCGTGAAGCATCTACGAGGCGTGTTTTTTTAAGTAAGTACCGTTTTGAAATAAAAATGAAACAAGTATACTTTTCTTAACAATTTTCCTCTTTACACGAAAACCTGTACCTTAATCTACTTTTCCCCATAATTTCCACAAATATTAAGGCACTTATCGCATCGTAGAAGCAGCTTTTTAATCCCATCCTCATAGCAGTCTGCCGCTTGATTTGCCAATCACTACAAGACGGTCGTTTTGACCTCATCATCCTCGTCGTGGCGCTGACCGCCGAGATGCATCTTTAAATGCAAACACAGGTGGTAGTCACTGGGCATTGGATCCGGACTGTATGGAGGGTGATCATGTTGTTCCCAGCCAAATGATCCGATGAGATCTTGAATTTAATTAGCCGTGTGTGGGCGAGCGTTGTCTTGGAGCAAAACGATTCCCTTGTGCCGAATTTGGCCATAATTTCGCCGCGGACATTTTCGCAGTGCGGTAGGGAGATTTCAAAGTGCGCACTGTCGGCGATATTGCGCGTTGTCGGCGATATTGCGCGACAAGAACAAGGTGCTCTAATTTTATAGTGAATTCGCATCTGGCGTCCTCTTTTCGGAACTTTGTGGCAATAGTGCTCCTCTACGCCGCCGTCTCAACCAATGGCTGGACGAACAGTTCCCCTACTGCCCCCTTCTCCACTGATCCAGAGCTACCTCCCCTCCTTTGATTGAGCTCGCAGCGGCTCTCTCCTCTGCCAGCCACCGAAGTGTGTACCTCGTCAGCAGGCATCGTTCGTCAAGTTTCGGCACCTAGCCTGCGGGCCTCATTGTCGTGTAATCATAATTGTAATTTAGTATATTAAATGTAGTGTGACTGTTGGAAATCATTCCGTATTGGTCATTTTTTGACTCCTTTCCCACTGTGTCAATTCGTCTTTCCGCGACGTTCGTCGCACCCTCACTCACTCAGCATGCCACGCCTTTTGTTTTGGATTTTCTAAGAGCTCCAACCCATTTCCGCACCTTTCCATCGCTCGTAATGTTTTTACATAAACTTCACTGACTCGACGATGTATTTCAGCTGATTTCAGGCCTTAAGCACTAAGAAAACGAATCACAGCGCGTATTTCACAGTCGGCGGGATTCTCAAACGACGAAGGCATTTCAAATACTCATAAACAAACATAAATATGGTCGAATGTTTCCTAATGACGTCTGTGGCTTCCTATCAAGTGTAGGTACACGGCGTTTATAGGCCAAATGCCGACAGCACTGCAGTGGCTGAATTTCAAAACGGTACTTACTTAAAAAAAACTCTCGTAGATCAAGACTAAGTGAAATCTTATTCATTTTCTAGGAGGTGCTTAGGGAATTTGGAATTCAAATTTTTATTTTACAATCTAGATTGGAGCACATTTAAAAATTTCCTCAGAGGCCCTCCTCGTAAGTTTAAATGACTCCGCATTAATTCACATGCCTGTGTATAAATAGCATTTAATTTCTTCCACAATTTTAAACGTTTGTACGTATGTGAGATCGGATATAATCGGAGATCGAATAATATATAATCGGATCGGAGATAATTTCACAATTTTAAACGTTTTTACGTATGTGAGATCGGTTAAAATATATTTTTGAACCGCTTTAGAACTGCTTTTTATGTTACGTATAGACATCTAGTGATCAGCATTATGGTTGAAACAGTCTTTTAATGAATATTTCGATAAATTTTTCTTTTTTTAAAATGTATTTCTTAAATTCAATACTAGGATAAGTGGTAATTTCCACGCTCTAATGAGAAAGAAGAAATCATTATAGTAATCGGTGTTTAGTTTGGGATATTTGCGATATAACTCAGTGGACCGTGAATAAAAAAACACCAAAAATACAAACTCAACTCATAATTCAATTGAAGAAAAGTTAGCTACCAGCACATGAGACCATATCGTGTGATTGGTGTAGAACGCGTGGGTACTCACGTTAGTTGTAATGCAATATGCGCAGGAAATGTCACAAAGAATTGTGGTTGATTATTAGAACATAGCACTGACTAAAAACTGAAAATTTTTCTGTGACTTTCTGTACATTTTTTATTGTAATTGCATGTTGGAGTATTTGGTGCTCTTAGAAAAATGCCCTATATCTTCAGGTCGTGCTGAAATAGGTTTTGTCATTCCCATGAGGACAAACGACTCCGTCTTAAGATGAGGAAAACGACGAGAGTACCTCTTTCCCATGATGCAACACTGTGCAGTATTAAAAGCGGCCGCGTAATAGCCTCACCCACTTCTACTCGGGTTTCGCCGCCCCCCTCCCCTAACTCCCTAGGGGGACCCAGCGTCGCTTGATCGTCCGTCGAGACAGCGGCAGAGCCCGGGACTGGAATGCCTCTCCTTGATTCATCCGGGCATTATTGCGTCACGTCTCTTCATCACCAGGGGGAGGCAATCCGGTTATTAAAATGCCATGCAATCGGAGACGGTCGGAAAATGTTTCCCTCCTTTACGTCGCGGATGAGGGTGGATTCTCACATGATCGCCCTCAGGGGGCAAAGATGAGGCCGTCAAGACGCCCACTTGGTGGACGCGATGCGGTTTGCTCTCCTCCTACTAACTATATACGCATTCTGCTTCGGCCCAATTTATAGAATCGCGAATATTTGTGCTCATTTATTCATAAATTTGCACCACGTAATACCCTATCGGAATAGGCGAAGTCAATGAACTAAGTCACTCCTGTTGGGCGTATAAAACCGTCTCTCTTTTGATAATTTCTCTATCGTTGTATACCCCTTTCATTTCCCTTAAACTCATACACTGCTTCATACACGCTCGTATAATCAAAAATATATTCGTGTAGTAATCTACATAGATTGTTCTTTAATTTTGGTTTTTAATGTGTAACCCACTTCATCCTCGAAAGTAGGATTTGTATACTAAATAAATAAAAATGTGTAACTAACTTAGTATTTGTCTTGACTCACATAGCCGAGCAAGAGTTACCCTAATGTCGAACTCAACATTCAATAAAAATCCTTTTAGGGTCATCTTCAGACTGGGGTTCGTTCCTGGAGTTCAGATTGGTCAAGGTTAAGAGTTCAAGTTAAAAAGAAGTTAAACATCACAAATAAAATTTGTTGTTCGGCTGTTAGCGATACCGTTCCGTGAGGTCATTCCCCAGAATTCCGAATTTTTTCAGCCCACTTCCACTTATCGCCACGAAATTTACGTCATATAAATGCCGACCTTGCACATTATGTTCAATATTTTGACTTTTCCACTAACTTAATTCTACTAGAAATGCAAAGCATTAAAACCTGTCTGGAAAAATGGTGTCCCAATTGAACGCAAACATCACGAAATTGGTCATTTTTTTAACGCAAAAAATTCAATATTTATACGTGTGAGAGGTAAGTTTTCTTACATTTTCAAAATACGCATTAATTACACTACGCCATAGTGTCACTTTTATTTTCATCGAATACGCATGTTTTTCATAATTAGGTTTTTTCGTTGGTGTGACGGAAGCTGCAGTTTTCCCATTGTTCTATCCCGATAAAATTAATATTCCTGTTTATTTTAGAATACGTACGTCTAGCTGAAATGGATCTTACAAATACTGCATGTTCCCTATTGATGATATGCTAGTTTGCTACTCTCTGGTATTAATAGGATCAAGTTGCAGTCGGCCAAAGACATAAGATTTTGACTTAACTATAACAACTTTTTAAATAACTGACATTAGGGAGCAGTAAGTACAGTCCTTTTGCGGTCTTAAGGTTGGTGCTAATATTGTGACGTAATCTCCCAAATTTCGGCAAAATCATGGACAGCTAGTATACGCTGACGTGGATTAGAACACGCCTTAAAGGTTGTTGGAATAGTTACAGTCGCGGTGGAACTTTCTGAAAAAAAATTTTAAGTATTGAAGCTCTAAATAAATGACCGATTTCTCGGGGTCAAAAAAGAATGACTCAGTTATATTTTTCAAACGTTTTTGGGGCGAGGAGGCAGGACTAAAATTTGATAAACTTTACACCTACTGGTGTCACTTTGTGGAGTATTTCTTATTCGAATCCATATTGAAAATGAGTATTATACTTTTCCACAGTTATTTATTGTAATCGTTCAACGCGTTTCGCAGCTTTCTGCATCTTCAGGTACACATTTTTCTCTTTTATTTATTGATTGTTACGGTAGTAAGCTTATGCTAAGAAGGAGGGGTTTGGAGAACTAACAAATTTTGGGAGGAGCCCATAATCTATGTTCCTCTGCCTTTCCTCCCAATTGGATAGTTCTCCCAACCCCACTTCTTGCCGTAAGGTAATATCGTAACGTTCAATAAATAAAAGATAAAAATTTGTACCTAAAGATGCAGAAAGCTGCGATACGCGTTGAACGGTCACAATAAATAACTGTGGAAAAGTACAATACTCATTGTCATTATGGATTCCTGATTCTGCTTGCTGTGTTGCCAAACCTCATCACCACATGGCCTCTCTCATTGTGGGCCACGCGGTTTTCCCGGATGAGGGATATTAATCTCGGCAACATCTGACTAGAAACCCCCCTCTCGGTGGCAGTTCTCCGTCCACCGGCAGCGGAGGCCTTCGAGCACTTCCGGACTCGCACGAAAGTCGGCCGCCCCCACAAACTTTAGGTCTGCCTCCTAGACCCAAGATATTTGAAAAAGTTAATAATGGTGCACGAGCCAGTTTTTTTTCCATTTCAGTATTCCTTTTATTTCATAGTTCTCGCATCGGAATGGCATCAGGTGTGCGTTTGAGTGGAATGAAACGAGATGTGTGACGGAATCGGGCCGAAATGAATGAAAGTGAAGTTCGATTGCCCTCTTTCTTTGCGCGACGAATACAAGCGGAGAATCGGAAGAGTGAGAAGGGAAGGAGTTGGTGTGGAGGTAGGACAGGAAGAGGGGTTGGAGGCATAGTCGTGGCGTGGGAAGGAAGGAGGGTGAGAGTGGTCCTGGAGGAAAGGGGGAATCTTCCTCACTTCTTCGGGATGATGCGACTTGGTCATTTGAGGTGGTAGGGGCGACTTTCGTTCGATGACACATTTGTGTGAAGCTTTTCATTCTTGAATTAATTAGTAATATGTATCGAAAAAAGGGAAAAATTTCATGAGGCGGGTTTCGTTCATAGGCAATTTTAATGCTATTTTAACGCGCTGCTTTGCAGCGCTTGGCATTTTTGAAATAATTCGATTCTATATATACAGATTTTACCATGAACCCTGAATAATACGTTTCATATTGTTTGTTCGGTCACGGGACTGAGTCAATTCGAAGGGGAATGTGAAAAATAAATTACTTTGACGGAATGGGTCGTACATGACACGATAAATGAAAGTATAAAGGGAAATACAAGGGGGCGTAAATCAGGATGAAGGAAGACGCTCACTAACTTAAGGTAGTCCGAGCGAGATAGTTTCCTAGTAATAATAGAGACCATATTCGAATTATACGTTTTAATTCCACCAGCTGTAGGACTTATGAATTAAATATGGCATTATTAACGGTGCAATAATATAGTTTTTTATGACAGAAATGGTAAGTAATTAAATGAAAATAGCTAAATAAATCTTTAACTCCACTCATTTTTTTCGCGCGGTGCGTTTGAAACTCCTTCAAAACGGAAGGTTTTTGTGATACGTACGAACCTATTGCGTAGACAATATGATTAATTTTCAAAAATAGTTGAGAAAACATACAAACAACACGCTGTTAGTTTTTGGACGAGATTCAGGTGTTAGAAATTCCTCATTTTGTAAATAAAGTCTCTCTGGAGTGCACACACGTACCATTTCCTATGTAATTTCCTTGTATTTTTTGGCAAATAACTCCGAAATTAATGTGGTAAGGGGTTAAATTTTTGGTGTCATTGGAAGGGTGAGATATTATTCTTAAAAATGAGACCAAATTCATGAATTTCTCGGTAAATTATATTTCGCTCAAACTGCCTTAAGCATTCATGCCGCCGACGGTGTTCCCGGGCCCAGGATCCGTTGCGATGGTGTATGCTAGCGTAGCCTACGCTGTATTTATATAACGTAGGCCACGATCGTAGTCGAAGTGGGGCGCTCAGACAACTCAGGAGCACACGAAATTAAAAAAATTAAATCTACGCCTACTGGTGACATGGGTAAAAATTAGTTAAGAGTAGCGCCCAAAAGAAAAAAGGAGGGAACATTCAAAAATATTAAAATTTCAATAGGGAACACAACATCCCGGCTAGAACATTACTATAATGGCTGCTGACAAATATCAAAGTATAATGCTTAACGAAAACGCGCATCATCATACGATTATTGCTTAAATATCGAATGACCCTCGTTGAACCCGAGTTACAACAATCTTTTACATGAAGTTATTTTTCTGGAGATAGTAGGTCATAATTCATGTATAAACTTTTACTCTTTCGCCAACTTTTCGCATCTTTATTTATGCTTCATCAGGGCTACAATGAAAATTAATAGTTGTATTGAACATCAAATGTACTCTCTCTGAGGTAATAACAAAAATCACATGTATACATACTTTTAAAAAAAACAAAATACCAAAATGCAGTTTATGCTCACACAAATCATTGAAGTATATCAAAAATAAAATGGGCCCTTAGACAGAACCTTGGGCAACTCCTGCCGCCAGAGTTATAAAATCACTGTAATGTTCATTTATTTTTACACACTGGAGTCTTGATGACAGGTAACTGTTAAACCAGTTTAATGCTATTCCACGTATACCTGCGTGATTAAGTTTTAACAATAGCACTTCATGCGAAAGTGTATCAAATGCCTTTGAGATATCTATATATAATCTCATTGTGATCTCTATAATCTGTGATCTGTATAATCTCATATTAGAATTAACAGCATTATAATTTTCAGACATGTTTCTCTAAATCATCCTCAGGCCCCATTCCTTGCCTAAAACCAAACTGGTTACAACTGAAGTAATTGTTTTTTGCATGAAATTTAAGTAAACGATGTTTAACTAGTTTCTCTAAAATTTTTGAAAATATTGATAAAAGAGATATTGGTCTATAATTCGTAACGTTTAGTCTATCTCCTTTTTATGCAGAGGTACAACAACAGCTTCCTTCAGGGAACAAGGGAATACACCGCTAATAAAACTTAAATTACAAACATGAGCAATCACAGGAGCAACAATTTCTATTACTAATGTAAAAAGTTTAAAATCAATACCATCGTGTCCAGGAGACTTATTATTAGAAAAATGTTTCACTAAATTTACTATTTCAATTCGGTCCACGGGCTTTGAATAAAAAGAATTCATTTGAGTTTTTAAGGAGCACGGGTTCTTAACAAGTACTGTATTCATGGTATTAAGCTTTGAATTTGCATTCTTAAGAACTTCATGGAAGTAATTACTAAACGCACTGGCTAAAAGTTTTGGATCATTGTTAACTTCTACTTTATAAATCCAACTGTAATGCTGGGCGGCCGATTTGCTTTTCACCAGTTAATTCATTGAATAAATTCCATTGTTTTTTAAGATTACTATCCGCCATTTGAAATTTGCTCATGTAATATTCACTTAAGGCCTTTCGCCAATTTTCGCGCAATTTGTTTCTAAATGCGAGGTAATCTTTTTGTAGGCCACTATTGTTTGGATATTTTCTATACTTTTTAGACAGATAATTTTTCGTCGCGATTTTCTCAAGAAGACAATCAGTTATCCATGGTATTAATTTCACAGATTTTTTCGTATTACATTCATTATATTTTGACGACTCGAGACTAGTATGTAGAGCTTTCAACATACTCAAGCAAGCTTTGCTTGCATCAGTTTCTTTGAACACAAAGTCCCATTTCGTGCTATCAACAGCTTCTATAATTTTGACAAAATTCACTCGTGTTCTACATAAATTCTTAGAACTATTATTTACCGAAATATCTTCTAAATCATAGGGAAAGATTTTGCGATAGATCAATGAATGATCAGTAACACCTAAATGCAACACATCACATACTAATTTATACCTATACAAATTAGAAAATCTAACAAAAATATGATCTATACAAGTACAAGAACCATTCATTTCCCTGGTGGGCTGAGATATTTTAGTAGTTAGTTATTAGTTAATTTAGTTTCAACCCAGCATGACCACGTGCTTCCTTTTCGAAAAGTTTAGGGCCGTATTCATAGTCGTTACCTGGGTGTCACCTAGGTGTGGGGGAACCCCTTGGCTCAGAAATGGTATTCATAGTCGTTACCCAGGGAACTACCGTCCCCTAACCCTCCCCCAGGCCGCCGATTTTCTGGGTAAAGCATGAAGCTTACCCAAAGCTCCCCTAACGCAGTACTGCTGCCCACGCGTGGGACGAATTGATACTGCTGTACTAATGGCAGTACACGATAATATAAACAACTTTCCTTAGGAACCTCTTCTGTTTACAAACACGGGTACTTTTTGAACCACCCAAGTATTCCTCACCATTCATATTACATAAATATTTAAGGAGTATTGTAAACATTCTCTCATATTCCTTCAGTCAGTTTTCATCAATATCGTGTAACAGTATACTATATTATTATTTATAGCGTGCTTGGTTATGGTGAAAAATGAGCATCGAAAACATCGAGAACTATTCAGCGGAACCGTTCATATGTATTTTTCGCGGGAATGTTGCCAAATCTCTTACCCAGGCGTCCCCTGACCGGGTAAGTTTTATGAATCGCTCAGCGTAGGGGACCCCTAGGTATTACCTGGCTAGGGGATACCTAGGTAACCCCTAGGAATACGACTATGAATACGGGCGTTTAGCACCGCACGATGAGTAGTGAATTTGCAGACGCTTGAATAATCTGATTCATGCTTCCTTTAAGCTATAAGCTTAGCAACGCTGTTATGAGTATGATTCCTAGCGGTTATCATTTAGAGATTGCTTCGAAGTATAACAACAATGGGACTCTCTGTTAAGGATTTTTTACTAAAATGGGCGATTTGTAAAATAAAAGCCGTACTTCACAATTTAATCGACCACAAGCATTGTTGGACTAATAGCTAGACTGTAACCGTAGTCACATCAGATTCAATTCAAATAGAGACAAAAGAAGAACTATATTTTTTAACACAAATTATTGTGATTTAGATTCAACTCTCTCACATGTCTTAACGGGAAGCGTCCTACTGTTCTCAACGATGAAAACTTACCTCACCAGCCGTAGCAACGGGAACGCGTGAAGCAAAGGAGTGAATCGCGTCGTACGATTTAAATAAATGTAGAGAAGTACTAAGCGTATTTGAAGTATGGATTCTATTATAAGATTCTTGTACGAAGTTATACTTGATGTCGTGAAGGCGAATTCCCAGCGCGTTTTTGACTAAACCGCGACTACGTGTGGCATTCTGCTGAGGAATCTGGGCGCGATACATGTGTATGGTACACGCTGTGAGTAGGTAAGGAACTGGGGGAGTGGGAGTTTGAAAGTGATTGCGGGGGAGCACAGAATGATGGGAATGCGAAAGTAAGGCGACAGACCAGCTGGGCAATCAAACGTCTTGCGTTAGCAGTGGGAGGAGAGGGTTGGAGAGGAGGCGGTGGTTGAGGGGTAGATGGGGAAGGAAGTGACGTAGGACGGAGGGAGGGGTTGACCGTGGGAAGAAAGGGGAATGAGGAGATGCTATATACGTGGTGGTGAGAGGAGCTTGTGCGTTTCGCGTTTTCAGTTTATCTCAAGAAACTAGGATTTATGAAGCTTATAATAGGAAGGTTCCGGATAAGAAACTAGAAGAGAGGTGCTACTTCTCTCTGGTTAAGCCACACTTCGTATACGCCGCGAACATTTGTGACGTTGGACAGAAAGATTTAGCCAAAGAAAAGAAATTTAATACAAAGTAAAACTGCGCGCCTCACTAAAAACTGCCACGAGCGAACATATAGTATTTCTCAGCTTTAGGAGGAATAACGTTGGGAGCCGCTAGAGACTCGGAGGCTGCATGCTAGGCTTAGTTTGCTTGAAAAATTCAGAACAGGTGTGTTTCAGAGCGACGCAGAGAATATTGTTTTGACGCCACACTCATCTCTAGGTCCGACAGGAGCGATAAAATTAGAGAAATATATAGCCGAACAGATAGTAGCAAAAAGTCGCTCTTTCCACGCAAAATAAATGACCATAACAATACTGGAGCTCCTTGTGGAACACATTCATCATTCACGTCACCATTTCACCTCCCAAAACCTCATCCCTTACATCTTTACATGACCGGTGTCCTAACACTCCCCTGCCACACGCCCACGCAGCGTAGTATGTAGTTGTAGATGAAGGCTCGTGAAATAAAAGCCTGAAACTTTCACTTGTACCATAAGGTTTTTTAGCCATATTTTTCCTTATCTATATCAGATCATATATAAATTTTAGAAATTGTATGGAGCATAAAGTAAATATTGTAACATTTTTAACGTTATAACTTTGCTTAAAAATGCGCAAATTCTCAGTAATTCATTAAATATTCACAAATAAGGTTTTCAATTGACTCTTTTTTTTGCGCCGTGCGCTGGAAACACTTTCACAACCGGTGTCATTTTGCGATTCAGTGACAATTACTCCAGTTAGTGTATTAATTATTTTTTTAAACTAGTCGAAACGGCGTACAAAATTCACACGATTAAATTTCTGACGATGTCTATACGTCAGAGACTCCTCATTTTAAAAAAGAGCCTCTTGAGTGCTTATTCGTACCGTTTCACCTGGGAAATGGATGGTGTTTTGTATGAATAGCTTGAAATTTGTAATGGGAAGTGGTTGGTATTTTATAATGGTACGAAATATGATATGTATTTATTAACCACGTCATCAAATACATCTAATGTCTTATTAAGTGATATCTCATCAAACTATCCTGGATGCTAATGCGTTCGAGGATTATAACAGGTTGATAATTTCACTCATATTGGCAGCAACATCTCTCTCCTAGATCACGGACTTGACTTGACTAGTGTTTATTTTAACTGGGGCAGATGAGGCCAGCTGGCCCCCTCTACTCCCGCCCCGGGACTCTTTACAGAGTTTTCCCAATTTATTATAAGTTTATAGTAAAAGAAATAACATCACAGTAATAACAACAGGTCTTCAAGGGTTGCATCCTAGGCCATGGAGGTCGCCTTGTTTCTGGGACTCAGCTGGATGCCCGGGAACAGCGATCTCCTCCGATGGCCCGGTCCCGTCGTTTAAATTCCGCACGAGTTTATCAGAAAACGTTCCGATAATAACATGTAATAGATCCAAAAAAAACAAGATAAAATGAATAAATAGCAAAAGTGATAAAAGGATGTAATAACTAAGTAAAATATCATATAAAATAGATATTCTCTGAAGTAAAAGGTTTAAAAGCAATCAGTTGAATAACAGAGGATAGGTAAAAATCAACAAAAATAATATAGATCAGTTAAATACATAGTAACGAGCGTGAAAACTTGATATGTATAAAATTGGTAATAATGGAGGCGAGATAACCATAATAAATTAAACGAATAATTATATAAACATATATCCATGTATAAATGAATGCTCTAGTGGAATAATAAATAAATTAATCAATAGGATTATGGTAAAATCATCATTCTGCGTCATAGCTATGCAGAAGGTGTTTGCAGAGTTTGGTCCGCGTTCGGTTTCCCTTTAAGGATCCAGGCAGGGAGTTGTATGCCCTCACGAAGGATGCGAGAAAGGACCCGGCCATCCTGGATGAGCGATGGCCCGGATGAACATGATAGGTTATAAGCATCAAAACAATCAGGTTTAAACAGCTGGTAGAAATAATAAATATTACGCTATTGAAAAGATCTGTATGTCCAGGGACAACTTTAAAATTTTGCAGAACAATACCAATTCTAGCGCTCCTTTATGATTTGTTGACATGAGTATTACCTTGAAGCAAAATCGGAACGGAAGATAGCAGCTGTAATGGAATTACTTGGATACAATGCCCTCCTCGCCAAACTTTTCCTGGGTGGGAAAAAAAGACTATAGGTACTCAGAATGCATTACTTCAATTATTGTTCCAGAACAATTGCGAAAAAGAGCTTCAGAAACGCTCATCAGTAAGTATTCAACCATCAGATTGATAGGTATTGGCTCTGTCCTTTCCCGTTTCTGGGGCTTCATTTCAATATCCTATTTATTATTTACTCGTCATCAGGTCTCTTGATTTTCGTTGGTCTCTTACCTCTCCTTTCCTCGTTTAGAATCTCTATCTTTGGCCTTTCCCAATTTTACGCGCAGTATTCGAGATGTGTCCTGGTCATAGTAAAACAGTGAAATCTCTATTTCACACTTTCATTCACCATTCGCTTGATAAATCCTCGTCTCATGATTGTCACACTGAAAATGTTTCGTTTGTATTTCTCCGCCGAGCTGTGTATGAAGCTACGGTAATGTCCTGGTATTTCTTCATCTTGCATTACTCCTCTGCATTTTATGTAGCTAAAAGATACATAAATATTCTTTATTTTACCTTAGTTATTCTTTATTTTATTTTCTTGAGTCATCTTACATTTAGTTATTTATTGATCTTTATTTTATTTGTTAATTTATATAATTTTTGTTTTATTTATTTATCTATTTTTACTTTCTTATTATTGGTTTACTTTTATTTTCTTACTATTTATTTGTTTACTTTTAACTTTGCTGTTATGTATTAATTATCCTTTTGCTATTATTTCATATGTATTCCATGCATTATTTTTCGTTGGTGTTACATTCGCTTTATCTGTCTGTTGATTTTCGCACATTTCTCATACTCCCCTTCAAGTTTCGGTGTTTTCCTGCCGTGGGTTTATTCGTCGAAGACATCACCTCCTTTTTACCTTACGTTTTTTCCCACAAATGTATGTATCTTTCTTCACCCTTATTTCATTTTTTTTCTCATCAGTGGTTAGGTGGAAGAAGGGACTGCCTTAGTCTAAGTCTCGCCCCAATATAGATGCTTTATTATTATATTTTTATTATAAATAGTCATAGTTCCTTTGGCGTTAGTAAAAATCATGTGTACTATTGTTTCGTGTACGTTAGTGATATTTCACCTCTCGTGGCTGGTAAGTTTTTTCTCATGAATTAGGTGTCGTATTTTTCTCAATTTCATAGGATAAGGTAAAGTGCATGTTTGCGAAACCTCCAACCATGCCACTCAGCCTAGCACAGCCTAAATAAACACTTATCTCGAAGAGGGAGGCAATCAAAGATATATTTACCATGGCAGTGTATTAAAGTTTTTGAAGAATGTGTGATATCATTTAATTTTAATACTTACGAATAAATAAGTATACACACTTGTTTGACTTAAATAGTTGCCAGTTTGAGACTCAAGCGGGGAGGCACCCTAAATCTAGTCTAAATAAATAATAGACTCTGGCCTAGAGGTGGCTTTCAGTGTGTTGTGCAAATGCATTCCACTTCCAAGATTCCGGCATCCAGTCACATTTCTCTGGGTAACTATTTCTACCCTTTAGCTAAACTCTTTGAGCTGAGATTTCCTGGAACCGCGTCTGAGATCGGTAAAAATGTGGAAGTAGCATTGGAGGAAAAAGTCTCGGAGAACTGGAGCTCGCTGAAGGTTGTTGAATATTCACGGGGTGAAACCAATCTTCAGGACGATGGAGTCGCGCCGACAGCGCACAGGTGGCAGATAAATCTGCGTAAGCCACGTCGGAGAGGGACAGGACGATTGCGCATGCAAACACGTGTCCCTCATTAGTTTCAATCTCACTTTCCTTCTTGAGGTCGCCGTCGAAGAAAGAGATAAAAAAATGGTCGCATTAAAGCAAGAAGTGCAATATAATTGTCTGACAAGTGGAACCGGAGCCATTAGTTATGATGCGTTTGCCGTGTGAGCTGGTTGTCAGTTGTTTTGTTTCCGTGTGCGAATGCGAATAATTGATTTGGAATTGCTAGTTTATAGGAAAAAACTCTTTGCAGCTGGCCGGCGGTGATAGGTACTAGAGGTCGTTCATTACCGTGACGTAACTCACAACTCACGTGGGTACGCTCAAGATGGCGAGTGAATTCTCGCCATGAAAGAAACGAAATAGATCAAATAATAGAAGACGTGGAACCTTGTGATCTGATACCATAGGGAATATTAAAATAATTGCGCATTCGGCCTAGTGGAATGGATCATTTTTCCTGTTCATTCGTAAAAAAAAATAAATTTTGAAAGTGGAATTTTCGCGGTGCTATACTGATTTATCCGTCATCATCATAGTCTCATTCATGATATTTTATTTCTGCAGCCTTCCATTCTTCCCCGTTCACTGCGAGCTCTTTTACCTTTCCGTAACTTCTTCTTTCCTATCATTATTGGTTGTTCAATCCTAAGATTGGTTGACTGCAGCACTCCGTCCATCCCTGTCTAATTCTAGTTCCCTTACCTCCTGGTATCTCTTCCTATGTACTTCCCTCTTTATTTGCTCCAATGAACTTATTCCTGGGTCATCCTCTGGGGACTTTTCCCTCAATTTTACCTTCAATTATGTTCCTCAAAACCCATTGTGACTCAGGGTGTGTCCAATCCATCTTGTTCTTCTTTTTTGATTCGTATTCCATATGGTCCTATCCTCTTCTACTCTTGTACTCTTCTGTATCCTTCATCATTTCTTATTTTGTCCATCCATTTTATCTTCAGCATCCTCCTCCAGCACCAGGTTTTGAAGGCTTCTAGTCTTTTCTGGTTAGCTTTTCCAATGGTCAATGCCTCCCATGCTTTCTCATATCCTTATTTATTTGGTTCATATACACATCCCTAGGCCTTCCTCGAGGAATATTTCCTGTTTTTCTCATGATTGTGTTCTTGACAAACTTCTCTGTACACGACTTCAATCTTATTTCTCTCTTTCCATTTCATCTACAGCGTCTGTCTCCGACGCCTTGTCTTGAAGGCTTTCTTTCTCTTCTTGTCTGCTTATCAGGAGGTCCAAGTCTTAGGCACATATAGTATCATAATTCTTACGCAGTTTTACACGTACCTACTTACCTGTCATTATTTCTAACTGCAACCTCTTTGAGATTAGTGGGCAGTAGTCTCTTTATCATGAACACTTTATTAGCTTGGTGTATTCTGATAATTCCATCCTATGTGATCATTCTCGCGTATTCACACTGGAGTCTAACAAGAGAAAAGTAGCTGATTTCATTTTAAATTAATTAGGTTGGATGGTCTTTATAAAATTTGGTGCCCCAGTAAGTGAAGTTTGCGAAAGGTATGTGCTCGTTGGTTTGGCCATATCGATGGTTATGAGAGAGATACGAATAACGAAACAGATGAATGGTAGTAGAGTGGATGGTGTGAGAGAAAAGAGTGGATCGTGTAAGTTGTGGGAGAATGCGTAAGAAGAGACTAAAGAAGAGGTATATAATATATGTGTAAAGAATGGGAAGGCATTTATGAAGCAATGCATTAGAGTAAGTTTAGGTTGTTTGAGTGAAATATTATTTCACCTGGATATCTATGAATTTGGTCTCTTTTTAAAGAAATATGACTCGCCCGTCAAATGAAACAATAATATCAGCCCCTTACTGGACCACTTTTTGAGATTTTTTTACAAAAAATACCAGCCCTTACAAATGGGAAATGGTACGTGTATGCACTTCAGAGAGGCCTTATTTAAAATGAGGAATTTTTACAACTAGATCTCATGAAAAGTTTACAGTATGTAGTTCATATGTTTTCTCGGCTATTTAAAAAATAAATTATATAGTTCCCGCAGTAACGTTTTCAGGATTTCAAAAAACTCCCGTTTTGAAGGGGTTTTGAGCATTTGAAGGATTCAAATTAGAGACTTCTGTCCTCTACGAATAGAAAGAACTCCTTCTTAGAATCATTTTAGTCACGGGTACGTCCTGCTTTGTATTAGTATTACCATAGAGTAAGTACATATAGAGTGGAAAAGACATAGGGAGATTCGGATATGGGTTTTTAAATAATACTTTGGCCGACAGATGGAACAGGCGTATTGAAGTTGCACGACGAGCCATAACAAATGAGCTTGGACACACGGCCACTTCATTTAGGGTCGCATAACTCACATGATGTTCTTATGATGATTTCGGTGCCTGAATGTTTACTAATCGACCCATAGCAACGAAAACAAGTCTTATTGAGTCGTACAGACCAAATAAAACATGTATTTTAATGTGCCTTCAATGAGCTCGTCTATAATGAAACGAATTCACGTCAATATGATAAGACACGCGATAACCCAATACGGAGTCAACTGTTTACCGATGTCTCATAGCAACGACAAAACAATCGATACTCAATAAAAAACACAGCAGCCATGGTAAATCCACCTCTGTATGATGATGCAAAATCACCGAGTACCACTAGCGCCTCCAAGTGGCCTTCTCTGTAAGCCAAAATTCTTCCTTCCCTAGGGTGGTGGCACCTGCGAAATTCTTCCCAAAGCTCTCAAAACTTTATGTCCAGTTTTTAACATTGCTTTGCCACTCTATATATACTTACTCTATGGTATGACCATGAATTATATACTACGATATAAGACATAAAAAAACCTTTGAAGACTTCTTTAAAGAACAATTTCTGAGGAACTTGATATTCATAATAAGGAAATGGCGAAAAAATGGGCAATTTTGGGGTCAAGCGCATTTTTGAGGAAAAAAGCTTAATTTTAAATCAAATTCCAGAGTTTAATAATTTATTTGTTCAACCATCTAAGAGCAAAATTTCAATGTTGCGATTTCACAGCTAATGACGTAAAAATTTAAGAAAATAGCCTCGCAAACAATCCCAATCATTTCTTACGGGGCTGAAAATGAACAAAATTGGGGTAAAAAACAGCCCTTTGAACCTATAGTTCGACAGCACACTATTTTTCCGGTCAGGTTCGTTCTAACATCATGAGGATCTACCCCCATCATCAGTAGTACCATAAATTATATTTTGCGATATCCTCAAGTCAAAAATCCTCATCTGCTAAACAATTTCAATAAAAAACCCCTGAATCTGAATCTTTGGACCCGATCGAATCCAGACCTTTTTTATTACCCCAGTCGCCACACTACCACCTCTCAGAACTCATTCCAAATGACCTCCACAAATTTTGGAACTCTCTCCCTATATCCTTGATTCAAAGTTCATCGTTTAAATCCTTTAAAATCAAATTATACAAATATTTAGTGCAACAACAAAACACTTGCAGTTGGGTATTTGGTTATCATATCTAAATATTAGTTATTTATGTAAAACAATTATGAAAAAATTTGCAATTAAGTCAATCAAAATTATGTATGTAATCAAAAAATCAAAAATATGTATGCTAAATGGCATGGCGAGTACTGACTTGTAATTTTGTACAACCCCAACAACCGAGCATAGTTTTTTCGCTAAATGTACTTGATCTCACAGGGTATACCCTAGATCAGGGGTGGCCAACCCGCGGCCCGCCTTGAACAGTTTTCCTGCCCGCGAGATTCATCACATTTTAATACAATAACTTTAACACAATAATAATAACTCATTATGTTTCAATTTTTCACTCCAAAAAATGTCTATAGTGGGTCTTAATCTGATATGGGGATGTATAAGTTTATATGCGGCCCGAGGAGTTATGATGCATTTCCAAAGTGGCCCGCAAGATCATTTTGGTTGGCCACCCATGCCCTAGATCAATAAGTTTGTATCTTTCTATCTATCTATATAAGCCTCGGACATAAACTAAACTTTGAATAATATGATGCGTCTTTCAGATAGAAGAGACTCACAAACAGTCGTGCAGAGAGACTTCAGTGAATTTGTAACACAAAGTATTCCTATCTGTATCTCATACAGATTCTCACGACTGCAATAGAATAATCGAGAGGTAAAATTGCGAAAAATGCGAAATACCAAATCTCGACAGAGAAAAAAGTCGAGAAATGACAATCTCAAATATCGTTCTAATATTATGTGGATCTTATCTAAAAAGATGTCGAAGTGACTCCATGATTGAGAAAAATGCAATGAAATATTAATCGATTCGGCAAAAACCTGCTTGAGATTTCAACCCACTCCCTGAAGTCGTAAACCACTTGCAGCGAGCGCATTCTCACTAAAAAAAATTCACGACCGTTGAATTGATTGCTTTCCATTTTTTTCCGGACTGCATTCATATATGAGTCGCGTAATCTCCCAAGGTCCCTCTCTCGGACAAGATGCGCTTGCGCTTTCTTTTCAATGCTCCTTTCATATCGTTCTTTTTCAAAGGGTTCGATGTTCTTTTTTATTTTCAGACTCGCGCACAATTTAAATGCTAATGTTTTTAACAGTCCCACAAATCTTACGACATGCCAGCCAGTTTTCGCTTCAAAAACTATGACAGGGAGACAAAATACTCCGCGAGTCATTCGTTCTTCGCTGGAGACGTTGAAAATTTTCCTTCGTTTTCTTCTCCGAAGGTCTCTAATATGAAGGTTCACTTCTTTTGATTCTCTTTCGATTCCCATGCAACCCTTCCCCCACTCTCTGCCCACCTGGAGGTACAGCAGCCTCAAGGAGGGAGAGAAAGAGATCATAACCCAGAAAAGGTCAGTTCGCCGCCTGCGCAAGACTCCACATTCCCGCGTGCATTTTTTCGCACCGCTGCAGCCACGCCCCCTTGGATCCCCAAAGGCCACCACCTGTGGAAATCTTCTTTTCCATCCCTCACCACTCTCGTGTGTCCGTCATTCAAGCAATTCTTTCATTTCGGACGGGAATACGTCTTTAAAAATCTGTTCGACAATGTCTTTAGCCATAGAAAACTGGCTCCCTTTTGATAGTTCCCTCCATAGTTTGCGATCCTTTCCCAAACTTCACTTAACGTAGTTAGAAGGAGATAGTTTCTTAGTCATAATGAAGATTATATTAGAAATTTAGGTTTTACTTTTACTAGATGTAGGAAGGATGCAGTAGATACTGTAATATTAATGGTGCAATAATATACCTTTATTTGACTAAGTTCTGTCGGATGATGAACTCCTACGTCCTATGCCCATTTCTATGCGCATATACATGCCGCATAGTGGGGACCCAATCCACTCTTTTGATTGTTTTCTTCTCCCATTGAATTTCGAGAGGCATTCTGTACTACAACCTGCTCGTGAAATGTTCCTTAAAATATAATTATTCCTAAACTGTGGAAATTGAAGATGGTGTTTCTAAATCATTTAGAACTAATATTCAAAATATTCCTCTTACTAATGTGAGGAGCTCCCTAATTTCTATGAGATATACTTAATAGTCTAGATGTGACTCTATGTCCAGTTGGCTGGTTCCCTAAGCTGTGCTTTCAAACAGTTGGTGTAATGCAGAATCATACCAAACGTTCACGTCCAACTTGTTAACAAAGCAGAAAGTTAACGTTAGGAAGATTTTCTTAACGTAGGAATTATTCCCGTGTCTTGCAAAATATGTGGAAATTCATAGATTTTTATGAAAAGCAGATTTTATGGGACTCGAGATCCTATATTATTCAAAATTTTTATCGAGGTGCGGGGAACTAAAAAAATAGGAATTCCTGGAGTATTTTTGAAAAGAGAATTCTCGATCACAATGTCTAAACGATACTGCTTCAATGTTGAATCAGTTAATGCAAAATTTTAAGTTTTAACCATGTGCATTTTTGCCATACCCTGGGGTGAAACCTAATGTAAGAACTGTTACAACCTTGAAATATATAAATGCATATTTCATTGCTCTCTGCATTTTTTTCCCTGAAAGTCGTTAAGGCAAGTGAACGTAATTGACGGATGGAGGCTGCATACCATATGGAAAGGTCCTTGACTAAGTGTTGTAATGAATTATATGCGCTAACAGGTTAATAAAAACGTTTTAGTATGATTAATGAAGAAATCTTTTAAAATTCATTCGATTATATTTTTAGTTATGTTTTATACCTCGATGTAATATTCTTTATATTATATTGTAGACAATAACTAGACTCGTTTGTCCTATTTGATCCTTCCGTTTGCATGGTAAAACATATTATGTAAATTCTGGATTGTAGGCTTACGCAGCTGTTGATAGGTTCTGGCAAACCAGACCTCATCTTTCTATCAAGGCCAGAATCCTGGAACAAAGGAGAGACGTGAGGAATAGACAATGACAAAAATCAGCCGTAGCAAAACACCTTATATCCGGACCCGGTCACTCCATCAAGTTTGAAAAAACAAAAGTGATAGCTAAAAAAGAATTTTATCTGCCCAGCATGATCCCCAAATCGAGAGAGATGCAAAAAGAACTAGTACTTGTAACCGCAACGATGCCTACCAGCTCTCCCTCTCCTGCAAAAGCCTCTGAGCCGGACAATCAAACACAGCGAACCCTGACCAGTTTTGACTCTTCGACAAAAGATGATGAAATGAGGCCTCGAAGCACCTCAATATAAAAGCGGCAACAATTTCTCAACAAAATCACTTCGCCCCAGAAGACGCTCGCTGCAACGAGGGTGAAACGTTGGGCTTAAAATGCTCGAGACGCAGTCATACTAGAAAACTTCGCCAGTACCATATAATGTTTAGTCTGATAAAGTTTTCCTCCTGTTTGACTTAATATTTCTGCCTATGTTTTGAAAGACTATTGATCCAATCGTAATTTTTAAAGCAATATCCCCACTTCTGTATCGAAGGCGCTGGAAGAATCGTCCTTTGAAACATCGGCTGAATGTGTTTGACTCTTTGGAGAACCCGAACAGACTTCACCAACAGCCTACGCCACGCTGTAGCAAACATTAAACGGTTTTAGCGCATCTTAAGATTATAATTTTAGATTAAGGCAGTCCTGTTTCCTTCCCTGTTTAACTTCCATGTCCTTTTTGTTTGCAATTTTTTTCGCGGAGATAGCCAATGGAAAGACTATAATCCTGGTAATTGAAGAGAGGAGCTAAAAGCGGGAGTCACACTGAGAGGAGAGAAATTTGAGCAAGTGGATTCCTTCACCTATCTCAGAAGAAACATCACGTGCGACGGCAGAAGAGCAACGGGTATCAAATGAAGAATAGCCCAAGCTTTGAACCCGTTCTTGGTAGGAAGACCACTTCTGTGGTCAAAGAAGAGAGGACTGTAAACGAGGGAACAGCACGTAAAAACATTCGTGTGGAGCGTTGCACTATATGGATCGGAAGCATGAACTGTTGGAAAAGCAGTCCAAAAAAGATAAGAAGTCTTCGAAACCTGGTGCTGAAGGAGGATGCTGATAATAATATGGACGGACAAAATAAGAAATGACAAATTTTGGTTATAAGACCATCGAAGCTTTTCTTGTCTATGAGGGATGCTTTTGGGTTATGCTGCGTTTCGTTTATTTTTTTAAACTCAACGTTTTTCTTACTGGAAGGGTCTTCAAGAGAATGAGTGGTAACAAGCTTCAGCTTGGTCTTGTATAGCATTGATGTCCGTGATGTCCTGGTGAAAAGGAGACTCGATGGTAGCCTTGGACATGCGGTCTACCGAAAGAAAACACACACCAATAGGTATTTGAATTCGGCGTCCCGAATTCAAATACCTATTGGTGCAATGCAAAGAGTGTTATTAAAACTGAAAGCTACCGCGCCAGAATTTTGTCTGATGTCGAAAATCTAGACAAAGAAATGAATCATCTGTGCATCTGGGGACTCTCAAAGGAAATGGCTACAGCACCTCCTTCATAAAAAGAGCAATGAAAGAATTGCTAATATCCTGTAGAGAGGAAACATCGTGACTCGCTTCTGCACGGTGAAGAAAATAAAAAAACATCCTACCCTCACCGAAGGATAACCTTCCTCCCCTTCAATCTATGGGAGTGTATAATGTTCCCTGCCGCTGCGGCAGAAGCTATGTGGAATAGAGTAAGCGAGCCATCTCTCAAAGGCTAAAAGAGTACAAGAGACCGATGAAGCTGCATAAATGGGACACATCCGCGGTCGCCGAACATTCCGCCTCGAGCCCTGGACATAGATAATGTTCGACCTAACACGGGTCAAACACCAGAGCCAGAGGAATTTCCGGGGATCAGGTTGGTGTGGTGGCTAGAGTACTCGCCTACCACACGGACGGCCTGGGTTCAAACCCCTTCAGAGGCGGATGTTTTTCAAAGGAAACCCGGTCCCTACTTGAGTGTCATGTGGAAGGCACTTCAAGTACAGTACTCCGTCTGTCGGATGAGACGTTAAACCGTGGTCCCCTTGGCGCCTTTCGTTAAGAGCAGGCTAATGCCGACGCCGGGTTTCTATCCACCCTTCCTCCCTTACCTATCCCCTTTGGTGCAAATGTCCTTAGCCGTCGGTCGCCTCCCCAAATATCCAATCCAATCCAGAGGAATTTCCACCAAAGGTGTGAAAAGATTCACCCGAATAAAAAATGAAGTCCTGCAAGTGCTCATTGCTTCAGAAAGTAAACAGTTGCGATTTTCAGGTTGATGATTCTGGCAATAATAAGACTGACGGCGTTACGTCTTCGTTTGAGAGTATCGAACGCACGTTTCGATCATTGTCGATTCCTGGGATAGGTTTTAAAATTATTAAATCCGGAGATTCTCGCTAATTGGATGGAATCCGCATGTATCTAAATAATAAAACGTGCAATTTGCCACAAGAATATTAATTTTATATTCTTGAAAAATTGCTCGTTTTATCATTTCAATCTGTTTTAAAGTTCATCCGTTGACGTACTTGGGAGCTATTTCGTGCTCGCGTTATCCTAAACAAATAGAAGAAGAGGAGGGAAAGCGTCCGTTTTGATATATTTCACGAGACTTTTTTGTCGCCCGTATAAATTATTTTTATTATTAGTCCTTCATGTTTACTCCACCCTCAATAGTTACTTTTTGTCACTGAATATATTGTTCCCGAAAATCTCTTCCACATGTCCAACTTTTGGCGGAAAGATATCAGAGATAGAGGAATTTCGTTGAAAGAGCAGGAAGTGAACGTAAGGTGGATTTCCTAAACGGAGAAATAATGCAAAATATCTCGCAATGCATAATTTTTTAATATATGCAGATTTTATGGGACTTGGGATCCTCTTATCATAAAAAGTTCATAGCGAGAAACTAAACAATTAGAATTCCTCGAGTATTTTGAAACAAGAATTATCGAGCTCAATGTCTACACGATACTGCTTCAATGTTCAATGCACTACAGGTATCCTCCAACAAATCAGAGGAAAATTAAAGGGGAATAAACTTATTTTGTAGATTTTCGCAGCTCATGATGTATATCTGGTAATCTTTGGGTTCTGCGTGCATTTTATGTATTATTATTTCGCCGTGCTCTGCTGCCGGCTTCGTTGGGATTTTTAAACGGGATTACTTCAGTAAAGCACCGCTCCCCCATCGTCTCATCTGAGAAGCTGTTCTGCTCTACACTCCACAGATTTGGCCGATGCAGTGACGCTAAGCAGGCGGGGGCGATAATCCTTATGGGTTCGCTTTCTATTCCTCTGTACGATAGATTGAGGAGAGTTAGACGGCGTCTTGGTTCACCATAAGTAAAGTTGGCTTCTGTGTGGAAAAATAGTATCCCAATGTGGCCATTCCGTATAATTGTCCATTGATTGTACGAATAATGCAGTCTTCTATGTTAATTTTTTCCATTAGTATTATTTCCATTTTTCAATCTTCAAAATCAACCGCAGGTGATGGCACTGCAGCAGCTCCGCGACTATTATTATTTTTTAATAAACTATCAGCAAGAGAAAACCCGGACTTGGTCTGCCCGTAGAAAGCCAGTGGGACGTTATTTCGACTCCACGTAAAAGAAAGGAACTTTTTCTAATGAAAATAGCAAGTGGATCTTAATTGAAGCATTTTCTGCAAATCTTTCTGTTTGTTTCCTGTGATATCGTTCACTTTTCCAGCCATTTATGCTGAGCAATATAAGTTAAATCTCATGCTAAATCGACTATTACCTTGATTGCCAGCAGCTTTTCTCGGACCATCATCACAATAGGAAATTGATTTACTCTCGTCGTCGGCAATTCTCTGCTGGAATCTAGGAGAGTAAGAGGAATACATCAGAATGATGATCCGACATTAAGAGTGCTCCTCTATGACAAGGTGTAGCAATTTATTGCACTAGGGATGTGCAATCGCCTTCATCCAAACCGTCTGTAGGACGGGGTCGATTTGACGCATTTAGGGCGTTTCAGGTGAATAAGTAATTAACTTGAGCATTTTGAAACTTAGGGGACTCAA
This sequence comes from Ceriagrion tenellum, assembly GCA_963169105.1. Lineage (NCBI taxonomy): Eukaryota > Metazoa > Arthropoda > Insecta > Odonata > Coenagrionidae > Ceriagrion > Ceriagrion tenellum. The sequence goes on from OY720642.1 coordinate 47,743,256, forward strand.
CTTTCTACAGAGTGTATAAATGCCGCTTTACTCGGTGCATTTTATTGTACAAACAAATGTATCATAGAATGCACAAGAAACTGAATGGAATTAGAGCAGGCTCTATTTCCCGTTTAGTCATTCAGACAATCATACAATTTGCCGCTTTCCACGGTACAATTTCCTTCATGAAGGAATTCGTACATTCGTTTGTACGATAAAATGTACCGTGTAAAGCGGCCCTAATAGCGGATCTGAGGTTATGTCATCAGAGGAAACGGCTAATACAACGAAACTAAAAAAATACATATTTCCGAGGGAAGGAGTCCAAATGGCGACTGCGGGCGTTCTAGTGTACATCTGATCCATTCCATATGGCTCAATGACTTCACTATTCCCCTGTGCTAGCGAAATATGGTTCCGTCTGTATTCTTGTCTTATCTTCGAGGCTACGTTTCTCCTGATCCTCGAGGTTTCAACTTGGCTCATATGTCTCTTGTCTCCTCTTACAGAATATCCTAAATTAATGATCCTGTCCTTTGAGATCTTCAATGACTCACGAAAGCATCTCACAGCCGTCCAGATCCATCCCTTCCCTCCGGCTCCTAGAGGACATGTTGCTATTGCGTGTGGCGATTTTGGCAATGCTTGATCATTCCTGTAAACTTCGTGGTGGGGTAAGTGATCCACTACAGGGAAATTATCCTCTTATTAAAAGTATTATTATTTATAAATACTATATTATATTTTATATAAAAAATATTATTATTTAGAAGCATATGACTGTACGACCCATGTCCGAGAACCACAAGGATTCACTTATTTTTTTAAATTCTACCGAAATTTATGGTTAGAAAGGTATCTAAAGATATAGAAGGATGATCCCAGGAAGAAGACTTACTTTTCTAAAGGTGGCTCTTGCTTGACTATGCGAGTTAGACAAATAGTAAGTTACCCTTGTTATTTATTCAATTTAAGTAATCCTACTTCCGCTGAAGAAATATGTTGACTCTCAAAAACTAAAATCGAGGTAAGTTATGCAGATTATTCTTATGATATATTTTTGTGACCTCATTTGTCCATCCATAGGAGCCGACTGTACATTTCACGTGCGTTTACATTACTTTTGGGAAAGTGCCATCTAGTTTCTCAATGTTTGTTGAAGTTTTATGTTTTAGTATGCAATGGAATGATTAATCATAACGATTGTTTGGTAAGGGTTATTATTATGTGCACTCTCACACAACTTTGAGTGATTGGTCTCTCTTAATATTTTCTCGATATAATTTCTTCGCTTTGCTGGAAATATTTATTAGATTTCTATTCTCATCCTCTTCTCTACTTCAACGCCACTGTAGAGAGATACACTGTTTTTACAATCTGTACAAAATAAGTTCCTAAGTACCCGAAAAATTTATACGTATTTGCTTGATATGTTGATCCACATTGTATAATGACTGCGGATGGGAATACCAGTCAGTGATCTGGTGAAAGTATTGCTTAACCCTCTTAACGATGAGAAATTTTTCGAAACTTTCATGTGCTGCTTTGCTTGAATCAAATGTTTTCAGGCAACAAATATTTTCTACGTGAAGACCTTAATGCTTTCCGTTAATATGTAACCCACCAGTTTTTTAATCAACACTATTTTAAAGACTTTTACCGATAAACTTTATTCCATAAAACAGTACTCGGCGATATAGTATGTGCCCGGTTTTACTACCTCTGGTTAGACATTTTCATGGTATGAAAACCGGAGTTAAACCCGTTTTTCCTTCGATAACGTTCTCGTCAACTAACTACAATCAACAGTCTGATGTAATATACATTACAAGCTAGCTGTTTACATCTAGTCTGGAAAAATTTCTATTATCTTGTGGTAAATGTCAATGAGTGATCATATAAGTAGAATCCATTCTAGTGGAGATCCAATTCTGCGTATCTACCTCGATTAGAGTAGCGTTAAGTTGATCTACTGGGAAAAGGGGGTACTTTTTGATTTTTCCGATTTCGATTAATTCACTAACTAGTATTTTCAAATGAAACTTCAATTTTTTTATTGTTGACCGGTCCACAATTTCAATGTCACATTGTGTGAAACCCATCGAAGTTCAAAGACGATCCAATTTCCGAGAGGGTTTTTTTATCTTGTTGACATGAAATAACAACTCGGATGACCCAGAATTGATTCTTCAATTTGGACCTCAAAGCAGAACTGAACGGCAAAACGCATTCCACTTAATAATTCACTTGGGTAGCCAGAAAGAACGAATAAAATCCTTCATTGTAGAATGGTATAGTTCATAAAATGATTATAATGCATCACACTTTATTCCTCTGAAAATCCGTGGCTCACTCCACAGCATACGTGGAATCAAAAATTAGATTGAATTCAATTTTCTTTTCCTGTTTTATAACTGCGATGCTTTGATAACTTTTCTGATAAAAAATGGAATAGCTAACAATCATTTATTTCAATGAATAGCCGTGGGCACTTTTAAGTGGGAATACGTTAGCATGGGTTGTAAAAATCTTTCGATTCTCTTAGACTTCGTTAATTGTCCGTAATTTTAATTAATATTTATGGGACAACCTCATTTGTAAAATTCACAAACACATTTTGCAATGCATAAGAGACGTACATAGTTAATCAATCCAACGCGGAGCGAAATTCCAGTAAGTCAGAAACTGCTAGCAGGAAAGAAGTAGTTTTCTCAGCATTTTTAAGAACTAGAAAATGAAAAATCGGGGCAATGCATTAGTGTTATTCACGCCATGAATTATAGTGACTATATTTGTCATATTTATACAGCATAGTCAATTCTACTGGCTTGGCTTTCAGTAAAAACGCTAAAGCTCTTTATGGAAGAAAAATAGTTTTCACGATGAGTTTTTTTACTGTTTAAGCAAAAAAATTTCTAATTGGGAAAGCAAAAAATTCCATTCGGTTGAACTCCGGTTAAAGCGTAAACCTATGTATGATGGGACAAAAAATCAACTATTGTTAGCGTATAATATATGGCTACGTAAAGTCAGTGGTAACTGCAAGCCGAACTCCGGGAGTGCATCAGCTTTCGGCTAAGGGCTATTGGTGGTCATCACCGTGAAGTAACGTATATGTTTGATAGCATAAATGTTGAGTAAAATAAATTTGAAATGACCTTAATTAATATTTACTCGAGTGTCATTTAATTTTTATTATAGCCACTTACAGAAAACATGTCCTCTGTTTGATGCGAGTAGCTAACTCTTTCCTTTCCTCACAGTTTTTCTTGTCAGTGGACCTTTTAAGTGGGAATACGTTAGCATGGGTTGTAAAAGTCTTTTGTAAGTGTATTAATTATAAAACTTTTTTCTATGCGCTTCGCTCCTGCATTGATCCCCCTCACACTCTCGGGTTATGATAGTTTGGTTTTGAAGTCTATACGAAATGCACCAGAATACCAATTCCACCGAAGCTTTCCCATATTGTCTACTAAAATTTTCATTCTCTTTAAGATATTATTATGTGCTAGAAGAGGTGAATTTTTATTCTCTATTTGACGTAAATGCCATCTTCACAAAAAAAATTGCTTAAGAAGACTCATCTTACCCGCCGGTAAGGAATAATTCTTTTGAAAATCCTCCAGATGGCTTGCATAACAATCCCTGCATATTGCCGCCGAAAACCGCGCAGGTAGCTTGTCGAAAAGGACCTATTAGAGATTTTTATCTTACTGCTATGATGACTACTACTTAGTATTTTGATAGAAGAAGGATTTATTCATCTCCATATATTTTGGCGATTTTTCTGTACGTATATTAGTTTTTGTAAAAAATATATTCTATGTCTTTCCGATTTCCCACCGGTTTAATTAAGCAAACGAAATGGCCATATTTGTGATACAGGTATCCCTAGAAAAAGGTCTATATTCTGTATATATTTATATCCTGTATATTTCAAGTGGATGACTCTAGTCTTTCACAAACAATCTGGAGTCGAAAATCATGATAAATTTGTCTGGTCGAGCGGGTGTTAGGCATTGCCTTAATAGAAGCAATTAATAAGCAAAGGAATTGAATTCTGATGAAAATATAGGCATAATTTCTCCTTAGTTTTTGAGTTATTATCTGAGAACTGAAATCTAAATATTAAACAGAAAATTCGCTGTAGGAATCTTACTCGGCATTCGGTCGGAAAAAAGTTTTCTTCGAGGTTTTCACTAAAAATATAATTGTCGAAAATCTGCAAATTTTGTCTTAATCTTGATTTATAAATAGCTGTAGACTAATCAGTGAAAGCAACATTTTTTATGCAGCGCAAGCGGAAATATGGGATTCAGTATTTGATTTGACCCACACACCCATCGTCTACAGTTAATTTTGGTCATTTCCTGGTCTGTTTCAGTTAAAGATTTGTATTTTACGTAGCCATAACACAACACTTAAGCGTCATTAGCTGCGTCGATTCGGTTCATATCTGACATTTAATAGCTTTAAATGTCACGATATCCTCTCAGGATTGACCTCGAGAGACATTTATTAGGTGCTAAATGTCAGACGGTATCCACTCCATTCAGCGTGTGCTCAAAACGTCGCTTTTATAAGTTTTCTTTATTCCTGTGTTATAATTGTTTCCCTATGCGCTTCTCTTCTGCATTGGTCCCCCTCACACTCCCTGGTTATGATATCCGTAGATAGTTCGATTTTGTAGTTAGTCGCCAGCTCTCTGTGATTGGAAGAAAATATTTGGATCCGTGTAAATATTGGCTGAAGTCTACCCAGCGTAGAGCAAATAGCAGCCGTCTTACTTGCTCGCCCCCATGGATTATTTTGCTTTGCTAAAACGTTGCATTATTTTCTGTCGTTTTACTGCAGCCTTCACGGAAATCCTTATCTTGTTCATCATTTACTTGGCCTTCTTTTTTCCTTCTGGTATTTTATTCCACTTTTACTTCTGTAATCTGCTTTTGCCTTCATCCAACGTACGGGTGATCTTCCTTAACTCCTATAATTTCTTTTATATTTAATATACAAAATCTGCCTTCCCTGGTTCGTCCATTATCTTAATTATTAGATATTTAATTATCCAATTCCACTGAAGCTTTCTCCTATTGTCTACTAAAATTTGCATTCTTTTAAGCAGCTATCTGCGTCAGTGTATTAAACAGTCCCCCTTTCCCTTACACCAGTTGTTATGACGATTACTGGAGCTTCTGGAACCTGAGTAGCACATATTTGTGCGGATGTATGAATGAATACGCCTCCGTTGAAACATTTTCCTCGAGAGATATATTGATCGCAGGTCATTGAACGAAGGTGATCTTTTTAATCCCTAATCTTTCATATATAACATGGAAAACCTGCCCTCCGTGTTTCGTCCGCAATATTAATTAATAGATATTTAATTTTCCAATTTCACCAAATATTTTCCCTATTGTTCACGAAAGTTTTCTTTCAATGCTGTTATTAAAGTGAGTGCATTATATATAAAACCTTTCTCTATGCGCTTCTTTCCTGCATTAATCCCCCTCACACTCTCGGGTTATGATAGCTCGGTTTCGAAGTTAATCACGTGAATATATTTATTTTAAACATAATGCAATCACTTAGATAGATGCATAACAACGTGTACTCACTTATAATTCAATGTAAAAAAATTTGAAAGAGTATTTCACTCGAAACTTTCGCCAGCGCAATAATCCACGCCGATAACTTGTAACCGCATTCGGAATTTGAATCAAATTCGAAGTCTCTGAGACTGGTCGTATTTACACAATGCCAATTTCAGAGTACAGCTGCGTTTGAATAGCTATTGTAATATTTTGAGTAAATAAATTGATATTAATTCTTATGAATCTGAATTTATATGAATCTTAAGTCTATCTGAAAAATAGGGGGTCATTCCCAGAACGAAAAAGCGTGGAATGTTAGGCATGCTAACGGCGTCTGACTAGCATTGAACGTCTCATTAACGGCAATGCAAATAAATGGCTGTGAAATAAAAGGGGGCACCTCGGGGCAAGGTTTTATTTTTGTAAAATGTTACAGAGTAATCAGCCTTCATTGTCTACCGGAGGTATTGGTGCCCGGCAGTGCTTTTTTTGTAGCTTACATAAATAAGGAGACCTCGTGAATTTTTGCATACTCCTTATTTGCTAACCCCATATTTTGTGTAACGATGGTTGAATGAAAAGAAAATATTAATGATGATAAATAACATGCGTTAATTTTTTATATTTTCTAAGGATAAAATAAATAATTTTCCTATTTGAGCTTCTCTTCGAGTAAACCGATGGCATTTACAGACTATCAGGCAATAAAAGGAACTTTGGTGTAGCCACTTTCAAGCACTGTATAAAGAATTGTATCTAATAATATAATTGCCTTAAAATTCGCTGTATTGCATGAAATATGGCATTCCTACTTCATAGGTATATTTTTCGAGTATTTGAAAAACATTTAGGAAAAATTGACTTTTTTCGCACTAAATTGGTGTTTCAGCCCAAATCGCGCAGTACTGTCCACGAGTTTGCTGAACTACGGAGACTTCATAGACTATTGTTGTAAAGGCATATCTATATCATACCATCGTTTACAAAAAATTCTAAATAGGCTCTACGTTATTCTCTTCTTCATTAGTCCCCCTCACACTATCGGGTTATGATATCCGTAGATAGATTTTATTTATTGTTTATTTATTTGATAAATGTCCACATACTGCACTATTGCCATTTTACAGTGGCCCAAATAACAGAACATATAAGAAACGAATACACAAAACATAACGAAGAAAATAACAAAATATCTGATAGAAACTGAATAAAGAGGTAGTGCTAATTATTTTTAGAGAGATGAGAGAGAGCCAGGTTTGCAAATGCGCTAGGAGATAGAGAAAACGGATCAACCTTCTAAGTAAGGGAATTTAGCATAGAGGGGAGGCGAAAAATAAGAGAGCGTTGAGAGAGCGAAAATCTGGGAACTGGTAAATGGAATAGAGATAGGGTGCGCGTAGGCCGGGAGGATACTAGGAAATTTATAAAAGATAGGAGTTCTGGACAGTCTGTGATGGAGATAAGGATGTTGTAAATAAAATTTAGGCTATTTTTATGCATATGTAGTTCATTATATTATAGTTCAATATATTATAGTTCAGATTGGTTTTGAAGTAGGTCAAGTGAGTGAATAAAGGAATAAAACCAGTTCTGAAAGTCTAAAGAGTATTTTCTCGATTTCCATTCCTCCCTCCCTCCAAAGATCATTTTGTTTGGATAAAACTTCGCACGACGGGTATTCTCTGGAAATACTCGACTTGCCTGTTTGCCCATGATTGGTCGTTGGTTCCAAGATTCTAGTGGGAAATAAGCATTGTTCTTAGTTCTGTTTTAAAGGCGGGCTTACACATTGAAGTCACTTCCATGACAATAGCCTTGCGAGTCGCCTACAATCGAAGCTTCAATGCGTAAGCACGTATTTCCATGGCAATAGGGGTTCATAAAGGTAATTATCTGCAGAGGTACGCACTTAAAAGGAAAATAGCGTAGCTTCTATTTCGTCAGCAAGTATCATATCGATTCTGCGATAAAAATTGCATTGCATCCGGTGAAATCTTGGTTTCATGACTGTAATTGGAGATTAAAAATGTAAATGACGAACAAATTAGTAGGAGTACTTATTCCTGCTAGTATCAATATTTATTTGTACTTTGAAATATTGTAAATGCTAAAGACCCCGCAGGTATGTTTTATGACTTATCTCGTATCAGTTTATAATGATTACTGTCACAATTTTCGTACTTGAAATGTTGAAATAATGCGCAGTTCATGTATTTAATACAAATTTATCCAACCCATGAATGCCAATGGGATTCGAACAGCGATAGATGAACGCCACTATTCCCAAATGTGGGCGATTTTCGTAATTACCATATTCAATGTTTACTTCCGTTATCCATTTGTTTGGGAAAAGCCGGAAATTATGTGTAGTCAGAACAATATCCTAAAAGTGTCGATACTATTCGAGATATCGATGCACTCGCTGCTTTCGTAGAAGTCAACTACCACGTCCTGAAGTGTTGAAAGTCGAATTCGATTCTTTCATCGGATAGACCTTTTGCGTGGTTCGATTTTTAAGCATGCTGAATTCAGTTCCATTTTCGACTCGGAAGTAACCAATGTATTAAATGGCCTTAACTCTTTCAGAGAACCTTCGTGCCATTTGCTCACTCAATCAATGAACCCATCACCTGGAAAAGTTTCCTGCTACCGAAATGAAGAACCCTATCATTACTGTTCAAACTTCCGCCCCAAACAGATTATAAAAATGTCACGTGATTGACGCCTAAATGGGTGTTTTTTTTACTTTAGAATAGTGTAACCGCATGCTCCGAACATACGATACCTCCGACCCTCAACGACAGAAAGCGGATTGACTGTAATTTCGGAGACGTTAAGAGCTTCATAATTCGTTTACCGTAAGTCCTTTAACTTCTCCAACGTATCGAATGGGGTTTTTGACTCGAAAAAAAAACATTGAAAATTTTTAGAAGATTTATGTCCTCCAGATTTTGAGGTCCTGCCCTTCTTGGTGGCCATTAAAAATTTCTCGATCGGAAAGAGGGCATGAAACTTCGGTTTTTTTTTACCAAGAACTTTCTTATCCTCAACCGACGTCATCTGCTGCACCTACCTGCAATGCCGGCGATGGTAATTTGGCGAAGAAATATTTCTGTTGAGAATGAAGACGGGGTGGATTCTCGTACGGAGGAGGGTAAATTGCGGTTACTTATCGTTCTCTACGGCAGCGGTTTATAACCCTCGACGGCTAACCCTTAAGTTTCGGAGTCGATTCCCACCTGGGTGAATTTTTCACCTCCATGGTTGGCATAGGGTGTTTGTACACGTACTACATTGTCTATTGATGTAAAGCAGGATGTTTTTACGTGAAAAATATAACATTTTTGGAAATTTATGGCTTCCAGTGTGGCAATGACCTCCTAGCTCACCGAGCGACCCATGCAGTTATCAACGATCAGCCGAACCAAGAGATTTCTGACTAAAACCTGAATTTTCATCAGTTGGCTTGAAAAAATAATCGTGAGAAGTCGGCCGACGTGAATTCTCACATTTTCTGTCATGGTGTACGAAATTTTACCATCGAATTCTACTATTTTTTTATTAAAACTCAATTTAAGTAAATAACTGTTTCATTTTCCAACACAATGTTTTCTTTAGTTATTTGGTAATATTTATCTATGGACTCAATAACTTCAAGCATTTAAATATATTTATATATATATTGTATATTTCTTGTAATAAACGATTTCCTATCGAAATATTTATATTAAAATCTGTAATTGATAAGTATTCTCCGAACGTAATATACTATTTAAAAATACGATTGGATCAATCGTCGTCCGATACGTAGGCAGAAATATAAATTTTAACTGGCGGAAAGCTTTACCAGGCTTTACATAATATGTTTAACCTAACATTTTTTGGAATATCTTCAAATAACTTGAAATATATTGAAATAACCATTGAAATATCTTGAAATAACCTTAACTTCTGATATATCGTGGGGAGCACACGTACAAAACATTTGCGGCACAGCATTAAATATACTATTATATAAGGTCCTTCAATGAAACAGTAAAAGAGAGATGCTACTCCGCTCTGGCTAGGCCACACCTAAAATATGCAGCGAGCATTTGGGATCCTGCTCATGAAGATTTGACCACAAAAATTAATTAAAAACAAAGAAAAATCTCTACGCTTCGTTGAAATTTGCTACAACGATACATATAGTGTCTCACAACTTTTATAGAGATTAAGGTGGGAGCCCCTAGAGACTCGGAGGCTACTCGCTAGGCTTATGTTGCTTGAGAAATTCAGAAATGATGTTTTTCAGAACGACACAGAGAATATTATCATGACGCCTCACTACATCTCTAGGACTGACAGATGCAACAAAATAAGAGATTGCCGAACAGATAGGTATATACAAAAACTCGTTCTCTCCGCGCACAACAAGCGACCACAATAAAAACTGAGCTCCACTAATACCCTCTCATAATACAAGTAACCATTTCACCTTCAAAAACCTTGCATCTTTACACGGCTGGAAATCTAACACCCCCTGTCACACACCCCAGTGGCGGTTCACAGGGTAGTATGTGGATGTAGATGTAACTTCACGCCGTGTAATAATTTGGCACTTCAGTCAGTTGTGTCATAATGTAGGTACTATGAATACCGCGTATTTTTGTGCCTCGGGAAATCAAGAAAAGTGTAAATTTCGGTTTGGTGGTAAGATATCTCGCCGACGCGTGACATCGAGAACACGATTCTGGGTCGGTGAACGACTTGCAGTGTGTCGTATAAAAAAGGGCCTCGAAACTTTTCCCCGTCGTTGCCAAAAATGCATCAACACATTTTAAAATACGTGAGGTCTCGCGCTGTAGTGTCAGCGAGACGGGCTTGCCAAGCGAGGTTCCCACGTCGGCCATCACTCAGCGGAATCCGCTGTGTCCCGGCAGCGGATATTTATAGATTTTTATGGGGAGGCCGTTAAAAAGCGTGAGAGCTGAGTAAGTGGAAGGTGGGGGGGGGGGGGGATTAGGAGGGAATGATAGTTGGAGGAGGGTGTGTCACTTTTTAAAATTGTTGCGAAATGCTTGGATTAATCAAACTATGATGCATCATCTTAGTAATCTAATGCATAAAAATGAATGATTTTATGTTGTCGTCTATGCATTCCAATACGATATATGAATACGATATATGATTCAAATACGAATATGATCAGATTGCGATGAAACTTAGGTGAGTTATTGTGCGCGCGCCCGCGAAGTTTTCTAAATATTTAAATCCTTTGTGCAATAGGTGGAGCGCGAGTCGTTTCAAGAAATAGTGCCCGCGAGCTTCTAAACGGGTAAGGATTAGAACGCAAGCAACGAAGCAGATCGTTTACGAGTTGCTCAATCACGTGCATCAGAATCACATCAGTGAGACATAATATCGCGTGCATCAGAATCATATCAGTTAGACATAATTTGTGTTAAAAGGTACGTTATTTATTTGTACTCAGAATACGATTTGGTGCAGTAGTGTCTTTGTTTGCTTATTTTTTGAATTCTTGAATCTGATTTACGTTACGCTTCGCTTTTTCCTAAAATTATATTTCTAAGTAGAAAAATCTTAAATTTTTGCACTACTTCAACAATAGAATATTGTATATACTTGGAAACCGCAGCATGGGCATGGAATGGTAACTCATGCCATAAGTTGTGCCTAACGAATTCCTGTGCAGGTACGAGGAATTAATTGAACTTGCGTAAAATTGTAAATTTCGTTTAGGGACCGATTTTGAACACAGAAAAAAGCATTGCAACGCATCCCGGGCACAGCTAGTCTTATGCATAAAATAGAAAGTATGAAATAAAATAGCGTAAATTTGTGATGGCAGAGCAAGTATTCGAAACGATAATACTTAACATTTAAGTTAGTTTGAGCTAAATATCGTTTAACCTAGAAATCAATGAATTTGAATGTGCTGTATCTAGGTTGGATATGTTCTCCAAATGTACTGTTACTGGACTGGAAGCATGCTTAGGAATGGACTAAAATTGAAACAAACGGTACTGGTTGTCACATTACTCAGCATTTTTGTGTACAATAATTGTAATAATACACTTCCAGCACTGTAATACTGGACAGTTTTAACCTCGGTACAGTTCATGCACTCTGATGCACCTCATCTTCAGTACAGCCCTCTCCGCTGTTCTGTCTCTACAGTACATTTCCAGTGTCCTTAGCAATCCAACCACAGTACTGTCCATTGCAGCAAGGATGACAAGAACTAAATGATTGCTTGGTTCGGTACAGTGTAAGCTTATGTAAAGTAACCTTAGTGTAGATTTTTTTCTCTGGATGTATGGATAATAGACTATTTTTTTGTAACTAACGGTTTCCGGTTTGACCCTATACGAGAGAAAGCGTTTCCATCATCTATTGTATCATCTATTCAATCATACTAAACACATCTAATATTTTTTTTTTTTTGCCTGCAAATTTTTTTTTCTTTTCCGTATTTAAACTAGAAAAGACAGTTGCACATCGTCTCGTCAAAGGCCATTGGAAAGAAAATTAAATATGCATTCTTATTCTTGCAATCGATTTTTGTTTTCCTTCTGATTAACTGTAAATTTTGAAAAAAGCATTTAAAAAATTGTTGAAAATTCTGCGTTTTTTGTGCTTTAAGACCGATGGCATTATTGAAGGCGATCCTCATGTGGATGTATGGTGAAACAAGGCGCATACCGGATCATTTGAAATGTTTAGTAGTTTTTACCGTTTTGAAAGTTTGGGAAAGGGCAAATAAGCATAAAAACATAAAACCTAAGAACATTTATTTCACTGCAAAAATAAAAAACCAAAATACATACAAAAATAGTGATATTAGGCACCCGAGAAGATATGTTCTTGTGTGGGGGTTGAGATTCAATGAAAGTATGGCATTGCTCGGCAGTAAATGTTTCAGCATCAGAGTAGAACAAAAATAGCTCTTTTATGAATCATCAAAATAACATGTGTACATATATTTTGAGTAAAAGTAGTTGCAAAACCTTAGTAAACAAATACAAAATGAAATAAGAATACAATAATAGTGAACCATTCGTGAGCAAAATATATTTAAATAGAATTTATAGAAAAATAGAAGGGTGTGAAAAATGAATATAATCAGTGGAACCCTTGCCTTAACGAAACTCAAGTAGTAGTCTTCAAGAGAAATTCAATATCGCTATGACGAAACTACCGGCCTCTCAATTTATTAGTAAAGGTAGCTTGACTATTACAATAGTGTAATTCTTGCCATACCTTAGTATAGAGTTTTGGTGCTACATAATTATAAAAGTGTTTGTAAGCTTCAATTTTTGGTTTAGAAACAGAAGTAATTTGGTGACTTCTTAAAGTTTTTGTGCGGGGACATGGTTTATGTTTGTGTCCATTGGGATTGTAAAAGATTCTAATCTGGAATACCTGGAAGAAAAACCCAAAGACCAATACCAAAATCTCCGTCGTAATGACGGAACTTCACTCGTTTGAAAAAAGGACGAGATATCTGCCACATTCATTGAGTTTCATAATTTAAAAAAAAACGTCTTCAGAGAAATAACTAAATAATATGCACTTTAATGTAACTAAACGGCCGATCCCCTCTCCGTAAGATAAAAATAAAATAAGAAATTAAGGGTCAACTTCTCATCTACATTAACAAAATTATTGTATTTTTTCTTCTTCTGCGTATCTCATTGAGAAACAAGGAGTATTTCCGCTAGTGATTAATAATACGCTCAGTGTTCAGCCTTCAAAATTGAATTCTTGCGTGTAAAATGAACTCGGTTTTCGTCAATAATCCGTGCGAAAAGTCAGCGAAATTCAAAACCGACAATATCCAATGCAATTATTTCCATATGAATCAATGCACGTTAAAAATTAAAGTGCATAGTACAAACTAAAAATATTTTTCTAGGGAGCTAATATCCTTTTTTATACTAAAAATAATAAGAAATCAGTGTTATATGAATATTAAGGACTAACGCATCACCTCAAATACTCCGCGAACATTTTGGATCCTAGACATAAATATTTAACCAAAAGATTTAATTAAATACAATGAAAAGCCGCGCGCTAGGTTGAAAACTTCTACGAGTGAAAATATAGTGCTTCTCAATTTTTCAAGAGATTAGGTTAGGAGCCGCCAGAGACTCAGATGCTGCGCGGTAGACTTAGTTGGCTAGAGAAATTCAGAACTGGTGTATGCTTTAGAGTGACACAGTGAATATAATTTTGACATTACTCTACATCTCCCGGTCTAACAGATGCGATAAAATAAGAGAGATACATTGCCGAACAAATATGTTCATTCGTTCTTTCCACGAATAATAAATGTCCATGATAAAACCGGGGCTCATTTTTAAAACACACACATAATACACTTCGCCATTTCCACCATTATGAGACTGGTGCCCCTTATTAAGCCCTGCCACACGCCTATGTGGCGGCTGGCAGGGTGATATAAAGATGTAGATGTTGGAGCGTAAAAGGCGACGAGGAGGGGTGAGAATCTCTTGGCTATACGCGTGGGATAATGCTCACTTAATGTAGTGTGAGCGAGATTGTTCCTTAATCATAAAAAAGACCATATACGTTTTATTTTCACCTATTATGAGGCACGCATTAAATTCTGCATTATTAACAGTACAATAATATAGTTTTACATGACAGAAATCGTAAGTAATCCAATGAAAATATCTGAATAAGTCTTTGACTTGACTCATTTTTTTCACGCGGTACGTTTGAAACTCCACCAAAACGAAAAGTTTATTGTGATCCTGAAGAATTTACTGCGGTGACAATATGATTTATTTTCAAAAATAGTTGAGAAAACACACAAACTACACACTGGTGATTTTTTAACGAGATCTAAGTGTAGGAAATGCCCCATTTTTAATATAAGGTCTCTTTGGAGTTCATACACGTACCATTTCCCATATAAAAGGGCTGGTATTTTTTGGCAAATATCTCGGAAAGTAATGTAGTAAGAGGTTGAATTTTTGGTGTCAATGGATGGGTGATATATTTTTCTTTAAAATGAGACCAAATTCATTGATTTCTAGGTAAAATGATATTTCCCTCAAACTACCTTGACGAGAAACAACGCTACGGTTAAGACGAGGACGCGTGGGTCACCCTTTGTTTTGGCAGAATTAGCAGCGAGGTAAGGTAGGCACGCCGACGACATCCAATGCAACAGACGGAAACCATGACAAGCTTTTTTTTGCGGAAAAAATCGACCAGGGCCGAAGTCAAAGAAAACCGAGGAATTTTCTAACAGCTGATACTTTCAGCACGTTTCATAATTTGAAAAGTTAAAACTATATCAATGGCATTCCATCAACGAGATTCCTGAAAAAAAAATTCCCCCGTATGTATCCTCACATAGCTTTGGTATCTATATACCACACGAGTATGAAATTTATAATGAACTCGTTACTAAACTAACGCTGATGTAATCTGTTCTTCGTCGCAGCTTTCGACTCTAACGATACGCTACGACTATTAAGGTAGATGGAGAGGGATTAACGTAATCAAACTGTAGCATTACCGAAAGAACTATCATATTTGTTATCCTAGATCTTTCCTTACTTCTCTTTGGATAGCACGACGGAATGGACGAATTAGCTGACGTAAAGCAAGAATATCCTCCTACTGTAGAAAACGTAACGAAGGTAACCTTTGAGACATTTATTCGTGTATTAATATTCGTTCGGAGGGTGCATATTAGGTAGTAAATGCGTGCTGATTTCTGGTAATTTATCGATGGAAAGCAGTAAAATTATTATGTCAGCTCGTAAGCGCTAAAGTAAAATCGGGGTTAACAAAGATGGCGTACTGGCCACGCCCTCTTATCAGCTTCTAGCTAAATTCACTTCCTTAACGTGAACTATCGTCACGTATATTTTTTCTTTTATTTGCATTGATAAATATCCGCATTACCCGTGAAGACTTCGAGATCTGTGAAGATCCGTAAATTCGAGTGCAATTTACAGATCTAAGTAGCCAATATATGTTTCAGTAGTATCTTGCCTTAAATTTCGAGAGAGATGGTAAATATTCTGATGAAGGCTTCCGCGGGGCTTAGATGGAGGTTGATTCCTTTTTTCGGGTTTTCCGCCGCGTTGGTTCATGTTGAGGACAATATTTCGCCGGCTATCCTGCTGGCTTCCTCAGGTCCATGTTACTTGAACCTGAGGAAGCCAGCAGGACAGCCGGAGAAATATTGTCCTCAACATGAACCAACGCGGCGGAAAACCCGAAAAAAAGGAATCAACCTCCATGGTAAATATTCATCCATTCCGTCGTGATGTGCAGACTAAGTAAAATGCAGGGGTAACAAATATGGTTGTTTATTTCAGTTGTCAGTCTACAGTTTGACGACGTATTGCTCTCTCCATTCACCTCAATGGATGCGACGAACAGCTCTCAAGTTGAAAATCCTGCGTTTTCTATAATTCGGCACAATGGAATGGAGGGGATAGTAGTTAAAACCACGACGTCCGCATACACCCGTAAAGCTAACAAAGGAAAAATATGAAATTCCAAAAAGGAAAAATCATTCGTCATGACAAGGACCGGGATTGCACGATATCGCTCCAAGTGATTTAGCCAACTAAGGTGGTTCTTCCGTGACTGCGTGAATAAAAAAAAATACTGAAGTCCAACTTTTTGCAAATTCTTTTTCACGTCCTGCTTTCACAGTTCAAACGCATTAGCTAGTGAAAACTAAAATTATGGCACAAAATTGCCATTTTTTAAAATGTGGGATATATGTATAATCCTCGAATATATTTTAGCGGGATTTTTTATGTCTTATTCAGTGACTGCTGCACAATTTCGACGGAATGTTTACATTTTGACTTCTATCCTCGCCTTTATTAGATAGAGCTAAACAAATTGAGATTTTTTGTTGAGAGAGAATTGCGGATGCAGCGGATGAAAGGGACAGACAAAATAAGAAATGATCAAGTTTGAGGTCGAATAGAATAGAAAAGGACAGTATGGAACACCATAGAGAAAAAAACCAGATGGATTGGACACACACTGAGACACAATGGTTTAGTGAAGAACATAATTGAAGGCAAAATAGAGGGATAAGTCCTCACAGGAAGACCCAGGAATAAGTTCATGGACCAAATAAAGAGAAAAGTACGTAGGAAGATATTCCAGGAGGTAAGGGTAGCATTAGATAGGGAATGGTCGAGGGCTGTAGTCAACCGATCTTAGGATTAAACAACTAATGATGATGAATTTAAAAAATAAGGCGGTAAGATACATATGTTTTATTTTTTATCACTTTTCCGGGATTTTACGCTTCTTATAAAGAGTTTACGTAATTTTACATTTATATTAAATAGAAGACAACTTTTCCTCGTGTTGTCCCCACCTCCCGTTAAACACCAAGTAGTGTCAAGTATAATTTGTGAGAAAAATAGAGCGAAAAAGAAAAGGTTTTCTGTTCATATCATTTGTTAGAGGATATATTTTCTTCAAGGATTTATAAAAGAGCATGCGGGACGGATGAGGCTCTCAAGCTGTTGTGGAAACATCTCATCTATGAGTAGGATACTCAGAAAGCAAGCCCTGGTCCTCCAGATTGTGGATTGGGTTAACTCCTCGATACTCGCCAAAAAAATAAAAGCCTGACAGATACCTCGAAGGAGACTCTCTGTGGGAATATTTTGACGGGAAAGAATTATTAATAAGGTAATAAGAAATATAATGCGCCTCAAGCCCACGATAGACGATAACGTTAGAAATAACGGGTTGCGTGGTATGGTCACATACAATATATGACGAACGAGAGATTTCGTAGGCAAAGTTTAACATGGATTCCACATAACTCCACAGGGTGGGAATAAAGAGGAAGGCCCCAAATAAGTATAGATAAGGGATAAGATAAGATAAGGTTTTTATTCGCCCAAGTGACACATTACTCAGTAACTACTGGTATGTACATAGGAAATGTCAATATGCAAGAAATATTACATCATTTACAAAAAAGAAAATATTAAAAAATTCGGGACCAAGTATTCTTTAACAATAGAAAAACATTTATCAACAGATATTATCGGATCATTTTCTTAAAAACCGGTATCCTAATTTCTTTTTTAATACATTCTGGTAGGTTTTTGTATAATTTCACACACATAGACCTAGGACCATTAGAAGCCATAGATAAATTATTAGGCTTAACATGTAGGTTATTACATTGTCTTGTGCCATACTTTTGTATTTTACTATTCAGTTCAAATTCGGAACTGTTTTGTTTCACAAGTAATACACAATGATAAATATACACACATGGAGCAGATAACAGTTTTAATTTTTTAAATAGAGGACGACAATCAGCATAGAAATAGAAAATCGATAGATAGAAAAGGCAACCAGTGACAAGCACTTAACAGAATCACTGTGGATGAATAGAGAGCAATGGCGGTTAGACGTCAAATCACGTCGTAGAACCGATTAAAAACAGATTTTTATGTATCGAGAAAAGATTGAAATGACATCTAAATCCTTTCTCGGCTGAGCTATCTTAAAGTATCGAGGTTACATTCTACCCTGTTGATTTAGATCTATAACGAGTAAGGATGAGTCGAATCCAAATTTCGATTCTCTATTCCGTCGATTCTCAGGATTCGAATCGGTATCGAGAATCGATCGCCTAAAGTCGATTCCGCTGCCATTGATTCCAGATAGATGAATATTCAAATCAAATTTCATTTATCACATCATATTTGTCTCGGTAATTTTGGGTGTAGGCTATCAGTTTGTACTTTTTATTTACCTCAATGAGCTGAGGATATATTTGCTATTTGTTAATAAATATACTTTCTGAGCGACTTAATTGCCTTTGTTATTTTAATTCAACCAATACTTGAATTTAAATAATAGTCGTACGCTACTGGTATATCAATATCTCACGTGTTATTAGGAATAAGAATCGATGCAATCGGAATCGAGAATCGGGAATCGATTCGAAAGAATTGGAATCGGAATCGATAAAAAGTGGAATGGACTCATCCCTAATAATGAGGGATCAAAATGATTTGTCCTCCATAGAAGGTTCCTCTTAAGCGCACTTTCGAGTGATACCTTAAAGATAATACCGTGTTTAGTCCCGTTGTCATAAAAATTTATTTTTCAAAGTATTCAAAAAAGTGAAAATACACTGGTTAAGGAATTGAGATTGATGGAAAGGTCATTACGTCATCAAACTGAAGCCTGACAACTGAAATAAGAGCCATTTTGTTTATCCCTGCTATCTCCTTACTTTCCTATGGACAGCACGACTAAATGGACGAATTAGCGGATTTAAAGTAAGACTATCAACCATCTGTTCGAAGTTTAAGGCAAGTAACTTTTGAAACATGTATTGGTTGCTTAGTGCTTTGGGTTCTGCTCGATTATGCTATAGTTTTTATAGGGAATGTGAATTATTGTTAATTTAAATAAATAAACAAAAACCAAGAAACCGTTCAATTGCTTGGCATTTATTTCCCCGTGCTGCATTTTTTGTTTTAGTTATTTCTTTTTTCACCTTGTACTTAATTCTTGCATATAGCTACCGATCTTCAGGATCAATAGTGGATAACCAATTCATGTATAGATTTATTTTCGTCCCTACCAATAACAAAATTACCTATTAAATTCTTACCTATTTCTGTTATTTTACGATGCCAGAGAGCTCAAGTTTCCTTGATTTCGTCCCAAACAAGCTTTTTAGGTTTTTTTCCACCAATACTGTAGGTGTTCCTTAGATGAAGATTCTATCTCACCTAGAGCTTCGAACGCTGCTTCATGAATAGCTTTGGTCAGGTCCTTGACATTTCCTTGTATGTTTTGATGGATTCTGTATGCTAGTCTTTGTTTGTATAGGTCTTTTAGCGGTTCTTCCTTTAGTAATTCAGTTATGTATCTATTTACTTTCCCTAAGTATTACTTAGTCAATAACGGATTTTTGCATGTTTGTTGATTGTATCCAGGTGTATTAGCAATTGCCCTAATGTTGGAAGAATACGTACATCATACGAAGAGAGTTTGCCTCCCGTAACTCGATCAGACATTCTCCGTTATTATTCTCTTTCTTTTTTCCGTATTTTCCTTTGTCCAATGTCTTTGCTTTTTCCTACTCTAGCATTCATATCTTATAGAATCCGTATATATTATTTCTCAAAGGTTTTTTTTTGTCGCAATGCCATAACTCCTAAAATTATTCATCAAAATTAATGATTCAAACATCGTTTTAAAGCTTATGTTCCCCGATATTGATGAAAAATAGACAAATTGTTCAAAATTAAAGTTTTTAATAAAAAAATGATACAATGCCATCAGTTGACAATATAATCAACTAATATGTTGGCAATGGTTACGTGCTTCAAAGACTCTAGGAGGCGCCATCTATTAACAAATCGTTTAGTTAGATTGTTTACATTCTACATGCAATCAGTGTGACCATTTACTGTTTACGTTATGTATCTCTAACACAAACATAAATAACATATAATTGTCCATGGGAAGAAACAGGTAAAAGAGCAGGAAGAAAGAAGGAAGAAACAGGAAGAAGCTGCATACTGTGCGAAATATTCGCTCGGGTCATCTAGTAACTAATCATTTCCATTTTGGAATCCCCATAGCTACACTCCCAACTCTTCCATAAATTCATCCTTTATAACGGCATTTGAATCATCATTTGGAGCATATGCTTTTACAACTATTTATATATAGGACCAGATTTCTACTTCCATTTTGATTCTTCTTTCACTTATTTCATCCCAGTTTTTATTTTGTTCTTCCATATTTGGTATACTGAAATAGATACTCCGCATTTTGCTGTTTTTTTTCCTTATCAACCCCGCTATAAAAATGCAGATAGTATTTTATTTTCTGTTCCCTTCTTTTTTGTTTCTGTCAGGGCTGCTATATATTTTCCATAATTTTCCAATTGCTCGAATACCTGCTCGATGTTTTACGTTTAGACTTTGTACATTCCACGTTCCAATATTCAAGGTCCTTTTCCGTGCGTTTTACCGTTTTCCATTTTCCTTGACTGTGTTTCGAGGCTTTGAGTTAGGAATTTTTGCTTTTATTTAAGTTTTTCCGAGTGATTAGTTGCAGGCCCATCGCCTCAACCCCCTTCTAGGAAGACCGGGATTTCTTCATATAGGTATTCTTAAATACCTATATTCTTAAAATATTCTTAAATATAAAGGTATTCTTAAATACCTATATGGCTTATATTTAAGAATACCTATATGGCTTTTACTTCAGCTAAGGAATTCGACCTCCCCCTCCTGTTTGGTCCACGGGTGGTATTTTATTTCCCACCTTCCCGGACGCGCTCTCTAGGAGTATCAGGCTCCCCCGAGAGAGACTCAATTTTTAATCCTACTGGAAACTTGAGAAAGGTATCGAAATTCAGTGGACTAGCAAAGATTACATTTCGCGGCGCTACCATTATTTTTGTAGCTTTTGGAATAATATTCGTGAAGGTATTATAATTGGTTGCAATTAAAAGGGCACGCCTTGCCATAAAACACACGTGATGATTAAACAAGTCACTGCATTAGTATGTGATACAAACACAGAGTGAACTGGCATCGTAAATTAAATGTTAAGGTATGAACCAGCCAACACCTGGAGGGTAAAATGCGATCGCTGTCAGCTGCAGCGGAGGAAAGAGGCAATTAGTGGTCGGTGCTTCCTTTCCAACTGGAAACCCGCAGAAAAGCTGTGTCGTTTTTCTAGCCTTTTTCCTCGCTTTGAAATAGATCAGAATTAATCGCACGGAATACGCAGGTGCGTCGTGACAGGAAGTTGTGCTTGAGTCATTCTGTGAGAAACAGTGGATTTGCGTAACCACGATTTCTAAACCGTCTATTAAAGAGTCATAGATATGCATAATACTTTGTTCTATTTCGTAATGAAAAAGGGTTTATTTACTCGTGGATGATCATGACGCCTTTATGTACTGGAAAAGATTAATCTTTCAAATAGAATTAATTAGGATTATTTATTCTCAACATTGCGTTACAAGAGGAACGTGAGATTTAAGAAGTATTAGGAAGAAGATCAAAATCTGGGTACTTATGTGATGTGTAAAATAGACGCTAAATCAAGTCAACAAAAAAGAGCTTAATGATGAAGTCTCACAAGGAGGGAAGAAATTACAGCAAGTGAATTCCTTCACCTATCTCAGAAGTACCGTCACATGGGACGGAAAAAGTGAAACGGGCATAAAGCATAGAAAAGCCCAAGCTATGAAAGCTTTCAAGGTGAAAATGCGATCAATGTGTTCAAATGAGATAGGACTACGAACGAAGAAACAGTACGTGGAAAATGAAGAACTAAAAGCTTTCGAAACTTGATGTTGGAGGACGATGGTGAAGAGCAAATTGATGGATGAAATAAGCAAAGGAGAAACTTATGGAGCAATTAAAGAAACTTATGCACGGAAGTAGAAAAGGAGAGAACTATATCGAACCCTATAAGGAAAATAAGAACCACATGTATTGTACCCCACAAAGGGTTTGTGAAGAGTATAATTGAAGGGAAAATCGAAGGAAAAGTTACTAGATATAGGCCGAGGGATAAAGATATAGACCAATTAAATAGGAAAGTACTATAGGAGAATTACCAGGGAGTAAAGAAACTAGCATAAGAAAGGGAAGAGTGGAGGGCTGCTGTCAACCAAATTAAGGATTTAACGACTAATAATGATCAAATCACTCTTAATAAAAGATATACATAGGATTACAGTGACAATTTATACAAGCCTTAAGATCAATATTCCTGTTTTGGGGTTTGCCAACTTTTTTTAATTTAATGAGTGCAATGAATAAATATATTTTCAAAAATGTTACGAAAGTGGTGAATGTGTCACAGTAAATTTTTGAAGTAACGTTTGAGTGCTGAAAAATATAAATGGAACATTTAAGTAAAAGTAGATGTACAGGTTACAATTATTGATTTAAAACTCTGTGAGTGAAGTGGGTTTTAGTGGTTAACACTTTTAAGTCCTCATGGTAAGCAAATATTTTACTTCCACATTATCCAATGCCAATTTTTGGTTTCTTAACCCTTTGGAGCAGTACGATCGTTCATTTACGTCCTCGTGCCTCCTGACCTTTCAGAGTATGGCCGAAAATCTGTCTTTCCAATTTTCGCTGTTGCTGTGTAGGCGTACGTTCACGCCTCCCATTTAGATGCATTGTAACATGTTGTTCCATCTTTCCTGGTGGCTGGTGAGCCAAATTATCACTATAAAGTGTCTCTGAAGAGTCCTGCCACCTGTTACATTATTGTACTCACTACATTCAGCCTTGAGTACGTGCATATTACATGTAGTTGGTCCCATTGATGGAAGTTATTGCATTCAAATCTGATTTTAGTCCTGGCCTAAGTTTATATTTTTGTTCTTTTACCACAATATTTAGGATCTTACGCAGTAAAATTGCTGTATTCATTTTGTTTTGCTTGTGAGATGTATGATATTTTTGTTTTCATTGATTGTTTATCAAACAAACTTGAGTTCAAGGTAATAAAATTGTCTTCGGTAGTACCTAGTTTAATTTTTTCCAAAAAACTCGCTTATGGGATCAGGGCAAACGAAAAAAAACTCACCACTCAATGGGTTAATAGATTTCCTTTCACTTTTTAGATGTCTCGCTGCAGTGAGCAGTATTAACTTAGGTCTCAAATATTTGTAGCACTTCGATGCAATCCTTATTTAAGGTTTATGTGGCACTGGCAAGTTCGTAGCTAAAATTTCGGCGTCATGGTAAGTTCGTAATTACAAACTCTTGGCTGAACCAGTGCACCAAATTGAAACGGCTGTTGGCAGCGATTCGAACTTGTTTGATGATAAATACCTCAAAGGAAGAATGCTACGAGTTTATAGAGTAGAAATGAATGAGTTGTACTAAGTTGAGTTTCACGAAAGTAAATGAGTTCCACGAATTTGTGCAAAAAATTATCAACTTTGCCCATTTTTGGAGTATGTACTCGTTCATGCTGTAACAGACTTACTCGCATATCTCTTTGCCCAAACCCATACCTCGTGTAAGATGAACATTGTGTAGACTATAGCTTTGGCCTTCAGAGAGTTGGATGTCGACTACAAAACTTTTCTTCCTTTTTATACACTGGGTAGGTTGGTTACTTAGGATGAGCGGCTGGCAGCATCGAAAAAGAGCTCCGATGTCGACATTAGACAGAGCTATTAAGTGATCTTGGGTAACAGAGCCAAATATTTCGTATTCAATGCCTCCGTTTCACTCAGTTTGACGCTGACATTACGACCATTTCACGATAAAATTTACGGCTTACGTCGTGGTCGAGAGAAAGCTGGCAATCTGCTCTGACACGCACCTTGACCTTGCCCAAGACTATTTTCTTTGGCAGCCTTCGAAAGAACAAACGGCTCCTCCTTCACCTCCTCCTCTTTGAGAAATAAAATGTTACGCATTCTGTGTGCTGGCCGTGAATGAGGTTGAAAATGCTGAAAGGTTGTCGTACTGAAGTATTGGAAACTTCTTGATAAGTCCAAAATTATGTCAGGAGCACTGATTCGTGTTTATTGCTGTGTAAGGTCGAAGTAATCGTAGCAAAGCTTTTTACATCGAGTGCGTTCTAGCGCCAGAGTTCAGAAATTCACGATTCTATCCGGTAATCGTCTAAGAACATCAAATACATACCTGAATATATTAGAAAGAGGTTGGAGTAATGGTTTTAAGAGTCATGTCTTAAATGCCCGCAATTCGTATTTTCACTCCCATTCAATTGTTATCATTTTCATTTCAAGCTTGACGCGTTATGAATAAATGTTGACTTTGGATGGATGGATATTACGCTTTCTGTACGCTAGCCGTATACAGTGCTGAAAGGTTGTCGCACAGAAGTATTGTAAACTTCAAGATAAGTCCAAAATTATGTCAGGAGACCTGATTCGTGTTTATTTCTATGTAGGGACCATGAATATATATTATGGATTAAAATGTTTGGAATTGTTGCCTCGGCTACGTGTTGCCTGAATTTCCACTTTTAGTTCACCCAGTCCTTGGCGCCACTTCGAAAAAAGTCTTTTCAGATGAATCGTAAAGAGACGTAGTCAATTGTTGTAAACGTGAGACTGTGGTGAATATTCAATGAAAATCGAGTAGATATGAATTATTGGATACTTTGAATAATATCTTGATATTATAGTGACCTAAAAGTTAATTTGTAAATGTTAGAGAGGAAATATCTATTGCAGGAAATGTGTAAGAGGTTTATGAAACGTCCATCGTGTGCAGACGACGACGTTTGCCAGACTCTGATTCTACTTTGGATGCATTAAGCCCGTTCGGTGTAAATAAAGAATTAAGAAGGCCTTGTTGAAACAGAACGTGCTTCGTACCAGGCTGCAAAACAGGGTATGCGTCTACGAGGACCCAAAGTAGGAGACTTGGATTGAAAAATAAGAATCTGTTCAAGGCGTCGGTAAGTGCATTCCTTTTTACCTACATTGCAATGATGGCCATTAGGAATACTCATGAAGATACCACATGTCCCTGGATCATATTAGGGCTTTAGGATCTTTTAATTTACGTCTACATCTGTTTTAACGTGATGCGAGCCTTATGATTCAAAACAAATGATCTAGATTGATTGTGGATGTTAATGTGTAACCGACTATTCGTGACCTAGGGGTAAATTTAACAATCACTCGCTTATTTGCTGTTGCTTTTTTGATTCTCCCAGTCTTTAGAGTAGGAAGTGACTTACAACGAAGGCTAAATTGATAGCTATTGGCGCAATCCGTTATTCATAGATGATATTTTCGGTTCTTGGTGTTGAAATATTGTATTTGTCTTCTGATTCATTCCACCTTTTTCACCTCGCATTATTATTAAATTTCCGTATAGTGATATTCACGAAGTACTAAGAAGTTAATTGTACATTTGTTTAATTAAATTTTGGAGAGGAATTATATATATCTGTAGACCGGACGGCATTAAAAAAGTGTATAATTACGTCCCGCATGTAGTACTACATTTTTTATCCACTGGATTATGATTACTTGTAAGTAAAACCATTATGACGTGTTTATTTACAAACTATCGACTGTATTTACATTTGAACTTCCTTCTTTCGTCACTAGGCAGCTCCACATTCCAAATAGTTGTTTCTTTACGGAATTCTAGACAACAGTTTTTGGCGACGAGATAATCTATAATATATATTCATGGTAAGGACGAAGTAGTTGTAGCAATGCTGTTTACATCGAACGCGTTCCAGCGCCAGCGTTCAGCAATTCACGATTCTATTGATGAAAACTATATGGAATCTTGAAGCTGTCAAACCACTTCTTGTCACTAATATGAATTTTCTTATCTACTACTTTTCCAATAAACTCGTAATCATAACAGATACTTCTCTTCATTATCAAAGTCCACAAAACAGTAAACAAGCGTATGTTAGGTAACACATTTATTAACATAACATAGTATTTGCTAAATGTTTGGGTTACTAATGCTCAACATCTATCCGGAAATCATCTAAGAGTATCTGATACAATTTGAATACAATTCTCCATATCCGCAAAATATGCCCGTTAAAATACAAGTGCCTATGCATGTCTACCTCGCAGGTTTCACGGCCATGGAGAATAGTGAGAGCGAGGATTTTACTTCCCTCCCTCGGATTAGATAAAGCACTCGGCCGGAAATCGAGGGATCCGGGTTCGAATCCCGGTCAAGGCGGATGATCTTTTTTTCTCTGTGGAAATTCGCACATGAGTAATAGATGGTCAAAGTTTATTGTTAGGAAGTTAATTTGAGGCAGGTCCCAGAATATTTTTTTTCTAAACCTTCGTCTCGTGTATATCCCTTGCAATCACGACAGTAATCGCTCAGCCATACTTAAATTCAAATCATTTATATCTCCACCTCAAGAAAGGACGTGGAGAAGAAAACATTAGCTATAATGTGATGCGGTTGATTTCAAAATCGGCCACAGATTATTTTTTTTATACTAAGTGAAACTTTAAAGCCGAGTCCACAATGTTTGCGCCGACAATAACGGCATTTGTGATGTCTCAAATGTCGACTTGGTTATTGCAGTGTTGCTGTCACTTTAGATTACTCTCCGGATGGATTTGGCTGAGTTACATCAAGAAAGTCCGTGGTTGATTGAATTCACCATATCGAATCGCACTTGCACCTGCTTTGCTCTATGTACCTCAGAACCACTTCACCTCAGATTATCCGCAATATTTTCTTGAGTCGAGACTTAGGTAGCTTACATCGTCTAAGCTTACCATTCAAGTGCACAAGTATAAATGTGGTTTTTTTCTTTCTGGTTATTTATCTATTTCATGGATAAATATACTGTAAAATATTTCCTGGTTTGTATTCCTATCTTCTATGAGCACAAAGACAACTGGTGTGCTCAAAGAAGATAGGAATACAAATCAGGAAACAGTATGTGAAATCCTTCGTGTGGAGCGTAGCACTCTATGGATCGGAAGTTTGTACCATTGGAAAAGCTGACCTGAACAGATTAGAAGCCTTTGAAACCTGGTGCTGGAGGAGGATGCTGGAGATAAAATGGACGAACAAAATGGGAAATGATGAAGCGTACAAAAGAGTAAAAGAGGAACGGACCATATGGAACACAAGAAAGAAAAGTAGAACGAGATGGATTGGACACACCTCGAGACACAATGGGTTTGTGAGGAACATAATCGAAGGTAAAATAGAGGGAAAAGTCCCTGGAGGAAGACCCAGGAATAAGTTCATGGACCAAATAAAGAGGAAAATACATACGAAGAGATACCAGGAGGTAAGGAAACTAGCATTAGATAGGGAAGGGTGGAGGGCTGCAGTCAATCAAACTCAGGATTGAACGACCAATGAGATGAGAATACTGTGAAGTGTTTGGAATGGACGAGGTTACTATGGGATACAGAGACTTTAGTTCGCGCTACATACTAAGGGAAGAAATTCGCCATGAAATAATCATCTTACTTCACCTAGATTCAATCCAGGATCTCCCAGTCGCCGGTCAGGTGTGTTAGCCAGTTACATCACCAAGCCATCTCCCTTCAAGGCGAATTTTGGCTGGGATTGACGTGAACTAGGTATTGGCTGACTTCTAGTTGGCAAATGGGAGATCCTCGTTCGTATCCCTGTCAAGTCAAATGATTTTTGTGACGAAATTCATCCCTTGGTGTATATACACCCGTGCGAGTGACTTCGTGTCATGCCATTTGTACATGCAATGATTGGACATATGGACAACATCTTGGAAAACCTAAATTTTTTCTAATTTCCAATTTGCTACTTCTCAAGTTGTCGATCCATCAGGATTAGTTGGTGACATCCTTTAATGTCTCTCTATCCTCAAATTTGTGGAATGACTTGTCGATACAAGTGAAAGACAGTGCTGGAAATATTTAAGAAAATACTTTTCAGGCATTTACTTTCCAGTGATTCTTGATTAGTGATAATGTTATTCATATATTTTCTTATTGATATCTGCGCTGTTCTTTTTCATATCAGAAGAACCAATTTAGTTTTTTTATATTATTTGTTGTGTGATTGAGTTGTTCATTTTATGTCTGCTGTCAATTCTGACATCATAAAGAAGCAATTCAGTCATTTCATAATGTAACTACCCAAATATATAATTAGCAATATTCTCATGAGTTTTTCTTGATTATTTGCTTGAAAATGTTTTCGTTCCTCGTTAAGTGAATATTGTATATTTATTTTTCTTTATCTTACTGTTGTTTTTCAATATAGTGTGAACAACCCTTTGTTCTATAGGAGTGAAACTCCCAGAATAATAAAGAAAATTATTATTATTATCCTCTGCCAACCTCATCATTTCTGAAAACTGTCCACATCCCATATCCTCCACTATCTGCTTCCATTACTCCAATCTAGGCCTTCCTTTGCTCCTTTTGTATTCTATCATCTGTATCAACTCATCATCAAATCACCTTTACCAACCCCCCTTGCCTCAGTTATTGCGAGAAATTGCGACGGAATACACAAATACATGCCTATTTTCGTAAGAGAGGGAAGGAGCATTCGTGAGAACCCCAGAGAGAGTCGGCTAGCGCTCAGCAAAGATTATCAGATCATTTATCCAATAATTTTCCCTTGCATCTCTGAGAGGAGAAGAAAGACGAAGAAAACAGATAAGGACTTCACCGCGACATCTGTCAAACGTTACAGGTCAAACGTTAATCTCGTAGGTTCTTATTTTCATATTATATTCTTATGCTAAACAAATTAAAGTCAAGAAATCTGCAAGAACTGGGTCGATTCAGTCGGATGATAATGGATCGTCAAAAATTAACAGGGGTAAAAATGACCGGTACTTCTAGTTTAAACATAGTCAGGCCATCTCGTTCAAAGCATTGATATTTAGATTTGAATAGTGATGTAATTTTTAGGTTAGTTATTTGAAATTTTATGGCCACAACATATCCAAAGAGCGAAAAAAAATATCCTAAAAATAAGACATCCTCACCAAAATCTATTACGCCCCCCTATCAGTTTTCCCCCCTCTTTTCTTTATTTTGTCTTAATTGGCCAATATCCTACGATAGAGGCATGTTCGGGGAATGTGAAAAAGTTCTGCAGAATGCCTCTTGCTTCTCCCCTCTCTGAAAGCTTTCAGTGCCTTTTCCATATCCTGCTCTGACCATGTCTGCTCGGTTTTTCGCCGGAACTTGCCCATCTTAATTCAAAAGGAAAATTTTTAATGGTGAGTTTGAATTATCGCTTATATGAAAACGTTTTCATTGAATTCATGTTAAAGAATAAACCAATTGTGACTTCCACACAAGATTTATTTAAACCGACCTAGGTTTCGACACACTATGTGTCATTATCAAGGACCTTGAATCAAGGATCAGGGCTCCTTGATAAAAACACATGTTGTGCCGAAACCTGGGTCGGTTTAAATAAATCTTGTGTGGAAGTCACCATTGGTTTATTCTTTAACATGAATAGTAAAAATTTCCACAAAGTTACGTCTTCTGTCCTCAGTGGTTTTCATTGAAATTATTAAAAATAATACCACAGGAGAAAATCAAATTGAATGAGGTCCCACAATACAATACATTCATTCAATTAAAGCTTAGTCAGAACTCCGCATCCCAATAAAAATTGTAAAAAACTTAGCGAATTTTCACGCGAACTTTCACGCAAAATAGGCAATAGCTTCTATTTTTCTGAGAATTGAAAATTCTGAGTAATGTAGAATCGACGGGTACTGAATTCAATTAGAAATTTTAACTATTCACACTTAACTTTCCAACACGAAATACGAACGTTTTGTGATATTGTTGCAGCGAATCGTTTATTAATATCCATTGAACTCTAAAGCTGAAACATTTTAAATTGATCATAGTTATCTTACCTTTAGTTAGCCTGTAAACTGTATTTCTCGCCTTATTAATTCTCCTCTTAAACTTCTTTACTGGATTCAAAGGTATTGGACTAAGCAAATACCTGTAGTGTGATAGTAAATTGTATAAAAATAGGTTCTTTCCACTTAATTTCTTATAAATTTGAGTACAATAATTCACTTGAACTTAAAAATGTAATGATTTGAAACTCTCATTTAAATGTTCTTAAACGTATTTTGTGTTATCACTTTTCAAAATATAGTGTAGGCAAATAATTGAATAATATTGGTTGTATATCTACTCACATTTCAATTGCAGAGAAGCTTTTCCAGGTCTCAGTAGTGTAGGAATTAGTGTAATGCCTAGCATGCGACCCACGGCTTGGAAATGAGCACCCGCGAACGCTGGTCCTTTTCACCCGACTGAGTCTTCTGTTTTTCTTGGGTGAATTGCAACACCGAATGTAATACAATGTAGGGAAAAGGAACGAAATTTAATAGCTATGGTATTCATTTCACTTTCAGTAAAGAAGGAAATAAAATCCAAGCAGTAGCTACCTTGTCACCATGTTTGGAACCTATACAAAGTTTTATAAAGATCAAATTTCCTACCTCTTTCTTGTAGAAGGCGTACACACGACATTGTATCAAAAAAAGAAATCTGTTAAAATGTTCTCGTTTTGACTCAACTAGCAGCAGAGCCATTTCGGATTTAGGCGCACTTTTTGAAAATCGTTCCTATTCACCCGCTTGTTCGATTCACCCCCCTCTACCCTATATTCTTGCGGGCTCGGATCCTTGGGCAGTCGATTCGGAGGTTGGTCGAGATCGGGACTGAACCCTAGTCTCTCTATCTCCTAAAACTTAAATACCCATACCCGGAATCATCCCATCAATCACGGCTTTCAATGTCCCATCACCCCTGAATCACCCAAGCACTTACTCTGCTTTCTAATCTCTTGCAGCAATTACCTCCCACCAGTCCGCAGAACTCTCTCGATTCTCCTCATCTCATTCTCGTCTTCCCTTTTTAGAGATGGGGAAGTTGAATAATTCGCACGGAAAGGAGATAAAACGTTCAGAAATCGATGAAACAACTAGCTCATCATCAGCCCCCGCTCTCTAGGGAGTGGGCATCGAGTCGTGGATATGTATGTAAATGGGAGCCTGAGGATCTAAGAAATTACATTCGAGAGCGTCGTGCCCTCGGTTTTGCATTCGATATTCCTGCGGTGAATAATGAAGAGAGCTTAAGAACGGTCGTCGAAAGGCGTACACCAACGTGATGAAAGATTGGAGAGCCCGTTTGCTGATCCACGAAGCATATAAGAACGTATTAAAATCGCATTCAGATCTTATCCGACAATCTCTCTTTTTGCGGCTGCCTGGGGAAAAACGTTCAGAATCTGGAATGAGGCCCCGAAATCATTTAATTACTTACCTATTTGACTGCATGGAACTTTTTTTGTGATCGGAAATTCATGCCGAATAAAAAAGTTCGGAGTGGTTTGATGGCGTGCCGAGATTTAAGGGTCTATACC
This sequence comes from Ceriagrion tenellum, assembly GCA_963169105.1. Classification (NCBI taxonomy): domain Eukaryota; kingdom Metazoa; phylum Arthropoda; class Insecta; order Odonata; family Coenagrionidae; genus Ceriagrion; species Ceriagrion tenellum. The sequence continues at coordinate 47,774,781 of OY720642.1, forward strand.
GGTAAATGCTGTGAAAACATTCGTGTGGAGTGTAGCTCTCTATGGATCGATACCTTGGACCATTGGAAACGCTGACCAGAGCAGAATAGAAGCCTTCGAAAACTGGTTCTGGAGGAGGATGCTGAAGATAAAATGGAGAGACAAAATAAGAAATGATGAAGTTTACTGAAGAGTAGAAGAGGAAAGGACTATACGGAACACCATAGAAAAAAGAAGAAAAAGATGGATTGGACACACCCTGAGACACAATGGGTCTGTGAAGAACATATTTGAAGGTAAAATGGATGGAAACATCCCCAGAAGAAGACCGCGGAATAGGTTCATGGACCAAATAAAGAGGAAAGTTCATAAGAAGAGGTGCCAGGAGGTAAGGTAACAAGAATTAGATAGGGAAGGGTGGAGGGCTGCAGTCAACCAGTCTTAGGATTGAACGACCAATGGTGACAGGTTAAACACGTTGAGATGCTAATTGGCTTCCATACATCCCCAGTTACCACCGCTTGGGGTATTTAATAAACTACTTTAAAACATAATTTTGCCATTGGCACAGATAAACTGATGATTTGTTGTGGTGTCACTGTAATGTACCCGTCTTACGGTAAATCCTGTAGTTGATAAAAACAAGCTAAGTGATAGAGTAAGGGAAGGTAGTATTGCCACCTACTCAGTTAAGTTGCTGTAGTTTTTTATGAAACCATGTCTAAATACCAAATATTTTCTATGTAAATAACGTGTCATGTATTTATCCAATTTCGTTTCAATTATACCAAAATCACTTGTATTTGGTAAAATAGACAGAAAATACGAAATGTACAAACTGGCTTCCTTACCATCAGTGATGGTAATAACGCCATGCCGAGTATTATCATAAAAAAATTATCTTTTATTGCAATATAAAAGAAATTTTTATTATAAAACAGTAGAGTTATTTTTTAAAATCAAATTAATTTTTCAACTCTAAATATAAACTCCTGATTAGTATCTGCGTAGCACTTGTTAATCATGGTCACTCAGTTCCACACAACCATCTTCGCACAAAGAGCAATTTCCTGTTTTAAGGATGCTTCCTTAGTCACAATTTTCACGGTACCATATTTTGCATTTGGCACACTGTATCCAATTTTGCTTGCTACGTTTGTCATAAAAATATCCTCAACAATCACCACAGTATAAATCCATTTCTTGTGACCTCTTGAGTGGAATTGCGCGCTTTTGACTTCAGGCGAGAGTTACGAGCGGCTAATGACGACTGGCATTCAGAGCTAAAGAGCTGTCTGCTGAGAATTGTAGCTTTTTCGTTTACAAATTTCCTTTTTGTAATATTTTTTCAATCCTAGGGGTTGCCAGAGGTTTTCCATCGGTGGTTTCTCTGGTTTAATCGGATTTTGGACTGATATTGGTGCTGCGCTGACCCTAAGATGGACCTATCAGACCCTAAGGTGGACTTTAAATTTACCCTGGCTACAACGCAAAGTACGTCTTAGTCAAATCAGTTAATTCAAAAAATTGATGAACTTGTGGGCAAAGCTATTTTATGTAACTAGAATTCTTTCAGTTACATTTGGGATCCATTTGCCTTCTAGGTTTTGCGAAATCGTTCTTAAAAATTAACATTTTGTAAAAATACGTTATTTTGCAATCTATGGAATGAAAGATCTAAGTTTCTCATATCGATAGAGTTGTATTCAAGGTACCTCCAAAATACTCAAGAGATTAGTCATACATTTTTGTTAATATATTAAATTTATATTAATATATAAATTACGCTATTTTATTGCGGCTTGAATTTATGCATAACAAAATTTTTAAATTATATATTTTCAAATTTATATATATTTTGCAAACTACGCTATTTTAAGTGAGTCTCGCAATTGCCGTTATTTTGAACGAGTAAATATAAAATTAAGCGTTAGCGTAAAAATACGTTGCCGAGTTCGAAATACAACTCTGCAGCGTAAATTATTTGAAATATTATTTTTTTAAGTTTAAATAGCCTGAGATATCTAATGGATTTACAGAATGTTTTACACTCTGAAAATGGATCATTTTTTTTATTATTGATAATTTATTTGGTTATTTGGCTTCTGGAATTGACAGTTTATTTTGATTTGTGCGGTACGCTAAGGACTACTTGAGGCATTTTTAGCGCGTTTGAAGTTGCAATAATAAAACTTAAAAAGGTTGACGTATGTCCCCATAACAAGTGGTAATTCATTGTGTTACACTGCTAATGGGACATAAATTTAATATGCTATTTTGAATATTATAAACATAAGAACACGCGCGTTATGACTTAGTCTACATGAAATGCTATCAAACATTTCAGTAAAATAATGTACAATATTCTACTGAAGGTAGGTCCCATGACGGGTATGCATAAAAAATTGACAGCTTTCTGTGCATAGCAGGGTACTTCTGGTCGTCTGTCGTAATTAGTGCCTCACTCTAATTGTAATAATTAGAGTAAGGATGTATCAATTTTAAAAGCTCAAATGCATTTTGCATGAAGTTTTTCGTAGTTCAGCCTGAACGATAAAGTACGGCGAGCGTAGGTGAGTGAAAGCGATTGAAATTACGTTACATGGAAGAAGCAGTACGAGGATGGTATGATAATTAATGAGCCTACCAATATAAGCATTGTTTTTTATTATTTTTATTGTTTTATTTTTCAATATAGTTCCCTTCTAGGGCGATACACTTTTCCCTACGGGTTTCCAACTTCTTCAAACTTTCTGGCCATTTCTCTACTCATTATGCCATTACTTAATGGTGGAAATTGAAGGTGAGACATCAATATACACGGTATCCAACTTGTTTTTAATTTCCTCACGTGTCTTCCCTTTCAAAAACAGAAAGCGAATCACCGACCGATATTGTTATTTTTCCATTTTACAGAGAAAAACAAACTTGTCCACTTCAAACAGCTGCCACACACAAACTACTGGACGGAATTGGTTGAAATCGTGATCGTATCTGTTTCAAAGATGGCCAATGTAAACAACAACAATATTACTATGCATTGTTGCCGGGTCGCTTCAAGGCTCATTAATTATCATACCACCCTCGTAAATCGTAGCGACAAAAAAGAAATTTGTTAAAATTTCATGTTTTTATTTTTAGCTGACTAAATTTACTTTTATCTCAACCAAATTACTACAGTTATACAGTTTAATTATCCAATAGTAACTTCATTCATCTCAACAATGCAGAGGAGAAGTATTATGTATTACAGGCACTCTGTGGCATAACAGCCTCTCGGAAACGATAATAGAAGGAGAAATTCATCGTATGAATAATCGAGGAAGTGCAAGATTTTCATGCACGGAGCGAATTCATCATCTTTTTAAAGGCGGAGTCTTGTCGTTGCATATGCCTCTCTCCATTGCAATTCTTTTCAAACCCTTACATGCCGCCGCTCCCAATGTACTTTTTATGTCATCCAGGAACTTCTTTCTTGGCCTTCCTCTTTCTTTTATTTCCTAGTACTCTTCCCTCCTCATTTCTAGGAAGATTACTAGGATTACCTAGGAAGTTGTTATGCCGCAGGACATGTCCAACAATTTTTATTTTCTCCATCTCTGTCGTTCGATTCTTCTCCTCTTTAACTTTCCTCAGAACTTCTATGTTGCTTTTATTGTCTATCCATCTTGTGCTTGATATCCTTCTCCAAATTCACATATCCATTACATCCAACCGAGAATTTTCCATCTTTCTCAATGTCCAAGTTTCACATTCATATAATAATGTACTCCAAAGAAACGCTTTTGCAAAAGAATTTCTAATTTCCAATTTCATTGATTAATTACAAATAGATTCGCGGGCGAATGATGAGGGGTGTTAACGTTAAGAATTATGGGGAAGGTAATTTATATTTATGATTAATCCAAATGGTCAATGAGAATGAAGGAATTAATGATGGAGCCACTATAAGATGACTTATATTCACCAATGAAAAATGTTACTTGGCTTTCTTCCACAGATTTATTTTCTTGGTACAACATGTTTCGACACAGCGGTGTCATCATCAGTACCTGAAACATGTTGTACCAAGAAAATAAATCTGTGGAAGAAAACTAAGTTACTTTTTCATTTGTGAAATTCAACTTCCACATAGTTGAGCCTCAAGCTATGGAACGTATGGCTTATTTTATTTTATCAGCAGTCCAAAGCCTCTTCCAGTGTAATTTATCCGAGATAATGGAAAATTTGATTTTTTTTCAAACTTATAGCTGTATAGGCAAAATTTGCTCCGATTACGTTCTTGAAGTATGAATTTGATATCCTGTCTAAACGTGAAATCTCTTAATAACTGAAGATAAAAACTTAGACAATTAATGTTTCTCTTCATTCCAAAATGTAATCCTACCCTCTCGATTTTATCCTGTAGCCTGTAACAGTTTATCTTGTTTATTTTATCCTGTCTTCCTGAAACAGTTTATCACTCACTGCTATTATCGCCTAATCATCTCCATAGTTTGTTATGTTCTCCCTTTCTCCTTCAACTTCCACTGACATCACCCATGGCTTCGTCAAATAATTCTGAGCGGTATTCTTTATTGTACAATTAAAAGGGAAACCGAATTCCTTCTTTTAACATTCACGAGACTTATGTAGCCAGCGCAAGAAACGTTCAGACTAAATACACTTTCAAGGTTTAATCGCTGGTAAGTGCACACACAGCCTCTAGCGTAAGTCGATACTCCACGGTCACTCCGATTGTTCTCCCCCACCCCCTTCCCTGTAAGGACGCGTTCACTGGATTTCACCTCGCGTGAGCTCAAGCTCAGAAAAAAATTCTGATTTGCTTCACTTTCCTCACTCGCCCTTGAGATATTTGTTGGCTGAACGTTTGTGAGACGTAAATCCTTAAGACGACTTTATCCATGGAAGTAACTTATATGACAGTAGCCTTAAATTCGCCTCTTAGTTTCAGTTCGATGTGTAAGCACTGATTACTATGGTAGTTAGGCACGAAGTTGGTAGTAGTCATTTGGGGTTCGCACGTAGATGGAAATTGGACTAGCTTCTGTTTTGCTAGCGAAAGTTATATTTCGATGAAAACGAGCAAATTCCACTAGTGCAATTTTATTACGTCCTAGGTTTCGCTTATTACTGCATCATCGAGTCAGGTATTACGGCATCATCAGAATTTTCTCATTTTGTGGTTTGCCAGCTATGTTTCGGTTCCACCGAATATCGCCGGAATCTCCAAAATTTGTAATGATTTGATGCTACTATATGTAAAATCGCTTTGCAGCCCGGATAAATCCTAGTCACATATCTACCAGTGGGGATTGAAATTGTAAAATAGAGATGGATTTTCTGGAAGACGACATTTTGTTACTAATGTAAACATTTATTTGCGCGTGGCAATGATTGTAATACCGTGGAGATCTCATTGATTAAAATTTATGACTGTTCATGTATTACTTAGTAAGATTTCAGTAGATTCAGCTGATAAAGTTGGGAATTTAATCATTGTGGATCGATGAAAACATTACAACTTAACCACAAATAAATATTTATGTTTCTCAAACGTAAATTGTTTCACGGTAATGGTCATGGAGTAGAGAGCATTACGTCGTCAAATTGAAGCCTAACATCCGAAATAACAATCATATTGTAATACCTTGCTGTCTTCATACTTAACAATAAATTTCACGGAGGAATGGACGAATTAGCACGACGAGGATGCAAAGCAAGAATATTAAATATCTGTTTGATAGATAAGGCGAGTAACTCTTGAAACATATATTTGCTGCCCAGTGCTATGGATTCTACTCAATTTTACAATAGTTTTTATCAGGAATGCGGATGATAATTTATTAAAGTATTAAAAAAACGAAACTTATGAGGAGAATTTATACTAAGATGTACGTGCGCATGCCGATTTCTAAATAGTTATCGATGGAAACATTCTAAAATTGCTAAATTAGTACGTTAGTTCGCAAAAGCTATGGAAACGTGAGTGTTATCGAAGATGGCGTACTGGTTTCATCTTTTAAAATTGATCAGTATAACAAGCTCTCCTGCATCTACCTGAAGAACAATGCTAGTTTGCCTATAACGGGAACGGACTTCGCTTTACTTCAATTCAGCTGTGTGTGAATTAAAAAATGAAATTGAAAGAGGCCAATCAGGGCCGCTGAAGAAGTCCCTGCCCCTTTACTGTTCCCTTTTAACCCCTTATATTCCCTCCGCTCAGCGGACTGCACTCCTTAAAATCCTATACGTATTTCATCGTACATATTCAAAACCCTGCCAATGTGATTCCCTTTAACCTTCAGTTTTTTGTCTTACTAGACCATTAGGCGTTTTTATCGGGCGAATCGAATCCTGCCACTTGTCCATTGACACTTTTTAAAGCATTGTATTGCAGAATTGAATTTTCATCTTTCCATGTTGTCGGTGTCACCGTAGTTGTGATTTACAGCAGATTTGTAGCGAATGAAAATCGGTAATCTTTTTATCTTTCATCATAATATGTATCAATAAAGCATCTCAAGTTTTGGCCAACTTTTTCTTTGGTTTATTGCCAACGTTTTGCCAATTGTTTTGGCTTCTATGGGGATTTGAATTCAGAAAATTTGAAACATAACCAGAGCAATTATGGATATGAACAGTAGAGTTTTAGTTGACAATATAATAAATAATAATAATACATTTATTACTCCGTATTTTTAAGTACAAAGTGTTTTTTTACGATTGATCAGGAGGTTTAGGCAGCCACAAAGGTCTCAGACCTGTGGGGAGGCTGCCTTCCGTTAATTGAATGCATTGCCGTATTCTAAATTTAATAAAAAAACCTTGAAAAGCATACATATCTTACAACATAAAGCATTTCAGTTGCGTCGAAAAAACAATAACCATTTAATTACAATTTTTTCTCATCGAGCTCACATTTCGATTGCGTACAGCGATATAATACAATAATCCTTTCATACACAATAAAATAGTATTGCTGCGGATTTTTTTATAAGGCAACAATATTTTAATACCAGATGTCCATATTTTCGTGGGATAAATCCCTATTTTTAGATAAATATTTTAAGTAAATATTCGTGCATCTTATTGAGGCTCGGGTATAATGGTCAAGAGAGCGAAAAGATGATTGTCATACTTAAAATGTAGTCAGGTGTTATTGAATTCTAGCGTTTAACGATGGAGTGTGTTCTTCAGACAGTAGCTGTGAGATTGGCCCAGTATTGACAGTAGCTGTGAGTTCTGGATAATATGACAATAATAATCGGCAATTATCATCTTTCCAAATTCCGCGAAATATCGCCTGAATCTTCAGAATTTGTTCATATCGATACATTTTTTTCAAGTTACAACAACGGGATAAAATTTTCCATGGAAAAAGTCAAAATTTTTAGCCAAAATTCGCCTTGAATGAAGATGCCGGGTGGCTAAACTGACTCAGACACCTGATGGGTAGATTCGGATTCGAATCCCAGTTAAGTCAAATGATTTTTTTCAGGGCGATTTTTATCTTCTTGGTGAATATCTGTGCACTTGTCTGCGACATTGCCCACTTAATCAACTGGTACAGAGGCTTCCGCGGTGATTTGATGAGTTCCGTTTTGGGTGCCATTCAAAAACCACGTGGCCGTTTGGAAGGGGGGGGGGTTAGAGTCTTGGCCACGGAGAGTCTTGGCCACGGTTGGTCACGGCTTACCACGTGGCCGATTTGGATGAATAAAAACCCGATGACGAATGCTGATTTTCACTCTGTGGTCGCCCGCCCACTGTGCCTTGACAACTATGTTTAGCACTCACTTTCGTAAGTCTCACTTGGTGGTATTCCAACATTAAAAATTTTTTAAATGTCAAATTTTACTAAAACCACTCGATTTATTAAACAACGACCCAGGTTTCGATGTGCATTCACATCATCTTCAGGTAAACGGAGGCCGATGTGCAGGCCTTATATAGTAAACATTACCAGGTGGGGAAAGGGGGAAATGTTAGTGAACTGCAAGGACCCCATTGAACCTCAGAAATTAAGTGGTGTATACTTAATGAAATGTAATGAATGTGGTGGACAGTATGTTGGACAGACCTGTAGAAATTTCGAAATTAGACAAAAGGAGCATAAAAGGGATTTTAGAAATTTTAATTTTAACGAAAGCAACTTTGCCCGACATCTTTTAATCCACGGACATAAAAGTGATTTTACTATGACACCTCTCCATTTTGCAACTGACAGACGTAAGCTAAATGCTTTAGAACAACTAGAAATTTTTAAAAACCAAGCTTACTGTGATAAATTTCTTGTTAATGAATGTATGCTCCCTGCCTATTCCCCCATCCTCAAAGCTTTAATCCCCTCCACTTCGTCCTCATAGCCCCCCTCCCTACCCTCCCGTGACCACCCTCTTCCTGCATTGTTCTCTCCCCCCCCCCTTTCACCACCTGGTAATGTTTACTATATAAGGCCTGCACATCGGCCCCCATTTACCTGAAGATGATGTGAATGCACATCGAAACCTGGGTCGTTGTTTAATAAATCGAGTGGTTTTAGTAAAAGTTGACATCTTAAAAACTTTTAACTATGTTTAGCTTTGTCAACGAATTCGGGCAGGGAGGGCTCGGGGTCGGACAAAGTAGACGAAGGCGAATGGCTCGCCTGAAGCATTGCATTCGAGGACCTATAAAGGAGATACAGAGTTTCGAATTTTTTCATGTTTAATTTATTTGTGTAATGTTTCTTGTAATTTCATTTTATACTTTTTCTTTAAATACCGTTATTTTAAGCAATACACAATCCTTGAACATTTCAGCTTGATTTTCTTTGTTCGTCTTCATTTTTCAGCAGAGTTAGAAGTGAAAATATTCTAAAATAGAGAAAAGGAGAATTTCTGTATATGACCACGTGACCTCCTGGGGGGGAGGGTCAAGACCATGGCATTGTCTGGTCACAAGAGGGGTCGAAAAAAGGCCTAAAATTGGCCACGTGGTTGTTGAACGGCCTCTTATTCTGGTTTTGGTTGTGGGGTATACATGAATTGATAGGAAACGGGTAGTTCTGAAACAACTTCATGGACGCCCGCCACACCGCGTAGGGTTGTCTCCTCATAGTTGAGCCTGAAAACATGGAACGTATTAAATCTATCGTTGCTAGAAATCTTTAGCTGTCTCGCCAGAGCACATAGCGATTCGTTTGTAAATTCAAACAATTCCATTTGCCTGGGGTACAAATATCTCCAGCTAATGTTATGTTTTCTGGAGGTGCATTATTGTTTGCTGGATATTTATTTATTTTTTAATTGATAAACGAATAAGATTATCGTTTTCTCTCTTGTGATTCCATTATTCGTACTATTAAGAACATAATTGAAAGTGCTCAGGCGTAACAACATTGAAGACTTTTGGTTTATGATAAGTTTTTATTCGATAGAAGTCATCTGCAAATAGATTGAGAAAGTAAACTCAAGGGAGCTTTTATTTCACTGCCGCTTTCTACCACGTCAAAAAATGTTGAATATCTTTATATGGTATCTGCCGTGCAGGATTTACGCGTAAGCTACACAAGCTATAGCTTAGGGCCCCCACTTTCTTGGGGGCCCCCAAAAATAATTGTCCGACTGAGCAATTGTCATATATACTTAAATATACCTCAGTCTCATGTGCATAGAAAGTGACAAACTACGCAGTTTATCATTTTATGATGTCATCAGTGACTTTGCTCTGGCAAAGGCAAGAAAGACAATATTTTAGTTTAATATAATTCCTTAATCCTTATAACATGTTTCAAGAGATTAAATAATAAGCCGGGGGATCGGGTTGGTGTGGTGGCTAGAGTACTGGTTAACCATACGGACGACTAGGGTTCAACTCCCTGCAGAGGAGGATTTTTTTTAGAGGACACCCGATCCCTACTTGAGTGTCTTGTGGAGGGCACTTCAAAAAAAGTACTCCGTCTCTCGGATGAGACGTTGAACCATGGTCCCCTTGGTGCCTTTCATTAGGAGCAGGCTAATGCCGACGCCTGGTTTCTATCCACCATTCTTCCCTTACCCTTCCCTTACCTATTCTTCCCTTCCCTGTCCCCTATGGCGCAAATGACCTTAGCAGTCGGTCGCATCCCCAAACATCCTAGATAGTAAGCCTTTGTAAATTGTGCCTTTTAAAAGAACTTTTGTTTCTTTTTACCAGAGTTTGCATTTTTAAGTATGTTATAAATAAAAATGATTTTAAGTTAAAGATTAATTATTTCACCATCTATATACTTCTTAATTGTATTTCAATTTAACCCTCTATGCATCCGAAAAACATATTTGGCACTGACATAGAATATCTGGACTTATAAAGGGCCCCATATCTCAAATAGCTTAAGGCCTTATCAAGTCTAAATCCGGCCCTGGGTATCAGCGTAATGTACCACTCTATTTTAGTCTATATTTAACTAGCGCTGAATTTCGTCTGACTCTGCTCTCCTAAAACAATTATTATTGCAATTTCAAACTCGTGATACGGAGGCTTCCGCGGTTATTTGATGAGTTCCGTTTATTCGGGTTTTTCCCGCGTTGATTCATTTCTATGGACAAGAGTTTCGCTTACGTTACAGCTACCATCGCCAGGTCCTGATTGCTAGCGTCGTCAGGTTCAGGACCTGATGACGCTAGCTGTAACGCAAGCGAAACTGTTGTCCATAAAAATGAATCAACGCGAGAAAAAAACGAATAAACGGAGCACACTCAATCGTTCAGTACTGTGATTGGGAATGAAAACAGTTATTTAATCGTAGTATGTTCCCAGGTTTGTTTTTCGTGGCAAGCTGTATCCTTCGCGTCTTAAAAGAAAAAGGAGAGACCTGTATATTTATTCAAAGCAAGATTCTCCCTTCCTCCCATTATCAGGCCGACTCTTTCCGCATGCGTCTTTGCCGCCACGCCCCCCGCCTCGCCACGTTACCCCGCCCTCCTCACACTCCCGTCTCGGAACCGAGTCCCACCTCCCCACCCGCCCCCCCCCAACCACATCTACCCTGCCCCTTCGATAACTCTCGATAATTGAGGCCCCCAGGTCGCGGCCACGGGCATTATCTTAGCCACGTCGTATATCTTCCATCTCTCTAGAAATGCTCCGACGGAAAATTATTCCTCTGTTGGGAGTACGACGCGCTTCTTGTACAAGGATGGGGAAGGAGGGAGGAGAAAAGATTGGACGGAGGGCTTACCGGGAGATCTGCTCGTTCCAGGGAATCCTAAATATACATCTGCATACTACCCTGCGAGCCGCCGCATGAGCGTGTGGCAGGAGTTATACGGACACCAGCTGTGTAAAGATGTAAGAGATAAGGTTTTGGGAGGTTAGTATTTTTGCTGGAGTACTCAGTACAGCATCACGATTTAAAAAAATTAAGATGACGCTGTGTAATAACACAGCAGAAGCAAATTTTCATGTATCCAAAACATCCAAGTGAAATGTGAGTTCTGGAATAGTTCAAAAGGATTCTTTAGTCCAGGGTTCTGGCGACTTCCTAAAATATTGCAATCTCTGACGGGTGTCTACGAAGAAAATATAGATATTTCCACAGTTTTTATTAGAAATTAATCATAAATATTTCATGTGGCCATAAATACTTGGAGGAAATTATTCGTGGGCCTTTACAAAATACTTTTAAAGTCTTAGCGATCCGTTGAGAAGACCATAAGTTATTCCAAAACATAGACCAAATGGCTTATTAATGGAATGAGATTTATTTCATGCATTATACGATATTCTATGAACAGTTTGAGTCAAAAAACTCGCTCCACTGTATGTTCTACATCTACATACTAGCCTGCGAGCCGCCGCATGGGCGTGTGGTAGGGGGTGTCAGATCAAAGACGTGTAAAGGTGTCAGTTTTGGGGAGGGGAGTGGGACGGACGAGTTTGTGTGCCTGTATGTTCGGCAATGTATTTCTCTTGTTTTATCGCTTCTGTCAGATCTATAGATGTGGTGAGGCATCATGATAATATTCTCTGTATCGCTCTGAATCACACGAGTTCTAAATTTATCAAGCAAGTTAAGCCTAGCGTGTAGCCTCCGACTCTCTAGGGGCTCCCACTTTAATCCTTTTAAAAATTGTGAAATTATATGTTCGCCCGTAGCAGTTTTTAATGAAGCGTGCAGCTTTTCTTTGTAATGTATTTAATTTTGTTAATTGTTTTGTTTTAGGTTAATGCCGTTGTTTTGTGTCAGAGGGGAATTGACCTAAAAATAAAAAAATGAATTACTAACCACAGTAACTTAAAAAGAATTGCAAAATATCCTCGGTTGTAATGCCGTTTTCAGCGTACAACGTGAAAAAAATCATGTTAAGGGCTATTGTTAGTATATTTTGGTAATTACTGAGAATTTCAGTGGTTTTAAATTGTTACAAAATTTATATTATGCGCTCCACAGATTCTTCAAGTAAAAGACTAAAAATTACTCTTGTAGCAATGATAATCTCGACCATTGTCGACGTAGACATTCCTTCAACCTCCCAACCCCCCAACGTGGACCTTCGTTCACAACCCTCGCACCCCCCACCCCTGCTTAGTGTCTACGTGGATTATGGACAGCCCCTGCTTATATATGCTTTAAGTAGTTTGAGCGAAGAATTATTTTTCTTAGAAATCAATGAACTTGCTGTCATTTTAAAGGAAAATATCTCTCCTATCCAATGACACCAAAAATTGTACCCCTTACCACATTACTTTCGGAGATATTTGCCAAAAAATACCAGCTCTTTTACATGGGAAATGGTTCATATATGCACTCCAGAGAGACATCATTTACGAGATGAGGTAAGTATTACTAACACTTAGATGTCGTAAAAAAATAACTGTGTAGTTTGTATGTTTTCTCAACTATTTTTGAAAATTAATCATATTGTTACCACAGTAGGTTCTTGGGTATCACAAAAAACCTTCCGTTTTGAAAGAGTATCAAACGCACCGCGCAAAAAAAAAGAGTCAAGTTAAAGACTTACTTTAATATTTTCATTTAAGTACTTACAAATTATGTCATATAAAACTATATTACTGCACAATTAATAATGCAATATTTAATTAATATGTCCTACAGCTGGTGAAATTACAACGTTAAATTCGAATATGGTATCTATTATGACTAGGGAACTATCTCGCTCGGACTACCTTAAGTACGTATCATCGTTAAAGGAAAGTTTAAAATTTTAGTGGAACTTACCTTATATTCACGAAATAAAAGAGACAGTCTTTGAAAAGAGCTATTATAATACTATATTTTATCCAAATCCGTGATCCCAACCAAAAGAGTTCTTCACAGTCTTCCTCTTATCTCCACTTCTATTCTCCCGTACTATTCCACCCTTCTGACACGTCTACCTCAAGACCCTTCTGTTTTGTTGCCTCAGGATTCGCATAATCTCCAAGTGTATCCCAACCAACCGAATTTCTCAGTCTTCCTCCTATCTTCCTTACCCATATCTTGAAATTACCTTAACTTCTGATGTATCGTGGGGAACACACATACAAAACATATGCGGCACAGCATTAAAGAAACTAGGTTTTGTTAAGCGTATAATAGGAAGGTCCTCGTATGAATAAATAATAGAAATATGCTATTTCGTTCTGGTTAGGCCACACCTCGAATACGCTGCTAGGAAATGGGGCCCTGGTCATAAATATTCAACCAAAAAACAAATAAAATACAAAGGAAAGCAGCGCGTTTCGTTAAAAACTGCTAAGAGCTAACGTATAGTGTCTCACAACTTTGAGAGGGATTAAGGTGGGAGCCCCTAGAGACTCGGAGGCTACACGCTAGGCTTAGGTTGCTGAGAAATTCAGAACTGATGTTTTTCAGAACGACACAAAGAATATTATCATTATGCCTCACTACATATCTAAGTCTGACAGAAGCGATAAAATAAGAGAGATACGTTGCCGAACAGATAGACACAAAAACTCGTTCTTTCCGCGCACAATAAGCGACCACAATAAAAACTGAACTCCACTAAATACACTGCCATAATACATGACACCATTTCACCTCCCAAAAACTGACATCCTTACACGGCTGGTGACCTAACACCCCCTGCCACACGCCCATGCGGCGGCTCGCAGGAAATTATGTAGATGTAGATGTATCTCTATTCTTCCGTACAAATCCTCGTTTCTGATACGTCTATCTCAGTGTGGGGCCTTACCCTTCTGTAATGTTTTTCAACGTTAGTTTTTCCTATGTTTGATTACTGCTCCCTGGTGTAAAATGACTAAAATCAGAAAATAATGCCTTCATCGAGAAAATAATACCTTCATAATAGCTTCACCGAGCCTTGAATCCATGTAACTGGTTTATATTTAACCTTCGTGGGAATGTTCATTGGACCCCCTATTATTTAAAAAAAACTTCGATGGCTTAATTGTTAGAAGAAAATATTTCTTTCATGTAAGACTTAAGGCTTTCCCGGAGAATGCTTAGAAAGTATACCTCTCAGGTTTCCAACCGGGTGATGGTGGTTTTTGGCCCCGACGTTTCGAAGGCGTAGTCTGCCATCGTCCTCAGGGTGATGGCCGTGGGGGGATGGTGATTCTTACATCGTGCACTCAGACCAATGATGACCAATGGTGTGCATTTTTGGCCATAGTACAATTACTCTGAGGACGATGGCAGGCTACGCCTTCGAAGCGTCGGTGCCAAAAACCACCATCACCCGGTTGGATACCCGAAATCTTGTATTTCTTTAATTTTTTGTAATCTTTGTCCAGCGAAAAATCCCCAGAATATATGTTTGACTTACTTGTGACCGAGCCATCCACAAGTAAAATATGTACCAGATGTGATTCAGAATTGTTATTTTTTTATTTTCCTTGTCAATATTCAGCTAAGTTTCAAAATTCATTTATCGTAACAGCGTGTTATCTGTGGAACAATCTATGAAAACGTATAAAAAATAGTCCCTCTCTCTCAACATTCACAATTATATATTATTATGTATTACTTTCTGATTCTTAATGTTGCAGTTGTATCTGTATATCATGAACTTGTTTTCTGACTTTCTAACTTCATTATATGTAATACTTCGCACTTTACCTCATATACTTGCTAACTCTTTAATACTTGCATAGTACTATTTCTATGTAAAAATGTAATGTTTCATATAACCTTACGCCATTCGTTTTTTTCCAACTATACTTTTTCTTTTTGTTCACCAACTCGCATTATTATGTGTATGACCCCAGAACAATCAGTAAATATTCTATTCTATTATGTTGCCTACGAATCCGCTTTGACTCCAAGTGTAGCCCAAGAAACTGGACCTTATCTTCCTGACAGTATTCCATACAGTTTTCTCCTCTCCTATTCTCGAGGACACTTCCTCTTATACGTCAACTTCCATGCGTTTGTGAACTCGCAATCGAAAGGGGACATTTTAATTCGGTGCATGAGGTCCACCGAGTGCACCAAAGCATGCGGTCAGCGCATCATCACCATCCCTCTCCCCCCTCCCGTGTGAACAGACGTGTGGTGGCTTCGTGGGGGTGTGGTGGAGTCGGGTGGGTGTGGTGGAGTCGGGTGCGGTTACGCCTGGGTGTCTAGCGCGGCCGCGACCAGCGTCGAGTCGGAAGTCGACGCCTTCGCCGCCGTACTCGTACCAATGTCTGTATCGGATGGCAGCGGTTTTTCCGCCGGGACGGTCCGATCGTGGCACGATGTGGGAGGGGGGCGTCGTGTCCGAATACTGATGAAATGTTTCTCTTGGGGAAACCGCTGCCATACGATATGCTACATTGTATGGAAGCGGCGAAAGGCGACTTCGATTGCCAGACGCCGCCGCGGTGAGGCGACATCTTTGGCTTCGACCAGGTCGGTCATGGCCATTGAGGTAGATGGAGAGGGCGTCAGTTTTGGAGGCCGACAATGCCTTCTTAAGGTAGTTTGAGCGAAGTATTATTTTACCTAGAAATCAATGAATTTGGTCTCATTTTAAAGAAAAATATCTCACCCTTCTAATGACACCAAAAATTTAACCCCTTGCCTCATTCCTTTTGGAGATATTTGCCAAAAATGACCAGTCCTTTTACATGGGAAATGGTACTTGTATGCACTACAGAGAGAAATTATTTACAAAATGAGGAATTTCTAACACGTTCTAAACATTAAGTGTGTAGTTAGTATGTTTATCGACTATTTATTTTAATAAATCATACTGTCACCGCAGTTATTTTATCAGGATTACAAAATCCTTCCATAATGAAGGAGTTTCAAACGTAACGCGCGGAAATAGATGACAAGTTAAAGATTTTGTAGATATTTTTATTTCATCTCCTAGGTTGCAGTTATATATCATTATAATATCGCACCATTTATAATGCAGTATTTAATCCAATATTCATATAGCTGCTGAAATTAAAACGTATAATTCGAATGTGGTCCCCATCATGACTAGGAGAATATCTAGCTCAAACTGCCTTAATGCATAGACAGCCCTCCGTAATGCATCTCGCTGAAATTACCTTAACATCCATACTTCCTAATTTCTTATTCATCATTTCCATGGTGTGATATGATGTGAAGAAGAAATGTTAATGTATGTTTCCCGTTGCCCGTCTCTTTTCTCCGCGGAAATCACGACCCTCATGTATGCCTGTCCGTCATGCTCTGGCATTTTGCACTCGGGGTGAGGGGGCCCGCCCGCATACTCCCGTCCCTCAAGCGCCGTTCCCTGACCTCAGGCTCTCTAATCTTCAACCTGACGGGGGAGCACCACCTCTTCCTGTCCGCCCTTTTCCCAGAATTCCATCTGCCTGCCCTTCCATCACCCGCTCCTCCCCACACTCCTCCCAACCTGACCTTTATCTCCCCTTCCACCTTCCCTCTCCCGCCTCCGCGTCAGTCGGGAAATCCACCCCTTCCAATTTCACCCCCCATCCCACCTCTCCTCTCACCCGCTCTCTTTCCGCGACCCTCCACAACACTTACCCCCTTCTCCCATCACCGCCCAACTGGCACAAGGATGGTCAAAGTGAGGCGCTGCAAATTTCAGTTGACAGTGCGGGCTGGTAATGATGTTTCTTTTCATGCATAAATCCTCTAAATTAAAGGCTACGCGTTCGGGTGCATGATTAATTCGTTAGGGCTTGTGATTTAGTAGTGCGCCAATAGATGGCATGCGAGCTTCCATATACCCAGAGTTTTATACACGCCGCACAGTCGTCCAAAGTCCCCAAAACCTGGCCTAGGTAAGAAAAATAAAGTATCTACATAGAGGATTTTGATTGCTGGATCGGTTAGAGGAAAGGTTACAAAGTCGAAAGTCACAGCAGTTGGGTAAACATTTACCCACTTGCGCACACTATTCACATGGACAACGAGCGCCCTACGGGTAACAAGTGCATCGAGCGTGCGTCCATAAGAGCAAACTTATTTTTGAAGTGCTGCCAATTCGTTCTTGGTGAAGAGAATTAATTTCTGGAAGATGGAGTCTCCAGTAGAAAGTTAGTACTACAAGTTGTTATTATTTAATTTTTCATTTTTTAAATGTATTTTTTAAACAAGGCCGTTTAAAATAATGGTGTTTTTGAGGGAAAATCCGCTCTTCAACTAACCAAAAGTTAATGAATTCCGGCTAATTCTGATATAAACGATGCATCAAATTGTTAAGAATTTAATAAACTTAACAGTAGCTTGAAGAATAGCATCTACAATCCTCTAATTCGATAGTTATTAATAAAATAAAGTTCGATTTTTGTCCCGAAAAACGAGCTTGGCTTGGAGCATGCTGCACTCGACTGTATGAATGATTTTGTGAACTTCCCATGACATTCATTTGTTATATATTATTGAACACATGCACCATTTTATTTTGCAGCTCAATTACAATTTCAGATAACAATTAAAGGAATTGCGAATAATTTGCCCAAAATTTTTTTGGCGTACTCCGACTAGACTGGTTTTATATAACCTCAAAAGCACAAATAATTGCATCAAGGCCATTCTTTTTTCAATTAAGAAAAATTTTGCGAAAAGTTTGCAAAAATATATGAAAAGAATGCAAACTTTTATCAAAATTGGAATACTATTTCTCATGGTGACCTACTTTCGGGGCATATTGATCACTGTGCGCCGCCACAACAACTATTAAGTATACTTGATTATTATTGTGGCGGCATGTAGTTGTCTCTGCATTTACCGAGAGTCCCTCAAGTCAGAGACTGGAAAACTCGCTTCACTTTTTGATTGATGCGGCAAGGAATATGGCGGAGCCAATTAGAATCGCGCATTTCGATTGAAGCGCGGCTCAAATAATTGTGAACATTTTTTAGTAACAACATTAACGAAGTGACTTCTACTTTTATAAGAGCGGTACGTTTCATTAAATATTTGTGTAAGTAAATATTTAATGATTAAATGTAATTTATAATTAAATCTATAATCAAATATATCATTGTATCTATATTTTATTAAATTAAGCGACCAGAGCTGGCCATCCACCCCGGCCGGTCTTCAGTCTTTGTCTTGAGGGTCTCTACATGTACCTGAGGTCGTTCGATTCAATATATAGGTATCTATATCGATATGGGACTTCGCAACCATTTCTACAACATGGCCTCCATAAATGTGCTTGCTTAGACTTCACTCCCAAAGCACACCCTAGGTAATGTGAGAAAATTTGGCCTAAGTCATCTTTTCGAATACAATTGTCACTGCCAAATCAGCAAAAACGTTGAAAAACTTATGAAATGCTTTTGTCAAACAACACAGGAAAGAAATAGCAGACTTGTTGACGTTGAGAAATACTAATCGAAGGAAGAATACAACCGATATTAACTACAATGCCATCGACAGGGGTCGATCGACCAAGGTTTGCCCTCGCAAGGAAGATTCTTCTGGGAAAGGCTGGCTTCTATTTTGCCTGCAATTAACTTATCGTTTCTGCGATGAACTCTTGTTTTATACGGTATAATCTTCGGCACATGGCTGAAAAAGGATTTTATAAATGTCAGTCACGAATAAATTAATAGGAAAAAGACTCTTGCACATTTAAATATTCATTTGTACGAGAAAATATTTTAAATGCGAAGAAACCCCTAATGTATACTTCATTTCTTGTCACTTATTTGATTAATTATAACTTTAATTAATGCCAAATATTGACAATTTTTGTTGTTACCGAATTCTACGTTAACTTCCGTCATTTATTTGCTTTGTTAAAGCCGGAAGGTGGAAGCAGAACGCTTCAATAGAAACCAACTTCCTTGGGTAAAGTCGCCCTCTGGCGCATTCCTCTGAATTGCACTCTCAAAATCTTTCCTCATCTCTCTCTTTAGTAGTTCGATGGCAATCCGGAGGAATCTGCCATATGCGTTCTCCCCCAAATGAAATAAGTCTCTCACGTATCCATTTTTCAAAATGCAAATATCACAATGGAGAGCTCCACCTGCGTCATCAAAAAGTGTATTCAAAGTAATCTTTGAAATATTATATATTGCTCTCCATTTTCCCGCATAATTTTGCCATTTAGATGCAAAATCAACACACATTAATATCAATATAATAATATACTTATTTAATTATTCTTGGGCTGTTTCATCGATATTTTTATCTCTTCTTGATGGCTTTTCAACTATTCTCAAAAGAGTTACGATGCTCATTTTTTTAGTATGTCTGCTTTCCGTTCAAGTTGTGAAGTTAGTGCATATTAGAATGCATCAGCGCATGAGGATCTTCATCGCCAAATATACGGTGAAAAAGTTCTCAACATTTGCTTCGAGAAAAAAATCGTCCTTTACTGGGCATCGAGTCGCTGATGTCGGGAATGCCCGTCGGATGTGCTGGCCACCACGCTACCCAAACTTCGTCATGCCATGGCAGTTTTTCCTCGCAGTAATTTCTGTACAAGAGCACTTACGTGTGCGGGAATGGTATCAAATCGAAGGATGTGCGCTGGCAAAACGTTTGGTAATCCACTTTAAACCTGAGGAAGATGATTGATCGGCTTATCGAAACGTGCGGTCATTAAATGTCTAACTTGAAGCCGCCCCGAGATGAGAGAGAGACTATTTATGTCATTCAATGGGAAAGCTGATGGTCCTTCAACAGGTATTGAGCGCTTATGAGGTTGGGAATGAGTGATTTATTTGAGCGTAAAATGGAAAAAAAGCTATGAAGAGCCTTAGAGACTTTCAAGTATGCTACTGGAGACATGAGTGGTCATAAAGATTATCGTCAATGCGAAAATGGTGGAGACTTCTCATAAAGCAGCATTACATGGGCAGAATACAAAGCTTTACATCCCAATTTACTTCGCTATGGCACTTATGTCAGTATTCAATGGTAAGACTGGAAACTGTTTCATGAAATGATATAGAATAACAGGCAAGATTTTGGGTACAGATGGTTAAAGGCACTAACAATATTATGAATCCCCAAGATCTCTCTTATTAAGTTTTAATTATTTTTACTGGCGGTATCGATCCACATTATTAATCACAGATCATTAGCGGGAATCATCTGGGCATGAGATATTTTTAAGCCGTAATTCTCTCCGTAACTCGGCGTATTAAGGTCGTTGTTTTGGTTGGGGGGGAACTGCTACTTTCCGGGGGGTATGTAATACCTTCAGCCACGTTTGTGACAATAAAAATTGGCGCCGAATACGACTCACAGCATCAATTTTTCCGCGTGCGTGAGAATTATTCGTAAGTGTGGACGTGACGATCCATGCAAGAATTCATTCCACATTTAACACGCATGCTCTGAACAGAGTCGGTTATTTGACTAACAACGATGGATTTCACCACATTCAGGGTCTCGAGGCGGTCGCTTCTGCCGCATAAATGCTTGTATGTCAACCTTGTACTCCAGAATTTTTGCAGACACATATGTGTAAATATTTGTGTGGCAATAGTTTTCAATTTGCACCGAAATGCACCACAGTTCACTTCCTGCGAAAGTCATCACACAAATGCAAGACCTATACTGTGGGTGGAGTAAACATAAAATCTTCAGATACAGTAAAATATCTTGGAATTACTTTAACTTCTGATATATCGTGGGGATTACACATACAAAACATATGTGGCACACCATGGAAAAAAATTAGGTTTTGTTAAACGTATAATAGGAAGGTCCTCGGATGAAAAAGCAAGAGAGAGATGCTACTTCGTTCTAGTTAGCTCGAATACGCCGCGAGCATTTTGGACCCTGGTCATAAAGATTTAACAAAAAAATAATAAAATACAAAGGAAAGCAGCGCGCTTCATTAAAAACTGCTACGAGCGTACATATAGTGTCTCACAACTTTTAGAGGGAATAAGGTGGGATCCCCTAGAGACTCGAAGGCTGCACGCTAGGCTAGGTTGCTAGAGAAATTCAGAACTGATATTTTTCAGAGCGGCGCAGAGAATATTATCATGACTCCTCCCTGCATCTCTAGGTCTGACCGATGCAATAAAATAAGAGAGATACACTGCCATTAACAGGTAGGTATTACAGAAACTCGTTCTTTCCGCGAACAATAAGCGACCACAATAAACATTTGAGCTCCACTAAATACACTCCTATAATACATGTCACCATTTCATCTCCAAAAACTTACATCTTTACACGGCTGGTGACCAAACACCCCCTGCCTCACGCCTATACGGCGGCTCGCTGGGTATTATTTAGATGTAGAAAATATACGCGGCGAATACTTTTGGTACAAATTTTTATACATCTAGGCTCCAATTGTACCTGGTATTACGGCTGGGCCCACCCCTCCGTCCGGCCACGTCTCGCTCATCTGCCGCTGCTGTAAGTCATTACGTCTGTCAGAGCTGGAGCATATGGAAACAGGGTCTTAAAAAGAGCTCGTATTTTGTTCGATGAGTTTTTCATTTATGTATTCTACCTGATAATTGGTAGGTTTTTCGTCACTGCTCATCTTAATACGTTTTCACTACTATGGCCATTAGATCTCTCTTGAACTCCTCATATCGTCTGCCGCTTTTCATTTCGTCCAGAGCTCCTATTTATGGACCAAATACAGAGGAAAATAGATAGGAAGAGCTACCATGAGGTAAGGGAACTGGCATTAGACAGAGAAGGGTGGATGGCTGCAGTCAACCAATCTTAGGATTAAACGACCAATGATGATGTAAGACCTTAAGCTGCGTCTAGAATTCCTATCCCCTTCCTTCCTCTACCGCACTTCTCCAGTGTTCTCCCTTGTATTGCCCTCTTCAGCATTCCTTCTCCTTCAAATACGTCCTTCATCCACCTCCTCTGTCCCTTCTGAACCTCCACAGCTATCTTCTCTCCTCTACAACCACATCCAATACCTCTTCGTTTGTCTTTCTCGCCACCCAGCTCACTCTCTGCGTCCTTCTCTATACCCACATCTCAATTGACTTATGTCTTCGCACATCCTCCCTTCGCAATGACCAAGTCTCCGACCCATACAGTGCCACTCTCCATATTAGAGTTTACACCAGTCTTTTCTTTATTTCTCTGCTCAGACCTCCTTCATCAATTCCCTCCTCTATGAAAATGCTTCTTCAGCCGTGATGATTCAACTTCTTTTGTCCCGACATAGGTACCCATTCTCCTTCAAAAAACTCGCCTGATACGTAAACTGCTCGACTTGAAGAAAACCTTTGGATCAGTTTAAGCGAAAGAGACCGGAATTCAATAAAAATAGTAAGAGACAGAAATTGTGCGAAGGATCGAATATCGTGGTAGTGATCCAAATCCGAAGGTCGAAACGGGCTGCCACTTGATTGGAATGGTGAACGAGCGACTACCAAAGATTGTGACTGACGTGATATCAGTGAGAAAACCCGGAGGACTGAGGAGGAACGGACTTTTAATTTAATTAATTTTTGTTTTATTTTACATTGCAGAAATTACCCGTTTCGTCGCAGAATGGAATTCATTATTAGGCGAGGGGTACGCACTTTTAAAAAAAAGTGTACACCGCTATTCAATTTCAGCCATTTCTATCCTTTTCTGTCCATTTCCGACCATTACTATCCATTTCTGTCCATTATTATCCATTTCTGTCCATTTATATTCATTTCTGTCAATTTCTGACCATTTCTGTCCATTTCTAACCATTTCTGTCCACTTTAATCATTTCTGTCCATTTCTAACCATTACTGTATATTTGTGTCCATTTCTGACAATTTCTGTCCATTTCTGTCCATTTATAACAATTTCTGTCCATTTATAACCATTTCTGTCCATTTATAACCATTTCTTCCCGTTTCTATCCATTTCTAACCATTTCTGTATATTTCTGTCCATTTCTGTCAATATCTAGCCATTTCTGTCCATTTCGCGACCATTTCTCAACAAGCGTACACCATTTCTCAGAGTTGCATACCCCTCGTTATTAGGGTATTTCAATGAGGAGGGAACAGGTCAAGTCATAGCGCATTCGTTAGTTTGCATCTATGGTGACTGCAGGAGTTTGGAGGAGTGTTAGTATAATTGGTGGATTTGGACTTGGAGAGAAGTTAGTAGTTTTAAAGATGCTGGTGTGGTTGGGGGAGGATGTCGGAAGGTGAGGGATGGACATTTGGGGAAGATTTGTGTGGTGGTGACATTGTCGAATAGGAGAGGAAAATTGCTTTTAAGATAACGTTTAAGGAATGGACGACTGGGAGGTATGTCGTACAAAGGGAGAAGTTGAAATGGTTAATTTTGGGAGGTGATTTGGTGGAGTAAGAATGTTCATTAGGACTTACATTTGAAGCATGCTTCTTTATGGTAGTGAGGCATGGACGATGACAGCAGCAGAGAAATCAAGGTTGGAAGCTTTCGAAATGTGGTGTTACAGAAGAATGATGAAGATCAAATGAATAGATCGTGTGAGTAATGTGGAAGTTTTAAGAAGAGTTGGAGAGAAGAGAAGTCTTTTGATAACCTTGGGAAGAAGACGAGACAACTTAATCGGCCACATCATGATGCACGGTGGTCTGATGAGAATAATCGTTGAAGGACTGGTGGAAGGGAAGAACGTCAGAGGAAGGCCTCGGATGAGATACATTGAGCAGGTGATGAAGGATGTAAAACAGAAGAACTATGTAGGTGTTAAAAGACTAGCTGATAGGAGAATTGAGTGGAGAGCTGCGTCAAACCAATCTTCGTATTGCTGACTGATGAATGAATGAAGAATGTTCAAAGATTATATTCTCTAGGAAGGCATCGGGATAGCCTCGTCGGAGACGGGAAAGGTGTAGGTTAGAGAGGAATTAAACAAGGGAGTCGGGATTATTACAAATGCGGTGGTCCCTGATGGAGAGGGATTAGGGAAGGGATCTTTTGGTATGAGAGGGGTGACAACTTTTATATGCTGCTTATTGGCGGGTTTGATGTGGACTGAGGTGGTGAATTGGTGGTTAAAGAGAGAGATGTCAACAATAAGAAAGGTAACTGATGAGGAAAAGATGTGGAAGGTGTAGGAGACCGAGGAGAATCCATTCAGAGAAGAAATGAAAGTGTTTAAACAGTCGACAAAATGGGGCCAGAGAAGGAAGATTTCATGAATACGCCGGAGCCAGAGAAGAGGTTGGAGGTGCTGTGAGACCAGTAAGGACTCTTCTAATTGGCCGAGGAATAGGTTGACATAGGAAGGTCTGAATCTGCTTACCATAGCGCATTCTATAGTTTGGAGGAAAAAGCGTTGTGGCTGAGTCTTCATCATTGGTCGTTCATATCATAAGATTGGTGGACTGCAGCCCTCCACCCTTCCCTATCTTTTGCTAGTTCCTGTACCTCCTGGTATCTCTTACTATATACTGAGCTCTTTATTTGATCCATGAACTTATTCCTGGGTAAACTTAATGGTTGAAGGCGTAACTTTGTGGAATGACTCTACTGACATGACTGAAAAGAGAGAACTCTTAGTATTTTCCATACTTAAAACTTTAATTCCCGACCCAGGTTTCGACTACCTTGCAATCATTTTCAAGGTACATTATACATGGTATGCGAGTTAATATATAGATCTGGGGAGGGGGTGGGGGAAGAAGTGGTTGGTTGACGTCAGAGACGTGCGTCACGGCCAGTGGGAGGTGGTGGGGGGAAAGGTATGGATAATAGGGGAGAGTGGGAGGGAATTATTCCTGGGTCATCCTCTGGCGACTTTTCCCTCTATTTTAACTTCAATTCTTATCTCTATGGTGTTCCATATGTTCCTTTTCTCTTGTATACTTCTCTAAACTTCATCATTTCTTATTTTGTCCATCCATTTTATATTCAGCTTCCTCCTCCAGCACCAGGTTTCGAAGGCTTCTATTCTTTTCTGGTCATCTTTTCCAATTGGTCCATGCTTTCGTTCCGTAGAGTGCTATGCTTCACACGAATGTTTTCACATACCTACAGTTTCCTGGTTGGTGGGTGAGTATGAAATGGGAAAGATCCATCCACTCAATCCCTCGTGTGTATCCGACCCCACCATCCAACACAACTCCCCTCACTTCCAATCCTCGATAGAAAATCACTCCTCATCCCCTCCATCCTCTTCCCCTCCTCCAACCCGTTCTCCATCATCCCGAAGATCACCTCCTTCCCTGCCCTCTTCCGGCCATTTATGCAAACACCTCTCTCTCATCTCCACCTCCTCATCCGATCCTTTCCACTCGCTCAAACTCCCCTCTCTCCCATCCCTTCCCCCGAAATTCCCACCCCACGCCCCCAGCAGCTACCCACCCACCCTCACCGACCCTCTCCATTGCCCCTAACTTACATCACTACTGTCTTAAGGTATTTTGAGCGAGACAGTTTCTCTATCATATTGGAGATCATATGCGAATAATAACTTGTACTTGCTCGTTACATTCGATAAAATTACCCTTTGAAGTAGTTTTAGGTAGAGCGAAATAGCTCCATAGTTACAATGGAGATCATATCCGAATTCCACATTTTAATTTCATAGATGTAAGAAGGAAGAATTAAATATTGCATTGATGACAGTGCAATTAAATAGGAAATAAAACTCGGTTCACTTTGTGTGGTTCCATGTTAATTAGTAAAATTAACTTTTACTCTCCACTGGTAGGTTCACAAGTCAATAATTTATCGCACAATCCGGATTGCGATGCGTGGCATCATTATCAAGTGCTCACTGACAAGTAAAGAAGGTATTGTGAGTATTTATATTGTAATAGAAGGTGAATGGTTTAACAATAGTACACTTTTTTATTAATGGTGCAATAATGTACCTGTATACGAATGAAATTTTAGGTAATTAAATAAAAATATTCATTTATGTCTTCAACTTGACTCATTTTCTTCTCGCGGTAAGTTTAAAACTCCTTCACAATGGAACGTTTTCACGATCCTGAAGAAATTACTGCGGTGACTATATTATTTATTTTTTAATGGTTATAAAACACCAAAACTACACTTTTTTTTACTAGATTTTCTACACATTCCTGATTTTTAAATACAGACTCTCTGGAGTGTATACACGTACCATTTCTCATGTAAAAGGGAAGGTAATTGTCATTTAAAATCTTGAATGGTAGCTCGGTTAAGGGCTGTTAGTTGATATTTTTGAAGGAGTAACATATTTCCCTTTAAAATGGAGCCATATTCTTTGATTTCTAGGTAAATTTATATTTTGCTCAAATTACCTTAAGGTGTTTGGAGTGATTTTATGTACAGATTTGCGTAAAAATATGCATACTTAAACCTATTTGTATTATGTACACTTAGGTAAATGTGATAACAATGCATGTGACTGACTTAGTTTCTAGGCAATTCAACTATATTTAAACACGTAGCTTAAAGACACTTGACACATATTTCGGAAGAATTTGATATACATGTTCTAATGTTCCAATAAGCGAAAAGTGATACGTTTCATAGTACTATAATATCACGTACGCGTAATGATCAGAGACATGTATTTATGAAAGTGAAATGTATTTAATGTTACCGATTTTTCGAAAAAATTTGATTCTATTTTTACTGATTTTCTCTTATACGCAAAGTAGCACTTTTCATACAATTTTTATAGAGGCTAACTATATTTAAGTATCATTTAGAGTCATAAAACAATAGGTACAAATGATTTTTGCTTAAATTTTGAATTACGCGCCGCAAATGTGAGTCATAAGAATGATTTAATCAAGACGAAACTTGAAAAAAATATCATCCATCATTATCTTTTTTACTACATGAAGAGTGATCTCCACCGAGTAAACAGATGTACTTGAGTGAAATATGGTCTAAAAATTTTTTCGACTCAATTGGAAAGTTATTCAAAAGTGTACATAACAACTCTCAGTTAGCTCTCTAATCACCTTTATTTTTCAACTAATCGCACTACCACAGTTGTATGACAGCTGGAATATATTTCGAAATTATTAGATGATATATTCAGAGATCTTCTTCCTAACGCGAAAACATACGTCTTATATTATTATAATGGCGCCTAAGAAATATCAAGATAGTAAGTTGAATAAAAATCACGAATTACCTACAATTTTAGCTTAACTTTTGAATTCCGCACCGCGAACTGCATTCGTAGCCTGCTCCACATGTTCTGGCGTTCCTATAAACGAAAAATGATACTTTTCATAGTCTAATGATACGTATTTATCTCCAATAATGTTGTATATCTCTGATAAGAGCGTATACTTATCAGAGATGGGCGTGGATGAAAGTAGAATGAATTTTATGTTACAGTTTTTTCGAAGTAATTAGATTACATTCGATGAAATTACCCTTAGAATTAGTATAAGGTAGAGAGAAGTAGTTCTCTAGTCATAATGGAGATCATATTCAAATTATACGTTTTAATTTCAGAGGAAGGTGATGGGGATGCTTCAGGGGAGATGACGGCAACTCGAAATCACGCTATCGATTGATTGTAAGATCTACTTTTGCGGTGGTGCGCTGTGGTTGGTTAAAAATTTCGTGCACTCACCTGGTTTTGGAGCAAGAATAAGTCTAGCTATGCCAAGTTAATTGGCTGTAAAGGGCCTTTACGCTACCAAAGGAATGAGAAGTTTGATCTTATTTTTCCCAAATCTGTCGTTTATCTTGTTTCTCTTACTGTAATTTACTATCCACTGATTACGTTTTAAACTTTTTAATCCACATTAAATTGATGAGACTCCTACTCCGAGAAAGTAGCATACCTACGTGAGTTTTTTTTATCGAAAAAATTCTCTGTTGATACAAATCTTGGGCTTACTACAAATAAGGAAAAAAAAGGGTAAAAAATAAGTTTTTTATCAACTCTAATCGCAAATGTCATGCTTATCAGAGACTTTGACGGTGGTGCGCTGTGATTGGTTGACTATTTCGAACACTTACTTCCTTTCGGAGCGAGCATAAGTCAAGTCACGAAGTTTTGTTGTTGTAAACGGGCCCCTACGCTGCCAAAGGAATGGGACGTTTATTCATACTTTTCCCTTATCTATCTCTTACCATGCTTCTCTTACTATAAAATACCATATTTTTACTATAATTTACTATCTATTCGTTTCTTTTAAACTTTTTAATTCACATATGTTTTATGAGGTTCCAACTCCGAAGAAAGCAGCATACCTATGCGAGTTTTTTTACGAAAAAATTCTTCGTTGGCACAAACCTTGGGCTAACTAAAAATAAGGAAATAGAAGCAATAAAAAAAAGTTTCCCATCTACTCTAATCGCAAATGCCATGTTTATCAGAGTTCATTTTATGCGTCTTTAAAAGATGTTAATGGC
Source organism: Ceriagrion tenellum (assembly GCA_963169105.1). Lineage (NCBI taxonomy): Eukaryota > Metazoa > Arthropoda > Insecta > Odonata > Coenagrionidae > Ceriagrion > Ceriagrion tenellum. The sequence goes on from OY720642.1 coordinate 47,803,447, forward strand.
ATTCTTTAGCGTAAAAATACGCTTCACTGACGACGAGAGAGCGAGAGGTTGGGACCGAATCCTCGAGCGAGATTTATGGTATCGATTTAAAGACCGTTTGCATAAATCTCGAAATTAATCGGACAACCTTCCTTTTCCTCTGCGTCGTAAAAAAGGCCGGTGAGGGCGGTCCACCTCTTTCTCCTCCTAATATAATAATGGCCGAATAGAATTTCACGAGCCGGAGGACGGCAACCCGCTAAAAAAAGTCACAAAAAATAACGTACGGGATCCAAAAATATATACAGCCGAACCTCGCTAATCCGAAATAAAGGGGTTTCGAACCGTTTTGTATTTCCCATATTATCGGTTAACCCTCTGCGGAAGAGCGAGTCAGATGTGTTACGTTTCAAAATTATTGAAATATCTGCTTTCTGAGAGGCTTTTCTGTTTAGTTGCCGAAATGGATAGAACTGTACCGCTTCGGATTAAGTGTATGGAAAGTTGCGTCTCTTTCGGCGGTTTGTCAAGCAATTTGAATAGATGAATGTGTGACGCTATTGACTGACGATGGCGTGCCTGGTGGAGCTCTAAAATATATAGTTTCAGCTGTCATGTGAAGAAAAAATTGGGAAAGTCAAAAAAAGATCCGTTATGAAGGTAACTAGATGACCCGAGCGAATATTTCGCGCAGTATTCACCTTCTTCTTGTTTCTTCCTTCTTTCATCCTGTTCTTCTACCTGTAGAATATTTCGCACAGTATGCAGCTTCTTCCTGTTTCTTCCTTCTTTCTTCCTGTTTTTTACCTCTTTCTTCCCATGGACAATTATATGTTATTTATGTTTGTGTTAGAGATACATAACGTAAATGTAAACAGTAAATGGTCACACTGATTTAATGTAGAATGTAAACAATCTAACTAAACGATGTGTTAGTAGATGGCGCCTCCTACAGTCTTTTAAGCACGTAACCATAGCCAACATATTAGTTGAGTATATTGTCAGCAGATGGCGTTGTATCATTTTTTTAACAAAAACTTTAAATTTAAACAATTTGTCTATTTTTCATCAATATCGGGGAACATAAGCTTTAAAAAGATGTTGGAATCATTGATTTTGATGAATAATTATGGGAGTTATGACGTTGCGGCAAAAGAACACCTTTGAGAAATAAAATATACGGATGATATGAAATCAAAAAGTTTTAATTGCATTGACTTACCAGATGACCATTCACCCATGTACAATCACTATGTGCATTTCGTACTATTTTCATTTTAAACCTTTTTTTGAAGTTTAGAATTAAAAAAATGTGTGGAGTCGATATACCTCGAGCGAGTAGTCGACATGGGAAAATCGAAACTTTAAAGTCAAATTAATGTGTAAATAGTGAAATTTGAGATTGAGATTGTCGTCAGAAGCCGGCGATTCAACTTTTAAAATGATACCTAATTTATCACTGTAGGTGCAGTATTAACGGAGCATATACGGAATGACAGAAAAAGACCTTTCTGTAATAATATATATGATGTTGAAGTTTACCTGGTGTAGATATTATTACGTCAAGTATTATTTTAAATTAAATATGTACAATAAAAATGTGTTCCACTTCAAAATTAATGTAATTATCAAGTAAATTGCATTTTATTCAACGCTTAAATAGCACTTTTAAATAACTAATATTGTAGCAATATTTTTTTCATGCTCATGTTTCATGATTCCGTCCAATGAGGGTTAATCAATGTTTGATATTCGAAGGTTAGTGAGGTGAAGATACGCGCAACTGTTATTTTTAACTTTGCTTTAAATACAAAATCAAAATCAATGACAAAACATCACAAATAACCTATTTCCTTGCTAACATCGGGAATTTTCATCTGCTTTTTTTCCTCTGCAATGGTTTCGGGCTGCCTTATTTCTCCATCGCTCGATTTGCAGTATATTATAGGGCATTGAACCATTTGATTGCTCAACAAATCCGAATCGGGAAATTTGTAAAAAGAAACTTTTATTTTCCCTCATTATCATTGGTTGTTCAGTCCTAAGATTGGTTTTCTGCAGCCTTTCACCCTTCCCTATTTAATGCTAGTTCTTTTACCTCCTAGTATCTCTTCCTACGTACTTTACCCTTTATTTGGTCCAGGAGATATTTCTGAGTCTTCCTCTAAGGACTTTTCCCTCTCTTGTACCTTCAATTATGTTCTCCACAAATCCATTGTGTCTCAGGGTTTGTCCAATCCATCTGATTCTTCTTTTTTCTATGATGTTACTATATGAGCCTCTCCTATTCTACATTCCACTTCTACTTTCTTTGTCCCTATTTGAACGAAAATAAGCCTTAGAATACTATTATATAAAAATTACGAATTGAAAATGCTCAGTGTAGAATGACTGAATATTACGTCAAGTTGATTAAAAGTGTCGTGTGTTGCTACTCTGCTGATGTCAGATGCAGTCGCTAGTTCTGTTAGGTTTCTATCGATCATCAATAGTTTCTGCTAGCATTGGTTTACGTTTAGCGGGTTTCGCTGAGAGGGCTGGAGCGATAATAATGAGTCACTGAGTGAACTTTTTAATAGTTTGCATTTTGTATTTAAAATTCGCAATTTAAATACTTTAGCATTATGATAACCTAATGCGTATGTTTTCGCGTAATGAAGAAAACCTGGGCATATATCATCAAATTATTTCGAAATAAATGCCAGCTGCCATAAGACCACGTGTAAAAATAGCATTGAATTGCCAAGAAGCCAAATCGAGTTCGTGTAATTTTCTTGTTATTATCATATATGTGTGACAAATTTTTTTCATTTTCAAAGATTCATTTTCATGCCACACGTTTAATTTTTGTCGCGTAAGAATTTCCTTTCGTGAATTTTCCTAACTTAATGATGGCATTATGTTGGCGAAAAACATTTTTGACAAGTCTTTTAGTTATTTTTTTATTACTAATTCTACCTAAAACGCCTGAGTGGTCAATTTGACCGCAAATGCAACGCGTGATGATAGACTGTGGATTTTTCTGCTCTTATTTGTTTTATAATTAATGTTAGTTTTCTTGTTTAACTGCAGGTACATCATTTTATATATTTCATGAGTTATAACAATATAATTTTCTGGGTTGATGGATGGCGGGAGTTGTGGGTTGGCGGTTACGCATAGTCTTGCATCAGATATAGTACCGCTTGCTCTAATGAATTTTTTCTCGAATAAACACAACCTCACATTGGTCCAAAGATGAACCAGTGCCCTCTTTACAGCTATGAATACTTTCTAGAGCTATTATTCCGACATTATTCTTGAAAGAGAATCTAAATAAAAACATTTTCTTATGATATATCAAACTGCGGTCAAAGTTCAGGCGTTCTAGTGTTAAAATGTGTATAAACTGTGCTGAAAAAGAACTTTTGCAATAACTGTACAGCAAAAATGCTGTTATGTGGCAAATTGTACTGTTTGTTTAAACTTGCCTTCACTCTAAAGCACAATTCCACACTCCACAGTACTGTTGGAGAACAAATCACCTTAGTCACCGCACAGTTTTTTTCTCTGAGTAAGTAGATCCAGAGGTTCAGAAGGGTCGATCACCCGTTTCCAGTGTATGTTTCTGAGGGTAGCCATATCCCTCTCTTCGCGCGGGCAGCGTTCCCGTCCATTGATATCTCTGGAAATTTCGGCCTTGCTCTCCCTACCTCTCTCACTTCGCTCCCTCTCGCCTTAGAGGTCATAAATCGACAATCTCCGAATCCCGTTCCATCGACTGGTATTAATAAAAGAAAACGACAAGAAGAAAAAAGTAAATGAATACCCACCGGCCGAAGCGGCCTTTTTTGGGAAGGTTCCGAAAAAGACCACTTGTTAACGAACGCTTTATTACGGAGTGGAGGGAAGGGGAGGAAGCGGAGGAGGGAGGAAGAAAGGGTGGGAGGGCGCTGAGGGGGTTGGAGGTGGAGGGCGATGGAATAAATAGCCTGGGTCAAAGCCGAACGCAGCCCAATTTAAAAAAAAAGGAAGGGACGGACAAAGAAAAGAAGTGGAAGGCGGAGCAGAAGGAAAAAGCGAGACGAAGAACGAAAAAAAAATTAAGAAGGTTTAAAAAAAAAAAAAAAAAACGGAACTTTAGGCGAGGTTCCGGACCGGACCCTTCGGAACATGAATACATCTACATACTACCCTCGCGGGTCTCTGCCTCTGAGGCGTATGGCATGGGACGTTGGGACGCCTACCATGAAAGGGAAGGGAATGAGAGAAGGGAAGGGGACAGAGATGAATTTTATGTTATGCCGCGTCTACAGTGACCACTTAACTGAACATTTAATCGCACCATTCACTTAAGTGCACAGTGTAGACGCCCTCTTATTACTTCAGTGACTGATCAGACTTATGTGGACTTTACTGGTTGTTCAATCCTAAGATTGGTTTGCTGCAGACCTCAACCCTTCCCTATCAAATGCTAGTTCTCTTACCTCATGGTGTCTCTTTCTATGTAATTTTCTCATTTGATCTGTGAACTTATTCCTGGGTTTTCCTCTGGGGACTTTTCCCTCTATTTTGCTTTCAATTATGTTCTTCACTAATCCATTGTGTCTCAGGATGTGTCCAATCCATCTGGTTCTTCTTTTCTGTATGGTGTTCCATTTGTTTCTGACCTCTTCTACTCTTCTATACACTTCATAATTTCTTATTTTGTCCGTCCATTTTGGGTGGGCCGGTATATGTGCCCCGCCAAGAGGTCAGGGAACCGCTGATTGGTTGGTTGTTTCTCTCCTCCTTAACTGGTTATCGCAGACCTTCTCGATGGCTTTAAACATCTATTTGGAAAATATACTGCATCATTTTACAGTGGTGATGTTTGCAATAGATCCATCAGTGATTCCTAAGGTAACACTCCAGACGATGTGCAGGGTATATTTCTCTCAGTTTACCATTTTTACTAATGAAAAACAACATAGACAACAACCTGTCGTGATGGAAACACCGCTCCCAAGTCAGTCACCGAAGATAAACATGGTTTGCCTTGGCTCAAATAAAGAGGGGTGATACTTTGATTCTCCCGAGTATTGCCGCCCTTTTCTGCAACTGGCAGATAGTGCATGTAATATTACCTTAGCCGTCGAGACACGTTTAACTTTATACTACTTCCAGAAACAACAAAGTCAGGTGATTAACGTGTGTAAATAGTATTTACATGGGATCCTTTGATGAGAAACATAACGAAACACTCGACAATCTACTTAATTTGCCTTATCTATCGTTATCTCGCAATTTATGAATGATTTTCCTCCACTTTTTTAAGGTTTGAAGGTAAATTATAGCCCCTGCGTGACAAACTGACATGAAAAAGCATACCTACCTTTTCGACTAAAATGTTATTGATATCTCCAAGCGTTAGAATTCAATGGAAAATCATCCGGAAGAAGCGTGAATATTAATTAGCATCGTATTTGGCATTCATAAACTTACCAGACGTTTTATTGAGTTCAAGATCTTGATCGTTCGATTTCGAGGATCTCCATATTCTCGGGAGGAACAATTTCCAATTAATTTCGAAGATACAGATGTCGCAAATTGGAACAGCGATCCATAGGCCAAAGAATCTTCTCTGAAAGCTGGTTTACGGTTGGCGTCACCGTGAATTTCTGATACATACTGATATGGTGAGATCACTCCGTTACTGCGTTAAAGATCGCGTGAAAGCATCAACCGTGCTGGTCAACCATCAACTTCAAAGCTCAATGATTCTCAACTTTCAGTTTCACAATTTAAGGTGTAAAATTCCACAGGCGATGTATGTGTACTTGATGGGACGAAATGAAATAGACTGCCGGTCATACTCCACAACTAACAGTCCAAGTCGTGAGCTAAGCACCACGGCCCGAGAGGTAAAGCCCGAACTTAAAACACTAAGAGGTGTTCGCTCTTCTTTCCCAATGTAGAGTACCCCTGGACTAGCCACGGATTACTTTATGGGGTCACCAACGACTCGGTAGCTAAACTTAGTAAAGCACTCGGCCAGAAATCGAGGGATCCGACTTCAAGTCCCTTCTGTGGAATTTCGCACATTAGTGAATTGCGGGCGACCCCGTAAAGTTATCCGTGGCTTCTCCCAGTCTACTTAAAATCGGTTTACGATTTACGGTTCACGCCTGTAATGATTGAATATAATTTTTTGTGACCCCACGGCAAGTATTCCATCAACAAGTAACCGATATTGTTGTAAATATCTGTAAATCTATCATCAATCGGATGTATATGCTTCTCTCGAATTAATAAAGTAATCATACATGCTGTGGACACTAACAAGTCGATATCTCATCGAAATCTTTTAAAGCCATAGTATGAGTGAATTTTGCCTAAATTCATAAATCATCACACAAATGCCTCACCTACACTGTGAGTTGAGTTAACATAAAATTTTCAGATACAGTTAAATATATTGAAATTACCTTAACTTCTGATATATCGTGGGGAACAATCGTACAAAATATATGCGGTACGCCATTAAAGAAAATAGGCGTTGTTAAGTGTATCATAGGATGGTCCTCGGATGAAAAAGTCAGAGAGATATGCTACTTCGCTCTGGTTAGGCCACACTTCGAATACGCAGCAAGTATTTGGGACCCTGGTCATACAGATTTAACCAAAAGAATTAATAAAATACAAAGAAAAGCTGCACGCTGAGTTAAAAGCTGCTACGAGCGAACATGCAGTGTTTCACAACTTTTAGAGGGATTAAGGTGGGAGCCCCAAGAGACTCGGAGGCTACACGCTAGGCTTAGGTTGCTTCAGAAATTCAGAACTGGCGTGATTCAGAGCGACACAGAGAATATTATCGTGACGCCTCGCTGCATCATTAGGTATGACAGAAGCGATAAAATAAGAGAGATATATTGCCGAACAGATAGGTACAAAAACTCATTATTCCCGCCCACAATATGCGACTACAATAAAAACTGAGCTCCACTTAATTCGGGTCACCGTTTCACCTCCCAGAACCTTATCCCTTACATCTTTACACGGCTGGTAACGTAACACCCCCTACTACACGCCCATGCGGCGGCTCGCTGGGTAGTATGTAGATGTAGATATATACACGAACGGAGACATGCAATTGCTCTCGCATATGAGTATATTTTTTTAAGTCGTGTAATTAAAAAGAAAACTATTCTACCTTGAATTGACCATTGATTCCCAGGATTTTCGTGATTTAGCCCTTAATTTCTTCTCTGAGCTCAAACTCGGTCCCTTGACAAATTTTTCTGAGGATGAGACCCAGACCAATGAATTTGTCATGCGTAAAACCCCCGAGATACGGTGACTCATCATTTTAACATTTTACTGTATCCGCCTTCGAGCTAGATTTTCATGCATGCATTAAAAAAATAGCTTTTATAAGAGTTGGGGATCCTGATTATACCAATGTGATCAATTCCATTCCTCAGGTTATATTCACGTTTTTCGTAACTCATAAAAGAGATGCATTGGCTTCATTATTGTGCTCATAGCAGTAGAAGATTATATGCTTCTGTGGTGCCGGAGATCTGCAGAGATTGATAATGACTGTCACAGAGTTTCTATCGGTTAATAATCACTTACGAAAGATAGTGAACCCATTTCACCTTTGGAGTTAGCACCATTCGTGAAGCAATTTTTCGTGTTAATGATGACGTCGAAGAAATTGAGCATCCCAATTTTCGTCTCTATTTCTAATCGCCAAAAGGTAACGAAATGTCTTTCCTAGTGGACCCATTTTCCTAAAGTAATTGACGAATGAATGATCTTTGTTCATGTGCTCGTCTCTTAATTTTTAAGTGAGATGAATTCCGCAGAAATGCTGAACTATCGAGGACGTTAACCTTCAAAATTTTCCCGTTCCATAGTCCAGGTTCCAGGACTTCCATGTTTTCCTGGTCGTTGGCCACCGCGAAGCTAACAAGTCCGATAATCTTCTCGGGGGAAGACAACGCTCTTCAATAAAATTCCACATGTATAATTCTGCAGTGAATACCCTTCATTTTTCGGCTGCATTTTGAGGACGACTTTTTAACAGCATTCGTTGGCTTGGTTAAAATTTTTTTCTCTGGCAAATATGAACGCTCTTAACCCTTTTTATTGTCAATGGTGTCAGGTTTCGTTGCGTCACTCGAACATCTGCAGGCCGTTTTAAGTTTTTCACGGGTAAAAATGACGGTGCACATTTTCATAAAATTCCACTCCACAGCTACCTGCATCATCATATACATACTGCTTTTAGTTGAAAATGGCGATGGCATTCCGACATCTTATCATCATGCAATTTTTTCAATCGTGCAATTTTTTCAGTCTAAAGAGAAAATCGAAATGTTGCAACTCGACTGGCACCAGATTTTTTAATTGTACCACTACACCGAACCACTACATTTAATAAATCCTTTTCTGTAGTAGGGACACGGTTATGGAATAGTACTCCTGAATTAATCAAAAACTCTAATTCACTGATGGCTTTCAAAAACATATTGTTTAATAAAATGCTATTGCAGGAAAAAACTTAATTTACCAATATGCTTGACCGTATTCTGTTCTGGCTCTGTATTAATTTCACCAATATACTTGTATTTTTTGTAACCATTATTATATCATTTATTGCATGTATCCAATTTTTCTGTGTAATCGAGCTCTGATACGAATGTATAGATTTTGTATGTTCTTAGTGGACTAAATGTCCAAGAACAATAAACATTTCTTTATCTTTATCTTTATCTTAACTCTTGCTGATTTTTCTGTAATCTATTGTATACATTTTAGTCATTTCCTTAAGGATTATGCATCTAGCATTATATGAACCCCAAAAATTGTAGGCACATGTCTTTTTATTGTGTATTTTATTACTTTGAAAAGTATAGTTCATCATCATTTAACTGGTAATAGTGCTTTAATGGCAAATGATTTTCAGTGCATATCACCATGGAAAGCTGTGTTAAATATTCTTGTTCCTTTAACTATATAGTCGAATGTTTTTTTCATAGCTTCTTAAATATAACTTATTTTTAAATTTTATTTATTCGTTCTTGAGAGGCAGTATAAATCAATGTCCAAATCCAACTAATGGACTATAAATTTTTCTGACTTCATTGTCTACTTTGCTCTGCTACTGAACTCTGCATAGTACAGTTCGCGTGAATGAGACTGTGGATATGAGACGTAAGAAAAATCTGACAGCAGAAAAGTAGCCAATATTCCCCCGGCGTGATGACGGTTGTGCTCCATTTGTTGGGAAAATTTATTCCTTCTCCACTTACCTAAAGACATCTATTTTATAGCCTTGGCATGCGAGAGTCTGTGGTATGTGGCAAACTTGGTGTTATGATGTCAGTCGGCATACTGTGAAAATTCAGATGTCAAAATAATCTCCATCGCGCATTTCTAATGGCTCATGTAAATGAGTAGAGTCGAATTTCTCTGTAGAAATATTCAATTTTTGAAACTAATATTCACGAATGATCAAAGAAGAAATGTAGTGGCCAAGTTCCACTGCAAGATCGGCTTCGATTCAAAGGATCATCCATATCAGCCGTACATTTCCTTTTTGATGAATCATGAAGGAGTTCTATCATGTTTCACCTGATACCACTGAATTTATACAAATTCATCCAAAACTGATTTTCTACAGCAAACTCGATAGATTAAAATTTAGAGTAAAGGTTTTCATGTTTCTGAACAAGCCATATAGGTGAGTGTTAAGGAAAAGGCATGAACGACATTTTTTTTTGGTTTTGGATGCATTTCCATGAAACTATGTAATATTAATGGCAAGTGAACATTCTAATTTTAATTTACCATCTGGATGTGAAAAATGCTATTGTTCATCTAAATCACCTGACTGTCTTTTCATGCGATTATTATCACAGAATATCGAGCATCGACGACCCCTGGTCGTGTCCGAGACACAATAACGCTTAATAACGCATAGGAAGACGGTCGAGAGATGAATTATCGTGGATGACCGCCTTCTGTCATTACTTATGCTTCTTAATATCAACGTTAGTTGGATAATAAGTAATCAGTCTTCATGCACTCTGTCTGCTTATTTGGCCAAGGAATACGCTTTGAAAATCATCAGCTTCGGATATTGTGCAGCGTTTTGCCGATATCAGTCCTCCCATTTACTCCCGAGACTCCAACGGGACCATGATTTAACGTCTCATCCAACAGATGGAGTGCTGAACCTGAAGTTCCCTCCACAACACACCTAAGTAGGGATCGGGTATCTTCAGAAAAATATCCACCTCCGCTGGGATTTGAACCCTGGCTATCACTATGGTAGGCCATTACACTAGTTCTGGCCTACCATATATTCTATTATAATTCTAATATATTTATTATATTCTGTATATGGTTCTATTAGCCTGTTTTTAACGTAAGGCTCCAAGCGGACCACGATTTTGCGTCTCATCCGACAGACGGAGTACTGAATTTGAAGTGCCGTCCACAAGACACCCAATTAGGGATCGGGTTTCCCCTGAAAAATATCCACCTCCGCTGGGATTTGAACCCTAGCCATCTGTATTGCAGGCTAGTACTCTAGTTCTGGTCTGAAATACACGTATATAAAACATATGCGGCACAGTATTTAATAAACTAGGTTTTGTTAAGCTTATAATAGAATGGTCCTCGATTGAAAAAGTCAAATAGAGATGCTACATCGCTCTGGTTAGGCCGCACCACGAATACACAGCGAGCATTTGGGACCCTAGTAAATTTAACCAAATAAATAAATAAATAACAAAGAAAAGCAGCACGCACGTTAAAAACTGTTACGAGCGAACATATAGTGTCTCACAACTTTTAGAGGGATTAGGTTGGGAGCCCCTAGAGACTCGGCGGCTACACGCTAGGCTTAGCTTGCTTGAGAAATTCAGAACTGGCGTGTTTCACAGCGACACAGAGAATATTATCATGACGCCTCACGACATCTCTAGATCTGAAAGAAGCGATAAAATAAAGAGAGATACATTGCCGAACATACAGGTACAAAACCTCGTTCTTTCCGCACACAATTATCGACCACAATAAAAAGTGAGCTCCAATAAATACACTCCCATAATAAACGTCACCATTTCACCTCCCTAAACTTTACATCTTTACACGGCTGTTGACCTCATGCGGTAGCTCGCAGGGTAGTATGTAGATGTAGATGTAGAAATGTAGTGTGTAGTTTTCCCGCCGCCAGTCCTCCGAGTTTGTCCCGAGAGGAGTCCGCGGCAAATCTCTCGAGATGGCTACCTTATGAAATGGAGCGGAGAGAGTAGGTGGAAGGGGGAAAAAGGTTCCTCGACGTCTTGCGCTTTTAAAAAGTTTTTAAAGAGAGGTTTGGGAGGGAGGGAGGGCGGGGATAAAATGGGGGAGGGATGAATGCCTCTCCCACCGAACCGCCCCCCCCCCCCGCCGTTCCCCTTCTCCCCTCCCTCCCCGCCCCTTCTCCTCACCCTCTGCCACAACAGACGAAATATTCGTCCCCGAGGTCCGATCGGCTCTACGTCACCCGTAGCAGCCACCGCTACTGTTGCGAAATTGAGCAAAAAAGAAAAAAAAACTAATCATTTCTGCCCCTCCCCTTTCAAAAGGGGATAACGACCTCGATCGAAAACCCGCTTATAATCTCGTAATATAGTAGCGCGCAGGTAACGGAAGTAAGCCATCACCACTAAAGGCGTATTAGTTGTCGGCAGCTTCCCTTACAATGTATCATTCATTTGGATAAATGAGTTTAATTTGGATTTTAATGTTTCAGTGAGTTGCATCATTATAATTCCTTCATTACGTCGATCGTCCTGAGCAGTACCTTAGCCTGGCGCGATCAAGTTACTGCCATCTCAAATAAAGTTCACAAAACTCTCCACGGAATGAAGTATTTCAGGCACTTAATCCCAACAATAACATTTTACATCCCCAAATACCGCACAACAAAATATGAAAATACTTTCCACATCTCATCCTGTAAATTATGGAACTCGTTGCCTGATAGTATTAAATTTTCTAGGAATGTCTCACAATTTAAAAGGAGTATGGCTGACTTTTTGTCTCCCAAATGTTCTCTCGCCTCTATATGAGAAGACAAAATGATATGAGATGATATTGTTACATGTAACTTGTTCACTATAATCATTTGCTGTTTTTCTGTCTTATAAAATATTCGTTTGTTTGCTTTTCATTTTTTCTTATTAATGGGTATTACAGATTGTACATTTTTGTCTTAACATACTATTTCGATTATTGATATTGAGACTTTTTTCATTTTCATTTACCTCGCTCATTTTATATCTCTCTGCACACTTGAAAGTTGTTTGTTTGTTTTCCTTTTTTTGTAAGGCTTTCTATTTTGTCTTTGTATTCCACTCCTCATGAACGCATGTAAACTAATTCAATGTCCTAAGGGACTTTGTCCCAGGACAGTAAAATTGTTTTCTATTTCTATTTCTTTCGGTCACACCGATTTTATAAAAAGCGCCACCTTTTGCAGGCCATTCTCTGATCTTCTTCAGGCAATATGACTAAAAATTAATTTACTGTTATTTACCAAATGAATTTATTTAATTGCTAATTATTGGCTCATATCTTGGCTACTTGTAGAGTATAACCTTTTGATTAGAACAACAGAATCATATTTTCCTGTACTATTTACTCCTCATATTTAGCTTGAATTTACATTACTGCTCACACGTATTAATAGTCGGATGCTTGCCTCTCGAAATTCAATTCCGCAGTTGTGGTTGTTCCATTGATAAATGACTTTGATATTTTAAGTACTTATTTGTTACTTTGCTACTTGTCGGATAATGTCCGATCTATCAAATGAAAGACTATGATTATTCGATATTAGCGATATTCTAATCGACTCAGGTTTCATCGCTGAGCGACATCATCGGGTCTATTATCGCTTCCATGAAGTTACGCCGGAAATCATCATTTGAACGTCTAACCTATTTGATTATAACGACAAAATCTTATCTTCTAATGCCATTGCATCTTGATTTGAAGCTTAGATTCACCTACATTATGTCTAGTACGTCTAAGTTGTCTGTTGCTTCCTTCACGGAGTACTATTCCCCATTTACGACAGTGTCTCCGATAAATGACTTGAATGTCGCTGTTGGCTCATTTTTCGGGTGTCTTGGATACGTGTGGGATAAAGTGACAGATATTTGATTTTAAGAGAAAAATCGTATCTATTTTTGATTTTTCCTTCTTATATGGAGCGTGGACTTATAGTGTCGTCTGGAACACCCGGTCTAAAACAGGTGAAATATCATGGATATTGTACACTTCTCTTAGAAGGATGTAAAAAGAAGTTAGTTTCGTGTTCATGAGAAGCGAAAACCCCTCGGGAATAGATAAAGAAATGTAGGAAAGTTACACTTTAATGTTTTTATTATCAGAAAGTTACAACAATGATTCATGTCAAAACGGGTTAATTCAGCGATGACTCTGCAGTTGTATTCTTTACTTGGAAAAAGTGTTCAATGGCCAATTTGATTGTTGAATAATCCTCATCTATTGTTTCTTAGTTATATTTTCTAATAAGTAAAGTATGTCATTCCCGAATGCTGTGTTTATTTTTAATATGAAGTACGAAAAGGTGAAATTCAGTATGTGTTTTAAATTATTCAGTCGCGGAGGAATTGGGGGTTGCGCGAATATTTGAGTCCAAAAGAAGTAATAATTTCCCTTTTTCATTTTCGTTTATCCTTTTTAGATACCTATGAAAAAGGTCGGTAACTTCTCGTAGTGATACCTTTGAAATATGAACTGTCCTTTCAGTGTTGTCATCCATGCTTATATTCTACTTATGGTAGAGTTACTTAAAATATGGCACTCGAATTCTCGTTGACATAACTCTGGGGTTGTGAACCCATCAGGCAAAAAAATGCTTAAAGTAATATTCCATCTATCATCCTAGGGTTATACAGATTCCTCTGAAACACCTTGTCTATGAAAGCTTGGTATTTTAGGTTTTTACAATTGATATTTACTGATATTGCATTTATATTTTCACTGCAGTCACGCATTGACAGGCTGAATGATGATTGGCCTCCATTGACCATTGTTTTCGTCTGCTAACTGGTCACCAACTAATTAGGTATTTTTTTGGCCTCAATTTTTGAAGGTGTCGTCATATTTTCAGATTTGCTAAAAATTTACATACGCCAGTATTAAATGGACGATTTTTTTGTTATTGTCACTTAGAACATAAGAATTCTCATCTAGTTGGAAGATGTTCCAGATTCTGGAGTAGGAAAGTCAGAGGTACTTTTATGAATATGAAAATTTATTCCGTATTCAGGAGAATATTTCTGTTTTTGTAATAAATGATATTCGGTTGGAATGATGGCTGAAACAAGTGATATCAACTGAACTTGCCTCTTTGAGTATTTTTCTTTTCGCTGGACCAATTTCTAGGATACTAAACGTCTTGTACATCTTGTCTCACCGAGTGTATGAACATATAGTCAAACAGGAAAGACTGTAGAGACGAGTCCTCTTTTGTGACTATTCCCTCTCAATCATTTTAACGTTCATCCATCTCAAACTCTATTATTTGTATATTTTCACCACTTATTCTCAGGTAAACTTTAACTTAAAAAATTGATAGTTATGGAAACAATGGAGGATTGAGTGAAAGTATAACAAGGTAAAAATTGAATTTATAAGTAAACATGCATTCTGAGAAGCAGTGTGCCTCTGAAATACCTCATTTCTATATACGCCCAGAACCACCGTTTCAAAAATGAAACTTTTCCTGTTAATTTTGCGTAAGCGCTGAAAAAGTGCGATGTATGTATATTAACATTGTTAGGTATTCCAAAAACGAAATACATGGTGTGAAATTATTTAAAGAGTTTATTTTCAAAGTTTGGATGAATGGTAGCTTAAGGGTTGTCTGACCTCGAGAGGGTCCCTTCTTGTGCGCGGAAAGAATGAGTTTTTGGAACCTATCTGTTCGGAAATGTATCTCTCTTATTTTTATCGCTTCTCTCAGTCCTAGAGATGTAGTGAGGCGTCATGATAATGTTCTATGTGTCGCTCTGAAATACACCAGTTCTGAATTTCTCAAGTAACCTAAGCCTAGCGTGTAGCCTCCGAGTCTCTAGGGGCTCCCGCCTTAATCCCTCTAAAAGTTGTGAGGCACTATATTTTCGCTCGTATCAGTTTTTAATGAAGCGTGCTGCTTTTCGAGATATTTTTTTAAATTTTTTGGTTAATACTTTATGACTAGGGTCCCAAATGCTCGTGGCGTATTCGAGGTGTGGCCTAACTAGCGCCAAGTAGCATCTCTCTATTACTTTTTAATCCGACTCATCGGAGCGTTAAAACTTTTCGTACGATTTAGATACAGCTGCGACCAGTGCGTGATGGGCAGTTAATGTGTTGTTACTTCATGGACAAACTTTCTTAAATGCACGGTTAAGTATGGTGAACAAACTCTCGGATGTGGTCATGCAAAAAGAATGAAAAGATTCGTGGAAAATATGTAAAAGACTTTGGAATGTAATATAATCAGCCGCGACTAGAAATGAATTTGGATTCCCTCCTTAAGGTAGTTTAAGCGAAATATCATTTTACCGAGAAATCAATGAATTTTTTATCTCATTTAAACGAGAAATATCTTACTCTTTCTAATATGACCAAATATCAGTCTCTTACCGAACGAAATACTTTTCGAGATTTTGGACAAATAATACCAGACCTTTTACATGGGAAACGGTGAGTTTCGTTCTCCAGAGAGACCTAATTAAAAAAATGAAGCATTTATTTCACCTAGATCTCGTCAAAAAATTAACAGGGTGTATCTTGTATGTGTTCTCAATTATTTTTGAAAATGAATCATGTTGTCACCGCAATATGTTTTTTAGAATTGCAAAATACCTTCCGTTGTGAAGGAGTTTTGGACGTACTGCTCTGAAAAAATAAGTCAAATCAAAAACTAATTTTGATATTTTAATTTGATTACCTGGAATTTTAATTATATACAAGTATATCATAGCACTATTAATAGTGTAGTAATTAATTCATGCATCCAACAGCTGGTTTAATCAAAACGTATAATTCCAATATAGTCTCCATTATGACTAGGGTACCATCTCGTTCAAACTACCTTAACGGCTATCAGGAGTAAAAATTATGACGCACACTCGTATACAAGTGTTCATCCCATTAGCAGGCTCATGAAAGAAGAGGCAAAGAACAAAAGAACCTATTTATGGATTAAAAAATTTATATGGAAATATTCATTAATATAACTAAGTGCGCATCAGTATATGCACATATTTTTGTGTCTTTAAGTATGTATTCATATCTATACGTATTCATGCGCATATTCATCTTTTTATATTGAATCCCATCTCGCCCGCTTCGAAGGAGTTCAAGGCCGCGCCGAATGAAAATGGCAACCTTGCTCGTATCTCCGTGTTAAGATCGTGCTGTTGTTGATGTCGTCGTATGCCGTCACGAGGAGGACCTGTTTTTCTACACGGCATTAAAATTCACGCCGGCCGGCTTCCGTCTTACGCCCTCAAAACGGTTCGATCTTTATCACCTGGGAGCGATTCACGTGTATATCAGACAGAGGGCGAAATAAATTCTCCGAATCTCAACGCTCTCCCCACCCTAACCCCCTCCCCATGGACCTCCCCCCACCCTCCCCTCCAGTCGCAATCCCTTTTCTCCTCGTTGAATCACCTCTGAAATGGAAGCGTTTATTGAACTGGATCCTCAAGTTTAATCTCTCATTGCAGCGCTCGAATTCTTAGTTCAATTGTCCTTCATGGTTGTGGTGTAAACAACTTAACTATGCACAATCGTTTTACAGTATTTGCCCGTACAAAAATTACCTAACAAGCTTTCTAGAGTAATCTGTACGGTATCAGGCGTGGTATAATCTTATATCAGTATCCATTTATCAAAATATACCTCTGTGCATTTCGATATGTGTACTTTTCGATAACTATTTTATTTTTACGACGCGTTTGAATAATAATAACAATTATTATTATTGTGTTTTATTAATACGACAGAGAATTCTCACAATGTAATATCTTTGGTTAAATCTGGGAGTAACTTTAGGTAGCCATGAAGGTAAACCTGAATTATGGCTACCATCGTTTACAGAATGGGTTATGCAAACACATATAAAGGAAATAGTGTATTTTGAAATGCTGTTCATACACCAATTAATGTTACAGTTGAAGGAAAACATCCTCTAGACTTACTTTAGCAAACAACCAAGATTGTATATTTTTCATTGTTGTGTTGAGGATTTTTGAATTTAAACATAAAACAGGTAATAAATTATACATTTTAGGTCCTACGTACAAGAAATTTCGTTTGAATGTACACACAGCTTTAGTGCATCGTCGGGTTCAGTTGTTTGCATAATATTTATTTGTTCATAGTTGTCATAGCGACGGGGGATTCTGGAGGAAGAACTTACTTTTGGGAGGGAAGACAGGGGAACATAGGTTAAGGGCTTGTGAGGCGGAAAAGGTTACATAACCAACATATAAATTTTGTCGGAAAGGAAGGAAATTTTTCCGCACCTCTCCCGACTCTTTTCCGACAAAATTTCTTTGTTGAAGAATATCCTTTCCTACTCACAAGCCCTTAATCTATGGTCCCCCGCTTTCCCTCCCA
Organism: Ceriagrion tenellum; assembly: GCA_963169105.1. Taxonomy (NCBI): domain Eukaryota; kingdom Metazoa; phylum Arthropoda; class Insecta; order Odonata; family Coenagrionidae; genus Ceriagrion; species Ceriagrion tenellum. The sequence continues at coordinate 47,821,093 of OY720642.1, forward strand.
AAAGATAGTTTTTTCTCCAAAACCCTTCCCGCGACGTTCAATTTTCAATTGGAGAAAAGTGTTTAGCATTGCTTGCAACACGGATATTAAGCTTTCATTAAATTTGGTTTTCTGCGATTTATTTTTTACCTTGCATTTATAGTTTCATGAATTAGAAGACCTATTATAAAATTGAATCTTAGAATACGCGAACCTATGTACTGTACGTAACATGTAATTATGCAGGTACATTACGCGAAGAGGATATATTATTATGTTAAGATCAACATGCATGTTTATAAACGGTGTTTCTAATGTCAGTGTCGCGCTCTGTTTTTAATGGTCAATTGTGGTACGCGGATTGAAAACATTTCCGCACTTATTGGTTTGGCCGTGTATTCCTCACACTTTTTCGCCTCTATCAGTTCCAGAAAGACAGTGCGGTATTTATGTAGTATCCTTCGTGTCATACTGGAACTCGCTTCATCTGAAATTTTCATGCAATCTAAGCCTAGCGTGAAGAATCGCAGTTTGTGAAGGGTCTCAACATTGTCCTTCCATCAGCAATTTTACACTCCCTGTTCACAAGTAATAATAATAATACCAAATAAATGCAAGTGTTTGCCTATAAATCCAAGAATTGCTGCGCGGCCGTCATTAAATTTATACTTGATATATAATATTACTTTGGACTTAACAAACTAGTTTATTAATACCGATCATGGTTTCGACAAAATTATGTCATTACCAAGGTACCTGATTTTTATTTAATATATTTTTGTCAAAAAAGTTAAGCCTGAAACTTAAAATGTAAATTAAAACATGTCTTACTCAACCACTTGAAATTTCACGTCTGTTAGTTTATATAATTCTGTCTAAAATTATGGAAAATCTCATGAAAATAGTCATGAGGCCATATGCGATACATATACTAATTCATTCTAGCCTCTTTTATCGTATTTAAATGGTCGCGAACGATGATAACCTTCGCTTTTCTGTAACGCTCCGTCAGTATCTCCGAAAACTGCTTTTCGCAGTGTATATTTCATGTAGGTGTGGCACCAATGTGGCAAGGAGCTTAATGTGAGAGGTTAAAACGAGGATTAACAATTCCGAGAGTAGGCGCTCGCACAGTAAATCTAAGACTTCAAGGTATACCGAGGATGCAAACTAAAACCTGCCGTTATATTAATCTTCCATTTATTTAATGAAAAGTAAAGAAAACTTTGTAATTCCACATAAATATTTATTGTACGACCTAGGTTTCGACGTGGCACGTCATCATCTGGTGGGATAAAACCTAGGTCGTACAATAAATATTTATGTGGAATTACAAAATTTTCTTTACTTTTCATTATGTTAAGTCGATTCCATGAAGTCACGCCCGAGACAAGGAATTATTCCATTTATTTGTCCTTCGACGGAAATGGATGACATATTTTATAACGGATAACGTTTGGTTAATTGGGTTATTATGCTATTATTGGAGACACAATCTCATTTAATGCAATGGGTGCAATTCCAATTACTAGCTTACAAAAATACGGGCCTGGAATGAGTGATGTCATTGACTCTGAGCTTGATACATTGAGATTAGATATGTCTATGATTTGTGCTAGAATTAACAACTAAATTTTTAAAAACAACATAACAACAAATAAAACAAAATTATTTGCATTGAAAATAGAGATAAAGATACATTAGCAGTTTAATTGGTTTTCATTTAAAATTTGAGTAAGAGTTAGTGACTAAAAAAAATTAACCCAAAAAAAATTTTTTCTTTTATCTTCTTAGATATGTAAAAAATTGAAGTCTCCAATGTTAGCATCCAAGCTTTTTTTAATTTTAGTAGATCTGTCTCTTTTAGTTTACTTACCGATCCTGATTCAGCACCGGTATCCATGAGATAGAGGATGTATATCATGCTGGTCTAACCTTCGACATTTGAACATATTCTTTTGGACGTGAGATTAGAAGTTTCACTTTAGTTATTTTTGCGAATTTGTTTCATTAGGCAATACCATAATATTCGTTGAGATTACTTCTTTGTTGATATAAAAAATACGCAAGAGTCTGCGCAAACAGCCAAGGAAGCGTTCAACGATGTACCTTGGTCTGAATTCCGCCCAAATTGATTTCGTTAAATTAACAAATAACTCAAAACTATTTGAATTTATGTAGCACCGTCAACACATTTGTCAAGTCTACTTTTTGGTTGGCATTTCAGCCCAAATGGAGCCCGGGGCTCCTCAATTTACCGCCTGCATTCATCTCTGTCTTCCGCCAGTCTTTCTGCAGTTCCTCGCTCCGAGTAATGCACGTTCACCTTTGATGATGCTGTCTACCCACCTAGCCCTTGATTTTCCCATTGGACTCATCCCTTCCTCTTGAACAGTGAAGATCTTTGCTACCCATTCCTACGGCACCTAATGGGTTAACCCTGAAATCCACTGGAATCTCATTAGCTTAATTATATTTGCAAAAAATTATGCCCAGTGCTGGATCCTATCTACAGTCTGTCCTTGCAAACGATATTCTCTCGTTCGTGAAAGAAATGACAAATTTCATGATCTTGGTATATAAAAATTAGGTCGATGAACTTTAACTAAAACTGTCACCGCTCGTGGAACGATTTCAATCACCTCTTCTTTCAAACTTTTTCTGTGGCTATTTAGTTTCATGTAAACTTCACTTTTGTCAGTCATTATTGATATGACACTCAGGTGATCGTAACGGAGGAGAAAGTGTAGTTGTAAAAAATTCTCAAGAAATGTGTCTTTGGCAAGTTAATGGAATTACTATTATGATAACGTCCAATTGCTTGCCTGCTCTACCAGAATGAAGACACATAAGTTTGACATCGGTGCATACTGATGTGAGGCGTGGACCGCAAATATGTCTGATGTCACAAAGAATCTTCGAAAGAAACATTATCCTCGAGATCTATGGACCCTTACATTGAAATATAAGAATGATTAATCAGAAAAACAATGAAATAAATGACTCCCATATGATCCATCACATCATGCGTTCTATCAAGGCAATAATTACCTGACTTTGGAATGCTCCACGATAATGTCGCAAGCGAGATTGCAAAGGGAGCTAACTTGAGGTAAAAATTGATGGTGCAAGTAAAGATGAATCCCCAGAGGCAATTGATGCAGGGTTATGGCTGATGTTTGGAAGTGTAAGGTTGAAGATAAAACTTGACCGGAGAAACACATGAAGACATACTGTAAGGAAGCCAAGGTTCACCCAGGGATGTGGCACTGCAGAGAAAGCGGGATAGAAAGATAAATAAGAAGATTAAAGAAGATAAGAAGATAAAAAATCAAAGATACATTGTCCATTAAACAAGATGATACAGGCCGTGAGATTACTTACGGGTGGAGGAAGAATGGGAGTAGGGTCGAGATACCAATTTTAATATGTAAAAAAAATTTAGAACGCTAAAGAATTTTAAATATTTCAAAAAGACAAGTAAATGCAGTTATATTATTACGATGTTAAAACTTTAAAAAATAAAAAACTAAAACTTAAAAAAATAAAATACTAAAAAAACAAAAAAATTGGGGGCCTCAAGACCTATTAGGCTGGGTCGGAAAACTACCTGTACTTAACCAATTGAAAATTCCCTGAAGCCTCCCACCAGAGAAAATTTATAGGTACACCACTGATACGGGCATAGCTGATAAATGGTGCTCCAAGTTTACAGCGATCCAATGTAAAAATTATAAGTCCCTTAATACTATTGTTTGCAGACAAATCTCTATAATTAGGTAGTATATTTATCAGAAATTGTGCCAAAGAGGCATCACATAGCTGTGTCCTTTATATTTATAAATATTCTCTGAGTGTCGTTTTTAAGTACAAATTCTTCACCATTCAGAAACGGGAAATCGAGAGGGCAAAATATCTGAAGGCGTAAAACTATCTTCCGAGCTGTACAAGATTTTTCAGCCTCAACACATTTGATTTGAGAGCTGATAATGTTTGCTAAAGACGGTTCCTCCGTAAAATGTTTCAAGTGTTTTGAATTCATACTCTGATTACCTACTGAAAAACGTGCCTTTTATTTGGTGTGAAAAAATAATCTTACTTCTCCCTGCAAATTTTCTCTGAAGTTAACCTTAAAATTACATTATGTTATGCGAGAGATTGGGTAAAACGTGGCAGGAAATAGTATTTTTTATCTAAATTAAATGCCATTTTCGCTGGAAACGATTATTAGGGCTGAAAGCTATCAGGGATAGTGGCAAAAATACAATTAAGGCATCTATAATTTATGTTTTTTGTTTTGTTATCAAATTGGTGCAATAAAAGTCAAAAGGGTGTAATTCATTAGAAATAGTGTTGCATTATGTCCCCATGCTTAAACAACTGGTATTTCAAATTATATTTGCGGAATGATCCTCATTTACCATGCCTTTGGTTTGGTTTATATTAGGGATGGTCGGATCGGATCTGCGGATCCAAAGATCTGCAGATCTTTACATGGGATAAGATACTGATATCGGATCCAAATACTACAGTAAATCAGATATGGATCAGAGAGTTTTAAGCGATTGAAGTGCCGGCTGTCGTCGGCTATCGGCGGCTTTCTGCCGAACAAATAGAATGCTATTGATGTACTTCATTCGACAACCGGCTTTTGCTGAATGTAAATCAAATTCACCCTTTATTATCTATCTCATTATTCTCAAGAATCAAATCTCACGATGTGGTATGACAACAGTCATTGCATAAACGTGACAACAATCAAGGATTAGTATTATTTTGGCATCGACATTGTCTTTATTTTAATATTTAAGTTTTACATTTTTTAACTTGATGTTTTTTTATTTTCAATAAAGTCTCCAAGGCTTAAATTCTATCATCATTTGTGAATTGTACATACCCTTGAATACATCCAAGGATCCTAAAATATGAACTGAGATCCGGGATCCGAAATGAAGGATCCGGATCCGGATTTGGATCCGAAAAAAAACCTGGATCTGCCCATCCTTAGTTTATATTCATCCGAGCATATTGCCTGTAAAAGCGTTATTTTTTTAAATGATCTAAGGAGAATGTGGAAGGCCATATTTGTTTTGACTTGCCTGTACAGTCGCGGTGGAGCCTTCGTGAGGTAATTTAAGCGAGATTTTTCAATTGTCATAGCAGGGGTCATAGTAAATTTTAATTTTAAAGTTAAGTTTCTGTAACAAGTATGACGTAACTATTGTAAGATTAATGACGCTAAAACTTTTTTATTATGACTGAAATTCATGGTGATTAGCTAAATTTTCATGAATCAGCTTTCAAATTCACTATTTCCATTTCATCCCGTACGCCGAAATCGCCTTCACAACCGAAGATTTTTTTGCGATCCTTAAAATATCTGTGGTAAGCGGTTGATTTATTTTGAAAAATAGTCGAGCAGGCATACGAACTCTCTATATCTGTATGTCTGTCCATTGGCTGGTCTCAATGGAACTGTATTCTCCAGGTGCTTTTGTTTACTTGCTCTTCCTTCCTTTCCGTTAACATTTCCTACTATTACAACTTTAGGCGAGCAGTCTCTCCGTAATATGTGGCGTAGCCAATTTGCCTATCTCTTATTTACTCTATTCAATAGAGTATTCAATTGTGTTTTTTTTCAATTCAATTCAATTGTGCCCCTCCAATCCTTCTCAGTGCTTCCTCATTCGTAATCTTATCTGTCATATCGTATTTTCTCCATTTTTCTTCATAGCCATATCTCAAAAGTTTCTTGGTATTCAACAAGGTGTAGTTTGAATAAAAGCTACACATTTTTCAATTCCGACTAGGTCTGTGGGTTCAAAATTTCTTATTTTATTAAGACTCCCTGGAGTACACACTTTTTACATTTCCCTTTTAATTAACTGGTATTATTTTGGCAAATAGCTAGATAAAAATAATGTTTAGTTATCGTTTGTAAATAAATTAACTTTCTAATATTCCACAATGGTTTTTATTATTCCGACCTAGGTTTCCACTCAAGTTAAGTCATTATCAAGGTTGAGTCATTATCCTGGATAATGACTTGAGTCGAAACGTAGGTCGGAATATTAAAAACTATTGTGGAATATTACAAAGTGTATTTATTTACAAACCATCGCAATGCTGTTCCACCAAGTGAAGCCTGCGAATTTATTATATAATGTTTAGTTGCTGATATTTTGACTACTTTATAAAAAAATGAACAACTTCCACTGTGATAATGTTTATTACTACCGGTTTCGCTTTTTGTAGCATCTTCAGGTTGAGAATGGACTCAAAATCTCTATATCTGATGTAAAAGCGACACCGGTCGTAATAAATATTATCACAGTGGAAGCTGCTGATGTTTTCATAGTGCACTCATGTTCCGTGTCCCCTCAATCAGGCCTGAATTTACAGATTATGTGGCTGATATTTTGTTATTGTTGCAAATATGAGATCTATTTCAACCCAATGGAGCCAAATTAATCGAATTTTACGTGCGGTGAGCTTTAGTTCAGACTAACTCAAGTCTCTCGGCAACTTCCACCAACGCTGTAATGCCTCGTTTTGTTGCTGATATCATTAATAAAATAAAACAGCATCGTTTTTATGAATCATTTATCTCGCGGACGTCATTTTATGATAAATTGTGGTGCGAATAAGAGACGCGGAGAGTCGCAAACTCCCCCCCGCCCCGGGGTCTGCGGGGCTGGGAGCCATTAGGGCAGGGCGGACGTGAGGTTATTTGGAGTCCTTCAGAAGAGTAATTGAATGCGAGGCACTGGTAACCTTGGGGCATTGTTGCAGCGGTGCATTCGCTCGCGGCCCCATTTATATCGCATGTCTTGTGAAAGTGCTAGTGCTAAAAGAGACGGTTAATGTCTTAAAGGAAAATACTTTTCCAGCAATTATAATTATACCGGAGAGGAAAGCATTAAGGAAAGTCGGAACAATTTAATCCGTCGTTTTAGTTTGCGGGCTAATTTCATTCTCGTGTGGCCGGTTACGAGAACATTTAGTTATGGAATCACTAAATATGAGATCCATAAAGTTATAGATATCATGAGAATATTCGGGTTGCAAGAACACATCTACTACTTACATTACTTAATTACCATTGGTAAATAGCTTCCAATATTCGTATAAACTTAATGGTTGAAGGCATTACTTTGTGGAATGATACTACAGACATGACGAAAAAGAAAAGTCTCTAAGTATTTCCCTTTAGTAAAGTAGTGTAAGTCTCTTAGTAAAAGGCCTTTGAAAATTATTGCTAGGCAATCGAAACCTGGGTCAGGAATAAAAGTTTTAAGTGTGGAAAATACTAAGAGACTTTTCTTTTCCAATATTCGATCTAATCCTCTACCGCCGGAAAAAATTTACGAAATTTTAACCTATAAATAGTTACTATTTAGTAACTAAATAGTTACTAATTTAAGTTACTAATAATAAGTAAAAAATGCAGATAACAAATAGTCAGCAAGAGTAAACAAACTGGTCAATTGTCTCAAAATAACTCTTTCATCAAGTAATTAGGTCCCCTAGCGGTTCATTGAGCATCCGCCATCTCGGCTACTTATGGAACTCGTAACTCCATGCCATGAGTTATAAAACCAATAAATGTATCGAATGTTTTCGAAACACTTATTGAATGATTGCCATGGCTTATGGGTCCCATTACTTGAAAGAATATATATGTGTCGTTCCTGCAACTGGCCATTAGCCTGGACAACGACATATCTTTGTGAAAACTTTGATAGTTGTTAATAGCCTTGAGACTTGCCTTTTTTCTGATTAACATTGCAAATATTTACAGATACAAATAAATATTTACTTACATAGCAATGAGTCATCCAGCAAATGTTTTCGTTGTATTGGTATATTGATATTATGTGCGACCTATTTCGTGTTCATTTATTTTAACTACCCAAACGTGGTTATATTTTTCGATCTCAAACTTAATGGCTCGCTATTTCTTGGTGGAATTTGTATTCGAGGAGAAATATCTTGAGCACTCACGTACAATTAAAAATGAATTATATATCTTTTATGGACCAAGTAATTCAGGCTATAATAATTTTTATCCTGGCTTTTAGCGCGCAATATGAAGAATTTTCATGGACTCTTGCAGTATTTTGCCTTCGCCTTTAATATTTTACAATGCACTATCTTACGATTAACCTGCGCTTGCAAATTGCAAGCCCTCATTCGCTAGTTTTCATATGAAACAACTAGTCCTATGGTAAACATTTTCGTTCTTCGCATATTTCAACCCCACTTGGTCGCGTGATCAGGATATCACCGTATACGACGCGATTACTTTTGACTGAATTGACTGATTTATTGGAAGCTTGTCTGCTTTCCTTGCAAGATCAAACCACCTGCACCGAGGTCCGCTCTTACACATCAAAGTACCTCATCCAAGCGAGTTGCATGCCTACTGTCATGGAAGTAACTTTCTGTCGTAAAGCTGGTGGTTTAACCAGCAAGGTCAAGACACAAGGTGGTTTTAAGTGTCTTGACATGGGTAGTCGAGCACATAATTTTTATAAGTTTTTCATGCAATTCGGATAAAATCCTAGACCACATTTTACTTGAGTGTCTGTTTATGCGTAAGTACTCACCGTACGGGCAGTAATGAAAATGGTGCACGAATTATAATGTTTTTCCTTCAATAGTGCATGTTGTGGATATATTTGTTGCCGTGGTATTTGAATTTCCGACGAAACGATTATGAATTATGTTGTTTGCGAGCATTGGACTCAACGTGACACTTTGATATTTGTTTTCAACTATTAAAGCAATGATAAATGTATAATTTCGCGTCAAAAATAAATAATTTTTAATGGCCCAGTGGTTATAATTATACATGTATAAGACCCGTCGTTACAATTTAAATACAATAATAACAGGACATATTTATAAAATATTATATGCACATCATTTGTCCTGATTCAAATATTCAGTAACACTGTAAAAACAATTTTCAAGAAATATTTTTTTTTAATTTCAATCAAAAATTGTAAAGTCCTCTGTCATTTTTTTATAACTGAAGGTAAATTATTAAATAGTTCACAGCTCATATATATATAGATAGGCCCTTTACATATTTAGGTTAAGTGACATTGTTACATAATGCAGTATATTTCTTGCGTTATACTTATGAACATCTTGGTTGGTGCTTAAATTAAATTTGCATTCAACTTTTTTTTGGAACATAATGGCTTGATACATACACACACATAGAAGTCTCAACTTATGTATTAAATATACTGATTTAGGTGAAATATGTTGGTACCGTTCCAAAATGACAGAAGCAAAACACGTGCAAGTTTCCACAAATGAATAAATATTCCTATTTGTATTTGTTTTGCTTCCATTATTATGTACTCATTAAGTGAACTGTGACAAAATATTTTTTGTTGTTGGGCTATCGAGCTACATGTTAAAATAGTCGTATTGTAAATGAAATAAATTTGTTATTCCACATAAATTTTATTTAAGATGACCCGGGTTTCTAAGTGGAACGTCATCATCTAACGATGATGACGTGACACGCCGAAAACTCGTCTTTATCAAATTTATGTGGATTAACAAAGTAACTTCGTTTAAAATGTATGGTAAATTCCGTGAATTCACATCTGAGACAACTGAGTATGTTAAAATAGTCTTGAATTGGCGAACCAAGTAACTGCTACGATGCAATTTTTCACTAGATATTTAGACTTTTTCACTAGATAGACTTTTTTTCTAGATACATAGCTAATGACACCACGAATTCAGAGTTTCACGCACATTTGCGCATGGACAAAAATCGCTCAAATCTCCTCAGCTTGTCAGCTTACTTCAGAACTTTCAGATTGGTCGTACTCGGGGTAAATCTGAGATCGATTAGTGAATATAGTGATGACGGGCTCAAGAATTGCGGCGGCGTCTTGGGCACGCGATCTTTCCGATCGTGCCATGCCCAAGGAGATTTGAGACGCTGCGGGTCCTTAAGCAATCAAAAACGCAGCTGTCTCCCGTCCTCTAGTTGCATGTTTTCCTCTTTTGCAAGGAGGAATCAGAGAGAGAGAGAGATAACGAGAGAGAAGGAAATGAGACATTGGCGAAACCATTATCCCCGCGTAATTAAACTCGTCTTTAATTCCCGTTAATGAAACCCGTCCCAAGGACTTGAAAACAGTCTGGAAAAGAGCGGAGGAAACGAAAGTAAGGGCGAGAGAAAGATGGATGGATGAGGAATGCATTAAACGTGCGCGCGAACGTACTCCTATTTACCATAAGTTGGCCGAAGTGTAAGGTGGCACTTGTTTTTCAGAATTGTAAAAATATACGTTTTCCACCGCTAAAAATGATCGTTGTGGAGTTGTAGTTAATTAGCTCGTCTCAGTTTGGTCACTCTTAGTTATCGTGAACACCCGCTCCTAGGACCCTAAATATTTCGAACAAAATATGCGTTTTTCGGACGGAATAAGCTGTCATCTTACGTAAAATACAGTGGTAAAGTATTTAGGGCCAAATTTCGTCCGTTTTCATGTACCTTAACGCGTTCTTAAGATTTGGTCCTGCGCAGCTTAACCCTTCTGTTCTCCTCGGGTCATATGACCCGAAACGAACTTTAGTACGACATAACTTTATTATGCCTGGATATTATGACTTTGTGCGTCGTAACCTTTTTATGTTGGTATTTCACATTTCCTCAAGTATAATAATTCATAACAATTTCTTTCTTAGTTTTCAAAACAAAAAAGTTACACTCGTGTCCCTTGGTTTAATATGATGATTTTGGCAACCAATTTTTATTTTTATTTTTTGAGAAATTTTATTTGGAGAAATGCGTTTTATGCCAGTGGCTTATGGCTAGATAGGTGGTAGCATGATAGGCTAGATAGATAGATGGTAGCATGTGTGATTGAAGACGGCTTTTGCTGGCCACACGACTCATCTGATGGTAGACTGGGAGTGGAGGGACGGGGACAGACTGGGCTAGACGGTGGGACGGAGTCTCTAGATGGTCAGCCAGCACACAAGGCGTGAGGGTGGTTGCCAGTTTATCTTTATAGATCGGCATCTTTCCCCTCAATCTCTTTTAGTTTCATAGGAAAATTCTTATTTTAGTCGTTCTTAAATTTTGTTAGAGGCTAACTGCCCCTGAGTTTACCTTTCTCTTCGACCCTTTCCCCCCCCCCCCCCGACAGTGGGGAGGATGTGAATGCCATCCGCAAAGAGGAGGCACTCTTTTTTCCACAAGGGGAACTTGCTTAGAAAGGATTTATGGGAACTCTAAGATAGTTGAAGAATGTCTGGTTTAGTATATTTTGTATAGGAAAGTGTCTTTGAGCATTTATGCTGATTTACAGAGGACATATATACGGAAACCTATACCAACTGGCCTCATAATAGTTTTCGCGGATATTGTGTTGGTGGCTGTCATGGGAACTCATGATTTACGCCTGAAGATGAACTGATGGCGATACTTAACTCATCTGACAGAGAGGAAGAAGTATCAGAAGAAGAGAATCATACAAGTGATGACAACATTCAGCCTACCTCTATGTCAGCCTATGATACTTAAGGCAGTGAAATTGAAAGGGGCAGTGTTCAGACAAATGATAGATATATCACTTGAAGAGCAAAACCCTTTCCTGAATATGAAAGAGAATCATTTGCAAACCTAAGTAAATCAATACCTGGCCGAACGTGATAAGCAACATCCGAGCCAGACGATGTGAGATCTTCAATTGAAATCATTTTGAATTATAAATAGAGGGAAATTTTGTTGAAAATATCAAGCATTGTCGGCCATAGAGTGTATGGTGAGAACTGAGAAGATATGGATGCTATTACGTTCGATGAATACATTGGTGCTATATTACTCACTGGTGTTCATAGATGTCAAGGCAAATCAATCGAGAGTGTGTATAACGGACAGAATACTGGACAGAAACGGGTAGGCTTATTTTTTCTGCTACAGTGTCACTAAAAACTTCCAATTGCATCTCTAATGTGTTAAGATTCGGTAATAAGTTCCATTGACGAGCAAGAAGGGCAGATGACAAACTAGTGGCAGAGATTTCTGGGAGTATTGGGAGGAAATAATTCAAATTTTTTCATGCCTGGTGCTAATGTCACTGTTGATGAGCAGCTTGTTGGTTTCCATTCAAGAATATATCCATATCAAATCGACAAAATACGAATCAAATATGGGTTCTGTGCATAAGTGATAGTTCCCACTGTTTGAAAGTCCAGGTCTGTACGGGGAAACCACCAGATCAGCACGTGAGAAAAATTAGGGCAAATGTGTCGTAATGTCGCAACTACTAGCTGAGGGCCCAGAATGTTACATGTGACAATTTTTACACTTCATACATATTAGTTCAAGCTCTTTCCAAACACAATATCACAATGTTTTGGACAACTAGGAAAAAATTAAACTGAATTCCCTTATTTGTCAAGTAAAGAAACCGTTTACAGGTCAAAATTCTATTTTACAAAAGACACTGCAGTTGTATCCCATATGTCAAAGAAGAATAGAAATGTTGTTCAAATGAGCAAATTACATCACAACAAGGAAGTAAGCAACTGAGTAGTTAAGATGCCAAAGATTTCAAAGAAGCAAAAATATAAACGTTTGTTTTGTTTGTGTGCCCTTTTGGGTCATGCAATTTCATATAACCAATGTTTCCATTTAAAAAATGACTAAATAATTGAATGTAAACCGTGTTTACAGGAAAATACTTATCAAGGAAATGGTCAAAATTATAACAAAAATCAATGCGTGTAATTGGAGAGCAGATATATTTACACAGTTAGTAGAATTTTTGTTGCTTTAATAACAAAAAATCTTATCTATTTCTGTGTTTTTTGTTTGTATATTTTAAAGAAACCAAATTAATCAATACTAATGTAACTTGGTTTTTATATTTGTTTTGCGTGTGTAAAATTATGATTTTTTACCTTTATTACTATATATTGATTAGAAAAATTTGTAAATGTTTTATGTTGATTTAATTGTTGTCAATCGGGAACGTTTACATATTTATTTACTGCTTAGAGTTGTCGTTTACTTTTTTATGATTCTAATCTCAATGGTAGGTAAATCCCTTATGCCAAAACTTTTGCATTAATATCTCTGTAAATAACTTGTTGTACATTTTTTTCTTCCTTCTGAAAAGCCCTGATGATGCAAAAAATATGGTGAAACGTTGAAATGAGAGAAATACGTAAGTGGGCGTAATATAAGAATCTTGGTCATACATACGTATATATTAGTATTTGATGTAAATGACTCATCAAATACTCTTTTTGTGATATATAAATTCTTCCTTTGCCGAAGAGACTCCTGCGGCACTCAGTTGTCAAAGTAATAAGTCTAATCTTATGCTTATTCTGACATACCCAGGTTTGGCCGCCACGTGGTAACGCCTGTAACAGAACGCTTTTGCACACTGCGAGCAAAATTTATAAGGAAAAATAAATATCAATATCTTTTAAAAATCCTTCCTACTTCCCAGAGTTCGACGGACGTCGTTGAGGTGGGGGGGACTCCCTTTCTCTCTGTACGGTAATGCAAGAGTCAATTATGGAGGCAAATATAATGAGCGGTGGGCGTGGCCGAATGAGAGGTAATGAGAGTCGAGCGTGAGGAAGAGGGTTGAAGAGAGAGAGAGAGGGGTCAGAAATGAAGACGTGAGGGAGGGTGGGAGTGGCAGTAGAACCTTCCCCTTCCCACCCTCTTGGTGATAGTGGAAGGGGAATCAAGGGACTGATCAAAGGGAGACTGTGCGATACACACTTCATGACGATGGCCAGCGATCAGAAGATTTTCAGAGCCTGCGGTGATATGCAGGTTAGAGATGGGTCGTTCGTGAACGAACAGGTCTGAAGGAACGGAACCATGGATTTAACGAGAGGACCGACTTCTACACCGAAAAAAATTATTCTTAAAATAAGTTAAATTCTGTATAAGTTAATGGATTTTCCGCTACTATATGGTAACCAAAGTATTCCTCTAAGCGTTAGATGAATTTCCTCTCCGGCGAGGAATCCTCTCATACCTAGAGGATTATATTCAGTATAGAAGGTAACTCCCTCTACATTAAATAGGTTTATTCTCAAGATTTCATCTACAATTCTGAGGATCCCTCTCGAATATCCCACACTGCCTTTCTAATGCATCTAACAAAGCTTGCACTCCCTCGATGATTCACTAACCAACGCCTGATTGTCCGCGAATCTAACCGACTTCTTCAGATGCCCTCCTACTTTGATTCCAACCTCAAGTTCTTCCCATGCCTATCTTACCATTTCCTCAGCATAAATGTTGAAAAGCAATGTTTGAATGAAATGAATGAATGAATGAAAAAATGAAAAGCAAAAAAAAAGAAAAATGGGCACCCTCGTCTTACCCCGCGACCTGCAGTTGACCATCCTGATTCACCATCAGCCACCCTCATCTGCGCCCTTTGCGTAATGTATAAGTTTCGGATTTGTCTCCTGTCTCGCCAAATTATTCCCATTTTCCCGAGTATCTCCGTAAGTTTAATCCAATTTACTCTGTCGAAAGATTTTTCAAAATCAGTAAATCTTGCGAAAACGTCCTGATTATACTCTATGTTTCTTTCTATAAGTGTTTTCATCACCGCAATCGCATCCCGAGTTGACCTTCCCTTCCGGAACCCTAACTGGTCATCGTCTAAATGGAACTTATATATATATATATATATATATATATATATATATATATATATATATATATATATATATATATATATATATATATATATATATATATATATATATGACAATACGACTCAGAGATGTACGCGTAAAAGGTAAGTATAAAGTTTCAATTTGATTGTTGGCCTGACCTGGTTTATCATTACATATATGTCGTACGCATAATGCCGATTACCTGATTTTCGACAGATTCAACTTCCTTCTACGGTCAAAATACTTATCTGGAAGGCGGAAAGCGAAAAGATAGGACACTCATTTTAAGTATTCATCCTTATTCTAGAGGACTGCGCCAACAGATTTGCTTTAAACGGCAAGACATAGTCTAAAAATGAATGCGTAGACAACTGTGGAGGAATTTTCGGCCGTAGTATACATTCCCCTTAAATCCGTGTAGGTTACATCTGAGTCCCCGACGAATCTCAAATTTTGAATGGTCCCAATTTGAAATCTTCGAGGTTTTCATGTCTAATTTTCGTCTCTGATAAGGCTCGGAAATTCTGAAACCTTACCGAATAACCTCCCTGGTTCAACATCACAGATAATTATGAATAAACCGACCAATTTCAGGCAGTATTCATAAATGTAAGTACTAGGGTACCGAGCTTTGCTCTTGATACTTTATGTGCATTGATTTTTAAAAAATTGAATGGAAATTTTGCCATATCGTTCGACTTATTTTTTTAACCTACTGACATTATAGTCGTGTGGTTTTGGAGGTCTACTGCAGTCAGTCTGAAGAAATTAAGGATGACTAAATAAAGCGTGGCTTCCTTAAGCCAATGGTCGTGCAATCCTAAGATTGGTTAACTGCGGTCCTCCACCCTTCCTCATCTAATGCAAGTTCCCTAACCTCCTGGTATCTTTTCCTATGTACTTTTCTCATTATTTGGTCCATGAACTTATTCCTGGCTCTTCCTCTGGAGACTTATCCCTCCATTTTACCTTCGATTATGTTCCTCACAAACCCCTTGTGTCTCAGGGTGTGTCCAATCCATCTGGTTCTTCTTTTCTGTATGGTGTTCCATATGGTCATTCTTTCTACTTCCTCTTCCTTTCCTCTTCTACTCATCTGTACACTTCATCATTTCTTATTTTGTCCTTCCATTATATCTTCAGCATCCTCAGGAATCGAAGGCTTATAGTCTGTTCTGTTCAGCCTTTCCAATGGTCCATGCTACCGACTCATAGAGCTCCTTGCTTCACACGAATGCTCTCACATATTGTTTCCTAGTTTTCAGCCATATCCTCTTTGAGCACAGCAGTTGTCTTTTCACCATGAACGCCTTATTAGCTTTGGCAAATCTCCGCTTGATGTCCGTTGTACTTCTACCGTCCCACGTGATGGTACTTCCTAGACAGGTGAAGGAATCCACTTGCTCTAATTTCCCTCATCTCATGATGACTTCTGAATTCAGTTTAGAAGTCACACTGAGAAAAGAAAAATTAGAGCAAGTGGATTCCTTCACCTGTCTCGGAAGTACCATCACGTGGGACGGAAGAAGTCCTATCATTTGCTGATCAAGAGTCAGAAGAACTCTTTTTGCAATTTTAAAAGTCAATTCCGCTAAGTCACGCCGGAAACGACGGGTTTTAAACGTGTATTGCTTAGTATTTCTGATAACTTAAAAATATTAGATCATTTGGAAAGAGGGTTAGCAATTAGAGCATTTGGAAAGAGAGAGATCCCCAGTTACATGTCTATGTGGCGGCTTTCGGGGTAGTATGTTGTTTCAAATAAGTTATCTTGTTGATCGTCTTTGTTTAAATGTTGACGGGGTTGCTAGGGATGGCGATATGATGGAGATTTGCTGTTTTATGGTACCAGAACTGTAATATAACACATGCATTTTGATGTAAAACAATATTTAATCGCTTTGGTGCATCAAGAGAATTACATTTTTAATATTCTTTTTTTGTTTCCTCTATTATGACCATCTATAACATTTGAAATATACCATGATGCCAATTTAGGGGTCACCTTTGACCAAAAGCTCCATTTTAATGAGCATATTTCTTCAATTTCTAAAAAGGCTATGTCCATAGTGGGGATTCTATACAGACTTAATGAAATTACCGACCCATTTGGCCTTAAATCCGTGTTTCTTGGTTGTGTACTGCCCATCCTTGAGTATTGTTCTCCCATCTTGTTAACCGCGTCCCCCACTACACTTAAAACACTCAACCGCCCCCTAAATTTCTTTTTAGCCATAGTCCAGCATCGCGTGCCTTCCCTTAGACACAGCTCTCTAGTTGAAATTATTTTGTCTCTAGGTCTCTCATATCTCCCCCATCGCCGGCTGATTTCCGACCTTAAATTCCTACTCTCTATCATGAACGGGTCCCTCCGCTTTGATCATCTTCTCTCCTGCTTTTCACTTCGCATCCCTGCCCGCACCACTCGCGATGTAAGTCTGTTTCACACACCAAAATTCCGCTTCTCCACCTCCCAACGTTCCATTTTCTACCGCCTACCTTCATTTTTTAATACCCTTGCCAATATTCACCCTACCCTTGACCTTTTCTCCTCACGCTACATCTTTTCTTCCCAACTTAAACGCATTGTGTCCTCCTCTTCCTCCCTGCCACAAAATTGACTTTTTCTTTTTCTTGTTGTTGATTATTGTTCTAAGTGTTTTTATAATATATTTTTGTATTATTTCTTAACTTATATTTTGTTTATTTAACCCATTGTGAAGGCCCTAGTTGCTGTTTTTGGCGTTTTAATAAATAAATAATAAATTATCGACTCTGATTTTTCAGGTAGCAATTTTTTATGTTTTGTAAATATATTGGGGAATGTTTGTTAAGCATCTGAAACTCATCTCATCATTTAAAATTGTTGTGACTTAAATTCAATTTTCGAAAATTTTTCTCGGAATGGTTCAATTATGTTTTGCAGATCAATAAGAGGACACGTTTATGCATGTATAATTAGTCACATTTTAAATATAATGACATTTAAGTCAGTTTACGTGGGAATCACCTTTAGAGTCTATAGCGTGTGTACCGGCGTTTGTTATTTTCCTGGGAAAGGAAGCAAAGGAGAAAGAGCTGGTTCTCAGAATGGCTCTAGTAGTGAGGAGAGGGAGGGAGGGGAAGATAAGGTCGTCGAGGGTGGCCGCCCCCGCCGCTGCTGGAGGCGGAAAGGCCACGGGGGTGGAAATACTGTGAAGGAGGCGGGAGTTGGGTGACCGGAAGGGGTCGGGGTAGGAGGGGCAGGAAACGCGGTGATCCCTGGGGAAGGGGGAAGGGTTTGTGGATCCGCTGGGTCATATGGGGGGGGAGGGTGATTGAGGAATAATTTGCTTTGCGAAGGCAAGGCGACTGATGGGTAGATAAAGCAGGTGGATAGACGGACGGTAGGGAGATTTAATCAGATAAGCCTCTTTATCTTGAGAAAGTGGGTGAGTTCTGCAAAGAGCAGACTGATAATGCATGCGTGACGCTGCAAACGGTTGTTTAAATAAATATTATGTGAAAAAATCAATCGGAAGTATAGTAATCATAGCTGTTAATTTTTAAATTAATTCTATGGTGTAAGACTTCACATAAGAATGTTATATGACCATCGGTCGCCCGAAAAAATCAATCGGAAGGAAGGATCATGGCTTTTAATTTTGAAATTAATTCTATGGTGTAAGACTTCACTTTGTGAAATCCATTCAGAATAAATTTCAAAATTACCTGGAACTTTTACACAGTGTTTTATTCTTAGTGGACCAGTTGCGTCGCAGAGGTGACATAATCAGTTACATGTATTCATTTTGTTGCAGAATATATACAATTCAGGAAAGTGGGGATGCAGGGATGATGGTATATGATGTGCGGGAAAGGTGGAAGGTAGGAATGGGCGAACAGGTTGGGTGAGAGGGTAAGGAAGTGTTGGAGGTGAAGTAGCGTGAGGTCGGTGGGGGGTGTCAGGTAGTGTTCACGGCGGGGGATGGGGACGACATTACGGAAGGGTATTTTAACAAGGTGGGGAAGGGATCTAGGGTTAACGCAGGGGATATCCAAGAGGGAAGAATCGTTTACAAAAATGTTCTCAGTTATTAATTTTTGGCTGACCTTTTCTTTATCCACCTTTTTGGGGGTTATGGAATTTCTAGGACTTAAGAAATACGAATCGAAATGTTGACTTGTTTGATAGATGCGAGCGGAAAGCTTTCTTAAGGAGTGACAATGCGACTTTAAGTCATTACTACTACTTAATTCCACATTTCTGCCGTTTGATACTGAAACAATCCGCCGTAGCTGCAGTTAATGATTTTAATACTTTGCATCGCATTCAAAGAATTTAAAAAAACTCTAAACCTCTATCTCTCTTTAAAATTTCTACACTTTTAATTATCTCAGGCATATGTTTCGGCCCTCTATTCCATCACTAGGTTATAGTTTTACAACTGTCTCGGGCGCATATGTTTACTCCTATCTAACCCTATTGCCACTAATACTAGGATTAATCATGCCGAGATATTTGGAAAACTGTATCCTGATGATAGCATAACGAAACAAAGCTTTGATCATTGTTATTTAAAATTTTGGAAGTTTTAACCATTGTAGCTGTTTCTGTTACTTAGTGGTACACAGAAGTTTTACTGGCCTAAGCGCTTCAACAGGGTATTCCCTCATGACCTGGGGGTAAAACTTGTTGGAAACAAATTGCTGATTTCTATTGTTAGGTAGAAACTGAACTTGCGCCATCTTGTAAAAAAACTTAAGTTTTGAGGTGGATGTTATTGATAAAAATTGACATCAAGCGGAGAATATCGCAAGCTAAGAATGCGTTCATGGGAAAAAGACAACTGCTGTGCTCAAAGAAGATAGGACTAAAAACCAGGAAACAGTATGTGAAAACATTCGTGTACAGCGTAGCTCTCTATAGATCAAAAGCACGGACCATTGGATAAGCTGACTAGCAAAGACTGGAAGCCTTCAAAACCTGGTGCTGGAGGAAGATGCTGAAGAAAAAATGGACGGAAAAAAATAAGAAATGATGAAGTTTATAAAAGAGTAGAAGAGGACAGGACCATATGGAACACCATGCAGAAAAGAAGATTGGACACACCCTGAGACTATGGGTTTGTGAAGAACTTAACTGAAGGTAAAATAGAGGAACAAGTCCCCAGAAAAAGACCCAGGAATAAGTTCATGGACCAAATAAAGAGGAAAGAACATTGGAAGAGATACCAGGAGGTAAAGGAGCTAGCATTAGATAGGGAAGGGTGGAGGGCTGCAGTCAACCAATCTTGGGATTGCAGTAGTAATGATAATGCTATTGGGGAGAGGAGTCATTGAATGCTGAAATATTAGCAATAACTTTTTCGCCCCCGCTGCATTTAATTTTTTCACTCTCAGAAAGCTCGCGTCTTAGTTTTGATAATGTAAACTATTAGTGTTTTAACCCTACGGTAGTGACGTGAATTATCGGACAATGAGTAGTGACGTCGGTCTCCTGGACCGATAGGACTTTGGAGTTTTATGAAGATGATATCTTTTTTTTGGAAATCTCAAAATAGCAGCATTTAAACGTGAATTTAAAAATATTTATTTAAACATCTCACGACAAAAAGAGAAGATTCCTCAGCTTGCATTCAATAAGTATGAAAAAATAGGCAACTTTCTCTGTGATAAATTTATTCCGACCGGTTTTGCTTTTTACAGCATCTTCAGTTGAATTCAATTGTTCTTCAACTTCGATTGTTCCGATTCCACCTTATCAAGCCTAAAACCACAGAGTGTATTGTATTCAATCTTTGTTGCACGATAAAATGGGTAGACTAGAGCATTGTTTTCCTCATAAGAGAAAAATAACTGTTACGAGGAACGGGTACATAAAAAAGGATTCATCTCCATAATATGCCAGAAGTCACTTATCCACACATGTAACATATCATATTTTGTATAGCACAACAAAATAGGAAGTATTTGGAGACACGAGACACGAGTGGTGACGCACGGTGTGTGAGAAAACAGTGCCTAAAAGTAGCGATATGGTACACAGATTGATTTTTTGGCTAGTATATCGGAGGAGCAGTATAAAATTGCAAGCTACTGAATGACATAAACAACTTAATTCCCTACTTCGCCTGTATCTCCAAAAAGATTTTATTGTCGGTCTGAGAGAACAGGCGTCATCACTCTAGGGTTGATGCAACCTGAGTTAACCGATGTCTCTGTACCCTGAGCATCTTAAGGCTGAAGAAGCACTTCAAAGGCGCATGTAAGTCAAACTAAAAGGGTTGACGCTATAAATGCTGTCGAGGACCACTTTAAGTTAATTTCGTCGAAAAAAGTGGAAGGTGTCAGAGATATGTACTTGTCATAATTATCTACTGTACGGCGGCTCCATTAGGGAGACTTTTTGTAGCCCTTCGCATTTCCTCTTCTCTGATGCTCTTCGAAGAATCCGGTATCACTATGAGGTCGCGTTTATAGAAAATTATACTTCTGCAATGCCTGTGGCAATCAGAAAATCTCGAGGGTAAGTGACAAGCGATGATTTAAATCCTTAAGTCATTAAATTAAGCATTTCCTTGTCTTTTTTATCATATTGAAACGGATTATTCCTCGCTTTTTGTGTGCGTGAAAATTACGCATTTTGCGCTGGTAATAGCTTGCATGATAAAAACAACTCCGTGGACTACAACTACATTTTTTATTTGCCATTTGAGTACAAAGAGATATACATTACAAAAGGGCAATTAAAGGGCCACCGTTACTGCTTGTTTATCATTTATTGGGTATCTGGTAACGAAGTGACATTTTAAATCCACTTATGACCCAGGATTGAGATGAATTTAAAATACATTCGATTTAGATAGACGTATCATGTATCGATCCCTGTGAACTATTGGCTTTCTGAGTAATAGCGCTTCAACAGGGTGAAGCGCCATTGCTCAGTATATTCACGGTAATATCACGGTTAAAAACATCAAGTTATTATCCATTTAATATTTCGGAAACAATTATAAATAAATAATATGCTTTTTACTTCTTTTGTCTATCAAAAACCTCATTAGGTGTTTTTAGAAATACACCATTTGATAAGCATGTAAAATTTTAGTAGAATGACTTATAGATCAGTTGAATCAATATAGAACGAAACACTTCATTTTTATTAACCTATTATTTTGGTTCCATGCAATTATTATCATATAATAATTATCATTTGTGGTAGACGCAGTCATTAACCCACCTCTAGTCATTTTCTCGCTGATCTATTGCCGTATATATCAGGCGCTCCTAAAACTGTGGCGCAAATTCGACTTCCCATCGTAGCAAGATCGGCAGATTAAGGTAGAAAAATACTATTTAATAGTGAATCCCCCCGGCAAAAATCGGAAGACGTTGAGTCTGTGGAGCTATATGGTCGCGCAATTGGTCCTTCATGATCCATGAAACAACCTATCAGCTATCTAAAAAATGAAAGCCACCAATAGGATGTGAAGCATAGGATAATACTACACCAGGCATGGAGCACTCATTCCAGCTCAAATCATAACCACGTACTTTCCCCCGGCCGCTAGGCGCAGGCCATAATCAGTCACGATAACAATGCGCGGTCAGACCAGAAACTAGGAGAGTGTTACGACCATTGAGGTACATACCCACACTATAAGTTTCCGGATTTGGGTTATGCGAAAGTGAAGAAAGGAGTGTTGAATGTTTCATAAGTAGGTAAAGAAGATCGTTGCTGACAGCCGTTTCCAAGACTTAACTGGGTGGTTATAAACAAGGTGCGTAGGCGGAATTCAAATCAGTCATAACCAATTACCATAGAAATTATAAATCCACTGACTTCGTGAATCTTGTAGAGACATGGGTCAGTGCGTACAGACCTTGAGGTAGATGGGGAGAGCATTACGCCATCAAAGTGAAGCCTCACAACCGAAATAACAACCATATTGTTTAACCCTGCTCTCTCTCTTTACTTTTCTATGGATAACTATTGGGTAACTATATGGATATTGGATGCTTGGTTCTATGTTTCGGGAATGTGGATGATTATTAATTTAAATAAAAATAAATAAATTTAATGGGAAATGTATACTTAAGAAGTAAGTGCGTGCTGATTTCTTGTAAGCTATTGATGTAAAACATAGTTAAATTGCTAAATTAGTGCGTTAGCCCGCAAGCACTGTAGGAAAATGAGAGTTAACGAAGATAGCGGGCGTGCTTCATCTTCTAACTTGGTCCAGCATAGCAAGCACCCTCCCATCTACCTACTAATGACAAAGACCATAATGCTAACATGTTGCACTAGTTATGATACAACTAATGGTTAATTTTATTAAGGCGGTTGAAAAACAGTACTAAAATGTACTAAACCATGGTAGGATATCAAGCACAGGTGCAAGGCCTACTTTACCTAGTGAGGGTCAAATTATCCTAGAACTGATCGATCGCAGCTATCATGGTCCATTATTGTACGTGAAATAAAACGACAATACTAACCTATCGGTTCCGCAGTCTATTTCCTCACTGTTATGCCTGTGATTGTTTTTCCCATAATAGTTTGTCTCTAGCAAAATATGTTAAACGTCCAGCATAGAATAAGGTTGTTGGAGAGGTAACTGTTGTTCATTCAGAGTCTATTTTTCCACACCTAGACTACTGCTCTTCTCTGTTTACTAATCTTAGCGAAGAAAGTAACAACAAATTGCAAGTGACAATGAACTCTTCAATGCGCTACATACATGACCTCAAAAAATGGGATAGGATATCTGACACGTCCAATTACGCTGGTTGAAACTAAAACAGCGTCGTCTATACCATGTTATTCTGCTTACCTATAAAATTTTATCCACTCGCAATCCCCTTTACCTATCTGCTATATTTACCTGGAAAAAAGATCTACATACAGTACCCACTAGGAATCATCCCGTAGACCTTCACATCCCTCAACATAGCTCACTTCACGTCACTAAATCCTTCACCGTAACCGCTTCTAGAGTATGGAACTCTCTACCATCTAAAGTTAGAAATATTAAATCCATCCATGCTTTCAAGTCCAAGGTGTATGATATCCTAATAAATAATCCTAAAATGTTGTCTGTCTAAAATTGAAACGAAGTCAAATTTAGCAAATGTTAAATTGGATGCCTTATACATATTGAAGAAGAATTAATCTATTGAACATGAATGTATTCAACTTTATACTTGTAATTATCACTGTTATCATTAATTACCATTTTCCTCACGGTTTATATGCTTAATCATGTATTTAAATGTTATCCTAGTAGTGCTCTCTGCAGTAATATGTAAGGCTGTATTACGAATTCCAAGCTTACAATGAGTTTTTTTATTTTTTGTTTTGCCTGTCATCAATGTGTAATTAATTCGATTTTGTATATTGAGTTTCATCACTGTATTATGAATCTAATTTTTGAATTTCAAAATTGTATTAATTTGAAAAATTGTACTTCATTATCTCAGGGACTAAGAGTAGCCCACGATAATAAACGTTGCTGTTATTATTATTATTATTATTTAAGAATTTTATCCAAGTAATTTGACAGAATACCATGATCATGATTTCAAATTAGCACATAATGTTTTTCCGGTGGAAACCTCTATGCATGCAGTGACGGAAATTTTACAAAAAAATAATTTAACAAGTTTTTCGCAAACAGCGCATGTTATGACATGATTTTTCGGTTCGGTATTCAAAATTCGGGTGATAATTACATTCAAACATGACTGAAGAATTTCTGAATTGGTGTGACGCCTTGATATTTGTAAGCAACCGTTATTATAATATGAAATGCATTATTTTTTGTTTCGGATGAAGTCGGTACAAAGACAATCGAATGATTACAAAGTATATCTTATGCGTTATGAGGCCGTGTTAAAATAGCACTGAATGGACAACAATCGAAATCGGTAGAATTTACCGTTTTCAATATTATCTGTAAGTATCTATCTATAATGAGAAAACGGTTGGTAAAGTTTTCCGTACGCTCATACGTAGCCAAATATCTCTAAACAACTTGCTGAAGGGTCTAAGTGACCAGAATGGATTTTCAAACTATTTTAAGCTGCAAAGTACTCACTGGAACATCCTCTACATGTATTTTTTTAATGAGTCAAGTCCATACATGCATCAATTCTCGGCCATCAGGCAGTTTGTTGAGGTTGGGGGTATCGACACGAGTGCCGCCACCGCGTTTTGAGTATCCCAATAAGTTCCTTCGGGAAAAAACGTTGATATTTAATGGTCGGGCCTATGGCCGTATGAATATTGTATTTAAATATCAAACTAAAAATATTGAAGAAATCGAAGCAACCAAAATTTCTTCTTCTTGCAGATTCTTGCAGCTAATTTTTAAAAAGTCATTTGGAAAAAAGGCATTTTCTGCTGACAAAGTAGACATTTGGAAAAAAAAACATTTTTCCTAACGTTTTTTCATTCATGGTTAAAGAAAACTTTAAGGAACTCAAGTTTTTTTTATTCTCGGGATTGTTAGACCGAAGGAGGCGGTTAAACAAACTTTATTTTTGCGTGCAAATTTTACTCAGTGTTAAGAGTACAAATTTATATTTGATGTATGATGAGTTGTGAACATTTCAAGTCGAAAGAATGCTCATAATGTTTAAAATTGCACGGATGAATACGTGGGAGAATGACTGGAATAAAGACTGAAGTTTTCAATGGGAGAAATGCGAGAGAAAATTGGTTTGTGCTATCGGATATAAAAGCCATTTTAACGAAAGAAGTTTTGTAAGAAGCAAGAGCTTCCATAAAATATTGAAATAATGCTTTTCACGACCCATATCGAGATTTACGTGATTATTGCGAAAATTTGAGGCTAAAAGGTAAAATACTATCCTTTGATAACCCGCCTTATCTGTTCGAAAGATTCACTTGGAAAAGAAACATTCATTCAATATCTACCAGAAATCATTATGTTGACATCCATATCCCCCAACACAGAACTCCTCACCTCAAATTTTCTTTTATGGTGTCAGCTACTAGAATATGGAATCCATTACCATCAGAAGTATGTAACTCACGATCAATGCGTGTGTCTAAGTCAAAAATTTACAAGCTACTTCTTAATGATGCACGGCAGTTCCCTGTATTACTGATCACGCTGCTCTAATAATTTGTGTGAAGTGGAAAAGAATGTATTTAATTTCGTTTTTTGTTACATTTTTTATCCGTGTTTCCTATTATAGTTATGAATGTAATAATATGTACGTAAGAAGGATGTTTTGAACATGCAAGATACGTATATGATATACATTGTGAAGCTTAAAACCGGCGAATTCACACTTAATGGGATTTAAATGTATATTTTTTGTAATTATTACTTTTTTCTTGTTTTTTTATTTTTTTGTTATATTTATACACATTTATACTTTTGTTATATATATTTTTTTGTAATATACCCTAATGTAATATCCATGTAAAATATCTCATGGGCCAGAAAGGCCCTCGATAGTAAATGAATTGAAATGATGCTGAGCACGGCATAAATGGAAGGGTATTTCAGGGGCCCCTGAAGAAGGGTTCTTTATAATATATATTCTTGGAATTATCTGTATTCCATGTACTTCAATATTGGTTTTTTATAGTTGACGCAAGTCATTAGCGAAAGCGGGGTTTTTTTAAACAAATAAATTAATATTTGGAATTTAGTACTATCTTTGACTCATATAGTCGCGGTGAAACCCCCTCAAGGTAGTTTATGCGAGACATGATTTCCATTGAAAATCAATGAATTTGGCATTATTTTAAAGAAAAATACCTCGCCCTTCCAAAGATAAAAAATATTAGCCATTTACCGTATTACTTTCCAAGATTTTTGTTTTAAAAAAATGCCAACCATTTTACATAGGAAATGGTAAACGTATACACTCCAGAGAGACATTATTTTAAAAAATGAGGACTTTATTACTCCTACATATCGTCAAAAAAAATATTGTAAAGTTACTATGTTCTCTCATCCATTTTCAAAAATAAGTAGATTTGTCACCGCAGTAATGCATTCAGAATCACAAAAAACTTTCCGTTGTATGAGTTTTAAACCTACCGCGGGGCAAAAATGAGCCCAGTTAACGACTTACACCAATATAGTTATTTAATTACTAGGAATTACACTAATATAAATGTATATTATTGCACAATTAACTTTGCGCTACTTACTTTCTGCTTCCTACAGCTGCTGAAATTAATACGTTAAATTCAATATGGTATCCAATATGACTAGGGAATCACTTCGCTCTGACTTCCTTCAGGAAAAAATGTTACCTCGCTCGCCAGTAGGAACGGTAACAATGAGAGACAGGGACGCACTTGGTTGTCACCACCATTCAGAGAAGAGGGAGACACTAGCGAAGTTCAACGCGAAATTACTCTCTCTTCTCCGTAGTCATATCATTTCTTCTCCATTCAGCTCTTCAAATTGCAGGTCTTGGCGCACGGCAATCGCGCCCCGCACTTCAAGTGAAGAAGGCCGGAAGGAAGTCATAACCCGGAATCAGTCAGCAAAGAGCGAAAGAAGGGAGACAGATGAAAGTCTCCTCCCGGTCATCCCAGTGCATAAGACTTATAAAACGTCGTAGAAAGTCTGGCAGGTGTCCTTGAAAGAATGCCCTCCCAATCTTCTCCCTCTCGACAATGCATCATCACTCGAAAAGGGGGGAAAAGTGCCACCCGCCCCCCCGGTCCCTCTTCCACCCTCTCCTCCGGAAAATAAAAAAGAAATTTAAAAAAATATCCCCCGTCGGACGTAAAAATTTTCCGTGGCCGGAATTCGAACCGGCGACCTTCGAATTTTACGGCCAATGCACACACACACACACACACTCACGGACACACCCACCTGCACCTCGGTTCTATGAAACGCGGCGTATTTTTCTTTTGTTCTGCAAGTTGCGGGTTTCGAGGGGGCGTCTCGAGGTGACCGGGCAGCGTGGTGGAAATCGATGGAAATAAAAGCAAATGACGGACTGGAAACCAAACTAGCGCCGCCGGTGGTTTTGAGCCTGCGGATCAGGTGACTCCTTTTAAGGGATCAGATCAAAGGAAATCGCTCCAGTTTGAAAATGATAAGTGACATGAGAGCAGTCGCGGAATGCACGCCTGGTGTGGAGGCAGTTGTCGGAGACTGGAAAATTTGTTATGGTGGTCGGAGCGATTGTCGTTTATGTATTTACACTTTGGCGCGAAGCTTTGTATGCTTGTCCTTATTCGCAACATGTATCTATTGATGAACGTTCAAAAAATACATATTATCAATTTGGTTTCTTGACTATTTTATGCTATTCTAGAATGTAGTCATAACACACTCGACACATATTTCGAAATACGATAATTCATTTACGTCCGTACATATTTACCCCTAGACGCAAATCAACACATTTATCAATAATTTAATCGTGGATTACAAAAATTAAGGTATCATATCGAGTAAATAACACCTATTTACACATGATTTTCGCTTAAGTTTCGAATTCCGCGCCCTGTAACCAAGTATTAAGTGCTTTAAGGCAGTTTGAGCGAAATTGTATTTCACGTAAACATCAATACCAAAATACTTGCCATTTTACATGGGTGATGGTACTTGTATGCACTCCAGACAGACCTTATTTAAAAATGAGAAATTTATAACACCTACATCTCGTCAAAACATTAACAGTGTAGGTACAGTTTGTATGTTTTCTCAGCTTTTTTTTTAAAAATAAATCATAATGGCAGCGCCGTAAAATTTTCAGATTCATTAACAAACCTTCCGTTTAATGGGAGTTGGAAACATACCGGAAGAAAGAAATGAGTCAATTAAAAGACTTATGTGTGTATTGTGTACTTAATTACATAGAATTTCAGTCATATAAAAGTATAATATTCCAAATTTAATATGAGAATGTTTACGTCATGCTTCCTACAGCTGCTGAAATTGAAACGTATAATTTTAATATGGTCTCCGTTATTACTAGTGGACTATCTTGCTCAAATTACCTTAATTTCAGGCAATTCCGTTCAGGAGAAGAGGCTGAGATGGCGACATCACGGAAGGTATTTAACTCCCTTAAGATACTTTCAAATAACCTCGGAACTAGCCGCGCAGTTACTTCAGCAGAGTCACCCGCTAGTGAATACACAATTGCGTGAAATTCACAGTGGAAAAATCTTTCGCCTGGACTGGGAATGGAACCCAGATCCCTTGCTTTCGTGCCGAGTGCTCTAACCAAGGCGAAATCGAGGGACTTGGTTCGATTCCCAGTCCAGGCGAATGACTTTGCCACTGTAAATTTCACACAATTGTCTGATCACTAGTGGGTGACTCCGTTGAAGTAACTGCACGGCTAGTTTCGTAATTCTTTGGAAATGTTCAAGGTAAACACCTTTTTTTCCTAAGTTGGGCTTTACCCCGTGGACTGTGGCGCTTAGCGCTCGCATACGGGTACCTCTGGCATCATATGCAGGGAACCTGTGAGGACAACTTGCTCCTTAAATCCCCCATGAGATTCACAGTTAAAGACGACGCTTGGGTAGCTTAATTGGTTAGAGCACTCTGCGTGAAATCGAGGGATCTGGGTTCGATTCCCGATGAATGATTTTTCCTCTGTGAATTTTACACAATTCCTTTGGGTAGTTTGAGCGCGGTGTCATTTTACGTCAAATTCAATTAATTGGTCCTCAGATTAAGGGAAAATATCTTACCATATCTTTTCAAATATACGAAAGAGGCCGTATTCCCTGTGACCCGTTACAGGCACGCACTCCAGACAATTTAAAACATGTGGACTTTCTTGCTGAAAAACTGATCCACAAAATCAACAGTATTTGTTTTCTTTCTTAAATATATTCAAAATCAGCCAATTTCTCTCCGCTGTCATTCTTGCAGAATCACAAATAAATCTTCCATTGAGAGGGCTGTTTCACCAAAGGGCGTGGATCAATTATTTCGCACTGCAGACTTACATGTGCTTATTTTGATAATTACGGCGAATTTTAGTCGTATATTACAATGTTTTTGCGATATCAGTATGGTAATATTGAATTCATGCTTCTTTGAGCTGCTGAAAATAAAACAAACGCATTTGAATTTGGTCTTTATTGTGACTGGCGAAAAATCTAACGTGAACCACCATTTACATTTGTATACATTTTGAATAAAGTTAGTGGGAGGGTGAGAGCCCATAGAGACTCGGAGGATAAACGCTAGGCTCAGCTTGCTTGAGAATTTCAGAACTGGTTTTTTTCGGAGCGACATAGAGAATATTATGTTGACACCTCACTACATCTCCAGGTCTGATAGAAGCGATAAAATTAGAGAGATACATTGTCTAACAGATAGGTACAAAAACTCGTTCTTTGGCGCACAATAAGCGACCACAATTAAAAACTGAGCTCCACTAAATACACTTCCATAATACATGTCACCATTTCACCTCCCAAACCTTATCCCTTACATCTTTACACGGCTGGAGTACTAACACGGACATGCGGCAGTTTACAGGGTATTATGTAGATGTAGATGTATCGATGACCAATTACGGCTTGCAAATGCGCGATTTAATTTTAATTTATCGTTAATAGAAGTGTATTTTTTTAGATACATAATTGCGATAGTAAACAAGTAATATACTTCCACTCATCCTACGCCCACGTAGATATTAATGCACGACCGCTACTTTCGATGCAGAAAGTTTCAATTTTTCTGCTATAATTTTCCTCCCGAGATGAATTCAAGGTAAATAAATGCTGTCTTTTCCTCCACGCCTACGCGACTCGCCCGCACCTTTCACAGCAGTTCGATAATAGCTTGATGTCTCAGACAGGTCGGTGCCTTTATTTTACTGCCACTTTTTTTCCTGGATTATGCGCGTCTTGCAACTGTTTTTCGCAGAAACGACCAAATTGCTGCGCAATAAAAATATAACGTCATCTCACAATAACGCGAAGCCTATTTGCCCTCCTATGCACTTAAAAATTTAATTTGTGAAAAAAGTTGGGGGCGGAGGAAGGTGGACGTCTCAGAAATCAATGTGTTAAAAGATTTTGTCTCACAGGTCGCCGCCTCAAAGCCGCAACCCACGCACTCGTTGGTCTATATAAGTGTTATAAGTGACCCCTGCCCATTGCACGCCAATGCATTCACAGGCAGGGTAGGGACCAAGGCACCAACCCCCGTAGCACACAAGCATTAACATGGCCAGGCTAACTCAGGCCATGCTTCTCACATTCTGGGGCGGAAAGGTCTGTCTCTGTTTACGTGCAAGAAAGTGGTCCAATTGGTTAATGTTAAGGAGAGGAGATATACCTATGAAATTACTCACTGACTTGTAATGATCGCGACGGCCGTCCGCGACCATTGGTAATGAAACCCCGTGGTGTTTTTCGTGCCTAGGAAACTGTTGGTTGACTCCTGCGGCTCGTGCAACTTTTTTTTGCAGTTGCAGAGAGAGCCTGTCATGACCGACCATAAACTACCCACACAACTCCCCCTCCCTATACCATTCACTAGCGCAAGAATTCGTGAAGGTTTTCTCGTTCGAATAGCAATTTCTCGGTATTCTAACGAGAGAATGATAGCGGAAAACTTGTCGGGTCATCTGAGATCTCTTTGAATTGTGATCTGGTCAAAGAGAACTGAAAGAATCCTTGTCTGCGCGAGGGGCCACTCGTATTTCAAATTGTTTTGCGAACGTCTACTGGTAGGAGCAGAAACAAATGCGCCAATAACTCTAGTTATGGCAATTAATTCATCATTTTTTCTCTATGATTAATTAGCCTCTCGTTAATATTTAATTATTGTGTAATGTTACAAAAAAAATACGAATTATATAGCGCTATGCAAAATATTGCGTACTGTACATGGAGACCAGAATAATAGACATTGGGATTGATAGAGGACTACTAAATTTAAAAGTCACACCTCTGCCTCGGATGCATTATAACAGCAGAAATATGATACATTTTATGGCTTATTTTGACCAAAGAGCTCGATACACTAAGAAACAAATTGACTTGAAAAAGAATCAACTGTTGGGAGTCTATTAAAAATATGTTTGTGTTTGGAACCAGATGCGTTTGTGCTGTAAGGGGTTGATAATGCACAATTTACTGACAAGTATTTTCTCATTATGGGGGTTGAGAAGTAACTTTCTCTCCGAGAAAAGGACAAGCCAATGACGAGTATCGATACTACTTCGTCAATGTCATTTTAACAGCTGTTATGTAAAATTACTATAAATGATAGCGAATTTCGTAATTTTTCCTGGATTTTTTATTTTTTTTTCTTTTAAATAGAATTTGAGACAAATTTAAAGATATCTCTTTTAGTATCCTTTTACAAAACAAGTAAAAGAGAATACACATCGCGTTGGTAAGCTCAATATCCGCAATCCCATATATGACTATAGTGGATTAATGGTTCGATAAGAGTAACATGTCGAGCAATGAATTCAAACTGCGAAATTGTTGCGAATTCGCGTACTTGTAGTTTTAAAAATCCTTATATTTTATCTACAATTCGCGCAAAGCCATGGCGGCCGGGTTAGAAACCCTGGACCTGTCAAGGATCTTATGCAGAAGAGACTCGACTTTGTCGACCCTCGGAAAATCTGTGGATGTGACGTCAAAGCGTGTGACAAATCTCAACTTTTCAATGACCCAATAAAAAAAATTTTTATTAATGTAATCAGGTTTTAGAAAGCTAACTAAAGACTGTAACAAAATGAAAGACACGGTAAGCAACTACACATTTTTTCCATTACGCATTTAAATTTTTAATCCTATAATTACAAGATTACACTGCCACCCGACGAACTGTCTTCTCTGAAATGAAAAAAATACAATGTTGTGGAGCTACAGCATTATTTCTTATTCCATGCGTGGCACGGATAAATCGGAGAGGCAATTGAAGCAATTTTCCTCTGCACGCAAATTTGCGTGAAACTTTGCTGAAATATTTTTGCTAGGGACATCAACAGTTGAAAGTGAAAAAAAATCTTTTGCTTTACCTACTTGGTGTTTTGATAGTACAGTAGTATTTTAACAGTTGGCCTTGGAAATATGATATGTGTATGTAGATCGTAATAACTCGACCTCATATGCACAAATTTTCTTCCAAACGTGAAATTATGAATTTCATATCATTATAATGGTTTCAGACAAATATCATGGTGTCGAACCGATTCAAATAATCAAAACTATACTATAATATAATCATTGCCTCAATGTGAAGTACAATGCCAAAAACGATAAATATATCAAGCCGTTAAGCCATTTTTCAAGCTGGAGACAATAAGTACAATTCCATGTTTTCGTTCAAATTCCGATTCAAATAATCAAAACAATATACTATAATATAATCATTGCCTCAATGTCGAGTACAATGCCTAAAACTATAAATATATCATGCTATTGAGCCATTGTTTTAAGCTGGAGAAAATAAGCAAAATTCCATGTATTTCGTGATTATATATATTTCGTAATAATGCGGTTACTTATGTGCATTTTCTTGTAAACGCAAAATCATGCATTTCATATTTTTATAATGGATCCTATTATAATGGTTCATATTAGTATATTTATTTCCGACAAAAATCAAGGTGTCAAACCAGTTCAGATATTAAAAAATCATCTCAAGTATAATCCTTGCCAAAATGCGAATGCAGAGCCTAAAACTAAAAATATTTTTAAGTAAATACAAAAAATATAATTCTTGTATCATTTCCATCACTGCATGCGTGTTTAGTTCTGCCAAAATACGTAAACAGATGTACTTCAATCGAATATGATCCTACAATTATTTCTCGAATTCCCAAGATTACCACGCCAGCTCCCTTAAGGAGGTTCCACTGCGACTGCGTGGGCCAACACAAATACTAAATTCCACCTTCTTGTTTATTCATATTTATTATAATTAATAGTATTTTTTGGTGATGGCCTCGTCTATTGAAAACCAAAATTAAGTTAAAAAATATGAAGTTTATTCCGCAAGTATATTTTAAATGAGTACTTTTCGGCCAGTCATTGGAGCCCACTGCCGCGCCATATCTATGGTTTATGCGTATATTGGCTTCAAATATTGCAATTTTTGACTAATGAGTCAAAAAGTTACAGTGGTAAGAGGCTTATATTTTATTTTCATTCAAAATATTGGGATTTTATCCTTCTTCGGAACAGGTTTCCGCACAAAATGGCATTTTGCTGTATGTAAAAGTAATCCTTAACTCCTTGTTTCTCCCATTCTCCCATTTAAAGCCATGTGAAGTTCAATTAGAGGATGAAATAGGATGAAAAGTTAAAATTTTGTTGTTTGTAACTGATGGAGGACAAGTTTTTCTACTAGGAGAGAGTATACCAATGAAATAATATTTAAAACTTTTTTCGGTGAAACCACCTTGAGCCTTTTCTATGTCTTCAAAGTATCGTTTTTAGTTCCCTAACCCTTAGAGGGAACCACTAGTTTCGGTTCCCTCCAAGGTTTGAGTCCCCTGAGAAACAAATGCCTTGTTTACGTAAAAGCTATTTGCATAAATCAGTGAAATTTTAGCATTTTTTAATAAAATAACTCATAGTATTTCTACTTGATACTTGATTCATATAGAGGCTGAGATTCACTGTGAAGATTTCTTTGTCTTAACTGGGATTCGAACCCGGATCTCTTAATAGCCGGTTAGGTGTTAAACCAGTAACACCGTTCCCAAGATGGCAAGTGTGTTACTTACTTCCAATGCCACTCAAACCGTAATATGTTTTCAGCCTCACCAGCAATCTTACGCCGCCGCTATTTATTTTTTTATCTCTCTTATATCTTTCTGGACTTGGTCCCACAACCTTAGTCTGGGTCTTCCCAAGGGTGTTTTTCAAACAGGCCTTCCTGTTAAAGTTTCTTTCGGCATAGTCCCTTCTTTTCGTCTGTAGATA
Source organism: Ceriagrion tenellum (assembly GCA_963169105.1). Taxonomy (NCBI): domain Eukaryota; kingdom Metazoa; phylum Arthropoda; class Insecta; order Odonata; family Coenagrionidae; genus Ceriagrion; species Ceriagrion tenellum. Next base: position 47,855,684 of record OY720642.1, read on the forward strand.
TCGCCAGCCCTTTACAGACGCCTTGATTTAATTAGAGCTATATTGTCAGGATCTGGAAAAAGTTCTCTTAGTTCTTTGTGTGTTCTGATGCGGCTCTCTTCACCTACTTTGACTGGTCCAATTATTGTTCTAGAATTAAATTTTCAAATGTAATCAGTTTCTTCTCCATGTGTTCACTCAAAGCCAAGGTGTCAGACAGTAAAATAAAATGGCTGGAAAATTGATAATTTATGTCTTCCGCGGTTTTGGCAACGTACTGAACGACGTAATTTTAAGACTAAGTAGTCGACGATAAGTTATATTGGTATGGAAAATCGGAGTAGTTATTTTTTGAAAAAGCTGACTAGTTTGCCTAGACTAACGGTTCCTAAAAACTTATTCAGCCACTGATCCCTTTTCGAAGCAAAAGGTTCTTGTGTAGCCACAGGGAATATTTCATGTCTAGTTTATGCATATTCTACGAAGCATAGTATACTTTTTACGCATACGGTAGTCTGAATTATAGGGTAAATATAATTGAGATAGGGTAAGTATTAATAAAGATGACAATAGTAAAAGTACGCTCGATGGAAGCAGCTATTATAATTTTTACGATTTCTGTCGTCTGCATAAATACCGCAGACGGAGACCCTGATAATCACTTGGAGAGCCCCAAAGGCTCCGCGGAGAACAGTTTGGGAAAAGCTTCTCTAGAAGATTCTAAAATAAAATGGCATCACTCAGTGAAATTGGAGTATTTTTGACTAAAGAATACTTTCTACAACCTGAGGAAAAATTATCGTCAACCTTGCTTATGACGCCTTATTCAGCGACGTATTTTTTTTAACACACCCCTCTAGACGGTAAATTATTTGTTTTGGAAATATAAAGTATTCTTTGTTTTATCTAAATGGTGCCTAGTTTTTCTAGATAGAGGAGTTGTCCGCTGAGTCATCTATCCCTGCTTTGAACTTCAGCATTCATGACTTCCCTGACATTCGCAATAATTAAGTTTCTTATGGATTTAATTTTAAAAGTGCGATCTTAGTTGGTTACATTTGCCTCCGACAGACATGTAAGGCGGGATGTCAGGACTAGAAGGGCACCTTGTATGTTATTTTTTTGTTTCTACTCACGGGGAAGAATATCACTTAGTACTTAATACGTGATTTGGCTGAGCTAATTCGATATCTCTGAAAGGCGCAATAATTAAGTATTCTCATGGATTTAATTTTGATAAAGCAATCTTAGTTGGTTACATTTATCGCCGACTGACATGTAAGGCAGGATTAAGAGGGCACCTTGTATGTAATATTTTTGTTTTTATACTTACGGAGAAAAATAGCACAAAGTACTTGAAACGGAACTTTGATGAGCTGTAGCAAAGAAAATTTTTATATAAGGTAGGTTTATACTTATTCTGTAAATTTTACTTATTTATTTATACTATTATTATTTCTACTTATTCTGTATTTACTTATTTATTTATTCTATTATTTATTTATACTTATTCTGTAAAAATTACCCTCTATGGACGAGCGAGAAAATTTGTTACGAATCAAAATCATTGAAATATCTGCTTTCCAAGAGGCTTTTCCATTTAGCTGCTGCGCTAGACAGAATTGTAACCCTTTGGATTAAGGGTGTGGAAATTAGCGTCTCTTTCGCCAGTTTGTCAAAAAATTTGAATAGATGAGTGTTTGACGCTATTCACTGATGATGGCGTGCCTGGTGGAGCTCTGAAATTTATAGTTTCACCTGTCAAATGAAATTGGGAAAGTTTAAAAAAGGTACGCCATGAAGGTAATGTTGAAGTATACCTTGTGTAAGTATTATTATATAAAGTGTTAATTATAAATAATTTATACGATGCTAATACGTCACATTTCAAAATGAATGTTATTATAAAATCAATGGCAAGTTTGTTTTGAAAAATGCTCAAATAGCACTGTTAGAAAACTAATTTAGTAGAGGCATTTTTTCACGCTGATTTTTCCTATTCCGTCCATAGAGGGTTAATGTTTGTATTGCATTTTATGACAAACTGTTCCGCGGAATCTTGAAGCCAGTCCGTCAAGTTGCCGCCCATCACCAGCCGCACACCTCGTCTTTCCCGGATGTCTTCTCCTCTCGGCGAGAGGAGGGAAGGATATGGAATAAAAGGAGAAAGAAGGGGGGATATGTGAGATGGAATGGTGGGGGTAGCGGATTGCTACGCCTACTGCTAAAACAATTCCCCCATTTGGCCGCATAACCTCCGCCATCTCTTTTTCCGACTCCCCCCCGCTATTCTATTCGCCCTATCCCTCCGGCCCACTCTTTCTCTCTCGGCTTCTACTTCACAACATCACCGCAGCAAGAGGCGGCCGGCTGCAATGGGGGACGCCCAACCCAACCCAACCCTACAACCCGCCCAGGTCCACCGCCTCCTACGGCCACCTACTTCAAGCCCCCGCGAGTGAGATGGTTGCGGTGCAAGGCTCTCTTCCCGGCGGCCGCGGAGGGGAGCGCCGGTACCGCGGTAACCGCCAATCTCGTTGAGCATTTGCGCAAGGCTTCCTTTGCTCTTGTTTCTTTCATCTCCCCTCCCACTCCTTTCCTCCGCATCCCCTTCTCCTCCTTCCTCCGGCCTTCTTCTTTTACTTTCTCTCTCCCTCTCTCTCTCTTCTTCTTCCTACCTCCCAGTCTGGCCGCGGCCGCGTGCAGCGTTCCCTCCACCTCCTCTCACGGTCTCCCATTGCCCAAGGGGTGAAGTGGAGTCATTGCCCATCGCGTCACGAAAAGCTCAAGGCCAGACGCGGCGGCCGACCAGACTTTAAGCCAAGCTACGCCCATCTTCATTTCATATCCGCTGTGCCACCTCCTCCTCTCCCGATTACCCGCCTTCCTCTCCCTCTTCTATTCCTCCTCCTCCTATCTCCTCATCCCTCTCTACCTACTCTTCACCCCTTTTTCTCTCCCACTCTTCAGAGCTTTCCTCCCTCCATCAAAAAGCAACCCCCAGCCAAGTCGAGAGCTTTACGGAGATGCGATATATCTATGATGTAAATTACCACTGGCGGTAATTTTTTTCCCATGCCAACCGAATGAAAAATAGTGGATGAAAGAAATGGTTTGTGCACTCGGGAGGTAATTTTTTTCTGGGTAAATGCTACAAACTCTCGTTTCGGATTTGGGTGATTGGACGATGATATAACGATAGTTTTCACAAAATTGAAATCCAATTTGGCAGATTTTTTTAGACCGCTTGTCATGCACTATAATAATTATGATACAGGAGATGATTTTTCTTAATGTATTTTCAATAATGATTTTTGTTTAAATTTTATCTATTCCCTTCCCCGTGATTTCCTATTTCAACTACGTGCCCTTTAAGACAACTCAATAAAAGACCACTCACTTCCTTTTTAACCCACGAATGTGAACAGTTCGAAAACTGACCCCTGAAAAGAGTTTTTCTAAAATAAGTGTAACCGTATCAGGCTTGACTTGGTGAAAGTTGTCGAGATGCTGGACGATTTGTCCATACTCATTACAAAAAGCGGAAGGACACGGATGAAAAGATTAGGCATAGCAGAAAGTAATGAAAATCTAATAAATTAAATTCCATCTAATAAAATTTTAGGAGATCAGGGTGCGAGGATTATATTTGACGGAGAATAGCTGAAACATGTGAAATAGAACTTAATGAGCAAAAGAACTTCTGCCGGAAGGAGTACACTAGAAAGAAGTAGAATACACAGGGCAAAGATTTCCTTCTATTGTGGGATAAAACTCTTCGTCTCCAACTACGTCGATATTTTACGAAGGAAAAAGCTGGTCAAGACCTTTTTATGGAGTATATTATGTTATGGCATGGAATATGGGAAAATCAGAGAAAAAACATTTAGAGGGTTGCATTTAGATTTTTAGAAAGAGGATTTTTATTATTTATTCTTTGTCTGGCTACTCCATCAGATATGACAGATAAAGTCATGCATTTCCTGGCTCTTTTTCTCCCAAATAAAAATTGATACTACATGGTATTCAGAGCGAAATGTTATGAAGAGTGAAAAATGACTCCAATTGTGCTTTTTCTCTTCTCATATTATTACAATTTCCTGCTTCTATTTAAAACAAGTGAAAACTCCAGGAAATTTAATAATAATGAAATTTAAGCGATTTAATTTCTTATTATGTTCATTAGTATCAAATTGCTGCTCATAACAGCTGTTATAATGCGGCAATACAATCAAAATAGCCCCGCGGTTGCCACTTATTTAGGAATGAAAAGCGTTCTTGAAAAATGTAGAACATTTTCTATTCTCTGTAGTGTTCCAGTCACTTGGCAGCATTACAACGCGCTTGCCGTGTATGCGTTAAAGACCCTGCGCACTTGGTGGCGCACTTCAAAGGTGGAAAAGTTGATTTGCACCAAACAACAAAATAACGTTAGTAATAGTAGCCGTGATTATATCTCGGTGCCGTAATATACAGTCGTGACACCGATTGTTAACTTCTCCATGATTTGTTGCCGCTGACGGTGGTAGCGCCTCAATCCGCCAGCAAGCAAGTACCCTTCCATAGGGGTTTGCTCAGAAAACGTATTGGATTTTACGATGTATCCGTCAGTGATTATTCATGTAGCTGAACGGATACTACACTGCTTCAAAACAGCTTTATTGTGGTACGTATATGTTGAGTTAATCTGTTGGAAATTATTAAATTTCACCAAGATATTTTTATTTTCCTGCGGACGTACTTAGAAGGGGATATGATTTTATGTATGGCACTGAAATATATATGTATTTGAGGTAAATAATAAGGGACACGAAACTAAATTATCATGTAGGAAAAAAGCTCTTTGCAGATGGAAGAGAGAAGCATTGTACTCGTCGACTCGATGAATAAATGGTAGAGTCAAGTTGTATTCTTCACCATTTTCGCGAATTTATTGGGACTACACTGGTTACAAATATTATGTTGCCAGATTATAATATATATTAATATAATATTATGTTGCCAGAATCCGGATACATCAGCGAGTTCAAGTATGACGACTGTACAAAATTATTTCAATGCTGCCCTCACCGAGTCGCGACGTCTCCCATAACTAAATTATCCTGAGCATTCCCGGCACTCTCATAATCCAACGCCTTCTCGTTTCAACCCCATTCATTTCACCCTTTGCGTCAATACGCATTCTCCCATTGCGATCTCACTATTTGCGACGTTTATCAATATCACTAGACAGTATGATGTTTAAATGAAACCTTTTACTACAGAATGGACAAGGATACCCTCTACTTAATCATTCATTTAAAAACTACGGTACTACTTGACATGTTTGGGCGAATAACAATTTATTATCGTATTTTTAAATTCTCTGTCTATAATCCGTGAAAAAAAATAATTCTTACTGTGCGGATATATGTAATTTAATCTTTTGAGGAATCCTCCACTAAAAGTATCCCATCCATATTTATACATGAAGATGGTGGAATTCCTCGAAATACCTTTAATAAGTAATCACTGACTGCTTACACCATTTCTTCTAAATTTGTTCGCTATGTTGGTAAAATGTTATTTGTATATTAATCTACATTTTTAGAACCTTGGTCACCAAACATTTGGATTAAAATAGCAGAAGTGTAATGCGACTTTTAAGATAACAGAAGTGATAGGTGACTTTATTTTTGGGATGGAACTACATCCATTAAAATATGCACTATGGATGCTTATACGCATTTAAAAATATACAAATAAATTTGCTCTAAATGACATTAAATTCTTCACCTCCGCGACCCTGGTGGCGTTATAGACTGACAGAAATGCCTAGGTAATTATGTGGTTTTAATGCTGAATCCTACGTTGATATCGTTTTTATATTGTCACCTGTTAAACATTAAGTCAGAAAATATCCTCTATGACGAAGCCGGTCGCAATATACTATATACTTTTCTATTATTATTATGTTTTATTTCATCATAAAACACTTCTTCAATTTCTTACTTTAGATTTTCCAGGTTCTTTAATTTCGTTGCTACATATTTACATGTGAAGGGAAGAGTCAGATGGGCTATATCACCTCCGAGAAGAATAAAAATGCATTGAACACCTCTACTAAATATGGTGCAGCCTTAGAACTGTGAGGATCATCGTCTGAGCACAACAGTAGGTGAATGTTAAGAGATAAGCAACGTCATTTTCGGGAGAAATGAGGCCAAGTTGTTAAACCAGAATAGTAGACCAGAATATATCGGTCATTTAAAAACGCCAAATAATACCACCATTTTGAAATGCAACTGCTTAAATTTCTGGGAAAAAATTAAATTACGAATGATATTTTTTAAATGTCTTGGGGGCTAGGAAGCAGGCCTAAAATTTGTGGAGGCGGGCGCCTTTTGTGTGAATCAGGAACTGCTCGAAGGCGTAGGCTACCGGGGGGCGTAGAACTGCTACCAAGAGTGGGGGTTCTAGCTTGGCATAATTATTATCTACCAGCCGGGAAAACTACGTGACCTACAATGGGAGGCCCAGTGGTGATGAGGTTTGGCAGCACACCAAACAGAATCTCGAAGCGCCCGCCCCCACAAATTTTTGGCCTGCCTACTACCCATTCTGGGAGAGCCAAAATTTTAAGGATCCGTCCCCCATATACCGTACCCTGATTAAATCTGGGAAAGTCACGTGACGAGCATCTTTCTTTTCGCTCACCACTACAAATTTTAGTCCTGCCACCTATCCCCAAAGACATTTGTAAAAAACAATAATATCTATATGGAGGGCTAAAATTTTCGGAGAATGTATCTCATCTCCCTGTGAGTGAGGAAATAATCGAGAACCATACTACTCATAAAAACGTTTACTCTCTGTTGAAGAATTTGAACGTCAAGATACTACTTTACCTTGCTACTTTTCTCACAAATTTTACTATCAATTTCCAGAGCTAAATGCGTTCATGGAAAAACTGTGGAAAATAATATTTTTTCTATTTAATATAATTGTCATTTTCATGGAAAACTATTCGTAAGGAACGAAACCTTTCGCGAAAGTGATTAATGTAAAAAAATTGGGCACCTAATTTTATGGGTTATTAGTGAATAACTGTCATAATTGAAGTGAAAATCGGAAATAAAAATATTCAAGTAATGGTCCACTAAATAGGTTTATTCTTTACGACCCAGGTTTCGTCACATAATGACATCTTCAGGCCTCGAAGCCTGAAGATGTCATTATGTGACGAAACCCGGGTCGTAAAGAATAGATCTATTTGGTGGACCATTACTTGAAGATTTTGCTTTCCGATATGGAGATGTTCCACAAAGTCAAGCCTGAATTTATTAGTTAAATTGAAGTGAAAATGTTTGTGTCAAAATGGAGTTAAATGCTTTATTGGTAGGAAAGGGTAATATAATATTTTTCCATTCGGAATAGTTGCCATTTTAGTGAAAACTATTCGTGAGGAGCAGAACCTCGTGGGAAATTGATTAAAAATAAAAATATTTTAAGCATCTTATCTCGTTATTTTGCGGTTTGTCATTGAATGACTGCCATAATTGAAGTCAAAATGTGGTCATTCATGAAAATTGGCGCTCTGGAATGCAAATGGCCCGTAGTTTAGTTTCCATATGTTACTGCAAAAGAACGTCGAAACTCGGTAAACATTATGTAATGCGGTTTTCATCTGCTGCATTAAAAAAAACTAAAATTAAGCTGAGTAAAACAGGAGAATCCCACGATGTTATATTAATTCTACTAGCCTCTGGAATGCAAATGGCCTGTAGTTTAACTTATATATGTTACTGGAAAAGAATGTTGAAACTCGGTAAGCATAATATAATGCGGTTTTCATCTGCTGAATAAAAAATAAAGCTAAAAGTATAGCTGATTTTCCTAGAAAAAAATACACCTCATGAGCGACTCGAAGCTACAATCTATAATGTCTTTCTTTCATCCCCCGTTGAATTTCAACGGGTACTTAAGCTAGTTATTGATAATTGTTTTATATCTGGCGCATGTCTTTGTTTCGACCGTCTCAGCCACCGTGGAACTAGCTTAACGCGCGGGGAGGAATACGGGACGCTTCCTAAGAGTGCTTCGCCCTCGCCAATCGCCGCCCCTTCATGCCTTCTGCAGACTCATTGCGCCGTGAGTGCATCATTCTTTTGTGTCTGCATATGCGTCTGTCGTGTGTGCATGGAGTAAACACCCACCGCTCTCCCCTGCGTCCCGTCTGTCTGTCCGATGCACATTTGTTAGCAAAGGTGGCGCGCCCGGGGCTCGACCGAGCGACCGACCCCGGGAAATCCCCTTCCTCTCTCTATTCTTCATCTAAGCCTACCTATGACCCTGCTAGCCACCACAGGGGTGTTTGGCAGGGGGTGACTTATCACCAACATGAAATACAGTGAAGAAATTTACTTTCACCAACATGCACCACATAATAGGTATGCTACAAATGCTACAGAAACCACAAAATTATTCTATATTGTAACTATGAAAATGTGAAACGAGTCATGCAGGGAACATGCAAAACATGGTGCTGGCACTACCCATCAGATTTTGAAACATGCATCAGGGGGTATACGAATTAATCAGCTACACTACCTGTCAACTAACCTACTTTTAAGTGACAACGCAGCCATTATGGTCTCTTATCGATCGTGGGAAAAACGACATTTTAAACTTTCTACAATCTGCTCTACAATCTATTTCCCTTATTTTATTTTCATGAAATTCTATTCAGGGGAAGTGGACGGTTTACTCTACAACAAGGGGTGGACGCCCCCTGGCACGCATGCCAAACGTTGCACGCAGATGACCTGTTTCCTGTATGCGAAATAAGTCCTTACCAAATTTATTTTTCATTTCTAAGTAGTCGCCTTTCACCAGGGAGTACAGTCCCGAATTGTCCAAGCAGGCCTACATCGGAAAGAACGATGCTTTATATTCAAATGCTTCTGCCTCTATCGGTCCTTAAACATAGTATGAGCGAGATAGTTCCCTAGTCATAATACAGACCATATTCGAATTATACGTTTTAATTTAAGCACCTTTAGGAGGTATGAATCAAATACTATTTTATTAATTGTGCAATAATGTACTTGTATATGACTGAAATTCTAGGTAATCAAATAAAAAAATGTACTTAAGTCTTTGATGTTTTTCTTATAACTCTTTTTTTCAAGCGGTACGTTCAAAACTCCTTCACAATGGAAGGTTACATTGTGATTCTGAAAAAAACTGCTGGGGTGACAATATGATTTAATTTTCGAAAATAGTTGAGAAAACGTACAAACTACACCCTGTTAATTTATTGGCAAGTTATAGGTGTTAGAAATGCATCATTTGCATGCAAGTTGTCCCCTCAGGTACCGTGTATATGATGCCAGAGGCACCCGTATGCGAGCGCTAAGCGCCACAGTCCATGGGGTACAGCCCAACTCCTCTGCTCCTTGAAGACACCATGAGAATCAGAGCGGAATAGGACGCATGGGTTGCGTAATTGGTTAGGGCACTCGGCGCGATATCGAGGGATCTGGGTTCGATTCCCAGTTCGGGCGAATGATTTTTCCTCTGTGAACTTCACACAATTTTAGCATTTCTAATTTCCTCTGTCCATTTTATCTTCAGCATCCTCCTCCAGCACCAGGTTTCGTACACTCTTGGTCTATTTCGGTGTATTTTTCCAATCATCCATCATTCTATTGCATACAGTGCCACACCCCGCTCGATTTGTCCACAAATTGTTTCACCGTTTGTAGTCCTATCTTCTTTGAGCGCTGCAGTTGCTTAAAAATGTGGTCATAATTTATATATTCGTGGAATAATTCGCATATTTTGTAACTTAATTTTGATTTTTGCATAAGCAGGGCATATCTACATCGACATATGCATACTTCCCTGAGAGCCGCCGCATGCTCGTGTGGCAGGGGGTGTTGGGACACGGACCATTTAAAGATGTAAGGGATAAGGTTTTGGGATTTGAAATGGTGACGTGTGTTACGGGGGTGTATTTCGTGGAGCTGAATTTTTATTGTGGTCGCTTATTGTGCGCGAAAAGAACGAGTTTTTGTACCTATCTGTTCGGCATTATATCTCTCTCATTTTATCGCATCTTTCAGACCTAGAGATGTGGTGAGGAGTCATGATAATATTCTCTGTGTCGCTCTGAAACACACCTGTCCTGAATTACTCTAGCAACCTAAGCGTAACATGTATCCTCCGAGTCTCTCGGGGCTCCCATCTTAATTTATCTAAAATTTGTGAACACTGTGTGTTCGCCTGTAGCAGTTTTTGACGAAGCGTGCAGCTTTTATTTGTATTTGATTAATTTTTTTGGTTAAATTTTTATGACCAGGGTATAAAATGCTCGCGATGTATTCAAGGTGTGGCCTAACCAAAGCAAAGTAGCATTTCTTTTACTTTTTTCATCCGAGGATCTTCCTATTATACGCTTAACAAAACCTAGTTTCTGTAATGCTGTGCCGCGTATGTTTTGTAGATGTGTTCTCCACGATACATCAGAAGTAAGGTAACCGTCGGCGAATGCAGAATTATTAAAACTAAATGAACGAAAATATGTTATTGATATTTATTTTGACTCGCATAGTCGCGTATGAGGCTCAACTTTGTGGAAGCTATAGGTATTGATATCCATTTTAAAATGATAGACAATGGTAACTTTCCACACAGAATTTTTAATGGTTACCGACCATGGTTTCAGCACCTAGTGCCATTATCAAGGCTCTAATAAGGCACCAGGCCTTGATAATGGCATTAGGTGCTGAAACCATGGTCGGTAATCATTAAATACTCTGTGCGGAAAGTTACCATTGTCTTTCATTTTGAATTGTATATCAATTGCATAGTCGCGGTAGAAACTCATCATGCCCAGCTTAATACTGTTTTGACGGCACATTGTTAACTGAGCGCTTTCCACTCTACCTTGTGAGTCCTGTCTGTAGGGCACCGCTCATCCACCCTTACCAAGAAACACCATCCATGACAAGCAATGCATATGAATCAGTGATACGCCGTTTATCATTTGAAGCAGTAAAAAATTTCCTATTTTCCTCAAAGCGTACACGGCAGGGCAATCGGTGTATTCCATCTCCCACCTCTCCTGCGCCTCTGGACGCCGCTGAGTAAAAGGTAAAAAAATAATAGGTCAGATGCGAACGCAGGGAAATTGATGAATATTCAGTCGAATCATAATGAATACAGATATATTCAAGATTGAATTTCAAAGACCGGTTGAAAAGGGAGAGTAGAAAAAAACGTCGGGAATGGACATGATTGAGCGCATGGGTGTACTTTTCTGGCTCCGCTTTGCAGCTCAAGAGGGAGTTAAGAAGAGTGCATCCGTTGTTCGTGCATGCATTTACCGGAACTGATGTAAATTGGTCGGCCACGCCTTTCATTGGAAAGTTCCAAACATTTGTTTTAACACCAAATTGTAAAATGACTGTGTTTTCCGGCTTGGAAGGTATCCTTACCCCTAAGACGAATCCTAGTTTGGCTACAGATCTCGAAATAATAGTAAAAACTGGATTTTACTATTATAAAAAAAACGTTTAGGTTGTCTGAGCGGAATGAAATTTCGCCTAGAGATCTATGAATTTGGTCTCATTTTAATGAAAAATATCTTACTCTTCCAAAGATACCAAATTAACAGCATTAATTGGGTGAAATTTACAGTGGAAGAAATCATTCGCCTGGACTGGGAATGGAACTCATATCCCTTGTATTTCTCGTCGAGTGCTCTAACGAATTAAGGCGACGCATCACACCCGCTCGACAGGTCGGATTTGTGATAATTTCCGACCACAGATTTTTCCCCAGAGTCTCACGTCATCAACTTGAAATTTTTCTAGTATAAATAATAGACCTTTGCCAAGGGAGGCTCGTACCTGAAACATGAAAATTTTGTCCCGGAGCACAATTAAACCATCGGGAAAACTGCGAGATGTAGGGTATATCTTTATAAAAAACTATTATTATTATTGACATATCTAAAACTAATGGAAATGATTCAATCCCTCCTCTATCGGAATGCTAAGTAACAGCCGTCACGGTTGTAAGATAAAATCTGTAATTGGTATATTTCGACAAGCAACCTGAATGGTTTTCGGCCATGATGTGCTCGGACGGTGATGCAATTAGTTCAGTCTTCTTTCACAGATCTTATGTAAGCGCTGCCTGTACTTACGCGCCGGAGACTTGGCTAAAACTTACCGACGACTGTTGCCTTGTGCGAGAGTCATCCTGGAGCAGCCCTCGGCGTCTGCAGCTAGAAGCAGGTTCCCTTACTGTCCGATTAGTTCTCACGTCGGCCGTCGAGCGCTAGCCTTTCATTCGCCCTGCAGAAAGTTGCTTCCAAAGATTACTACCATGTTACTACCCTTACGGATTCGGACGGTTGCTTCGGATTCCCAACTCTCCTAATTTCGCGACGTTAAGGGATGCAATTTCTAATGTGTAGAGCAAAGTTAAAGTTTTTAAACAAATGCAACGACACTAAATATGAAAAATAGGACCTGATTACGAATTTCAGCAGAAAGACCAAGGAACAAGAGGAGAAAAAGCTTCCTATCTGGAATTGCATAGAAATTGAATCGTAACTGCATTCAGCCATGTTTTACGGCTATTTAGGCGTACCATATTCTTCACCAACACAATGTTAAGGTGTATTCTCAGGCCACCACGCAAATGCTAGTAACGTTTAAATGCTACAATAATTACTTGCCCCACCCAGAAACCTGATTGACCTCTGCTGTTACACCTCAGGTCAGTACATGCATTCACAAACAAAACACAAAGGAGGAACTAACCCTGCATTGGCTGCAAACCATTCCATAAGGCGAATCCTGAAATAGTCTTTTCTAATATCATCCACATTGCAATATGTAAAATAGTACACTGATTAGGTTCCTAATTAATATGAACAAATTAACTGTAAACATTTTTGTTTAATATTTTGCAATTTATGACGAGGCAAATGGCGTGGCGTGACGTGGAGAATGCTGCACGGCAGATTGAACACCTTGTGGCTCTAGCAAAACATTTTGAACGTCTGGCAAAAAATATTCTAAATCAAACTTTCGATATAGATTTAACCCGTATTTCTCCCTTCGATCAGATAGAGGTTCCCACCCTAATTCTTTCAACAATTTTGTGACACTACTATGTTTATCATAACAATTTTTAACTAATCTAGCTGCCCTCCGCTGTATTCGATCTATATCTGAAACTATTTCTATTTCGGGTCCCATATACTAGCGGCGTACTCCAAGCAGGGTCGCCCACAGGGGGGGTGTATGGCGCAAGTTGCGCCGTAGCAAAAAATTTTGGGGGGAATAAAAATTTGGGGGGATTTTTAAAATACATAAAGAACTTCACTAAGTAAATGTAAATATTTTTATCCATTTACAGTAATTTATATTCGTATCGAAAGGTTATAATGATAAATGAATGTTAAGCGTTAAGTGTAGTATAGCAAAACATCCTGCAGCTATAGAGAATCATTCAGCCTGCCGAAAGATTTTTTAGTCCTGGAGTAAGAGACTCCTGACGTCAAAACGCCTCGATCGGGTGCAAGTGACGCCATCTAGTGGATTTTCGACAGAAATGTTCCTTACCGAAGGGTATGATGCGTCCTCTTAAGCTACCCAAGCGTCGTCCTCAACTGTGCATTTCTGTGAATTGGTTAGAGCACTCGGCGCGAAATTGAGGGATCTGGGTTTGATTCCCAGTCCAGGCGAATTATTTTTTCCACTGTGACTTTCACATTATTGGGTAAACACTAGTGGGTGACTACGTTCAAGTAACTGCGCGGCTAGTTCCATGGTTCTTTGAAAATATCAGCCCCTTGCCAAACTACCTTCCGACATTTTTGCATGGCAGTGAATTACATACGTACGGATTATGGAAAAAAAATGTTTCGGCCGATTCGTAGACGACGTAACGGAGAACCGTTTCATAATTTTGTTATAATTTAACTTGTAGCAAATTGAAAATTAATTGAAATCCGCTCGAATTATGACATTTCTTAGGAACGGGTTGAGGTAGTTTGAGCGAAATATCATTTCACGTAGAAACCAATGAATTTGGTCTCATTTCAAAGGAAAACATCTCACCCTTCCAAAGATACCAAAGTATCAACCACTTACTGAGCTACTTTCCGGTATTTTTGGCGAAAAATATGAGCCCTTATACATGGGACATTACGCGTGTATGCACTCCAGAGAGACCTTATTTAAAAAATGAGGCATCTCTAACTCTGAGATCTCGTCAAAAAATTAACAGAGTGTATTTTGTATGCTTTCATGCTTATGCGCAATACTTTTTTTTCAGAATAGCTAAAAACCTTCCGTTGTGAAGGAGTTTTAGACGTACCGCATGAAAAAAATGAGTCAAATCAAAGACTTATACGTTGATGTTTTCACTTGGGTACCTAGAATTTCAAGCCATATACAAATGTATATTGCACTATTTATAAAATAGGGTTTGATTTATGCTTAATAAAGATTCTCAAATTAAAATGTATAGTTCGAACATGGTCTCCATTATGACGAGGAAACTATCCCGCGCAAACTACCGTAACGGGAAAAGGTTTTATTGTTAAATCCAATTCTGTTTTCAATAACCTGGTACGGAACCCTAGCTTTATAAATTACATCAATGGATTTTGAATGTATCCAACCCTAATGATTATATATTTATACCCTACACCACTACGTGGTCTGGGTATGTTGATTTTGTCACAGCAGAATTGTAACGCATTGAAGAAGGAGTGGCAGGTATGGAAGTGTATATATAGTAACCGTATATAGTATAGTGTATATATAGCCTTACCTTCGGCAAGGCCAAAGATAATTTATTTACTAGTTTTCATTTCTTTTCGGAAGATTCATCGATCCTCGGCTTTTTTTAAACGGATGAGCGGATCTTTGAGCGGATCAGTCCGTGAACGAGAACAACAATCGAGGAGAACGACTCCAATGTGGAGAAGAGGGGCGCCGTTATTGACGTTTCATTGGATTGGATTTTTGGGAAGGCGACCGACAGCTAAGGTCATTTGCGCCATAGAGGACAGGTAAGGGAGGTAGGGTGGATAGAAACCCGGCGTCGGCATTAGCCTGCTCTTTACTAAAGTCGCCAAGGAGACCACGGATTAACGTCTCATCCGACTGACGGAGTACTGTACTTTAAGTGCCCTCCACAAGCCACGCAATTGGGGATTGGGTATCCTCTGAAAAACATCCTCCTCTGCAGGGATTTGAACCCTGGCCGCCCGTATGGTTAGCCAGTACTCTAGCCGCCACACCAAACCGATCCCCTTGACGGTTCATCCCTTGAATATAAACGCTTTGTTTATTGTGAATCTCAGTCATAATTGATTCGTATTGTCGTTGATAAAGGGTCTACGGACAAACTTTTAGAGCCCTAATGGCCAGTTGCAGGAACGACACATATTTATTCTTTAAGGTTATGGGACCATAAGATGTGGCAACCATTCAATAATTGTTGCATAAACATGCGAAAAATCAGTGGTTTCATAACTTATGACGTGGAGTTATGAGTCCCATTAGTAGCCAAGATGGCGGATGCGCAACGAACAATTTGGAGATGAAATTACTTGATAAAAAAGTTCTTTTGAGACATGTTACCAGTTTGTTTACTCTTATTGGCTAATTATTATGTGCATTAGCAATTATTCATACGCTGCCCTTTCGTAAATTTTAGGTGGTGGAAGATTATATTAAATATTCGAAGCTATTAACGATTGGCCTATTGGTAAATAAGTCAAGTATCTAGTAGATGTGTTCCTGCAACCCGAATATATTCATGAGATCTATAGCTCTATGGATCTGATAACTATTGATTCCATGACTAAGTGCTCTTGCAACTGACCATATGTCATCGGGATATTGGTTAAATTTTGGATACAAGATTAGACGCAAACAAACAGTTTGTACTAAAGAAAACCTTTTTGCATCTCCATAGTTTGTTAAATAATACCTTTACTTAAATTGATTACTATATCGTCAACGAAATTGGGTCCTAGGGCAAAATTTTAGAGCTCTACGTTGTTAGGAAGTAGGTTAAAATTCAACCACTACATTTAACTCCGAAAATCAGGTGAAACTCAATAAAACCTTTAAAAAATAATGAATAACAAGAGGTGGTGATTTTTTTGCATTTTTGACTATCATAGAAAAAATGCGATATGTCAGTTTTTGCGAAATAAATTCTACTTCCTTCTATTGAGGAACCCAACACAACTCGAGCCTCAAGTTTGATTGTAATATCATTCTACGATATACTATTCCACGCTTCATTGGTCATACCGTACCGTTTTGTATTTTAACTTTCGAGACTGATTTTCAAGGTATTTTTCAGTATCAGTTTCTAATTTCCTAATCAGAGATCAGTTTTTTTGGCGAAATTTATGTTGAGTGTAAAACTTAAAAAAAACATTACGTTTAGAAATACTGTTTATTTTTATTTATATTTTTATTACACAGCATTTATTCTTTATAATATTCAAATTGATACAAATTACAGATGATAAAAATACAATAATGCAAGTTAACACAAATACGGAAATTTAATAATTACAGAATAAGTCCTCCTGAGCCGCTGGCTCGTAAGGAGGTGCTCGATGTAGGCAAAATATAATACAGAGCATTGGTGGAGGTAATTTCCATAACTCCCTTACATAGTATAACTATTGGTGAAATAACATATGTCAACCAAGTTCACTTAATTGTTAAACTTTATTATATTTAAATAAATTGTCCCCTTTTTATCACTCATACGTGAATTCAGGAGAATGGCAACTCATTTCATTATGTTATCACTGATTTTCTAACAATAAATTCTCACAATCTCTTTTCAATCTTGAAATGATGGTTATGTTAGGTATACTAACATATAGATAACTGAGCAATTTAGGTAAAATAACTATTAGCATTCTATCTCCATAAGTTTTATATAACTTTGGAATATCATACAATTCCTTATGTCGTAACTGCATTGTACATTTAGTTGAAATAATGATAATAATAATAGAACATTGAATTTTGGGTATTTGTTTATTATTGTAAATTGTTTGATACATTAAAGTAACATATATTATTCATACAATTTTTTTTATTTCCTCCATTAAGCTTGGAAATACTATCTCCATAATTTTTAAATGCTATAAGATTCTAAGTATGCTATTAATATTGCCAAATCAATAATTATCACACGTAAAAAGTCCCAATCTCCGTGAATGTTACTATTACCCATAGATATATGAAACAAATGAGCGATCTTCTACCAATTATCAAAACAAATATGGCATGATGACATTCGTAGAATACGTTTGGAACAAATGCTAAAACAGGCACATGTCATGTTGTCCGGCATTTAGACAGTTTATTTTAAAACCCCAATTAATTAAATGAATAAACATGGGAAATATTTACATGGTAGTGAATCACATACGTATAGATTATAGGAAAAATGTTTCGGCCAATTCATAGACGCTGTAATGGACAAACGTTTCATAACTTTTGTTTTAAATTTAACATTTATCATAGAGAAAATTAATTGAAATCGACTCGAATTATGAATTTACTTAGAGACGGGTTGAGTTAGTGTGTGGGAAATATCATTTCACCTAGAAATCAATGGATTTGGTCTCATTTTATAGAAAAATATCTCATTCTTCGAGGGATACCAAAATATCAGTTCCTTACCGGAGATTTTTGACGAATTATACCAGTCCTCTAACATGTGAAATGGTACGTGCATGCACTATAGAGTGACTTTATATTGAAATGAAGAATTTCTTACACCTGGATCTCGTCAAAAAATTACCGGAGCGTAGTTTTTATTTTTTCTCAACTTTTTTGAAAATAAAACATATTGTCACCTCAGTAATTTTTTCAGATTCGCAAAAAAACTTGCGCTGTGAAGGAGTTTTAATCGTACCGTGAGCCGTGCCTCACACTGAGGGAGCGGTGGATCGCTCGGTTCGTGGATTGACGAGGGACGCAGCGAGGGGCGCGTCGAGTTGTGAACTGCGGGACGCTGGAGCAATGACGCTTCGAGGGCACGTTGCAGCCCACGAGTTAGGTTCCCGAGCTGCGCTTGGTTGAGGACCGGGACCCGGTCAAGAGGGGTCGATCATACCTGGTGGCAAATGGGCCCCAGGTATAAATAGGATCGTTGCCCCGCGAGCGTCGGGCATTGCTTTGCTGAGGCTCGCTTCGAGTGTTCGACGGCTATTACAGCTGCCCCCGAGAGACGGACGCACGGCACCTTTTGAAGACCACCGCTACCTCCCGCAGCCAAGGTATACCATACCCTAAAATTCCTACCTCCTCTTATCCCGAGTCTGACCCTTTTTTTTAGCCAGGTCACAATTCGGGGTGGGGGGATTATTTTTAAACGACCGTTGTTGTCTTTCGTTTTCTAGTAAATAAATTACTTTGTTTTTCCAACCTGGTTTTTTTGTGTCTGCGTTTAATAAAAACTCCTCCGCACCTCCCGGCCCTGTGAGGCACGTTTCAATGGTAGCAGAGCGTGGTTGCGGGATACAGTAAAGTAAAAGGAGTGCGAGAGATGGCAGCGAAGCTACCTACCGGAACCAGTTGGATTAAAGAACTAACGAAAGCAGAAGCAATTGACTTTTGCGGTAGATTCGGGTTAGAAACAAATGGCACGTTGGATGAACTACGGAAAGTTCTGCGAGAGTATGTTCATTCACTAGATCGTGGGGAGGATAATGGGAGCGGCGCAGAATTGATCGCAAATGTTTCAGAGGTAACACCTCCCGAGGTCCAGGTCCCCCGTCCTAAGCAATTTGATGTAAAGATGTTAGAAAGTCTCGTGGCCGCCGCACACCGTTGGGATTTAAGATTCGATGGTGAACCGGGGGAAAGTGTAGTGGGATTCTTAGAACGTTTCGGTAGGTTCTCGAGTCGGGTAGAACTGGCCGATAGTATGGCGTTCAAGGTAATTCCCGAAGTTTTATCCGGTAGGGCCAACGCTTGGTATTGGGCCAATCAATTTCGGGATGTAAACCATTTTCGAGAAGAGTTGAAAGCGACCTTTGGTGTCTCAAATTATCAGACACGCTTGAAAAGAGACCTGTATAACCGCACTCAGGGTAGGCGTGAAACGCTAAGGGAATATATTATCGTCATGAAAAATATGAATCAAAGGTTAGAAAAAAAAACTATCACCAGACGAACTGTTGGAGATAGTGTGCAGTAATCTTAACCCTGATTATTCTTGGCATCTAATAGATAAACCGCAATCTTTTGAACAGTTGGTTCTTTGGGGACGTAACTATGATGAAAGACGAGCCATCGCTGAATCATATAGGGACCCTCCGCCTATAGAAGAGATGGTGGACGCTGAATTCGGGGATCGAAATGGGCGATCGGGGCAACGATTATACCCCACCGAACGTTGGCCTAGAAGTAGCCAGCATCGACAAAGGGAACAATTGCCCCCACGTAGGTATGGAGGGTGGCAAAGAGGAGGCCACACGGCGGAGCCACATTTTACCCACAGAAATACGCCCCGTACGGGAAACGAGTGGTCCGCGGAGTTATGAAGCCACGAGGCTATCGCGGAAGGTTAGTGGCGTTTCGTGGCCGGCCCTCGGTAACCAAATTCGACCTATCACCGAAAATAAACATTTCTATTGATGGTTTAGCTTGCACTGCTCTTTTAGATTCGGGTGCGTTTGGGTCGTGCATTTCGGAAGATTTTTTGAATACACTGACGGGGGCTCGACGGAAAATTATTAAGTTAGAGAAAATTTGTTATGGGGTGGATTCGACGCCCATTAGCATAACTAGAAAGGTCAAGCTCCATATTAAAATACAAGGAAATTCGTGGCAACATGAGTTTTTCATTCTTGACGCTTCTCCAGTTCAGGTAATTTTAGGTGCTGATTTTATGAGTAAAACAGGAATGGTATTAAATTTTGTAAGTAAGACTTACGGTTTTAAGTTTAGACCCGAGATCATGGCCTCATTCCTTTCTCCACCAGCGAATAACGGCGTAGTAATCGGGCAAGACAAGACGTCACGACTCGAGTATTTAAATCATGAACAAAGAAAAAAAGTACAGGGGTTACTAAACCGATATAAAGAGGTAGTCACCAAATCGTTAGGATGTACAAACGTAATGGAGTACGATTTAACCTTGTCAGATGATACGCTGGTTAGATCCCCTCCATTTCAATGCAACCCTCCTAAGATGGTAGAAATGAGGAAGCATGTGACGGATCTCCTACAGGAGGGAGTTATTGGAGAATCTAATTCCCCGTACGCTAGTCCGTGTTTTTTAGTGCCCAAGAAAGACGGATCCTCGCGGCTAGTAGTTGATTACCGAAGGGTGAATAAGAAAGTAGTTTATGATGCCTTTCGCCTACCCACTGTGGAAAACGCCTTTCTGCATTTCAGTAAGGCTAAATATTATTCCATTTTAGATTTAAATGCCGCGTATCACCAGATTCCTCTGACTCCCAAAAGCAGGCGGGCGACGGCATTTATAACTCCTTTCGGTCTGTATGAATATAAACGTTTACCTTTCGGACTTTGTACGGGTGGACAGGTTCTTTCACGCTTAATTGATAGCATTTTGGGTGATATAAAATACAAATATGTATTTACATACCTAGATGACGTTGTGGTGTACAGCGAAAACTTTGATGATCACATCATACACTTGGAAGACGTTTTCTCGCGACTGAGGCGAGCGAAATTGACTGTAAATCCGGAGAAAATTTCGATTGGATTAAATAAAATCAAGTATTTAGGACACATTGTGTCGGACCAGGGAATTAGAATAGATCCAGACAGAGGGGAAGCAGTGAGTAACTTCCAGGTTCCGAGGAATCTGAGGGAGACGAAACGTTTTTTAGGAATGTGCAGTTACTATGCGCGTTTCATTCCCTGTTTTTCGGAGATTGCGGCCCCACTGAATCGGTTAAAAAAAAAAAAATTCCCGCTTCTTTTGGGGGCCTGCTCAACAGCAGGCTTTCCAAAAATTACGGGAAAAAATTGCGTCGCCCCCAGTGCTGCATATCCCTGATTTCACTAAAGATTTTGTGGTACATACAGACGCATCCTCCAATTCTGTAGCGGCGGTATTATCACAGAGAGTCAACGGTCATTTGGCACCTGTAGCCTTCGCTAGTCGAACCCTTAACGACGCGGAAAAAAAATACGCTACATATGAAGCCGAATGCTTGGCAGTCGTATTTGCCGTAGAGAAATTTGGGCAATATCTGAGGGGCCGGGAATTTGAGCTATACACCGATAACCAGGCCCTGTCATGGATGCGTAATCATCCTAAGCAGTTGGGAAAGGTCGGACGGTGGATGTTACGTTTATCTAGTTATAAGTTTCGAGTAACTCACGTGAAAGGGAAGGATAACGTCGTGGCCGATTGCTTGTCACGGATGTTTGATGAAAACCAAAATGATCACGAACAAGTCACACGACCCGGGTTGTGTGTCCTGCAGGACACACCGATATCAATCACGACCATTTTAGAACATCAGGAGAAAGACTTAGAATGTCAAAGACTAAAACAAAGACTAAGTAATGGGGTCGGGGTAAGGAATCTGAAGTTGCGCCAGGGACTTGTGGTATTTCGCGCGCGTAAGAGCAAACGTAATCGAGTTTACATTCCCGTTGGGATTAGACCGATGGTAATGGCTTATTTCCACGACTCAATAATCGGCGGTCACTTAGGATATCGAAAAACGAGGGAAAAAATATCTCGGGATTTCTTTTGGCCGAATATGCATAGGGACATATTAATGTATGTACGGTCTTGCATTGGCTGTCAAAGCGCGAAACCAGCGCAAAACACTATGGTTGGGTACCATTCGTCTGAGGTGGCTACCGAGCCGGGAGAGAAATATTTCGTTGATTATATGGGCCCACTAACGCGTACGCGGTCGGGGAATACTTCGATTCTTGCCGTCATTGACGCTTTTTCGAAATTCGTGTTTATTATTCCCACACGCAACATGAGGGCTGCCAATACGGTTAAAATCCTCAACACTCGTGTTTTCGCGGTAGCAGGTTTTCCCAAAATAATGGTATCCGACAATGCCCCGACTTTTACTTCAAGGGAGGTAAAAGATATGTGTTTCGGTTGGGGGATAAAACACGTCACCACAAGTCCCTATTATCCTCAACCGTCTCATGTCGAGCGGTTTAATAGGAACCTAAAAACAGCGCTCACTATTTTTCACCATGATGCACAGGACCGGTGGGACGAAAACCTACATACCATATCCATGGCGTTTAATACCGCCTTCCATGAGAGCACAAAATGCACTCCGGCGAGTCTCTTTTTGGGGCGAGAATTAAATCATCCGTTGGCCATGCGCTGGACTATCGATGACAGCGTCGCTGAGGCCAAACGGGGAGAAAGCACCGAAGAAAGGTGGACCGAGGCCCTTCGAAACTTGAAGCGTGCAAATAAGGTCGTAGCGAGAAATTATAATAGGAATCGGAGGGACCAACCGTTTAAAGTAGGCCAGATAGTCGTATATAAATTACACCCCTTGAGTTCCTCGGTTAACAAAAAATCAGCGAAATTTTTGCCGAAATGGTCCAAACCATGGCGAATAAGCCGGTTTACAAGCCCGGTGACTGTAGAATTGAAGGATATGGAGACGGGAGAGTATTCACGCAGATGTCACGTATCTCAAATTAAATCTTTCAATCGGCGAGAGACTCCAATCCTTCCTTCCCAGTAGTCCCTACCTCCATTGCCTTCCTAACCTTCATTTGGGTATTGTTATGAGTGGCTCTGAGATGGCGGTGGTCTGAGAAGAGGCGCAACCGCGTCGCTCGCGTCGCGATTTTTTTTTGTTGTTTGTTGATTTTTCAACTTAAAGTCTATTGACGGATGTTGTGACTTGTCCGGGTTGTCTTGTTCCCTTGTTTTTCTTGTACTTTGTCGGAGTTTGGTTGTTGGTAACTGATTACCTTTTGGGTTCAGCAACGCTGCTGGAGAAAGTTTTTTTTTTTTTTGTAATTTAACCTTAGGTTGTTTACCCCTATTTGTGGTTATATTGTTAAAAAAGGGGTTTGAGTTAATTCTGGTTTATCACTGGTAATAGATAAGTTTGACTTAAATAACTAATGTCTTACGTGTGGCTCGATAATTCGAGTAATGTGTTGGCGAGTAATTGGTCCCCAAAAAAAAAAGGGGACGACGAAGAATTCGTACGTGAATTCACGTACGTATATGCACATGTGTTATTCGGTAACGTCTCTGTTCCTTTTTTTTTATTTGAAGATAATGTGGAAAGATTTTGGTAAAATAGAGACGGATATTTTTTTTTAATGCCTTATTGAGCTGAAATGTATTCTAATTGGGGTGTGTAACGGTCACTTGTTTGTTTACTTGTTGCGATTTCCTGAAATGTGCTGGCTCATTTGTGTGATACCTTCCCTCCTCCCCCACCTTATGCCCGGCTGTTTGAAGGAGGTAGCGTAGGAAAAGCACCTGGGAGAAGCGAGGGAGGATGAGCCGTGCCTCACACTGAGGGAGCGGTGGATCGCTCGGTTCGTGGATTGACGAGGGACGCAGCGAGGGGCGCGTCGAGTTGTGAACTGCGGGACGCTGGAGCAATGACGCTTCGAGGGCACGTTGCAGCCCACGAGTTAGGTTCCCGAGCTGCGCTTGGTTGAGGACCGGGACCCGGTCAAGAGGGGTCGATCATACCTGGTGGCAAATGGGCCCCAGGTATAAATAGGATCGTTGCCCCGCGAGCGTCGGGCATTGCTTTGCTGAGGCTCGCTTCGAGTGTTCGACGGCTATTACAGCTGCCCCCGAGAGACGGACGCACGGCACCTTTTGAAGACCACCGCTACCTCCCGCAGCCAAGGTATACCATACCCTAAAATTCCTACCTCCTCTTATCCCGAGTCTGACCCTTTTTTTTAGCCAGGTCACAATTCGGGGTGGGGGGATTATTTTTAAACGACCGTTGTTGTCTTTCGTTTTCTAGTAAATAAATTACTTTGTTTTTCCAACCTGGTTTTTTTGTGTCTGCGTTTAATAAAAACTCCTCCGCACCTCCCGGCCCTGTGAGGCACGTTTCAACCGCACGAAAAAAATGAGTCAATTAAAAGACATGTGTAGAAATTTTTATTTTATTACTTAGAACTTCAGTCATATAAAAGTATATCATTGCACCAATTATAGTGAAATACTTAATATACTAATTTATATATGTATAGCAGCTGAAATGATAAAGTATGATTCGAATATGGGTCTAATCATTCATAGGTAACTATTTCGCTCAAACCACGTTAAGCTTTGATATGAGTCATTCCTAATTTCTCTTTGACGATTCGGTGCGGAGTTAAAGGAAAAAATACGATTTAAGATGTATCGATTTGGAAAATATATTTAAAAACCTAAAGTAGTATTTTCCTCTCTCAGAGGTTCTTGGGTATCTTCGATTAAGGTGATCAGTTACTTATGCACCAATTTTGCTTTTTGTTTTCAAAATCGGAGCCATCACGGAACGACTGTTTCTTGAGTAGAGCTAGAATCACCCACGTGCTGGTTATAAGTCCACGCGTTGTCATACAGTCTCATTATCATACAATGCTCTATAGGTTTAACTTCAACGCGGGGAAAAGGTCCCATGAAGTTTATTAAACACTTCTTAATGATTCGAATGAGTGCTTGACGACAACGGTGAGTCAATCTTGACCTGCGGATGGAGTGCTCGGAGAAAAAGTTGACTGCGATTCACCGCAAAAAAATCCTTAGTGGGGAAAGAATATTTTCCCAACCAAGATGATGTCTCCTTAGAGGAACGCATAGGGTACATAAGATGACAAGGGAGAATGTGCTTTACGAGGCGGACCCATTTACGCATAAATCAGTCTGCACAAGTAAGCAAACGTTATAGCCTTTATTGTTTTATGCCTGACTGCATTGGTTATTTATGGCATGGTAAACACGTGAGCGAAGGAATTCTTAACCTGGGGCAAGTTTTATAGCATTCTGTGAGGGCTCAATCAGCTGAACAGAGGGTTTGAGCAAGATACCGAATAGAGCAGAAGAAGAGTTTTCCGCTGCTTGAAATATATTGCTGAAATGGAGATGATTCTTAATAGTAAAAACCACTAATTATTTGACAAAATAAACCATTTTTTCACAACATCACCTGGAAATATATATTGGAAGGGAACTATGTCCAACTATCGGGGTGTGTATTTGTATGAAGGTGGTGACGAAAATTATGACATTCTACGATAATGGAAATTAAAAGCATTAAAAAAGGTACCCTAATCAATTTATATTTATTAATAATCTTGTACTTCGGAGCGAACAAAGATCTAAATGATTCGAAGAAGGTTAGTCTCTACGCTGATAAAAAGTTGTGTCACTCATTGTTCAGAAGTGTAGACGATCAGAAAGGCATAAAACGATCATATATTGGTTTACAACTTTTAGAGAGATTACTGTGGGAGTCACTAGAGACTCGGAGGCTACACGCTAGGCTAAGGTTGCTTGAGAAATTCAGAACTGATATTTTTCAGAGCGACACCGGGAATATTATCATGACTCCTCACTACATCTCTAGGTCTGACAGATAGGTACAAAAACTCGTTCTATCCGCGCACAATAAGCGACCACAATAAAAACTGAGCTCCACAAAATACACTCCCATAATACATGTCACCATTTCACCTCCCAAAACTTACATCTTTACGCGGCTGGTGACCTAACACCCCCTGCCACACGCCCACGCGGCTGCTCGCAGTGTAGTATGTAGATGTAGAATGCCAAAGGCGATGGAACCTAGAGGAGATAGTGTAGTGTATCGCCTACGGATCATGTACCATGTAGTGATCTTAGGGAAATAATGGGAGTGCAAAATTTTTCTACGTATAAAATAGAAATAATAGTTGTTATGTTAACGATTTTTTAGTATACACTTACGAAATTAGAAAAGAAAAGAATGAGAGGACAGCCTAGAAATATATGAATGGAATACGTGAATAGTGTAATGGAAGTGAGAGAGGGTTAGATGAAGACGACTGGAAGAGACACATAGGAAGAGAGGAAGTAGGGATGCGATAAACGGGTGATATAGCTGAAGGCGTTCATGGGAAAAAGACTGCTGTGCTCAAAGAAGATAGGTCTACAAACCAGGAAGCAGTATGTGAAAACATTCGTGTTGAGCGTGGCACTCTGTGTATCGGAAGCATGGACCATTGGAAATGCCGACCAGAAGCGTATAGAAGCATTCGTAATCTGGTGCTGGAGAAGGATGCTGAAGAAAAAATGGACGGACAAAATTAGAAATTATGAAGTTTATAAAAGAGTAGAAGAGAACAGGACCGTATGGAACACTATACAGAAAAGAAGAAAAAGATGGATTGGACACACCCTGAGACACAATGGGTTTGTGGAGAACATAATAGAAGGCAAAATAGAGGCTGAGGTCCCCAGAGTAAGACCCAGGAATAAGTTCATGGCCCAAATAAAGAGGAAAGTACAGAGGAAGAGATACCAGGAGGTAAGGGAAATAGCATTAGATAGGGAAGGGTTGAGGGCTGCAGTCAACCATTCTTAGGATTGCGCGATCTGTGAATGAATGGCGGCTGTAAACCTAACCACTGAACTTATTGATCGAAAAGCCACCTAAGGATGCATTCATGTTAAGAATGAAACCACTTAGTTTTTTTTCCACCAATATATTTAAACCATAAATCAACCGGTTTCGGCCTTTTCAGGCCATGGCCCGAAATGGCCTGAAAAGGCCGAAACCGGTTGATTTGTGGTTTAAATATATTGGTGGAAAAAAAACTAAGTGGTTTCATTCTTAACATGAATCGTAATTTCCACAAAGTGAATTCGCCAACCATTGATTTTATAAGGATGCATTATCAATCATTCTTCAGTTTTACCGTTTAAACCGTACCCTTAGGTCATAAACTTACTTCCTTACTTCCTTGGCCACTCAAACAGTAATAGGTTTCTGACCACACCAACTATTTTACCCCATCTTTCTTTGTCTCCTATGTTGAGCTTCCAATCTTTCCTGTCTTGTTGGACTTGGTCCCACCACCTCAGTCTGGGTCTTTTCAAGGGCCATTTACCTTCAGGTCTTCCTGTTAAATTTCTTTCAGCTCATCTCAGACGTCTTGATTTAATTTCAGCTATGATATCAGCATCTGGAGATAATTCTCTTAGTTCTTTGTTTGTTCTGATTCGCCACTCTTCATTTTCTTTCGCTGGTCCTATTATTGTTCTCAAAACTTTATTTTTAACTGTAATCAGTTTCCTCTCTATGCATTTGCTTAATATTTTCCTTATTTCTGAACGAATTTCGTATGGGAAATCTGATTGTAAATATTTAAATTTGTTTTTTCTGGGAACTATTTTGCTTTCGAGGAGTTTTTGCATAGCCCAGTAGCAATTGTTTGCATACATGTCATTTACCTGCAACATACTTCTGAAATTAAAAGTACTACAGATCAATTCGGAACTCTTAACTGTCGTGTTGAACATCTGAAGAAATTGTAGCCTAGCGGTTGATAATTTCCTCAACAAAGGAGTTGAATAAGACACATTCATGTTTAAAAATGGTAGCAAAAATTAAAAGATTCTCCAATGGCCATAAAAATGGCACCACTCGTCAAACATGCAACCACACAACACTTACTGTGTTGGTTTGCGGGAAAAGGGGATTCCACAGCAGGGACCATCCACAGCCTCTCTACCAGAATACCCTCCTGTGATGGTTTACGGGAATGTTACTTCCTCGCCAGTGACCACCACAGACACACACACTCAACCCAGTTGGGATCCTTTTCGAGGGCTAATGGGACCCTGATAAGGATGCCTAGGTTATAACCTGAGATCCTTCATAGGGCTAATGGGACCCGACTAAGGATGCCTGGTCATTACCAAAATCACACTCACAAGCACTCAAATCACTCACTCACACACACTGACGGGCCCAACTTCTGGTAGAAATCGCTCAAAAAGAGCGTGGTCAAAATATTAGAGTGGTGCCATTTTTACGGCCATTGGAGAATCTTTTCATTTTTGCTATCTTGAGAGGCCGTAGAGCTCAATTTCCTTTGATTTAATTTAAAAATGGTGTATTTCATTTCGTATCATCATATATGGAGCTATATTCGTGTCACGTCTCTTCAGACGGAAAATCTCTTTTTTACCTTCGTTCAAAGGTTCATACTCAACACACTGTTCGCGGCTGGCACTATCAACAAAGTAAAATTATATGTGATATCTCTACTTAACTTTTTTTCCAAACCACCCTTAACCCTTTTTCTTCCTATACTTTTACACATTTCTTCATACTCGAGTTTATGAGAATTGAGGGGTGGCAAACGAAAATGTATACCCGAAGACAGCACCTTTTCTACAATATACGGAACGATATAGAAATAATGCTCTCAGCATTTTGCGCTCATTATCACTAATGAATAACGAATTCCGAAGGAAGAAGCCTTGTTTACACGTTATGATTAATTCCCAGCTTTTACCGTTTTCCTTCAACTCTAGACAATACCTCCCGCCCGTATCTTATGACATTTTAACATAATCATACTCTTACTTATTCGTCTGTACTCACTGTGTACAATATATTTTTTACTCATTTTTATGGATTGAATTCTCTTGTGTACCTATTTTTCTCTTGGTTTACATTTTACTCAAGGTCTTCATGCCACCAGAAAACTGGCTGATGGATACCATGAGTGGAATAAACATTTTGTACGATAAGGCAGTCTCAGTGCTTGACACCCAATTTTTGGTGGAAAAACATCTCTATATTCCTTCTTAGGATCGCATTTGTACAAAAAAATTATATTTGCATATATCCGTTTAGGCTTCATATTT
Organism: Ceriagrion tenellum; assembly: GCA_963169105.1. Taxonomy (NCBI): domain Eukaryota; kingdom Metazoa; phylum Arthropoda; class Insecta; order Odonata; family Coenagrionidae; genus Ceriagrion; species Ceriagrion tenellum. Next base: position 47,884,577 of record OY720642.1, read on the forward strand.
ATCAGGGAAATCTTGCACAGATATCGTCAATTATCATAAGTAATTAAGACCGTGTCCCCTTCTCGCCTGAAAAGCTTGTGAAAGAATATTTTCCCGTAAGTTCTAATTCTTCCGACCACTGACGCTTGATTATGATAAATCATAATGGTAGTAATTTATAGACATGCAAACATCAGTATTTTACGCCAAAATACACTGAGGAATTTTATCCCAAAGTACGAGGTGAGAGATGGTTCTTGTATCGTACTTAGGAATAGTTTATCGTTAATTTAGACCAAAATATACCTCGTGCAGCTTACCAAATCCTGTCATAATTTAAATTACAAAAGCAGTGGCGTGTTTAAAAGAGCACATGTGACATTTAATAGGGCTAAACACTTTTGCTTACTCACTGTAGAGTGACAATGCAGCAAAACGTCGGGACCGATCCAAAATGGAGAAATTAGAGTGCATTGTGGGATCGTATCATGACTTGGGTATAACGACCTCAATTTTACTCTATCACTCTGGCATCTTGCTGTTAGAGGTACAATACATTTTGGTTTGCCATCCATCCATTCGGAACGACTCTTCAGACATTTATAAAATTTACGAGATTTAATTGAGGATACAAAAGGATCATTAATGAAATATTTTGGCATTATGATTAAAACGCCAGTGTGATTCTCTTTAATGATTTCCGCAGTTTTGATAACCATTAATTATTCCATGAAATCTGACTTTCGACTTTGTTACTGAGGTTCATTGCAACGTGAAGCCTTTGAGAAAATAGATATGATGTTAAAAGAGAGGGGTGGATCTTAGCGATGAGCACTTCTATTCGCTGAACGAACTTTCATCCGATTGGCAGTAATTGGTGGAGGATGGCGATCGCTTCAATTTGGCGTTGGTGGATTGTCGCTATCCCTCCGAATTACGTGATAGGTTTCGCGAACACCCCCTGGCTCCGCACAAACCAAAGACTTTGTACGACATTCCTTAACAACAGTTTCTGATTCACGATAGTAATTTACAGAATTAAGTAAAAAAGGGCCTGACCACTAAAGAGGTCCATTAACAGCTCATACTCACCGAAGAATATCGAGACGGCCCTGCGACGAGACGGCCTGCGCCGAGGTGTCCCATTCTCCACCTTCCGTTCTTTAAGACTCCCAGCATTCCTTCTATTCAGAGTATCATCCACCATATTCAACCATGACTTTCTCACCCCACCCCTGAATCTCAAAAGATCCCATTTTTTTATTAAAATCTCGAGTGTGCACGTATTGGAAGATGGTAAATTCTCTAAGCGTCGATTATAATAAAGACAGAACACATCTATTTAGGAAAACTAGTATATTTAACAGAATATAGCGAAAGAGCCTGATCACACGTTCGCTAAGTCAATGTGTTAGCCAATAAGTCAATAAAAGCCAATAAGTCAACGACTGCTACAGTGATATTGCAAGTAGTGGTATATGTATATGGACAGGCATCAAATAGTCCTTCACAATTAGACGTCCAATGCAGACGAACACATCAGTGAATGATCGGATAGGTATCCCTCCGCTCGTTATTACACATGGAACTCCATTTTACATAAGATAGTGGGAGCGAGATAGTTCCCTAATCATAATAGAGACCATATACAATATATACGTTTAATTTTCACCAGCTGTAGGACGCCCGAATTAACTATTGCATTATAAATGGTGCAATAATATAGTTTTACGTGACAGAAATTGTAAGTAATCAAATGAAAATATCTAAATAAGTCTTTAACTTGACTCATTTTTTTCACGCGGTACGTTTGAAACTACATCAAAACGGAAGGTTTATTGTGACCCCCGAGGAATTTACTGCGGTGACAATATGATTACTTTTCACAAATAGTTGAGAAAACACACAAACTACATTCTGTTGATTTTTGACATCTAAGTGTAGGAAATACCTCATTTTTATTATAAGGTCTCTCTGGAGTGCATACATGTACCATTTCCCATGCAAAACGGCTGGTGTTTTTTTGGCAAATATCCGAAAGTAATGTGGTAAGGGGATGAATTTTTGTTGCCAATGGAAGGATGATATATTTTTCTTTAAAATGAGACAAATTCATTGATTTCTAAGTAAAATGATATTTCGCTCAAACTACCTAAAAGAGCTCCTTCTAAAACACGTAAGTCTTAACCGTAAAAAGAATGAACGACCATCTCAAGAAAAAGTGTGTTGGTATCGCTGCATGGGTGCTAGCCCGGAAAAAATCGGTGTAAACACTTCGATCGGGGTCACGGAAATACCGGTGAGTGGATTCCTCACCGTCCGAGGCTCCGAAAGCGATTTGTTGAGAATGCCGAATCATGCTCGCGATAGCAAAGAGAGGTGGTGTAGGAACGGGACTCGTGAGTCTCTTCGCATATAACTGGGCGTGTTGGCCCCACGGAAATCAAGCTTTCTGGGCGGGCCTGGGGGCTGTTGTCGGGTCTACCTCAACGCAATTCGGCGTCTCGCCGAACGGGACACGTACCGCCGGAACAGCGGCGCGGAGAAAATGATGGATATTCACTCTTTACCGTTCGTCGGACACTCGCTGTAACCTAAGTTAACCCTTTCCACCCTCGAGCGATTTCGTAATCCTTCCGAAGTAAATGTGTGGTCCACTTATCGCCCTATGTGCGGTTGGGGGAATGCATATTTCCTTTTATGAGCGTACGTCATGGCGACGGTTGAATTTTTGGAAAGGTTGACGTTCTGCATTGGTCATCGATTCTCTCGCGTTAAGCTGGTTGGAGCGCGAATCGTGATTCGTTGAGTGCGCAGTTTTTTTTTCAATTACTCATCAATATTGTGTAATTAATGGTGCAATAGTATACTTTTACGCGCTTAAAGTTCTCGGACATTAAGTAAAAATATGTAATGCTAATATGCGAATGTAGCTAAGCCTTTAACTTGACTCATTTTTTCATGCGGGACGTTAACCTTTTGAGTGCGGCATGACGTGAAATCACGTCATGGTTGTCCTTACACGGGTGCTGATGCCGTGATATCACGTCATGGGTATTGTGAGTGTTCCAGCTCTCACTAGAGGGCCTGGTGAAAGTTCTCTAGTGAATGCTGGAACACTTGAAGTACCCTTGACGTGATGTAACGTCATCAGCAACAGCGTTAAACAACCATGACGTCATAACACGTCATGTCGCACTCAAAGGGTTAAAACCTCCTTCACCACGCATGGTTTTCTTGTGGTTTTGAAAAATAACCTTGGTGACTATATGATTTTTAAATAAGAACAGTTAAGGAAACATATTAGCTTCATATTGATAATATTTTGACCAGATCAAGGCGTCAGAAATACCTCTTATATATTAACGTCTCTCTGCGGTGCCTATAGGTAGCATTTCCCGTGTAAAATGACTGGTATTTTTGTCTAATATCTCGGAAAGCATTTGGCAAAGGAGGTAATATTTTGGTATCTCTTGAAGGGTAAGGTATTTTCCTTTAAAATGAGACCAAATTCATTGATTTCTGGGTGAAGTGATATCTCACTCGGACCAAAAAAGCCACGAGCAAGGCCGTGCGATGATGAAATCGCGTGAGCGGGACTCGTGAATCGGGGATTGGAACGAGATTGAGTGGGAGGTTGGGAACGGGGGGAGGGAGGGGGATGATTATGGCATGGGAGGAAGGATCTAGAGAGGATGTGAGAAGGCCAGACGGTGAGGCATGAGGAGTACCGGGAATTGGGCGAAGAGGGAAGTGATTCGAGGAAAGAGGTAGGAAGGAGCTAATTTATTTTTTTTCCATGGGATCAAGGAACTGGAAAGCTTGTGAATTGAAGAGGGGTGGGTGTGCGGCAGTGAGGGAGGGGGGAAGGGCAGTGGTGGTCGGCTAAGGATGACAGAAACACTCAAAACGACAGACCTCTTGTGATGTGTACCTCGGCGGATACTAAATTTCGTTAAAGTGTGATACAGAGGTATTTGATGACGTTGTTAATGAATATGGTTGTCATTTGTATCCCGTGTGATATTATTTTAACCCCGATGGTGGAATAAAGTATAGGGTAGACCGGGGCAGATTGACACACTTTTTATTGTTTTATTTTGCATTTTTTAAATTTTAAATTTTTAAATGTTTTACTTACCTAAGCGTAAACAGTGGCTATCATACTATAATTTGGTGTTGGTAACTATTGTTAAATGACAACATTTTATAACAAAATAATAATATCCAATTTTTTTGTCGCTTGAGTAAACGAGACCCTTGACCGGGGCACGTTTACACGAAGGGTGGGGCACGTGTACACATGTATCTAAATGAGTTAATTAAAGAAATAAATCAAGGTTAATATAGGTAATATAGGTTTACTTGTCTTGACGTACAAGGGTCTGATATTGCAACATTAATATCAGTTGTTAATCTCGAATGAGACGACTCAGGCCTATTATGAGGCGCAGTTTGTACGTTGCTTGGTGAAATAGTTAAGGGTACATGACTTGGGTCGTACCGTTAAGGAATTATAGGCATTGTGTTAACTTGCCCCTGTACCAAACGTGCCCCGGTCTACCCTACTCCGAAAAGTTGAGAAGGGAATGCTGTTATTTTAACCAAGATAGGAATGAAAGAACACAGCAGTGATTTCCTCTTTCTTTTTAATAAAAACCGATCTTGGTTTCGACACTTTTTGTTATTACAATGATGGGTTTTTATTTTTAAAAATGTGTGAAGATTACTACTAGGTGCTTTTATTCCAAGTATGAATATAAAATATTTCCATGGGTATATAATATGATAGAACCACGCCCCTTTACCCTCTAAAGCATGAAAAACTACCCCTATCCCAACCCTTATCCCCGCAACCTACTGCTCAAATAATCATCATATGAGATGTTTTACAAGATGATTATTTGAGTCGAACTGAGCTCAGCATGCTAAAAATCGTACCGTGTGAAGTGTGTGATCGCATCCAACTACGGAGAGTTTGATCTACAGCACTGAAAAAAGAATCAAGTACAATACTTATTTTCCATTTAATTCTTGGATACAACGTCCGCTCATTGACATGGTGACGAATCGAGCGTTTTGAGAGAATATCGGTGGTGGAGAAGTAGTCCACCAATATACAGAGTAATGTACATTTTGCCAACTAATCTACAAAGTGGTAGTATAGTTGCCGCAATAAAGAGAACTCAGCCTAAATAGTCCTCGGGAGAGCTATTTGAACTCAAATTGAGAAAATGTTTTCTTGAAACCGTTTGAACTGGTTTTATAAAGATTGTTTAATATGAATAAGAAAAATTTATAAGTCACAGTTTTAGTATAATATTATATGCAAATAATGAGCGTTAGGCAGTCTAAAAGGTCACAGACGTGTATGGAGATTGCCCTCCATAATGATATGAAATGAAAATGAAATGATAGGAAGGAAAATTTTAAAAATACTTTGTAAAATAATAGCAACTGCTCCAAAGCAATATAGCCCAACTTATTTAAATGGCATATGGCAGCGAATGTCCGGACAGCGCCACTGTGGACTGAAATCAGGATGGTGTAGAAACAGGCTCCGAGGTTTCGAATCCGATAGTCTCGCTTTTAGTTCCAATTTTTCGGTGCTGAATTCAATACTGAATTCATTGCTGGATGCGGGACTGAAATGAGCTTCGTATAAAACGGTCTAATTGCTTTGAAGTGATAGCACTGGGTTGCTACCAGTAGGAATTACACCTCTAACGCTTTCACTGCGGTGATAATATTCTTTACTTTCGCCAGTGGCTCAAACATTTAATTTAGCACTATTAATGAGAAAATTCTACGAGTTTGCTTTATGGCAAGTGATGAAATGCTTACATATTTTCAACGAAATGCAACTTATATACTTGAAAAGTGAGCGGTCAATGTCATAAAGATTGGTAGGTAAACAATTTTCACGGGAAAAATGCTTCTTAGAATCAATCATCCGAGATTTTTTGTACATTTTCTTTAACGTATTGCACTTATGAGAAAGCACTCAAATAGTTCTACTGGCAGATTGTACGAATCATCAATAGGCTTTCATTTAGTTTGAGCAGATTTTCATTTCACCTCGAAATCAATGAATTTGGTCTCATTTTAACGGAAAATGTCTCACTCTTCCATAAATACCAAAATATCAACCCCTTACCGAACTACAGTTCGAGATATTTGCCAAAAATACCCGCCATTTAACATAGGACAAACGGTACATGCATGCACTCCAGAGAGACCTTATTTAAAAAATTAGGGATATCTAACACCTAGATCTCGTCAAAGTATTACCCGTGTGCTGTTTTAATGTTTTTTCAACCATTTTGGAAAATAAATCGTATTTTCACCGCATTTTTTCAGGATCATGATGAACCTTCCGTTGTGAGGGAGTTTTAAACGTACCGCGTGAAAATATTAATCAAATTAAAGACACATATTTTGGCGTCGTGTGGCGGAGTCTGCACGTCGCTTATTGGTTTTCGTCTGCTTCTGCTCCCCTCGTTCGTTTCGTCTGCTTAGCTGGACACTGGCGGCGCTGACGGATTGCCACTATATAAAAGGACGTGCATCGAAAGGAGGGCTCGTTTTCTTTTCCTTTATAGATGACATTAAGAAAGTGCGTGAAAAATGATTTTTGTTAGACTTTATTTGGTGCAGACAGAATTTGTACGAAGGTGGATAAGTTCTGTATTTTTTGTCATTTTTGAAAATATATTTTCCGTTTGAAAGCAACTTCCCCGAGTATGTGTGTACTATTATTTTTTGACTATGCCCTTCAACTTCTCCCTCAGCCGGCGGTAGTCCCAATTAACACCAGCGTTTCTCGTTTTCTCTGTGTGTTCTTCCCCGGGAAGTTTAGGTCAGTGAATATCTATATTGGTCACAATTTTCTTTAAATAAGGATGTCTATATTGGTCGCTATATAGATATCCTTATTTAAGCACACAGAATTTCAGTTATGTAAAAGTATTTAATTGCACCTTTATAGATGCAAATCTATAATTCATGATTTCTAAAGTTGCTAAAATCTGAACATACACCTACTTTGAATATGATCTCCATTATGACTTGGAAACCACGTACTCTCGCCTTAACTACCTTAAAAATTGCGAACTCGGACGACAATCGTCGTCCGTAGTCATCGGATAGCACCTGGCGGACGACGACTGACGACTCTTAGCGTCGAAATTGTTCATAAGAAACCCACCGAAGACGGATTCCCCGCTGTGTGCCGCGGAAAATCACCTACCCGAAAACTTGGCTTGGTTTGGGGACGTCATAATGGGCACTTTTGGTTATTACCGCAATCTTAACGCACGGTCTTGCAAAGTCGAACAGCAATGAAATGATGACTGTTTGGCAGTAACTTTCCCCACACTAACAGACCGGTTACAGCTAATTTGCATCCCCGAACAAATCATTTTTACCTATCACTACTCAGAACTGCCTCTACTATTTCATTGCTATCCTCTAGTACAATGTCTCCATTTTTTCCTCCAATTTGAAACGATTAAAGATAGGATTAATAAAGGTAGAACAACCATTAATATGCTAAATTCAATACTATGGAGCAAAAATATATCAAATAGAAATAAGAGATACATATACAACACCATATTTAAAAGCATACTTACATATGGGAGTGAAATATGGCAAATGAATGTGAGTGACGAAAAGAAACTTTTAGCTACAGAAATGGACTTCCTCAGAAGGGCAGCCAGAAAATCCAGGCTTGATAGAGTAAGAAATGAGAGAATTCGAGAAATTATGAAAATAACAACAACCATTCTGGACGAAATCAAGTCAAAACAACTGCTGTGGTACGGATATGTTCAGAGAATGCTCAAAGAAAGACTGCCCCGCACCATCATGGAGTGGAAACCCTATGAAAGGAGAAAGAGAGGAAGGCCACTTAACTCATGGAGAAGCGGAATAGCCAAAACCATGGCAGAGAGAAACCTGCAAGAAGGAGATAGGGAAAACAGAGAGGCCTGGAAATTGGATGCCGTAAAGCGCAAGCAAGCGCTCTAAAGACGGACATATATATATATATATATATATATATATATATATATATATATATATATATATATATATATATATATATATATATATATATATATATATATATATATATACTCAGAACTGATCGACCCTAACTTTTAAAAAGCATCTCGTAAAACCATTTCGAGTTTCATTTTACATTCGAAATAATCTCTGGGGGAAATTTCATTATTTATCATTAGCGGATGTCAGTGAGATTAACTTTGAAAAAATATTTACTAATAATTTTGAAAGTTCGTCCATGAAACTGACTGCTTTTCTTTTTCATAATTTTTTGGTTATATATGGAAGGAGAGCAAGATGCATTCCGGAGTAGTCTCGCGAGTGCGAGACGATGAGAAAAAAATAGTCGGCAAGTTGAAACCAATCAATAATCTTTTGATTAATGGCATATCTCCACGCTCCGACTTTATGCGATCGTATATAAATTTATTACCGACTCAAACCGTGGTAATCAGACCGAAGGTTGATTTCATAAACGCAAGTGCAGTTGGCTGCGTCATACTAAAGTCTGTGGGGCGTAAAAATCACGACATCAAGGTGAATTGCACCGATCTTTTTTTTCCAAAAGCAGCCGCTTAATAATATACGCCGTTCATTTCGCATCGTAAATTACGACTGTGTTAATTTCTGTTAAGAGTAGGCTTTAAAAAATCATCAAGTGAGTAGCAGAGGTGGGTACCGGATTTTTAGTGCTTCGTTGGGCCGTGACCACCGAGAGAGATTCTCTCAGTATACTCAGATACTATGATTACCATGATACGATTGCGTATAACTAACTAGAAACAAGATAATACAAAAATATTTTTGCAGTCATTCAGAATAAGATAGTTGTGGCAACTTCTTGAGTAAATAGATAATTAAGTTGTATGTAAAGCTTATGTATTCATGGTTTATATTCATCTCTAATGTAGCGCATTTATTCGTTTTTGATAGCATCAAATGCTTTCACTTTATAGTGGTCAATATTGAATTATTCATTGAAAACTCTCAATCAAGCTTTCTTTATTAACAACACCTACGATATACGCCAAATACTAGTGTGCGAGAACTACAAGTATGAAACGTATTCTGGAATATTTAACACTTTAGGCAATCAGTTATTTAAACATTAGTACAGGCCAAAATGTAAACAACCAGCAAATATTCTCGACCGTAGAATTAAGTTCAAATGGACAACAATCCGATCTACCGACGAAATGGCTCCATGAAAGCAACAAAAATCCATCAAAGTGTCGATACTTATTTACATTCATTGACTCAACAATAATAGTACACAAACGTTACTGTGATGGAGCACGCGGTTCAGAGAAAATAAAGAGAGGAACTTACCCTGGAATTTTTGGTAGGTTGAAAGTCCTTTCTTGGAATAGCTTGTATCCATTTCCTCTTCGCATCGCCATCCTTCGGGAACTGGAAAACGCAGACTTTCGTCTCCTCCGTATAATTTCCCCTGCACCGAGGCACACAACACTTATACACCATTTCTGGTATATATACTCAACAACGTGGGCCACAAAAAAACCACAATTGCTTTAAAAATTCGCACAGACACTCAACCACACTCAACTACGTTTTCACCGCAATGGCTACTTTACTACAACTGCAGGCATGGACAGGTCGGAAGTGGCGTGGGTGATCGCCTACGACTCGTGACGTCAGCAAAGTGAAAGGCTTGAGCGCTCCGGCCTTGTCTTTAGGTGGTCGTGGTTGGGCTCGCTCACATGTTCTTCACACCTGCAGAGCCGGTTAGTTCGCTGGATAACTGGTTCGCTGGGGTTGATGCGAAGGATGCGGGTTCGATTCCCGTCTCGGGGGGTTTCTCTAGCTATTTTTGTTGTGGAGATTAGCAAAAAGGTAAAAAGGTCTAAGCGCAAAATGGTCGAAACTTTGATCGTCTCTCGATCGGCCAAAACTTTTTTTCCAAAAACGCTTCTACACTTTTTCATTTAAAGCGAGGTGGAACCCACACAAAAATTTTGGTTCGAAGCGGAGACACCAAGGGTCAACTCACTGCTGATCTGACGTGGAATGACCCATATAGTATCTTTAAAGTGAGTTTAATAGACAGATGAAAATAAAATAGTGTTTCCCCTCTGGTTGTGCTGTAATTCAGCCTTGAAAGTGGAGGTTTGAACGTGGCCTCATGAGAATTCTCAGATTACAGCAGAAAAACGTAACTTTGAACAAGAAAGTATATTCAAGCTGTTGATTAAAACTGTTTATAAGAAGCAAAAAGTCCTAGGAAATTCAATATAATCTAAATATGGACATTTCATCACCTGTATTTCATAATTATTTGCGAAATACTGCCGTAAATGGAGTAAAAATGCGGTAGTTCAACGCAAATGGCCCTGCAGTCGGCTCATATGCCTGGAAAAATGTGGTCGATTAAATATATTCGTGGAATAATCTGCATATTTTGCACCATAATTATGGCTTTTAATTAGAAACCAATTTAATCACCGAAAATAGGGTTTTTTAAAAACCGAATAAATAAAAATGCGTACTTTAGTATTTGTCTTATCTCACACTCAAGTCAGAGCATCTTTAATTGCATCCATCCATATGGAAATACTCGTTGCAGATTCCGCCGATTGTGTCCGGACGGATTATCGACGAAAACCGAGTTATCTTTGGTTTAAATTCCATCTTTTTGTTCATTTTTTTTAAATTCTGCTCTCATTGATGATGCGTTCGCTATTGAAAACCAAAATTAAAATACAAAATAAACAGATGGTTCCACGAATTTTTTGTACTCGCGTACTCCTTTTCTTAGGACAAATATGATCTCTTCTCCTTATAGTCTCTTTCACCACATTCACCTATGAATTTCGTGGTTTACTCCATCCAATCACATCATTCACTCCACAGTCATATACATGTTTAGTTATACAACCTTCTTACATTCTCTCGACGTGGCCAAACCAACGAAGTACAACGATGACTACTTTCATATATCTTCCGCCTAAATCCATTGTCGTGGACGACATTTTCGGTTGCATTACAGCTACCTTCTTCAGGTCTGAAGTAGGCATGCCACGTCGACATCGTTGTATCGGACTACTTGATGCTTTTTGGCCGAGCTATCGAAAACCCTCGATGTTTTTGGCCGAGTCATCGAGTAGGAAAATAATCCAATGAACATTGAGTGAGTGATGAGTACTTTTATAAATATCGACAAATCGACTTCTCGATATTTTTAGTCGATGTGGCAGGACATCTACAGTTCAGGACATGATCACCTGCCTCGATGTTTTTAGTCTATGCGGGCTGTTTTTTCCCGCCAACTCAGTCGGGTGCGCTGTCATTGGTTGTTAGATGCGCATTGTGAGCGCTCTACTGAATTGGCGGGAAAAAGTAGTCCATATTAGAGATGGGCTAAGTCGATCATTTTAGTGATTCAATCGTTTTGATTCGAGTCACTTAAAAGAGTCAATCAACTGATTCAATCATTTGATTCATTATGTCTCGTAAGTCAGATTGATTAGATGAATCACGAGACTCACGTGAATCGAAAGACTCGAATGAATCAAGATTGAAGAGACTCAAAAACTCGAATGATGCTAATTGGTGCCGTCAATCTATTTGAATAATCGATTTCGAATAATTACTATCGTGCTTAGAAATTTAGGAAGGCTGATTGATTTCCATATTCCACAAATTTTGGATCCGCATTAAATTGGAGATTTCCAAGTACTATAGTCACGAGAATATTTAGAGAGGCAAAACTGTCACAGACTCTGAATTCAAGAAGAATAACGTCAAACTATGTACATGCAAATTAAATCACTAGCTCAGACTACACAAATTAATGTGCATGAATGTTTTCTGATCTGTAGTATTGAATTACATTCAATTAGGAGCTTTCAACTGAGCAGGTAATTAATATTCTTATCAAGTTTACCAACTCCAATGATGCGCTGGTATTGTAACAAGGGTTAATTTCATCGTTTTTAAAATGAGCGCCTTGTCTCTAACTACGCTATACAAAAATAAACTCACTGACCATATAATAATGGATTTATGCCCATGAAGATATCTCTCTGAAATTTCATGACTAGACATAACAGATAACGGATATGTGAATGTTTTTCCACTTAATATCACATTCAATCACACGGCAGACGGAAACACAAAATGATTGAATGATCGAATCATTTTCACGAAATGAATCACGAGTCATTTGACTCACTTGGTGATTCAATCATTTTGAACGAATCGATCATGAACGACCCATCACTAGTCCATATATAAGGCGGACATGAATATCGTCAAGTCAGACCTGAAGAAGGTAGCTGTCACGCTGCCGAAACTGTCGTCCACGGCGATGGAACGACGCGGAAGAGAGCAAAATAAAACTTACACTGCCGTTTCATGAACTCTTCGGAAGCCTTCGGATTCATATTTACTTTAGTATACGCTTATCTCTGGCGCCGCCGTCCAACATTCTTCCCTGATATCCCTATTCCATCCCGATTATTCCTGCGTTTCCCGCTGACACCTCATTCCATCCTCCCCATCCTCATTGCATTTAGCAGAATGTATTAAAAAACAAATTCAAATCCACTCTGAAATTTCCTGGTATTTTTATAAACCCAAAATCTGTACTTCTTCACGGGTGAATCTGTGGTCAGGTTTCAAATGAAGTGCTCTGTCCATTGCAACCTTCCCCAGCTCTTCGTAACTCCGGCCCATCCTAATATCCTTCAACCTATCATGTCTTTTTCTTCATCTCTCCCTCTCTTTCCCTCGATCTTTCCTTCCAACATTCTTTTCAGCAGGCAATCTTTCCTCAGGACGTATCTCTTCAAGGTCGCATTCCTCTTTTTTATTGGTCTCAAAATGTTCGTTTTCTCGTTTATTCTTGCCAGCACTTCCTCGTTTCTCTCTTCATCAATCCATTTTGATCTTTCTGTTCTTCTCCATAACCGCATTCTAAATCCTTCTTAATATTTATCCTCTTTCCCCCTGGCTGTTCATGTTTTTGCTCCATAAAGCTCTACACTCCAATTAAAACACCTTACAAATATTTTCCATGAGCCTACGTGGATTGATTTGGCTGAAAGTAGTTGCTTGACTTCACTGAAGGCTGCCTTACCCTACGATATTCTACTTCTTGTTTCCTCCGTACAACTTCCATTCCATGTTTTAACACATTCGTGATATCGAAATGGATGGTATTTGTTCTAAGTTCTCCCAAAATGTAAGCTTAAGTTATTTTGCTTTAAAATTTAATGTAACTTAACATAAATTCTTTTTACTGTGATATCTGATACTTCCTTAGTTAAGAAATAGGAATGAAATTCTTCGTGAACACAAATATAACTAATCAATATTTGCGTATTCTTGTGCATTCATAGTTACATTTCAATTAGGTGTTTCAAAACGTTTTAATGTATTTTTGGGTAAATTGTAGGTATTTTTCTGTCTCCTGGCTGAAATTTAAATTTTTGTATGTATTTTCAAAGTGCAATTCAGTTGCTTTGGAATGTAGTATTAGAAATTGTCGAAAAATGTTGCGTCAAAATTTCAAACTGTAAATCCGGTTGATTTCGATATAATGACTGTGTTTCGAGGGAATTGATCTTTTCATGGTGAAAAATAACAACCTCTTTCTCATTTTAACTCCTGGCCTCATATGCATATATTCCTATATTTTTGCGCAGCTTAATTTTCCCATGTTTATATTTAATTTTACTCTAATTACTATCGTGAAATCCCCAGGTCATGACCACTCATCTACGTATACATCTACGAAATATCGTGCAAGCCACCACTAGGATGTGTGGCACGGAGTGATTCCATACCAGACATGAAGCCCTCATCCCAGCTGAAATCCGAACCGCGCACGTTCCCCTGAAATGCCAGGCGCAGGCGAAAAGCAGTCAGGACAACAGTGCGCGATCAGACCAGAAACTAGGATAGTGGAGATCGGGTTGGTGTGGTGGCTAGAGTACTGGCTAACCACACGGGCGGCCAGGGTTCAAATCCCTGCAGGGGTGGATGTTTTTCAGAGGAAACCAGATCTCTGCTTGAGTGTCTTGTGGAGGGCACTTCAGGTACAGTACTCCGTCTGTCGGATGAGACATTCAACCGTGGGCCCCTTGGCGCATTTCGTTAAGAGCAGGCTAATGCCGACGCCGGGTTTCTATCCATCTTTCTTCCCTTACGTATCCCGTATGGTGCAAATGACCTTAGAAGTTGGTCGCCTCCCCAAAAATCCAATCCACCCAGTATAGTGCTACGTACAAGAACGTGCTACCATGTAGTACATTACTTAAGATACGACTACTGGTTATAATTACTGCGACGAATAAATAGTTCTACAAGGTACTAAATCATGCAAGAGCTATATCATGCCGGAAATTGCATGCGAGGTTAGTGACTAATAATGATGTTAGGATTAGCACACGTCAAAAACATATTTTACCTGGCCAGGGTCAAAGTATCCGAGGACTGATCTATCGCACTCAGCGGGAAGCACCACGTCGTCCACGTTAATCAACATACCACGGAACATTTGGCATCACCATATGCCGTGCCCCTTCCTCGTAGATGGCGAGGTGGTAAAAGTCTGACGCGAGGCTGTGGGGAGGGGAGATTTCTCTTTCACGACGGAGTTCCGAGATTTTTCCCGTCCCGTTTCCGGTTGGTTCAAGGTTTCGATGGAGTTTTGGATACGCACGGCCCGTGAGGGATTCGGATGACGAAACATCTCTTTTTGAAATCGTCCCACTGGTCATTCTGATCTTCGTCTTTCGCCCACGCTGAAGCCGGGGATCGGGTTGGTGTGGTGGCTAGAGCACTGGCAAATTATCACAAGGCGCTGCGTTCCTTGGTAGACCTGACGATGAAGGATTTGCGAAACATTGCGTACAAGTAAATAAAGTTTAGGTAGGTTACTTCAAGTTCATACGGTTCCAGTTTCAGGTGGATGAGAAAAGTGATCAATATTTAGGTTTTTAAATGTTTTAAATGAAGAGGATGGGGCGGAGTGAATGATATTATGAACCGAAAGATATTGTGGCGGATGAGGAGCTTTAACACCGACATTATCCCGTCATGCATCTCATGCAAGTTTACCAATAAAACATAAAATTCCCATTCTTAAGACGCCTGTTATCCCTCCTCTTGAGATTTTCTTCTACCACACTTATCCCCGACTTATTCCTTGGTGTACCCCGTCCCCTCTCTCCATTTGGGGATCGGGTTGATGTGGTGGCTAGAGTAGGTACTGGCTAGAGTAGGTACTGGCTAACCATACGGATGGCTACGGCTCAAATCCCTGCAGAGGAGGATGTTTTTCAGAGGAAATCCAAGTTGAGTTTCTTGTGGAGGGTACTTATAGTACAGTACTCCGTCTGTCGGATGAGGCGTTAAACCGTGATCCCCTTGGCGCCTTTCGTTAAGAGCTGGCCGAGTTTCTATCCACCCGGCCGGGTTTCTACCCACGACACCGGGTTTTTATAGTTCTAATGACATTAGCTATCGGTCGCCCCTCCTCGTCCCCCCAAATCCAATCCAAAGCCTTGCGCGTACAGGATCATCTACGCCAGCACTGGCCTGCAATCCTGTACCCGGCCAAGTATGACGAAATGGCGACAACGGATTGCAAGCAACATGTCTCCACCGCATTCACACGAAGCCGCAGACTGTAGCCATGTCATGAAAACATTATACGCGGGGTTGACTTCCTTGCGTATGAAATTGCTGACATTCAGTTGATATTGTGGACAATAGTAAAACGATGAATTATGTATTAGACTAGTGCTGTCATCCTCGTTGACGTTATCTTTATTTTTAATTGGCTACTTACTTGTTGATGAAGTATCTGTGCATGATTATTCAGAAGAATAACTATACCCCTGAGAGTATGAATGGTGTAAGTAAAAAATGGTACTTTTTGGGAAATGAGGCTAAAAGAAAATAAATAAAAAATTGAACCTTAAGGTGGGATGAGCGAGATAGTTCCCTAGTCATAATGGAGACCATATTCGAATTATACGTTTTAATTCCACCAGCTGTTAGACATATGAATTAAATATTGCATTATTATTGTTGCAATTATATTGTTTAATATGACAGAAATTGTAAATAATTAAAGGAAAATATCTAAATTAGCCTTTAACTTTACCAATTTTTTCGGTTGAATTCTTGACCGGTACGTGTAAAACTCCTTCAAACAGGAGGTTTTTTGTAATTCCGAAGAATTTACGGCGGTGACCATATGATTAATTTCAAAAATAGTTGATAAAACATACAAACTTCGCACTGTTAATTTTTTGAGGAGATTTAGGTGCTATAAATTCCTCATTTTTTTCAATAAGCTCTCTCTGGAGTGCATACGCATACCATTTCCTACGTAAAAGGCCTGGTATTTTTGGCTGACATCTCCGAAAGTAATGTGGTAATGGGTTTCATTTTTGTATGCTATTGGAAGGGTGATTTATTTTTCTTAAAATGAGACCAAATTTATTGATTTATAGGAGAAATGATATTTCGCTCAAACTACTTAAAACACCGCTTTGTAGTGGAAAAATATGGAAGCCTGAATCACACTTCTCCCTCACTAAACAGAATACTGGTATAGGAATACCTCTGCACCTATAGCAAAAGTACTGAATAACACCACTTTTGCTCTCAACGGCTCATTATCATAGTGTCCAGGATATATAAAATAATTTCATTCTTACTCAGTTCTAGCGTCAATATGAAACTCATCCATTTCATAACCTTCCTCTTTTGCAATTTTGTTTTCCTATTCTCAAGCTAATGTAAGAGGAACTGCGTTAATATTTGCTTCCGGATGTTTTTTAAAAATAATAATAATAATACTTTATCTTTCCCAATGATTTGCACATGCAAAAATAGGACTTGTCCAGATAAAAAGTACATTTTTTACCATAGATAGTATATTACATTACACATATTTATATCAAGAGCTAAAATTTTCATACAAAAATATATTTATCGCGTATATGTATTTTTTAGCACTGCACTACGTATTATTTAATTACTTACTTTTCATCTATGCACTACACTCAAATTATTTTGTTTTTTACAATAATAGTTATGTAGTTGCATTGAGAAATTCCTTGCCCTCATAGTAGCTCTCTTTCATCATTAGTGCACCAACTCTCTTCTTAACACATTCAGCTTATCGATACATTTTATATGTCCTGGTAGCTTACGACTTTGCGTCATTTATATATTATTTTTACACCTCGTTTAATAGTTATGCACATCACAGTTAGTATGGAATAAATACTTGCGTTTTTAACAAATAAAACAACTTGTAGTATATAGAAACATGCTAGGGGTAAATTTCCGAGTTTTTTAAATAAAGGTCTACTGTGTTCCCTGCTTTTAGCATTTGTCATAAACCTAATTGCCCTTTTCTGGATTGAGAGAGCATTTCTGCAGTGACTGCTATTACCCCAGACTATTATCAATTGAACCTGTTCTAATGCTCACAAAAACAGAGCGATCGCATATGCAATTTTATTACATGGCTGTAGATGGGAAGCGATTCGGTTCTTGCAATGGAGAAAGGTACAGGTAACCACTTTCAGCGTCAGCTGCAGCGCCAGGAATTCCGCCGTGCGTGGTGCTTAAGCTAATGCGAGTGAGATAGTTCCCTAATCATAAAAGAGACCATATTCGATATATAACTTTTAATTTCACCAACTGCGAGACACACGAATTAAATATTGCATTATTAATGGTACAATAACATACTTTTACACTACAGAAATTGTAAGTAATAAGATGATAACATCCAAATAAATCTTTAACTTGACTCATTTTTTTCTCGCGGTACATTTTAAACCCCATCAAAACGGAAGGTTTATTGTGATCCCGAAGAATTTAATGCGGTGACAATATGAATAATTTTAAAATTTAAAAATAGCTGAAAAAACTCACAAACTACACACTTAATTTTTTACCGAGATCTAAGTGTAGGAAATGCCTCATTTTTAATATGAGGTCTCTCTGGAGTGCATACACGTACCATTTCCCATATAAAAGGGCTGGTATTGTCTGGAAAATATCTCGGAAAGTAATGTGGTAAGGGGTTGAATTTTTGGTGTCAATGTAAGGGTGATATATTTTTCTTTAAAATGAGACTAAATTCATTGATTTTTAGGTAAAATGATATTTCGCTCAAACTACCTTAAGCATGTACCTCTGTACGCTTCCAATATTATTCTTTGGCTCTGCAGTTTTGCGATGCATTGAATGCGATTTGCGGTGATTCAGCGAATGCGCCTGGCAGTAGGAGCGATATAACAGTGAGTCCTCTTCCTATAAATTTATTTGTTGATTACAATGTAGCATGTGACCATGAATTGTCATGCATGTGACTAAGATTTTAGCGGATACGATGCGATTTTATCGCAGAATCGATATGCTACTTGCACATAAAATAGAAGCCTATTTTCCTTGCAAGTACGAAACTCGTTCGATTACTACCACTATCGACCGCTACTGCCATGGAAGTCCGTACATACGCATCGAATTGTAAGCGATTTGCTAGGCTACTTTCATAGAAGTGACATCCATGTGTTGTCCCGCCCTTTGTTCGCCTGAATTTCTAATGCCTCGCCGAAAAAAATCAAAGGCTCGAGTCATAACGTGCTTTAACTTAATAATAATAATAATAGGCAAATATGTAAAATTCCGTCCTCGTATCTACTGCATGTATGGTGAGTACCACGTAATAAGTCGATAAACTTCAATAAAATATGGCCCAGGTACGTTTTCCACTTATTTGAAACATAATTAAACTTTGCACCCGGTGACCTACGATTGCTGCCAGTGATTGAGCGTGTCCTATTGCCTCCTTTAGAATCTCATCAGTCACTTTAACTTTTAGCATACTTAGATAGCAATATACCTCAAATTAACTCAGTTTTTTCTCTTACTTTCTCGTCATAGTCCAAGTTTCACTCCCATCTAAGTCTGCATTCATCTACATCAATGGAATACCGGGCAAACCAGCACGAGTGTGTATGGAACGGTGTGATTTCACACCAGGTATGCAGCATTCATCTCAGTTTAAATCAGAACCGCGCACTTTTCCCCGCCCGCTAGGAGCAGGCCAAAAGCAGGCAGGATTAACCACGAACAGAAGCCATGTAACTGTAGTAATGATACAACTAATGGTTAGTGTTATTGATGCTATTAATAAGTAGTCCTACAAAGTACTAAACCATGCAGAAAGCTGAATTTCACGTGGGGTGAGCTGTTAGTAATGTCAGTTGCAAATTAAGCACAAGTGCAAAAAGTACTTCACCTAATGTGGGTCGAAATTTTATAGAACGTATCTTTCGCAACTATTATGGTCGTGTATTGTGCGTGGAAAAAATTGGCATGTTCTATATATCTCGGTTCTGTAGTCTGTTTCCTTGATCTTGTGCAAAATATGTTGAAAGTTCGACAAAAATAGTCTACATCAATCTCGATCAGATAGAGGTTCCTATCCTTATTTCTTCAACAATTCAGTAACACTGCTAATTTTATCGTAAAGTTAAAACAATTGTACCTGCTCTCCGCTGAATTTGATCTATATCTGAAAATATTCCACTAGTTAAGGGTCCCATATGCATGTGATGTGCTCAAGTGAGGTCTCAGATTTTATAAGTAGGCTTTGGGAAACTTTTTTCTAAATGTATTCATCTCTATTTCTGGAAGCGCCATTCGCAAGGACGAGTCTCGTTCTTATATCTGCTTCACTACTTCAATCTCTTTTGACCTTACAAGCTAGATAACGTGTACAATAACAAGGAGGAATGAAGGAGGTTATAAGAATCAGAATTATGAATAAATAACATATTGGAAGTGGTGGAGTAGACTGATAGGATAGTGCAGATGGTGTTAGGTTGGTCTGTGAAACATGGTTCTTTGGGCGTAGACAAGGTAGAAGGCCAAACCTTGGAATGTTTCTTTTACGAGCACCCAAATCCGAATCGAATGCCAGGAATCTCTTCCCAGAAAATGAACAGGGCAGGGCAGATCTTCGAAGAGATACGCCTCTTCTTTGAGGAAGGAACCGAATTCACAGTCGTAAATTTTCGAAGTTGATTTGATAAGAGGCGACGGAGGGCTTAAGCCCCAAACCTCTCAGTCGTTGGACGGATGACATCACTAGTTTGGAACGAGGACCATACCTGCCTTTTTCCTGGGTCCCTAAACAGCCTTTCTGGTGATTAATATATTCCACCCTTTTCAAATATCTTGACTTTGATTTGGGTGAGCGTGTCCGTAGGCATTTCCTACCCGGATCTGTTCCCCTGGCTCTTACAGCGGCATCGTCCACTACTCCGCCCGATGAACTACCATTTCTGATTCTGCGCCATTCCAAACAAGTAAGAGAGTACTGGTTCAGTATACAGGATGTTTCAGGAAGAATGTATTCTATCAGGAATTCTGGGGGAGATAGGGGAGGTAATTTTAAGAATTTACCGTCCTAAGAACATGAGGTCACAACTCCAAGCGGTTACCAATGAAATAACAAAACGGCATTTTGCCTCTTCTACGCCCGCATAAGCACGACTACAGACTAACCTTACACCATCTGCACTTCCCCATCAGTCTATTTCGCCATTTCCAGTAACCTGTATATTCATTATTCTGAAATCAGAATAGTCAGAAATTCTGAAAAAGTCTGAAGTCAGAAATTCCTCAATGTTCGATAATTTCTCTTTGGACTGCATACACATACCATTTCCCTTGTAAAACGGCCGGTATATTATGGCAAATATCTCGAGAAAGAGTACGGTAATGGAATTATATTTTGGTATATTTGGAAGGGTGAAATATTTATTTTATAATGGGACCAAGTTTATTGTTTTCTAGGTGAATTGATATCTCGCTCAAGATACATTAATATGTTTGATGTTGTAGATATCGCAAAGATAAAACTTATGGATGCTTTATTTTTTAATGATAAGAGTTATCACTATTATCGTGTTTGACACAAAATATTTAAATGGTATTTCTCGATGGTAACAGATTTGAACGTGCTCAGGAGACGTTATGTTGAAGAAAAGTAAAGATTGAATGGGCAGAGAAACGCCGACATAGAAATCCTACGGAGAAGCGGAGAGAAAAGATGTATGATGAAAATTCTTACGAATAAGAAGAGATAAAGTAATTGGATGCTTGTTGCGACACTATAGATCATTGAAAATTATGCCGGTTGGAGAAATTAATCGGAAATGTTGAGATGAAGAACAATTGAATACATTGAGATGGTTCCAACGTTTCATATTCTTGGTACATACGGGAAAACATGTCACCAATCTGATAAGAACCACAAAACTTTACCTAATTTAACTATTTTCCTCGCACACGGAACTAAAAATTACATGATTTAAAATGTGATAATGGGACAAACTCGGGGAAAATGGTATTTTCCGTCTAGTGTATTCACAGAAAACTGGTCATAAGAAGCAAAACCTTCTGGTAAATTGGCTCCAAATAAGCGGTATAAATCTTACTACCTTCCTTTATAAGATATTGTCCATTGAGGTAGATGGAAAGGGTGATTCGTATGCTGATCAATGTCAGAAGCTTAAGCCATTCCGCCATCTTTGCTAACCCTCATTTTCATGTAGCGCAAGCGTGAAAACGCAATAATTTTGCAATTTCAAATGGTTTCCATTGATAACCTACTAGAAATCAGTATGCTTTTACTTCTTTAACGTCCATTCCCCTTACATATATTGTTTATTTTATTAATAATCATCCACATTCCTGATGAAAACTATTGTTAAAATGATAATAATCCATAGTACTAAGCAGCCAATATATTTGTCAAGAGTTACTTGCCTTAGATTTCAAACAGATGGTGGAGGCAGTGAAGGCTTTTCGGGTTCTCTTCCGCGTGTTTCCATTGTCATAGACGACAGTTTCGACAGAATTGCAGCTGTCCTGTTCAGATCAAAAGTGAAGATGCAGTTTTTGTGTCCGTCTTATATAGAGGGCCGATTTTCCCGCCAATTCAGTCAGGTGCACTGTCATTGGTTATTTTCTTCTTCTTCTTGAAAACTTTCTTCCAGGCATTGGAGATGGTGTAACCTCTGTTGATGTTCTCCGGTGTTTTTACGATTTCAATGGCTTCCCTGGGTCTGGGGAAGTAGCGGTTCTCTTTTGCAATGAATTTGTCCTCTTCAAATTTCATATTGTGGCAAGGTCCACTCCAGGTATGCTCGGCCAGTGCTGATTTGCGCAGCTGCCTGTTCTTTAGGTCTCTCTGTTGCTCTCTCAGACGGCATTTGAGAGCTCTCGATGTCTGTCCGATCTAGGATTTCCCACATTCACACATCACTTGGTAGACATGTTCTTTAATGTTCTCTGGTAAGCGGTCCTTGGCCTTGCAGAGGAGGTATGACGCTTTTTGGCCGCAGTTGAAGCGGGAGACAACGTTGTGTTTAGCATGTACTCTGGATACTTTCTCACTTGTGCCTGCAACATAAGGAATGACGGCGAAGGCTGCAGTTTTTGACTTGTCAACGGAGGCCCTTCTCAGGGCCATGGCATCTTCCATTTCCTTTGCTATCTTCCGGATTACTTCAGGACGGTAACCGTTCTTCTGAAATGAACAGCATGGATGGAATTTCTTTTGTTTGAAGGAAGATTTGTCAGGTATCACTCGTGCTGTCACATCTCGCACGATAAAACCGTATCTATAGCGGTTTACAAGATTACAGCGGGCTACAAAGGCGGTCCAGGTTTTTCCATATAACAGCTACAACATTTTAGATGTAATTACAACTTATTCAACAATATATTCTTTTATGCACAAAAAATATCTTTTGATCAAAGGAAAAATCTTATTAACATAGAAATAATCGCAGAAATTTTTTTGTAACGCATACTCAATTACAAAGTCAATTTGTATGTAATTACACAATAATTATCTAATCCATTATAGGTCCAGCTAAGCTGTAATTAGTTTGTCAGCTGGTTCCTGTAGTAAACTAGTCATAAATACATAGTGTTTTCTATATCATGATTGTATAATTTGAGCGGTATAAAACATGGAACATTTTCTAGAATCCATTTATTTACCATTCTAAAAGCCATTTTTTTATTTCTTTTTTCACTTCACTTAATTTATTTAGATTTTTTAAATTATTGGGCATATTATTGAATATGGTAGGTACTTTAACTGTCAGACCTCTCTCTGTGCAATGCAGGGCACTTTTTACTGTATGTTTTATATTATCCCTGAGTGCTAATTTTTTCCACCGTATCTACAGAAAAAGTTTCAGTTATCTCGGCCAGATGACGGTAACTAGGTGTATTTCTCGCAAGGAATCTCATTACTTTTGTTCCCTTATGCTCCCTTTATCTTCATTCCACACTGACAATATAAGCACCAACTAAGTTTCAATCTTTTCGAAGATGGAGTAGATGACGAATCGAAGACTCGAAGGTGAAAACTTAAGCATGCAATTACTCAGTATTATGGACTGACATCACCTCCTTATTTCCTTACCATTTTCCCACTAGCGTGTATATCTTTCTTCACACTTATTTCATATATTTTCATGACGAGGGGTTAGATATAAGAAGGGACTTCCTTAGACTTAATTTTGCCCGAATTAAGACGCATAATTATTATTATTATTTAAATGTATACGTATATATACGTAAAATAAATATTTTGGAGAGTTGGAGAAAGAATTGGAAGAAACTTTAATTAGTTTCAAAAAAATTGTAAAATGGGTTCTACAGAGACAAATGTTAATGGAATTATAAAAGACTATTTTTTATCAAGATGCATTTCTATTGTTTGTTTTTTGCCGATATTTTTGCTGTTATTTTTTTTTAGCAAGGTGCGAAAAGTTGTCGATTTTCTTTTCAACGTGGCATTAGAATGATGGAAATTCTGTTGTCCGAAGATTTGCAATGGGTGCCCGCATGATACCTTCATTTTCCTCAAGTTCCGATTGGCTGATGAACTTTTTCGGCATGCTCGTAATTTCACTTTATTTTTGCTGCGTACAGTATAATTTCCTGTGGGTATACTTTTCTCAGCGTATTTTCTCTCGTCTCGGTGCTCTTCATTGAGGTGATTATTAAATTACTTGCCAAATAAAGTGAAATCCGTTGGTCAAGGCACGTTAACCTTTATTATTTATTACCCTCGTCCATTCGTAAGATGTGGCAATCATCCCGAAAATATTTCGGTGAGAAAGACATCATAAATTGACGAGGGTTAGTACGAAAGAGAATTCCCCGAAAAATCATGTGTTTTTTAGTTCCAAACGATGGCGATGAGCGCAATAATTCCGTTACGATACAATATACAAGCATTAAAAAGAGTGTTATGAAGAACAGGTGCCAATTTCGGGGGAATTTAAAAGGTTGAGTTACACGTAGCTCGTTCATTGACTTCACCTTTCCAGATAGGATTGAAAATTTAACAGCGACACATCGGACGTGTATCATAAAAACGTATTTAATTGTCTTGCTGCAATTTAGCTTTTTCGCGCGTCCATATAGATTTATTTATTAATTTCCTCGGAGGATGTGAACCTATACTCATTCCATGAGATCATTATCCCTGCCTGAGAATTGAAACTTTTTTTATTCCCATCGATCCGAGAGCACGCACAAATTAGCGTAATTATCAACGCGTCTTGAGTCGTAAAACAAATTGGATTTGATGTGAAGTGTTATTAAGTTTATGTCTTCCGCTGAGCACGACGCTCTTATCATTTTATCCGTGGGCCAAGTCCATGCTTAAAGAATACAACTTGTAAACACAGATTTTTTTTACGGAAACCTGCGCTTCTATCTGTTTTTTTAAGATACTCAAAAGTTTTTGAAACCAGTAAATTTACGTTAAATGCTGCCTTTATATTTTTTACATTTCATGTAAATTTTCATTCTGGTGAAACCTAATTCAACAAAGCGTAAAATTGAAGCTTTTACCACGTAACAAAAACCGGAGATTAAACTGAACTATGGCATGATGCATCTTCCTAGCGGTGAGATTATCAAATCGTTCTCTTCGGTGACTCCGGCCTTAGGGTCACGTAGTCCAGCTTTTCTGTAAACTTGAATATAGGAACTTTAATGCGCGTCTTAAAAAATGATATGGAAAAGTTAGGATTTCCAGGCTTGTTTTACAGAACGGTTTTACGACATTCACCCTTGAAAGTGGAGATTTCAACATGGGCTCTTATGGAGATTGCTCGTATTTCAGCAGAAAGTTTGAAACAGAAATTCAGTTTGAATGAGAAAGAGCATGCAAAACCGTGAAATAAAAAACTATTTATGAGAAGTGAAAAGTCCTGGAAAATTGAATAAAAATGAAATATCGGAATCTTAGCCAGTATATCCGAAAGTTATTCGCGAATTACTGTCGCAACTGATGTCAAAGTGCGGTATTTTCATGTAAATGGCGCTGCAATCTGCTCCTATGGTCGGACAAATGTAGTCTTTGAAAATATATCACTGGAATAGTCTGTATGTATTGTATCTTTTTTGGCTCTCAATGGGTAACCCATTTCATCAGCGAGAGCAAAATTTTGTGAACGAAATAAATGAAAATTTGTTATTTGATATTTATTTTGACTCGCGTGGTCAATCCAGAGCTTCCTCAAATTCCGGCTGGCATTACTTTAATTTCTATTGAAATAGCGTATTTAATAAAAAAGGCATTTAATAAATGGAATAAAGGAAATACTATTCCCGACCAATCAGAAGCCATTTGAATAATAAACTAGAGCGTTAAAAACCGGCCAATTTCTAACTCTGCACTCAGTTTTGCCTCGAGGAAGATGAGTCTGTTGCTCATCGAAACATCGGCTATGGAAAGTCTAACCTAGTGCCATACTTGAGAAGATTTCATATTGTCGAACCAAAATTATGTTTAATTTAAAATTAACTATATGGTTGTACAATTCTAAACGAATAAAAAAATATTATCACATTTTTTCGAGATACAAATTTCATTCCTAAAAAGTTACTAATATTTAAAAATAAAACATTTATTTTTTGCCTCCTAATGGCCGATTGCAAGAATAGTTAGTTATGGAATCAATAGTTATGAGATCCATGAAGTTGTAGGTCTCATAAAAATATTCGGGTTGCAGGAACACATATACCTACTAGTTACATAACTTAGTGCCAATTTACCAATAGCCAATAGCTTCGAAAGTTTGATCTAATCTTCTACCGCCGGATAAAATTTATGAAATTTTAGCCTATGAATAATTGCTAGTGCACAATAATTAGTCAGTAAGAGTAAACTAAGTGGTCATTTGTCTCAAATCAACTCTTTTATCAAATAATAAGTCTCCTAGCGGTTCATTGTGCATCCGCCATCTTGGCCACTTAAAGAGCTCAAAACTCCATGCCATACGTTATGAAACCAATAAATTTATCGAATGTCTCTGCAACACTTATTGCATGGTTGCCAAGGCTTATGGGACCCATAACTTGATATAATACAAATGTGTCGTTCCTGAAACTGGCCATAAGAGCTGTATTACTTACTTACTATTGAGGTAGATGAAGAGGGCATTTCGTCATCAAGCTAAAGCCTGACAACCGAAATAACAACCATATTGTTTAACCGTGCTCTCTACTTACTTCTTTGGATAGCGCTGTGGAATGGACGAATTAGCGGATGTAAAGCAAGATTATTAACTAACTTTTTGAAATTTAGTGCAAGTTAATCCTTAAACAATTACTAGTTTGTCACAGCAATTGATTCTACTCGATATATCCATATTTTTCACTGGGAATGCGGTTTATTATAAATTTAAATACATAAATAAAAATAAGCGTTAGTAGGATGTACATTGAGGATGTTAATGCACGCTGATTACTAGTAAGTTGTCGAGGAAGAACATTGTAAAAATGTAAAATTAGTGCGTCCGCCCGTGAAGGCCTAAGGAAAATCGGGGTTAAGAAAGATGGTGGCCAGGCCACGCCCGCGTTACAGCTTCTAGCATTGGCCACTGTAGGATGTGTCCCCTTCATCATGGTCAGTGGTTTTATTTGTGAAAATATTTCTCATTTATTCTTTTATTTTGAATGCTATTCATTGCACGATGTCTCAAAACTTTTCACTGTATTAAACTTCAAACGTGTGCTTGCACAAGTGTACAAACTTGTACAAATGTTCCTCTGTGCACTAGAGATGGGCAAACCCGTTCTATTTTAGGAACTCGTTCACTCTGGACGGGTCTTTTTTGGGAACCGTTCCTTTTCACCGTTTCTTTTTTATTTTTGCCATGCATTTTTCTTTTTAGCATGTTCTTGGAGTTTAAAGAATGTAAAAATAACTAGAAGTACTTAGTGTACAGCAATTACGGCGTTTAAGAATGTTGGATGAAATAACAGATGAAAGGTAACACTACTAAGTTTTTACACGGTTTCCTAAATAGGTGCCCTGCTGAAAAATTCCTTAGAAGCTGTTCTGTAGAACATAAGGAATTCTACATAAATTGACTCTTTTTCTTCAGAACTAGTTCCTTTTCTAAGGATCTGTACGAAGCATGAGAGCCTGGCTCTACAGAACGTATGTTCTGTAGAGTTATTTTCGGCAGAGCAAAATAGCTCCTTACAAGCTGTTCTGTAGAACTTCAGCAACTCTATGGAAATATGTGAGGTTTCCTTGAGGTTGTAAGGAGTTCTACAGAGCGTCAAAGGGCTTCTGTAGAACGTCCTAAGGTGTTCTCTAGAACATCCTAAGGTATTCTGAAGAACGTTGTAGGGAATTCCTTAAAATGGCGTTTCAATACTTTAAGGAATATCTACAGAACTTTTTAAGAAATTCTGTAGATATATTTATAAGGAAACTATACAGAATTTTTTAGCAGGGTGTAATTTATATAAAGAAAAAAGCACTACAAATTACACCGTTAGCATTAGCAGATGAAATTTTCGGGTATTTTGAAGAACGTCCTATCTCTTAAAAATAGAAATGACGGAGCGAATGTAATGACGGGCCGAAAGGACCGCAGGACCAAAAGGACCGATGGACCAAAAGAACGGTCGTTACATAAAAGTCGGTCCTCGGTCCTCCCGTTCAATCCATGGACCCGTTCGTTCGCGGACGATCCACCTTTACTGTGCACCAGGGGTCGGGGAGGGAGAGAGCGGGGTGCATTCGCGTTTCATTCCAGCCGGTTCAAATAAAGAAAAACACAAACAAGAGAGGAGTTTGCTTTTCACTATGCAGTCTTCTCTCCCGTGAAAGAGCGAAAAGTAGTCCCATTAAAATATAAAATAAGAGCTTTTCACGGGCCTCACTCCTCACCATTCTGCCCCTAATGCTAAGAGATGTATCGCCTCGACTTTTCTGCTCCATTAGTGGTTAATTCTTAATAAATATAAATAAAGCCGTCTTGAGACGTTGATGGGGCAATGGGAAGGAGGAGAAGCGGTCGTTACGATCCCGCGAGAAGTGGATTCGTAATTATCGGGTTACTCCTGCCATCTACGAGGGCGTTTACTCATGCCTATTATGATGCATTTTTTATTCCTGTTAGGGTATCTGTGTGGTATTTGGTCGATTAATTTTCAACTAAGCAATCCTTGCCAGGTATTTTTGACATTATTTTTTTTGTTTTCATAAATACTTTAAATTCGTTTTTTATATCATTTATATTTATTCTTGTTTTCCTATGGTTGGTTTATAATTAATTTAGATTATTATTGTATTTTGCCTGGAGGAGAATGCTAAAGATAAAATGGACAGAAAAAATTAGAATTAGTGAAGTGTACAGAAGAGTAGAAGAGGAACCATAGGGAACACCATAGAGAATAGAAAAACAAGATGGATTGGACACACGCTGAGACACAATGTGTTTTTGAAGAACGTGATTGAGGGTAGAATCAGAGATGGGCAAAATACATTCCATATGTATTTTAGATACAAAATACAAATTACTCTCAAAAGCTGCATCTGAAATACCAAATACAAATACTTACAGAAAATGTATTTTTGGTACAAACTACAAATGTAATTTCAAAATGCATACTTTAAAATACAAAATACATCCTTTACCTACACTTAGAAATTTAAAATTCTTCATGACTATTTGATTGAGAGTCACTAGGTACACTCTATTAGCAATTGGATTAAATTTCTAATAAATTGAGAGGCTGAAGTATTTTTACCGCGTATTTATATCGTGGCGGCAAAAGCTCAAACACCTAGATTCCATACACAGCAATACCCTGAAGTCAGCATGCAAGC
This sequence comes from Ceriagrion tenellum, assembly GCA_963169105.1. Lineage (NCBI taxonomy): Eukaryota > Metazoa > Arthropoda > Insecta > Odonata > Coenagrionidae > Ceriagrion > Ceriagrion tenellum. The sequence continues at coordinate 47,913,852 of OY720642.1, forward strand.
CGAGAATACATCCCGCTGCTCGCACTGTTCTCTAACTTTTCCTTCCAACTCCTGAATAACGGCGAAGTATTTACCGTCTAATATTGCCTATTTAGTTTTTCTTTCTTCTTCCTCAGACTATATTCGCTTGTGTCCTTTGGAATAGTCCAATCGTCGCAGGATGATAACTCCGATAGCTCCACAAGATACTCACTGCCGGCGACCACGTTTCGCAAATGCGATTTCAGAGTCTACGGGGGTTACACAAATGTATTAAAGGACAATTTACTGCCTACCTGCCTCACAGATGGCAGGATTATACTGGCTCACTTAAAAGTTCTGGCGCGCTTCATGGTCATCTGCCAAACCAATGCGTTACATCTCAGAGAAAATAATATGTATTTTGTTTTTAGATGTATTTTGAAACTACAAAATACTCTTTAAATATATTTTCGTAGCAAAATACAAAATACAGTCAGAAAATGTATTTCCGATACAAATTACAAACTACGAAAGCATCGCAAATACGCATTTCAAATAAATGTATTTTCGATACTGCCCATCTCTGATGATATCACACCAGACATGCAGCACTCATCCCAGGTCAAATCAGAACGGCGCACTTACTAAGCAGAACACTGTTTAAGGTACAACTACTGATTGATGCTATTCATGCGACTGATAAATAGTACTACAAGGAAATAAATCACGCAAGAGCTATATTATACCGGAAATTTCATGCGGGGTTAGTCGCTAATAGTGATGTGAAAATATTTAGCACAAGTGCAAAAGCTACTCTACCTAGTGAGAGTCGAGTATCCTAGAACTGATCTATCGCGACTATCATGGTCCCTTCAAACAAATGTATTTTGGATACTGCCCATCTCTGGGTAGAATAGTAGGAAAAGTTCCCCTAGGAAGATCCTGGAATAGGTTCCTGGACCAAATAAAGAGAAAAGTACAAAGGAAGAGATACCAGAAGGAGAGGGAACTCGCATTAGATATGGAAGGATTGAGGTCTGCAGTCAACCAATCTTAGGATTGAACAACCAATGTATGGATTGTGGTTCGTATGTTGTTTCATAATTAGTGTAATAATCGTATTACAGTGCGTGAGTTGTTTACTAGTAGTGCACTAGTTCTGACCATTGAGGTACATGTAGAGGGCGCTTGCTATGCTGGCCAATGCTAGAAGCTGAAGCTAGTCCGCCATCTTCGTTAACCCTCATTTTCCTAAAGCGCTTGCGGGGCAACTCACTAATTTTGCAATTTTTCTACGTTTTCCATCGATAACATACTAGCAATCAGCATGTACTTACTTCTTTAATGTGGATTCTCCCTTACATTTATATTTTAATTTTAAGAGTTGACTAAACGCCGTGGGTATGAGTTATCTGAGGAGTGTTTGCGGCAAAAGTAGGATGGATAGGGTCAGTAATGGGTAGGTAATAAATCAATGTGAGTTAGATGCTCCAGTTATGGACATACATGAAAGGAGTGTGCTTCGTTGGTTCGGCCATGTTGAGATAATAGATGAGAGTCGAGTAATGAAACAGATATATAAGAGTGAAATGAATGTTGCGAGAGGTAGAGGTAGGCCGAGAAAGTTGTGGTTGAATGTGGTTGTGGAAATTCTTAGAAGGAGGAATATTAGGAGTCTTAAAAACAGGAGGGCGTGCATGAAGCAGTGCATGGCGGTAAATGAGGCAAAAGAGATTTGCAAGGATAGGTCAGTATGGAGGAAATCATTGAAGCAGAGTTAGGTGTACAAATATGTATTTATGACTGAAACTTTGTGACTGTGCCTACCCCGAAAGGGAACGGCGTGATTGGTATGAATGTGTGTATGTTATTTGTATTATATTCATATACTTTGGTGTAATTAAGGGTAGTGTGGTTCTGTGATGTTTTCATTCACTCTTCTCTAAAAATTTTTTAGCTCTGGAGAAGTTTGAAAAAATAACCCGGCAAGGCTTGGTTAAAGATGGCTTAAGGCCGATTTACACTTGAACAATGACTTCTATAGAAGTAACGAGTGAAGCGATATCTCGAATCGTATCGTCACTTGCAGGGCATCGTTCTGCTTATGTACAATTTCCGATTATTCCCAAATAAATAAATGACAGAAGTGAATAATGAATGTGGGAATTTCGAAAATTGGCGAAATTAGGCAAGAATTGCGTTCGATTATCGCTGATCTAGTCCCACATGCATTCGTGGATTTAATGAGTATAAATTAATTTTATTAATTGTACATTATTACTTATTATAAAATATGAGAATTATGATACTAGTTACTATCACTTCAAAATAAAAATATCGTAACACTTACCTTTGCGCCATTTAGCATTTAAATCATTTTCAAGTACAAATAAATATTTAACACACAAGAATGAGTCCTCCTCCTGCTGATATATTTGCTGTTTTCATTTTATATCTCAGTTTGCAGTCATGTGACCAATATATCAGCGGTCGCGAAGCGATTTTATTGCAGAATTGATGTGCCACTTCAGGCTTAATTGAAGTCAGTCTATTTTCCTTGCAAGTGCGAACCTTGTACTGCCACTATCATTCCCTACTGCCATGGAAGTCCGTGCTTATATAAATTTTATGAATTGTACATTATAACATTATATAAACTATGATAATTATGATATTAGTTACTATAACTTAAAAATATAAATGCCGTAATACTTACCTTTGCGTTATTTAGCACCTAAATCATTTTCAAGTACAAATAAATATTTACCATTCAAAAAGTATGTAAGCGTCGGAGTGTTTAAATAAATGTAAACTAATATCTCAATATTGTTCAGCATGTTGTTTTTCCATAGAAACATAATTCTCAGGTCGCTTTTGCAAATAGACTCCAGGTACCTTAATTCCATTAACAAAAGGAATCAGAAAGTTATTACAGCAACTTATGATACAGCAAATAATATAATGAATGAGAGTTAAAATGTAGTATGGCAGACATAGATATAAACTAAACATGAATATGATGTAATAACCTAAGTGTCGCATGTCAGCGACTTGCAAGACTATTGTCATGGCTGTGACTCCCATGTGTAAAGCCTCCTTTAGTCAAAAAAAAATAAAATTAGTACCTCAGTAAAAAACTAGCAAACATTATCGACACTTGGCAAAAATATGGCCCTTGCCTGCAAGCACACTAATTTTGCAATTTTGTCGTGTTTTCCGTCGAGAACTTACTTGAAATCAGCATGCACTTCTTTACTATTCATTCTCTTCACATACTTTGCTTATTTATTAATAAAAAACAGAATGAAACTTGGACGTTTCGGCATACGTTAGGTGTACTGATATGTATTAATGAGTGAAACATTTTGACTGTGCCTACCCCGGAAGGGAACGGCGTGATTGGTATGAATGTGTGTATGTTATTTGTATTATATTCATATACGTTGGTGATTTTAAAAAGGCTTTTGTCAGAATAAATTGAGATAAGCTAACGGCGATACTTTGGATTATGGGAGTAGATTGGCGAGACAGGAGGCCAATCCGAAACTTATATATGACGCAAAGGGCGCAGGTGAGGGTGGCTGAGGGTATATCAGGGTGGGCAACAATAGGTCGCGGGGAAGGCAAGGGTGCCCGTTGTCTCCTTTACTTTTTAACATTCATTCTGAGGAAATGGTAAGACTGGCATGGGGAGAACTTGAGGTGGGAATCAAAGTAGGAGGGCATCTGATAAAGTCGGTTAGATTCGCGGACGATCAGGCGTCGGTTAGTTGATCTTCGAAGGGACTTCAAGATTTGGAAGTTGCTTTGGGAATGAAATGCGGGATATCCGGAATGAAGATAAATCATAAGAAAATAAAAGTAATGAGATTGCTTTAGGAACGAAATGCGGGATATCCGGAATAAAGATTAATCATAAGACAATAAAAGTAATGAGATTATTTAGGACGAAGAAAGCGAGGCTGATCATTAAAGTTGGAGGACACAAACTCGCGCAAGTAGAGAATTTTTATTACTTAGGTAGTAAGCTAGAAGAAAACGGGCATAGTAGCTAAGACATACAGAAGAGAATAGCGCTAGCTAAGGAGACATTTTGTAATAAAAGGGAGCTGATGACGGGGATATTGGGTAAGGATGTGAAGAAAAGGCTGGTGAAGAGCTGGATATGGAGCGTAGCGTTGTATGGGGCAGAAACGTGGACCCTGAGACAGGAGGACGAGAATAGGCTACAGGCATTTGAGATGTGGGTGTAGAGAAGGATGGAGAAGGTGCGGTGGATGGAGAGGAAGACTAACGACGAAGTGCTTGAGATGGTGGGCGAGGAAAGAAAACTTCTGAATGAAATTCGTGATAAGCAGAGAAGGTGGCTGAAGGATGTAATAAAGGATTGCTGAAGAATGTGATAGTGGGAAGGATGTTGGGCAAGCGGAGAAGAAGAAGAAGAAAGAGAATGTGTTTCATGGACAGGATGGAGAAGGGTAGATCATATGCTGAGGCAAAAAACTAGAGCGAGCGAGCGAAAGCTATACTAGAGCGAGATAGGCCCCTGAAAGTGTAGAAAGCAGGAGATTCTCTGACATTCAACAAAACCTACTTTTACCGGTAGAATACTTATTTTTAAAAACATTTTTAGTAATTATCCGCTATTCCGGGGAAAACAATGGTAAAAACAAAGTAAAATCCATAACAGTAAGTAGCCAATATATATTTCTAGAGTTACTTGCCTTGAATTTCAAATAGGTTGGGGATATTTACGCTAATTCGTCCATTCCGTCGTGCTATTCAATGAAAAGTGAGGGTTGTTCGCTTGGACCAATAGCTCTAACGATATGGGTCTTCGCAACCATTTCCACCTCATGGCTGCCCTTAATGTGCTCACTGTGCACTTACTGCCGCAGCAAACCCACGAAAATCAGCGACTCTGCGGCGCAAGTCTTCATTTCGGATACTAATGCTCTGCCAAATAAACATAAACGTTGAACAACCAAAGCTGTGCTTATGGAGAATACACCAAAATAAGCACATTAATGGAAGACTTGTTTAAGGTGCGAAGTCCAGTATCGAAGAAAGAATACAATCGATATTGAGTGGCCTTGAAGGAAAGTAAGGAATGAGTTGAGATCAACAAAGTGGTTGTTGTTTGGGCTGTCAGGCTACATTTTGATGACATTAAGCCCTCCCCATTTACCTCAACGCTCATTTGGAATAGAGTATGTCAAATCAGGGCGATTTTAAAGTGACAACGACACTGATACACACCAATATCCTGTGTATATTACAATGGAAGAAACCAGAAATTAGCAAGAAATTAGAAAATATCAAGTGTGAATGATGTAATGAAGTGTGTATGATGAAAGTCAATGGAAATCTCGACCGCTAAGCTCCTAGCAGCGTACATCTACACATTACCCTGAAAGCAATCTCAATGGTGTGCGGCAGGAGGATTAGCGTAACAGACTGAAAAACGTACCTGGGTGAATATATCATCATTGGTTTTTCAATCCTAAGATTGGTTGACTGCAGCCCTCCGCCCTTCCCTATCTAATGCTAGTTCCCTTACCTCTAGATATCTCTTGCTAAGTACTTTCCTCTTTATTTGGTCCATGGACTTATTCCTGGGTCTTCCTCTGGGGACTTTTCCCTCTGTTTTGCCTTAAATTGCGTTCTTCTCGAACCCGTCTCAGGGTGTCCAATCCATATTTTTTTCTCTATGGCGTCTCAAAAGGTCCTGTTCTCTTCTACTCTTTTATAAACTTCATCATTTCTTATTTTGTCCGTCCATTTGATCTTCTGCTTCCTCCTCCAGCACCAGGTTTCGAATGCTTCTATACTGTTCGGGTCAGCTTTTTCAATGGTCCATACTTCCAATCCATAGAGCGCCACGCCCCACACGAATGTTTTCACATGATGTTTCCTGGTTTGTAGACGTATCTTCTTTGAGCACAGCAGTTGTCTTTTTTCATGAACGCCTTCTCAGCTTGATGTCCGTTGTACCTCTTCCGTCCCACGTGATGGTACTACCGAGATTGGTGATGTAATCTACTTGCTAGGTGAATATATAGTTTGACTATATTCAGTGAATTCTCCTCTATTGACAAAACTAGCGACCTCTAACATCTAGTAACAAACTCGCGAATTTTTACTGGAAGCTATTTGCGACTGAATCCGATCGTTAGTTGGCAACACTGCGCTGTCGAGCGGACATAAAACTCTCTTCCCATCTCGACGGAGATCTCCTCGACCGGGTCCAGGGATGCTTGAGCGTGCGTGAGTGGGAAGTTGTTTATCTCCGCCGCGCATGCGCTGGACACAATAATTCTCGGGGTGGAGACATCGGCCCGGGTGCTAATTTCCGCGCAGGGCAATACAGGCGATACACGCAGAACGGAAGCCATCCCTGAGACGATGTAAATGAATATGACATTACTATTCCTTATCTTGGCCATCTCGAGCCGTAAATTATTGCGAAGCGGTGTTTGAGGAATAAAATAACCCCTTTGACGCTTGCTAAATGGACCGGTCGAGACCGGAGAGGGGGGTGAATTAGGGGATGGGTATAATAGTCATGCCACCCGTTACCCTCTCCAGTGGTGGTAAGCAGGAATAAAAAAGTTAATGATATGCCGACCTCTCACTCTTTCTTCGTTCAAAAAGACATCAGTGGTTCCACCTTTCCGAGGAATTTTAACTCAGCTCCGAGGTTTGCTGAGATGGCTACTCTCATCATAGGCTGTCCCATCCCTAGTTGGTTGACTGCAGCCCTCCACCCTTCCCTATCTAATGCTAGGTCCCTGACTTCCTGTTAGTTCTCCGTATGTACTTTCCTCCTCATTTGGTTCTTGAACTTATTCCTGGTTCTTCCTCCGGGGACTTTTCCCTCTATTTTACCCTCAATCATGCTGTTCACAAACCCATTGTGTCTCAGTGTGTGTCCAATCCACTTGGTTCTTATTTTTCTATGGTGTTCCATATTGTCCTTTCCTCGTCTACTCTTCTGTAAACTTCATAATTTCTTATTTTTTCCGAACATTATCTTAAGCATTCTCCTCCAACATCAGTTTCCGAAGGCTTCCTGTCTATTCTTGTCACCTTTTCCAACGGTACATGCCTCCTATCTGCAGAGTGCCACGCTCCACACGATTGATTTCACGATCTGCTTCTTTGCTTGTAGTCCTATCTTCTTTGTACGGAACCGTAATCTTTTTCCTACGTACGCCTTCTTAGCTTGATGTCCGTTGAACTTCTTCCGTCCCTCGTGATCTACATCTACGTAATACCCTGCGAGCCAACACGAGGGTGTGTGGCAGGGGGTGAAGATCACCAAACATGCACTATTGACATGCAAGTAGGGTAGGGTAAGGGAGGCATGCTAGAAAATAGGGTCAAATGGAGCTAGATGGTTAGTATCTACATAATAAGGAAGGGATTATTGGTTGTTATTACATGCATCATGTACTACAGACTACTCTAACTATATTTCACCTACCTATCCCTTTGCTACGCTGCCTATTGTTCTCTCTTATAGTACGCGGGAAGAATGACATTTTAAATCTATCGGTACGACAATCTATCTCTCTAATCTTGTTGATATGATCAAACCTAGCATAATACGCAGGGGTTCTCAATATATATCTAACGTCATCTGTGAACATATCGGTTTCGAATTAACTTAAAAGGTTTAACCTAAATTTTAACCTGCGTTCTGATAGTAATTCCCATCCTAGTTTTCTATTAAACTCGTAACACTTATACAATTATCATTACGGCCTTTAACAAGCCTAGCGGATCTCCTTTGCACGCGCTCTTATTCTTTTATCAAGCCTTCCTCGTACGGATCTAATATACTAGCGGCTTATTCTAAATGAGGCCTGACAAGTGTAAAATAGCTTATTTCTCCTACTCTCTCATCGCATTTGCCTAGAACACTTTTTACGAATCCTAATCTACGGTTTGCTACACTAGTAATTTCCCTGATGTGTTTCCCTCAAGACATGTCTTCAGTGATGGTGACGCCTAAGTATTTTATAGATTCTACGCTGGATATTTTATTTTATTTGATGCAATAATTATTCCGGGGAAAGCCATTCTTTTTCCAAAAGTTCATTATCACGCATTTCTTCAAATAAATAGGTCACGGGATTCAAACAGTTGAATCTAGCAAAACAAAAGCTAAATTTTACCGAAGGTGCACTAAACTACACCTTAATAAAATTAATAAAAAGACGATTGCTTGATGCGTATGTAAAAAACTTAACATTTTTGCCAGGGGGTGAGATTTCACCAACATGCACTACCCTACATGTACATCTACATCTAAAATACTGATGGTACTTCCGAGATAGTGTAAGGAATCTACCTTCTCGAATTTCCCTCACTATGTGACTTTTGCATTCAGCCGTCGGGAACCTACTGAGTATAATATGAATATTATGGCCTCTGATTATTGATGATGAATGGGAATGAACGTGCTATTTACTAGGCAAATTGACGTCATTCGTGGTTTTTAAAAAAATATATGCGTGGTAAACTTTGCATTACTAAATTTTGGTTGAGCGTTGTCTGTATACTATACTGAGTTTATAAAATACTTTAATGTGGTAGTACATTTGAAATTTCAACATGGCGGGTGAATTTTTTTGAAATTTCAAATGGCTAAGCACGGCATAAGTGCTGGTGAAGGATACTGACTCTTGGTTGTGGCTTCTTTGAAGTCCTCGTCTACCTTGCGTTGCCATCTTTGATGGACCGCAAGGGCCTAAGATCTAGTTGCCTTGTATCCGCCAAAATTGTCATGGGAATTAGGAAGCCTGAATAGCGTAGAGGTCTGCGCATTGGTCCGGCAAACCAAAGGTCCGTGGTTCGATTCCCGGTCCAGGCCGAATATTTCTCGTGGTAGTACATGCCAATAATTCTCGGTGCTGCATTGAAAACAACTAGAATTTATGATAGAGACATGATCCGTAGATTTAGCTTCATCACGAACATAGCGCGAGCATTTGGGATCCCTACTCTGAAAGATTTAATTCGTGAAGTAAATAATATACGTAAGAAGGCCGCACGCTTCGTTATAAACAGTAAAGAGCGAATAAAAGAGAGATACACAGCTGGCGCAAGGACTAGGTTATGAGAAATTAGAGACTTGAAGGCTACACGCTAGGCTTAGAATACTTGAAAATTTTAGGTCAAGAGAATTTTAGATCGACACAAACGATATAATTTTAACTCGATGCTGTATGAACAGAATTGATAGAAATGACAAGTTTTTGTTTATGAACAGACTTACATGAAACTTTGTCTATGACCAGTTATTGGTGATATGTATACATCTACATACTACCCTGCGAGCCACCGCATGGGCGTGAGGTAGGGGATGTTAGGATACCAGCCGTGTATAGATGTAAGGGATAAGGTTTTGGGAGTTGAAATGGTGACGTGTATTATGGGAGCGTATTTAGAGGAGTTCAGTTTTATTGTGTGCGGAAAGAACGATTTTTGTACCTATCAGTTCGGCAATGTATTTCTCTCATTTTATAGCTGCTATCAGATCCTGAGATGTAGTGAGTCGTCATGGTAATATTCTCTGTGTCGCTCAGAAACATACCAATTCTGAAGTTCTCAAGCAAGTCAAGCTTAGCGCGTAGCCTCCGAGTCTCTAGGGGCTCCCACCTTAATCCCTCTAAAAGTTGTGAAACACGATACTTCCACTTGTAGCAGTTTTTAAAAAAGCGTGCAGCTTTTCTATGTATTGTGCCGAATTTTCCATAATTTCCCCATAATTGGCCATAATTTCGCCGCGGACATTTTCGCATTCAAAGCGCGCACTGTCGGCGATATTGCGCGTTGTCGGCGATATTGCGCGACAAGAACAAGGTGCTCTACTTTTATAGTGAATTCACATCTGGCGTCCTCTTTTCGGAACTTTGTGGCAAGAGTGATCCTCTACGCCGCCGTCTCAACCAATTGCTGGACGAACAGTTCCCCTACTTCCCCCTTCTCCACTGATCCAGAGCTACCTCCCCTCCTTTTGACTGCCCTGACCGGACGTTTCATCGCAGCGGCTCTTTCCTCTGCTAGCCACCGAAGTGTGTACCTCGTCATCCGGCATCGCTCGTCAAGTTTCGGCAGCTTGCCTACGGGCCTCATTGTCGTGTAATCATAATTATAATTTAGTATATTAAATATAGTGTGACTGTTGGAAATCCATCCGTTTTGGTCATTTTTGACTCCTTTCCCACTGTGTCAATTCGTCTTTCCGCGACGTTCGTCGCAGTATTTTATCAATTTTTTAGTTAAATCTTTATGACTAGGGTCGCAAAGGCTCGCGGTGTATTCGAGGTATGGATTAACCAGAGTGAAGTTGCTTCTCTCTGTGACATTTTCATTCGAGGACCTTCCTATTGTAAGCTTAACAAATCCTAGTCTCTTTAATACTGTGCCGCACACGTCTTGTGTGTGTGTGTTACCCACAATATATCAGATGTTTAGGTAATTCCATGATATGTAATTGGTGTAGATAAAACTGAAAAAATTACTTGTTATCGATTGGATTTTTTAGCAATTAATTGCTATTTTAATTTGTAGCCCGATGCCATAAATACATATATTTGAAAATATTTCGATTTTAAATATATACAGATTTTTCGCTAAACACGAAAGAATACATTTAAGCCCTAAGAATGGTTGTTGTTTGCGAATATTAAGGTATCAGGCCAACTACATAAAAGCTTGTTAACGTATGATTTTTGCTTAAATTATGGATTCCGCGCCGTAAACTCAAGTCATAACAATGCTCCAATTAATCATTCATGCATTCATTTGAGTATTCTCCAGGCAGATTGGTAGGTTCTGGGACAATACCTATCTTAATCTGTGTTCACTCCTATAGATAGCCCGTCAGTAGATCCCTCTTGGATTACTCATGTCTTCTCTCGCTTCTTATTTCGTCCAGAATTATTATCCTCTTCCTTCTTTTTCCTTCTTTTTATATCTTTGCGGTGAAAAGGTTTCCTTATCAAACATGAAATTTGTGTGAATTTACAAAATAATCATGATGAATTCAGCCACGGCTGTTGTGTAACTGCCATAGGCTCATTCATTTAACAATTTTACCAGGTGATAGGTAGGATTTTGGACAGTATTTATCCGAGTCCTGCAGAAGGACATAGTTAGATTGTCCAAAGCACTACGACTGGCATGGTTGGGTCATGTAGAAAGAATGGGAATCGAAAGAATGCCAAAATTATTTCTTAATTGCGAGATGGAAGGGGTCAGGAAGAGAGGTAGACCGCGGAAGAGATGGCTACAGGATGCAGAAGAAGACTTGAAGGCAATGGGAGTCACGAAAAGGAGGGAGAAAGCAAGAAGAAGAATCAGGGTGGCCACTCAAGTATCAAGCTGAAATTCCCTGAATTTTCCAGGTTTTCAAGACTACTTTCACAATTTTCCAGACTGTTTAATAATATGTAATATGGAATATTAACGTATTTACACATGATGAGAATTTGATTAAAAGCTGTTAAAGATAAGCCCCAAAATAAAATTAAGTAAAATTATGATATAAAATGCGTTTTAACAGTTATGGAGCATCATCTGAATGACATAACATTAACCATACTTGCAAGTATTTGATGAATTTCATGGCAAGCATATAACTCCAGGGATAAACACCAATTTCAAAATGGATCTTTCATTGTTTTATTGAATACCCCCATTAGTTTCTTCGCACCACGACTGGACGGCAATGACAAAAATGTTCCGTCGGTAATATCCGCCCAGTGTGTAACAGGCCATATGCACCCCTCTGGTTGAGGGGAGCATTTCCTGCAAACGCATGGTTGCTCAACTTGGATTAAGATTGGACTAGCTCTATGTTAACTCAATGATTGCGCGTATCAAAATGCTCAAATATCGAAGATATACCTATGCGTAAGTGGTTGAAGAAAAATCGCCATTTACTTTTACAACAAAGATGATTTTTCCAGATTTATTTTTCATTTTCCCTGACATTCCATGACTTTCCAGACGTAATGAAATTCCCTGATTTTCCAGAAGTGTGACCACCCTGAAGAATTGAATGGAGGCACATTGTAGAGGAAGCCAAGGCCCACATTGGGCTGTAGAGCTATGGATAATGATGATGACTTATCCTAGTCCCTTTTCACTCCTATGGATGGCCCACCTTTAGATCCCTCTTTAAGTCTTTATCATCTCCCTCTTTTTATTTCGTCAAGAATTTCAATCCTCTTCCTTCCTCTGCCTCACATCCTCATTGTTTTCCCCTCTAATACCCTCTATAATATCTCCTCTCTTCTCCAAATATCCTCCATCTGTTTCATATGTCTCCTCCGAACCTCGGTTACTAGCTTCCTCTACTCTCCATCAATATCCAATACCTCCTCGTTCGTCCTTCTTGCCACCCAGCTCATCCTCTCCATCCTTCGCCACACCCACATCTCAAAAGTCTACGTAGTACATCCTCCCTTAGTAATGACCAAGTCTCCGACCGATAGAGCGCTACCCTCCCTATAAGCTCGCTCGCTCCACCTAACTCTCCATGTCGTTCCCTCTATAAAAAAACTCGGTTTACTACCTCTACCTTGTGTATATATATTTACGGCAATTGTCCATGTCAAACAAAATATATCTACTATACAAAAAATAATAGTTCACATTCTTATAATACAAGGAACTCCACTGATCTCCATCAAATATATGTAAGAACAACCAACTCCACCTATAGCCCTTATCATATGGGCCTTGTATTATACAACAAGCTACCTCGGGATGTCAAAAATGTAAATAATATGGCTCAATTTAAACATATACTTCGTGACTATTTACAGAGTAACTTATTTGATTCTGTGGATGGATTTCTTCATTGATGGTCTTATGTCAAATCGAGGAAACTTGAGCTCTACGGCCTCTTACAAAATACAAATAAAGAATAAATCTCTAATGGCCGTAATAATTGGCACCACTCACACTTTCAACCTTGTTTTGCTAGTGTTTTTCCCTTCAGTTCGCTGAAGAGGGCCACCTTGTGGCCGAAATACGCGTATCCGACGCTCACCCTCGTCCGTTTTTCTTTGTTCTCTTTTTTTGAGCAAGATTCTCCCAGAAGTTGGGCCCATTTTTGTGTGTGAGTGAGTGATTTTGAGTGTTTGCGAGAGTGAATGTGTGAATTACCTGGCATTCTTAGTGGGGTCTCATTAGCCCTTCGAAGGATCCCAGGTTATATAACCCCAAGCATCCTCAGCGGGGTCCCATTAGCCCTTGGGAAGGATCCTTTTTTGGGGAGGTGTGTGTGTCTGTGTTGCTCACTGGCGAGGAAGTCACTTTCCCGTAAACCATCACAGGAGGGTACTCTGGTTGAGAGGCTGGGGTTGGTCACTGACGTTTACGTTAAACCAACACAGTAAAGTTTAATTTCTTTCTTTTTGACGAGTGGTGCCAATTATTACGGCCATTGGAGGTTTATTCTTTATTTGTATGATGGTCTTATGTTGTTTTTTATTAATGGTTTGATGTTTGTAATGTATTTTTGATTGACGTGTCCTATATTTCTGTATAACATAATCGCTGGACAAATAAACTTCTTATTCTTGTAACAAATTCACCAGCTCTTTCTTTACGTCTCTACTCTGACCACCCTCATCGATTTCCTCCTCTTTGAAAACGCTTCCTTAGCCATGGCAATTCTACATCTTATGTCCCGACCACTCAACCCGTTCTCCTCCAAAATACGACTCAGATACGTAATTTTTCTCGACTCGCTCTATTTTGTTCCATCCCACTCTTAAAAATATTAAAAAATTATTATTGCATCATTTATATCACATATACACTACGTATGATATGTACCGTATAAACAGATGGACTTAAGTAATGTGTAGTCCTAGACTTTTCTTTCAGCTTACTTAAAATGTTATTAAAATGCTCACTTTTATGACTTACAATTACCACTCCCGTCATCTTAGGTTGTAGGTAAAAAGATTGATTAGTAATGCTCAGAATACATTTTATTTCGAACCGATCAGTTTTTGACGAATTCCTACACTGCTATTTGAACGAACTTCATTGTTTTATCAGCAACTGATAGTTTCATTTCATAATAATGAGGCATGTGCGGAAAGTCCACTGAAAAAAATCAATGGCAGAAGTCATCACGCCAACGCCATGTCGAAATTGTGGGTGGAGTGCGCATAAAATCCTCAGAAAGAGTCAAATACCTTGGAATTACCTTACCTTTAGATATATCTTGGAGAACAAGTATACAAAACATATGTGGAACAGCATTTTTTAAAACTAGGATTTATGAAGCGTATTATAGGATGGTCCTCGGATGAGAAAGTAAAAGAGAGGTTCTTCACTCTGGTTAGGTCACACTTCGTATTCGTCGCGAGCATTTGGGATCCGAAACAGAATGATTTAACCAAAAAAAGTCAATATAATACAAAGAAAAGCTGCGCGCTCGTTAAATACTGCTACGAGCGAACATATAGCGTTTCTAAGCATTTAGCGGAATTAGGATGGGATCCGCTAGATACCCGGAGGATGCGTGCTAGACTTAGTTTGCTTGAGAAATTCAAAACAGGTGTGTTTCAGGTCGACACAGATTTTAATGTTGACGCCACATTACATCTATAGATCCAACAGAAACGATAAAATTAGAGAGATATACATTGCCGAACTGATTGGTACAAAAAACTCTTTCTTTCCACGCACAATAAGTGATCATAATAAAACTAGAGCTCCACCTAAAACACTACCAAAAATCATTTTACCATTTCACCTCCTAAAACCACATCCTTTTCACATTTACACGGCTGGTGTTCAAACACCCCTGCTTCACGCCCATGCGGCTGCTCGCAGGGTTGTATGCAAATGTAGATGTCGATTCTTCTCGATCGAAAATGATTCCCCTCCTACTTCACCGAGTTCTTTCAACCTCACACTCGGATGACCATGTAAAGTTAATACCGTGGCAATGCCCGTTAAACTCAAAATTGGATGATCATACTATACGCGCTTAGCGGCTCAGAATGAGTCATTTGTATGTGATTTTCTTAAGTGCCTGATTTAAGGCGGCTCTGGCACCAGGATCACCAATTCCAGATTTTCTGTAATTTGAATATATCATCTTCAAAGCGCGCTATATGAATGAAAATAAAATAGGGTTTCTGGGCTGGTGTTACTATTATTATGCCATGAAAATGGAGATTTTAACATGGGCCCTTATTGAGATTATTCAGATTACTGCAGAAAGTCGTCAATTCGAACGAGAAAGCAACTTCAAGTTTTTAATTTAAAGTGTGTAGTAAAAGCGATAAGTCCTGAGAAATAGGTAAAAAATTAAAAGGTCTTACTTTCAATTTTTTAAAAGTTATTTGCGAATACTGCCGTAATGAAGTCTAATTCCGGTAGTTCCGTGCAAATGGCGCTGCAGTCGGCTCCAAAGGCTGCATAATTGTGATCTTTACAAATATAATAATGGATTAATCTGCGTAATTTGTCCCTTTATTTTGGTCTCTAATTGATGACCTTTTTAATCAGCGGAAGCAGGATTTTAAAAAAATAAAAATCAGAAACTAATTATTTATTTCGACTCACGTTGTCAAGTCAAAGCCGCCTTAAAAACCTCACTTAAAATTGAGAGCGAACGTAAAGAGATGAGCAAGTATGTTTGTCTCTTGATACAAATTTATTAGCATCGCTGAACTCAATTTCTCCCGACCTTGGGTATAAATGGTCATTCACGCAAGAAAAACGACCCAAAAACGCCAGGGGAGAATATGAATGTGAGCTTTGCAAAAATACAGACAACAAACGACCAAGGATACCATGGTAATTCCCAGACGGTGACTTCAACGAGGAAAAGTGGAACCTGAGCACATGATGCATTATTCAAGGTGGTAAAATGCACGATCATTTATTGGATTTATTGGATCTTCTCAACCATCCCCATTATAGTGCTTGAATTCTAATCACCACTTGTGCGTACCGCGAACCGATGTTCCTCATCCGGATTTAACCAACACTGATTATGTGTTGTTTTTATTTTGTGTTTTCCATGAATTACTGCGTTGAAAGACGAGTATTTTAACCTTGATGGCGAATGTGAAAAGTCATTGCACCAAGGAAATCGAAATGGTGATGACCAAGCTCGGGCGATGAGTGGTGATGATAACTGTCTTTCTCGTGTACCTGATCTGCTCCGGACTCTGGCTGTCACCATGGCGACCTATGTCGATGGGCGATGTTTGATACAACACGGAAACGTCATTTATTGGTTGTTCAATCCTATGATTGTTTGACTGAAGCCCTCCACCCTTCACTATCTAATACTAGTCCCCTTGCCTCCTGGGTCTTCTTTTGGGGACTTTTCCCTCTTTTTTACCTTAAATTATGTTCTTCACAAACCCATTGTGTCTCAAGGTGTGCCCAATGCATCTCGTTCTTCTTTTCGAATGGTGTTCCATGTGGTCCTTTCCTCTTCTACTCTTCTGTACACTTCATCATTTCTTATTTTGTCCGTCCATTTTACCTTCAGTATCCTCCTCCATCACCAGGTTTCGAAAGCTTATATTATTTTCTGGTCAGCTTTTCCAATGGTCCATACTTCCGATCCACAGAGTGCTACGCTCCACACGAATGTTTTTACATACTGTTTCCTGGTTTGTAGTAATCTTCTTTGAGCACAGCAGTTGTTTTTTTCCATGAACGCCTTCTTAACTTGGGCTATTCTCCGCTTGATGTCCGTTGTACTTCTTCCGTCCCGCGTGATGGCGCTAAAAATTTGAGAAGTAAGATCTTTTGATGTTTGTTTTTATTCTGTATCACCAACTAGTTACATATATTTTTTTATCGATTATTGAACAATGGTGCTTTCGATTTAGGGCTATTACCGGTGAGAGACGGCGTTAGCCAAGCCGCGGTGCTTTCGATTTAGCTGATTCCAGGGTTATGGCGCTTCGTGGTATGCTATTTTCTCTATGCAAAAACTTAAACGAACTGTTGATAGATGGCATTACCAGTCTATTATGGTTGGAAATAGTCTGGCTACCAGAGCCTTAAAGAATGAGTATTTGTGATGTGTGTTATGCTTTTTTTGCTTAAATTATGCAATACGTCGGCCCCGGTGGCGGCGGGGTAAAGTCCTCCCCTGCTAACCCGAGGGTCGCGGGTTCGAGTCCCGCCTGGGTAGAATATTATCTGCCCAGGACATGGGTGTCTGTGTCTCGTCCGTTGTTACTGTTGTTCACCCGACGTAAAATGGCCAAATGTGCTGTATTCGGGGCAGTGAAAATAAATAAATAAATATAGCTAATTGACAGAGTATAATTGACGAATTATGTTTCATTTGGTAGTCCTAAGTGCGTGTTGATCAAACCCGTTGAGGGTGTCCTCATTTTGGGGTTTCAAAATATGGTATCCCTTTAACATGTGAAATGACTGCTCGTGGTGGACGAAAAAATCGGTGTATTGAAAGGTTAAAAAAACTCCACCTGTGCGATTCAAAAGTCTCTGAATGTCTCCCATCCCAGCAGGCAACCTGACTCTCTTGAGATGTGTGCTAAAAAAATGTAAAACACTTCAAGAGAAAAAGGAGAGGCGTCGATGGAGCCATTCATGCCATCGCGAGCTCCCACTCCGTCGAGCCGAGAGTCGCTGATGAATGGAATGTGAGTGAATGGAATGCGAAAGAATGGACCGCGAATGAATGAACGCGTTTTTCGAGCTCCCTTCGTATCGGCGGCCTTCGTCACCTCGGGGCTGATTGACTGACTGGTTCGCTCTCGAGGAAAATGCCTTTTTCCTTCCGCGATCGACTTGTCGACCGCAATCAGGGGTGTCGTGTTCCCGTACGTCGTCGGAGGAAGACGTCGGGGGTGGGGGGCGGTGGTAGAGGATGGGGGGGAAAGAGGGAGGGCAGTCGGTTACATCACGCGCCAGACGCGACCCCGCTCTCATTATACCCGCTCAACTTCTTCGCAAAAAAAAGAAAAGCTTTGGAAAAAAATTAAATTCTTGTGCGCTTGAACTCGTCCGCGACGGTTGCTCAAGGGCTCGGCAAAACCGAAAACCGCCGCCGATACCCCTTACTCCATCCCTATTACATCCCCCCCTCTTCGACCACGTCTATCGACTGCCAGCGACTTAGAAGTAAGCAGCACATTATAAAACCCTTAAGCCCCGCTCACAACAACTTAACTTGGCTTAACTTAGCGCGACTTATGAGTTGAGTCCGTGAGAAAGCAACACACTGGTTCACAACAACTTAAAGTGGCTTAACTCGACTTGGCGTAGTCTTAGAGTTGAGCATTTCTCAACTTTCTCTTAATTCTAGCCAATAGCAAGGCCTGGTTTACTATCGAAAAGGCTAGGGAAAATGGGATTACGATATCGATAAGACCCATCAATCGATTGTAATATCGACTTTGAAAGTGGCGTGCTGTGGTTGGTTGGAAATTTCAGGCCCCGATTGGCACTCGGGAGCAACTTAAGCAAAGTTGAGTTGTTGTGAACGGGGCTTTAAGGTGGTTTAAGGGTCACTTAGTCCAGTTTCTCTGAAAACTTTAATAGAGCATCTTTAAAGTAAGTTTTATGAACTGAGATGAAAATTAAGGTAGTTTGAGCGATTTATCATTTCACTTAGAAATCAGTAAATTTAGTCTCATTTTAAAGAAAAATATCTTCCTTCACCCTTCCAATGACACCAGCAATTCAACCCAGAACCACATTTCTATCCGAGATATTTGACGAAAAATACCAGCCCTTTTACATGGGAAATGGTACGTGTGTGCACTCCAGAGAGAGCTAATTGAAAAAATGAGGAAGTTGTAACACCTAGATCTCGTCCAAAAATTAACAGTGTATAGTTCGTGCGTTTTCTCAACTATTTTTGAGAATTAACCAAATTGTCACCGCAGCAAATTCTTTGGGATCACAAAAAACCTTCTGATTTGTAGGAGTTTCAAACGTACCGTGGGAAAACAATGATTCTAGTTAAAGATTCATTTGAATATTTTCATTTAATTACTTAGGATTTATGACATGTAAAACTTTATTATTGCGCCAATAATAATACAATATTTAATTCATGTGTCCTGCCGCTGGTGAAATTAAAACGTATATTTCGAATATGGTCTCTATTATGACTAGGGAACTATCTCGCTGAAACTGCCTTAAATTGATTTTCCAGGCTAGTTTGACTATTAATTGAGTTGATATTTGAACGTGGACTCAGATGTAGATTGCTCTGACTACAACGTAAAAATGTCACCAATGTGTGAAATTCACCGTGAAAAATGAGTCGCTAGGACTGGCATTCCAACCCAGACCCCTCGATTTCGCGATGAGTGCTGTCACCAAACACAGGCATCCTCTTCTGCTGTGGATCTCATGAGGGCTTAAAGGGGCAAGTTGCCCTTCAAGGTACCGTGCATTTCAGTACTAGTGTTACCGTATGCGAGCGCTAAGTACTACAGTCCACGGGGTAAAGCCAAACGTTAAACACAAAGCTGTTTAATCTTGATATTTTTAAAGAACTGCATTCCACCCCGGACCCGTCGATTTCGCGATGAGTGCTGTCACCAAACACAGGCATCCTCTTCTGCTGTGGATCTCGTGAGGGCTTAAAGGGGCAAGTTACCCTCCAAGGTACCGTGCATTTCAGTACTAGTGGTACCTTATGCGAGCGCTAAGTACTACAGTCCACGGGGTAAAGCCAAACGTTAAACACAAAGCTGTTTAATCTTAATATTTTTAAAGAACTGCAGGAATAACCGCGCGGTAACTTTTAACGAAATCACCCGCTAGAGCAATGAGTTAGAGCTTTCGGCGCGAAATCGAGGAAACTGGGTTCGTATCTCAGCCCTGGCGAATGATTTTATTCTGTGAATGACCCACAATTGTGTGACCACTAGCGGGTGACCCCGTTAAAGTTACTGCACGACTAGTTCCGCAGTTCTTCAAAATAGAAATATCAATTTGAACGAGAAAGCATATTCAAGCTTTTGTTTAAAACTCTACTGGAAGCGAAAAGTCTTGAAGAGTTGAATAAAAATAAAAATATTCATCTACAAACTACCCTGCGAGCCGCCGCATGGGCTAGTGGCAGGGGGTGTGAGGACACCAGAGTGTAAAGATGCAAGGGATAACGTTTTTGGAGGTGAAATTGAGACATGTATTATGGGAGTGTATTTAGCGGAGCTCGGTTTTTATTGTGGTCGTTTAATGTGCGGGAAGAACGAGAGTTTGTACCTATCTGTTCGGCAATGTATCTCTTATTTTATCGCATCTGTCAGACCTAGAGATGTAGTGAGGCGTCATTACAAAACTCTCTGTGTCGCTCTGAAACATATCAGTTCTGAATTCTCAAGCAAGCTAATCCTAGTGTGTAGCCTCTGAATCTCTAGGAGCTCCCACCTTAATCCCTCTAAAACGTTTCTAAACACTATATATTTGCTCGTAGCAGTTTTTAATGAAACTTGCAGCTTTTGTTTATATTTTATTAAGTTTTTGGTTAAATCTTTATGACCAGGGTCCCAAATGCTCGCAGCGTATTCGAGGTGTGGCCTAACCAGAGCGAAGTAGCATCTCTCTTTTACTTTGTTATCCGAGGACCTTCCTATTATACAATAAAAAAACCTAGTTCCTTTAATGCTTTGCCGCATATGTTTTGTATGTGTGTTCTTCATCATATATCGGAAGTTAAGGTAATTCCAAGATATTTTACTGTATATGAAGATTTTATGTTTACTCCACCCACAGTATAGGTATGGCATCTGTGTGAAGACTTTGGCAGGAAGTGAACTGTGGTGCATTTACTAAGGAATCTTATCACCAACATCCTAAAGGTATGAGCGACTTAAGGAATACGGGTGAAGATCATGTATCGAGATTGATTAGGACATTCACTATTGTGGAAAATTGTGCAGTTTATAATTCATGTCGCAAAAGTCCACTTAATTTTGCGAGAATCTTCGGATTTAATAGGTTGAATTTTGGGTCAGCAATGTCACTTTCCTTAAGTGCTTTGTCTTCTAAAATTTGCGCGCCGTGGAGAACTGGACCCTAATGGAGGCCATGGAGAATAATATATAGCTTTTGAAATGTGGCTCGTTAGATGCGTGTTGGCCCTTGGGTGGATCATGTGACGAATGAAGAAGTCCTATGCGGAATGGATGGACAGAGTGGATCAGCGTGGTCTAACGTGGACGTATCTTACCTCTGGAAAAGCAGGAGCATCGAGAAACAGCTTTCTTTAGATGGTTCCATGTATATTTGTAAACGGAAATCAATATGAAAACACTAGGTTTCTGACTGGCCTATGGTACGATGTATCTTTTTAGCGGTGAGAATGTGAAATTGTTCTTTAAGGTGACTCTGACCTCTAGATTACACATTCAAATAAATTATGAAAACTTAAATGTAAGAATGATTCATAGTAGAAATGTAGTACAGTTCCACTTCGTTTTAATGCTGTCTACCGGTTACGACATCTATAGCGTCATTTTCAAGGCACACTTTGTTTGTAGAGGAATCGCCATAGACATCGAAACCGGTAGACAGCATTAAAACATAGTGGAACTGTACAGTGTTTTTATTATCAGTTATTCCTTCTCGTCGTTCCACAAAGTAACGCCGCAATCAATTGATTTGATTACATGTAGGATATTTGATGCGCGCCTGATAATCTGAGATGGAAATAAAATAGGTCTCCAGGATAGTTCCACGTTAATTCATCCATGAAAGTTGAGATCGTATACCTCAGCCTAAAATGCTCTTTTAGTTATTGCTTCTACCGCAGTCTAGGAGAGATCTTAACCTTCCCCTCCATTACGTGTCCGCCCCGGACAACAGCGCCGCTACTAGTAGTAGTGGCACAGTGTAAAATGCGTAGGAAATGTTTAATTTGGCTTTGTTATGCGTAATTTTCGACTTTTAAATGATCCTCCATAGTGATGAAGGATTCTTACTCACAATAAGTGTAAATAATTTCAGAAATACACGTCGTGCGAGTCATGGCGATCGCCTGATTTTGACAAATTCACATTTTTTCGGCGGTGGAAATAGCGATGTAAACAGCAAAAAGCGAAAAGTTTCGACACTCATTGTAAATACTATTCCTTAATTTAAAGCCCTGTCCAAAAATATTTGCTTTAAAATACAGATCAGAGCCGTAAAATTAAAGCGCGTAGTCGTCTACAGCAGCGTTTTCGCGCGTGGAATACGGCCCCCTTGGCATGGGCTCTTATGGATGTTGCTCATGTCTCGGCGAAAAAGTTCAATTTGAACTAGAAATCGTGCATAAAAAGTACAGGAAAAATTTAAATATCGGAATCTTATCACCTATTTCTGAAAATTATTAGTGAATTACTGCCGTTTCTCCATTAGAGCAAATTAGTCATAAAAAGATATTAGCATGTAATTAAGAATTCATTTCCATTATGTGTCAGAAATACTTATTCGCATTTTTAAGATGATATCTTTTACCAAGTTCAACAAAGAAGTATATTTATAGACGTGAGTTGTGACGCATGGTCATCTCCACCAAAAGTAGTCATATGCAGCGATATGCTTACACGAAGAGGTTTTTTGGGCTGATATATCGGCAAATCTGGAATAAAATAGGAAGCTACTGAAGAGCATATACTGCATCATTTAATAGTTTGCGTACGTCACGTGAAATTTTATTATCGATCTGTGAGACCGGCCGTCACCATTGTAAGTCTAATTTGAACTTTTTTTAAAGATTGATTACGAATCTTTTTATCCATACTACATGAAAGGAGATTATCTCATACTCTTAAACGAGAGATAGCTTTGTTCATGTAAAATTAATCTCAATACGGGATCTAATGATTTTGATAGAATACTCTGATTTTAAGGTTTATCGGATAAATTATTTGGGCTAGGTCTAATTTTGGGTGAGGATGTGAAGAAGAGGCTGGTGTTGAACTTGATTTGGAGCGTAGCGTTGTATGGTGCCGAAACGTGGACCCTCAGAAAGAAGGACGAGATGAGGAGGCTGCAGGCATTTGAGATGTGGGTGTAGAGAATGATGCAGAAGGTGAGGAGAACAGCGGAGAAGACACACGAGGAAGTGCTGGAGATAGTGGACGAGGAAAGGAAACTTGTGAATGAAATTCGATATCGGCAGAGTAAGTGGCTGGAGGACGTAATATGGGGCGATGGGTTGCTCAAGAGTGTGATAGAGGGGAGGATGTTGGGCAAGCGAGGAAGAGGAAGAAAGAGTATGTTTTATGGACATAATGAGGAAGGGTAGATCGTATGCTGAGGCGGAAAAGGATATAATATAGCGAGATAGGCCCCTGAAAGTGTGAAAAACTGGGAGGAGATTCTCTGACATTCAACAAATCCTACCTTAACCAGTAGAATACTTTAAAAAAAAAGAAAAAAGGTCTTATTTTCAGGAACATTCGTTTGGGGACCGAGTGATTGGTCGCGGAGAACGAAGCGTGTTTCTTTTCTTAACTCCAAATCCTTGGTGGCGGGACTTCGTCTCGCAAGAACCATCGGCTCTCAAAACCGCAAGGACTCCACCCAACCATGAGCAAAATTTCCCCGCCCTTACCCCATCGCGTATCTTTTAATTCCTCTCCCCACCGCTGCCTACTCTTTTTAAGCGCGACCAACGACGCCCAATCTCATCTCGGCATTAAACCTTTCCCTTGCGCGCCGCAACCGGGTGAACTGGTCCATGAAATGGACCGAGCACTTGTGTGGAGTCGTATCGGATTGCGAGTGCGACGCGGTCCCCCGCCGAGACGTGTCACACACGTCGTGACTCATCGTCCCGAAGGCACGCAAAGGCGCTAGTATCGGGAAGAGTATGGGGAAAGACAGTTGAATCGCGTCGTCCGGACAGTTCGCTCCGTGGACAGCACTCGGGCAGGCGGGAAAGATTTAAGAACCGGGGATGAGAGTATATCTCTCTGTTTCATTCCTCAGCTGTTTCAGCGAAGCGAAAATTTAGAAAATAACTTCTCCTATTTTAACCATAATTTTATGAGCAGATTAGTCGACAGTTAATGTAGCTGATTAGTTGATTTGTTCCCAAATGCTAGTTTCTTAATATGCCACTGAGTACTAGCATACATCTTAAATGATTCCTGCATGACTTTAGTAACCTATTTATGTAGTTACCGTGTACATTATGTAATAGAAATATTTTCTGCAGCTTGGTAGCATACGTTTAGTGTAGTGCACTGTGGTGAAAGTTACCGGTACATTATGTTGGATATTGGTGACAACGAACCCTCTGCCACTCACTTGGCAGGGTAATATGTGGATGTAGATAGGTTCATAATACCTAGCATCGCGAACGCCACCGTCCGTCACGTCGGGGAACATCAATCGCAATCCCGCCCTAATTGCACCTACTGAGAGATTAGTGAAAATCTTGCCCAACATTCCATCCCTCGTCTTTCGTGTGTTCTGGAGTGAACTGATGTGTTCTGAATGGCGCTAACGTCAACACCTCGGATGAAAATCTACATTTATCCCATGATTGGATATTTTCTATCATAATAAAGTTCTGTGAGGATCAGATATTATTTCATCACTGAATAAACAAATAACTATTATCATCATAATTCATCTAAACTTTTTATTTTCCCGCTCTGCTAAGTCTATACTTTTTTTACGCATCAGCAATAACATATTACATAGTGAAAATAGACTCTTGAAGAAAAAAGGTTTTATTCTTTAATAATTCTAAAAAGTATAATTTTTTCAGCCACCACGCGGTTCTGCGTGCGAGTGAGAACAACAATCGAGGATAATGACACCTTAGTGAAGGATAGGGGTGCCGTATTTGACGGCTCATTATTCGAATAGAAGCGTATAGTTAATTGATTAGAGTTTGTATTGATTGATTACTGTATTGTCACTGGAAGTGGGCCTATGTAAAAAATTTCCAAGTTATCGGGAAGTTGCTTAAATTTTAATTGCCAGATTTAATGTAAACAAAGAGTTCATACTTAAGAAAACCCATTATTAAACGCGTAGTTAATCAGTTTTCGTCATTATTTAAATTGAGTACTGTATTATTTTCGGAATTGGGCAAAATTGAGCCAATGGTCGAAGTAAATTCAACAGATTCAGGCGAGATATCGTGGAAGTTTTTCATAATGTAAGAGAAACAATTGCACTTTTCCACAAAATTGTTTTAATGCGTACAACGCGTTTCGGCTCACAGAGCCATCATCAGGTACAAGAGGTACAGATGATGGCTCTGTGAGCCGAAACGCGTTGTACGCATTAAAACAATTTTGTGGAAAAGTGCAATTGTTTCTCTTACACAATGGTCGAAGGTTCAGAGGTCTACGTCATTGGGATGTAGGTAAAATTTCAATTGCAACATTTGACCCAGACAAATAGTGATACTCAATAAAATCTTTTATAATAATACTCACTACGTTTACCAATCGAACTCAGATCGATATGAACTCGGATCGATCTGAACATCCTAAGCCAGCCGACTCTAATCGCCTGGTTTACCTATGCAAAATCGATTGAAATATCGATTTGAATCGGTTCATATGGAATTGAAATCTCCGACTGGCAGAGAATGCGGACCTAGTTAGCCCGCTTCTCATATCGTTCCTACTAGCCAGTTGCGTTTACCATACCTATCTGAACTGCCCGATCTGAGTTCGATTGGTAAACGTAGTGACTAATTAAAGAGTCCCCAAAATCATTCAATAAGTGGCTTGGAACTAATTACGTTCTTCATTTGAATGAATGTGGAGTGTGATCTAGCACATTAGTGAAGCTTAGACGATTACTTTAGCTGAGGAAGATAGGAAGCTATAGAAATTCTTAATTATCGGAGACTTTTTTTACAATACATGTTACGTAGGCGGTTAATTATCACCATAATCTTTTTTCGTGAGAATCTTGTAACAACTTTACGAGCCAATTTTTCTAGTCACTGGTCACTTGCAGCATTTTGTTTATACCATTTTGTTAACAATACAACTAAAAATCGATAACAACCGAATGAGCAGCAGTGATGTACAAAATTTACATTCTTTTCATAAAAATGAATACCATATGTAATAAATTCAACACTTTTTGTCAATTTTTAATAATAATTTGTCCATTCGGTGAACATTTTAAATATATTTGGAATTTCGAGCAAATGTCGTCAATGCAATCGTAAGTTCGTTTTGGTTTCAATCGACAAATTTTCCCAACCAAGAGAAGAGATTGCATAAGTGTTGCAATAAATTTTCACTGCAGTTTCACTCTCGAATCTCTTTTTTCGTATTTCACCATAAAATTAGCTCTAACTTAATTTATGACTGCCACGACAAAAAATGACTTTTGAGATCGTTTTTCTTCCAATCGGGAGTCTGGTGGTTCTCAGAAAGCCCGGCGCCTAAAAGGTTTCTGTCTTCGACCACTTAAAATGTGCAAGCTACACTTTCTTGAATGTGGAGTAAAATAATTCAGTTTCTGACTTCGTAATTTGAACCACATGGTTATTTGTAGAAAACAGCGTGTTTAAAATTTGACCGCTAGTCATTACCTCAGACTTTCCTTTTGACACCTTAAATCTAGGAAAAATTGAAAGACGAAAACCGACATCTATCGAATATATTCCGTGACTTCATTCGTCCGAGAGATATTTCGTTCCCCGACGAGGATCTCGATAAATCTGTCAAGGGCCCAAGGACGAAATCAATTCTTGGTAATATAACGCCTGGCTTTTTACGGTTCTTCAAATTCATATCCAGTTGGCCATAAATTAGGAGTTCCTGGGTTCTTGTGAGGATAGGTCTCGCTTAAATTCCTGACGCTGCGCAGTCGATAAGTTTTGGTTCTGGGCTATGAAACTTTGGATAATCCGGCGACAAGGGCTTGGAAGGTTGTTTGGTGTGGAGTGTCAGGGGAAAACCTTTCCAAGTGATGCCAATACCAGCGCTTTGAGACGTGAAATGAATCACCACTAGCTGTCCCGTTTTGACTCATGATATTACGTAATGATACACGTAAGTAAAACATTGTTAGTGTAAAGACACAATAACATAAAACTATAGCCCTAATGGTATAGGAGTAACATTAGTAAAGGTTCCCGGGGAACATAACATATTGCACAGTCGAAAGTTTGAATGTACGATCGTGCATTTCAAATTGCGTCGTGTGAAGCGGCGAATTGCAAGAATGCATGCGCGAATGCATGAATGCGAGACGGCAAAATAGAAACTGCTACCGAGAAGGAAGGGGATCTAGCACGACGTTGCCGAGATTATTATACCTCAGCCGGGAAAACTGCGTGACCCACAATGAGACTTCCTTTAAGAAACTCATCCGGAAAAAATCGTAGTTTCTCATCCGGACAAAAATATCGTATCGTATCGTAATATCGTTGTTTTGCAAAGCCAGTAGCATAGTATGGCTGGTATGGCTTACCGCGGTTCTGTGGCTTGCCTCAACAGCAGGGCGAAGAGAGACCTCCTGGAGGCCCGCGTCGCCGAGCTGGAGAGGATGATTGCAGAGAATCACTCGCGTTTGACGGATTGTGCGGGCGTCTCGGGCGCCAGGGACCGTAGCGCTTCCTCCAGGACCCTTCACAGCTCCAAGGTGGTGCTCCAGGCCACGACCACCGAGAGAGAGTCTCTCGGTGGTCGTGCCTGGGCGCGCTCGGGTGCAAATGCAGGTGGGGCGGTCGAGGGGGTGGCGGTGCAGCCCCTGAGCTTGGGGACGAAGCCCATCTTGAAGCCGGAATGGATAGTGGTGCCCCAGGGTCGGGGGGCAGCGGCGCGGTCGAATCGGGGAGAGGCGGGAGCGGAGGCTGCCCCTATCCCTGTGCGCAACAGCTCCGTGGTGCTGTCGGAGGATGGCCCCGTGACGCCTGTTGTCGAGGACGTGAGCGCACCTCCTGACTCGAGGGACGCTGCTCCCGAGGTTAGCCGGGCAGGGAGGGCGGGAATTTTTTAAATATTGAGTTCTAACGTCCGGCGGATTGTGCCCTTATTGCGGAAGAGGGCAAGGGGAGATGGAGCGGACCAACTGGTCACCTCCTGGTGTATACCAAGAGGATTAGTACCCAACGCCACGGCTGCGATACGAACAGCGGTTGGCGATACCGGCTGCTCCAGGCTGCGGGTGGTGGTCCATATCGGCACCAACGATGCGTCCGAGCGTGGAGCTGATGAGATATTAAATTCCTTCAAGGATTTAAACTCAGAGGTGGAACGCGTCCGGAGGGCATCTGGTGCCGATTTGCGGCTGACCATTTGTAGTGTTGTTCCGCGGACCGACCGCGGTCACCATGTTTGGAGCAGAAGTGACTGCCTGAACAGGAGGCTGTGGGAATTCTGCGTAGGCATAGGAGCAGAATTCGTAGATCTTCGACCTTGCTCGGATCGTGCCGTGCTCCCCTCAACCGTTCTGGGGTGCATTACTGCGCCCAGGCGTCAGAACGGGTGGCTCGCAGGATTTTTGAGTATTGTAGATATTTTTTAGGCTAAAGAGTAGGTCAATCAGCGGGATTCAAAAGTATAGACCCGATAACAGCCTCCGAGTAAATCCGTGTAACGTAGGCTTTCATTGCCGAAAAAACGTAGGGGAAGCACTAATAAATAAATGTTACTTCCGTAGCGAAAATAATTTCAACACGCGTTCTCAAGATAGCTGCGAAACTTCAAAGAAAAACTCGCTTCTCAGTGGTTTCAGAGAACATTAAAAAGATAGCACACACAATTACCGAAAACCTCGAACCGACATTCATCAAGCCAAATACGATATAAATTTAGTAATAGTAAATTTCCGTGACGTAAAGAACAAACGTGCTGAAGTTGAGCATATATTTGAAAGTGCAGGTACAGTATTTGGAACAGATAGCTGGCTTGCAGAGGATATTAAAGCTAGCGAAGTTTTTCCGACAGGATATAAAATCTATAGACATGATCGAACGAAGACAGAAATAGAGGGGATGGGAATTTTAGTTTTCCCATTATTGTTTGAGCCCTGCCTGAAATCTATTGGGCACCCTTGTCCTCCTTGCCTGCTGCATATCGGATCAACAATTTACAAACGTTAGGGTTTTTTCTGTCTTCCTCCCTTTTTCAGAAAAGACCTCCATCCCTCTTCACCAGTCTTCACCATTGTGTCCTCAATCTCTTTGTATCCGTGTCGTGACTACTTTTCTCCCATATCGTTTTATAACTCTTCCATCATAATCGAGATCTCTTCAAAACCTTTTCAATAAGGTCTGTGGCCTGTATCATAGCACATAGTTCATAGCACATAATTCATTCTTTTTAGGGCCCCCCAAAGTGGGGGCCCTAAAAAGTAAAAGAAAGTGCCCCCAAAGTGGGGGCACTTTCTTGGGGGCCCCCCAAAAAATTGTCCAAGTGAGCAATTGTCATATATACTTAAGTATACTTGACTTTGCTCTGGCAAAGGCAAGAAAGACAATATTTTAGTTTAATATAATTCCTTAATCCTTATAATATGTTTCAAGAGATTAGATAATAAGCCTTTGTAAATTGTGCCTTTTAAAAGAACATTTGTTTCTTTTTACCAGAGTTTGCATTGTTACGTTTGTTATGAATAAAAATGATTTTAAATTAAAGATTTATTATTTCAGTATCTATATACTTCTTAATTGTATTTCAGTTTAACCCTATAGGTATCCGACAATCATATTTTGCACTGACATAGAATATCTGGACTTACAAAGGGCCCCATATCTCAAATAGCTTAGGGCCTTATCAAGTCTAAATCCGGCCCTGTAAGGGAGTGAGGGGGTAGGGATGAGTTGTCACTTCTAAACTAACAAACTTAAGACACTCCAGTAAAACATTATTGGAGTATTAATCTCTTTTAACTCATAATAAGTAAGAGTTTCTTAGCTAAAATAATTTTCAAACAGTATTTACTTGCACATGGGAGATAAATACTAAAATTTTCTAAGTCTGCCCCACACAAGTGGGCGAAGAGCACACTTTTTACATTTAAAGTGGATAATAAACAAATTGTGAAGCAGGCTGAAGATATGATTGACAGATATTGTGAAATCGTGATATTATTACTGGAATTAATAATGTTCAATTAAAAGAAATTAGTTTACAATATTTGCTGTCACTCCTATTATTCCAAAAGTTCTCATTTCTAAGATTAAACTCATTGCCCTCTCTGAAATAATTATATTCCACATTGTTTCTTAATTATGTGTTCCTGATTCTAAAGTTAATAAGTAATCTGTTGTTGAGACGCGTAAGATGTTTGCATTTATGATAATCCAATTGCTCTATTGTTGCACTGTTTCCAAGCTTACTTTGTAGGTACACCATAGGATTCCCATTGTTTACACTGTTGCTGTGCGAGTATACAAATGGACAGCCGTCAACAATTCCCTAAGATGAATCCTGATTGGGCCCGGAACCATGAGTGCGAACCAAAACTCCATCCCCCACTTCACTTGAACTGAAACTATTTAAAAGAAGGAATGGTTCCGGAACGTTATATTTCATTCAAAATTCTACTTTCGTTCCATTAACAAACCTAAAGTCAAGCCATACATAAAGTTACATTCGGAATGGAAACATATTAACTCTCTCAATGCAGATTCCTTGATTACAAGGCATCGATCCCATTATGTTCCTCGGCCTGCCATCCATCCCCACTTTGGCGGCTAGACTCCTTTTTTCTCACAGTGAATATAGCAGTTCCATTATTCTATATGTTGTTAAATATATGATGTTAAGTGTCCGAAGAAAAATGAAAAAAAATAATTCCGCAAGGCAGGAAGTTTTGCAATTTTTTTTTAGCATTGAGTGTGTTAAAAAAGAAAGCATGTAGTTTCATTCCGGAACAAAATTATAAGCTTGGGTTCCATTTCATTTAGCATCCATGCTCTGGAGGGCTGTATTGTCAATTTATTTCCAAATGAATTGACACCAGATTAAATTGATTATAATTTAATATGTTCCTAGTTTCATTTACCATTTAATTTGATTAAGTAACTTTTAAAACCAAGAAAAAGACAAAAAAGCTAACCATAAAAAATAGCAGAAATTAATGAACAACTAAATTAGCGATATAACAAATGCACCAGTGCTTGATACTCATGAAATATACTCCTAGGTAAGTGATTCACCAATTATAGTTCATGAACTGCTGCAATTTTTTTTTCTTAACTAAGGTATGTAGAGAAATGTGTATTGCAAACTCATTAAATAAATATTTGGAGTTATAGATTCCTTAGGAAGTAATTTAGTGAAATATCATCCATGATTAAACTCTATCCATTATTTTATTAGAAAAACAAATCATCTTGACAGTATGTATATTACTAAACTTAAGGTTGAAAATAACATCTTTATATTTTAACCCTCTACCTTTCCTATGCCTGTATTTCTTAACAATTTCATTAGGTACCTATTTATTTTTTACCTGTGTTTCTTAACAATGTCCACTTAGTTGGTCCAATATACTTTATAACAGTCTACAGGGCCATTTTTTTTGGTGAATGCCTGGGGTCAATTGCGCAACAAGTGAAAAACTGTCAAAGCAGTGGTATTTGACTGTTACTGTAGCTAATTCAGGATCTCTTGAACAAAATGTAACAACACAGTATGCAAGAAACAAACATCTAATGAAAATGGCACAAAATAGAGAGCACTGGTGATTCAATACAGGAATGAGCACCGCTTGAGCTTTGTGTGCTTGAGAATATATCTAGAAAGCATCCAAGTTAGATTCTAGTCTGGATTTTGGCTGGAATGTTTCAACTGGATATAACAAGCTTGAATATAGCCTAGTTCAGCTAGAATATGCGGCTTAGCATGGCAAACCTAAATTAGACTGAATTCCTGCTCAATTCAGTTCAAAATTCAGCCGGATTCAAGTTTGATTCCAATTGTTACCTCATCGTAACTACTGTCTGACTAGTGCATGGCAAAAACGTAAATTGAGACTCATAAGCACGTAGAAAGCATGAGAAAGTGTGATGAGGCAGCTCTCCTGTCACATTGTTTATCATGCTTTCTAATCCCAATTTTTCACTTTTGTTTCATTGTACTTACACTGTACTTGCACTTGTCACATTCTAAGCACACTCTCAGCAAACTTCTGTCAATGATTATTTTTACCAAAGAAGTAAAGATTTTGCCATGGAATCTCAGAATTTGGCAAAAAGTTTAATCTCTAAATAAAAAGCCGTTCACAGAAATATTTACCATGCAAACGAGTGAAGTGTAGCAAAGCATAGGTTTTGGTTGCAATTTATTCACAAACTTTATTTTGGTCACATTGTATTCTTGCACATAGGGCTTCCATATTACCAGTGTTTGGTCGTCTGAAGTGATCATAGTTCACATTACCATGAGTAATCAAGAATACACTGAATATGTATACTGATGCCATTGTGGCTGTGTCAATGGTACCCAGGTGTTTTAGTTTTAAGTAAGTAAAAAAATTGGAGATATGCTCATTATGAACGAGTAAACAGTTATTTCCTGAAAGGGCTTAATTTTCTTGATGTCATTAACCCTTCAAACTGCAGTCTCCATGGAGTCTCGTGGAGGGAAATGTTTCCCTGCTATGAGTCTCATGAAGACTTCCTCTTCTCTCCTGGTGACAAAAGGCAGCGGTATTCTTCCCTTCCATTTTAAGACCCAACAAAGTGGGACATCAAGTTCTGTCTCTGGCCTAGACCCTCTTGAGATGAGATGAAAAGCCCCTTGGACAGCATGAGCCCACAGTCAACTGGCTGAAATTTCAGTGTTTTTTTATGACTAATATTTGTAGCTTTATAAAATATTTGAACTTTAAAAAAAATTCCTTGTATCCTTATCAGAGCGTGCTAAAGTTTAAATGAAATTCTGTTTTATATTTTTGGATTTAAGGGCATTAATTTTCTGATACCACCAATTATGAGTTGAAATGCTCTGCTGCTGAAATTGCAAAAATATATTCCCAACCTCCTTTTTCATCTGGGCTTTCAACCGGCATTTCTTTTTTTTTTATATGATATGTGCCCTATTAATCTGCATCAAGTTTTATACTAGTATTCCGTCTGTATTAACTCTAGAATTTTATTTGTTCATTTTAAGCAAAAAAAAGAAAAATTCATTCAAACTTTTTTGTTTTTGGAGTATGCAACAAACAATTGTTTAGAAAAAATCACTACAAATACCAATAGCGGACTGTTAGGAGGGGCTAGCCAATAAGATGAAGGGACAGACATGAATTGTCTAGGAGAGGGCCAAGACTCTTGCTAAGCAGGGCCTTGAGGGATGACAGCTTACCTAGTTTTATTGTTTTGGCAGTGGTCACTTCCCTTCACTGCGCATTGGATATTGTAGGCATTCATTCTTTTGTAAAAAGGGAAAATTCACATTGTTCCTTCTTCTTTTCACAGCAGTCATTCTTCTGTGAGGAAAATCCTCATCATCAATATACAGCATTTGGCTGAAAAGGGTTAATACTGAATTGGTTTTCAGTCAGCGTGTCATTAACTAAAATTAATTAGGTACTAATTCTAAACAGCTAAAACTTCCTTGGGTATTACCTGCCAATGCACCATGAATTTTAAGTAAAGGATGATTTCAAAGGGGTCATTTTTTCACAAACGCTGGCCGATGAATACTATAGATAATTTATTGGCAAATTGAAAAACTCTTGTAGCAAATATAGCAAAGGCAGCTCGGCATTCATTATACTACTTTGCACTGCTCACTATTTATCATGAAATTCATCAGACTTATGGCCAGTTGCAGGAATGAAATGTGAGTTAGTCATATAGTTATGGAACGCATAAGCCATGGCAATCATTCAAAAAGTGTTGCAGAAATTTTCAATAACTTTATTGGTTTCATAACTTATGGAATCGAGTTATGAGCTCAACAGTTAGCCAATATAATGGAAGTGCAATGATCTGCTTGGAGAAATAGTTTCTTGATAATTGTGTTGTTTTAAGATGAAAGAGTAGTTTGTTTACTCTTTCTGACAAATTATTGAGCATTACAAATTAAACATTGGATAATCTTTTTTAAAGTTGATTCAATGGTATAAGATTAGATCAAACATCCAAAGAAATCAACTATTAAAAGATAAGTTATGTAACAGGTAGATGTGTTCCTACAACCCAAATATTTTTATGGGGCACATAACTTCATGGATCTCATAACTATCCATTCCATGACTAAATATTCTTGCAACCAGCCATAAGTAAATTCATCAGCACACATTAAAGTAGATTGGAAGGAGAGTTGAAGTGAACTTGAGAGGAAAAGAAGTTTGGTGAAGCTTGCCTTTTTGGTCTTGAGTGCATGGTATTTACAACATTCAGCCCCAACTTCAGTGACTTCCAGCAGCTTCGTTCATCAATTTCCAAAGTCATTGTGTGGTCAGTTATCATACTAATATGTATTTGCAAGTTATGCATGGCATTGGAGATATCTTTTCTTAACACCTAGTTAAGCAATTCATCACATTTAATAGCTTTCTGTTGATTTTCCAAAATATTTCCTTAAGTAGATAACACATTTAAGTTGAATAATGATTATCCACAAAGTTGTAAATGGCAACAGTCAATGAATGACAACTCATTTTTATGACAAATAAAGACTTTAATAAGGAAGGTTGTGGCACTTCACTCACTTGGATTAAGCTAAAATAAATTCAATACTTTTCACAGTACATATCTACAGTTAAAAGAGACCCACATTAAAAGATATAATTGCACAAAAATTCCGATTCCATTGAGTTTAACTTTACATTCATTCTTTATAAATATAATACATACATACAAGCTTATGATTGAGGATTATAACATACTGCAATCTGGTCAAAATAGCTCACAAGATCCAAATTAATTCAGCTTTAACTCTGAGACACCACCTCAGCATCACATCCACTCATAACCATCCACTTCATAGTTAACATCTAGTAATATTCTTCAGATAGACAGACAGCACTTAGCTGCAGCATTGCTTGACCTTGGGGATGACTTAATCTAAGATTCACACCCTCTTTCCAAATCCACATCTATTCATTAACACTGATTGGGGAAAAAGGCTGAGCTAAACTGTAGGCATATGCATACATGAAATTGTACACATCAATGAAACTGGGTGATTAAGAGAAGATTGCTCTCGTGATCCAGCCATGAGACTTCATGATTTTCAGGTATCTGGACCAAATTCTTTGATACAGCATGGAAGCCCCATTAATGGTTAACAGAGAATTAGTACTTAAATTCCGGGGCTATGATATTACATAGTTGATAGTTCATCTTCTATAATTTTTATCAGCATATAAATAGTTAACCTTAACCTTTTGCTCAGCCACACATTCAGAAGTGATATTAATTCACCAGAATTATGGAATTCATTCTCACACACCCTATGAACTGACCTAAACGGTGTATTTACTTAATTAATAACTATGTAGCTGGTATGGAACTTTGAGGATAAAGTAAGCATTTGATTGTCTATGTGCATAGCTGTATACTTTTCTTCTAAGACAGAGTCATACTAGATGTTTGCCATTTCACTTGGGTCACATGCTTGACGTAAATTTAATGGCATGTTCATATTGTCCAAAATAAGGGAGGGAGAAGAGGCTTTCATGTCAATGATTGTTACTTCAAGTTGTACTCTTTAAGTTAAGGTACCTCAATAACAATAAACATGTCTTATATACATCAGTTCAGATAGTTTCCACAACTAAAACATAACAAAAATAATTTCTTATAACAATCAACAAAAGAAGTACAATGATCTCAAAGACAGATTAAAACATTTTCAAAATACAACTTATGAGTGGGCTTCATAAATTCTCAGTCACTGATTTCAAATTCATCAAAGCTAAAAATATTCTTTGGCAAGATCAGAGAATCATTACTTTGCTAAATATGACATAATCTTCCTTGGGAATTTTACAGGAATATCAGTGAAACTGACAAGATGGCTGAGAGCAAGGCAATGGTGAAAAAGTTATGGGTTTTTAAGACGCTGTTCCATGCATTACCAAGCTTTTTTTTAACAATCAAGCCATTGAATTGACCAAGTCACTATGGCTGGGCAATACTCTACAGCAGTATAGAATATGTCCTAATTTGTGCACACTTTCACTTTTGAGGAAGATTGTCATATCGTTCTTTTGTCTTCTGAAGAGTTTCAAGCCTTTTGCGCTTAGCTGGATCTGCCTCTTGAGTTCCACCAGATGAAAGATTGTACTCTGCTTGTCCTGACCCAAGACCTGCCAATGGTCTCCTTGCAACAACAGGGACCTACAAGGTATAAGTAATGATGAACCAATATTTAGGATCCACAACGGAACAAAATATCATGATTGGAAATAAAATTGTTATTCAGAGGGAAAATGAAAATTGAATGCAAACCTAGAAGAACATATGACCAATGAAAAGGCTGCAAAATTCCACAGAGGAAAAATCATCCCTCTTGACTGGGATTTTAACCCGAATCCCTTGATTTCCAATCAAGTGCTTTAGCCACTTAAGCTACCCTGTGGATTTTTGTGACCTTTACAGGACCAGATGATCTTGACTGCTGGACATGCAATTTAAAAAGCAGTTGCCTGTCATGTTACACTGCTTGTTACACTGTATGTCCTGCAGTTGAGAAAATCTGGTACCATAAAGGTCACAAAAATCCACAGGGGAAGAGGACACCTCGGTAGCTTAACAGGCTAGGGCACTCAGCCTGAAATCGAGGGATCTGAGTTCAAATTCCGGTCAAGGCAGATGATTTATCCTCTGGAATTTTGCACAATCTTGCATTGTGGGTGACTCCGTAAGGTTTAATCTGGGGCTAGTCCTGGGCGACTCAAAATCAGTATGAAAAGACTATTTAGTCAACAGTTCAGAGCTAAAAATTAGGAGGTTTTTTACATGGCAGAGGAAGAATTTTCTACAAGCTTAAATTTTAGTGATGACTTAATTTTGAATTCTTCTGAGAATTAAAATTTGAAAACTCTACGAACATAAGTAAACATTCAAAAAGTAACAAGAGAAACATAGAAAATCATATTTTCAGAACAGCACAAATGGATTTTATCTGCTGAGGGAATACACTTAACGAGTGGAGTTACTGTAAAGTAGATCAAAGAGCATGTGTAACTTAGGAAGAGGGAAGGAAATGCAAAATTATAGGTCAAAACTTACAGGTTCAGTGAGTCCAGTACCCTCCTTTCCTAATGATTGTCCTTTGCTCCATCCCATTCGAGATAACAGCTCATAGCCCTTGTTGTCAGGACGGATAGCCCTGTAAGCAAAACCAAGAACGAAATTGTACAACATGAATGAAACATAAAGTGCAGACATAACTGTAGAAAGTACATGAATAACACAGGCCGACAAATTTTAGGGTCTCAAATACTTTTTTGATGTGAAGAGCCCTTCGCAACATACTTTTGCATGCTGAATCCAATTCTACTCACAAAAATTGCCTTTCACGTCAGACCTTGAAATGCTATTTTGAGATATTCTAACCTTAAAGGATCAAAATGGCAATTTTTAGGTCTTTTAGAGCTTGAATATCTCTTAAACCAAAGGTGATAGATCAATTCTGTAAACAGATTTGAAGTCTGCGTTAAAAAATGAATGGAATACATCTATGAAACCTAGAAAAACTATTGTTACCATAGCCTATATTAACTTTGCAACTATCAACAACTTTATAATAATTCAACTACGCTATAATTTTGAGTGCACAAATTTGAAATATTAGACACAGGTTATGGAAACAATAGTTTTTCTAGGCATTATAGTTGTATTCTACACATTTTTTAATGTAGACTTTGAATCTGTTTGCAGAATTACTCTATCACCTTTGGTTTACGAGATATTCAAGCTCAAATAGACCTGAAAATTGCCATTTTGACCCCTCATAATGTCAGAATATGTCTCAAAATCCTGACGTGAGAGCCAATTTTCATGAGTAGATTCGGATTTAGCGCACAAAATTATGTCGAAAATGGCTCTTCCCATCAATAAAACATACCCTTGTTGGTCTGGGTAATTCATGTGAAACACTCAAGTTATACGACTATCATCAACCAGAATTAAAATATAAATTTAAACTTTTTTTACCTTCACGAAATGTACACTACTTGCTGGTTTAAGCTCTAGTGAGCAGTTTTGTGTGAATTTGACATGAATTAATACTTACTCCTCCATTGAAGCTGCTTCAGTTTTCGCATGATGATCCTGTGACCCAACTGTCACCCTTCGGGATTGGGCACGATCTTCATATCCGGCAACTGAGATTGCCGACATGTTGGGTTCACTACTCTCCAACCCAAACTTTTTCTTCAAACGCTTCAGTTCTTTTTTGTGCTGCTCCTTGCTGGTATATGAACCAATAACTTCATCTGAAAATTCAATTTTTTATTCTTAAGAACATCTGTCAACTGATCCTGATTTGAATGAAATCTACATATTCAGATGAGAAACAGTATTTAAAAGAATGAGGAATATGCAAATGCAAAAATGTTCCATCTGAAAAATGTGTATTTAGTTTCAAAGGACTCAGGGCCCTTGGGGCACAAGTTCCCGACCCCTAACTAACAGTGATGACACTTTAACATTATTTAAAACTCCACAACGATCATTTCTAGAAGTAGAAAACATAGCACTTCTCCAGTCTGAAAAGTAAGTGCCACCCTACTGTACATACAAGCACTAAGAGAAAAAATGAATGCTTACCATTGTTGTTGGGTGAAGTTCCAACATTCGCCTCTCTCTGAACCAATCCTGGTTCACAATGACCACACGTTTCAGAGCCTCGATGGATGTGGCAGAGGAGTTTAGTGGATCCTACTTGCACTATGCTTCCATGCACTACCTCTTGGGGTTCACTCTCTTGTTTAGCTACAGAAAGTCTCTCTCCATTCAAGTATGTTCCATTTCTGCTACCAAAGTCACTGACGAAATACTTTCCTTCCCCTCCATCTTCAGGCACTTCATAAGTAAATTTGCCATGGTGCTACGGAAAGTAAGAGGGTAATTTAATTATGATCAATTCAATTTAGGATAAGGGGTTCAATTGGTTGATTGTTTGTGAGGGTAAACAACAGCTAGTGTAATTTCCACCACTTAGAATGCAAAGGGTGGTTAGGGAATTTTAATTATTATAATTAAATTTATTTATTCAAAGATTAGTGATATACACAGCATATCAAAATATCGGACATGTCAAGATATACTTACAAGCAAATACTTAATTACATGTACATACATATATATGTATTATCACAGGCACTAATTACATATTTAAAAATTCATTAACTGAATAAAACAGCTCAGTGTGTAGAAAGTTTAGCAAATTTTTCTTGAAGAGGGACATCGTAGTAATTCACTTCAATTATGGCGGTAGCTTATTACAGAGTATCAATCCCATAGATTTTGGGCCTAAAGCTGCATTATGGGTTCTTACAAACTCTTAGTGCAGATATTTACAGGATGTTGTGTAATAAAAGTGGTATGAATCATTGGTTGGATATTGTGAAATATTGTTTTGGTGAACATTATTGCAATACATTGCATCCACTATGTATGCTGATGATACCTCCATGAGAATACATACAACAGACATTGATAAAGCAACAGATGAAGTCATGGAAACCATAAGCAAAGCCAAAAACTGGTTTCTATCAAATGATTTAATAATTAACGATAGCAAAACACAGTTACTTTATTATTCAGTATCTAATTCCTCAAAACACAAAGAAAATACTTTACGGCTAAAAAATAGTTTACCATATGTTAATGTCGATAGTCTCAAATTTTTGGGCTTAAATATAGACGCCAACCTGAACTGGAGTTGCCACATTAACAACATCTGCAATAAACTAAACAAAACTGTATTTGCTATCAGGATAATCATGGAAACCTGTTCAAAGGCAGCAGCTTTAGCACTGTATTATGCTAACATGCACAACCTACTGCAATATGGTGTCATCTATTGGGGACAAGCCCCAATTGTACATGTAGAGAGATTATTCAGGATCCAGAAAAGAGCAATAAGGGTCTTAAATGACCTGAAATCCTATGAATCATGTAAAAATCATTTCATAAAAGATAGAATACTGACTCTTCCATGTATTTACATACTAAATATAATCATGTTTGTGAAAAATAACCCTCATTTATACACACCCTATCTGAGTTGTCACCAATACCTAACCAGACATCCTAACAATTTTAATAGTATATTCCACAAAAAATCATTTTATGAAAAAAGTGTATTGTATACTGGAATTCAATATTTTAATAAGGTACCCGATTCTATCAAAACAATAAAAGATAATAAAAAATTCTATTCTTGGGTAAAAAGAGTTCTATGTAAAAAAGCATTCTACTCATTAAAGGAATTTGTAAATGACAAAAGTGCCTTCACTTTAAAGGCATTTTTTAATACTTTCTAATCCACCTATATGTATATCTATGTCAACTTTATGTGCAACACCAATAATATATTTTTGTACTGACTTGCCTTGTAATAATTGAAGGTTAATAAAAATTATTATTATTATTATTAATATAAATGTAAATGTAAGGAATTGGTAGGATATACAGCTTCTTAAATATAGAGTGACATATTGAGTTGTAAGATGTTGATTTGTGTCGTCAGCATACAGAATAGGTGTTACTCCACAGACAGATTTCAATACACTGGGCAGGTCATTAATGTACATCAAAAATAATACAGGACCCAGGATAGAACCCTGGGGTACGCCTAGTTCAATTTCTTTGCCAGGAGAAATGAATTGTATACCATTCTTAAAGAGCACTACATGTTGTGACCGTTCACTCAAAAAGGAATTGATCCATTTATATGGAATGCCTCTTATGCCATAATGTTCTAGCTTAAACAAACGTAATTGGTGAGCAAAACAATCTAAGGTCTTTGAGAAATCGAAAAATAATCCTAAATTTTCAATTCTGTTATCCAGATGACAATATTTGATTGACCACATGATAGGTGGCAGTTGTAGTTGACCTAGAGTTTCTTAATCCGTGTTGAGAAGTGGACAACAGATGATTTGATTTAAGGTATGAAGTTAATCAATTATAAAAGAACTTTTCATAGATTTTCCAAATTGATTCAAGAGAGAAATTGGCCGATAAGAATTCATGTTCTTTACCCTTATGGAGTTAGCAGTCTGCAGGGGGTTGGGTAAGATTTCAAGACACAGTGATTTCTATCTTAAAGATAATAGTTGGTCCTTAATTAAATTAAAGAATTTTTTTAATGACAGTAGCAGGTATACCATCTAATCCACAGCTTGTTTTATTGGGTGATTTATTAATAAGTAATGTTTGTCAATTCTATTTCATTACCAGGAAAAAGAAAAAGTGAATTACGTGTACTAGGAATTAAAGAATGGTTTTCTTGATTTGCAATAAGTATAAGTTTTATCTGACAGGTAGAAATCATTCCAGTTATCTTCCATGTTTGCATAATCAGTAATTATATCACCAGCAGAACCCCATAATTGAAGATCATGTGGTATACACAAGGGACCCTTGGCTTATTTGATAATTTTCTAGAGTTCTTCAGTTATGTTATCAGCATTTACAATTTGACAGTCATTGAAAGATTCTTTAGCAGATGGTAGAGTTTGACGTTATTGTTTCTTTAGCAGTGTGTATTCCAGTCGTTCAACTGGTTCCTGTTTAGTTTTGTAATAATTAGCTAAATCCTTCACTATATATCTCTTCTGCCACACAGCCTTGAGGTGGCTTGCAGGGTTATTTAAGATGTAAATATAAAGAGACATGCCAAAAACTGCAACATTTTACAGCAACACTGTGTTTTTTCAAGAACTACAAATTGAACAACATTCAAACTTCACATATTATTAAAGGAAGGTAATAATAACATGGAACAACAAGCTTTTTTTCTTTTTCAAATTTTAATTATAATTAAAGCCGGTAGACACTTTCAGGAAGAGTCATAAGTATGGAAATTGAATGAACCTTCTTAGAAAGCTATTCTAATTTTGTTCTGGATTCAAAATTCCAAGAACTTTTACAAAAATTTAAAAAATATCTTAAAATTCAATGCTTCTGTGAAGAGTCCATACAGCCTGAGCCACTGCTGAAGAATGTAAGGGGGATATTCTCAAACGAAATTAGTAAAGAAATCAGTTTTATTTCCTGCACTGTATTCCTTTTGTAAAAATACATTAGAAAAAAATGGTCCTCCAAATTACTAAGAGAGTCATTAGAAAGAAAATTCAACACTGCTTCCAATTTTAGAATACAGAAAGATCAGAATAAATTTAATCTTAAATTCTTTCTCCCAACATGGCCCCAAGAGTGAGTAAAGTGTAGGTGGTCATGGGGTATAGCTTTCTTGTATGTCATAATATTACCAAAAAGAGTAAACAAGATGTCTATTTGATGAGAAAACTTATGGATTATACGGCTTACACTCAGGTTGAAAAATCCCAATACTGGTAAAAAACCACACATGAAGGGGGATGCGAGACACCTTCAAATAGTGGAGAGATGAAAAGAAACCCTATCAGTATTAGCCTACTCTCAATAATTAGCAGCAAGGGGGCCTCCACTTAAAAGTCCCATCCAATTATCTTGAGTACAGCACCTTGAAACACTCTCCATGTAGCACACAATAGGGATCAAGATTTCACAGATTAAAATCTATTCATTACCAGGATTCAAATATAGGCCAATGAGATAGAGACCCAGCTCTCAAGTAACAGTTTGTAGTCATCAAACTAGCTCCAGAGGTCATACTCCTACAGTGTAAGCCAAAAAGATTTTTAATACTCTAAAGCCATGGCCAAGCCAAGCCAAGAGTTCCTAAAATAATTGTTCATTCTCCTCATTGGCAGTATTAGGGTGGCTACTGATATCCAATTTTCAAATACCTTTCCCTGACTTTTCCCTGATGGATTTACCAATTTCCCTGGCTGATCGCCAAAAGGTCACCTATTATGGAGATTTTTTTCAGCTGAATTAAATTTTCTATGGCAGCTTTACATTTTCTAAATTGACTAATCATCATCTAGTATTTTTAGAACTGCAAGCAAGTATTTACTATAGGCTATAACTCTAGTGTGTTCCAGCTACTTCTCGACCTGAGTTTCGGAAGTTAAAAAAAATGCGAGGTAAAATTTTCCGAACAACATAGCCTCCGAATCTTTATGATGAGCATAATACATTGTGATCATGATTTTTAACACAACTAGGCAAATATCACAATAAGGATATACAAAAAGGATACTTTGTACGTCTGATTCACAACTAAATAACTATGATTCACAACTGAATACTCCACGAATTGATGGTGCTTATTCCATGTACGCCAGCGATGGACATTAGTTTTGGTGGGTGAAATAAAGTGCGGGAAAGACTGGTCAATAAACATAATGGTAGAAAAATAACTAGGAATCCTATTCCAGTTTCTCCCTGTTGTGAGAATTCTCTGACTTTTCCAGAAATACAAAATTCCCAGACAATTCCAGGTTTTCCCTGACGATCGCCACCCTGAGTATTTATAGGATTAATATCACTGGTTATGCACAAAAGCTACTATATCATCAAAGAATTTTTAGCAGTTACACTTCCCATTCAGCTACTTACTTGCATCAATAATACAGACATGTTTTATATGAACATTACATATAATCATTTGTTGAACACAGGAATATTGAATTAAGATGTTGCAGAGAAGGTACAGCAAAAAAAGATAAATCATCTGTGGAATATCAACTCCGAGCAAGCTGCACTTT
This sequence comes from Ceriagrion tenellum, assembly GCA_963169105.1. NCBI lineage: Eukaryota > Metazoa > Arthropoda > Insecta > Odonata > Coenagrionidae > Ceriagrion > Ceriagrion tenellum. The sequence goes on from OY720642.1 coordinate 47,957,583, forward strand.
CATTTTTAGATAAAACTTTGGGAATAAATGTCAAAACGAGCGAGGCCAGAAAATTAACTTCCAATGAAGAAAATGATGAAGATGATTGTGATGACAGGAATATAAAAGCAACAGTCAGTCTCAAACAAGGTGATTATTGTTTCTCCTCAAACTCTAAATTTTTAAAGGGATTTGAAAGCAATATAGACTTTTTGTATACTAATCTTTGTGTATGGTGTGAAAATAAACATTATTCAAAATCTAAAAAAATAATCAAGACTTCAATTACTGTTTAGTGAAAGATGAAGAACAACATCAGTCACTGATACAATTTTTGAAGACAAATTTTCCCTGATGCTTCAAAATCCACCTAGCCTTAGCCACAAACAGTTCCATTTTAAACTGAACTTGTAACTAATAATCATTTCTTCATGCATTCCAGCAGTTTACATTTTTATATTTATACCTTCCGAGCTATTTGTTCTCCAAATTCCTTCACTTTCAATTTGGTCTTTGCTACACTTACCACTGAATTCATCTCTAAATAAACCCCTTTTGATGTACTAAAGAAATAATACAAAAAATCTAGAAAGCAGATGTAATTGAGAGCTGTAAGTTTTTTTGGCTTCTACACAAAGAGTATATTTGAGGATAGGTACTTCGATCTGACCTGAAAAATATTAAATTCCACTACATCTACTAGTTTTAGCAAGCAAGTGGTAACTAATTTACTTCAGGGCAACACAATGCATTGTTATGCAATTATATTATAGGATTGTTGCGCAGACTTTCTCAGAATTGTCTCAAGGAATACATGTATAACCACTACAAAATAAGTTCAGAATTTATTTTATTCTAAGAGATGTGAGATGTGCTGTTTTCCACCACACTCTTTGTCCCTTCTTTTTATCCCTAGTCAGTCGAGCTTTGACCCTGCATTGGGTAAGAGCAAAACCACGATGATGTGAGACATGTCACGGCGACGCAGTCTTACTTCGGAAGAACTCGCACAAATTTTGCAAGATTTATCTGAATACGCTTCTGATATTGACAAACTCAACCCAATGCATTCTGATTCGGATGATGGAATTACTGTCTTCTCTGACACGTCAAGTGACATCGCTGAAAGTGGGAGTGGAAATTCAGATGGTGATGCCTCGACACAAGCATCTCTGCAAGATCATCTAATGGAAGCACCCTTTCCTGACTCCGGTATATTAGAAGGAGGGTGTGAGCACATGAACATCATTCCCCATCTTTCTCTTCATAATTTTGGGTGGTTTATGCATACATTTCTTCACTTGCCCTAGGGCATTGGTCACGGTGGTGCTCAGGGAGTGAGGCTTGGTAGAGGGGGAAGAGGACAACGTAGTGGTCGAGGAAGAGAAAATGCAAGGGACTGCAGAGTCCTGACCGCTGCTGATGCAATTCAAGGGAATCTCAAACTACACAGTGATGCTGCCCTCGAAATTGCTTCCGGTGAGGGTTGCTTCTCTCCAAGAAGTGCAGAATGGCAAGGAGGACGGAAGGGTCGAGGGTGTGAAAAAAAAGGTTTGTTTGCTCCAGTAGTCGGAACTCGGCTATAAAGTTGGGATGGATTCAATGTGTGAGTTGTGACCCCAAGTGGCATAAATACGACCGGTAGGCTTGCAAGTCAAAATATTATAAAAGTAATCCAGGACTATCACCACAAGCCAAACAAAGAGTGTCTAAAGAGAACATATCTAGCAAATGTCATTTATTTATTGATGAGCATAAGCTCCGGCATATCAAAGTATGCACTGAAGCATAAGCAGTGCACCTGGGTGAGGGAGATTGGACCACAACTGTTGAGGAAATGGAAGCAATTTTGCCCTAATGTATGCACGAGGAACATATGGTTGTGGTTCGCTAGATTATGATATGCTATGGTCTAGTGAATGGGAGCCAATGTGTTTCTCTAAGGCTATATCATGATGCAGATTTTGAAGTACTTACAATTTGATGTTCGGATTACAAGATCTCAGCGTCTCACTACTTGAATTGATGTACGAAACATCCAATAAGTTATTGGACAACTGCATAGCTAGCTATAGTCCAAGTGAATACCTCACGGTGGATGAGCAGCTTTTTCCCACTAAAGCTAGGTGTAGATTCACACATTGTTTGGGAAATAAACCAGACAAATTTGGAATAAAGTTTAGGGTATTAGCAGATGTTAATGCCAAATATTTCTGCATGGGGTTTCTGTATCTGGGAAAAGATGAGTTGCACCTGCCGAACGAAAGTCTCCCTGAAAATGTTGTTTTATGTTTATTGCGTCCGTACCTGAATTCAGGACAAAATTTCACGACAGATAACTTTTTCACGTTACTGACTTTGGCTAAAAAATTAAAGGAGGAAGGCATTGGTATTTTCAGCACAATGAATAGAATCAGGTCCCTGAAGTACTTCGGACATCAAAGGCTATATTGTACGATACCACAGGCCTGAAAAATGAATATATTACAATGACAGTATACCAAGGGAAAACAAAAATGTAATGGTTCTGAGTACCATGCATTGCAGCATTGAATTAGATAGTACAGAAAAAAGATTACCAAAGTCAATTAGCTCTAAAACTCTACAAAGTATGGAGTAGATATACTGGACCAAACGGCAAGGAAATACACCATGCGAGCTGGATCTTGCCGATCGCCTGGGCAAGTTTTATATAATATCCTAGATTTAGCTGCCATTAATGCATGGGTGATATACAAAGACGTCACTTCACAAAATATCAGCCACCATAAATTCATTTTGATGCTAGTTGAAGAACTACGTAGTGAGTACTTCCAGTCACAGCCAGGGCTAACACCTGCTATTTCTGGTACACAAATTAGAAAAAGACATCAGTGTCAGGTACAAGCAAGTAAAGGGAATAAACCTATGGTAAAATGCTCAAGATGCCAAAAATATACTTGCAGTAAATACACTGCAGGAAGTGAAAAATTTATTCTTTGGGTTATGTGCCATGAAAAATAAAGTCGGGGACAGTATAAATGATAGCAATATACATGGTATAATGCTGTTACTTACATTATATCACTACTTCCTGATTGTAAATAACATACTCATTTTACTCTGCAAAATGTTTATACACTAAACTACTGAATATCCAACTGATATATCACAAACACTACACAAGAAGGAAAAATGATGCACATCTTTTCTCAATCAACAAAAAAAAGATGGTGGAAGGGTCTAAGGAAATGGGTGTGAGGTTATACAATAAACTCCCCCAGAATTTAAAAGGTGCAAGCAGTACTGCTTCCTTTAAGAAGATGCCGAAACCATTTTTATTGAGCAAATTGTATTATTCGGTAAACGAATTCCTAATGGACATTAAATTGTAATTGAATATATGTTTTGTCAACATAGTATTTTTTTACTTGTCCCATTCAACATGTATTTGTTGGCACGGGATGAAATAAATTATAGTTATTATTATTATTTCTTTCGGCACTTTGCTGAAACCATCACACCCTCCAGTACAATCTCCAGTCAGGTCTCCACACATCATTATGCCACACTGCTATTCCTGTTTAAGTCTAACAATCCTCTAATACGACGCTGTGGTAATCCCAGAGTTTCAAAAGAATTTGATAACTTTTTTACACAAAGTTTGCCCTTAAGTTGACTACATTTTTGCTGAAGAAACTATAATCTGCCCCAATCACATTTTCAGGTAATTTACTGTTGGTACATTAGCTGAGTGGATGCTGTGAAGAGATAATTAAAAAAACACTCTGAGAGTACCACGCAACAAACATGGAGCCAATGATTCACTAACAAGCATTCATGTGGACAAAGGCAGCTCTATTGCCATAGCTGGATCCAAGACGCAATCCCTAAATGATGTGGAAGGGATGAAATGTTCACTCTCAGCATGGAGGCACAGTAAGTCAGAGCTACCTTTTAAGCAAAGGGGGCAAAGTTATCATACAATTTGCAGTGGTTCATTTGGTGTAGAGTCATTCCAAACCCAATTGGAAAACTCTTTGTCAAGCAAGGGAGAAACTGTGAGCCACTCATTAACCTTAAAAATTTCTAAAACACTAATGATTCCCGGAAATAAAAGGCACACACAAGCAACATTTGTTGATACTAAACCCAAAGCTCACTGAGGAAGGTAGACCTCTGAACATCATGGAGACAATAAGCACCTCAAGAAACTCACTCAACTGACTGTTATTTCCATTGCCACCCAGAGTCATCTCTCAAAGTCCTCAAAGTCCCCAATAACCATCTACAAAGCAGTCACTGGCAATCTGGCAAGGAATAACTCGTAGTAAAAGCGATGTACCATTCATAAAAGTTTTTATTGCTGTCGATTGGTTTCCATGCATATAGGGTCAATTTTCAATGTCTCTAGTGTCATACATATAGCATTATGTAAACTGGTTCCGATATCTATAGCGTAATTTTCATAACAAAAAATCTAAAAAAATGATTCTATAGATGTTGAAACTGGTAGACAGAAATAAAAACTTAGTGGAATTGTACATAGTATTTATTATGAGTTATTCCTTCTTGTCATTCCACAATGTAACACCATAACCATTTGATTTGGATCTTGCAAGCTTTCCCTAGTGAGGACACTATTTTCACCCCTGGGTTCTCAATCAGAGGGAAGTTATTACCTACGGAGGAATTTAAGAGATTTACGGAGTGATTGACATCACCATTCTGCAAAATATGATGCTCTTCAAAATAGATCAGCTCTGTTTAAGTTCAGTAGGTTTCAATTAATTTCTAAGATATTCAATAAAATCTATTAAATGCCACAAATGAAAATCAATTTTTACACATGAAAATTATTTTCATTGGCGAAATAAAAATATTCTTGAAATAATTTACATCTGGATTGGGAAATAATTTTCAGAACAATGGTGGGGATTTCAGCAAAAAAGGTCGACGACCACTTTTCTCATGATGCAACCAAAATGCTTTTCCCAACCCTCTCTCACATTCCCTGGTAAAGCTGAGCTAATCGTATGACACCCCACTCCAAAGAGCCTAATCTGATGTAACTAGTAAGGATACCAGTGGTAATGAGGGGAGAAAATTAGAAAAAGATTGAATTAAAGAAAGGACAAAAAGATCTTCCACATTAAGTAGTAGTGGCTCATTAAATAAATACTGATGCAACAAGGTAAATAATCCACACTATTAGCCAAATTGACATTTTAGGAATGGCAGAATAATATCACTAATTCAAAACTCTAAATCATGGAAGCATAGAAAAAAGAATTGCTAATGTAGATTTCTTCATTTCATACAGTTGAAATCACTGAGTAAAATATTTTAGTCATTAAAAATGTAGCCAAAAAGTTATTCATGGAATAGTGCATTTCTGTGGATCCCAATGTGCTTATCTTTCTGCTTTCACAGTAACTCAGCCAAGTTCCCCAGATCAACTGCTAATACGTTTTCTCCGTTCATAATCTATTATTTAATATAGACTGTAAAAGTTTATTTCACACCTTATGTACTTACTTCCTCAATTGCTAAACACATATATAACATGTGGATCTTTACCGGCAATCATTCCAATCAAAGGCATGGTATCCAAAAATATAATTACAGAGATCGCTAAATTTGAACCAATTCCAAATAACTTGAGTATCCAAAAAAAGCTATGCTATGGAAATAATAAAACCTTGTTATTACTGAAATTGAATCAGTTGAGCAATGCATATCTGTAGTCACAAACATGTTATTCTTCCTGCTTGCAGAGTAAATTAGATTGGTTGGCCTTATTTTGTACATAATATTTTTCTAGATATCTAATTCTTAGGACAATTTAAGGGCATCTATGGTTAAATTTTTTCAACAGGCTTTTTTTGGCAATTGACCCCTTTCAACATTTCTCGACATTCTATTGATCTCCTCATCCACCCTATTAAGTGATTGTAATACGACAAGTAAAAAAGCAGATAATTTTAATTTTATGTTGTCCATGTTGGGGTTTCTCATTTGAAATGTGTTTTGTATGTTCAGTTTCAAAATGAAACAAAGAGCCACTCCTGTATTGGAAGAGAAGAATACTGTACACAAAATATGTACACAAAGAACTGCAATTAGAGACCATTCTTTCCCATTTTATTCTCTTTTCAAAATGATTTGGACAAAAGGTAAAGTGCAAAAGGGCCGGAAAACTGGAATATCGCTCAAGCAGCAAAGAATGGGGATCTCTCCAAATGCAAAAATTCGAGAATTCTCCTGTCTATTGCAAGTAAAGTCTTCCCTATGGTAGTTTTGAACCAAATTAAAGGGGAGGTATAGGGCAAACTGAAGAAGGGGCAGCCAGGCTTTAGAAGTAATTGATCACGTGTGGATCAAATTAACGCACTAAGAATAATGTTAGAGCAAAGCACAGAGTTCAACACTGGGGTATCCTTGGTGATTGTTGACTTCAAGAGAGCCTTTGACACAGTGATAAGGAATGAGATGGGTCAGCTTTGAGAGGATTTGGATGCCCTGAGAAAATGGTTATGATGTCTGAAGATTTGTACAATGAGTACACTAGGAGTGTTTTACACATTGGACAGCGATCCTTTAACATTAGCAGTTTATGAAAACAGTGACAGCTGGCGCAAGGAGACGAATTAATTGGGGGCACTTTGAGGAACTTGAAGATCTGGACTTCACTGACAACATTTGTCTCTGTCTGAAAGCCATTAACGTATGGCTCAAAAGTTGCAAGTCTCAGAACACTTTGGGGATGAGGTTGTTCTCAAAATAAATTTAAAAAAATCCAAATCTATGAGAGTCAACACCAGGTTTGACCGAAAGTTAGAAATTAGTGGAGAGGAGTAAGATGTTGATTGTTTTACCAACCGGGGTTGTGAAACATCAAGATACGACAGTGCAGATGAAGATGTAATGACAAGAATAAGGGAGGTCAACGCCACATTCATTCAGTTGTACCAAGTAAGGAAATCAAGAGAAATAGCTAAACATAAATAGTTAAGAATTTTTAACAGTAACATCAAGTCGGTGCTACTCTATGGTATTGAACCTGGAATGGTCTCAAATGCGACCTCCAAAAACAGCAACTTTTCATTGACAGATGCCTCAGAAAATCCCCAAACATTTATTGGCCAGAAGTGATAACTAATGAGTATCTTCACCACAAAGCTAAAGACGACAATATTGAAAACAAAATAAAAGGTGCAAGGGGAGATGAGTTGGTCACACACTTTGGCAATGTCAAGGTGCGGTTGAGTGGATGGCTTTGCTTTGGAACCCTCAGTATCAACATAGGAGAGTCCGACCAAATATGGCATGGAAACACACCATTGAAAGGGAAGCTAGAGAGGAGGCAGGGTGGACCTGGAGTGAGGTGATGGCTTTGGCTGCTAACTGAGTTCACTGGCAACTCTCCGTGGAGGTCCCATCTCCTCGTAGGAGCAACAGAAATTACGTCAAGTCTTTCCCATTTACTTTTTTTGGGAAATAACCTAAGTCTGCAGGGGAAATATATAAAAATCCCCATTTATTCCTTTTGGCCACTCTTCTCACACCTACTTAAAAAAGCATGGGTTGCAAAAGGATTGGTATTTCTAGTGCTGTGCGAATCAGGGATGTTCATTTCGAATCAAACCGCATCAAATCTCCCACATAAATTTCGAATCGAAGCTAAATGAATTTTTTTTAAATATTCATTAGCGAATCAAATCACCCTAAAAAATTTGCTTGCGAATCGAAATTGAATGGTTAATAAAATGCAAAAGTTATTCCAGAGTTGAAGTAATATAGATTTGCACTCCATTCCAGGGCCTTATATTAGCTTATTCATCTACATAGTGGCACAAAGAATAGCACAGAATAACGTATGGTCGTTTAAATTTTCGTTTCGCGTGAGGAAAATCTCTTCAAAACGGACGGCGTGCAATTCTGAGATGAGTGCCATGTTTGAATGCATGTAACGATTTGAAGACGAACCTACCTGATTCGAGTTGATTTGATTTCGAAGCATTCGCACAGCTCTAGGTATTTCTCCCAGTTTTTTATCCAAAACAAAATTCAATGAGCAAATTAAGAAAGTTCTTTAAATTTCCTTTCTCATGACACTTTCCCCAGGTTTATATAACCATTACCTCTCATTACTACTTAGCAAAAGAAATTAAGCCTACAAGCAATAACAATCCATCAACCACCAAGTTGACTACTGTGGAAACAAGAGGTGATGTGCCATTCCAGTCGACTTTTGGTGGCACTCATCAGGCAAACTTATTGGCTGTTTTATATACCTCTTCATAATTAACCCGTAGGTTAGCCTTCATAGCTTCCTTGTTCTTTAAGATACATAAACGGAGCTTAACAAATCTTACTTGAATTTAAAAAAATAACGTACTTAGTTGAATTTAGTATGATATACTAATTATAAGATTATTTTCAGATGCATAAAAAATATATTATTATGCACTTCCAAATACTTAAGTATGGCAAAATTCCTACCATTGATATAAATCTAAGACTGAGAGTCCTCAGTATTGAATTTGTCGTATCTGAACCTCAAGATGTTCCATCATTATTGAAAACTTTTAGAAAAACTAGTATGGGGTCACAGACTTTTAGGGAGAGTCATCTAGATAAGTTTTTTGATCAGACTGATAACAGTAGTTCTCATCGACAGTGTCTCCAGTAATTCTTTATTAAAATACAACATTCTAATTCATGAGTTTATTTCTCTCAGTAATAGCAATCATCATGAGAAAATCCTCCTTGATGCCAGTTGAGAATGGTTACATCTGATGATGTGTTAAGCTGGATGAGGTTATGTAATGTTTGCCCCATTGCAGTCATATGGTAGCATAACTATCAATACCTAATTGAGACTGCCATTCATCAATACTCCCTCTTTTTTTCAGAAAATTGGTAATGCTGCTCCAGTACAATTAATTATTTCTTACCAGGATACCCATTGAGTGACAATGAAATTCAGAATAATTTATATCACCATTTCCAATTCATGCAAATTTAACAATAGGTTCATCAGAACTTAACAGTTATTCTAGAGAAGAATCAAGTAAAACACAGTAACTACAATAGAAAACTAGTTTCACGGCAACTTATTAAAATGAAAGGGTCCTTGGTGATTAAAAAATAGTAGTAGCAGGAAGAACAAAAAGTAAATTTAACATGGCCATGGTTTCAGGCAATATTTTCATCGGCAGAAGCTAAAAGACGTGAGGATATAAGGGGTTACTAAAAAGGAAATACCTGTTGAGTGCTGAATAAAAACCAGATTCTTAGGATTCCATTTAAAAGCAATTCATCCATAGTAATTTTTTATAACATCAAAACTTTTCTTCCAATTGAATAAAATGAGAAGTAATGTAGAGTTTCTAAGCATAAAATTAGTTTTTAAAGACACCAAAGTGCAAGGCTAACTCAAAAACCAAACTTATAACTTACTTTGCTGATGTTGATGTCTGGTATGCTAACAGCATGATCACCCTCTCTTCCCAAGGTACCACCAGTACAGGTGACAATGAACAGTGTCCCAACTTTGAGGCCTTTGACTTCAGTTTCCTTGACAATTATTCTCATACAGGGAGGCCACTCCTTGGAAGAGACTGAAAGAGTCAAAAAAGAAAATTATTGAAATGCAAGGATTACCAACAGGCAAACTCAAAGAGGCTGAAGTTGCTTGCTTACGACTGTCCTCTTCACTCTCAACTTGGTCTCCATCAGAAGTCATTGGAGAACCTTCATCTGCTTCACTTGACTCAGAACATTCACCCTCCTCAGCTGAGTCAGTTTCATTCTGACTGGGCTCCGATTGCTCCTTGGCCTCTGCTTTTCTTTTCGACTTCTTTTTCTTCTAAGAAGACAAGAAAAAACTATGAAGACCTCATATTCTAATACTGATGGTCAAAACTTAATTATTTCCCACTTACATTTCCATCCTCTTGCTTGGCTCTTTTTTTCTCCTCTAAAAAGTTTTCAGCAGCTTGAGAAAAACTTACAGACTCGATTTCGGCTTGAGAATGAAACTGGAAGGTGTGGTTACTTTCATCATAATAATAGTACATACCTTTGTTACCATCATAATACAATCCAAGCTCCTGCAAAGAAATAAATTTTAATTTTTCTATTCAAACTGGGCACAGTATGTGATCATTATACATAGACATGAATGTCGATTCAGGCCTCTCCTCATGAATACTTACGGCATTGTAATAATATCCGGTACTATAGTCATAATACATTCCCGAGGTCTCTTCATACACAAAACCAGTTTGCTGCATTGCATGCTCAGCTGCCTCTTTCACTTGCTCTGCTATAGTTTTTTCCGTAGGTCCTTCGGTTGCGCTTCCCTCTGCTGAACTCCACAACGGAGCGGCCGATTTACTTGGACAAGTACAGTCAGCAGAACAGAACATGACATTATCCGTTTGAGTGCCTTTCTCCTTCTTCTGGTCATTGATTTCCGATGAATCTTCAAGGAACTAGAATTAACGTGATTTTCGGATAATTTCATAGTAAAATTTCAGCTATAGCTACACATAGACGATCGTTTCACGATCAATAGATGCCAGATAATTTTTTCAAAAGCACGTACCTTCATACTTAGCCCATTTTCCACCAGTTTCTCCTTGTATTTTAGGATCTTCTTATGTTGAATCAGAATAAATCTATGTAACAATTCGATATATTGCTTCACCTCTGGAATATCTTCAACTACAGATAGGAACTTCGTACTTAAGTCATTCACTGACGAACCTATGTCACCGTCAATGTCGGTCAAATTTCCGTCACCTTCAGCTTCATTCTGCTCTAATAATTGCCTAATGACAGCGTAATCCTTTAGATTCGTATCTGAGTCTTGATCCATCGTTATTTAAGGATAACACAAGGAAAATTCTCGGGCACTCCAGCTTCATAAACTTCAAAAAGTAGCCAAAAGAATGTTAGAACAAATGAACGGCAAGCCCTGTATATTTTAATTCTTAAATATGAAACTACCATAGCTCAAACTATAAAATATCGACAGAATAACATAAAATAATTAATTGGAACCAATAAAAATTAAGTTTCTAATAGATAGAGCCTGGATTTTTTTCACGTGTGGTCATGTTTACAAATTTTCTGAGGGCGCGTGCCCTCTTTCGGCAGTTACCTGTACTAGGTTATGTTCTCAAAGATGAGAAAGAACTCAAAATTTGAAAAATGGGTAATTATAATTGAGGAAAGGATTCCTCTACAGCTTTAATTTCGAGAATTTAGTATTGTAGCTATTTAAAATCCTCCGCAAAATCGTATAAGGATTGATGCGCGAGGACGCCAGCTCCTAATAAAAATGCGGCACTTGAATTACTTCAAAGAAGAAGAATTTTTTGGTATTGGTACCTCACGAAAGCCGTCAAGTTACGATGTTTTAATAATGGATGGAGGTTTTGGTTTATTTCTGTGTGATTATATTCGCTATGATACTCGGTATTTTAAAAATATCAAATATGAAGAGTCCGTAATTGCTAATTTATTTCTTCAAGAAAATCGTGTAGGCATAAGAAACGATAAATGCTGTTCTTATTTCTACTTGAATGATGCCTAACACCAACATTCCTGGTGGAAAAATATTTCAAGAACATTGGCCGTCATTTTTATACCGTGCGTACTACTTAACATGTGCTCATCGTAATTTCGTCCTTAAATTTTATTAACAGCAAATTTTCTATTATAAGACAATTAAATCTAAATACATTGGGCTGGGAAGATAAGAATAGAAAGGCATTGTAAATCCGCTACTAAGAATCTCTCTTGACTCAGCTGGTCGCTAATAACGACGTTCCCCGGGCAGCCGGGTACTAGCTTCACATATAAGACCCTTAAAGGCAGAGGGAGACGCCTTCTCCCACTACAAGGAATGTCTTAAAGACTTGGCGCATCGATTTTATGAGGACTAGTCCTTGTGGTTATGAAGATAAGAGAGGTATTTCAGAACATTCAAATACTGCGTAAAATTCATTTCTGGTAATTTTATGAAGAAAATTAATTTGTATCGAATCAATTATTAGGCATAGTAAAAATTTCTGAGTGCTTACCCGGGTCGATTGATGTGAGATGATTCTCTTTAACCATGGTCACAAAACTTACATGCCACAGCTCACGACATCGGGTTACCTTCGCTAAAGAATTTTTCTATTAGGAAATGAAAGCGTGTGGAATCCAAAAATAGAAATTCTTCCAGAGAATCCTGATTCTGTATATATTCATTTAAGTTCGTTAAAATTAGTCCCTTGGCATTTTGAATAGAGTAAATTGTTGTTTAAAACTACAATTATTTTTTCATTACGTTGACATTGGCGCTTAACGATGTAAACGCCATCTCCTAGCTGAAAAAAGTACCAAAAAAATTTTCTGCTCAAAAAGAAAAACAGTTGACTTCCGAAAAATTTGTAATGTGGGGGATGTTGGGCTTCTGTAAAAGTGGTGTTGGGGAGATTTTGAACAGCTTTTTTATCACGAATTAATCTAAGTTCTCTCTTTGCGTATTGAAAGCTTCTTAGTTTTTGTTGTTGATAATTAAATTACGGGAGTAAATATCATCATTATTCAAATTGTGCCGTATATCACGGAAGAAATGGCTGATTCGTTGTGGGAGGATAAGGATGTTAGATTTGACATTCCCAGCCGGCAAGGACCGTTTATACCTTAATAATGATAGTTTTACCTGTTTCCACGTACATTATTTTTGTAATTAATTGATCTTTCTACAGCCATCTTACCATGAGGCTCGGTGAAAAGACTCTGGACGTAATCAATTCAGTGGAAGATACTAAAGGAAATATGGGCGATAATGGACGCTTAGTGGTTACTAATTTGAGATTGATATGGCATTCTTTAACTTCTTCGAAAATAAGTATATGTAAGTCCATTTATTCACTTTTTTTTGTTTTTGCCCTCATTAACTTAATAAAATCGTTCATTTTTAGCTATAGGTTGGAATTGCATTCTACAGATGATTCAGAAGTCTGTTAACACAGTGAGTATCAAGGTACCCTAGTAGCTTCCGAGACTGAAGAGTTATGTCCCTTTAATGGGAAAGTTTTTCCACAGAGGCAGCATGGAGAATCGGATGTGATACAGCTCTTAGCGAAAACTACTGATATGAAATTTGAGTTTATATTCACGAATTTGATGCCAAAATCTTTGAAAGATCTTTCTTCGGTAGTTTCTGTGCATAAGTGAGTAATTATTTCGTCAATCGTTCAAGTTATAATTTATTTTCTGGTGTTTGTGAAACTTGAGATCAACCTAATGTGAATTTTCTAGAAACATTTATCGGTAGTACTCTGGGTAATATATCAGTAACATTCGTCGTGCAATTTTTCATCAATATATAAGCAGTGCAGTATCAGTATAAGCTTTGACTGACAAATTTTTTTCCGACAACTTCGATAAAGTTCAGTTTGGCCCAACACTACCATATTTACCTTTGAACTCATCATGTCTCCTGATATGTTGCCGATGTTGGTTGTAAGTTGTAGAGGGATGTTTTTTTCTGTCTGAATCGCTGTAAAACCATATGATTTTTTGTGAGATTAGCCCATAAAGAAGACCAAATATTACCAGGCAGAGTTAACATTTCTTTTTCACTCTAGGTATTAGATGATGATTTCATATATGATTCTCTCCTTTCGTTGGATCTGCCCTAAACTTCTTTATCAACTTTTCACTATTCCCTCCAGTACTCATTTTTCCTGCTGCTGATATCATACTTGATTTGCACAGATGTACCAGTAGGCTTTAAACATTTTGTTGGTGTTTCCCTTCTTCTGCCCTTGTTATAAGCCGCTGGTAAACTTCTTCCAATTCTGTGATATCACAGCCTGGGGTTCCCTGCTCGCTGTTTGTTTTTAAGCTCCTTCTAGTGCTTGTGGTCCCACCTAGGGAATGAAAAGTCCTTCCTCTGGAGATAGTTTTGATCTTGCAGTTGGCAATTTTTTTCTTCTGCAGCAAATGGAATCTTGTTCAACGTTGGTCAATCTAAAGCAATTTTGTTGGAGTTATCCTCTGTGTTGAGGTCATGCATGTTCATGTAAACACCTGTGGAAATTTGCCTTTAATTAAAATTATGTAACTTGGTGGTGTAACTGGCTATCAATCCTGACTGGAAATTGGGAGATCTTGATTTAAATTTGAGTCTTGTCCAATAATTTTTTAATGTACATATCAAAATGAATATACATATCGGGCTATAGTTTCTCTTGTAGAACAGGTGATCCTACCAGGAGTGAGGCTAATAGTTCTTGGTGGCGATAATAATACCTGTGCAGCTCCATGGCAATCTTAGCCTCAATATATCATTCTTCATTTTGAAAGTAATGTATGATAGTTAATAATGTAGTAACAAAAGTAAATATCTTTTTATTTAGCGGAATTTCTCTCTTAATTTTTATTGGACCTGGTGATGAGGAAAGGTTTATAACTTACAAAGAGTTTTCTAGTTCAGTGTATTCAGAATAAAATTGATTGAGATTCCATTTGCTTAAAGAAATTATTCTCTATTTTCCATTTCCTGGGGAATGTGAACTTTCCACTAAGGATACATATGTGGTTTTATTGGGTCTGAAAGCATGTACACACCATTAGACATCCATATGCCATGCAGTTGCCCTGATAACCATTGTATTTGTGCAGAATTCCGTGAAGGAAAAATGTTCCGTCGTGACCTGAACTCTAACCTAGACTCCTCGATATTGTACCAAGTAGTTTAGCCAGTTATGGTACCCTGGCATCCTTCTCCCTATACAGACTTGATTTTTCCTTATATAGTCCCGGTACACTCAAAATTTTATTCTCAAAAATAAAATTGCAAAATTTTTGATTCATTGCATCCAGAAGTTGGACAGCTGGTACCCACTGAGATGAGAGTGATACTAAGTATGAGAGCATTTCCTGGCTGCTAAATAAAATTCATTTGAGTGAAGTCTCAAGTTTCTTCAAAAAAATTTATAATTACAAAGAAACAAATTTATGCATTGCACTGGCTTTTAGTAAGAGTCTCACTTCACCTCAACTATCACAATTTGATGCAGTGAATGTGACTTCGGACATTTGCATGAATCTTTTGGAACTTATTTATGCACAAATACTTCCTGCACTCCGTCACTATTTTGTCTAACTCTGATATCACTCCTGCACCTTTCCCTAAAGTATGTTTCTCTGCCAAAAATAGCACAGCAATGGTTAAAATCCTACCTTAGCAATAGAACTCAATGTGTGGAAATATATTTGAAGACACTCTATGTAAATTTAACCAAAGAAAGATAACTTCCGGTGTTCCTCAAGGTAGCATCCTAGGACCTCTGCTTTTCCTAATATTCGTTAATGGCTTACCTTTTGTCAGTAATAGCATACGAGTGCAACCAGTCGTCTTATCAGATGGCACTAATTTCTTAATCTCATGAAAAAATATTAGTTAACTTCATCATTATGGCCAAAATTATATATTTTTAATCGGGTGGCTAAATGAATCAAGTTTCTAATTCTTTCAATCGATTTTCTTTTACGCGTCGTATTGTTTGAAAATGATGATTTTAGGTGAAAAATCTCACATTTTTCTCGAAAATCAACAATAGTATATTTCCTTGACAACCAGAGATTTGATTTTCAAAGGATATTCACGACTCTAACAATTAAATATCATGTTTTCCTGCAGGCCCATGATAGCCCGTAGAAAGAGAATCTGTTTAACAAGGGCCTCATGATAGATTGCTTCTGTGGGTAATCGATAAATTCAATGCATATTTACAAGAAGTATACTCTTCAATGTCTATTCTCATAGTAGCTCTCATATGGGCACTGCAAGTATCTGAGAGAACACTTACGTAGTAAACGATTCACATAAAGGAATTAAATAGACTACAGACTCTGTGGTTTCCTTACAAAATAATTTCTATGTTTTTCCCATGTGTTGAATTTCAACGGGTGCCTTCCGCTAGTCGATAATATAATTTGAGTATTAGGTTTAAATAACACTTCCAGTTTTCACTGGAGAATGTAGCTGAAATACTGATGAATGTGGCAATATTGCCTGGAGAAACTCTTGCTATTTATGTTGTTTACCAAGTTCTTCCCAAATTACTGCCAAATTAGGTGAATAATATAAATTTTTAAATGTTTTGAGTCTGAAGATAATTACACCCTTCCCTCAGTTCCTTAAAAATCATGTTATCAACTACTGCCTATTAGCAATAGAGGCTGGAGCCGTTTAATTACTGGCTTTCGTTTGGAGGTAAAAGCTTCGATTTAATGATTTGTCCTATAAAGGCCACTTCACACGGTGCATTTTATTGTACAAACAAATTTTTCATGTTTATTTCCCGTTAAGTCATTCAGGCAATCATACAATTTGCCACTGTACACAGTACAATTTTCCTCATGTAAGAGTTCATACATTCATTTGTGAATTAAAATTTGCCATGTAAAGCAGCCTTAAGATATTATCCAAAGGAGTATATACGTGAAATTTAAGAAATTGTCATTGTAGCACTAAGCCTAAAGTTACTCATTACAACATATTTCATACATCTTAATAAAACAGTACCTCAAAGCCCAGGTTCCTAGAGATGGGCCTCAGTAATTTTTTAAAATTACAGTGATATTTTATTTTTTTTTATTTTATTTTTTTGTATTTAATTTACTGAAGTAATTTACTGGAGCTCCTGAAAATTACCGTAGATTTCTGTCACATTCACTTCCATCTCAGATATTTTTCATATCAATATATTACAAACATATTATTTTAAGTCAAGTCCATATAAATTCAATGCAATTTTAATTATTAATAAAGGCATGTACTACTCATTTGTGGAATATTTTTACTTGTGGAAAATTTGTGGGGTTATCATTTTCAATGGTTTGAACGAAAATTTCTCATGCCAAAAAAAAAGAATGCGGGAATCATGTGTGGACTGCCGTGTTTATTTTTAAATTTTCTTTATTTGTAATGCATTAATGTTGCAATAGCAAAGTTTAAATGCCTTTAACCCCTTCCTATTGGCTTTCCTATTAAATCCTCCAATAGCTAGTAATTGCAGAAAATTAAAAATTACCAGAAAATTATGGTAATTTACAAAAATCACCATAATTTACCACGGTAATTTACCTCAAATGAAAAAATGGTAATTTACCCATCTCTACCGGCTCCTCCTTACTGAGAGAGGAGTAGCATATTAGGCTCCGTCTGTTGGTGTGTGGACTCGTGACGTTTAGACCCTGCCTGAAAGAGGCAGTGGGGCCCATGTTTGGTATTTTGCAATTAATTATGCCGCATAATTTCAACAGATTCAGGCAAGATATTGTGGAAGTTCATCATATTATAACAGAAACATCAATTGCACTTTCCCACAAGGTATTTTAATGCGTATGATGGGTTTCAGCTCACAGAGCTATCATCAGGTTTGAGACATTTAGTAGAGAGCACATCATATTTATACATTTGGCATGCTTGAGGAGGGGGGTGGGGAAGTGGCAGGTAAATGGAAAAAAACCAAGGAAACATTAGGAAAAACCAAGAGTAGGAGAGGGAATCCAGTGAATCTTGGGGGAATAATCCCCCATCACCTTTTTACCTTTCCGTTTCCCTGGTCCTCCCCGTTCCATAATTCACAGGATTCCCTCGATTCCCCCTCCTGCCCTTGGTTATTCCTGATGTTACCTTGGTTTTTTTCCATTTACCTGCCACTTCCCAACCCCCCCCTCCTCAAACATGTCAAATGTATAAATATGATGTGCTCTCTACTAAATATGTCTTGTACTTGATGATGGCTCTGTGAGCTGAGGTGCGTCATACGCATTAAAATATTTTGTAGAAAAGTGTTATAGTTGTTTCTGTTATTATTAATTATGCCTCTAAGTACTGTGAGAATGAGTTCAGTGAAAGAGCATTTCAAATGAATACAAGATTATCTAATGTGCCTCCATTTGGAGGCCAGCTCAAATAACATTTGGGGTGGGCAAGTGGCCATTAATCAGTCACTAACTTGGACAGTGAGTTCACCACCTTACTGTGTTTGAATTTTCTGCATCATGAATTAGGGGTATGAGTAAAATGCCATTGGAAAGGAAACTGATTATCTCGCTGAGTGATAATGGCGAAACTCGTGTCACAAATTGGTTAGAGGAAGAACCTTCAAATGCATACAAGTTAACACATTCGGTGCAGAAAACATATATCTATATATATGTCATGAGAGCCATTCTAGTGGAGCGGGTGACTTACATATATGTAATGAATCACTCGTTCGCACCTTTGCCGCAGGGGAGCTCCATGCTAGTGTACCGTTACTTTTTCACCCTCGTGCAATTTGGCATAGACCTTACATCAGTGCGGAAATGTTCATTTTGGATTCCGTGTGTTTTTCTTTTTAGTTTGGTTATTCTTTTTGTTTAGAATTTTTTGTAGCTCTAGGGACCCATCCGTCATGTAAGATACAAGTGAAAATTTCAACCGCATTGAAAGAGTTGAAGGGCCCCTAATGGCTCTCTATCTACCATGCACTTTCACTTTCCTCTGCATTTATATAATACTCCTTAAGCTGCAACAAGGCAGTGGCATAACTGTGAGTGAGTGTAAGGGTAGCCTACCCAAACAAGCACTATCTTCAGGATGGCATTTTTGGCATTATAAAAGTTTTTAACTCTTGAATAACATTGGTAAAGAGTATCAACCATCCTCTGAGATACAATTAATTGCAAATTAGATTGTTGCCTTTCTGTGTTACTAATTAAATAAAAACTAACGGAAGAGGTGGAATTTGATAATTTCATAATTAATTTTTCGTAAAAAAAGGGAAAGTAATTTTTAAATATAAATAAATTGATAAATAAAAGAGAAAATATTATTTTCTTGAACTTCATTTTCGGATTTTGTTAAATAGGGTTTATGTATATATATCCATTACTTAGTTCTCAAAGTAGAGGCAATGATTGATAGACTGCCCCAGGCACCTCAAATGATGGCTCTATACATCATTACCCCTGGAATAAGTGGCTAGGGATATGAGTTCAACAGTTATAAAAAGGAAGGGAAGAGGGAACTGTATCCCAGAGTCTTTGTGAGAGATTTTGCCAACAAAATGATACCTAATGATTCCAGCGGCTGCCTCACTGTATAACGAGGGATTGATGGAGGTATTGGTCATCACCTTGGGAATAAGAGAATGACAGAAAACTACTGAGAATTTAATTTTAAAATTTTGATTTGAAAAGCCATGCATTCTGTGTTCTATCAGACAGGTGTTCCTCAAATGTCTCTTCTTGTACATGATTGTTCTCTTTAGCCACTTCATATCACAATCTCTCTCTTCCTCCCCTGTGATGTAACAATAGTCATTCACCCAATTCTGCCACCCTCTGCCAGTGATTTTAACTTTGGAAAATGATAAAGGCAGGCTTGAGTTTGTGAAGACTCATTATAATTATAATAATTTTATTTGTCCAAAGATCATATGTCACAGAGATCAATGCATAGATATAAGACTCATCAAAAGTTATTGAAACAAAGAATTACATGTTTCCATCTAAATACAAGATACATTGCACTCAAAATTGATGACAAAAACAACAAACAATTGAGATAGAACAATACAATAATAGTACAAAACAACTAAACTTTACTATAAAACTCATGTATGCTGTAATAGCATTTATTTACAAGATATTTTTTTAGTTCAGCCTTGAACTTTTTTTCTGGGGTAGTACATCTTAAATATGGGGGGAGTAAATTAAACATTTTAGTGCCAACAGCAATGGGGCACCTAGAGGCTATTTTTGGTTTATGGAGGGTGACATGTAAACTTGAATGGGATCTTGTCAAGTGATTATGAATATCACTATTAACCTGTAATTTGTGAAGGTTAACCTTAATTAAAACACATAATTTATAAATATATAGGCATGGCACTGTGAGGAGCCTTAATTCCACAAATAGTGGTCTACAGGAGTGTTTTTGATTTCCCCATAATGATTCTTATTGCCCTCTTTTGTAAAAGAAATACTTTGTTAAGGAGTGTTATGGCCGATCCCCAGAATTCAATTGCATAGTTGGCATTGTTCACAAAGTTGCAGTGATATAAAGTCAATAGTCCATCTTGAGATACTGTGTCTCTGAGAAATCTCATACCATACAGGGCTACAGATACCTTTCCAGTTAAATTGGAGACATACGTAGACCATTATTAAACATAGGATAAGCCCTTGTTAAAATTTCACAGAATATTTCACTAATGACCATCATCCAACTATGGACATCATTAGGTACTTTTACAGATGAGTTGACTGCTATTAATGAATAGCCAAAATTAAAGGAGATTGGGTAAGGTGGTTAGGAGGAGAGGGAGGCATAAGAGGAGGCATGTGGCCAGCTGAGCCATATTGAGGATGGAGGAATGCCCAATAGATCCTTGGTCATTCATGAAATGTCCTTTTGTCCAGTTCCTCTTTATTTTTTCATTGTTCCAATGTGTCTTGTCTTCTACCCTGGACTTCCTAGTGCACTTAAGGGATGAAATCACTGGAATGCCCCTCTCGTTGAACAGATGCTTTACAAAGTGGACTGTGCAGTGCTACAACACCGCCAGCGTCTTTGGTGCTCCTTCACTCTCACTTGGAACAACCATTTCCCTTGACCTTAAGATGGTACAATACAGTCTTAGTTCTTATTTTCACCATTGAAGGGAACATCCCTTACATGTTAAGGAACATGTCAAAAGAGACAGGAAGCAGAAAAGGACATAAAGAGAGATATTCTTTAATTGATAAGTGTCTCACCATGTATTTGTTTCCAATGTATATTAAATTACCTGGCTTGACTAGATGGAACCACGTAAAAATTTGGAAATTATTTCACTTGGTAAAATTCCACAATAACTTTTATTAATTCTGACTCAGGTTTCAACTTAACCAAGTCATTTTCAAGGTAAGAATAGCTCACCACAGTACCCTTTTATATTTATGTATGAGGGTGGAGGGGAGGAAGAGGAAGGAATACATGATTATTTTGAAATATGGGTAGGGTTTGTTTTTATTGCGAGAGAATTGCATCTTGGAGGAGGAGGAAGACAAGGTACGGTAGGAGGTGAGAGTGGGGAGGGAATATTTCATAATTTTCATTCATAACATATACATTTGTCATTTTAGATTGAACTATTATATCTAACCTTTTCAGATAGTCCATCTGGCTTGTGCCCTTTGCTTTAGGTGTGAAGTTGGTTTAAAACCTTTATATTTGGTATAAAATCACTTTGTGATCTTCTCCATCAGAGGGTTTACTAATTAGGAGTAAAGAAAGAAATCTAATATGTCAATTGAAAGGAGATTCTCTTACTCTCTTGCTTTTCCTCTGTGTATTGATGCAGCGGGGCCCTTGTTAGTGCATCAAACTCCCAAAACACAAATTTTCATGCTTAGTGACCTGAGGTTAGTGTGTAACTTAAATGAGTCTGTGGCAGGTACCAACCCAGTACTTAATGTAGTCATATTTCGAGTTTGCTGGTGGAAGTTGAATGAGGGTTGGTGGCCTGTCTGAAGACGGGGAGGGCAGTACCATCCACCCTCCCATGAGCAAGACACTTGGTTCCAAATATGTTATGAAAACATTCATGTGGAGCGTAGCACTCTATGGATTGGAAGCATGGACTATAGGAAAAGCTGACGAGAAAAGACTTGAAGCCTTCAAAACCTGGTGCTGGAGAAGAATGCTGAAGATAAAATGGATAGGCAAAATAAGAAATGATGAAGTGTACAGAAGAGGAAAGGACCATATGGAACACCGTACTGGAAAGAAGAACAAGATGGATTGGACACACCCTGAGACACAATAGGCTTGTGAAGAACGTAATTGAAGGCAAAATAGAGGGAAAAGTCCCCAGAGGAAGACCCAGGAATAAGTTCATGGAGCAAATAAAGAGGAAAGTGCATAAAAGAGATTTCAGGAGGTAAGGAACTAGCATAAGATTGGGAAGGGTGGAGGGTTGCAGTCAACCAATCTTAGGATTGAATGACCAGTGAATAATGCTATATGGAGCCAGAAAGGATGATGTCTTTTCTCCCTTAACATTAATTTATAGCATCTGGTGGGTGCCCTATCCCCCCAACGTGAATCCTGGCTATGCCTGTGGTAGATGATATGAAGAGTTTAGAAAGATGATACATATAGGACATGAATTGTGATGCATGGTAAAATTGGGCCAGAATGGGCTGATATGTTTGGTAATGGGTAGAAATTGCAAAAAGGTGTGGTTGCACCAACACTTGTGAAAAAAAGCTTCTTTCTCCTAGCCTTGAACTCAGCATAACATGTAGTAGTAAAACCATCTGACCTCACTACTGGCATTTTTTCCGCTGCAGCCATCATTTTGCTGAGTAGAATGTAGCAGGGGGTTCACATACAGTCAGGTTCCTCGAGAACATTGGTGATGTCTGCTAAGCCTTCTAGAAGCAGCTTCTCATCTCTGAAAAATGTTTTAAAAGGATATTTATTACTCCTGCCTCTTGCTCTCGGTAAAATTGCAGGGAAAGTCAGGAGAGACTAGAGACTTATGAATATGTATTCAATCAGAGTAGATACAATCATTGTCAATGCTGTAAATAAAATCAAATTTTGGATCATGCAATGAAGTGTGATTCTGCCCTTTGGCATATACAGTGACTCTGTTCCTGAATTAATACATAACTATAATATGTATTGATTGACTGCCTGACTCATGATAAGCTTGAACTCTTTTGACAATACTAATGAATGTTTTCCCTGAAAAATTTAGTTTTTATTTTCAATTTCAGGGAATGGAAACATGCTCTGTATATATCTACATACTACCCCACGAGCCGCCGCTTAAGCATGTGGCAGGGGGTGGTAGGTCACCAGCCGTGTAAAGATGTAAAAGTTTTGGAGGTGAAATGGTGACATGTCCTATGAGAGTGTGTTTGGAGGAGCTCAGTTTCTATTGTGGTCACTTATTGTGCACGGAAAGAACGAGTTTTTTTACCTATCTGTTCAGCAGAGTATCTCTCTTATTTCATCACATCTGTCAGACCTAGAAATGTAGTGAGGCGCCATGATAATATTCTGTGTGTCGCTCTGAAACACACCAGTTCTGAATATCTCAAGCAGCCTAAGCCTAGCGTGCAGCCTCCGAGTATCTAGGGGCTCCCACATTATTCCCTCTGACAGTTGTGTAACACTATATGTTCGTTCGTAGCAGTTTTTAACTAAGCGTGCTGCTTTTCTTTGTACTTAGTTAATTTTTTTGGTTAAACCTTTATGACCAGGGTCCCAAATGCTCGCGGCATATTCAAGGTGTGGCCTAACCAGAGCGAAGTAGCATCTCTCTTTTACTTTTTCATTTGAGGACCTTCCTATTATATGCCTAACAAAACCTAATATAATATTATATAATACTTATATTATTATATTAATAATAATTATATAACAAAAAAAATATAATAACAGCCAACACATTGCCGCACTTCAGTGACAGGATACATTTGTGAATATTTAATATTCGTCCTCATTACTTAATGTCATATATTTTCTTTCCTTGATTGCCATTTTCAAGTCACAATTTTTCTTGGGAGTGCCTCCTGCCTCAATGAAAGTAAAGACTTTGTTAACTGAAGTTCCAGAAAAAAATTTCTCCATTTTTATTCCTTTGAAGCAATACCTCGACAATCTTGATTTTGCATAACCTGGACAGTCCCTTCCCCTTGTTTGGTTTAGCGCAGGTCTATTGTATTTGTAATTTGACAGTAATTTTGTCATTTTTCATTTGTCTGAGCTTGGAGTCACTCAGGAGGAAGTTGAAGAAATGACCCAAGCAGCCACCCTGTATTGGTCCATTATCGACCCAATATTGTTTGCTGACGAGCCATTGTCAGCCCAGTATTGGCTGACAATATTGGGCCAATGTCAGAATGATAACATTTTACATTATTTAGCCAATATTGGTTTCATATCATTAGCCAATATTGGCTTGATATTAACAGCCAAAATCCATCCTATAGACCACATAAATTGAAGTTACCTAAGCATTAAATCTGACTTAAATGCTCAAAAAGCTGCCCTAATGGAGTATCATTTTGGATTATGTAATGTGCATATTTTGGTTTTGGTTAATGGACTTTCACTCGCTTCTGCGATCTTTCTGGCGTATTGGGCCTATGTTGGCTCCTGATATTGGGCCTATGTTGGCTCCTGATATTGGACCAATGTTTGCTAAATAACGGCAATTACGGACTGATGTTACCAATGTAGAGCCAATACTGGACCAATATCCAGCCATTATTCATGGCTACTTGGGGAGGGATAATTATGCATTAAATTTTATAGCACAAATTTACCTTTATAACTTTCATTGAGTGAAGAGTTATGTGCATACTAAATTAGGGACTGAGCAACAAATGCTTTGCTGAGTACTTCCATCCAGTTTCCTCCTAACTTAAACTTCACTGCTTGTAAGCACTGTCTGGCTTCATCACTATGGAATGTTTTGAGCATAGTCAGATTACTTTAAAATCTGTGCATGCATATCAGGGTGTTTTTATTTATAAATTATTCAACAATTCGTGGAAAATAGGTCGTATGTGACATCAAGGATGTATCGAGAACTTAAGCTAAGGGGAGCTTTGTTAAATGGCCGGCAGCTTAAAGTCCTTCCTCTCGAAAAAGTAATATCTAATGTGAATGGAGTTTGGAATCTCTCAAATAATCAGGTAAAGAACTGAATATTTTTTGCCTTTATCTATGTGTATGCCTGTGGAATTAATATTTTAATTTTCTATTTTGATGTCTGTATTTATTTGAACATGTTAATTTCAGGGAACTCT
This sequence comes from Ceriagrion tenellum, assembly GCA_963169105.1. NCBI lineage: Eukaryota > Metazoa > Arthropoda > Insecta > Odonata > Coenagrionidae > Ceriagrion > Ceriagrion tenellum. The sequence goes on from OY720642.1 coordinate 47,982,426, forward strand.
AGGAACATTCATCATAACCAATGTTCGGTTAGTTTGGGTCTCAGACACCAAGGATCAATTTAATATTTCTATACCTTATTTACAGATAATGAGGGTAAGTTTGAATCTTATTTTGAATAAGATCTTTTTGAGTAGGCATCTATAATTGTTGAAAATAAAAATTTACAAATGTACTGTAATTTCAAATTACTTTGTTAATAATGTTTCCTTATTCACTGAGAAAAATCTTTATTGAAACTTCAGTCCAATGTACATACTATGAAAATATGGATTTTTGAATGAAAGTAGGTTTTTTTTATTTTGTTTGTTTTTTGTTGAATCCATTCTATTAAAAATCTTCACCAAGCAAGCAGTGCTTCATGTTGATTGATCTTATTCATTTCACTAATTTTAATGTGAATGTCACCTCTTCTGAGTGCAAAAGTACCAACATATAATTATGTTTGTGATAACCACAAGTGCACCTGGGAAATGTGTCATTGGTTTTTGATAAGTAAATATTATCAACCTTATGGATCATAACTTGGAAATTAAGCATTTAAGTCTTCCGTATAGATTACAGATGGTCTATCGCAAAGGAAACTATCAATGATGAGCTTCTTGTAGCTCACCTGATATTTTTGGTAAACTGCGACAGATGGTTAATGAATCCTATGAAGGTATCAAACAACTTTCATTCTATCTTTGGTCGCTTGCCACATATTTTTGTATTTGGAGAGTATACTTTGGGTCAGGGACTTCATTGACTCCTGATCTATTGCCTCTTATTCCTGTCCATCAAACTGCAAGTTCCTTTCCAGCTGCAATGCGATTAAGCAGCCAGCCTAATGAGTATGTATTAGGCGATATGCCATCTAGACCAGCCATTACTGGCCTAATTTTTCTTTATACCTAGACAGTGTGAGGGCATTCATACAATTAATTTCTTTACCCTTTTGGCAGTAGGGGTAGTGATTTGTAAGCAGTCAACCAAGTATGAAAAGAAAGCGAGGCCATATCATCATCTGCCAGCTAGAAATATACCAAAAAATTATTTTGATAATAAAAAACACATGGTTGTTATTCCACACTTCATTGTAAGGAAACGACCTGGGTTTCAGCATGTCATGCCATCTTCAGGCATGGCACCTGAAGATGGCATGACATGCTGAAACCTGGGTCGTTTCCTTACAATAAAGTCTGGAATAACAACCAAGTGTTTTTTATTATCAAAATGAAGGAGTTCCACAGAGTAACGCCGGAGACAGTGTCTTATATTAAAAAATTATTTCCCTCATTCTAATTGCTACATGTGTGATTTTTCCTCAACAATTTTATGTAGTTTGCTAATTCATGTATCTTCCCTTTTTACTTAATTAATGACAGATAAAAGCTCGGGAATCCAAGTTTGGTCGTGCACTTGTTGTTGAATGCTCTGAGAGCAGTGGTGGATATGTTCTCGGATTCCGCATCGATCCGAGAGAACGACTTGAGCAAGTTCTAGAAGAGCTATCCTCCTTGTATGTTTCATTTTCCCGTCGGCCCAACTATGGAGTGGAATATATCAAGGATACAAATGTAAGTCACGTTCGATGGAAGTAAAATTATTTCATAAAAATTGAAATTGTAGACTTCAATCCTTAGAATTGTAAATGGGGCTGCTATTCATTCTCACTTCCCCAGCTGTATATTTTAATGCTTCTTAGACTATTAATGAGGGTTTTTTATTACCTATGTATGTACAGAATTTTATGATAAAAACATTTGAAATAGGGCTGGGCGGTGCAGGAAATTTTTAACCGGTTCTCGGTTCAGTTAAAAAACTGTTTGAGACGGTGGTGCACCGGTTCAATAGATAGAATCTGTTGTACCTACTGCACCGGTTTTTTCTTTTGTACCAGTGTTTTCTACTGCATTGGTTTTTTTTCTTCTGAACCGATGTTTTCTCATGAACCGGTGTTTTCTCACAAAGCGGTGTTTTCTCCTAAACCGGTGTATTCTACTGAACTGGTTTTTTTAATGAACCATTTTTTCTACTGCACTGTTTTTTTCTAGTAAACCACACTTTTTGTCATCCAAAAGGGTTTTTTTCCAAAATTTTTATTTAACCTGTTTTATGAAGATGTATTTTTTTCCTTAGAGAAAATACTTGTTAATAACATGGGTATGCTTTCCCAAACTAACAGTTAAAAGTGAGAATGTTTGAGAGAGCCAATGGTTTTTATGGCTAGGCCTGGGCATACATATAAATTGGCTTTTTTAAATGTCAAAAAATGCGCCTAAATGTGTTCATCTGCCAAATTTGAATGTGCCGTGTGAGCAGCAATGAAATTCACATTATTGTGTACAGAAGACATAGCAAATTTTCCACAGATATTTATTTACTTTTCATGACATTTTGTTGTTAAAACAACATTATCAAGTACCTTGATCAGCCATGATGATAATGCTGTTGTAACAACAAAACGCGTTGTGATGAGTTAATAACTCATGACTGGTGAATGAAAAGTTCCCTAGAGGCAGAGCAACTGGTGTTTTCATCCGCACAAAATATCTCCACTTAAGATCTGATTTATGTGCTCCCAGAGAGCTGATGTGTATGGAGAGGCTGATTGCTTTCGTCTGTGGTTCATAGTTATCTGCCTTTCTTAGTCGACATTTCCTTTCTCTTTCATTATGGCAATGATTATGAGGCGAGGGTTTGACTCTGACACCTTGTGTTTGCTTTGGTGGCTTTATTTTTTTCTACTTTGGGATTGTCTTTTCACTGTATCACTCTTTAATTGGCCATGGCTTCTAGCTCACGTGAGTTGCCCGACAAGCAACTGCAAGACTCTCTGCTAGAGAGGATTGAAGTCAGTTCAGAAACAGTTTCCAAGGATTCAATTGGACACATTCTGGATTCCTGTTCCTAGGAAAAAGAGGAAAACTTTCTCATTAATTTTTAATATCAAGAAAATAATTGGGAAGAGATTGATAATGGTCATCCTCCTTTACCGGTAATCATCCCAGTGTCACATTTTCAGTTCAATGCAGTTCAATAAATATGGGTTGCTCAGATGAAAGGAAAGGATATATATGAAACAGTTTAGGATATATATGAAACAATTTTGGTTATCTATATGATGCATGAGTTAAAATTGCTGTAAAAACCTTACAATTTCTCCATTACCATTTCTGTTCTGGTATCATCTGCATGTAGGTACTAATGTGTTTCTCTTGTTTTTCCAGGAGAGCAAACAAAAAGAATTGACCAAGGAAGATTATTTGAAAACTGACTTTGGAAGTGAAGACATTGAGAGTGTGGAGGAAGTCCAAAAATTTTCAAATGCCTATTCTGCATATTTGGCTGATGGTCATGCCACTGGGAAGAGTCGTGAACCTATTTACTCCAAAGAGCTTGGGTTAGCTATTGAGAAGCTACCAGATGGATTCACCTTGAAAAGTTTATGGGAAATCATTCCTAGCAAAGAAAAATAATGTATCTCTGCATACTTTAATGTTTTTCATTGCATTATAGGTAAGCAAACATTAGCCCATTCCTGGTTAAAATACAAAGATGCTTCTTCATGCTACATCTTTAATTGACATTTTGTTTGGGCATTAGGCATTTATATTTTAAGAGTTTTAGATTTTAACAATTTGATGTTTCTGTGATTCCCAGAAAGAATGACCATGGATAATTTTTGTAATTTCTATTTGTGAATGGAATATGTTTTTGCATATCTACATTTATTGTGTGTATTGGGTATTTCAACTCCGTACAGTTTATGAATCAACCTAGCAATATGGATGTACAATTATTGAAAGGTCTCATTTTACTTCAGTCACCTATATTTTGAACATAAGCTTAGATGAGGATATGTTGATGAACTTTGTTTGTACTGGTTCATATTTTCATCATTGAAAGCTAAGCATATAGCATTCCTAAATTAACAGAGGATGCTGGCTGCCACAACATTTTTGTGACATTTGATATCAGCTTTTGGCCAAATGCTGCCAATGACTGCAGTCCTCTGGCCAAATCATATGCATCTTCTGCCTGGCATTGATTGGCTTGAGCCTATATTGCATTATGGCACATGGTGCCACTATGTATTTTTATTGGTTTGCCTCAGTATATTTAATTTTTTTCTAATTTAAAAATTTTATTTTATATAATATTTGTGTTTTTATGAACATAACATGTGTTTTTAATTTGTAAAAAAATTAAATTGAAAGATAAACCTATTTTTAAAAATGTTGTGGCATGGTGCGGTGCATTCTAGGCCTATATTACTCAGTGCTGGCCAGGAAAATATGCATATGATTTGGCAAGAGGACCACCACCACAAGCAGCTTTTGGCCTCGAGGTTGGATCTGGTGAAATGATGTGCATTATGATTATTTTTCTATCATGGGAATAAAATTGAAGATTAGTACAAGTAATGATGTATGCTATGTTTATTAAATTTCAGCTACATACCTACCTCTCAGGTATTTTTTTTCCAGCAATTTTAAGTCTTGACTTTGGTGGAATTTCAAGGTTTAAGGTACTCGGGCATTATATTTCACAGAAAGAAAAGATAAAATCATCATTTTGATATTCTGGTTTGAATTTAAACCTGTGTTTTCGGTGTTTTTATTCAAAGTTTACTTAGAGTTATTACAATAATTGAAAGTGCACTTAGAATAGACAATAAAAAGATGCCACCACATCTCAGGAAGAAGAGGAGCTAGGGGTAATGACATGGATATGAACAGTCCCACAGAGTAACCATGTAAATTATTTATGGTTACTTTTTCATGTCACCTTCGCTTTGTTTGCATGGGCTTCATGGTTTGAACCTAGATTCCTGTAACAGCTACATTTTGCATTACCTATGATTTAGAGATTGACAGGTGACTGAGATTTCATGAATGACTGACTATTAGCATCTCAATCATTATTATGTCAGCATACCATTTCATTGGGAAGCTGACAGGAGGATGTTTTCAGCATGGGGACAGCGGATAATGGGGCAGCAGGAACGCTAGACATCAGTGAAAGGGAAGGTGTAAAGATGGGGCATTCTGAAAATTACTGCAGTATTGTTTGAAAATTACCATGGTATTTTACATAATTTACTGCAGCTCCTGAAAATTACAGTAATTTTCAGTAGTATACACTTCCGCCTCAGATATTATTCATACCAATATACTCTGGGATGCCCTGTTTGTTTTTGAATTTTCTTTATTTCTAATGTATTAATGAGGCAATAACAGTGGTTTAAATGACTTAAACCCCTTGCTATAGCTATTGGCTTTCCTTTTATATCCTCTAATAGCTATTAATTGTATAAAATTAACCTTTATCCAGGCACGCAGGCTGTAGTTAACCACCTCATTCATAAAAGCGCATGCAAATTGTGCATGATGGTATGCAGGAGTTTGAGCGGGACATGTATTCTCCTGTTACACATTATGACATGATTATGATTTATGATGAAGAATTGAACAAAAAGGACAGAAAAACAAAATGGTAAATTAATGCCGTGTGCCACCAGTGCTACAAAAGAGATGAAGGTTTATGAAGGTTAAAAATTACCAGAAAATTACTGCATATTTTTAAATTACCATAATTTTCCAGTAAGACAAATTGTTTTAAAAATTACTGTAATCATTAATTTTTTACTAGGTAACTTTTTAGCCAAATAATTACCATAATTTACCATGGTAATTTACCTCAAATGAAAATTATGGTAATTTACCCATCTCTAAGTAAAAGTGCTCTTCCAAGGTTTAGTTTTCCTTGTCCATCTATTTTTAGCTTTACCCACAAATAGTTTAGAAAAAATATTTGGAATGAAAGTGAAAACAAGCACATGAATGTTCTCTTTAAAAAAACTTTGAGAGGAAATAATGGAAGATATACCCACTCACATCTGAAAAAGCTTGTTGTTCATTTCCTGTGTTACAAAATGTGTCTCCTGTGTTTCCTGTGTCAGAAAATTGGGAACTTATGACCAAACATTTTAAAATATTTCAGAAAACACTGTAGCCGGTTGCGTCTCAGAGTCAATTGCTTGTTTGGATAGAAATAAGTGTATCAATGTAAAATTCTCTTTTTTATGGATGTTAGCGCTGCGTGGCGTAGTTGTCATTGAATTTATCAGATCAAATAAGAACACTGGTGACCTTTTCATAAAACCACTCCCTGGGCCATTGGCCAAGCCAGATGTGTTTTTATCTCAGTTGTTGAGAACTGAATATTCTGAACCTCATTAATACCTTTAAGCACATTGGCTGTACAATGTTAATGTGCTGTCTTTCTGTAGCATTTCTATTTTTTAGGTGATTGACCTGTTTATTGAACTCTTGAGGAGGGATTAATAAAAGCCTTCAGTCCTTAATTCAATTTGCTCGTGTTGGCATTTCCTGTTGTTTGGTACTTGCTACTTCTATGTAAGCCTCTGAGAAGTGCCTGTATTTTTTGTATTCCATATAGCCGTTACTGGTGGTGTCATAAAAATTATGGTTTGTGCTTATTAACTAAACATTATGGTTGACGCTTTATTCTTGCAATCCTGCCAATCCTCTGCTGAAAATAAAGTTGTCATCTTGTCCTAAAAAATATCTACCAAGTTTAGTATTAAAAATTATTTATGCGGCTTGTAACGATTGAAAGAGTTGATTCTCAAACCTGAATTTTGCTCTACAGCTCTCTTTGCTGGAGCAGCTTGCTTTAGGTCCTTCGATGATTTTGGGGTGTACTGTTTAAATTGACAGCATTCAAGTGAAAACTTTGAAGCAATGTGAAAAAGACTTTATTTTGGTTTAGTACATATGTTAAACATGCCTCGGCTCAGTCTTCATCTTTCTTAACAAAAATTTGAAAATGTATGCACCAAAAAATACAAGTTTGACATAATACATTCCTAATAAGAAGTTTTAGACATTATTTTCAAGCTTCGACCACTGTAACAATCTATGCTACATAAATAAATTTATCAACCATTTGTATTATTCATGCATAAATATGCACTCATGTGTTATAATTTTAAGTGCACCAGGCACGTTGGATGCTTTGAGCTCATAATTATCTAACAGCATAGAGAAAATGTTTTTATTAGAATTTATTATCTATTTTACAATAAATTTTGGTAAACTGTGTCAACAATAATAGATACATAAGTACTCAAAACACCCTTTAAAATTTGAATGAGGTAATAACATTGTAACTTAGTCATTTAAGGTGCATTTGGGAATTATTCTGTGTTAGATTTCTTACTCTTCTATTCTCCACCAACGCCAACTTTTTCCATCACTCTTGAGCTATCAGCTGCATTCAAGGCTGAGCCATGTATTTCCAGTTTAGTTCCAGCATGAGCCATCCTGTAAATGGGCACTTTTTCCCTTGTACCGAGTATCATTTCCATTGCATTGATTTCATTGCGTAGTGCACTAGAGAAAAAATAAATCCAGACATTACCAATTATGTTGGACATCAGAGTCACATATTCATTACTAAGAGTACACTAGACTTACTCCCTATTATTATGGTCAAGCTGTTTTTGCTCTAATGCCCTCCGGACTTTAGGCCAGAACATAGAAAGGCTTTTATCTCCTTTCTCAGCTATGGGAATGGTGGTGTTGTTTTCCAGAAAAGCTGGAACAAATCCAGGGTGTGCAGATTTTAGCCGAAGTGTGGATGCACGATTAGCGCGTACAGTTACCTAGCAAAGGGCACCAGAAAGGATAAAGATGTATTTAATGAAGTTTTATTTGAAAAGAAAAGGAAAAGGCTGTTCCCTTTCCAAGATTCATTACCAATAGCTCCTCATTTGAAGACAACTTCTAACAGTCAATTTGCATGAAAGAATTACACAATAGGCCCACCCCTTTATTTCATGTTGTGGATTATAAATTTATTTTGTTTCTCTTAACCTTATGTTCGATATGTACCCCCCTACTGCTCAATATTTAATGTCTAATATATTACTTTATATACTCTTCTGGTTAAGGTTTACCATCAGTCTTTAACTGTGGCATTATTCTTGTCTTAATTCCAACATGCCAGGTTTTTGTTTTAGAACCACATTTTGGTATACCATTTAGATAGGTCAAGTTTATTTTTTATCTTTCACAGCTTTCCTATTTCTTTAATCCTATATTTGGACTTCATTTGTTTAGTACTAAATCTTTTAAGGCCATGTAAAAAATATTTCTTTCATTAGTGAATATATCCCTGTAATCATCTGGAGTAAGGGGTTCAGAGGGCTGGAGGGAGCATGAGAGCCTTTGTTCATGTCAGAATTTAACTCTGAAGTGACAGAAGGATAGATGTCTGTGCTGGGCAGGAGTGGCATGAGGACTGGGTGACCCTGGCAGCTTCCCCGAGTACTTCTTATAGGGGTCACTAAAACATGGTTTAACTATTGCAAAGAGTGGTTGAGAGTAAGCCACATTTCTCAGCATACGAGACCAACTTTTTTCCTCTAAGGGTGTTCTAAAATTGGCCTTCATCTTTTAAGCCAAGGAGGGTAAAGCTATGTTTTCATTCACTCAATTTTGCATTGTTCTTGGAGGTGCCCATATCTCCTCATTCCAGGCAGACAGCATTGTGGTATGAACTTAAATGTGGACTTTTTGTCAGTCATTGGTTTCTGGGATTTTACTCTGAATAAATTCAATGAAGTTGCTATTTTTTTCTGGTAAACAATACTATCTTATTCAGATTAAATGTCAGCATTAATGGGTGTTGGTTATAATTTTCTTCATTCTAAATCTAACCTGAATACTAACTGAGTATCTCTTGGGCCAGTTAACCCTTTGGACTGGGAAATTAGGAAAGATGGTTCATAAAATAAAATAATGAATACATCAGTCATGTTATTGTGATTAATAAAAATTTGTTGTGAGAAAGTCTTGTGAGAATTTCAGCTTGTACGGAAGCATGGGGGAGCCAAAAAGTCAACCTTGCCACAGTAAATCATTTTTTGAGTACTAATAATTTGGGTACAGAATTACTTGTAATCCTTGAAGATTTTATATATATGTTCCAGCTCAGGATTTACGCATGAAAGTGAAGCATTTGATACGGGGCATTACTCAAGGCCAAACATTGGGTGGGATACGTGTCATGTCTAGAAAGGCTGCTTGTTAGTATTAAACCTCAGAATAAGTAGAACTCTAATGTGCGTTTTAGCACTGTATTTGCATGGTTTTAAGAATACCAATAAAGCCTCTTCATAGATGCATATTAGTTATACAGTGTTTACTCATTCAATATTATTCTGGCTTATTTTGCACATTTTATGTTTACCATAATTTTGGTGACAAATAAAGAAAGGTAGAAAATTAAATTTTTTGGGGCTCATTTGTGAAGGCATCCCATCTACATTCCATCATCTCCCTGGATGCAATTATATCCTATTGAGTAACATTGCTGCAATATATACTTAACCTGGGCTGGGTGCTCAATTATATGTACCATTTTGATCTCCTAAATTATTCATTTGTGGCTCTGGAGAATGTCATTGTCTTAGAATCCAACGCATGCCCAACTCTTGATTACAGTGGCTGGCAATATAACATACCAACCAAATGCCATTGCGATGACTGACAATCTCTTTACTAAGAAATTATCACGGCATATTGTCCCTAAATTGTTACTTTCTTCCATTATGTGCCATAGTTTCGCCTCTAAATTTCTTAACCATGACATTGACTTAAGTCTTGATATTATGAAAATATCTCTCTCTGCTAACCTTATTCTTAAGGAACAGAGATTGATGATGTTATCCTTGGAAGTAGTTTTGTAACTAGTATATCTTTCCCGTTTTTTAAACTTCTAATGTCTAAATTGAATGGTTTGCGGCGCGACTTGGTGAAATTGCTTAATGTTGAAATGAATAACTTTGTAAATTTCACATAGGTGACTTTAATGATGACCAGTTTCGTCGCTGTGCGACATCATCAGGTACAAATACAGAAAATGCACAACCATATACAGGGTGTCCCATAAATGTCACGCCACAGTGACACTGGAGCTAGGGCAGCCTAAGAGGAACCGAACCAGCCTAATATGACCTCAGTAAAAGTTGCACAGTTTTCGAGATATTGCCAAATTAAAGCTTTTTCAAAAATTTCACTTTTTTTACATTTCTAGTCCCAGAATTCAATCGGATAATTTAACGTTCTCATTAGGGCTGCTCTTTTAATCTTCCAACTGTGACTCATGTGCCGACTTCTACCTGGAACAGAGGCCCGAGAGGGAGGGGGGGGTCATGGGGTCCGAACAAACAAAAGAAACGCGAAAGCCGCTATACCTGTCTAACTTTATCGGCTTTCAAAAAATGGGATGGATAGAGTACTTTGTTTGTTAATTTGTGGCAGTAGCCCCATCAGAGAGCCAAATTGAGAGCTATTCAAGTGAATTCTGGGACTAGAAATATAAAAAAAGTGAAAGTTTTGAAAAAGCTATAATTTGGCAATATTTCGAAAACCGTGCAACTTTTACTGAGGTCATATTAGGCTGGTTCGGTTCCTCTTAGTCTGCCCTAGCTCCAGTGTCACTGTGGCATGACATTTATGGGACACCCTGTATACACTGAGTCAATGGGGGTGGAAGGCTGGGCAAGGGGGGGGAGAGTTGTTGGGCAGGGAGGGGGAATTCCCAGGGAAGAGGAAAACTAGGTTGTGCATTTCCTGTATTTGTACCGGATGATGTCACACAGCGACAAAACTGGTTGTCATTAAAGTCACCTATGTGAAATTTACTAAGTTATTCATTTCAACACTTCTTATGTCTCTTTTTGTCAAACATTTTTAATGAATTGATTTCAACCTCCTATTACTATCCTTGTCACATATGTCAAATTACTGCAGAAAGCCACCATTACAAGCAAAATACTAATGAAAAACTGCTTTGTAACTCTGTAATCATGAAAATATATTTGATTTATCAAGGCTGTTAGTATTTAAATGAAATTAATGAGTAGTAGCCACCCAATATCAGGCGTGTGTTGGCCTCGTATCACTTGGCTGATACCGGTAAGTTGCAATTCACTGAATAAACCTAGTTTTTTTCTTAACAGAGATGTACAGAATTTCTTGGTGAAACAAAACTCGTCATTTTTATTGGGCAAAGTGATATTTGTAGTAAAAACATTTTATTCTGCCTTAAAAATGATTTTAAATAACAGCTGCACCTATGATTCAAGCAGAAAAGAACTGTGGTGGTCATCATTAGACGCTGTTGGTACCATATGTCCTCAGCCTAATTCCCTCAGTTTTAAAGTCTGGTGACACACCTGGCTGGTGAATACTCCCCACCTTCTACCATTGCTGCCACTACTAGGTAATGTGTGGATTATTTGAGAAAGAAATTATCAAATAAAAATGCAGGTAATTTTGAAGAAATTTTTATTTCAGCAAGTTGATATTTCAGAAAGTTTTAAGATACTAAACTTTGGATTCAAACAATTATGAAAAGTAAAATGTAAACATTGATTGAGTGGACAACATGATTAACCTGTTGAGCCTATGATTCGTAATTTCCAGCTCCAGAAATGTGTCTGTTGGTTGGCCCTAATTGGTCTCCAAAATATGATAAATCTTACATTGGATACTGAGTAACATGACATTTCATATGTCAAGTTACTCAGTAAAGAATGAAAGTTCATAGCTCTAGCTAAAGTTTCTGGCACAGACCTCCATGACTAGGAGTGGTGATAAAAGTGTAGTGGTTGAGTGGAAAGGATGGAGAGGCATAGAAGAAAGTAATAAGAGAGGAAAGATAAGCCATTTGGTGGAAAAGGCACTAGGTACGTACAGGCAAGGCAAGTGCCTATAATCAACCATGGCTTCAACTTAACCACAGATCCTATCTTGAGGTCTCAATGTGATAAATGCTCATATCAGTTCATCTCAAATAAAGATTTGGTCTATAATTGCTCTGAAGCTGGCCTGTAACTGCTCTGAAAGGCTAGTATCTGATATGGAAGTGGTCTTAAACAGGACCGAACTGGTCTATATTTTAAAGATGTTTTCTAACCAATAGCAGGCCACTTCCTGATCAGATATTAGTCTTTCAGAGCAGTTATAGACCAAATATTTTTACTTAAGGGTAGGCCAGACTCATCCCTCTTTTGAAGGCCTTTTGTTGACAGCAATTAGAAAGGTTTTTTAACCATCCACTCTATCTTGTTACCCAGAATTTTGAAAGGTCCATAGCTCAAGCCCCAAAATCATCCTCTGCACAGCACCAGGAAGTGTCATGAGAGCTTCAACATTAGTAACATAAATCACTACAAGCTGTGCAGAGAATGAGGGTGAGTGGGTGAATATTTCCCTTGCCTTGGGGAGATTAAGAAAGTTGAAAAAAATAATGTTTATGCTCTCTCTGACAATGGAAGGGTTTCAAAAGAGGTCCTTGGAAAACTGATCAAATCTGGTCTATGTATTGCCTGTGCTTACAAGAATTCAGCATTATTTTCCCATAATCAACTTCTTTCTTAAGTGCTAACAAAAGTTGCACAGCTTCAATGTGAAAGCGTGCTTTATTCATTTAATTTAGGATCTCTGTGTTCTTCAAAACTTGCAAATTGTTTTCCTTTTGAGAATCTAAGCCCTGTCATGAAAATTTATTTACAGAGCTGATGAGCTATGAGGCTTCCTCACCTCCTGTGTTTAATTATTCATGTTATATACCACCTGGCTTACATTTGGAAGAATTGATGGTTTATAGTTTTATACCCATGATGAATTCAAAATGGTTACACATTTTAGCAAAGGAAAATTGAGATAATGAATTATAAAAATAATACACAGTGATTGTGTAATATTTATCATTTATTCTTTGGTATGATGGTATTTTGATAGGTTTTTGATTAAAGAATAACTGAGATTTGTATTGCTTTACTGCCTTTATCAACTTCTCTGAACATTTTACATATTACCCTGTTAACTTTGTACATATATACATTTCACCTTGGAGGAGATAGGAGCAATAGATATTTACAAAAGTTGCCTCCACCAAAACTTATCAGTGGATTCAATGCAATAATTTTACCATACCTTATTGGCTCTAGATTTTGTACCCGCATCCTGACTAGGTGGCTGGTATGAAATCTCAGGTAGACATTTAAGTGGCTTCAGTCTTGAATTTGCTTGGCCGATGCCTTCTTCCAGTGCTCCTCCTGACCAACAAAACAAAATACATGAAACCAACTGTAGGTTTATGATTTAACATCAGTGTTTAATTGCATGTAGATACATTATTAGCTTTTTACTTATATAAACTGCTGCATTTCTAATTTTCATGGCAAAAAATATTTCAGAGTTTTCATGAAATAGAACGTTGAGTGGCATATCTAAAGGCATTATCCATTTAAAATATTTTTTGATTCAGCTTCATGTGTTTTGTGATGGTCGGAGAGTCTCCACTCCCGTGGGAAGGAGAGGATACTTGATGACCTCTCGTTAAGTATCAGGAAATTTACTTTGACCCAGAGAGGGGAATGTAGGCACTGTGTGAAAGAGAGACACCATTCTCTGATTGGATCTGAAGAAAGAATAGCTTGGGCCCGTGGGTAATGAATAGTCATGACCAGAGACGGGAAAAAGTTATACCTAAACGTCATAGTCATAGGTTTTGATCATGAAATAGACGGTTTTTGCCTAAAAGTCATGAAATGTAATTTTGCGGAATAAATGTCATAAAATGGTTGTAATCACTTCAGGCTTAACTATGTGGAACCTCTCCATATTGGAAAATAAAAATAACACTTAGTAATGGTCTACTAAATTGATTTATTTCTTACGACCCGGGTTTCATCACATAGTGACATCTTCAGGTGCATTGATCATTTTTATATCCGTATGTATGCAGAAATCCAGGTGCTTAGATGTAAGAGGGGAAGTGAGAGGGAAGGGATGAGAGTTAGAGTGTGGTGTTGTGGGTAGGAGACAGAGGGGAGGGGGGGAAAGGAGTGATAGGCTGGGTAGGGATTTTCCGGCATTGATGGGTCTCCGGGCAGTGGGGGGTGTTGTGAGTGAGGATAAAGAAGGGAAGGATTGGTAGAGAATCCAAGTAAATATACCTCTGTATTTATTAAGTATTGGATATTCTCTTTTGAACCACTTATCCTATTGTAACTATACGGATCATACGGATCATTACAGTAAAATAAATGTCATACTTTTAGCTTAAGCATCGTAAAATGACCAAATTTAAAAAAATAGACATCATGAAACAGTAAAATAAAACTCATGAAAGTCAAAGAATTAAGGTCATGAAATAGAAAAATAAAATTCATAAACGTCTCTGGTCATGACTCATTCATAACCTTGGGAAAATACCTCGGAGATGTGTGCAGTGAACATGACTAATGCTTGTGGAAAACTGAAATTTTTGGAGGGTCCACTCCACTCATTCTGATTTCATTGGCTCTTCCTAAGTCCATATTAATTTTCTCACCTTTCTATCTTCTGATACCCAAAGATAATCCTGAGAAAGAGGAACAGGTAATAAAGACTTTCTTTGTTTTCCTCCGAGTAGACTATTACTAGTGACCCCTTTTATGAATACTTAGAATAAAATAAGGCTTTGTAAGAATTAATATTTTGAAGTATGGATTGTTTTCACCTTCTTGTCCCAGTGTACACTTCATGGCAACTTACTCTCTGTCGAAACTATTCTTGTAGGTATGTACCTATTTATGATAAAATATTCTTCAAAATATTGGTATACCAAAGAAAATAATCACTCTCTTACATCATTGTTAATCTTATCTGTCACATATCTCTATATTGGTATAGATCAAGTTATCAAAATCTGTATGGGGTTATAAATCTGTATGCAGCTAGGAGAAATTATTTTATACTTCTTAGTCCGTTTTAAAAATTTTTAACAATCTATGTAATTATTTTCTGTGTATTAGTCTTGTGTGATAATATCTGAAATGGAAAATTGATATACCTATCTACCAGTAGTATTGCACAGTTCAGTAGATAATGCGGATGAATTCATCAATATAGTATCGCATTGGATGTCACAGGCTTTTCCATTTTGTGCTCCACTTTTTCACCTGTGTAAACTTTTATCATTATTTATTATTATTATTATTTAATATACATACTTAATATTATTGCACATTATTGTATTGTCATCCAGTTCTGAGCCATGTTTAAAGTTTCAAGTCTCTAGCTCATCAGGAAGTTAGTTTAAAATCGATTGCAAAATTTGTACCATACAGACATACAAACACAGACAAGAGCGCAAGTTAATGAAAATGCCGTAAAATAAAAAAATGGTTGTTTTACTGCATTTTTAATTTTATCTTAATGACCTTTATTCACAATTTTGCTCTTGGTTGTCAAAATTTTTCACATGCCTGGCTTTTACTATGCATGTCCTGAACTGAAATCCTGGCTGTGCCACTGATGTTAACCATAAGTTATAAAACTCGAGCCTAAGAATTGATCAAAAGAAGTAAAATTAAAAGTATGATTGAATGTGGTACCTGGATTTGTACTTTCATTCCTCAACGTCAACAACCAAGTTTCATGTTGCTCCTGAAGTGGGACGGAGGAGGGGAGCAGTTGAGGCTGACGCTGGCCGGTTGGCCCCCCTGCTTGTCCCCGCCTATCCCTCCCTACCCCATTCTCCTCCCCCAAACCAGAGTCCGATTGGTGCTGACGACCCCTGTCCCCAGAACACCGACTCCTCCCGTTCTGCGCCGGGAACGTCAGTCTCATCTCCACGTCGGGCTGGGGACAGCTCCCCGCGATAGTCACCGACCACCCGTGCGAACCGTCGGTCCCCGTCTGGGTCCCCGTGCTGGCCTCCGTCCCCCACTCTACGTCCTTGCCCCTCCTCCGCCGGTGGCTGCGGTGCCGACCGCGGTCGTTCGGCTGCGTGGAGGACGCGGGACTCGTGGGGGAGGACGAATGGGGCGCGTGCGAAGAATCGGACGGAGTCCTGTTCGGGTTCGGGAGGAACGTGAGCTGAGTGGGGCGTGCCACGATGGAGGAAGGATTGTTGATGGGGACCAGGGAATTCTGCGTGTTCTGCACTCGGCTTGCCTGCAGGGGTCTTGGAAGACGTGATCTGGGATGGGTGGCTGAGCTCGTGAGGTTGACGGACTCCTGAGTCGGGCTGTTTTCCGGACTGACAATCTGGGGAAGCTTTGTAGGGAAGCCGCTTCCGTTCGGGTCGGGAGCCGACAGGTCCGGATTCGAGGCTTTCGTGTGTCGCGCATGGGTCGCTATCCTGGTGATCGTCTTCTGAGGTTTGAGCTCCCTCTCTCGTCTGCTCTCCCTCGCAGCGGACCTTTCCTCCTTTCTCGAACTTTTGGAGTCATCCTCGTCGAAACTGGACTTCAAATCGGCGTGCATCAGGTAGAAATTGAGCCAGCCGCAGGATAAGGAGACCAGGTCGTCCTCGTTGTTGTTCTCGATGCCCAGGGCCACCTTTCCCTTGTGGGAAACCTGGTCGTTGAGCAGGTTTAACGATTCGTTCGTCTTTTGCCTCTTCAAACTCCCCCTTTTGCTGTTGGATTTCGTGCTGGATTTCGAGCTCCTGCTGTCTTCGTCGCTCGCGGATTTCAACGCCGGTTGAGGTGCCGCTCCCTCCAGCTGAGCCTCGCCGTTCTGTTCAACCGTGATCACGATGTTCGAATCTCCCGGTTCAGACACTAGATCGACTCGCTTGCCCTGCAGATCGACGCTGTAATGCATGTTGTTATTGCTGTCGTTCAAGGGAGCCGCCGTCACTTGCACTTCATTCTCCTTGTTCACCGTTTTCTCGTCCGTGGTGCCCTGTCCAGTTTTACCCGCACTCCCTTTACCCTCGTTCTCTGTCTCCACGGAACCTTTGCTCTCCTCTTTAATGGTCTGCAGTTCGGAAATCCCGACCTCGTGGGGGGGTTTTGACTGCTTTGTCCCTCCGTGTCTCGATCCGCCGGACCTCGACCTGTTCCTCCCGCCGAGTTTCTTGGCGTTCTCGCTCATCAATCGTGGCCTCAACCTGGCGGCGTCGGTCTCGCTTCCAGCCTCCACGCTGATCACGTCCACTTCCACCTCCTCCTCGTCAGACACTGACGAGGCGGAGAGGGAGGAAGGAGGTGTGGAGGAGGAGGAGGACCCCAGGTGAAGGCTCCTGTCTTCCGGTATGCACTTGAACTTCTGCTGGAAGGTGCCGCCGCGCGACCTCAGTGGTGTACCTCCCTTTGGGGAAGGGGTGGGACCAGAGGCTCCGTGTGGTTTAGTCACTCTTCCGCCCGGTTGGGGAATGTTCGTGCGGTTGGTGTGACCCAAAGAAACCCTTCTCTGAGGCTGAGAAGGCTTAGATTGCGTCTCCGAGGCAGCAGTTTTCGACAGGTTTCTTAATTTTGATGGTCTCGGGATGGTTTTCTTAGCTGTTGCCATTTCTTCAGCTTTTTTCCGTTGGTTCCGTTGCCGCTCCATCTGTAATGCAATTTGAATCTGTTATTTACCAATGCTATGAATGAAAACTCGGGTAAAATACGTATTACTAAAGGTATCTACTTGACCAAAGGATCGCAATCAACGTATCCGTACCAAATCATTATTAGTTTTGGTAAGATCAGCTCCATTTTGCCACAAATCACTGTTATAATTAAAAAGTAATATTCTACTGATGAACATTAATTAGCGACCGTATAGGAACACTTAAGCAAGTTAATATTATATAAATACTTTTTATGTCTTGGAAGTAATGTGAAATTGGAGATGCCTTTTCTTAAACAGAGAATAATATTCTTGCGCTTAATGTTTATTTTTCACC
The DNA here is from genome assembly GCA_963169105.1 of Ceriagrion tenellum. Taxonomy (NCBI): domain Eukaryota; kingdom Metazoa; phylum Arthropoda; class Insecta; order Odonata; family Coenagrionidae; genus Ceriagrion; species Ceriagrion tenellum. The sequence continues at coordinate 48,000,175 of OY720642.1, forward strand.
AGAAGTGAAATTATTTTCTTATTCCCTTAAAGTAGAACTGCAGTAAAGTACTATAATTGATGTAAAAAGATTTTTATCTCATCAGTTATACAATTTATCAAAAGAGTGATAATTTATTATTATATTTGATTTAAAAGTGGTCATATTAATAAGTCACGTAATAATCCATAGAAGTTCATCTTTTGAGAGAAAGCTTTACGGAAACCACAAATGTGTGGGTGTTAGCAGCTATTTCATTTGTCAGTTTTATATTTCCTGGTGATAAATTATTATTTTCAACTTCAGTATTTTTAAAATCAGAAAAAACTTGGATGAATTCCATATTAATGAGACTAATTGTTAAACTAGTCTGCATACCTCCAAAGTGCGTTTGAAATGGCATTGGCAGGCATTTCTGTGCTGAATAATTACTGGAGTGAATATTGTTTGCATTTATGGCATTTGTCATTTGCAATTATTTTAGGATCATCAGTTTTCGTGTGAACAATTCTAAAAATGAAATTGATTTAACTGGCATAAAACTAATTGTCACATGTGTGCTCAACTTTCTATTATTATTATTATTACAGTAAAAGATTGATGATAAACAACATGCTCGGCAAAATTTAATTAATTTCTTTATAATGCTCCTCTGCTTCATATTTGTGTCATCCCTGCAAGCCAATTGCATTTGTAGTCGAAAGTGTTGTGTATTAGTTATAGGGACTTGTGTGTTGAGAATATGCTAATTGAAAGCTGAACTAAGTATTTAACAAATTGAAAGTAAAAAATCAATGAAAAATCAAATTTATTCGAATTTTTAATACCAATTAATCTAATGGCAGTATCACACTTTTGTTTTATACTTTTTGTACCTCTTGTAATGTTTTTTTGTAATTATATTCAGTTCTTGATTTAATGGAATTCGTTTCTATGCATTGGATAATATTGTATTCCATAAACATTTCTTCTCTTTTCAGAATAAGCTACCTAATATTTAAGTCGCACAAATAATGATCATCAACATTTAAAATAATTCGGGTTATTTCCTCCTGAATTCAATCTGATTATTGATGGATAAAATGATTGTGTAGTGTCCACGGTTGTGGCTGGTATTTACAGTTTTATCGTCTTCCTCCATATGTTTCTTGATGAGCTGGAAATGTACTGTCTTAGTACATATTCTTATGTTAATGACAATATGCATCTTATACCTACGGTAAAAACGGAACCTGCTCATTAAGTATTAGCAGTTGTATTGCATCTTTGTTCTTCTCAATACAAGCTCAAAATATCGATACCTGGAAATATCAAACGAATAGTGGAAACAATAGAATGTGGTTGAGGTTTGGGGATGTCAATCGAGCCCGATCTTTAAAGCTCTCTAAAGCGCCGTAAAACGGTTGAGATGGCACCCAACATTTCTCTCCGCTTGTTCTCTACGCTATTCCCCTGCCATTATCCGCTCACGTTAAATTAACACTTTGTGTCATAGATTATGTAAACCTTGTTGCGACTGCTAGGTGATGCAAGGGTTTTTTGTGTGGTGTCGGGCTGGTTAATAGTTTCCTGTCATCAGTTACATAAAAGTCTCTTTCCCTCAGCAGAAATCAGTGGACTCATTAGACAGAAAGAGGAAACTAATATTTTTGCTATAGTTTATGTGAAAAGCCTTAAGCAATGACATAAACATGCTATTTCCATATACCAGGATGGGCTTTTATATGAGGTCTGCGAAATGGACCATATGCCCTAACAAAATATTAATCGTGGGGCTTAGATTTGGTTGACCCTGGTATCAGACAACTGATCACTGTTTCTGATTTCTGAGGAATGTTGCTAACTTGGGTGATATTTTACCATCTTGCACGTGTGTTTGACGCCGTTATGCGTGCGTAAACATTTCCATTTTCTTATATGAGCTATGCTGCGAGCATTCAAATTTCACCCCATTTTATTTTTAGACTGAAAGCGTATCCAAGGAAATAGACCATCTCCCCCGGCCAAAAATCATTATGCGTAGTTTTTGCTGATCCTGCTGTTTAACAACTCATCCCTGTTTCTGATTTTTAGGAAAAGGAAAACCTTTGGGGAAAATTCGTCATATTTTATATGCGTTTGAAGCCACTATTTAATGTTAATCATTACCGACAAAAACACTTCATACGATTCCTCACTTTTTTACTAGCCCAATCGATTTCAAAGTCTCCAGCGTCATTATCGAGTACATTGACCTTCCTAATTGTTGTGAATCTCCACAAATGAACATTTCTCATTTCAGTTTCCTCCATGAAATGTACTGCGTGAATTCAAATTCTACTCTACATTTAATTTTTGAACTGAAAACCTAGTCATCCAACAAAACAGACCTACCTTAGCCAAACAATTCATAATTGGATTCAGTTTTGGTAGACCCTGGTGTGAATAAAACTGATCGCTGTTTCTGTTTTTTGGCGAATTCTGCAAACTTAAGTATTAATTCGGCATGCTAAACGTGCATTATCCAGTGTATAGACCTCTCATTTCAATTTTTGTTGCATGAACTGTAGTGCGTGCATTCAAATTCTATTCTACTTCATTTTCAAACTGAAAACCTATCCTGCGGAAACAGACCTTTTGCACCAACCGCCTATGTCTCTGCGCCAACCGATCACGAAGACGCTTTGGCATCGCGGATACGGTCTCGGGGCCGACGGACATTGAGGCTTTCTTCACCCTCTCCGGCGGCTGCTTGTGTTTCTCCGAGGAACAGGGAGACGGGGAGGAACCCGATAAGGATATCGAGGTGGCCGGGGAAGAGGAACCAATCGCCACGAAGAAGGCCTCCCCACCGACCAGGGGTGTTTTAGGCTTCGGCGTCCGGGCCGGGCTCTCCACAGTGGGCGCCCCGGCTGAGGAGAGAGCCTTGGCCGCCCTCGCCTGGTTCCTCCTCGCCATGACCACCGCCTCGTCCTCCAGGCTATCCACGAGGCTGCAGTCCTCGGACTCAGCACCCTTCGAGACGACCGGAAGGCCGACGACGGGAGGCGGCAGCGGTGGACCCCCCGCGACCGTCGGGACCAACCCGCTTCCGTCTCCCCCCAAGTTCACGGACATCGAGTCTGTCCTGGGAATGGCCGAGTAGCGGGGGATCAGCGACATGACCTGCTGCTGCGGGGGCGATGCGGGAGGAGTCGGCGGCTGTGATATCTCGAGCCGCTCCGAGCCCGGCTCGCCGAAGTACGTCAGTCTCCCGCCGATCTGCGAGCCCCTGTTCTGGTAAGTGACCCTTCTCGGACTCTCCTCCTCCCCCCGTCGCCACGGCTTCGTCCTGGACCATTCGTCAGCCCCCAAGGGTCGGGTGGACAAGGGATCGACTTGGGGGAAGGGTTCGGAAGGTTGTGGCGTCCACTGTTCCTCCGCGGCCATCCGGAGCTTGCGGATGACCACTTCGGGGACGGAGTAGCGCCGTCTGGGGAGTTGGTGGGGCAGGAAGGGCTGGCCGCCGCCGGCCGCGCTCGTCCGCGCCTCGCCCTCCTCCGCCGCCTTACCGCTCCTACAACTCGAGCCCATGTCACCCTCCTCCTCCGTTGAGCCTCCCGGTTCCTCTTCGCCTTCCTCCTCGTCCTCCTCTTCCTCCTCGTCCTCCTGCCGACCTCCACCTTCCTCCTCCTCTCTGCATCCGCAACTTGTCCTCGGGTGACGAAGGTCTTGATCCCTCCGCGGCTCCCTTGAAAGACCAGAAATTTTTTCCATCAGTTAAAGGGTATTTTTTGGCCGTCTCTCTCTATCTCTAATTTATCCAATGCTTATTCAGCTCAGTCCTCTTTCTCTCAATTTTTACACCTCCATTTAAAGCTTGACCTCTTTTTTTTGCCCTCAGTAAGGTTTTAGTTAGCGAGTTTCTGGTGGGGATTGGGTCAGTGTGGTGTCTAAAACTTCCCATCCCGAGGGCCAGAGGTCCGATTCCCGGGAGTAGCTGGGATTTTTTTCAATAGAATCCCGATTCCTATTTGGGTGTCTAGTGGAGAGCACATTAAATACATCACCCCGCCCATCGAATGGGACGTTAAACTGTGATCTTCTTGGCTCCTGTCGTTAAGAGCGCCTTGTTGCCTATTGTTTAAGGCTTCACCTCTGTTTCCCCGGTCAGGGTTTGGTTACCAAGACGGGTTTCTGGTAGGGACCGAGTGGGTGCGGTGGAAAAAAGTACTGGCTTCCCATTCCGGTTCAGGGTTTGATTCCCGGCAGTGGCAGAGATTATTTTCAATGGAATTTCGTTTTCTGCTTGAGTTTCTTTTGGAGGGCAATTCAAGGACAGTGCTCCGTCCGTTGAATTTGAAGTTCTCTGTGGCGGGCCCCCTGGCGCCTTTCGTAACGAGCAGGCTAAAGCCGTCGCCGGGTTTCACTCCTCTCCATCCTTCGTTCCCTGAATTACCCTTGCCATACCGACGTGTCCATCTAACCTAGTTGGACCAAATGACGTCAGCTGTCGTTTTCCGAACATGACTGAAGGCAATAAGCTTCCCTGGGCCGAGAATCGGACCACGGACCGTAGGACTTCCGGGTCAATACGACGACCATTTACTATACTCTGGCATCCCCGTTCCTCAGCAAATTTTGGGAAGATCAACGACTACCTGTCGTGTACCATGACGGTCCATTCAGCAGATGGCACTCGTAAATCAAAGTTGAGCCTCTTTTTAAAGGCACTTCAGTCGAGGATAGGTCCTACACACTGCAACAACTGGACGAGACTGTTGAAGAACGCGCCACTACTGCCCTCCGGTCGTGTTGACAGCAGGGCGAGACTGGCCTCTCTCTCGTTCTTTTTTGGGGCTTTTCGAGGGAGATAATCTCAAAATCGTTCACTCAGGAATTTCATCTCTCGTTCTCTTTCCCGCTTTCACTCCTTCATTAAAGGGATCGATGTCGGTGACGTTTTTCGGGCGCCATTGCATCGACAGAATTTCTTCCGTGGTTGGAAACGTCTTGATTTATGCAAGGCCTTTACATTTTTTTTCGTCCGCCCCCTCTCGACTCGGCAGGGGCCGCCCGGTGACACGCTTTGCTGAAAAAGGGAATGATCGATATTGTCTATCTATCGCGGATGGATTTCTGAAAGATGTCGGTGAATGGCCGGTCGCCTGTGCGGGAGTTTACCCGGGCTAGTTTTGAATTCGACCTCACTCCGAGGCATTGCACTTTCGTGTGGTTTTATTTACGGCACCATTTTTCTCTCTGTGCTTCGCTCTCTGAAGTCCCAGCCTTTGTGTCGCGACGGGTAACGAGCGCTTATTACTCATTCGTCTCGTTTCCTTGGAGCTGGTGACCTTTCTCTATCTTGATCTCACTTTTTGCCAGCGAATGGACACGTAAATTAGCGACGTCAAATTACTTTCCAAACTATGATTTCCTGCATATTAAACATTAGTTGACATTAGTGTAAGTTGTTGCCATTACATTTATTTGGTAAATAATTTACCTTAGGAACCCAGTGTTCATGACGCCAAGCTATTGTAGTCCACATAAGAGTATTAGGCTCGCTGCACGCATGAAAGCACCGTAGTTCAGTAGTTTGAGCGAGATAGTTCCATAGTCATCGTAGAGACCATATTCAAATTATACGTTTCAACTTCACCGGCTGTAGAACACATGAATTAAATATTGCATTATTAATGGTGCAATAACATAGTTTATACGACAGAAATTGTAAGCAATTAAATTAAATTATCTAAATAAGTCTTTAACTTAACTGATTTTTTCGTGCGGTACGTTTGAAACTTCTTCAAAACGGACGTGTTTTCGTGATCCCGAAGAATTTACAGCGAAGACAATATGAAAAATGTTCAAAAATAGTTGAGAAGGCATACAAACTACACCCTGTTAATTTTTTGACGAGATCTAGGTGTTATAAATTCCTCATTTTTTAAATAAGCTCTCTCTTGAGTACATACACGAACCATTTCTCGTGTGAAGTAGATGGTTTTTTGGCAAATATCTCGGAAAGTAGTTCAGTAAGGGGCCTATATTTTGGTGTCATTGGAAGGGAGAGATATTTATCTTTAATATGAGACGGAATTCATTGAGTTTTAGGTGAAATGATATTTCGTTTAAACTATCTTAATTTCAGGTATTGCAATAAGTTTATGTTATATAAAGATTAATATATTTTATACCTATGCCAATGAAAGCTAATATTACGTCGGGAGTTGCTAACGATGAGAAAACCGGTTGAACCGATTTTGTTGGTTTTGGTGCAATTGTTTTCTTAAAGTATTACAAATTCTCGAAAAAATAAACAAATTTTCATGTTTGATCCAGATAAATTGTTAATTGAAAAACATGAACACACGTTAACTCAAACCCATAAGCCCTCTATTAAATTTACATAGCAACCATGTAGGATCCGTCTACAAAATTGCATTAAGCGCAAATGTGTATATATTTGTAAACATTAGTACCTTCTTAGTTCAGATATCAAAATCTTCTCAGTGAAATAACCCTCACAAAACAAATAATTATAATCAGTAGTAATGAGATTTGCGCGAATGGGCAATTTTTCCGTCATTTAGACGGGTTATCTGGTGGTGGAAATGTATAAATCAGCTCGATTTCTAGTAGACGATTAAAACAGACCCTTGAGCACCAGTTAACCCTTTTCGTTTTCCCTGACCCCAGGAGTGAGTTTTTTTTAATAAAAAAAATCAAATTACTTCCGATTACAATTTTATTACCTTGAACTCAATTTTGTTTGATACACAAACAGTGAAAACCATGAGATCATACATTACTCAAGCAAAACGAAATAAATGCAAATGATCCAAAATATTGTGGTGCATGAACAAAAAAATTAACTTAGAATAGGACTAATACCAGCTTTGAATGCAATAATTTCCGTCAATGGAACCAACTACATGTGATATGCACTCACTCTGATAGGCTGAACGTGGTGAGTAGAATAATGGAATAGGTGGCAAGACTCTTCAGAGACACTTTATAGTGATAATTGGGCTCACCAAGCACCAGGATGGATGGAACAACATGTTACAATGCATCTGAAAGGCAGGCGTTGACTTACGCCTTTACTGCTCCGGCGCAAATTTGAAAGACGTACATGTACGATCATACTCTGGATGGCCAGGAGGCACGAGGACGTAAATTAACTGCTGCTCAAAAGGTGAAGGAAGTACTTTCATTTTAGGCGTGCCCAATAACCTACTTTGATTGTGATATCCATACTAATATATAAAAATTTGATGGTGTCTGTCTGTTGCTCCATCACGCAAAAACTACTGGACCGATTGAGCTGAAATTTGGCATATAGAGAGAAAATATATCAGGTTGTAATATAGGCTAACCTAACAAGCCCTCAGGGCCCCCCCTGGTGGTCCATGCTAAGCATTGGGTTCGGTGCAGTTGTTTCATTTTTTTGCATTTATAAAGTACTTTCACTAAAGATAGAGAGCTGGGATTTTTTATCGAATGGCTGAATAAATTAAGTTTCTAAATATTTCAGTCGATTTTCTTACGCTTCGTATTTGTCTGAGAATCATGTTTGTAGCTGAAAAATCTCACATTTTTCTCTGAAATCAACAATAGCATATTTTCTTGACAACCAGAGATTTTATTTTCAAAGGATATTCACGCCTATAGCATTTGAATATCACGTTTTCCTGCTGGAACATGATAGCACGTAGAAAGAAAATCTGTATAAGAAAGGCCCAGAGTTCCAAATGCCCCATGATAGATTGCTTCTTTGGGTAATTGCTAAATTCAATGCATATTTACAAGAAGTATACTCTTCATTGTTCATTCTCAAAGTAGCTCTCTTATGGGCACATAATGCATATGGGAGAGCACTTCCGTGGTAAACGATGCACATAAATACTCTGGTGTCAGCGTGTCTACTACAACGAACACAACGTACATGATAGGTTACAAACTCCTCAAATGACCACGCTGACAGTATTTTTCAGGCTTTGTGGTTTTCTTATAATATAAGTTCAATGATTTTAACGCCCGTTGAATTTCAACGGGTACCTTCCGCTAGTATATGATAAAGCAAGATTTCAGCAATTGAATGGTGTTGCAGTAATGGTAGCATCATTATTAGGTGACCGGGGCTATTTTTGTTTATGTGCAGATTGGTATGAACTATTGCATACGTGTTGTAATTAGTGGTATTCAGGGATACACGTGAAAAAAATTGAATCTCACCAATTTAGTTCTTTAGCAATTCCTTACTATTTCAACAAGTAGTCTTACGGCATTTGATGTGCATATCGTAAAAATTTGTTTTAAGAGTATAAATTTTCTTATATACGTAAAATAATTTTTTTTTTGCCATTATAATTGTGGCTTTCAACTTTTGGGGTCGTAGATTTTGAGTCATAAAGTTTTAACCAAAATAATAAATAAAATACAAAGATAAGCTGCACGCTTCGTTGAAAACTGCTACAATTGAAAGTATAGTGTTTCACAACTTTTAGAGGGATTAAGGTGGGAGCCCCTAGAGAACCGGAGGCTACACGCTAGGTTTAGATTGCTGGATACATTCAGAACTGGAGTGCTTCAGAGCGACACAGAGAATATTATCATAACGCCTCACATCATTTCTAGGTCTGACAGAAGCGATATAATAAAAGAGAGACACATTGCCGAACAGATAGGCATAAAAACTCGTTCTTTCCGCGCACAATAAGCAATCACAATAAAAATTGAGCTCCACAAATACACTCCCATAATACACGTCACCATTCCTCCTCTCAAAACCCTATCCCTAACATTTTTTCACGGCTGATGTCCTACCCCTGCCACGCCCTGATGCGGCGGCTCGCAGGGTTTTATGTAGATGTAGATATGTCTTACGAAAACAGTACTTCGAAGTGAGGGTTCCACCTTAATCAAGGCTCCAACTTCGTATAGCTAATTTGACCGGGTTTATTTGCCTTCTCCAGGCCACAAAGAACTTCTTCCATTGCATTTGTTTACCGAAGATTGGTCGCATATGTGGACTGATGATCATGAGTGTTAAAGGTTATTTCCCGAAAAAAGGGTTAAATGTCCCTCTGCTCGAAAGAGTGGGCTCTTGCCCTTGGTGCCGAGGAACAAATAATCACAAAGAGGTCTTGAAAGGAAAATGAGAGTTTATTAAATCAAGTATGTGATTTAATAATTAAATGAACCAAATTGTGTGTCTCTACAGAATAATCCCATGCCAAGAATACTACCATGTCTCGGGAAACAAGAATATTACCATGTCTCGGGAAGGAGAGTAAATGCGAGTACAGGTACGGATGAATGGCGTTACGGCTACTAACTTAAGAATAGAGTCCATATTAAAACAGTCCTTGTACTTTTCCACTATTTTTTTAAATTATTCAATGAATTAATAAAAAAATAATTTAATAACAAAATAGGAATTAATTAATCAATAAAAAATTAGTGGAAAAATACAAGGATTGTTTTAATATGGATTCAAGTATAAAATACTTCCACGAAGTGACGCCTGAGGGTGTAAAGTTTATTAAGAAAAGAGGAAAACAACTGTTTCCATCTGGAAGAGATGGGAACTCGACAATAAATATCCAGGCCACAACACTATAATGCGGTGGCGACGACTCTTGAGGTGGTTGGAGCGATTTACGTTGGCGTAAAGATTTGCGAGAAACTTTGCACATGTGTATTCATTAGTAGTATGTATCTATAGATAAAGGTGAAAAAATTGAATGTAACCGAATTGGTTTCATGGCAATTTAATGCTATTTTAACCCTGTAGGACGCGTGTGCGGTGTTTGGACCGTACTTTTTGATTATTTAGTGGTTACATTGTATGGGGGCTTTGCTGCCGTGCGAGGCCATCATGTATTCTTTGTTTACTATCCAATGCATATAATTTTGCCAGCATTTCATTATCGGTTGTGGGTGAGCTGCAAAGTGAGTTTCGTCCATGTCGAGTGGTACGAGCGGTCTAAACAGTGCCACGCGCACGTTAAAGTAAAGTTTTTAAACATTCCTTGTTGGTTATCGTGTTTTTCAACATATTTGCATTAATTAGCTTTATCATTTCTTTTATTTAAAGATTTTATCTTTTTTGCTAAATTCAGAAGCAACAAAATTCATACTATTTTACTATGGAAGGGAGAAACGTAACTCCGGAGGACATGTTTCAATGCCTAAAAGATATTTCTGAAGATGAGCTAGATGAAGACTTGATCGTTGGCACAGAAGACGTGGATTACGAATGTGAAGCCATTGAAGAGGACAGTCACTTTAGTGCGTCCGAGCAGTCAATTTTGGAAGATGTTAAAATTGTTGAAGACGAGTGTGAGGACTTAAGATTTTTTTATTGGCAAAGATAACTTTACATTATGGATTAGTGATTCTCAAGGCATACAATCAAAACCAGATCCATAGTTGTTAAAATTTTGCCTGGTCAGAAAGGAACCACTCGAGAATTACACACAGATTTTGATGTTTTTTTTACAACTCATTACTCGAGAAATGATTGATGATATCGTAAGATACACAATATTTATATTGCTCAAAATGAGTGAAAAATGTACTAGCTTGAGTAAGAGATTACATTGAAACATCGCATCCTGAAATCATGGCTCTTTGTGGAGCATTATTTTTGATTGCGGTGAAGAAAGGTAACTCTGTCTTGACAAGGTAACTTCGACAATGCCTCGGAACTCAGGTCTGCAGACGGCACTGGAATGCTTACCTTAGGGCAAATTTCAGTTGTAAACGGTTTCTTTTTCTGTTGTTCTACCTTCCGATAACATCATCAAAAGAATGGACCGTCAAGTGAGCGAGAGATTAGCGGCCATCCGCGAATTCCATTCCAAATTCTTTGCAAACTGTCCAAGAAGTTCCGCGGTTGGAGAGTTCGTCACCATTGACGAAATTCTGGTTGCTTTTCGAGGTCATAGTGGGTTTTTTCAATACATGCCACTAAAACCAGCTAGATATGGGATAAAATTTTATGCATGATGCGATGTGATAATAAGACATTTAATACTTCTAATTTGGAAATATATTGTAGAAAGAACCATGACGTTCCTTACTGTTCTTCCAATAAGCCAGCTGATGTTGTGAAACGGTTAATTATTCCTATTAGAAATTCTCACCGGAACCTCACAACGGACAATTATTACAGCTGTGAGAATACTTACTAAAGGAATTGTTAACTTTCCTAGGTACACTTAAAAAAACAAGAAAGAGATACCATCAGAATTTATAACAAATAAATCACTTCAAGTGGGATCAAGCATATTCGAATTTGAGGATGATATGACTCTGGCGTCTTATATTACCAAAAAGAGAAACTGTAATCCTATTTTCTTCAATGCATAACACAAATTAAATCGATCCAGAAAAAAACTTAAGTAATTCCAGATTACAAAAAACTAAAGGCGAGGTAGAAACTGTTGACCAACAATGTTCAACATATGCGTCAGCGAGAAAAACAAGAAGGTGGCCTCTAGTGGTGTTCTTCTGGGAACTTGATGTAGCCGCAATAATTTTATAAGAAATATTCCTCTCCAACAATCCAGGAAAAGAGTGTACGAGAAGATAGTACCTCACCGATTTGGCGTTTAGTCTAATGGAAAAAAACTTACGGATTAGATCGAAACTATGGTATCTTCCCAAAGATATACTGTGTTTCTGTTCCAAATGTTGTGAAAACCCAGAATCTGTTAAGCATATTCATCTATAGGAAATCTGATTCCTTTGTGGAACACATAAAAACACAAATACTGGTGATACGTGTCAATTATGTAACCGAAACGTTTTTAGAAACCATAGCCAGCATAAAATGACCTGTGAGGTGTGCAATCCAGATGTTCATGAAGATGTTTAGTACCTATTTCATCGTAAATTTGTAACATTAAAACATGAGCATGTCTGTCTTTAAATTTTAGAATAGATTTAGATTCAGATTTATTTCATGTCTTCAGTTAAAATTTATAAGTTTTGGTGTTTAGAAAAAAATGTTAATGGATAATGTTTTCATGTTGATTGAATAATATATTTTCATGAATTATGATGATAATAGTGAATAATAAATACGTGTTTTTTATTTATAAAACCGTATCCATTAGTCAGTATTAGGTGTTAAAACTAGTAAAAGTGAAAATATGGGGTGAGAAGTCCAAACACCGCCACGCGAAGTGTAACGGGAGTTTAAGATGCGCGCCTGCTAGAGGGTTAAAGCGCAGCCCAATAGCACCTAAAATTTTGTTTTATTACGATTCTATATGCTCAATTTTTTTCCTAAACACAAAATAACGCATTTCTCATTACAATAGCGATGGCTAGAAAATATCAAGTTTCTATGCCATGTTAAAACGCGTATTTACGCATAATTTTTACGTATATTTTGAATTCCGCGCCCTAAATCCAAGTCATGACTGTTTAATTTACTCGAATATTTTAAAATATACCTCTTGCAAGATTTAAGTGAAGGAACAAAGTTATCCATTTTCGACGTAGTCTCGCGGTAGCTAAGCGCAAGCCTATGTTCACAATGTCTTCGCAATTGAATTATGTTTTTTTTTATAGTGTCAAATATTTTAGAGGTAGTCTTAAGGTCTGAGGTGTTCCAACTACTAAGGTTATATTGCCCGATCTGATTTAATACCTTATTGATGTGACAAACACCACATCCACGCTCTCTGCGGGATTTATTGCGGCGGCGAAACTTGATGGCAGTCGCATGTGCAAGCGTGCGTCAAGGAGAAGAAGGCTCATTTGGACGATATATAAGCCACACTATGTTTCGATATTACAATGAATCTGCATCTTGTAGGATTTGGAACTGTCCAATCACTCCAACCCAACATCGGCTGTACGCTATAATTCCTTTTCGGATGGGCTGGTCCACTAGGTTTATTGCCATCCAATTCCCTTGGAGAATTCTCATCTTTTTAACACTTTTTCGCGACAATTACATTTAAAAATGGAGAAATACTAATTGTTCCCATGTTTCGTCCGTCCTCACGTTTCGCATCGTGTAATTTAAAAGTCTTTCCCGAAAACCAAACGATCTTGGTCGTTGCAGAATTTGAACCAGCACCTTTTTAGTTGGCAAGCTGGCGCGTCACAAACCTGCATCCAAAACTATTCGAAATACATAAAACCAGTCAAACTGATAGCATCAGGACTGACTTAGAGAAAATTATTTATATATCAATGCTGAAAAATCAAACTGCCCCAAAATTATGTATATCAAATGGTGCTTCCCATTAGGATCCGTTACCTCCATTTCTTGAGACCTCTTCCGTATTTCATTCGGTTTAAACTTTTTAAGGTCGTTGGACCAAGATATCCTTTCACGTAAAATTCGATGAATTTGGCCTCATTGTAGAGAAAAAATTTCTCATTTTGCTAATCAAAAGAAAACATCGGCCAATAGCCTCAATGGCTCACGAGGTATATGCGAGAAGCATCAGCAATTTCCATAGGGAGTGGTTCGGGTGTGAACTCTCGGGAGACTTAAGGTAAAAATGAGGAATTTTTAACCCATGAATCTCGATAAAAATACGAAAGTAAGTGATTTATGTGATTATTCAACTAGTTTTCAAAATAAATCAGCTACTTTCCGAAGTATTTTTTCAGAGTCTTAAAAAACCTTCATTTCTTAAGCGCAAGGCGTGAAAAAAATGCGCCAAGTTAACGCCTCATACATATGTATTTTTGATTAATAACTGAGAATTTCAGTATGTTTGTAAATTAAATTAATTAAAAATAAAACTTGAATATAGTCTCTAGGATGTCTTGAGAAAAATCTCGTTCAAACTGCCCTGAACTCAACCGAAATCTTCTTTCTTCCCTCTCCCACCCATAACTTCTCGCTCCTCTCCTCGGCTAGAATCACGAAATTTACGCACGTCGTACCAGTGTGATGAAAGTTTGTTGGAACCGAAAGGTTTTTCCTTTCTCAATGAACTACAGTTTTATGAATGGAATGGCTGTTGTTCAATCCTAAGATTGGTTGGCTGCAGCCCTCCACCATTCCCTCTCTAATGCTAGTTCCCTTACCACCTGCTATCCCTTCCGATGTACTTTTTTCTTTATTTCATCCATCAACTTATTCCTGGGTCTTCTTCTGGGGACGTTTTCCTCCATTTTGCCATCAATTATGTTGTTAACAAAGCCATTGTGTCTCAGGATGTGTCCAATCTGTCTTGTTCTTCTTTTCTGTATGGTGTTTCATATGACCCTTTCCTCATCTACTCTTCTGCACACTTCATCATTTTGTCCGTCCATTTTATCTTAAGCATCCTCCTCCAGCGCCATGTTTTGAGGGCTTCCCGTCTGTTCTTGTCTGCCTTTCCCATGGTTCACGCTTCTGATCCATAGAGTGCCATTTTCCACACGAATGTTTTCACATACTGTATCCTGGTTTTTAGTCCTATCTTCTTAGAGCACAGCAGTTGTCTTTTTCCCATGAACGCCTTCCCAGTGGGGAGAGACCACGCAGAAGACATTCATGAACTAATTCAAAAGAAGTATACGGCTGAGTTATCCTGAGCATACAACCAGAGAACGTTCATTGAATGTTTAAGAGTGAAATAGTCATTTTAGACTGTTCAGATCGTTCGTTTCCAGTCCACAATGTATTATTCAAAAATGCTCCCTGGTTGAACATTGAAGAACTTCTTTAAACCATGTATATTTGAAATATCCATCGACAATATTCATTCTACATTCTAGCAATATTCTAATATACCACACGAAATTATTCCACAGATAATAAAAAAAATAATAAAAACTTAAAAAAAATAAAAATAATGAACCTGGCTGTATATTTACCGCTCTCATTTTGGACCTAATGAATAATTTATAAAGTAGGTGCGAGAAATATCCTCAATTTACCTAGCATTTTTCGTTGTATAGTCACGAGAAGTCTGGAAAAAGTGTACATATGAAGTTTCTGATGCATTTAAAGAGATCCCAAATTAAAACCATCAAAAATTCAGACTTAATGACATTTGTTCAAAAGCAGTTCAAATGAAAACCATTTCGCAAGAACTATTTTCTAGCATTCCTTTAGGGTTCATAAGTTTTCCCCCAGTGGGGAAAGTTTGTGCTGGATTAAGTTTGAAGTAACTCTTAAGTCTGTGCAGTGTTGCTTTAATGTAGACTGGACGTGCCTAAGACCTACAAAGGTTGTTCCCCGCTGCACCAACTTTACGCATGTACAGCGTGAACCGTGTTAGCATATTCACTGAACAAAGCAAAGGGACTACGACAAAGACGCTTGTATTAGCACATTCTTTGATTGGTGTATGTTGGACGTGCGGGCTGAAATGCCAAAGGAGCGCAATGCAAAGGAGCGCGGGCACGCCTCCAAATGGTGGTGGAGGTCGAAGATTATTTCATGTTTTCCTCCGAAATGTCTTCATCTT
This sequence comes from Ceriagrion tenellum, assembly GCA_963169105.1. NCBI lineage: Eukaryota > Metazoa > Arthropoda > Insecta > Odonata > Coenagrionidae > Ceriagrion > Ceriagrion tenellum. The sequence continues at coordinate 48,015,552 of OY720642.1, forward strand.
GCGAGTGACGCACGCCTGAGTACTATTGCCTTTGTTACTTTTTTCAAAAGTTCTGAATTTGAAGTTTTTTTAAATGTTGGCCGAAAAACTGTAGTCGACGATTGATGTATTCATCAAACGTTTTACATGCCTATGCAGTATGCACTGCCTCGGATGGAGGTGGACCAAAATGCATGTAAAATGAACATCCTTTGCACGATCTAAACCTCCAGCAGGACTTTGGTATAAGTGACCATGATAATGTCTAAAAATAAGGAGTAAACATAAATTTAAGTTAGAAAACGAGACAACATATTTGACAGTTATTCGTCTTTAAATGTTTTAATACAAAAGCAATGTATTTTAATGTGTATGTCTCAAAATCAGATGTCCAATAGTGGAGCATAAGTTATTGTAAACACAATGTGAAAGTTGAGTAGTTGAAATGGCAATCTTGGGCTTATCGTCTCTGCGCACATACTCATTAGCCCGCACCTCATCTTTGCATTGCTTCTACGGTGAATCTCCACTGGATAGTGAATGGTGCGCATTCCGTGAACATCCGAAACATTACGTCGGATACAGGAAGACGACCATGCACAGACTATGAAGCATCTTTGCACCTTCATCCTGCAGGATGTGGTCAAAGATAGTGCACGATGCACATCCAATGAACATCCTATCCACTACTGCAGGAGCATATGTTTTGCACTCGGATAGTGCGCCATTTGCTACTATTTTGGACGTTCATGAAGAATAGTCTCTGCACCAAAGAATATTCTTTGCATATCTTTTACATAAAATTTTCCCCACTGATAATTCAAAAACAGTTCATGCGCGATTCATCTACATTGAACATTCTTTGAACAATCAATGAAGTACTCCAATGAATATTCTTTGCACTATCTGTGAGTGCCATTTGAATGTTCATTAAAAGTCCTTCTTGAACGATCTTTGATCGTTTTAATAGTGCTCACTGAACGTTCTTTGACCATCTTTTGGACAATAAATTCCTCACTGGGTTCTTAGCTTGGGCTCATCTTCACTTGACGTCTGTTGTACTCTTTCCGTCCCACGTGATGGTACTTCCGAGTTAGTTGAAGGAACCCTCTTTCTCTAGTTTCTCTCTCTCTCAGTGTGACACCTGCATTCAGTTTCTTCCTTCCGCATATTAGGATTTTAGTCTTTCTCTTACTAATGGAATAGTTTACCAGAAGAAATTGTTGAACTCTCCCATTGTGGTTAAAATCATTAATTTAAAATGACAAGAAGTTCTTAACGTGGTTAATCAATTATTACAATGAAGTAGATCGCACCAGAGCATGTGCTACTCGTGATAATATGTTTGTTAGGGTATGTGAATTTTGACATTGTGAATGGTATAGCTCACATATTTTAAACCATAAATTTCATTCAAATATTTTCTATTTTAGTTGATTGAATTTTATACTTAGAAATCGTAAATCTATATTTTTTACCCCTGAACTACTTGGATATATTAATCAAATTGCAAAATGAGTTTGTAGTTATAAATACAGCAAGGTTCGTGAACATTTGGAAAAAATTAAATACTTTCCGTTGTATTTTTTCTGAATCTTCAAAAATCTTCAGTTTTTAATATTGTGGTCCGTAAGCATTTTTTACCCTAGAATCTGCGATGCGCCCTATAGATTCGGTGTATCGAGCGAGTTTCAATATGACGCGAAGGATTTTATTTTGACCCCACTCAGTATCTCTAGAGCTGATTAAGTGACAAAACAAGAGAGATACACTGCCGAACTGATAAGTATAAAAATTCCCAATTTCCACTCAATATTCGTGATTTTGATGAAAACGCCATGACACTAACTCTATACAATTCGTTAACATGCAATTCACCTCATTCCTCTCCCCCCTCCTTTTCCATATTTCCTTCCTTGTCATGGCTGGTGTTCTAACCGCACACCTCTGCGGCGGCTCAAGGGTATGAATATGTAGATGTCTGTACCGTATTTCCCGGACCTTAAGATGCACTGTGATTTTCAGTTTGAATTTTGAGAGAAAAAAAGTAGTCAACATCTGTTAATGTAAAATAATACTTAAGGAAGGAAATGGGATTGTCAAATTCCAAAAATAAACACCCCAACACCCCGTAAATAGTTATTTGATGAAATTGTGCGACTCTGAAGATATCAAGCGGAATTTTTCCATGTTTAATAACTTTGATGAAGTACAATTTTCTGCAGATGTATAAACTTCATTACGCGATCAGAGGTTCGATATTTTCGTCATCTTCCAGTTTTTCGATTATTACACCACTATTATCTCATGAAAATCGAAATAGCGAAATCCGTGTCTTGTTTTACATTTTATCTATATGAGGAAAATTGCACTTTATCCAAATTAATCAAAGCTACTTGTCCAAGGATGATAACTAATTCATTTTCCTAACTTTTATTACTACGTGATTCTCCGGTTTCGATGTTCTTACATCATCAAGAGCGTTCAAAAATTTTTATCGAGTTTCAAAAAATTAAAGAACTCTTATGATGACGTATGGATATCGAAACCGTTCCTTCATATTGAATTAAAGTGTGGAATTTTACTAAGTTATTTTTATTTAATTAGTATGCCACAATTCCACAAAGTTCTTATCTATATGGGGAAGATTTTTTGTTCTTTTCTACAATTATTCAATTTTTGGAACGCGTTTCACAACCTTACTAAATCGTCAGGAGTAATTTTTTGTACCAAAGCAAAGCAAAAGGCTGTGGAAGGTGTCATGCAAATTAAATTATTGTTGAAAAGTATAAATTATTCTTTTCAATGTAGATATTAATCTACATATTTCTGTACTGTGTGGAGTTATTTAATTTTTCATGGGCCAGTATTAAGCTCAATGGTAGGTAAATTTTCGATTCCTAAACTTTTTATTAATATTTGCATAATTACCTGGATGTATGTCTCTATGTTTTGCGATGCAAAATGTTGAGGATGCCAATATACTTGGCGAAACGTTGACTGTGAGTCAAATATATTATAACCAAATATTCGAGAATCTTATTATTATGTAGATATTTATGTTAAGTTCTTCTACGAAATGACGTCAAGTTTATCCACAAAGTTAATTCGGAGACTATCACGTTTATTATTGGAATTAATACGGAGTAGAGTCCCGGAAGCGTATGAATGATGGGAACTTTACTTACAGCTCGCTGTTAAAACGCGGAATGCGGTGAAAGAATAAACATGGACGCCTCCAACGGGAACACAAAATTGGATTCTTGAAAGAACGTTCGTAGCCGGGTTTCCCCGTGCCCTATATATTATGGAAAATGAGAGGGTTATGTGGGAATTATAATGTGAGGGGGGAAGGAGATTGGAAGCGGGGGAACCGGTGGACAACCCCCTTAGGTCGGGGACTATGGCCGCCGGCGGTGTTCCCGATGTCGTGCACCCGCTCATATCTCGGGTGAATGGGTTATGCCGAAATGCTGGAATGGGGAACAATGGCTGTTTTGCTGTATGGGGGGAAGGAGAAGGTTCAAATGGTGGGGAGAAAGGGTCTCGTACCCCTACACCCCCGTCGTCCCTCCTCGTCCAGCCTATACCCTCCCGTGGAAAACACCTTTGCGTGCTTATCTCGGATGCTAATTCTTCGCCGGCACCACCACAGCCGAAGCCAGCGCCGTGGGGTGGACGTCTAGCGAGTCCTGTCTTGGTGTGGGGAGGGAGTGGGGAGGTGAGCCCTTCCGCAATCCTGGCTCTTACCCCCAACCCTTCATCTTCCCCGCTTCCTTGTCCTTCCACTTCCCCAAAGGGAAACCACACACAGTCGAAATGATTATTCCGTGTGGTCGCACAAAACACACGTCAGCCAACTTATCACGCCAGCCTTGCAAGGGCGATGAACCGAGACCAAACTGCCCTCTCTACTGAAAATCTGCCACCTTCCTTGTTGGGGGGGGGCCTGAGGGGGATCCAAACCCTTATGGAACGGATTCCGAGGAAAAAATACAGCGGTAATTTGTAATAACATACCTTCTCTGCTTCAATCTGATGGGAGTTTGGTTCATTTTTTTAAGGTTTATAATTGGTTTCGAGGTGTGCACGTTCTTAAATTTAACCGACGCATCGGTTTCCATCAGTGTGGCAGTGGGGCTGTGAAAACTTGTCGCAGGTTGCGCGCGAAAAAATGTTTCATGCAATGGGTCATTCGTTTTGTGCATGCACCGCTAAGTAGGCCACGTGCCGGGGGAGCGTTTCAGTTGATGAAAGGGGTTTGGCGTCAAGTCAAGCGTTTGAAAATGCGCTCTCTGGGGGAAAAAACTCTGTAGTGCTATTACTTCGTCGTACGTGCTATCGTGAGGGAATTCTAATGCTCCGATAGCTGTTGAGATCAAGTTTTAACGCTAATTATAGTGATTTTGTCATGAGTTTGTTCTCTCGTGAAGGAAGAATTTAGAGCACTATGCATTCGTTCCGACAGTGGCAGGTTTTTTTAGTTCTCTGGCAGTTTTTGAGTTTGAGTTTGGAGCTGACTAATGATAACAGGGATTTTATTCTCTAGCGGTGAATAAATTTCATGCACAAAGAATTTTTACCGATGAGGTAGAACTAAAACTCTAGCTTTAATTAAATTTATATGTTATTAGTTTATTCTCTCTGGAAGAACAAATTTCGTGCATTAATAATTGTTTCCGATTGTGGTAGTTTTTATTTCTTTTCCTGATAAATTTTCGAAATTTATCGAAATTCGAAAGGATTTTATTCTCTGCTGGGGAAGGAATTTTATGCATTAAGGTAGTTTAGGTGAAATATCATTTCACTAAGAAATCATTGAAATTAGTCTAATTTTAAAGAAAATTATCTTAATCTTCCAAAGATACCAACAAAATCAGCCCCTTACCGAAGTACTTTCCGAAATTTTTGACGAAAAATACCAGCCCTTTACATGGGGAATGGTACGTGTAAGCACTCCACAGATAAATTATTTTAAAAAATGAGGAATTTCCAACACCTAGATCTCGTCAACACAATAAGAGAGTGTATTGTGTATGTTTACTCGACAAGTTGTAAAATTAATTATATTGTCACCGCAGTAATCTCAGGATAGCTAAATACCTTCCTTTGTGAAGGATTTTTTAACGCACCGCGCGAAAAAGTGACTCAAATTAAAGACTAGAAATTTTTATTTAATTAATTAGTATTTCAGTCATATAAATTATATTACTGCTCCATTTATAATGCAATATTAAGTATATGCTTCCTTCAGCTGCTGAAATCAAAACGTATTATTCGAATATGGTCTCCATTATGACTAGGGAAATATATCGTTCATACTACCTTAAGGTATCCTACTGACCCTACCATAATAGAGACCATTTTCAAATTGTGTTTTGTTTCAATTCTGCTGCTGGAAGAAGCATGAATTAAATATTACGAAATAATTGGTGCAAATATATGCTTCTACATGAATGAAATCCCTTTTAATTAAATAAAAAATCGTAAATGATCATCAATATGAATGAATGTAAACATCCTGACATCATAAGTAAATAAAAATGTTTACTAGTCTTTAATTCCACTCATTGTTTTAACGTGGTACGTTTAAAACTCCCACAAAATGGAAGGCTTTTTGGTGATACTGAACAAATTGCTGTCGCGACAACATGCTTTTTTTTTTAAATAGTTGAGGAATCATACAAATTACATGATGTTCATTTTTTGACGAGATCTTGGTGCTGTAAATACCTTATTGCTTAAAATATATCTCTCTAGAGGGCATACAAGTGCCATGTTCCATGTAAAATGGCTTGTATTTTTTAAAAAATATCTGGGAAAGTTATGCGGTAAGGGGCCGATATTTTTGTGTCTTTGGAAGGATAAGTAATTTTTCTTTAAAATGAGACCATATCAATGGATTTCTTGGTGAAGTAATTTCTCCTTCAAACTATGTAAAGAGTTTGTACCGGAAACGGTAATATCTGAACTATAGCGTAAATTAGTCTTTCATAAATTTGATTTTCACGCGAAGAACCATTTCCACGCTCTTAGAGTAAATTTTTAGGATCAGGAGTCTATTGAAACCAATGTTAAATAATGTAATTTCCTTACCATGTCGAGGGTAATGCACTCCAAAACCACGTCCACAAATACTCCGCATCTTAAAAACTATTTTAATTATGGCCAGTTGCAGGAACGACTCATATGTATTCTATATATTTATGCAACCCACAGCCATTGCAACCATTCAATAAGTGTTGCAGGAACATTCGGTAAATTTATTGGCTTCATAACTTATGGCATGGAGTTATGAGTTTTATAAGTAGCCAAGATGTTGGATGCGCAATGAACCGCTTGGAGACTTAATTACTTGATAAAAGAGTTGTTTTGTGGCAGATGACCAGTTTTTTTACTTTTACTGACTTATTTTTATGTGCATTAGCAATTATTTATACGCTAATCTTTCGTATATTTTATCTGGCGGTGGAAGATTAAATCAAATAATCGAAGGTATAAACTATAAAAGGAACTAGTAGATAAGTTCATGCAACCCGAATATATTTATGAGTTCTATAACTTTATGGATCTCATAACTATTGATTCCATTACTAAATATTCTTGCAATCGGCCATTAGTCGCAAATTCCGTCTTCCGATCAGTAAAGTGACTCCTGTCTAAAATCCTCATTTTACTCCTCTTTTTTATTTCATCGCTTCAATTTCATTCCTGGTTCAGTGGAACAGTAATCCAGGTTGAACTATTAATCTCGCATGGAATCCAACTGACATTTGTTGGTAAATTCAAGCAACGATAAATATGAGTGCTATATTTGTATATTTCTCTTGGTTATGTGACATAACATGAATTATTTACGAGCTTAAAGTATCATTTTAATTCTTTCCGGGTTTTTGGACCTTTCTGCTTCTCCTACCCCCCTCCCCCCTTCCCATATTTTTGCCTCTCTCCTCCCACCTTTCCCCCTCCTCTCACCAAAGGTCTCCCTCCCCCCCTCCCGTAGTCTTGAATGTGCCACCCAGAACTGCCTTCGTTTTTCCGAGATTTTATCTCAATTTCGGAAAAGGTCAATAGCTTCTCCTATGTTCCTTTAAATAACATTTACCTGTTCTATCGGCCGTGGCCGTCCCTCATATCGCATCTCGACCGCTCTGAGCATTGATGAGTCATAAAAAGGGTGTTCACCTGTGATAATTCAATGATTATTGTCAGAGTCGGACATTTTTAGCTAGAGCGATACTCTCGAAACAAATGCAATACCGTCGATTTGGCCGATTTGCGCAAAATGAATGCGCTTGTAGTGAAAATTTGCCGAACGTGTCTTCCTGCTGCGCGGTTTCAAATTTATGTTGTTTTCAAACGCCCAAGCCACACTTGACTAACGCGGGATGTGCGATACACTGAAAACAAATGTGGTACACTCGAAATAAATGCGATACCATCGTTTAATACGAAATGAATGCGCTAGTAGTGGAAATTCGCCGAACAAGTCTTCTCTCTGCGCGGTTACAAATTTGTGCTGTTCACAAACGCCCAAGCCGTATTAAATAACGCCGAATGAGCGATACACTCGAATCAAATGCGATTGCATCCATTTATACGAAGTAAATGCTCTTGCAGTGATTATTCGCCGAAAGTGTATTCCCACTGCGCAGTTTCAAATTTACGCGTTTGCCAAACGCCCAAGCCGCATTTGAAGAGCGCGGGAAGATGACTCATTTCTGTGCGGCTTTCGCAATGGCAGTTTTAACTGTTTTCCCACAAAAAACTGAAACCTATTTTCATCGATCTTAATTATATTGCTTCGTACTTCAGTACAGAGATTCAAAATTAAACTTTAATTGAGTTTCTATCTTGCGAGGGCTAACCTTTGACCGCTATCGCTGAAAAACAATTATTTCCAAGGCTCAACTCGTGGAGCCAAAAATTAATTCCGATGGAATTTTATCTAACATCCAATGACCTGCAACGCTTCAGCAATAAAACATTTGAATGTTTTAGTGTGCTCAACTTTAATAAATGAAGAAACAGAAGCTAAAACAATATCATACTGAACTATATTCGACTACCATTGCGTTTAGCATTAGTAATTACCTGAAACAAATGATATACGTTTTTACATATTTTATTATTTTTTAATACCCTTTGTGCACAAAAACTTCTCTATGCGCTAATATGATTTGAAACTCTACATTAATAATTTGTAAATTCTATGAAATGCTTAGTTGCTGATTTACCGATATTAAAAATTGCCCCCTCCCATTAATGATTTCTGGAAAATGAGTGAATCTGTGACACCACTATCCTCCAATGTAACTATCACTTAAAATGTAGGCGATATGAATAGGGATGGACCTTTTACTATTGATTCCTGGGAGAAATATAAGGCCATAACGCCGATACTTAATTAAACGATAATCAGATAATTTTATTTTTGAATCAGAGAGTATTATGTGCTGCCTTGAGGTACTGAGCACAATAAAATAATACCCTGATTTGCTTTCCAATGTACTAAAGAATATTAAAATGTAAGTTACTTAACCGTAATGCAAATCACCAGTTACGATCATATTCCACAGTTTAATATCAGTTAAGTCTCTCTTCTTAAAGTGAATGAGCAGGTGCACGAAGTACACACCCTCCCGAGTTATCAGCATCATTATATTTATGTAATGTGAACAAAATGAAAGTAAAGGAAATGAAATTTCATTTAAAAATACACCAAAATTGCATGAAACAAATTCACAAAATGTAAACATGGCATAACACTAATTCATAAGACGAAATTATAATTATATTCACATGTTGAATCAAGTATCAAATGTTTTTTGATGTTCAGAAAGGATGAGGGGAAGAAAGATCACATTCATGCACGTATTTATAAGCGAATTGATTCATTCACGTCAGCGCTCCACCTGCGCCTGACTTTTTTCAAAGGATAATGTAATTTCATCAGGAAAGATTAACTCAAAATAAATTTTTGGCGCGGAAATAAGAGTTAATATAAGAATAAGAAGTACCAGATGGATTGGACTTACCCTGAGACACAATGGGTTTGTGAAGAACGCAATTGAAGGTAAAATATGTACCACAGGGAAAGTCCCCAAGTAAAGAGGAAAATACATAGGAAGAGATACCAGGAGGGAAAGGAACTAGCATTTGATAAGGATGGGTGGAGGGCTACAGTCAACCAATCTTAGTATTGAACGACCAATGATAATTATAATAAGAGTTACTTTTGACGGACTCGGTTGTTTTAGAAAGAGGAAATTTAAATTACTGATTTGTTTTCTAGGTAGTCATGAAGTTATTCATTTTTGCTTTTTCATTGTTTGGTGATCGTCCATTGGCTACACCATTTATGCATTTAAAGATTATCCGTAGATTCAATGAGAAGGCAGACATTTTTGAAGGCATTATTATTCCTTCGTGCGGACTCCGTGCGGATGAATTAGAGAGAAATTAGTTTTTCGCATTTGACGGAAATCCCAGAAAAAAAAGCTAATAAAACTAAGATATGCCTCGGCTGATTCAATCGAGAGAAATTGTTTTGTTTTAATATGTTACAAAAATGAATTTACGTGAAATGTAAAAAAACTTTGGAACATTTGGATGGGTGTGATTTGTATCCAAGCGGCGTTGCACTTTTGTTTCATTATAAATTTCAAATAATACGGGTCAACTCATATGCTGAAGTTTTTGTTACCGCTGTTATCATACTAATTTTTTTAAATATTCTCTATGCTAAGTGTCATTTCTTACCGAAATTCCTTAGCAAATGACAAATCAAATTCTAACTAATGGTGAGACTACTTAGAAGCAATGAAAGGAGTGGCCATTGGGAACAATTGGAGATCAACGCGAATGATCAACGACTAGGAATTTCGATTTTTGCTCTTCTTCTCGAGAAAAAATAAACTTGGGCTCTGGGAAATGCCAATTAAAATTGGAAATAAGCAAAGAAATCGTGATTGAAAATCCGAAAATTAGTAATTAAAATCTGTACACCGGAATCTTGTTCGTTTTACTTCTTCACATTGGTATATAAGTTGTACTTCAGAATTATTGGCATTGCCTCAAAGGTAAGGAAATGACCTACAGGCCGTACTCATTTTTTGACGAATGGGCCGAAGTGTATTATCAAAGTTAGATTTCGATTGGAGTTTCGATTTCGATTGGAGCCGATGTAATGTCATGGATATTTTTAGCATTATCTTTCACCGCTGGATTGTTGAATCGATTGAATTATCAATGTTAATTTATGCTGTCTATCGATCTTGTTATCGTTATCCCGTCCTCGGATGAACACATTCGAAATGACTGCCAGACAAGATCTGACGAGGCCGCTGGCCTTCTGACCTTCCGGACCCCTAATCTCAAGGTCCAATGTTTGAGTTTCACATATAGCTTAGGCGTTCATCATGGTAGTCGGCAACCTTTAGTGCTTACAAATGGAAAAAATGTTCAATATTTAATTACTTATATAACATTGATATTTTTAAGACGTAATAAACGTATATAAAACAAATGGGCTTCTTTGGTTTGTTCATCATGAGATATGGGATGAGAGTTGAATAACTAAACTGATTTATGATTGTGGAGAGAATGGTGTACGAAATAAGTACAAACGCGGAAGTCCTGGATTGAGGTCAATAAGGCAAATGAAGAGGACATTGCGTCATTAAAATGTAGATTGGCAACAGAAAAATAACTACCACATTGGTTATCCCTTACCTTCTCTTACTTTCCTTTGAATAGCACTACGAAATGAACAAGTTAGCAGATTCAAAGCAAGAATATTCGCCATCTGTTTGAAATTTAAGGCAATTAACTCTTGAGACATATATTGGCTACTTATGGCCAGTTGTAGGAAGGACATATATGTAATCCATAGAGATATGGGACCCATAATCCATGGCAACCATTCAATAAGCGTTGCAGAAACGTTCGATTCATTTATTGGTCGTGAATTGCTTCATAACTTATGGAATAGAGTTATGAGCTTTATAAGCAGCCAAGATGGCGGAATCGCAATGAACCAGTTGGAGACTTAATTACTTGATAAAAGAAATGTTTTATGGCGAATGACCATTTTATTTACTCTGAATAATTATTATGTGCATTAGAAATTCTTCATAGGATAAATCACTATAATTTTTATCCAGCGGCAGCAGATAAGATAAAACCTTTTAAGCTATTAATTGTAGATAGAAAAGTTATGTAACTGGTGAACGTGTTCCTGCAAACCGAATATTTTTATGAGGTCCATAACTTCATGGATCTCATAATTATTGATTCCATCACTAAACGTTCTTGCAACCGGTTATTAGTGCTACCGGGAGTTAGGATTATTGTCAAATTTAATTATTAAAAACTATATTTTAGAATAATACATATTAAAAAGTAAATACATGCTAATTTATAGTCATTTATCGATGGATAACGTCGTAAAATTGAAACATAAGTGCGTCAGTCCGTAAACGCGAAAGGAAAGTCGGGGTACACAAAGATGGCGGACTGGCCTCGCCCACTTTACAGCTTCTAGTACTGGCCATAATAGCAAGCGCCCTCTTCAGCTACCTCAATGGTTAAGGTGGTGGAAGATGCTGCTCAGACGAGGTATATAAAGAACTAGCAAAGGTACCCGTTGAAATTCAACGGAGGATGAAAGAAAGATACGGCATATAGGTTGTAGGTTGGAGTCACTTTTTTTATCTAGGCAAATCAGCTATGATTTTAGTTTTATTTTGTAATTCAGCAGATGAAAACCGCATTATATTATGCTTACCTAGTTTCGACATTATTTTGCAGTTAAATATAGATATAAAACTACAGGCCGTTTGCATTCCAGAGACTAGTCGCATTAATATAACATCGTGGCATTCTCCTGTTTTACTCAGCTATAACTTAAGTTTTATTTTCTAATTCAGCAGATGAAAACCGTATTACATTATGTTTACCGAGTTTCGACATTCTTCTGCAGTAACATATGGAAACTAAACTACAGGCCATTTGCATTCCAGAGGCTTTCCGCATAAATATAACATCGTGGCATTCTCCTGTTTTAGATGAATCCAACTTAAATTGGTCCACTTAAAATGAACTTTGCCAATTTTAAGCAAAAATATCCCTGAAAATATCGTAATCAGCGACAATTCAGTATACGGCCTAGATTCTCACTGTAATACCTATCTCTAGATATAAAACCCAGCCGCTATTGTAAAGGCCCCATTTCCCTTCTAAAGCTAATGCTAATTCCACGGTTGCCAAGGAAATATCCTATTGTTGACAGAAGTAAAATTCATGATTTTGATATTAAAAACGCGATTTTAGGGACATTTTATTCGTATAAGAAAATTGAATGAAAAAATAAGAAACTTCAATCTTTTATTCATCTAATGGCGAAAATTATAGCCTTCTATCTTTAGTAGAACTAATTAAAACATGCAAAAAGAGAAACCTCTACACTTTAACCAAAATGTTTAGACTTGAGTTTTCCAAACACATAAGACACCAGACGGCCCAATATGCAGCCCTTGGGGCCCAGGGCCCTTCATATAGTCCAATTTCCTTAAACAAAAGCTTTACTGGATCAGTAAAGTGATCATGTGTGAAAATTGCACTAAAATCAGTTCACTAGTTCAATACTTATGAAGCTTTTAAGAAATAATTTTTTAGGAACTTTGGGCCCCCTGGGGCCCCAGCGTGACTTACCCCCATGATTGTTGTACATTCAATATAGGTATATTTTATGTGTTTCTAATACAGGCAAGAATTATCTTACAGAGCGAATTTTTGGCGATGAAAGGGCCCACTTGAGGGCCGTCTAGGGCCCTGAGGCCCTTGCTCTATAACCTATGCGTGAACCAGATATATCAAGTATCTTCCTGCCAAATTTTGTTTCAATCGATTCTGTGGTTTATGAGTGATTGAGTAACAGACCGATAGACCGACAGACAGACAGACACCACTAGATTTTTATGTATTCGTAAGATAGGAGGGCGTGTATGAAGCAATGGAAGAATCAATCGAATCGAATCAAATAATCGAATCAAAAGAGGTACATAAGGTAATTTGAGCGAGATTGTTCCCTAGACATGATAGAGACCATATTCAAATTATACGTTTTCATTTCACCAGCTGCAGGGCACATGAATAAAATATTGCATTATTAATGGTGAAATAATATAGTTTTAAATGACGGCATTGTGCGTAATCAAATGAAAATATCTAAATAAGTCTTCAGTTTGACTCATTTTTCTCTCCGTACGTTATAAACTCCTTTAAAACGGAAGGATTTTTGTGATCCCGAAGAATCTACTGCGGTGACAATATGATTAATATACAAAAATAGTTGAGAAAACATACATACCACACACTTGTTAATTTTTTGACGAGATTTAGGTAGTAGAAATTCCTCATCTCTTAAATAAGCTCTCTCTGGAGTGCATATACGTACCGAATCCCATGTAAAAGGGCTGGTATATTTCGTCAAAAATCTCGGAAAAGAGTTTGGTTAGGATTTGACTTTTTGGTGTCATTAGAAGAGTTAGATATTTTTCGTTAAAATGAGACCAAATTCATTGATTTCTAGATGAAATAATATTTCGCTCAAACTACCTTAAGAATAAGGCATCATGGAGGAAGTTATTGAAGTGTCAGTTTTCGAAGCCAAAAGAAGCATCAAAGAAGTTCTTAGCGTGCTGCGTGAGGGTATGACGTGATGGGTATGTTTGATTGTAATGTTTGATGGCGTTATAAAGAGGGTTTTGCGTGAAAATCGGATAGTAACGCCTCGTCGTCTGAATTATTTACAATTTCTTTGCCGAAAAATTCGCGGATTACAGAAATATTTTGCTATAATAAATTCAATGAATTATCGAATAAACACTTAGGGACGATGAGATTAAGGGAAATGGGGAGTCTTTAATAGTTGAGCATCGGGTAGAGTGCGGCTTCTGTCGCACTAGCAACCTTGTAGGTTGGGGAAAAGTGCGTTTATTTTAGAGGTGAAATTAGTGAGTATCCCTCTATTGGAGCTTCGGTAAAACTGGAAAATGGCGTCAAAACTGTTCGAAAAAATCACAACATTGGTCATTTTTGAAGGCTACTGGCTCAAAAACCACTGGCATGAGAGATGAGTTTTTTTTACATTTTGTAAATGCTCACTTAGTACATTAATATTTCCGCTGGTGTGACAGAAGCCGCACTTTACCGAGCATTAATTACGTACTTCAGTCCAAAATAATTAGTATCGAATAGAATCATTAGTCCATGAGGCAGTTTGTGCGAAATATCATTTCACCTAGATATCTATGAATTTTGTCTCATTTTAAAGAGAAACATTTCACCCGTCCTAAAATACATAAATATCTGCCCCAAACCGTACTACTTTCCGAGATATTTGACGAATATCCCCAGCCATTTTGCATGGGAAACGGTACGTGTCTGCCCTCCGGAGAGATATTATTTGAAAAAATAAGGGATTTATAACACCTAGATCACGTAAAAAACTAACAGTGAATAGTTTGTATGTTATCTCAACTATTTCTCAAAATAAATCGCATAGTTACCACATTAATTATTAGGGTCGTAAAAAACCTTCAGTTTTGAAGGAGTTTTAAACGTACCGCGTGAAAAAATTAGTCAAGTTAAAGGCTATTATAGATATTCTAGTTTAATTACTTTGAATTTCAGTCATATCAACGTACATTACTGTACCATTATTAATTGAATATATAATTCATGCTTCCCAGAGCTGCTAAAATTATAACGTATAATTCGAGTATGATCCCCATTATGACTAGGTTACTATCTCACTCAAACTACCTTAAGCAATGAACATGTTTCTAAGTTAGCATTGGCGTCAGCAAACTGCACAAATGATTTGGGATCCTGTGAATCGTCCCTTGACCGGAAACCTAGTTTATTTGTGATCCCTATCGTGGCGTCAGACGCCTTTTCTTACTTTGGAGGTAAACTAAACCACTATGATTAGGATACGTCACCGGTATCAGGTTCCGTGGATATTACAAAAGTAGAGTGATGCCCTTATTGTAGAAAAAAATAATTTATTGAATGCTGCACTTTATTTTACAGTAGTCATTTGAGTTTATTTAAAACAGACGACAATGTTTATTCATTCTACTATCAAAGAAATTTTACAATTATTAATTCACAAAGTTATATTACCTCGGCATAAAATTCACATCCCAATGCGTATTGCAATTGTAGTATTTTGATTTTAGCTCCTCAAAATTCCAGCGTTAGATGTTACGGTCAGACCATTAAACCCAAAAAGAAATAGTATTCATGCGTACGAATTGAGTAGCCAACCTATGTCTTAAAGCTTTCTTACTGCAGTAATCCTTACGATTTAAAGTTAATCAAGCTATATAATGAAAAACTGTTATTACCATTAAAGCAAGCTTGAGAGAAATTATTTTGTTGTCAGCAGTACGTATCTTGCATTTCATTCATGTTTCCTAATGAGGCTCCGGATTTGAAGTATGCTCCAAAAAAATCCCAAAACTTCAGCCAACTGAGAAAAGGCCAGACGATGAGATAAAATTTCAGCATTTACAATCATTCTGATCCTCCCTGGTGGACGGATTACGTATTCCGTGGCTGAAGATACATCGTCTTGTATAGAATGATAGCAGTGGGCAATGGCCGAAGCTTTTTGTGTAACGTTCTTACTTTACTGTGTGCTTAAGGTAAACGAATCATGCTTGCAGTAGTCTTGCTCAGAATTTCAACGAGGCTGGCTCACTCTGAACAAACGCTCTTGTTTCTTCTAATGGAAATAATATCCTATTAAAGGTCATTTTAATTCGTCAATCTTTTTAATTTTAGTTGATATCTCGAAGAAGACAAGGAAAGTGTTATTATCCATTGGTAAGGCCGCACGTATAACATGCACGTATGTTTGGTGCCCATGCGGCAAAGGACTGAAATTAACAGAATTGTACAGAATTATCGCATTAAAAAAACTGACGGGAGAATAAGCGTTAGTGGAACAGGGTAACTGTAGGAGGGTCTCTTCATCCTTGAATCAAGCTAATAAATTCCATTGTCTCGGGTGTGACTTGGTGGAATTACCTGAAATATGTAGGTAATAAGATTGGCTTAGTTATTTCACATTAACGTTTACAAGACTACATGGTAGTCGACGTGTCACGTGACATCACCCGCCCTCGCATGTCTCGTGATGACGTGCCACGTCGAAACCTGATGACGTGCCACGATGATGACGATGATGTGCCACGTCGAAACACATGTCGTCTTGAAATATATTTATATGGAATAACTAAGTCATCTTATCATTTACAAACTAGTAAGGTTAAGACAAAGAACACAAGGGTTTCATGCAATCACATCAACTGCTTGTAGTTGTACCAGTTGTACTTTGTAGAATAAGGGGAGATTTCCGTCCACTCTTGCACGCGAATCACTTTTCTGCACAACAGGCCACTTGCTTTCTATTCCTTACAGGCCCTGCGCACTCGATATAGCACTTTAAACCGATGGCGAGTAGGATTAATGAGTGCTAAACGAAAAAACGTTGATGATCTCATCTGCGATATTAGTTTTTGCTTGATTGCTTAAAGCATGGTTATTATAAACGTTTTTATTGCGCTGTGGAAAATAGTTTGCGTGTTTAAATAGTCATCTTGTATGAATTCGATTATTCTGTACAAAATATAAGACCGTGGCTGTTGTGCATTTACATGATGCCTCTTGTCGGCAGATTACCAAGCGTTTTGCCTGCGCGGATCGTTCCATTCATTAAGGTAGGTAATGAGGGTATGACACCATCAAACTGTAGCCTGATGACCAATAAAACAGAGCATACTGGTTACCGACCATATTGGTTATCCCTGCTCTTTCCATACTTTCCTTTGGGTAGCACTACGGAATGGACGAATTAGTGGATATATTGCAAGAATATTTACCACTTGTTTGAAATTTTATGGCAAGTAACTCTGTAAACATGCATCGGCTACTTAGTGCAATTAATTTAACTCGATTTGACCATAATTTTCTCCGGGAATGCGGATAATTATTGATTTAAATAAATAAAATTAATTTGTTAGGAAAATGCTGATTAAAGCAGTAAGTGCACGCTAATTTCCAGTGAGTTATCGATGAAAAACATCGTAATATTGCGAAATTAGTGCGTCAGCCCATAAGCACTAAAGGAAAATAGTGTTTAACAAAGATGGCGGACAGGCAACGCTCACGTTACAGCTTCTAATATTGGCCACAATAGCAAGCATCCTCTCCATTTACCTAAATTGTTCCATTAAACGTCGTTCGTGAGAGCTGAAGTGCATTACTGTGTTCCGATATGTGCTAGCTTCTGCACCTTCAATGGAAATATTCGTAAGTCATAAGGAAGAAATAAATAACTTCCCACGTCGTTCAATGTTACCATTTCCGGTCCCTCGTAAGATCAAAATCTAGTAATATGCAATTGCGACAACAGCTGCAATAAACTTGCTGTTCGATAGAGACCCTCCAGTCAGAGACTGGAAACCGGCCATGTTGGATGGCTCGCTCTGGGTGCCTACTTAAATCAAATTGTCAATAAACCACTTAAATATTTGTTTTTTAAATTATTAATTTAATGCATTTATTAGTTTTAATTATTAAATATTTTATTTAATGTTTAACCATAAATACCACTCTGATAAACGTAGAGGTTACGTTGTTACTATTGTTGCTAAGAAAGGTTTCCAAATATTTGCGCCGCTCTTCGTTCAAAATGCGCGATTCTTTTTGGTTCCGCCATTTTCCGTAGCCTACCAATCAAAAGTGGAACAGAGGTTGCCAGTCTCTGGCTTGAGGGTCTCTACAGCTCGGAGGTCAGTGGCGCCGTGCGGTGGCGAGCATCTATATGCTTTTTTCAAATAGTTACTAAAAAAAATATATCCAAACTGAGTCTTTCCGAGAACTTTAAGATGTATCATTTTACCTCCGTTTCGCAAGAGATGAAACTTTCTGGAGGTAGATATTGCGGTGCTATGCAAAATCTTATCCGTTACAGAGTACGTCTGAAGGAAAATACTGATACCTTTGAGAAATAAAATCTTTTACCGAATAATTACTCAAAATATAGGTATTCAATATGCTAAAGTTTAATTATACCCTTGTATTGCTGTTTTGAAGCATTGTAGTTATTGCTATACTAAAATGAATAATGTCTGTCAGATATCTCAATGAATCCAATGCATTTTCCTAGTGTACCCCTATGGGTAGATTAGCTTTACTAGCTGGCGGATAGAGGCGCTATCAGCGTCAGCTGCAGCTTATGTTAGCATAAGGAAATTAACAATGGGTGTTGAGACTGTTGATTACTGCACTCAAGCAGGATTTGATTACTTTTACCTACCAACATTCACCCTACCCTGCCCCTCTCCTACCTCCTCTGTTCAATATGTTCAAAAAATAAATAATGGTTCTGTGTTCCCTTAATAATGATGTTTTAGCATTCAAAATAGTCGGGTAACGCGTATAAGTCATGCATATATCTCTGTTATTCTAGCCATAAAACGGCCACACAGGCGTATGGTAGCGGGTTTTAGGACACCAATCATGAACGTATAAGGAAAAGGTTAGTGGAGGAGGGGTAAACTGTGTCCTAACGGCGTGCACATTGTTAGTGTCACGCTCTCTATTTCTTAAAATCACTAATGGTGGTAGGAAAACAAATACAGTAAGAACTTACTTCAAAGATAACATCTCAGAAGACAAAATTAAGAATATACCAGTCAATAAGTCTCCCAGTGTTTCTGTACGGTGCAGAAACATGGGTAATGTACAGGAAGGAAGAAAGAAAGCTTATCGCTTTAGAGAACAAAATCCAAAGAAAAATATTTGTGTCCACAAATAAAAACGGAATGTGGAGAATCAAGCACAACTGGAAAATAAGAGAGCTTTGCAAGGACCATGACATTGTGGCATGCGCAAAAACAAGAAGAATGGGATGCGAAGTGAGCAGGGTACACTACTAAAGGAGACAGGCCTAGGAAGACCAGAAGGAACAAGGCCTCCTGGAGGACCAAGAGAAGGTGGTGGGATAGAGTAAAGTCAGATATGAAATGTTGTTTATTACATACATACCAATCACGCCGTTCCCTTCCGGGGTAGGCTGAGTCACTTAGTTTCACTCATAAATACATATTTGTACACCTAACTCTGCTTCAATAATTTCCTCCATACTGAACTATCCTTGCAAACCTCTTTTGACTCATTGAACCCCATACACTGCTTCATATACACCCTCATGTTTTTAGACTCCTAATATTCCTCCTCCTAAGAATTTTCCCCAACCTCAACTTTCTCGGCCTACCTCTCCCTCTCGCACCATTCATTTCACTCTTATACAGGGTGTCCCATAAATGTCACGCCACAGTGACACTGGAGCTAGGGCAGCCTAAGAGGAACCGAACCAGCCTAATATGACCTCAGTAAAAGTTGCACGGTTTTCGAGATATTGCCAAATTAAAGCTTTTTCAAAAATTTCTCTTTTTTTACATTTCTAGTCTCAGTTTTTTCTCTACATTAGTCTCAGAATTCAATCGGATAATTTAACGTTCTCATTAGGGCCGCTCTTTTAATCTTCCAACTGTGACTCATGTGCCGACTTCTACCTGGAACAGAGGCCCGAGAGGGAGGGGGGTCATGGGGTCCGAACAAACAAAAGAAACGCGAAAGCTGCTATACCTGTCTAACTTTATCGGCTTTCAAAAAATGGGATGGATAGAGTACTTTGTTTTTTAATTTGTGGCAGTAGCCCCATCAGAGAGCCAAATTGAGAGCTATTCAAGTGAATTCTGGGACTAGAAATGTAAAAAAAGTAAAATTTTTGAAAAAGCTTTAATTTGGCAATCTCGAAATCTCGCATCTCGAAAACCGTGCAACTTTTACTGAGGTCATATTAGGCTTGTTCGGTTCCTCCTAGGCTGCCCTAGCTCCAGTGTCACTGTGGCGTGACATTTATGGGACACCCTGTATATATACTGTTTCGTTATTCGACTCTCATCCACTCTTTCAACATGGCCAAACCAATAAAGCACACTCCTTTCATATATGTACATTACTGGAACATCTAACCCACATTCATTTATTACCTACTCATTCCTGACCCTATCCATCCTACTTTTTCCGCAAACACTCCTCAGATAACTCATACCCACGGCGTTTAGTCTACTCTTATATCTATCCTGACATACCCATGTTTCACTACCATACAACAAAGTGGGGAGAAGTACACTTTTGTACACGACGAATTTCGCTTCCTTAGACAGGCACTCATTCCTTCATATGCTCCACATGCTACCTACCACTTTCTAACCAGCATTCGCACGCCTCATTATCTCCTCATCTATTCTTCCATCTTGCACATACATCTTACCTAATTACACAAAATCATCCACTTGTTCAATTACTTCACCATTTGCCGTCATCATACAGTTATTCTCTCCATTCTCCTTATCAAAAACTACTACTTTAGTCTTGCACCAATTTACCCTCAATTCCATTCTCTCTTTTGATGCACAAAACTTATCTAGGAGCTTCTGTAATCCCTGTTGTTTATTAACTTGGGTTATTTTCTAAACAAAACGTTGAAATAGCTTAAGTGATTATATAAAAAAATTTGACTTTTATGTATTCATTGATGTTGTCATATTGAATAAGTTTTTGTAACCTATTGCAAAGTATTGTTTTTTTATTTGCACATTATTTGTATCTCTGAGCAGTTTTTGTGAATTGCATGGACACATCTAAATGTTACACCAGTGATTTGCAGGGACATGTGTGAATTGTAAAGATGAGAAATGAGTCTGCCTCTTGAAATATGCTCAAGTTGTAACCCCACAAAGTGATTATATCCATTGTGGTACCTAATTCCACTTAGGAAATTACCTAAAATGATGTATTGGTAAAGTTATGTCACAAATGGTGGAAGAAAAAAATTATTATTATTCTTATTATATCATCTGGCTGGAAGAACGGTGGATGAAGTAGCAGACAGAGAAAGATGAGGCCAATCAAGGGCTTGTACATATATAGATAGCCGCGGAAGTAAGAGTAAGTAATGGTACAAAGAAAGCAGTTTTTGTAACTGAAAAGTCTGCGGTTATCTCTCTTTCCCGTTCATTATATTAGTCCCAGAGATATTGCAGGGTGCTGTGGGGTCATTGAAATTTCCTCCGTGTAGTACTGAAACTCATCTGATATGAATTCGCGGAATATTAATAAGTTAATTATTTTTTATGATATTACATTTTGCCTATTTAACGCCAATCACTATATAGAGTAGCCTTAGCGTTATTTTAACTGAGAGTTCTATATCAACGATATTTTAACTGAGAGGTCATTAGGTCTATGCAGAAAACGTCGGTGTGGCAGTTAGCTGTGTTTTTTTAAATCGAAGGAATGCTTGTTCCAGTTTGTGAAAATACAGATAAAATATTTTTACTGGAGTTTATAAAACCATGCCTCGACGAGGTACTGGGAACCTGAGTATAATTCCGGCATAGGTGAGATTTTGAAGGTTTCTCGTAATAATATCATAATGACCCATGTATTGCATTGCATTTTTGGGGAGGTGACCGACAGCTAAGGTCATTTGCACCTTAGGGGATAAGTAAGGGAGGAAGGGTGGATAGAAACCCGGTGTTGGCATTAGCCTGCTCTTAACCAAAGGCGCCAAGTGGTCCACGGTTTAAAGTCTCATCCGACAGACGTAGTACTATACTTGATGTCCCCTCCACAAGACACTCAAGTGGGGATCGGGTTCCCTCTGAAAAAAATCCGCATCCCCAGGGATCCCTTGCCGCCGTAATGAACCATCGTGATAAAACGAAGAAGATGAATACCAGGACGATTTGTTTGTCATTCTGGTTTTTGCTTCGCCCAGTTCGAGACAAATGGTAAAAATATAAAGAAAGCAATCGTTAGTTGACGTCTAAAGATCCTCAAAGCTAATCTCTCGATACGTTTTATCATATTCATCGATTGTAAACTTTACAGCCGGTTGGAAACAACATCAAATTGACAGAAATTTGCGTATTTCTATTAACACTAAACTTTATCATTAATTTACTATTGCAACTACGATTTTGACCACCGAGTGCATGTCGAGGTTGAGGCTCTATAATAAATCACACAATGTGGGGAAAGTAATATCCTTTCTGTTTTCAAGCAAACGACAATATAAAAGTGATAGTCAAAACTTGAACATTTTTGGACAAGGTTTTTCGAAATCTTGGAGGAAAACGTTAAGAAAATTATCCAATAAAGAAGTCTAGGACTATAAGACATCGGCGATAACGAATTGATGGGGAAAATATCGATCGTTAGACTTTAACTCGGCATTAATTCACTATCAGGCAAGTATATTCATCCCTGTGAGAGACTCCTGCAGGACGATTACAAAGCATCCATAAAATTTACAGAACTTAGCAACGTATGCATGATACATCTATTTCATTCACATAACACCGAAAGGGATCTGAGGTATTAACACCCCTTGTAACGTATCTTTACGGTGGCTCGCGGGAAACAACGTGGAATTAGATTTCCCAGGAGAATTTAATGTAATGAATCTGTCCCTCTTAGCTATAATCTTTGCTGGTCAGCTCATTTAAACTCTGCCTGAATATTTTTTCCAACGAGAGTAGTTATATATTATCCACTGCTTTTTTCCGTTAAGTTGACTAATATGTCTTTTGATGGGAAATCAAGTAAATCAAAGTTATAAAAAAACGAACATTTTAGATCATGACGCAATGAATACTTATTTGAAGCCATCGCACTGATTTATGCGAATCAGGCACGAAATTTACCGGCTTGGTCCTTTTTCCGAAAAGGAAATTCCGGGAGCTTAAATGGGCGGGCATTGCGTGGGGCATTTGACTGTCGGGACGATTGACGCCTTTCCAGGGGTAATTAGGCTATGGACGGAAAAAGGGAGAGGTTTTAAAGCGGATATTCTTGGAATCAGCCCTTTCTTGTGCAAGATGGCGGTTTTGGAGTTCCCTTATGACTAAATCGTCGGACATGAAGTTCTCAGCAGAGAATTTTCAAACAACAGCTGGTGAATATCACAGCCTCTTTCTGATCCCCCAACTGATTCACAAAAGAAGAATGATACAATTTGTAACAGAATTTTCAAAAGATAATTCCAAATTCCTTGAAAAATATTTGGTGAAGACGACAAGTGTGATGGAATAAATAAGACTTAAAACATTGAAAATGAGAGGTTTTCGAAGATTGACGAAGTTAAAATCAAATGGGCTCAGAGAATCGCCGGTAAAAAAATCCCACACAGTTGTTGGAGAAGAGGAGTTTGATGAAACGTGTATTAACAGAATTAGATTTGATGGCGTTTCAACTCGCCGCAGAGAAGCTTGTTCATTTTTTAAGCGAATATTAACCGGTCTAACATGGATGCCGCGCGCAATGTGTCCAAAAATTTCGTAACAAAGGCTTTTTAATTTTTTTTCTATTTTCAATTTTTCTGGATTTATCATTATTATACATTGACTATTCCACTCCTAAAACAAATATTTTCGGCGTATAAACTGCAGATCTGATCCATGCAGTATGGAAGGTTGCGCATTGTTATGACTAAAATGTTCCCCTGTCCTATCGCACCGTAAGTTTCCATCTATTATCTTTATTAACCTATGGATGAAGCCTTGCGACACGGGGAATTCACTGGTCAAATTCTGGGGCAGGAAACCTCGTGGAAACGATTATGGAATGTTCAAAGGAAGAGGATGATTACCAAATGAGTCTCAAGGACGGTATATATGATGAAATTTGAGGGATGCCAGAATCAGGTCTTCTGAAGAAGGGAGGCAGTTAGCTAAAATGAGAAGCGATTGGCTCGGAGAGTTGGCAGTTAACCTACTTTTGGATTGGTTACAACTAATAGTGATGACTATAGGTTTCAACCTTGCTCCGTTTTATTTATGAGACTATAGTCATATTATCATTTAAGAATCTCCGCATTGCTGAGAGAAATTGTCGTGGTCTCTGTTCCTTAGAGCTATCCACGGCTTTATAGCGTGTACTTCACTCATGTATCCGGAGTCCGATCGAAGTATTCTTCGCTCTCGGAAAATATGGGCCTTTTATTATATAGTTTTTGATATGCAGTAATATTTTTCGGCCTTATTGAGTTAGTTTATGAGCATGTAATGAAATGGCGCCGGGTGTACGATTCTGGAAATAATTTATAAAATTTATACAGGGCTCAAAATTAACTCAGAAAGCATGGTTACAGTATTATTCGCATGCAGCGTTGCTATAAGTGTTTATTTCCCAGAATCATCATCCGTAGCGGATTTCTGAGCAGTATTCTGTGTAAATGAAATTTTATTCGAGAGAGATATTTTATCGTGGTGTAGATTTTCTGTAAAATACGTTTTTCTAAATTTGAAAGCGTTTTTGGGTTAATTTACTGATGCGAGATATTTTTGGAATGAGGGAAAAACCTTTTGTTGTCAATGGTCGTAGATATTTTGTAATACAATTAGGGTTTTACGTCCTATTGCTACGATTCTACTTTTTCAGGTTGTCATTTTTTCCGGAATAGTACTCTAATGATCAACATAACCTAAAAAACTAATGAAAATGTTTGTTTTTTACAAAAATACAAACATACAATGACCGTTGGTTGAGTCTTAGAATGAATAGAAAAATAATTGAAATTTTAGAAAGTATAAGTCCTCAAATATTTAAATCATGATATCAAAGATGACTGCTAATTAAAGTACCTCAAAATTCATTTCCACTGTATTTTTGGGACGCATAATTTTATTTAACTTGTCTTGCAGTCCATCACTATTGATTTTATTGCTTATCTTTTGTGTATAATTGAAATTTTCGCTACTCTCATCCTTGACTCTCTCTTTAAGAGGAGGATTATCAGGAGTTTAAAAATAAGAAATGAAACATATGAGCAGAAGCGAAGTAGATTTGCAAGGGTAGGGCAGTGTGGGAGAAATAATTTAAATCAAAGCAAATGTAGTGCGTCTTACACCTAGAATGATAGTCTTTTGACTATTTATATCACGGTAGATGACATTGTGATTAGTATATATGTACGTATGCATGTAAAGTTTTGTGACATCGAAACGTCAGTTGTGTATGGTCTGCAATGAAATTTACAACCCTACGCTTTTTATCTCAGTATGAATGTTTTTTTGTGATCTAATCTTACTGGCCGACATGACAGTGGTGAAGCTTTTATATGAGATGGAGAATATTGAAGAAATCCTAGATAAATCTAATATCTCTGAGGCAAAATTAAATCCGCGATTGACAAAATATGCGATGAATCATTGGGCAAGTTTATAATGAAATCGTGTTGAAGAAATTATCGTCCGAGAGGGGAATGCTTGGAGTTGTTTTGAGGTAATCAGTACTTTTCATCAGTGTCGTGCAAACGAAAAGCAAGATTAAGTTTTCATGATATACTTATTGAGTTAAAAATTACATCAATAATGCTGGAACCTGTTATTTTCAAATTTATCGAATCTGAAATAGATTGCAGAGCAAAGGGACACACGAAGATGCAATGTTAATTATTTTCCTGGACTGAAATTTAAGTACAGATCCCCAAGTCCGCGGCAAGTGCTTTAGACAATTGATTGGCGAATATATAGTTTTGGAGTCCAAACATTGGCGATTTTTCTTTGCACTAATGTCTTTCCACCCCATTGACTTATCCCGATCAATTGTCTAATCTCTATAGCGGCGGACTTAAGGTAGTTTGAGCGAGATATCACTTCACAATTGATTTAATTTTATAGACATTCTTATGATGAAAAACATCTGAACTTTCCAATGTTTCTAAAATATCAGTCACTTAACGGGCACTCTTCATGGAATATGGTACGGCTATATGCTTCAGAGACATGTAATTTAGAAAATTAAGAAGTTCTAAAGCATATTTATCTCGTCATAAACGTTACAAGGGTAGTCCGTTTGCTTTCTCAACTTTAAAACTTTCACGTACTACTTCTGTAATAATTTTTACAAAATTACAAATAAACCTTGGGCTGCGAATACTTTCTCATCGAATTGCGAAAAAATACTCAAGCTGAGGCCTTATGTGCATATTCTGTTCATTTCTGGAAATATCAGTAATAAAAAACGGCGTAATTGACATTACTGTGATAGCTCATTGCTTTGACTTGCATAAAAAATTAGATTCTGACTTGATCTTTGTAATTAATATTATGAGCAATCTCCCTTATGAGTACCTTGAATGTGAGGAATTTCTATTCTGTAAATAATAATTTCATGCTGCAGATCCGAGTGTCTCCTTAGTGACTGACTGCCGATAGTGTCACAGTGTTTCGAATTTTATACAAGGAGATTTATTGTTGTGGCAAGTAAATGTTTGGTTTGAAAAATTGTAAAGATTTATGTGCGCAATGATTGACTTTCCAAGCACCCCCAAGTTTTCGCGGTCAATTGCCAAAACCCTTGAGCGACGGAAGACTTAACACTCCATTAAAGGTTAAAATCTATTCCGGGACTCGTTCGTGCCGGCTGCTTACCTTCTCGAAGCGGAAGATCGACTCCTCTGCCGGGGCCACGCTTCCTGTATCGTCCGGAGGACTTCGTTCAGCTCCGGCGCCGAGGTTCCAAGGTTCTCTGTGAACACCACACACACCCAATGAGTCATTCGAATCCGAAATTAAAAGTTCCTCGCGCGCTCTCCGACACTGTCCGCTCTTTACTTTTTTTGGAGCGGCGGCGCGGTACTTAAAAATGAATGTCCTTTAACTGGAGCGCAAATTTTTTGATGAATGTGGGCTGTTCTATGTATTCGCGTACAACATTAACTAGGGAAGGTGGTCGGACCTCAGCTACGCAAACGTCCGGACGCGTCCCGATTGAGCATGAAGGGTCCGCAGTGTTCGCGGTCGAGCCGGGAAGAGGGTTTATCCCGAGGGTATCCCGTGAGCGAGGTGTCCCGGCGCCGCCTACCGCGTGTCATGCTTCCTCAGGAGTGACTGTCTTGCTGGGTTTCGCCCGAGGCTCTCGCCGTCTTGCCAGCCCTCTCTCTCTCTCGCCCGTTTTGCAGTCGGCGATCGACCACTTTTCCTTGCGGACGTGAGAGAGAGAGGCAAGCAGCCGACCACGCGGAGAGCAATCGATAAATGCAAAGTAGCCACCTTGGACAATGATTCGGGTTGGATAAAAAAATCCCCCTCCAAGTGGTGGTCAGATATGGTTTTATTTTTTTATTATTATTTTCTCCTGCCCCCTTCCCTCAACCGGCTAAGAAATTGTGATGGGAATATATCGAGATGAGGGTTAAAATATTTACTCGGTTATATTTCCCACCCCGTGCAGGTCGGGTTTTACTTCCGTGTGAAAAAAAACAGTGAAATATTCCGATTCGACGGAATTTCCCCGAATTTTAGAGGAACTAAATCGTAGAAGAAGAAATATTTCCTTTTGTGTCCAGTCAAAACCTTCAGCAGAATAGTTCAGCAAGACTATTCAATATGAACACTGAAAATTTTCAAAATAGACAAATTACTTATGAATAATTCACTCAGGTCATATTTTGATAATTTACATCATTATTGCGGAAAGGTTATAAGGCTACTCCGAGATTTGTGTGCCTAAACTCGATCAGCAAAGTTATTTGAGATCTTTTTCCGAAATATAAATGATTTTATCCCGTTTAGTAGTTAATTTATATTAAATATGGGGTTTAACACTTCGAAAATTGAAATTTAACTATCCATATTCTGTTATGAAGCTATTACCTGTTTATTTAAATTGCCGTGTTTTGGTAAGGCTGATAAAAGTCCGAAGTAATGAGCAATAAATACTATACCTCTCACTGGCGCGAGTATGATCCTACTCGATGGTTGAGATTTTCGACGAGGCAAGGGCTCCCGGTCCAAATTTTCATGTCGATATTTTGCGAATCTTCTGAAAAAGACAAAAAATGCCGTATATAGGAAAATAATGTATTACGAAATTTTTTCTGCATGTTTGAAGTATATTATGGTCTCTATATATCACAATATTGTCACTTGAAAGTTTCACCGTTGTGGAGAATAATTTTTTGATCTGAATTATGAATTGTGATTTGAATACTAAAACTTGTTGGTTCCACCACGTCCTATATGCAAAAACATGATCCTGGTGGTGTTTCCATTTAAACCTTCGGGAATTTCAAAGTTTAAAAGTTTCATTTAAGGTATAAATCAGTTTCAACAAGTCACATTAGTGACCACTAATTTTATTTCCATCATTAATTAAAGGCTTTCACCTAGATTTTAACTTGGATAACCAAAGGAATAATTAATAGATAAATTTAATTTAATATGGCATGAATATATCAGAAGAAAAAAAATCAGCTGTGTGATCACTCGCAGTTTAATTAAAATTTCTATAATTGATATTTCATCTTGATCCAAATTGAATTTTGCCATTGCTTTTTATAGATAAGGAATTGTTAAATAGCTGTCTTCATATTGAAAACATCACATGGGTAAACACGCAACTTACATCAAAAATCACATTAACCCCTCTCTGTCTCTCTTTGTGTATTGTGTAACGTAACGTCACTTTGAAATGGCCTGAGTCAAATAAATGTCCACTCTACGGACGGATCGAAACATTTGGTATTTATCCTTTGAAAAAAATGATTGAAAATTAAAGTTGGACAATTTTCAAATCATTGTTAAATCTACATCTGAAATGTTTCGCAGTCTTGCGCTCGGGTCCAAAGATATTTTCCCATATGTAGATTTAAAAGTATTCAATTATATCAGACGATAGATATACGAAGGTAAGTCAATAAATATGCCATGATATAAGTAAGTGTCAGCATTTTATCATCAGCATCAGTGGTAAACATTTTATTAGGAAGGCTTGACACATTCACCGTACAGTCCGGACTCAGCCCCCAGTGATTTTAATCTGCTCGGGCCCCGAAGAAATCATTCGGATAGACGTCGTTTTTAAAATGATGATGCCGTAGTCCTAGAGGTCACTCGTTGGCTGTGACAGCAAAAACCAGACATATTTGCTGACGGCTCTCAAGGACTTGTAAAGAGATAAGTGTCTGAATATACAGGGTGAATTTGTAGAAAAGTGTAATGAATTTCAAGAAGCTACTTTGCACTCTACAGATTCAGGCTTCACTTTGTGGAAGTTAGTAGTATTCATACTTGAAGAATACAATTTTGTACTTTTCCACAGAATTTGATTTTGGATGGTACGAGGTGTTTCACCGACTTATGGTATCTGATGATGCCACAAGTTGGTGAAACGCATCGTACAATCCATAATAAAATTCTGTGGAAAAGTACAAAATTATCTTTAAATATGGATGTTACTTTGATTAGTATTGCCTCTATCCAGTTTTGCGAGTTATTTATTGACTTACCCTCGTACAATGGCCTGTAGTTAAAATTTGCTCAAACGTTGCAACAAGTTTAACGGTGGATGTGGAAAGCGTGTGATGTGGAGTGGAGTCTGTGATTTTTAGTGAAAGTTACTAAACACGAGTTAGTGGGGCAACTTTTGCTCTCGGGTTGCAGTAGCAAGGGTCTCTCAGTAAGGCTTGACCTTTAGAACGGACGTAGGGATTGGCCCATGGCTACATTCCCTCTATGCAGTATTGCAGAGTGGGGCGTCGAGAGATAAGAGCGACCAGAATAAGAAGGCAACTGCGTCGTCATTCCAGTAATCCGCGATCCAAGTGAGTTTTCACGCTTGCTTGAAGCACACTCACAATTTGGAAGTGTTTTGAGGATCTGATCAAACCGCCGGGAAAAGTACATTCTCGTTTACGACGTTCCACGATATCATTTTTATCATATCCCTAACCTGTAGGAAAGTACGTTAACGTTTCATGCTTTACTCTGTGGAAGCGAACCATTTAGTATTTATTATTTTAATATTAGATACAATATCGATATTCACATTTATAATAGCATTGGTTGTCAAAACCATGGCCGGTTACAATAAAATTGTGTTAATTTATCAAAATGATGCCATTAAAATTAATTTCATAAAGAAAATTCTGTTCTTCATCTGGGTTTTATAAGCTTACAGTATAGTATCCGTACCTTATGCCTATGAACCTGAGATATACCATTAAACCTGAAATACAATGAACTTTGAGGCGCAAGTGTTAAAACATAGGGAAGATTATATTTCAGGTCTTATACCTGTTTCATTGTTTGCGAAAAAATTTTTTAAGCTTATTATTTACGATAGTTTATGGCTATGACCTAAAGGAACCTACCTATTTTATGTTTGAGGTATTACTGCATCAAGGCAGTTATTGAAGTCATATTATGCTATTTGTTTGAGCAAAAATACATTAGTATTTTCTTAAAAAGATATTCGTAGACTTATATTCTTGTTTATAATTTGACTTTAATCTTTCCAATAATTAGGACATGTCATTAGTGAAAATAAATTCGAAATGCATAAACTAACGGGTGGCGTTTTTTTTTTAATTTTTTCATATCCATGCATTTGCTGTGCAATATCCTTCGTAAGTGCCTCATATTTTTGTAACCGTCATATTTTCCATCGAATAAGACATGGGTAAATAGAGTTAAACAATCCGTATGTTTGCTACGAAGGCTTCCGCGGTTTTCTTTTTCATCGGTAATTTTCGGGATCTCCCCGAGTTGAACCATTTTTATGGACGATCGTTTCGCTGGCAGTCCAGTCAGCTTCATCAGGACCATCGTCCATAAAAATGGTTCAACGCGAGGGAACCCGAAAATTGCCGATAAAAAAATCCGTATCTTTGTTTGAGTCATCAGAGAGAACGTGAATGGCGCTGCCTGAATTAAATTCTTGGTTTAAATTTTGTTTTTAAGTTTTAAAGGGAGGATTTTCAAGGTTTTAATTTAACCTGATAGTTCTATTCACTTGATTTTTTGCTTTGGTAAATATGTTTAACTGTTAAGAGCGAGTAGAATGTATTACACAGCGATCTGACGGCTTTGATGTTGCGATTTCGGAGGATTAGATAAGAATTTCAATATTATATCGAAGTACCTTTGCGCAGGGTATTTCATTGCTTATACTTCATCATCATAGGAGAGTCAAGTATGGTATGACTATTTCAGTGTGGTTCCTCTGCCTCCAGAAATACCTTTGAATCGACCCACTCATATCCTTGAGATTATGCACCCCTCGGTGCAATTTAAAACCCCTGACCTTCGCGTGCCCGAATCCTGGGTTGGTCATTAACTACGGCTCAAAAGTGCAATCTCTAAGATTTTGCTATTTTTATTTGTTATTGATTATTAAATATTATCTTAATCTATTATTATATATCTTAATATTTTTCAATTTCGCGAATCAGTTGACGATATCTCACTATCGCTGGTGAAAACCCTCGGGGATTATTTGGGTGTAAACTGATAATTTTCAGTATAGATTATTATCGTCTGTTATTTTGAGATTGATTTGACCAAAAATTAAAGCTAAACTGAATTTATACGTAAGAGAGATAATATGAAACTCCTGGGCCTCGATCCTCTGTGCCTCATCGCGTATCCTAAGGCGTTGTTTGGAAAAAATGTATATAATTTCGATCAATGAAAGTTATATTGAATGTTGAATATGTATGAATGAATCTTTATAATGAATGGTTCTGTAGGAATTAAATTCTTGGTTTAAATTTGGCTTTAAACTTTTAAAGGGAGGATTTTCAAGGTTTTATTTTAACCTGAGAGTTCACATCTCTAGATTTTGCGCTTTGGTAAATATGATTAACTGTTAAGAGTGAGTAGAATGTATTGCACAGCTATCTGACGTCTTTGATGTTGGGATCTCGGAAGATGCATGCTAGTGTCAGAATACGGGAAGCATTTTTACCATTACGGAGTGTGATAGAGTGTATTTTTTTGCCCAAAATTACCGTTAATTGATTGACAAAGCCTTAGGAATGTGCCATTGATTTTTTTCTCATTGACGAGTGTTGTCGTTGACGCAACACATATATATATTGCCGTCAATGTGACGTTTGTGTCCCGAGCAAGGTTTTCGGTGTATTGGAAATCACTCCTTGATAATATCGAAAGCGAAAGCCATTGACCCGAGTGAAGAGTGAAAGAAAGGACGAACTCTTGACGTCAGCCTCGTCCTCGCCATAAAGTGCCCTTGGCCTCATGAAGGTCGTAAAAAAAATGCTTCGCACCTCGAAATGTAATTTCGCATGCATGCCCTCACTGCTCCCACTTATGCAAGCGTATAGTCAACTCGGTGATTTCAGGCGTGACTTCCTGGAAATTAATCATGATTTAAAGAACACTGTATTTTTCCACAATTTATTTCAACGGTACAACTAGTTTCTACCCATCCTCGGGTACAAAAGTTCCGGTTGCTCATCATAGTATATATAGTCAGATAAGGAGTGTGGGAGGTGACACTCTCCTCACCTCTCTTACTCCTTACCTGGCTGTATATACTATGATTTGCAACCGAAACATTTGTACCTGAGGATGACGCTTTTGCGTCGAAAATAGTTGTACCATTGAAAACTAATTGTGGATAAATACAGAGTGTTCTTTCCATCAAGCGTATAGTCGTCATCTATCGGCTGGCGTAACTTTTCTCTGGATTTAGGGTTGGCAAGTGGCTAGAATGACTGGTCTCCCGCTCAAAGTTCCGGGTTTAAATCTCAGCAAGGGTTTTTCACGATGACTTCTTCATTAATTTTTGAGGGTGTACAGTACATAGTTCGTCAATGGAGCATTGATCTATAGTCTTCTTGGTGCCTTTCGTTAAGAGTCGGCTAATGCTGATGCAGGGATTCCCCCTCCCTTCCTTACCACCTATCCCCCATGGCACTAATGACCTGCATTGTCAGTCGACGCCATCAAGTAAAGAAGCAAACTGCATATTTATTTTTCTATCCTAAGGCTTTGGGATCTCGGAAGATACATGCTAGTGTCAGAAAACGGAAAACATTTTGACCATTACAGATAGTGATAGAGCGTCTTTCTATATCTTTGGAATTATCATTCCATATATCTGACATAAAAGTATGAATTTTTGCCCCTAAGAATTATTTTTGAATTTTTGGCAGTCTTTAGTGTGGTCATCCCAGAAGTTATTTTTTGAGACGGTTCATGTACAGATCTGAGTTTGCCAGTTTTCGTTTTCACTCATGTTGACTTAGTGCCAATTCCTGCGACAGGAATGAGAAGAGAGACACGTGGAACATATCTGGGAATGAGCGTCTGTCTAATCATTGGTTGTTCAATCCTAAGATTGGTTGACTGCAGCCCTCCACCCTTCCTTATCTAATTCTATAGGCTAATTGTAATAAGCTAGTTCTCTTATCTCCTTGTATCTCTTTCTAAGTATTTCCCTCTTTATTTGGTACATGATTTTTTTCCTGGGTTTCTCTTGGGACTTTTCCTTCTATTTTATCTTCTATTATGTTCTTCACAAAAACATTGTGTTTCAGAGTGTGCTCAATCCATCTTGTCCTTCTTTACCCTATGATGTTCAATATGGTCCTTTTCTCTCCTACTCTTCTCGACTCTTCGTCATTTTTTTATGTTTGCTTGTCTATGGGTGCAAAATTTGCATAGTTTGAAAGCAATCTACTCTCGGCTTTATTAAATGAAAGCGAAACCTATCTTTCACAAGATAAGCCTAATTGATTTAATTCAGTTGGATTGAGGAACCTGAGAAGTGTTTTCCGTAAAAAAGGAATGGATAGGGTTAGGAATGAGTGGGCGATGAAAGAATGTGAATGTACTCGATCCATTAGTGAAAGGAGATAGTTGCTCCATACACGAAAGGAGTGTGCTTCGTTAGTTTGGTCATGTTGAGAGAATGAGACAGTGTCGAATAACTAATCAGATACATGATAGTAAAGTGAATGGTGAGTGAGGAAGAGGTAAACTGTGAAAGTCATGCGCAGAGATGGTTTGAGAGACTCAAGCGAGGAGGGATATTAAGAGTCTTAAGAATAGGATGGCGTGTATGAAGCAATGCATGGGAATGATGGAAAAAAGAGCATTTTGAGGAAATTAGTAAAAGATATCCGGTTTTATAAGTCCATTGACGATAAATAAGTTTTATGGCTTTGCCTATCCCGAAAGGGAGTGACGTTCAGGGTGTGTATGTATGAATGAATATTCTTCTCAGTTGCAATTGACGCGTGATACAAACGAAAGTTGAAAGTTTTTGTTTCTGGATTAGCTTTGTGAGAATTCATAGTCCATGCTTAAGTAAACTATGTGTATTTTTATTGTTTGTGATAGAAGAAGAGGCTCTTAAGAAGAGGAATATTAGGAATATTAAGGGGGATCTGGCTTGAATATTTTAGCCAAGACAAATACTTAGAGTCACATTTTTATTTATTCAGTATAAAAAAATCCTGCTTTAGCTGATGAAATGATAATACCTAGTGTAATACTTAATATTACCTAATGAAAACTAAAAATGAGGCTCGTAATATGCAGATAATTCCACGATTATATTTTTAATGGCCACATTTCTCGAACCATAGGAGCCGACTGCAGCGCCATTTGATTGGAAATACCACATTTTGACTTCAATCTTGGAAGAAATTTGCTGATAACTTTTCAAAATGGGTGGTAAGAGGCCTGTATTTAATTTATATTAAATTTCACAATTTTTTACTTATCATAAACAGTTTGATGAAAAGCTAGAACATTATTTCTCGTTAAAATTAAATTTTTATGCTGTAATCAGAGCTATTTCCATAGGAGTCCATGTAAAAATCTCTACTTTCAAGGCTGTATTACAGTAAAACTAGCCTGGAAAAACTATTTTATTTTCATAGCAGTGTATTAAACTCACTTAAATGATGCTCTGATCAAGTTTTCTAAAAATCTGGAATAGATGGCCCTGAGTGGAGAGCCACTTCAAGAAATGGAAGCTTTTATCATGCAGTGTAGGTGTGTATGAGAAGAAAAAGTGGTTTTTGAGGATAGGGTATTTTAAAGAAAATTATTAAAAGATAGTCAGTTTTTTAGGTTAACGGCGAAACCAAGTTATTATGACTTTGCCTATCCCAAAAGAGTACGTGGAAAGACCGTAATATGTATGTGTATATGGAAGAGAATGGATAAGAATTCAATATGGTGAGAGTTTTATAATTGAGGAGTGATTGGCGAAAATGGATGTTACCATTATTTCCTAATGTGGTTACAAGTATTCAATTTTTACTCTTTGCTCTCAATCAGTCTTAAATCAAATTTAATATTGGATGCTTTCTATTCCGTTTACTATGCCGCACTCTTTGCAACAAGTGCAAGCTCCTTTCCAATAGTTTAAAAACTTGCGCTCTAAAATATTGAGAGCAGGAGTATTGCTCACATTCACTGACGTGCGCTTAAGAAGACAAGAGCGTCCATAATGATATCATCTTCCATTAGACGAAAATTTCAGGCGTAACCTTGTAGAACACATAATCATCAAACGCTGTTCAATAAACAAATTTGTTTTATTCCTCATTTTCTTTTACTCAAAATCGATTATGGTTTAAACCTTGTGCATGTACCTTCGTCACGGCATAATATCCTTGATAAAGGTTTATAGTGCTGAAACCATTGTTGAATTGAACTACCAATGATGGAACGGGGACCTCCTAGAACAAGGATCGTTATGTGGACTGAGTGTTGGATTGATATTATGTCACTCGTGTTGGTAGTTTCGGTAGTTCACGCGTGACTTTCAGCGCGTGTTAGCGGATATCTTACTCGCTGCTCCTGGCCAGCGTGCCCCTGATGACGCGTGCGTGGTACTGGGGTGGCGGAGTGGGCGGCGGGGGTCGCAGAAAGCGGAAGAGACAGAGGGGCTGCCATGTGTGGGTCTCGGTCGACGTTGACGATGCCCACGACAGCGATGAGATGGACGTCGTGGGCGACGGCGATATGGACGACTCGGCGCCGTCCTCCGTCGTGTCCATGGCGGGAGCCGCCGCCAGCCGCGGGACCCCCCTCCCTGAGCCGTCACCCCCGTCTTCGCCTCCTCCCCCCGGAACGTAGGACAAGCAGGTGCGGGCACTGCAAGGGGGATAAATGAAAAGTTAGACACAGAGGACATACATTTTATGTGGAACATGCATTCAATTTACCTCTCAAATGCAAATTATGGTTCTGTTACTACACATAAAACTCGATGAATTAGGCCTCATTATGATGAATACCAACACCTATGACTCTTCATCTACATCTGCATACTACCCTGCGAGCCGCCGCGTTGTTGTGTGGCAGGGGGTGTTAAATAAATTACCGTGTAAAGATGTAAAATTCGTGATGTGAAATGGTGACGAATAATGTGAGTATATTTAGTGGAGCTCAGTTTTTATTGTGATCGCTTATTGTGCGCGGAAAGAATGAGTTTTTGTACGTATCTGTTCGGCAGTGTATCTCTCTTATTTTATTGCATCTGTCACGACTAGAAATGTAATATGGCGTCATGATAATATTCTCCGTGTCGCTCTGAAACACGCCAGTTCTGAATTTCTCAAGCAAGCTAAGCCTAGCGTGTAGTCTCCGAGTCTCTAGGGGCTCCCGCCTTAATCCCTCTAAAAGTTATGAAACACTCGTAAGTTTTTAACGAAGTGTGCTGCTTTCCTTTGTATTTTATTAATTTTTTTGGTTAAATCTCTGTGACCAGGGACCCAAATGTTCGCAACGTATTCGAGGTGTGGTATTCGTAGCGCTTCCAATTGCATGAAATTTGCAGTGGAAAAATCATTCGCCTGGACTGGGAATCGAACCCAGATCCCTCGATTTTGCGCCGAGTAGTTTGACCAATGACGCTCTCAGGAGTCCTCTTCCACTGTGAATCCAATGGGGGCTTTAAGGAGCATGTTATTCTCACAGATGCCGTGCATTTAATTCCAGATGCATTTGTATGCGAGCGCTAAGCTCTACCGTCCACGGGGTAAAGCTCAGCTTGAGACACAAGCTAAATCGAAGTATCTGGGGTCGATTCCCAGTCCAGGCGAATGATTATTTCGCTGTGAATTTCACACATTCGTGTGAGCACTAGCGGGTTACTCCGTTTAAGTTACCGTGCGGCTAGTTTTGCGCGTAGTTCTTTGAGAATGTCCAAAATAAAAACCTTTGTATTTAAAGTTTGCTTTACCCCATGGACTGTAGTGCTTAGTGCTCGCATATGGGTACCTGTGGCATTACATGCACGGTACCTGTGAGGACAACTTGCTCCTTAAAGCCCCCATGAGATTCACGGTGGAAGAGGACGCCTGGGAAGTTTAATTGGTTAGAGCTCTCGGCGCAAAATCGAGGGGTCTTGGTTCGATTCCCAGTCCAGGCGAATGATTTTTTCACTGTGAATTTCACACAATTGTGGATGACTCCTTTAAAGTTACTGCGCGGGTAGTTCCGTAGTTCTTTGAAAAAGTAGCTCTTCCACTTGCTCCAACGAAGATGACCATTGGTCGTTTACCAAGTATGTGGTTCGTTCTATGATCTACCGTGGCTAATACATATCGCCTCTTCCACTTCACTTTTGATTTCATTTCATAACAATATGAAATTGATTTCATATTGGTAGACAGAGTGAGAACATGTAAGGAGCAAAGTATTCTTTTTTCTGTTCACCTGTTTATGTTCTTAATTAACCTCGTTGTATGGTGATGGACATTTTCTTTCCGTTCATAAATCTCAAATTTTTCTCTAAAATGATGCATTATTGCATGTTACGCTTAGACCTTTCGGAGGTCTATCCTCATTGTAAGAGAGCTCAACTGG
This sequence comes from Ceriagrion tenellum, assembly GCA_963169105.1. Lineage (NCBI taxonomy): Eukaryota > Metazoa > Arthropoda > Insecta > Odonata > Coenagrionidae > Ceriagrion > Ceriagrion tenellum. The sequence goes on from OY720642.1 coordinate 48,053,321, forward strand.
TTTGACTTTCGACATGAATAAGGTTGCTTTTGTGAGTAAGCCAATCGCTCAAAGTGTTCGCTGACCGTTGCATGAAACCTCGTCTACTCAACGTGTGCTATCACGCACATGTGCGTTGCTTGGCTTCTGCTGAAGCAGGGATGAACTATCTAAGGCAGTTATTACGCTTTGCTTTAGTTCAAAGAGGAACAGATTGAGAAATAATGACCAGCTTTCAAAAGACTCATTCGAGAGTGAAGTAACGTATCAGAACAGTTGAGAACTTGATATTTCAATCTCAAAAAAATACTGGAATGAACTTTGAGAAACACGAAAATCAGATGCAAATTTTTCAATTCAAAGTTAAATCACGGTTATAATTAAAGATGTTTCCAGTTAGATTTTCCTGTTTAATTTTATAACAATTACCATTCATATGGAAATCATCTGAGTTCTGGATTTATCGAATGATTTAATGAAATCTCAGTCATTATTATTTTTTCTTATTAGAAAGCATAGCAGACTCGTCGGCTTGAAGAACAGCTTATTATGAAATTCAAGGGTTATCAGAGGAGGACGTAAATACGGTACAGGTTCGTTTGCCACAAAAGTGGCAGACGGAAGCGAAGCTTTGGTGAAAGTAACAGTGGAGTAGCAATTGGTAGAAGAAGTAGCAGTGTGGTATTCTACACGAGTGATTAGGATAACATGGATGGATAGCATTGCTAATAAAGAAGTACTACTAAGATCTGGACAGGACAGTCCCTTTATGAAAGCACTGTTATGTTGGCAGGGTTGCAAACCACGTATTATCCTCTCCCCTACGCTCTTTGACCGACCCCTGAACCTTCCCCTCATCAGCTTTCTCTTCGCAAATTCCACTACCTTAATGTTCCGTTACCACTATAACTGGATAATCATGAGTTTAAGATCTCCTGAAAAAACGCAACCCAAGTTGCAATTGAGTGCTGTGGTGATTGTGTACCCACAGGCGCTCAAGTGACATGTCCGTACTATCACGAGTCGAGTACTTCCCTATTAGATGTGCCAGTATTCTATCGTCAAATAGACAACTTGGATTTCCCGTAAATAAACCAGTGTTCGGAAGTCCAACGAGCATTTGCGCGACATTAATCTCCTTCCGCAGGCACTAGGAAAAATAAGAGTAACAATTACTCGTAAAACGGGCCTTTCTTTACGACCGAGAATGAATTTTATGGCTTTGCCGTAAAAAACAGCTCGAGAATAAAGACTAACCTGCGCATGGTATTGTCCAAAATGAACACAGGAAATATTTTATACCAGCTTCAACTTACGTATTTGAATGTCTGCGGTTTTCTCACGAAAAGAACACCGGGCAACTATAATTTTGAAGATATGACCCATTTGCAAAATTAATATCATAATTAAGAATGGATATCAAGGATTTGTAAACCTATTTAACCTTTATCGTATTGGTTGAAGTTTCTTCTTAATATTGGGTCGTATAGTTGAAACAATTTTGATTTAATTACCAAATCCAGAGTACATTTTTCTGTACTCAGGACTGGTTGACCCCATATTACGATGAACATTTAAACATACGCTTTAGGCCCTTAAATATCGATAAATACCCTAAATAAAAGAGTTAATAAAATGAATAATGTAACTTTTGTATCACTTCCGTGATCTAGATGGAAAAAAATAACCAAGAGTAATAAAATTTGCTGCTGTATAACAAGAAGTCTACATTAAATTAAAGGAGTCTTGAGAGAAGATAAATGAGTTTCTCCCGCGCTTAACCATCGTGTCCTGATTTTTCTTTTAATACTCTCAAGGCGCAACATCAATAGAGTGTACTAATCTTCTTTTTTAGCTTCAAGGAGGGTCGGTGTTGAAAATGTGTCACCCGGTGACTCGATCGATAGGAATGAAACAAAGCATATAAAGAGACGAATAAATAATGCATAAGAAACGCTGGAACCTTCTCAGTATACCAATTACTTTTATCAGTACGAATATCTTGATGCGTACGTGTACTTAAAGACGGCTTGACCTAAAGAGAGAAAAGGATTATCCATTTTATTCATGTGGTTGAATAATAATGAAGAAACAACACAACCTATATCATTCCCAGGCCCAGAAAATAGTCCACACATTGGAACATACAGACTCATCATACCATTCTATTGCGGGGTTGGCATAGTCAAAACATTTTCGTTCTCAGTGGTAGAGCAGTACAGATGTGTCTGATTCAATCATTTCCTCCTTATCGCCCTATCCTTACAAACCTCCTTTGCTTCTGCTACATTCATGCCCTGTAACATTCGCGCTCTCTTGTTCTAAAGACTCTCTGATATTCCAAATGTATTAACAGTATTAAATTTTCATTGCTTATTTTTTCTAGATACAAATTGTTTTTTTCGTGGTTCATTCATGTGTTTGGTTTAAATGTTTAAAATGAATTTTCGAATCTCATACATATCGTAAACTTAAGAATTTTTACCCTTTGAATATCTTGTATTTCATCAGTTATTCATCCTATCTTTGAATTCAATCGTAAAACATGTACAGTTATTTTCTTTCACTGAGGCTAGCTGTTTTTGTCTTTCTTTTTCTTTGTTATTAGGCTCCATTAATTTTTTTATTTGAACACAACCATATGTTATTTTTTAAATTAACTCGCTGTTATTTCACTGTATCTCATTATTGCTTTCGAGGACCTGTCCCAGAGTATAATAAAGGTTTATTCTATTCTTTATTCCTCCCCTTAAAAAGCTCTTCCATCTCATTCACCCTCGGCTTTCGCGGTCTTTGAAATTTCTCCGTGTGTAAAAGTTGAAGTAACTTTAATAATTCAACTAAAATTATAAAAAACATGACCTGGGTCGTAACACATGAGTAAGCATCACGGTGATGGAATATTCTCGAAAGTTGGATCGTGTTTCAAATGCAATGACGTGGAATCCCCGAAATGACGTAAGTGTTATTTTCCCCCAATCAGTAAACTTAAGTTAAAAATTCTTTGGAAATTTGCGTTTTCTGGCATGTCCTTAAGTTCGGTCAACCTTAATCATAGGCTCAACCAAGACATTCATTTGCTCAATTATTACTGTATTTACCCTCATTTAGCCAGCATTATTTCCGTTCTCCTTTTCAAAAACCACTGCTTTGTCTTTGACGGTATTATTCTCATTGTTATTCTCTTCGTTGCTTCGCAGGAGATATTCATCAGCATTAGCAATTCCTTAGCGCTCTCAGTCAGCAACGGAGAATTATTCCAATTCATTAGCATTCTCAGAAAAAGTACACACTCGAAAACCACGAATAAATGCACTTGCAGTAGGTGGTTTGGGTTTTTAATTCCTCCACCTACTCTCATATGTGGCAACGTTTAGCCTAAGACCCGGATTCAAGTCAAGCACAACACTATTCTCCAATGAGTAATCTAAATTAACAATCGAAAAATATTTTAAGTTTAAGGGCAAACCCCTGATTTGAATTCTGTGAGACACTTCAAGTAATGTTATCAATGCTATCAATCCAATTTCCAAAAAGGTTTGCTATCACTGCTGTTTCAAAGAGGTTTTCCTTATCGATCGGAAGATTAGCAATTTGCGATTTCAGAACTACATGAAGGGTAGCAGAGTCAAGTTAAACAGTTGAATTAATGACTCAGAAGTATCTGGTTATTTTCATTTTGTTGAACGACCTTTGCAATACTGAGTGTTTGGGGGCAATTTTTTGTAAAAAAGTAAGGGCCATGGTACATGATATTAAAATAAGAACACCAAAATGGGAAATATGCCTCCAACGGCGCAAAAACAAAATCTCGATTTAGTCATCGTTCTTTCTCTTTCCTCTTCTTCTAACTGAAAAAAACAAAGCTAGTTCCATGCTTCTGATATTAGTCAAATTTACATCAAAATGCATGAAAGAGATACTTTAATGCGATGTTTATTATCCTTGCGATAAAAATGAAAGCTAATTTGAATATATGTAATGCTATCAAATTAAGTAATATAATTTAATACGTATACAGCTTTTGCTATATAATGGTATATTTTGAACGGCGTCATAAAACCAAATCAACTACAGAAAATAAAATCAATTTATGAAAATCCAGCAGGGTTTTGGATGGCGCTAAAATTTTCCAGAATCAGTAAAATATTTGGGCGGAATAATAATGTTTATCGAGGTTACGTTGACGCAATGTTTCATGGCCGAAAAAACTTGTACATATTTTAATTAACGACACCAAGGTAGTTAATTAGTGTAATAATAATATCCTCCATGGTATTCAAGTAACCATTCCTAATAACTTAAGCAAAAGGGAATTTGCATGAGGTACTAAAATAGTCGATTGCGTGTCGGAGAGGGAGTGGAACATCATTTACTTGGGGCAATAAGGGTTATAGGGAATAATAACTAATAATACTTCGATGTAAATCAAAAGAAAACTAAGAAGTAATAGTAAGAGGGCATATGCCCGGGAGCATTCATTGTACATATAAAACATTGTGTGCATTGTGCATATCAGAACGGACGGGATTAAAACTTTTACCGTTATTTATACCATGAAATAACCTGATGCATAACGTGTATTATCAATTAAGCATGATTTGATGCGTTATAATGGGTGAAGTGTGAATCAATATTTGCAATGTAAGATTTGAGATTTTGCTGCTTCGCTTTTTACTAATATATCTTCTTTGCGTTCTCTACTAATTAGTTGGTTATTATTTTTGGGAGGATTTATGAGCTGTCAACTTCCAAGCAAATGGCAAGTTTTTCCGGATGGCCAACTTCCTCACTTCAGGTATTGATCCTTCTCTTGATTATCTGGTTGCTCGCCAGTAACTTTCTCTTTACCTCCTCATTTTTTTTCTCACCCGATGCCCTTTAAAAGCTCTATTCTTCCTCCACTATCACGTGTACCAAACATTCTTCCCTCTCTCACCTACTTCAGTATTCTGTTCCTTTTCAGTTCGTCCTTCATCCACATTCATTGTCTTCTTCGTATCTGCACCACCAATCTCTTATCCTGGTAGGTTGGTTATTTGGAGAGGCGTCTAACAACTCTGATCTTGCATTCAAGCCATCTCACCAACCCCAACACCACTCTTTTCTTGCCATACACCATATCTGACAACTTCTCATTAATCTACCACGCCGCGGCGCGCTGCCTGACATACCTTTTTAATTCCTCTCCTCACCAATATCGAACAAGGATCCACTTGAAGTAGTTTGAGTGAGATAGTTCACTAGTCTTAACAGAGACCATAGTCGAATTTTACGTTTTAATTTCAGCTGCTCTGGGAAGTATGAAGTAAACAGTGTAATATTAATTGTGAAGTAATATTCTTTTATATGACTGAAATCCTAAGTAATCGAATAAAAATATCTACGTAAGTCTTTAACTTGACTCATTTTTTTCGTACGGCAGGTTTAAAACTTCCTCATAACGCAAGGTTTGTTTATGATTTTGAAAATATTACTGAGGTGACGTTATTATTAATTTGTTAACCTGTTAATGTTTTGACGAGATCTAGGTGTTAGAAGCTCCTCATCCTTTAAATAAGGTCTCTCTGGAGTGCAAATACGTACAATTTCCCATATAAAAGGGCTGGTATTTTTCGTTAAAAATCTCGGAAAGTAGATCGGTAAGGGGCAGATATTTTGATTTTTGGAAGGGTGAGATGCTTTTCTTTGAAATAAGACCAAATTCATTGATATCTAGTTGAAAAGATATTTCGCTCAAACTACCATAAAGTTACCTTTAATTGCTCTAAATTATTTCAATCATAATACTCTAACTAATATTTGTGTCGCTTCTGCAAGAATTCATTTTTATATTAATTAAAATGAAGACAAGAGTTGATTCCGGCCACTTCCAAGGGGACAAATATATCAAGTTCGTCGAGAACTAGTGTGATTTAAATTACTTATAAGTCAAATAATTGATTTATTAAGGTCTGAATGTTTTCAAATTCCAGTGAAAATTTTCAAAAATGTTTTATAATAGAGTGAAGGTTGAAAAATTTTTTTTTATACATGAAGACATTATTTTCAGGAGGGGTGGAAAGGCACACACAAACCCACGTGATGATACCGTGTATTGATGATTTCGAGAATCGATGGCAAAAGATCGTTTTCGACAAGTGCTACATTTTGCAAAAAATACCTGTGAAAATGATCCGGTGCCTAGAGGTTGCCTTTATAAAATAAAATCCCTTTTATATGGCTTTAGGAAGGCGATGGAAACTGCTGTATTCCCTGGACGGGAACTATGTGTAGATGAGTCGATGTTACTCTGGAGAGGCCGACTAGTATTTCCGCAATACCTGCAGGGTAAAAAGCACCAGCATGGTATCAAGAGGCATATGCTTTGCAAGCCATCTGGCTTATTCCACCTATTGTTAACTTATACAGGCTGTGGGGACATCGAATTAGGCGCACACGGCGATAAAGTGGTGAAAAAACTTTCGGAAATTTTGAAAATCATGGCTACAGTATATTCTTGAACAATTATTGCAACAATGTGGTTCTGGCAAGAGACCTTCCTTGTAACAAAATTTATTACACAGTTATATTGAGACCCAATACATAGGACAATCCCAAAAAGATTTTTGGCCACAAATTGACGAAAAGAGAAGTTTGGAGACTACGAATTTGGAAGTAGCTCAGTCGCCGCCACCAGACCAGACAGGGAGAAACCAGAGGCGGTGGTTGCATAAAATAAATTCATGGGTGGAGTAGATCATTGCGACCAGCTTCTTTCGTATTATACCTGTGGGCATAAAACACTAAAATGTTAAAAAAAAGTTTTCATTCACCATTTTCAAATTATGCTAGTCAACAGCTACATTCTTTTTAACAAATACAGCGGCAAACGGAAAAGCCTATATGAATTCCGAATGGAGCTAATAGCTTCTCTACTCTTAAGTGGCTCAAATGAATCAGTGAGAACTATCACATCAGTGACTGCTCTATTCCATTATTCTTCCCGAACAAATGTCACGAATACGGGAAAGAAGCTCCAAAAAAGATGTCGGGTTTGTCATGCGAAAGGTGTAAGGAAAGTGGTCGTAAGTATCTGTCCCGACTGTGAGGGTCAACCAGAGCTTTGCTTATGCCCTTGTTTCCAAGTATACCGTAATAATTTATGTATATTGTTATTTTTATTGTACCTATTGTATTAGTACATACATTTGCATTTCGCACAATTCAAACTGATTTGAATTGCGTAGCATGTGAGGCTTTTATTATTTTTGAAGAAATATGTAAATCTTGAGCATTTATTTTGGTTCTACAAGCGCTTTATCGTAAACTATTGAACAGTATTATATTTCTTAGAACATACTCAGTTCATTTTTCCGCCATGTTATTGGAATTGTTCTGCGATTCCGTAATCAGTTTATTATTTGAAAAATGGTTTTGATTTTTTACTGAAATTTTTTGGAGATGAAGGTAAATAAATATTTTCTCTGATAATACTTCTATAATTCCCATATGTTTACATAACTGCAGTACGCATTCTTACCATATTTCATAAATAAATATGGCATTTCTTAAATATAGCAAAAAAATAAGGAGTTAAACCTGTGTTTTCCATGTATAATGGTTATCTTGAACAATGGCCAAATGTCAATGTTTTAGAAAAGTAACGTAACGCACGGCAGACAAATATTGTTCCGGAATTTAAAACATTGTGGTGTGTAAAACGTAACACTAAAATTTCTGTATAAATAAATAAAGGCCATGTTCAAGAGAAGAAGGCAAAACGTGGTAGGCATCGCGCATGGGTAAAAAAGCGAAGTGCGTTGACATCAGGAAAACACAGAAATGGAAAGTTTTGGAATTTCCGGTGGTGAGGGCTGAGAAAAGAAACTACAGGGGGTGGGTCGGGATAGAGAGCAGGTAGTAATGCTGATAGGTGGACAAGAAGGGATTTGGGGAGGGCGCTTCTGCGGTGGGAGGACAATGGTGCGACGTACTTAGCTGCCCATAAAAATATACTGACAAGAGAGGGGATTGGTGCTAGCTGGAAAGTTCCGGGGAAACTGCTGGCTAATAAATGCCGGAAGGAACTTCCACGAGGCAAAATGCCGCCCGAAGCCTAGAGCCGAGTATGTAAGGAATAAAATCACACTCGTTTGAAGGAAGGGAAATACCGTTCAGCAAATGCGCGAGAAATATTTTCGACAGCCAAGTATTAACGCATCAAAATTTTGGGGTTGACTTTTCAAATAAAAAAGGCACGAACTTGTTTAAAATACCATTAATTCTCTTAAAAATTTATATAAACGTCAAGTGAGTCAGTTCAGAAAACATGAATACATTTTGATGTGGAAATTTCACGAGATAAAAATGTGACAACAAAGAAGGACGAATCAAAGATATGTTTATCGATGTCAAATAAAATTGTACTTACATATGATACCCATACTATTTATTTCAAATTTACCACGGTAAATTAAAATTTATTTTAATTACAAATTTTCAGACGCCAAAAAGTAATATTTTCGTGGCAGATTTTGGAGAAACATAGTAGCGAAATAAAACGCAATGCGGGTTGTATAACCACGAATTTTCAACGGAGCGGATGTCATTCATGAATGACAAATTTTTAAATTACGAAAAATTATATTAAAAAGACTTACGGAGAAATTTTAAATATTGGTGGTAATTTACAATACAATAGTAGACATGATAACGCGAAAAATTGAATCCCGACACCGGGACCGATATCTTCATACAGTCCCGCATTGAATGGGTTAAGAGGACATACATTACCCAATGGTAAGGAATCGGTCAAAAATCCTCCAGATGGTGACATTCGCAACCGATCTCGACGTTTTGACGTCAGGAACCTCTCACTCCAAGATAACTCTTGCCCAAGGCAAGAATTGCTTGCTGGGTGTTGCCAAAGTTCCAGCGCATAGGTACAGGCAGCGCTGACCGAAGGCCTGTGAGAAAAGACTGAACTTGAACTCGCGCCGCCATCCGAGCATATTATCGCCGTAATCCATGCAAGTAGCTTTTCAAAAAGGACCAAATTAAGATTTTTATTATCTATTATGTCGGCTGTGGCATGTTGACAGAAGAAGGATTGTAACATCTCGCTCTGTTAAACATTTTTCAAATTATGTATCAGTTTTTTTGTAAAAAGATACTTAATATCTTGCTGATTTCTTGGTGGTTTATCTATGCACCGAAATAATTTTCATATTTGAGCTACAAATTTCCTTGGCAAAGGTCTATTATTTACAATCTGAAAATTTGAAGTTAATTATATTAGTTTTTAATGATTAATTAGGTCTGCAACCCATAACGAATTCTAGCGGGCGATCGAGTGTGATACGTAGCCTAAATAAAATCCATGAATGTACCTTAGTTTCTTTCATGACAGGTTTTAATGTGTTTCAAAATATAATTATGCAAAAATTAAATCTCCGTAAAGCATAAATAATGTCTAATTTCTCCTTGCTTTGATAGATAAAATGAATATGTTGCAAACCAATCATCGGATTCATGAATACTGGTCATCGGTTATGACATGTTTAAGAAAAACAGTTTGCTCTTTCCTTTTGTGTTATTATCCAATTTTAGTTTTAATCATTCTATGCCAGAGTATGTTGGACGCCACGCAAGGACGGCTCTTTCAAAAAGTTATGAGTTATAACCTTTAGACCTTTAGAGTCAAGACTTCATATCATCATGTTTGACTTACGGAAGAGGACACTCACTCTGGTTTATACAGGTGCGACCTTTCCGAATTTTGAAGCGGGTTTTCTCGTTTTAGCGTGACCCCACCATCTTGTTAGTTCAAGGAATTTTAAGAATTAAATCCTCGCCTCAAGTGCTTGTCCAAGAATAAAAGCGCGCCCCGACCGTATCGAGTGTTTGCTTGCGGTGTTCCCGAAGTGACCCTGAGGCTGGCCGCTCACGTGACCAACCCGGAAGGGTTTTGCGAAAGGGCAAGAACCCCTTCGGGCCCCATTATACGATCCCCCAGACTCCTTAGCGTCAACGCGGAATATTTTCGGATCTCCGTCAGTGATCGAAGTTTCTTTATTTTCCTCTCTCCCACACTCCACTTCCTTACTGAGGGCTGATAATAAAAAGAATTTCCTTTAAGATGTTGAAAAAAAACACCCGGGTATTTTCTTAGAAAATTAAAGAAAATTATCGTGTGGAGATTTTTCCGTAGTCAAGATTTATGTGTTGTTACCGGTGATGACAGAGAACTTCTTATAAAATTTTTTTCAATTTCTTCAAATTCAATCGAACTCCGTAATTTTCACTTCCGGCGATAGCTAGGATTGACGCAGACAAAATGGTCTGAAGGAAACTTTGAATCACAGGAAATAGTGCCACCTTTGGGACGAAGTAAGGATGATCCGAGTTTGTTGCCCCATGAAAATTATTGAAATGAAATATTTTCTTTCCATTATTGTAAGTAACTTTCTTTAGTAGATCAAATTAAAATTATTGAAATAAATTAACTTTGTATTAATTTTAAGAAACACAATCTAATCTATCAAAAGGTAGCAATAAATCTTCCTGTTATTTCTATACATTGTGAGATATTTACCCTTGATACAAGCCTTTGTAAACGGGAAATGGAACGCATATCTGCAAATCTGTGTAAAAGAGGAATTCAATTAAAAAGATAAAACATCATCATAAGATGTTTAAAATCTGGTTTAAGTTTTTTAGTAATAAAACCTCCATTATACAAATAAAATTGACTTTATATGTCTTAACTACGATTTTATTTGCCATCTTACATTTAAAATCCACAATGAAGACGACTCAGTAGGCAAAATATATACAACGGAAAACCAGAAATCAGGAGAAGAAACTTGTAATTCTTTACGAACAGCGGCCATGTAATGTGGATTAAATACAATGGGAAACTTTCGTGAACAAACAAAACTTATCATAGGTGGTTTAAAAATGCCAGAAGTAATTTTTACTGCTTTAAATAAAGGATGATAATTTCGTAACATCAGCTACATTATCAGCGTAACTTTCGATAGTAAACCAAATCAGATTCTCTGGATAACTTCTTATATTATCAATTAATTTTATTGACTAAAAATAACATTAACGTTACGCGCAACAAAAATTCTTCTTATATTATCTTCTTATATTATCAATTTCTTTTATTTACTAAAAATAACGTTAACATTACGCGCAGCAGAAAAAGTTTTTACTTTTTAGATCGGTATTTTTAAGGCGATTTGCGGCGATTTCTTCCCTTGAGTACTCTTTTGAACCATTACGCTTGACTACGCACGATATCATTAGTATATTCTGCAATAATTTGGAAACTTTCATCTTTCTCGCTTGAAACGGATGTATAACATCGAAATTAGTCGTGAAATGAAATACCGATTTACTAATTTGAAAACTGCTAGCCTTTCATCCGTCATTAAGGAACCGTCCCACCAAATGAGCCTCGATCAGTTATGTATAAGAAATATTAGCTTTTCTCTTAGGCAAATCTTCCAGTGACACAATTAATAGCGCTGTCTCCCACCTATATTTTGTGTATTTATCTACCGTTAGCGCATTACCTCACCCATTAGTTCTCTCATCATCTTATCGTTTTCCCAGCACTTTCCCAGCACTTTCTACGTTACGATCGATTCACGGCCCGATATAGTTTATCAATCTTAAGTCGATAGCCATTATGTATACGGTAGAAATGTGATGCATACATAATCAGATATGACAAAAATTACTCCGGTCAAGTGTAATGCCAATTTTATTAATATTCCAAAATGCGAATGCAGTGCACATGAATTCTTGGCTTGTATTGAGACAGGTGGTAATTCCATTGTAGGAGGGAAAGTTTCTTTGTGTCAGCTAATAATTCAACGATGACTTGAGCGATGTGACAATTTCCATTTCATATTCGAGTTGTTTATTGCTCTGTAATCTTAGTAACGTGTTCTGAATTTTTAACGTACGTTACATATCTCAATTATTTACTATACTGAAATAAATTCAAGTATGGCCACTAAACTTGCAACGGCTACTAAAACAATCACTTTAGTCTATTTCTGACCTTAAAATGGATGCAAAAACTTTTTGAATGAAATTTTACGTTCATAAAATATAATTATAAAGTCCGTTACATCTGGATTGGATGTTATGCACTCCAGAGAGACTTTATTTTACAGGTGAGGAATTTATGACTCCCTGACCTCGTCAGAAATTTAAGTGTGTAGTTTGTATGATGTATCTATTATTTTTTAAAATAAATCAATCATCTACCACTGTAATTTTTACAGAATCGGACTAAAATCTTTGTTTGTGAAGGCGTTTCCACCATGCAGCATAAAACAAATGAGTCGAGTCAAATACTTATGTTGATATATTTATTTAACTTTTTAGGACTTCAGACACATAATACAATATTTTTACGTCATTTTTGTTCTAACATTAATGCCATGCAACTCTAATTTAGCCTCCATCATGATTAGGAAAAAATATGACGCCGACGAAGCTCGCAATGCTGTCACTACGTTCGATGAAAAACAAAATGTTTAACAATAATAAATGACACTGAATTTTAAATATAATCATATAAGCACATAATGTTTAACAATAATAAATGGACACTGGATGGACAAATAAATTGGAAGAAGTTTTAATGATTTAAACATTATGTGCTTAATTTCCTTTGAATAGCACGACGGAATGGACTAATTATCAGATTTTTAGCGTAAATATTCACCATCTGTTTGAAATTTAAGGAAAGTAACTCTTGAAACATATGTTGGCTACTTACTACTTGATTGTACCATTTTTTTCATCGAAATAGCGGATTATTATTTATTTTTTTTAAATATGCATTCTACCGGTAAAGGTAGGTTTTGTTGAATGACAGAGAATCTCCTCACGGTTTTCTACACTTTCAGGGTCCCATTTCCCTCTAGTACATTCTCTTTTGCCTCAGCATACGATCTACCCTTCTTTATCGCGTTCATGAAACCTATTCTCTTTCTTCCTATTCCCCGCTTGCCCAACATCCTTCCCTCTATCGTATTCTTGAGCAATCCATCGCCCCCTTATTACATCCTCCAGCCACCTACTCTGCCGATCTCGAATTTCATACAGAAGTTTCCTCTCCTCGCCCACCATTTCAAACACTTCCTCGTTAGTCTTCCTCTCCGTCCACCTCACCTTCTCCATCCTTCTCCACACCCACATCTCAAACGCCTGCAGCCTATTCTTGTCCTTTTTGAGGGTCCACGTTTCTGCCCCATACAACGCAACGCTCCATATCAAGCTCTCAAGCATAGACTTGGGTTAATACGAGTCCCACCGAACGTTCTTGTATCGCGCCTCTGCCCAAATTTATGTAAGTTTTAATTTCTAAAACTTCGTATTTTGATATTAATTGGTGTCCTTATTTGTTGGTAATGAGTTTAAAGAATTCATAATACTTTTTACTATTTCCACATCGTAGAAGTTTTGACAGTTAGTATTTATAATTGAAAGAAAATAATTTGAACTTTTTAGAGTATTAATTTAAACTGTAGAAATATACGAAGAGTTTCATTTCCATTATGATTACTGATTTAAATATTAGCAGCATATGATTTAAAAAAGATACACTTTGGCTCCCTGCAACTCACCTCATTACTTTGGCTCATCTCATTATTCCTGGAAAATTATCTGATTTCCCTTCTTAGACGTCAAAATACATACCTTTATTAAAGAGATAAGCACGCTTTTTTGGGTGCAAAAAATGGGACTGTGGGAAAAAGAAAAAGATGTACGTGACTGACTTTCCATGAAACTAAAGGGAGTTTAGCAGTGTTAGCTACATCGGTACGTCGCAATATTGCATCTTGTCTTAATTAATAAACACGGAAGCCTAGTATTGTTCTCATTATAATTTATTGCAGCTCACGGTTTCAGCAGTTAGTTGACATTATCCGGGTTCACCAACTTTGCCAATAGAAATCTGAATCAATTTTTTTGGAAATTAATCCAATTCAGTGATGATAACGCTAAGCAATTGTTTTTATTAGAAATGACTTGGTTCCACGAAGCTAGGCTTAAATCAATGTCCTACTCGCTCTTATTTTCCTTATCAAATAGTTATAACTGAACTTAAAAAATAACCAACTGTAACTTTCTCGACAAATAAAATATAGATAACAATAATAATTCTGAATATTTGCATATTTGTTTACTATTTGGAGTTGTTATTTACTTTGTTATTGATCAATATTAAGCTCAATGGTATGTACATTTTTGATTCCTCAACTTCTGTTCTAATATCTGTATGATTACCTGGCTGTATGTCTCTTACTTATGTTGCAAAGCCCTGAGGATACCAGTATATTTGGCGAAACGTTGGCTGTTATTTATTTGAATATATTTATAACCAAATATTCAAGAATCTTATTTCTATTTAAAAAGAACTCTAACCTTTAACCAGAAACATATATAATGTCCCTGTGCAATGGATCAGATGTTCAGGAATTCTACCCTGTCGCTTTCGGTTTCCGTTGGCTCGAACCTTCCACTTTGTTGGCATTCGCGTTTCAATATTTAACTTTCATATAATCAAAGGTACTCAGGAAATTTCGTCGAGTCAGCCACCATAAAGTCAAGTTTTCTGTGGTTCCACGCATCGCGTGGAATTCTGAAAGAAGCTTTGGCCTTTTGGTTGGATGTTACAGGGTCTTCTATATTTCTTCGCTCAAGGCAGGAGAGAAATTGAGTTTTCCTCAAAATCTCGTGCCTATCGATTGTTTATATATGTATGTATGTTCGTTCCTCTGGAACGACTCGGCAGTGTTTTTATTTATTTTGTTCCGAAGATTAAATGGATGGGTGTTTGTGAAACTTGTATCGTGGATGTCACGAGGTCGTTTTGATTTGTTGGTCGTTTCTTCTACGCATCACTCTATGCATGTGTGTGTGTATAAATGTGGTATCCGTCGTTTTTACTCTTTCGATCCACCCAATCCCCTCCCACATTCCCCGCCACACTTTCCGCCCTCTCAATATCAACCAATATCCCCCCAGAATCCCCTACCACATTGCTGAAGGCATTCGAATCCCCTTCCAAATCCCCCCCAAAAACGTTGTATCCCAGGAGGGCACGCGATGCAAGTTTTTTGGGGTGAACCGGTGTCAGGCAAGAATATTGACCTATTTCGGGAGAAAATCAATTGCACTTCACCCAGATGCCCTTCCTTCACCTTGCTTTTTGCTCCGAATCCGCAGGCATGCCAAGGAGATCTCTCATCCAGGCCCATCGCAGTAAAAAAAACTCTCCTCCTAGACCCTTGTATTCCTTCTTCCTTCCACTGTGAGTGGAGTACTATTTTGATCGGTCATTCTTTCTCGGGAGTGGAATACTCTCGACTCGTACGGAGTCGCTGTAGAGTAGGCAGTTGTGCTCCGTGAGAAAGTCGGAGGAGCGGGAATTCCTGATTTTTCACTTCACGATTTTTCATATGCGCAACATTTTGGGAGAATCAAAGAAGCTTTTCAAGTTACGATTTCTGGACGTGTTTTGCTATCGATTGATGATTTTTTTTCCTCGGGGGGAGATACATCTTGTGAAATAATAGATTCTTTTTGTCTCTTCTCCATTGCATATTTGCTTTCTGAGGGCTGAAATGAGATCTCAGCATTTTCAGTATTTTTGGAAACAGTGAAGTTTTTATTTGTTTTTTTTTTTTACAAAATTTGAAAAAGATTATTTAAAGGAATGTTATTCATACTACATATATAATAACCTGCAATAAAAGCAGACATTGTAAAACCATGTTAAATCAATAATAATTTAATATGTTTATATCTCTAATTATTTTTAAACTCTGACATTTCAAGAGAAAATACGATGTACTATCAAGAATATGCTTGTACGTACTTGGCACGATCTCTGCACGCATGGTGGATTTAAGGGATAAAATTAATTACAAACCTCGGATAATAAATTTTAATAATTTTTGAAAATAATATGATCTGAAAACTATCAGGCAAGAATGTGTTTTTCAATATGTCTTGTAAAAATTAAATATTTTGCCTGTGATGGCGTTATGGGATACCAGGAACCTTCTCTTCATGTAAGAAAGTTGTCCGTTTCTCAAATTATGTTCGATTTAATATGATTGTTTTGCCAAGTAGGTATTTTTAATAATAAAATAAACACTTAGGAATATTCTTATTAGGAGTAATAAATATGTATGGTACGTTTTATGAATCGCACGCAAATGCATAGCAGCGTCAACATTCAGTGACGACTGTAGTATGGTTTAAATATCGTTTTCAGTTACCTTAAATATGAAAATTATCAAAAATACACTGCAATAGTTGAAATAAGATCAAATTAAAATCCCTCTCATGTAAAACTTGATTGGTCCAGGGATGGCTTTTCTGTAAACACAATTTTAAAAGCACTATCTTTATATCTTCAATTTTCAGTGATGATAATAATGTAATTGGCTCTCAGGAATGAATATTCAACCATGCAGTGAAACTCGTCGTATGATTGCCATGAATGAGGAAACAAAAAGTTTTTGCTATTATTTCTTTAATCTAATCTAAGGTCACTATGTACCGGTTGAATGTAGTTTGTTGTTTACAAAATTTCCTCATGAATGAAACGGAATGTATCGGTTCGCTGCTATCTCATGTCTGAATTCTGTGCACGAAATGGTTGAATTCCTCAATGACTAGTGAAATGACTGTAATTTTCTTCCTCTATACGATTTCATTCTAAAATTTAACCCCATCCCAGTTCTTCCTTCGATAAATTGGCCCTGACAGAGCCCAACCAGTAAGAGATTCTCTTGTCTCAAATAGCACTGCGATCTATTTTTGCTGGACAAGGATGGAAATGGAAGAGATCTCGATATAGACGACTTATACTATTCCTGATCTTTCTATCAAAACTATGCCCTTTTTATGGGTACATTTTATATGACATCTCACCGATGAAGTTGAGCGATTGCCGACTTTATTTGAGAATCATTATTCTTGCAGTCAAGTCTGCGAGAAGGCATACAAATATTGCGAGTTAGCGTAAACCAATGTAGGACTTCCATTTCATGTGTGGAACTTAGCTTACATTTGAACTCAATGGCGCACTTGAGCGCCCGCGAACGACAATGAATAGAGAACAATGTGCGCAGACGAAACGCTCGGTAACTTGCTGGCAGATGGCATTTTTTTAGATTCACTTTCGGCCCGGTCAAATGGTTTGTGTAGATATAATTACCAAATTTGTTCCCATTAGGTATTTAATGCTGTTAGGTTAGGTTAGGCTGTAATTAAGAACTTTACATTACCTATGTCTGAGGCCTTTACTGAAAATCAAAATAAAATACAATCTTGAGTGTGAATATCGATGTTCTTTAATTGATTAGCGCACACCTTCTCTGTTCCCGATTGGATTTTCACTGCGCTGAAACGCAAGGAAAGCAAGTGCGCCATTGTTTTGAGAGTTAAGAAAGATACCAGAGCAAATAGAACCACATCCGATAGATGGTTTTAAATTTTCTCGGTTTAATGTCTCATCAGGTTGTATACACCCAGAGTTATTCACACGTTGCCGCAGCAATGATCGTTTCCCACCAGCATAACAGACTGTCTTATTTACAAAACAAACTTGGATTTAATCTTACGGACAGGTGAAGGCCACGTCACCACATAGTTGAAGTCACCCGATTGCCATCAATATTGAAGTCATCGAGACTGGCAGTACTTTGAGGAACTTCGTGTTGAGGGTGATGGAAATAAATCATTTTTTAAGTTTAATAATATTTTTAACCAACTTAACAAATGCAACAGAAAAATATTGGCCGGCGGTCATGTGAAGCGTTAGGCGTGACCAGCCGCTGTCAATATTGGTCGCGGGTTCAATTCCCTCTCAGTCGATGGGTTGTGGGTTCTGCGCTGCGTTGATAAAACGCTTATTTATCGCGATATATATTTTGTGAGTTTAACTTGAGAATGACAAAATAGACGTAGTCATCGATCGAGATTGTAATTAACAGGGTTGATGGCACATCTTCAGATGAGAAGTTTATAAATCCTGTGTGTGTGCCATGTTAAAAATGTTATATTGGACAAACGGGAGGGAACTTAAGTATAAGAACAAATTGAAATGAAAACTGTTTTAAGAACGGTGAAGTGTCATTTCTGTTTGCGAAACAAGACGTAGATTTCTCAGGCCTGGAGCTAGATATTCTACTCATAGCAGAAAAGGGAAGTAGGTTACACGTCCTTAAGGAATTAAGAATGTTTCAGCTGAGAACTACTGAACTCTAAATCACCTGAGAACTACTAAAACTTTTATCACTAAAATCCAGCCAATTTTTTGAGTGAACATGTAACTTTTAATTCCTCATCATTCTACTCCCTTCTTCTTTATCTGTGGTCATTATTATTTGTCTGGGAACAGGATAGGAGAGGGGATAAAATGAACGAGTCTACTCTCTATCTGCATCGTCCACAAAAGAGATAATTCAAGTTGGATGGTCGCCAGAGAAAGTGATTGGAAATGAAAAATTGATGTGAGTTTGACAGAGCCCGTAAGTGCGACTATTCGCCCAAGGCGATTGGTCAGTTCTCTCCGCCGCTAAAGCCTTTTTCCGCATAGTAAGGTTGAGCGTCCGAGAGTGGGCGCGATATTAATCTCAGCTCGACGGTTTCGATGCAAAGGGTGCTCGTGGCAAAAATCGCTTTTGCTACTTTCCTAACTCCCATCCCTTTAACCCCCCCGCCTCCCCCACCCATCCACCCCGCCCCGTGGCGGCCGCGCTGAGGTAAACGGCCTCGTGCAGTCAACATTGGCCGACGGTCATGTGAAGCGGTTGGCGTGACCAGCCGCTGTCAATATTGGTCGCGGGTTCAATTCCCCGCAGTCGATGGGTTGTGGGTTCTGCGCTGCGTTGATAAAACGCTTATTTATCGCCCTCCGCGGGTATTCCCCGTTGGGTGATCAATCGCTTTCTCGCTTCGAGCCGCTCAAAATAGACGCACTTCAGTCGCTACTTACCAAATTTATGGACATATGTGGGCGAGTACCTTCATGGACTTTCGTATTTCCGGGTGACTTTAGGATTGCGTATGCGTAAATTGTAAATAGATCCTAGTGGATAAAATTACCTGCGAAAGACTGCGATAAATTGCTACTGGAAAAAAATTTATGGACAACTGTAATATTTTCTTCATGATTTCGTTTACTAATTGTTGTTACATGGATGTATGTATGTATTAATATATATGCATGTATGTATGTGCTAATAAATATATGTGTCTTTTGAGAAATTTTAAATGTAGTATAGCAAACTGTTTATACTAAAAATAATTTATGTGTAAAATTTACTCCGAAATGAAACTCAAACACTTAAACAAGCTATCATTTGCATAAGTATTGAAAAGATATTACTAAATATTATTATCTATTGTAAAAATAATGGTTTTCAATTTTTAATTGCACCACAACATTGTAATCCTGGAGCCTGCTAATAATCATCAGCTTAGCAGGACCATACTGAATAAAAGCATTCATAATGATCAGAATAGGAAGTATAGTTCTAACTTCGCAAATTGCAATCTTTTTTAAACCCATCCTAAGGGAAATTACAGCATGTAAAAAAATACATTTCTAGTTATCTTATGCGGTGATAAAGATGAAATAAATGTATAATGAGTGAAGAGATGAAAGTTTTTCCCGTAATTAACACATAAATGTCATGATTATTTTAATGCGAAACATAAAATACAGCTAAGGGATGAATTTGCATCCATAGACTTGGAGTGCATTTTATTCCTTATCTTCCAAAGGCTAATTGGGTATCAAAATGTCTGTCAGGAAATTGGAAGATGCAGTTCCGAATCTCGGTCAAGTGAAAGGATTTTTTTCATGGCGATTTCTTCACTTTAGTGTACACCTTTGCACTATTGCGCGGGACTACGCACAATATTATTTGCGTATTCCGCAGTAATTTGGAGACTTCCTTCTTTCTCGCTTGAAACGGATGTTAAACATCAAAATTAGTCGTGAAATAAAACACCAATTCATTATGTTGAAAACTGCTAGCCCTTTGATCGCCATTGCGAAACCGTTTCGCCAAGTTCGCTTCGATCAGTTATGTACAAGAAATGTTGGTTCCTCTCTGAGATAATTTCCTCCAGTGACACAGTTTATAGCGTTCTATCTCCTACCTATATTTATGTATTTATCTACGGTTAGTGCATTACCTCACCCATTAGTTTTATCATCAGCTACAATAATCTTGTCGTTTTCCCAGCAAGTTATACGTTACGATCCATTCACGGCACGATATAGTTTATCATTCTCAAGTCCATAGATATCATATAGACGGCACAAAAATTCGATGCATACATTATCATATATGACAACAATAAATCCCGTCTATTGGGATACCAATTGTATTAAGAACTCCAAAATGTGAATTTAATGCTCATGAATTCTTGCCTTGTATTTCCACAGTAGGAGAGAAAGCTTCCTTGTGTCATCAAATATTTCAACGTACACAGTAGCATCCAGTAAGTGACGATTTCCATATTCATATTCGAGTTTTTTACCCTACGCCACTACGTGGGTAGGATAGAAATGATCAGCATCACTTTTCGAGTCCATCTAGCAATGTCTGTCTGTCTTCGCACAATAACTGCCATAAGAATTGAGATATCGAGCTGAAATTTGGGTCATAAGCCTCTAATAGTCCACAGACGACACAGTTCTCAAATGGGTTGGATCGAACTGAAACTACGTCTTTTATTAATTGGAAGTGGTGTAGGGTACTTAAGCTTCGGCAAGGTCGAAGACAATTTCTTTACTAGTTTTTATTGTCCTGTAACCACAGTAACGTGTTCAGAGCTGTGTAACGTCCGTTACACTACATAATTATTTTTTGTTTCTCAGGTTTCCGAGGAGCTAGAATGATTTTCTCTGCATTTTTACCGGGTTTTCTTCCACATAAGTTGTTTTAGGTAAAAACTATTTATTTAACAGAGAGGACGGATATCCTCTGCATCACACCTGGAGAGGAGTAATTCACACCTCAGCCAATCCGAGGACAGAAACATGAAAATTGCGAGAAAACGAAGACATAGAAGAACAACAAAAATGCTTCACAATACTTCGACATGAAGACACTGGCAAGACAGCCATTGAAACTGTTGCCCCACAAACAACTCACGCGGAATAAAATCCGGAAAAAATGCAGAGGTCATCATAATTATTTACCATACTTAAAGAAATTTAAGTATGGCCACTGAACTGGTTACTAAGACAATCACTTGATAATAAAATTGATCTTATTTTAGTCAATAATTAGAATTCAATCATAAAAATTTATTCTAAAAATTGTTTTGTTGTTTGACGGATGATACAAAATCGGTGTAGTCATTTTTCTGAAGAGCACTATAAATCGTCATTCATCCTTTTTGTAAAGCACTATGAATTGTTTGTTACATTATTGAATCGCATACGCTATATTTTGTTTATGCCCTGAAAAATGTTCCTTTTCAATTAATCGGCTTAACAAACTCATAGATGGTCGGCTCATAGATGAATTACACTTAATTTTTTCTCTTCTTTGGGTTTCACTTTTTTTCTCCCCGCTGAGCCACCTTAATTGTGGATTTCAAATATAGTTTAGTTTACAAAATCATAATTAAGTCGAATATAGTATTTCTCTTTTTTGTAATGAGGGTTTCATTATTAAACTGCCTGGTAGCCAGATCTAAAAGATCTCATTATGTTTCATGAAGTTAAATCTTTCTAACTACATTCCTCTTTAACACGGATTGGCTGCTTTATGTTCGGCGGTCCTGTGCACTGCAGAAATTAAACGCGCTTCGTTTTTCTTCCCGCTTCAATACTTTTACACTTTGAGCCTATAAAGAGGAGATAATCCGCTGAATAGAAAGCTTTCTCCTTAGGAACCAAACCCCCTGCCGTGTTATGAAATTCACGATCAGGCTGCCTATAATGTCTTGAACGTTAATGCCCAAGTAGTATCTTAATTATTGTACTAAATCTAGTCTGTTACGTTAATGATAGATATTAGAAACTTTAATCGTATGCAGTAGTTTATATGAATGGGTTACAAACGGAGAAAACGACTTTAGCGATTGATAATGTTTTAGCGGGAAAGCAAACAATCGGGTATTATCGGCTAAAGATTAAAGATATCGGCTAAAAAGATTAAAGAAAGAATTTGGGGAAAAAGATTTTTTTCCCCAAATAAGAAAAATGACAAAGTTTCATGAGTCCGCAATCATTTATTCTTCAGGAATGTTCAGTAAGTTAGGGATGAAAAGTACGAGAGAAAGCGCTGCCTTTTGGTGTCCAGCGTGTAATAACACGTCAAGGGGTTACTATTTCTGAAATCACTTGCGCCAGCTTACTCTGGTGCCACCAGCAATACACGCAAGGATATCGCGCGTCCTCTCCATTACCAAACCATGTAGAAGATTTTACGGCCGTTGAGATTTCACGACCGCCTGAAACCTACCATTGCAAAGTCCCTCAAGGAATTCCGGAGACAATTTCCATACTACGGCAAGTTTTTTTTTTTTTCAATCTGAGGCATTCCTTCCTCTAATCCTTAGTTCCTAGGTCTGAGCCATGAACTAAAGAATTTCGTGGGCGGGTGGTCCACCACACACTGTCTAGTCGTGATGGAATGATAGTGCTTGATGAATCTATTTACCAATTAATACTTATGAAATCGTAATGGGTCTCATTAAACTGCAGACGGCCAGAAGCAGACATTCCATGAATGAGTTACCATCAATATTTTCGGAGGGTCTAAACTTCAATCCTTTTTTATTTAGAACCCTCGCTCAATATTTGATAAAGTTTTCCAGTCAGGGCCGCTTCTACCAAATTTTTCATTCATTTTTCTCGTTCGTTCAAGTTCAGTAATTAATTTTTTTGCAATTCTATCGCTAATTTTTGTCTATTTTGTAGTTCTGGTGAATTATTACAATCAAAGATGTTAGAATTGAGTAATAATTTGTTAAAAGGTGGCTTGTATGTAATATTTGTCTTAGGGAAATTTTTCTCGTTTAATGAGTGCTTTAGGGTAATTTTGCACCTACAATTATCTCTATAAGTACCCTCTGTAAGAGCTCGCTTGGGGTTTTATGCCGATGAAAAATTCTCTGCAAGTCAGTGCAGAGCCAGATAGACT
Source organism: Ceriagrion tenellum (assembly GCA_963169105.1). Lineage (NCBI taxonomy): Eukaryota > Metazoa > Arthropoda > Insecta > Odonata > Coenagrionidae > Ceriagrion > Ceriagrion tenellum. Next base: position 48,076,498 of record OY720642.1, read on the forward strand.
TCTGTTCATAGCAATACACTTCCTTAAGCTATTTGCTGAAACTTCCCAAGCTTTGCCAGAGGACTTACAGTATATAACACCTCCAATTTACGTCGAAAGTCGCTTGTTACAAGTCATTTACATAATAAAATTTCCTTGTAAACCTGTATTAGAGAACTGCCCGGGCAGTGAAGAGTAAGAAGAAATTTATCATCGGCCAATCGTATTTGAATTTCTACATGTCTCTTCGAACGAAACATTGGGTGCACTCTGAGATGGACTCATCAAGATACACGTATCTGACTTAATTGATACGCTGGGCTCATGGTCCAACCTATAGCCACGAATTTCCAAATCCACCTTACCAGGAGTGCAGTGATTTAGCAAAATCATTATAATGTCCATCGCTACTGCGGGTAAAAAGTAGCTTGCAATGATCATTATTTAACGTTATCGTAAATTTGGATGTGTTGTGCGTATGAATCTTTTTAATTTATCTGTAAATGTATGCATTCGTTGGTAACTTTGAATGAATTGCTATGATAATTATTTATGGTGTTTTAGTGATATTTCCTAGTTCAGCTTACCACGACTTTATTTCTTATAATGTTAAAACAGTTATTTTTGCACAATTGCTTTAAAATTATCGTTTTTGGCAGCTTTAGAGAATATTGTAAATTTTAATGAGATTCTTCTATCCTATGGCTTCAGAGATATTTTTGGGTAAGTAGTATGTCATATAAATGAGAAATTTTGACTGTTTGAAGAATCGAATGTCAAATTATTCCAGAGATGTTAGTGAAGTTGTAGTCCGGGGTTAACATTTTCGAGAATAAGTCCGTGAGTAGCATTTTCGGTGCCTCGTTGTGAACTGAAATATTTGAAGCGAAGGGAATATTTTCTTTAAAATACTTCTTTTTTCTCAGTGAGGGTATATAAAACTCGGGTGAAAATCATTTCTATATACTTACTTAATTTTGTTCTATTCCCTTCTCAAAAGTAAAAAATTAGGTTAAATTTGAAAATACTGAGGTAGTATAATTATCCTGTGGAGTATTGATTTTATCCTGAGGGTGTTTTGACGGAATACCTGAGTTATGTAATCAGTGACGAAACCAACCCCTTTCAACGACCTTGACGAAAATAAGTAATTTACTTAAACAATGCCGCATTTGTATTGAGCTTATTATTGAAAGGAACAACTTTCTGTAGAACAACAAATTCATGGAACCAAATGGATATCAAATAACCGTAGAGTTATATATGCTCAGGCTATATTGAGGGCCATAACAAGGGTCAAGGTGTCCTAAAACAAGAATTTATCTTTTGTTTCGAACCTTGGAAGTGTTATGCACGGTGGAGAAGTTAACTTGGACTGACGAATTGTCGCGCAATTTCAATAACTCTTCATCATTTGAGTATTTTAACGAGGGTGTTATGAACGTTGGATCTTGTTTTTAACTGAAGCTCCATTTATCTTTCCTCTCTATGTACTGCAAAACATTTCATACGACATAAATTGCATCCACGTCACATCTTTAAAGTGGAGAGTGCGGATACCTAGAGATGCATTAGATGAAGTTACATACCCAAGCTATAATTATTGCCATAATGTCAGATCCAATGTGGGTAGGGACGCGGAAAAAGTCTCCATACATAAGGTGGTTGGTGCAATTTTCCTTTATATACAGATTTGCGTGAAACTTTGCTTGCATGTACGTATTAGCAATAGTGATAGGTATTAGCGAAAAAAATTGCATGTTACAGATTTGGTTTCTTGGCAATTTAATGCTAATTTAATACGTAGGTAGCCTTATGGCACTTGACATATATTTCGAAATTATACAATTACATGTGTACAGATTTTCTCCTAAACGCAAAATAATCAATTTCTTATTGTTGTTATGATTCCGAAAAATTCAAGGTATCGTGCCGAATGAAAAAGTCGTATTAACGCATGATGTTTGCTCCCCTCGCCGTAAATCCAAGTCGTAACAATGGCTTCATTGATACGAGAGTTTTGAAATATTATTCTTGCATCATTTATAACATAACAACAATCAATCAACAATCATAACAATAGGTATTGTTATTCCCAACGAATGAATAGATGTATTTCATTGAAATGTGATCCAGGAATTTTTTTCGACTCACTTGAAAAGTTATTAAAATGTGAAGTCAATGGCTCACGATTCGCGCTACAACCACCTTGACTCATATCGACAATAATAATACAATTCTTTCTTATATAAATATATTTCGAGTTCTTTCTTATTCGATACTCTTATTTCGATAATTTATTATAAAGAGGCCTCATATTGTGGCATCGAAAACCTTAGGTATCTTTGAATGCAGTGAAGTACCGATATCAGTTCTGATAGAAGAGGAATCCTAACCGGATAACGTTGACGAATAATTCTTGTTCATTCTTGTGGAAGCCTTGGTTTCAGCGCGATGCTTTCTCAAAGTCATCGGCACATCTTGCATTGAAAAAAATTTTTTTTCCTACCATTCCCTTTTCCGGGCGACCGCTCATTCCATTAACTTCTCCAAAACATTTCACCAGCGAACATAAGTATCTGTTTGTTGGTGAATAATATTTTCTGACACGCAATGTTTCCCGTTTTTTCTAACCTACGCACGATATTTGCCATCAATTAAGCTTCGTAAAATATTGCCATCGATAGATTGAAGAGAATGCTTTTTTGCATTTGCATGAGAGATCATCGATAGATTGGAAAATATCGATACAGAAAGCGTTAGACCTTCTCAATGAGTAATTTAATCAACATCATTTTTTTATTCACCAGAAAAATATTCTCTGGAAACTATTTTTTCTGGCAATAATGCAGATTTAATTCTATTTTTTCACTTGGCATTATTATTTGTTGATACGATACCTACCAATATATAGATATTTGTTTCAATATTTAAGGCGGTTTACAAATGAAAGTCACTTTAATGACAGTAGCCTTGCAAGTCGTTTACAATCGATTCTTCCATTTGTTAGCACGGCCTTTATTACATTAGGGGCCGATAGTGGCAGTAATCGACCGAGGTTTGCACGTGCAAGAAAAATAGACTGGCTTCTATTTTGCCTGCGAGTAACATATCGATTATGCTATAAAATGGTATGGTATTTGGTGAAATCTTGTTTACTTGATTACATACAGTTATTAAAAATATAAACAACAAATATCTTAGGAGGAAGACGACTCATAGCTGCACATGTAAATATTTATTTGTGCTTAAAATATTTTAAATGCTAGAGAACCCCTTAGGAAAGCTTTATGACTTATCTCTTATTAGAATAGAATAATTATCGTCAAAATTGTCATACTTGATACGATGTTATAATACATAATTAAAGTAATTTGTACTAATATATGAAGTTCAAGAATGCCTTTGGAACTCAAACAGCGAAATATAAACGCCATAATTGCTCAAATTAGGTGTTTTTCATTACTATCTTATTAATTGTTCACTTCAGTCATCGATGTTTTTGGAAAAATTAGGAAGTTATATGTAAGCAGGTCGATGCTCTGGAAGTAGCAATACGATTCGAGGTATCGCTGCATCCATAAAAGTCAACTTCAATGAGTAAAGCCGCTTCTATGGGGCATCGGTAAATTTTAATAGATACGCATTTGGAGTATATCAGCGTATTCATAACGATACCATATCTCTAATTACAGGAGGAACCCATTGAGAATATTTGCAATATTTCATTGTAAATCCTGGGATCCATCAAGCATTGTTCAAAATAAAATCGGGTGGAAAATTAAATCCCATTTAGAGAGTCGTTCTAGCCTCTCATTTTTCGTGGGGAGTTAAGAGGACGCATCATACCCAGCGGTAAGGAATAGTTCTGTCGAAAATCCACAAGATGGCGTCACTCGCACCCGATCGAGGCGTTTTGGCGTCAGGAGTCTCTTACTACAGGATAACTCTCGCACAAGGCAACAGTTGTCGGTAAGTTGTAGCCAAGTCTCCGGCGCGTAAGTATAGGCAGCGCTGACATAAGATCTGTGAGAGAAGACTGAATTATTTGCGACACCGTCCGAGCACATCATGTCCGAAAACCATTCAGGTAGCTTGTCGGAAGATACCAATTATAGATTTCATCTTACAACCGTGACGACTGCTACTTAGCATTCTGACAGGAGAAGATTGATAAATCTCCATTAGTTTAAGATATGTCAATAATAATAATAATAGTTTTTGTAAAAATATACCCCACATCTTGCCGTTTTCTCGATGGTTTAACAATGCTCTGGGATAAATTTTTCATATTTCAGATACAAGTCTCCCTTGGCAAAGGTATATTCTTTATACTATAAAAATTTCAAGTCGACGTAAGACTTAAACAAAAAATCTGGGGTCGGAAATCATCATAAATTCGGCCGGTCGAGCGAGTGTGATGCGTCGCCTTAATAAATGTACGTCTTAAGTTTGTGTATTAGCTAATTTGTTTTCCTGATACTCAAGTTACGGCATTGATACAACTTATCATTGCAGGCATTATTAAAAATTCCACATAAATCGGAAACTGCAGAGCGGTAACCAAGATGTTTTCATGATAATATTGAACGTTGACACCATTCGAATTCATTACTTCTTCATATAATTTCCCCACAAGTATGCAGGCGTAGAGTAAATTTTTCTTCAACGTGTGACTGCTACAAATCATTGTTGCGGGTATAAAAATTTTTGTGTGAAACGTGTAGTTTTATTCGAATCCCCCTAACTGATACGGAACAAATATAATTCCAAACCTAATTATTGTTATGTAAAAGATATCGAATTGTGAAATTGGAGCTAAGACTCCATCTTGGGGTGAATTTCAACATTAGGTGGAGGAAAAGGTCTGGGGGGGGGAGGGGTTTATTGACTTTTTTTTCATCGAGCGCCTCATAAATCGATCAAATTTTTTTCGTTCTCTCTCCCAGATATTGATGTCGACGTTAAGGCGAAAATTAATGTATGTGGACGTGAAACATGAACGAAGAAGAGCGAAAGAAGTACTAGGAAGGGTGAGTTTCCTACCAATGCGATTGCTCAAATGATGTGGTATGAAATTTAGATATTTTCTGGTCTTCCCGCGTTCAGTACACTAGTAAGCAACCGTTTTGCGAGCATTCAAGTCGGCATCATCGGGTCCAATTGTTAGGGAGATTTGTTGGCCGCAATGCAGAGAGCTTAGGCCGATTAAACCGTCTTAAATTGACTTAAAATTATACTTTAATGAATCAAATTTATTAAAACGAAAAGCACTATGAGCTTTTCATTCATCATATTTCAGTCGGCATCATGCGGTCAGAATGTTTGGGAGATTTTTTGGCCGCTCTGGTCCGTTAAAGATCCGTTCGGATCTTCCGTCCGTTTGAATCGGTAGTATTGTAACCCAGGAGATATAAGGAATTTGAAAGGCTATTGTAATTTCGATATTTACGGCGATTGATGCCACTAATTTCTATCAGAGCAGTCACATCATCAATAACTAGAATTTCCGAAAAAAAATTACACGAGTAAAAATACATTTTTGATTCCAAAGTAACATTTTAAATATGCCAGGTGATTGCGGCAGACATCGTAAAAATTGTTTTATCCTTCAGATGAGAGTTTATCGGCAGGAAGAAGCAGCGGGTAAACTTATTGGGCGGATAAATCTTAAACGACGGTGGATTAACGCTTTTCATAGGTTTATTCGTCCTAGATGGTTTCTGTCAGTAAACAGGTAATCACAGTCAAATTTGCTATACTAATGCCACCTCTGAAATATTTTTACGGCCATACGTTTTTATTAATTATTATTTTATACGTTCGAAATTATCGCTGCTCTCGTTATGATACAGCGATATTCAAAAAGCATAGTCGCTATGCTATACGCTATTTTACCGTAAGGTGTGGCGCAAAGAAGTTATGAAGAAACAGAATCGCGCCACTGGTCTGTTAAATATCCGTTAGGGTGTGGTCCGACCAAAAACACTAGAGAGCGACCAAAAAGGAGCAATTTCGTCATTCCGCTGTTGCTGAACACGTCTGGTCAGCGCCCGGCTACGAAATAACTTTTGAAGACAAGTAAAAATCATCGCCATGGAAAATGAGTACCTCGCTCGGGTGATAAGTCAAAAATCGCTTAAAAAATTGCTGAGAATCGCAATAAGTTTAACAAGGAAGATGGCTATCTGCTATGCTGTACTTTCAAACGGATTTTCAACAATCCATTAACGTTCGACTTCTCTGCCAATCAGAGCGCTCCAGACTAGACCCTAACGGATCTTTAACGGACCAGAGCGGCCAAAAAATCTCCCAAACATTCTGACCGCATGATGCCGATTGAAATACCAGTGAACTGTTGTTCACTAATACGCTGCAACGCTGAAAGAACCTGAAAAATTCTAAATTGCAAGATGACTGCGGAAGCCTTCGTGATGATGTGGTATGAAGTCAGGCGCACGAGCGCAAAGATATGTGCCAAAGAGGGTTAAGTTGGCCGTGAAAACATCATTGCCTTCAACGGAATTCATTCTCTTCACCGGAGAACGCGGTTCTCTCAATCTTTGGTCACGTATTTTATCTTTCTTGAGTTAACCCCCGCCGAAATTCGCCCAGAGTTATGCTGGCGTGGTGGTCTGGCTGGTTAACAAACCAGAAAGGCAATTTAGATATTCAGGTTCGTATCCCGGTCAAGTCTAATGATTTTTTCAGAGCGAATATTATCCTCTTTGGTGTGTACAATTTTTATCCGAAAACTGCTGTATTATGAAAATATTTCTTCTTAAATATAACAACCTCGTATCTAAGGTGAAACGCTTCGTCGTCGATTTCCCAGGGAATTATGCTACGGAACTGTATTTCTAGCAGCAATGTACTGGAACTGTATTTCTAGCTGGCAGGAACTGTATTTCTAGCTAGCAGGAACTGTATTTCTAGCTATGACGAACTTCCATGTGATGTTCGGCTTTTTTCCGTAATTTGACGGAATTTTTATTCAATCCTTCGAGATGGCGTTTTTGGTGACGTGACTTTTTCACATTTTTATTCACTTTTGAAAGACAAATTCTAATGTCCGCTATCGACTCATACGCCTACGTATTATGTATTTGAGTTCTGTAGGAGATGTTTTGCCGTGTACACTACTTAAAAGTGAAAAATAAGTTTTTGCGTGCTACCCATTGGATTGGATCTTTAATACTGGCATGGAATGTGGACGGTAAGGGAGGAATGAGGTGGTTCAGAATACTAACGGTTATTAAGGAAGAAAGGAATCATGGGGAGTTGAAGAGATAGGCCCGGGAAAGACTGTTGTGGAGGCATCACTACAGTTAAAACCTGACTGAATATAGATTTATTAACTCTTCACCTTTTATTGAAATCTGGTACTGGAGGAGGATGCTGAAGATAAAATGGAAAAAATAAGAAATGATGAAGTGAACAGAAGAGTAGAAGAGGAGAGAACCATATGGAACACCATAGAAAAAAGAAGAGCAAGATGAATTGGACACATCCAGAGACACAATTGGTTTAAGAAGAACATAATTGAAGGTAAAATTGAGAGAAAATTCCATAGAAGAAGACCCAGGAATACGTTCATGGACCAAATTAAGAGGAAAGTTCATAAAAAGAGATACCAGAAGGTAAGGGAACTAGCATTAGGTAGGGAAGGCTGCAGTCAAACAATGTTAGGATTGAACAACCAAACAACTCTTTACGTCTAACTCCGTCGAGGAAAAAGCTAATCAAGACCTGTGTGAGGAGTACATTTTTGTATGTCAGCGAGACATGGAGTGTGGGAAAAACGGAGAAGAAACATTTAAATACCTTTGAGATGTGATTTTATAGACGAATGTGTAAGAAAAGCTGGACAGAGCGAGTAACAAACCAAGAGGTATTGAGAAAAGTCGAGGAAAAAACGATCCTGTGGAGAACAGAAGGAAGGAGACGGGACGGATGGATCGGTCACGTACTGCTGCATCTACACCTACAGATGTAGGTGTAGATGCTGTAGTGGGATGTGGCATGGGGTGTTAGGACAAAATCTATGTAAAGGTGTAAGGGATTAGGCTTAGGGAGGTGAAATGGTGACGTGTATTATGGGAGTGTATTTCGTGGAGCTCAGTTTTTACGGTGGTCGCTTATTGTGCGCGGAAAGAACGAGTTTTTGTGCCTATCTGGTCGGCAGTGTATCTCTCTTATTTAATCGCTCCTGTCAGTCCTGAAGATGCTGAAGATACTTAACAAAGACAAAACAATTATTTTCTTGCTCGAATATATTTTTTTCATTATCAATTTATTTATGTACCTATTCATGTAGTGGAGGGATTCAAATCCTTTGTGTTCATTTGGTGATCCCTCTCAACAATTAAGTGAGGATAGTGTTGTTTTCATGATTTACTTATTATGTAATAAGTTTCCTGATCTTAGAGGACATCACGTCCTAGATCATTAATCATTTTCACTCATTCCCATGTGGCTTGAAAGGCACTTGCGTTTGAGGACTATGACGAGACACTTTTAAAAAACACATGTAATGGGCCCATAAATCAGTAATAAAACTAAATAGTTATATTCTTTGCTTGTTTAATGCTAGGACTTTTACTGGAAGTCAGAAAAACCTTTCACAGTTCATTTTCCGAGGACGAATAATGTTTTACTGCTTGCATTAGCGGACGAATTTGGATGAAAAAGCGACAGAATTAGCCCATTAGTGATAAAATGGGTCTCAACCGAAATTCTGACAAATATTTAATTTTCTATTGCCTAAAATCACTCATAATTGAAACCAAAACATTTGCGTTTCTCTATATGTTTTCTTGTCTGAACGATTCGTGTCTCCGACTTACAGTACTATCCGGAACAATGATATTCAGAAGATGTTGTGTTTATTTATTTCTTTTGTTTTTAAATCAGACAATGTTTTCCACTGCCTAAAACTGCCCGAGCCCTAAACCAGTTTTCCCCTCCTAACCATGGAAACGAACAGCTAAAAGTTAGCAAAACATATCCGAATTTTTGTATTCCTGTTGATGCCCTGAGTCGGCGAAACGAGTTGTAAGAATAAGATAAATGTTTTTAAAAACGCATGCATTTTAATTAAAATTATGAATACTTAGCCTTATGATTGATTACATTTATTATGAACAAATTTTTAGGATCGTACGCGACCTGAGTTGGTGGCCAGAAATGTTTGTGGTATTCCCGATCTTGATTGATCAACGCGTAGAAACTTGGTGACTACCTTCCTGCTGATGAGCTTTCTGTCGAGTAAGTTAATATGCAATCTAACTTAATAATTAAAAGTTTATCTTTCTTGTTATTATTTGGCTAGCGTTCTTACAGCCATTAATCCTGGAATTATGAATATTTTTTTAAATATTGTAATATGAGCCGACCTCTACCTTCCGCCTGATGAGTTTTATGTCAAGTAAGTTTACATTCAATAGAACTAAATAATTAAACGTTTATCTTTCTTGTCATCATTCGGCTTGCGTTCTTACAGCCATTAATCCTGGAATTCGGATTAATGCAATAAATATCATAACATGAACTTAGTGAGTAAAGTTTAATTACCTCTTTTTTGCCTCTCGCGATTTTGGTCATCTCACGGCCACATTAAATAACAATGTTTTCTTATGTTTTGCCTCTTAACCACTTTTTCTTACTTTCCATTAGTTCTTCTTTCTTTGGCTTTATTTTTATCCTATCTTCTGCCCAGCAGTAATCTCGTTTCTTTCTTCCGGAAGCCCTTGAAGCTTAATTAATCTTCCAAATGAAGTTTTATCCTGCATTGTGTCTTCCGTTTTCCTCATCTACTCAATATCTTTCTTTCTCTGATGGACCAACTGGTTGCCTGTCTCATTCTTATAAACATGATTAACAATTCGTGTAGTGAGTCCACTGTTTCTCATTACGTACGTGACCTTTCTCTTGTTTCTTGTAGAGGCATTCATTCTTCCTGGGTCCTAACATGGGCTCTTGGTCTTCAGCCTTTTAGCCCCTGGATTTTTTCGGAATATTTATTCCTTTGTCTATTTCCTGTATAAATACTGATTCAATTGTGAACTGTATTGTCTTATTTTATTTTGTATCGTGGTTTTTAATTCACTGCAATTTCACTTTTGATTCCAGTTCTGTTTATGAACATTATAAATTCATAATTTGTTAAGATTTCCTCTTTAGCTGTCTACAAAGTACTGAGGAAACTTAATTTTTCGTCAGTATTTGAATGTGCATTGTTCTGGAGAATATTTATTTAAAATGGTATGCTTCTACTATCATTACGTTACATACAGGAAAGCCTAGAATGACAGGTAAGTTGCAGAGGAGCTGAACCAACTAATGTCGAAGTATTCAAGTTTTTGGTTGAGAGGAGTTCTGCGTAGATGCTCTTAGATGATAAAACAGAGTGAAGTGAAGATCTAGCCATAATTCATACCACACACATCTCTTATCGCTGCATAACTTCTAGCAATGTAACATGGATGTACTCTTCTCGACAGTTTAAAACCTGTAAATGGGAAACTTTTTCAGCCTCAATCAAGATATCGCCTGTCATGTTTATCGCTCGATTATGTTAGTCAAATCAAATTCATCTTGAGCATATAAAATGTACTCTTTTATTTGGAGGATATTATCTTAGTTTACCTCCAGCCATCATCACGGAGGTCAGTTATGAGTTTATTCGTATTAGTTTTCGTCACTAGCATTTCTTCGAAAGATTGCAGCGTCCTTATTAGTTAACCATTATTATTCCCATTTTTGTATTTTAGTCATCTCATTAACTGTCAAAAAGGATTAAAATCATTGCAAGTATTTGCCCAATGTATTCCAGTCTTGTTCTTTCCCTCTTATAAAGCACTAATTTTCCGAGTTTGTAGCCTCAGGGTCTCTAGTGGCCCTTAGCCTATCAGGTATCTTACTCTCTCTGTTCGTTCTTATTAGCGTATAAGGAATCGTGCGGTTTTCCTTTGCATTTTGTTTATGAGGGGTATTAAACTTTCCAGTCCGGTTTCACAAGTACTCGCTGCGTACTCGGGTTGCGACCTAACTAGAGTGGAATGACATCTCCCTTATACTTTTTCATCCCAGGGCCTTCTACATTTACATACTTTCCCATGAACCGTCGCACAGGACTGTAGCAGGGGGTATTAGGACACCAGCCGTGAAAAGATGTAAGGGATAAGGTTTTGGGAGGTGAAAAGGTGACGTGTATTATGGGAGTGTATTTAGTGGAGCCCAGTTTTTATTAGGGTCGCTTATTGTGCGTGGAAAGAACGAGTTTTTATACCTATCTGTTCGGCAATGTATCTCTCTTATTTTATCGCTTCGGCCAGAGAATGTAGTGAGGCGTCATGATAATATTCCGTGTCGCTCTGAGACACATAAGTTCTGAATTTCTCAAGCAAGCTAAAACTAGCGTGTAGCCTCCTTGTCTCTAGGGGCTCCCACTCTCTAGGAGCCTTCTTACCATTCGCTTGATAAATCCCGTTCACTTTCTTGCAGCGCTGCAAATTTTTGGTATGTTAATACCCCACGTGGGTCAGGAAATATTTTTATTCTTCGGTATTTAATGCCATATTCACACCTCACACTTGATAGATATGGCATCTATGACATTTCTTTCGAGAGAATTACACGGTACTCGATACCGCTGATAGTGAACGCAGCACTGAGCACTCATGAGGTAATCCCTGGCAAAAAATTCTTTTTGCAAGTACTTTGCAACAAACAAACTTTTTAAATAATTTCCATGATTCAGATGATAATTTTCCTAAATGTGGCAATCATTTCCCTTTATTCCCTATTACTTTATATCCCCTATTTACTTTCTTATTTTTGACCCTAAGAATTCGGTTCGTATGAGTAATTTTTTCACTTCCTGTTAAATGTTTTATTTACTTCATTGCTTCTTCGGAAATGATACATACCTATACCGGAACATGATACATACGTATAGAATGAAAAATATCTAGAATCGTATTTTTCACTTTCTTATTTTTGGCCCTAAGAATTCGGTTCGTATGAGTAATTTTTTCACTTTCTGTTAAATGTTTTATTTACTTCATTGCTTCTTCGGAAATGATACATACCTAGACCGGAACATGATACATACGTATAGAATCAAAAATATCTAGAATCGTATTTTTCTGCGGAAAATCTGAAGATATTTGACCAACCGGTTTTCTGACGTGGTTATTACGCTAAGTATGCATCCGAATCTAGACAATTGTTAGTTTGAAATTAATCCGTGACAGAAAAATATCCATTGAATATTGGAGTATATTTCTTTGAGAATTTTCAAAGACACTGGAGGCTTCTACCTTTCCTTAAGTATTTGTAAATGAATAAGAGGTGTGATAGGTTGAAGATAGATTTGCGCAAAAACTGAGAAGTTCAATAAGTACTGGATCCTTATGGGGTAGAGTATTCCATCGAGTGTGGGTGTCATTTAATCTTTTTTTTTTAATCCTCACACCCTGCTATAAATCTACCCAAGCTCTATTTTTGACAAAAATCGGAAGTAAAAGCTTAAGCAAATTGATCGTTGAACTTCCGTGTTCCTGAATTTTATCTTATTTATTGAAATGTCTCCCAATGGCGATTGCTATACAGTATATTTCCGCAAACCAAACTTCGGATAGATAAAGGAAATTGACCATTGACCTTCGAGAGAGAAGCTCATCGTTTTTTCATACATTGTCGCCGGGAATTCCCCTCAGACGGCTTTATCGAACCCCTTTAAAAAATGAGAAGAGTTTGCTTTTTATTCGGGAGAGAAGAATTTTTTCTCAAGCCTTCGGTCGATCGCTTCCAAAGAGGCATTTTTTTCTCGCTATCCCATCATTAATTATTAACATCATCGGTGCAAAAGTACTATTCTAAGCAATTGTTAAATTCTTTCAGAGTGTTGTAATCACCATTTCCACCAATCCCTTTACGAGGTAGGAAAAGTCAGAGACATCGCTGCTCAACTACCATTGTAAGTTACTAGCGGAAGGGACCCATTTAAATTCAACGGCTGTGAAAAACATTGAACTTATTTTACAGGAAAACTACAAAGGCTGAAGAATACTGTCAGCGTGGCCATTTGAGGAGTTCGTAACCTATCTTGTACGTTGTGTTCGTTTGACTACTTCGGCCTATGAACAAGAAAGTTTCTTCTATGGGTTATCATGCCTACATGTTAATGGCGCGACAAGACAATTTTAACGCGAAACTGAGCTTACGGCGAGTGTGTAATGAAAATATTATTGTATTCATTTGAGGTTGTGTGGCATACGTAAGAAGAGTTCTCGTTGATTGAGTGAATGGAAGCTAACTGCTCTTTAACACTTTTAAACATATATAAATAACTCGTAACGTTTATGATGTGGACATTGGTCTAAAAACAGTTCGCAATTGTAATGAGAGGTAGAAGGTTCCACTACTTTTAACACATCTGAGTATTAAACGATAATAAACAAATCTGTGCTTGTTGTAGCAGCAGAGGCATTACCATTAATATTCGCCGCACGTGAGTGTTCTTGCACATTTTATTGCGTGTATAGTCTCTGTAATTCCTTTATGTGTATCGTTTACTGCGTAATTTTTTTCTCATATACATGCAGTACCCATATGAGAGCTACTTTAAGAATAGACATTGAAGAGTATACTTGTTGTAAATATGCATTGTATTTATCGATTACCCCCAGACTTGATTACCCTTGGGACTCTGGGCCCTTCTTATACAGATTTTCTTTCTTCGTGCCATCATGGCCCTGCGGGAAAACGTGATATTTAAATGCTGTAGGCGTAAATATCCTTTGAAAATCAAATCTCTGGTTGTCAAGGAAACATGCTATTCTTGATTTCAGAGAAAAATGTAAGATTTTTTGCTAAAAGCATGATTTTCATACAAATACGAAGCGCAAAGGAAAATCGATTGAAAGAATTTAAAACTTCATTTATTCAACCATCCGATAAAAAAATCCCAGCGCTCTATCTTCTGTGAAAGTTCTTTTAAACAGCAAAAAATGAAACCTGCACCGAACCCAATGCTTAACAAGGACCACCTTCGGGGGCCATGAAGGCTTTTTAATATAGCCTACATTACAACCAGGTATTTTTTTCTATCTACATGCCAAATTTCAGCTTTCGGTCCAGTAGTTTTGGCGTGATGGAGCAACAGACAGACATACACCATTACATTTGTATATATTAGTAAGGATTGTTACATTCTTTCAGGGTGTTGTAATCACTAAATCCACCATTCCCTTTTCGAAGTAGGAAAATTCAAAGAAATTAGTTTTTGCTGTCATGCAAAAAAACTGGCTCGTTCTAAAAATAATTTCATCCTTAACCCCCTATCCTAATGTAATGTAAATCGGTATGACCGCATAACTCCATATAATGTTAAGTTGAACCGCTTTAAATTAATCATTAAAATATCATCATGATGAATACTCTTGAACTATCTTTTAGTGCATAAACATGACCCTTTAATATCAATTAGTATATTGGTTGACAACAATAAATTGATTCATTTGATTTGGATGATACTCTAGAACACATTGTTCTTTCAAAGATTGCAATATAAATTTCACTAAGCATGTTCTTGTATATTCGCACATATTATAATAATTTAACTTGATAATTGTCTCCATTAAATCTGCCATTATATTTGTTTCAAATTATTTTTGTATTGCAATAATATCTGGAATGGTTCATAATTTCACGTATATTAAGCAAGGTGATCTGTAAGTTTTTCCATAACACAGAGCTTCTTTTTCATTATCAACTGCATGATCCATGGGCCATTCTGTCCTAGAACAATAAATTTATATTCTATTCCAACCTCTTTCATTTCTCTTAAACTAGTTCATCGCTTTTCAACAACCATCTCAATGAAAATTCATTGACTTTTTCGGAGCTCCATTGATAAATAACTCCTTACGCCTTGCGCATGGGCGATAATTACTGAGTCTCCTAATCGATCGTGGCTTCCTAATCGCCTGCTGATATGGTCGTAAACTCGTGACTTGAAGCGACTACCTTTGATTAGCAACTTAAAGTAGTGATTTCTAGTCATCTGTGTTTCCGTATTTTAGCATCCACTCCATCAATCAATTACACTATTGCGTAGCAGTTAAATGGTCTCACAAAGAACTCTATTTATATGAGAAGAATCAAATGAAAGAAAATATCTCTTCTCTTAATGAATGCTGGTCATACATTTGATCGTCGTTCATCGGAAAATTGTGTTATTCCTCTGTTTGGCGT
This sequence comes from Ceriagrion tenellum, assembly GCA_963169105.1. NCBI lineage: Eukaryota > Metazoa > Arthropoda > Insecta > Odonata > Coenagrionidae > Ceriagrion > Ceriagrion tenellum. The sequence goes on from OY720642.1 coordinate 48,091,738, forward strand.
AGTTTTAACTTGACAGTATCAACATTTTTTAAATATGGGATTTCAAGAGGAGATAACATGTCGATAATAGAGGTAGTTACGTTATTTATTTCTCTTGATATTTTATAGCAAGAAACACATGGTTTTTTTGAAGCATTTACCACCAGGTGATATGATTGAGAAAAGATAACTTTAAAATTAAATCAACGCTAAGTAAACTTGAAATAAATGAGAGGGTATTGGAAAATACAATTATGAAATCAGTACCTTTAAAGCAATAACTGCCAATAGTATGTAACATCTTTGTGCGATAAAAAGCTTTGAAAAATTGATGCTCTTAACTTCAACTAACTACACTTATCTCAGAAATAGTGGCATTTGAGGATGAGCGACGAGAAATTTCATGATGACATTAAAATAAGCCAAAGAGTTGACCACTTGGTAAATATAATCATTAACATGTCTACGTTCCTCAAAGTAGGTATGCCCACCATGAACTTTATTAAGACAATCATATTTTCATTCATTTGGTTCTTCGTACAAAAATAGTGTGATAGCCAGTTTTCATAGTTCTCGTGAATACAGAGTTTCAGCCACAACTATCATTAGTTTTGTAAAATACAGATAGCAGATACTGAGCGTTTATCCCTAAGACGAATGGGCATTTAGCATATTGGCTCGAGTTACTTTTGTGAGCAATTAAACATTGGGTCTGCGAGTGAACGAATGTTTGAACGAGCTCTGAAATTGATTGTGACGTACTTATACAACGTTGTAATGGCCATTTTTTCGTAGTTTTGCAGCTACTTATTCCGCTATAGTTTTGTAGCTAAGCTGCCAAATTGCGTCTTTAAACATTTGGATAAATTTTTAACCATCAAATAACTAAAAACAATTGTTATATTTCCCGTGAATATACCAAACCTTCACCATATTTAATGAAAACCTACACTTTTTTTGAATTTCTACAATTGCTTGATATTGCAAGGACAAATTGTTGACGCTGATTTTGTTATGAAAACGACACATTAGCTACTCCGAAGTTAAAATTTTACTTGTGCCAAAAAAGGTAGCTATTAGTTATGAGGGAAGAAAGGGAATGGGTTTCGTGGACAGGATGAAGAAGGGTAGATTATATACTGAGACGAAAAATGAGTAGTTATATGAAGTCTCTTACAGTCATTAGCATATCTTACTGCATGATACCACAGTGTTCAGTTGTGTCCGCACCTTTTAAAGGGAACTTGATGTCACAAACAATTTGTACTTGTACGGAAAGTGGGTTATTGCATGCACTAGAGCTTCTTCCGTTGGAGACACTTCAGGCTCATCCACTGATCGATTCCGCGAATGGATAAATTGAGCGACCTGGTTGACAAACTCACTCACTTAATTCAGTCGTGGCTCTTCGCTACCCCCCGCCATGAGCGATCCTACGGATTAGATTAGTTCTCGTGAAGATTTATTAGTCTAAAGTTGTCTCCACGCTCAGTCTGGACACGAGAGAGAGGAAAAAAAACGTCGGTACAGCTCCTGCACCGCGGGAATGCTCGTTTTGGAGGTGAGGGAAAAACTCACGCCACAGTGAATTCTTCTTGGGGAACTGTCTTCCTTCTCTCCTTCCTCGCCTTCCTCGCTTTTCTTCACCTCACGGTCTTCCCTCTCCTCCTCCTATGGGATCCACAACCCCTTTGGTTGGCCACTCCCGACACCTGAAAGGTTCAAAACACACAAAATCCTCCCCGGTCATCGGAAGGCCGTCTTGCCGAGCGAAGCGCGCGGGCCGATGATCAAAAGATATACGATGCCTCTCTGGCGGGGAACGGCTCCTTCCGTTGCGGAGCGTATGGTGGAGGCAGTGGTGGAGGCGGGGGTGGTGGAGGCCGCGGGGAGGGGCATGGTAAACGTGGGGCGGTAGGAAGGGGCATGGAAAGCCGCCACCGGTGACGCTTCCCTTACCGATCGTTTTGCCCCGTGAATGGTACGCTTGTCGCCGGTCCCGCGGGCACGTTGTCGGCGACGCCTCCGACGATATTCGATGTTGGAAGTTCCGCTGCTCGCCTTACATTTTCCCAGCGCTCTTACCTCGCGCTATAACATTAACTGGAGTGATGGAATTTCACAGATCTCGGAATGACCTATTCCCTTTCCTCCACCAAAATTGAATTATGATATCCGCTAAGAATTTTGCTCAGACTCTTGTTTTATCTTCGTTCGATGTAAATTATCATTGATTCGATCGATACCGTGCTAACAGTGAAAATTAATGTTATTTTTTACTATGAATACTAGTTCAGTGGGATTTTTCATGCTGTTTTTTACATTTTAGCGTTGATTTCTTAAACTTTTTTCCTCTGGGAGGATGTAGATCTAAAAAATAATAGATCGCTCTTACCTCGTCGCCAACGTTGCGGAATGTGTTTATTGTAATGAGCATTGATTTGTAAAATAAGTGTGGTTTTTTTATATAGATGCAATTTCTTTGGAATATTAAGTGATTATATTCGGAATGGATGAAAATCAACAATGATTCGTAAAAATTATTCGATAAATGACAAAAAATAACCTCTCTTACTATCCATATCGATACTTCTGAATTCCAGAAGGAGCAAATACACATTTGGTAGGCGAAAAGGTAGTAACGATAATTTATCTCCCGATACCCATCTTCTCCCAAGTTAAAAATATTTTTATTCATTAGACAAAGGTTTGAAATGTTTACAATCTGGATTAGTTTTAAATGTACTTGGTTGTTTTCTTGACCGCGTAAGAAGTAAATTCGACGGGATTCCAACCGGGTAATGGTGGTTTGTGGCACCGACGTTACGAAGGCGTAGTTTGCCTTCTTCCTCAGGGTGAATGTGGGTCCTCAGGGTCTCGGATTTAACCTCAACATTCTTCCTGAGGATGATGGCAGACTACGTCTTCGAAACGTCGGTACCACAAAGCCCCATCACTCGGTTGGAAACCCGTGGGCTGTACATCGTAAGCATTCGTCGGGAAAGCCTGAAATCTTACGAGACTGGATTGTTAACCTGAAAAATTGTCAGCATTTCCCATATTATAAAGACTCTTTCTCTGGACATTGATGCATTGTTGCATTAATACATAAATTCACTTTTTCCTTTTTATTTGAAAATATGAGCTTCACGTTTTTTTTACATAGTTTTTTTGTTTTGCAATGTTAATGTATTCATGGACAATAGTGCATACGTTTGCATACGTCCTGTTGCCCTGAATGTTTTCCACCGACTGCCCGTCCCAGGCCTCGTCCCGCCTATATACCCAGCCATCGACCCTGGAATAGGCCGCTGACCGGGCATAGGGAGGTAGGACGGTCCGGGACGGACGGTCGGCGGGATTCAGGTCGGTGGGAACGTAGCGCCAGGTCACGTTAAGTGACAGATCCTTTATTAACAAGATGTACATTTCTTTAATATTACAGTCATCAAATATCAAACCCCGCCCTTTCTGTAGGGCATACATTCCTGCACTATTGTCCATGAATACATTAACATTGCAACCTGGGGGGTAAACCGCCTTGGCATGTAAAGCTGCCATCACTGCTGCTGTACACTCTGCTACGTATATAGCTGTCTCCGCTGGAAGGGCCCATATTTCGGTGATGTCTTTCTCCGGGATAACCCAGGCCACTTGCCAGGGCGTGGCGTCCGAATATACGTCTACTGTTACGGCGAAGTTGGTGAAGTACCTCGGGCTCTGGAAGATTCCATGGTGCCAGAAATCTTGTAGCCACTGTAGTCTCCGTTGCGCGGCGTCCTTGATCAGGAACAACGGCAGTTGCTTGATGTACGCGCACCAGCTGATGAACCCCAGCGCCTTGGGCATGTCCCTGGTCCGCAGGCGTGGCAGAATCGAAATAATATAGTGGAGGCGTTGCAGCGTAGCCGCGGTTAGTGTAAGGGACATCCTCGTTGTGTCAATTTGCACTCCTAGATATTTTATGTTAGTGGACGGGAACAAATTACACTTTTTGTCGTTTAGTTGTATACCTAACTCTTGTGTCAGGAAATTTACAATATGGATCACTAAGGGAATCTGGGTTTTATCTAGAACCATCAACCAATCGTCCAGGTAACAAATAACACACACTCCAAACTTATTGTATATAACTTTCGCTACCTCATACACGTTTCACATAGTTTTTTTGTTAAACATTACGTGGTTCTCATTGTAATGCCGCTCAGCCCCAGCCTTCGTCCCATTTCTCTTCCTATCCTCCATTCCCTTCCTCCGTTAGACCTTTTCCCCTTTTCCTTGCCCTTCCACGGCTTCTTCCTTAACCCTTTTGCGCTGCTCGGGTCGTCATTATGTTTATCCTTGAGAATTGACGAGCTTTTCTCCCCGAAAACAACGTTACCGAACGTTCTGCCTTCTCCCTCCCCTTATGAGTTCCGCGTGCGAGCGGTGGGAACTAGTCCCCTAATCGCTGGCTTCCGTGGGAATATAAATTTTCCCGAGAACATTATCCCGCTCTTATTGCATGCTGTGAATCTTTATCTCCATCTTGTTAGCCTTGAAAATCTGAGGCCAGCGTTTCCGATCTACGTTCAATTGTTCGCGACTCATTACATTTAGATTCCAATTACCGCCCTCTCGTGACGCGCATTCCACCGCTATAAAATAATCGTTTTGTACGCTTTTATCCGGTGACCTCGAAACGTTTAAGTATCTCGTAAACCCACGAATAACGGAAATATCAGCAGTTCAAACAGTTGACAAAATCTTTGTAAATTTAATCTGACGTTCCACTGAGTCTAAATTTTGGGCAATACACAGTTATATCGCTCAAATGAGCTTTGAATCATTTATATATGAATCGGAAGAATTTGCCAGCTCTCAGCCCTGATCAGAGTTTCCCAATCTTATTTTACAGTTTTGAATACATAATGTTTGAGTTGTGAGTATATCAGGGAATGCATCGGCCCAAGGCGTGGGCAACGAGGGCAAAAGCCTCCGGCGACCGGTCGTAGGGGCGGCCAGTCTGTGACCTATTAGGTACATATAGTGAAAGGGGACAGAAATTACGGAAATTGGCAATTGTTACTGAGTTACTGGATGTTTTTATATCCAAAATAATCTTCTTTATAATAATGTACAAGTGACCGGTAAACATGACTTACTTAAATAAAAAGCACAGCAAAACATCCGGATTAACATTGGCCTTCGTTGCCAACCCTTTAGGCATCTTTATGACTTAAAGACCGCTTTACACGGTACATTTTATTGTACACCCGAATGCATCATGGAATGTACAAGAAAATGAATGGAATTAGAGCAGGTTCTATTTCCCATTTAGTCATTCAGACAATCATACTCTTTGCCGCTTTACACGGTAAAATATTCCTCACGAAAGAGTTCATACATTGGTTTGTACAATAAAATGTACCGTATAGACTGACCTTAAGCAAAGCCTTTGATAGTATAAATTTTAAGCAACTGTACTCCAACTCTCAAGGCTGGGTATTAATGGTAACGTTCTGACGTGGATAAAATCTTTCCTTACTAATCGCCAACAGAAAGTCAAATACTGCTACTAACTGTCTAAAGTTCTGAAGCCATTCTGTCTAAGACACTTGAAGTACACCAAGGTGTCCCCCGTGGTTCAACACTTGGACCATGGCTCTTTTTGAGACTTCTAAATGACCTCACAGCTTCAATTTCATGTGGCTAGCTCCTTCTTTATGCAGATGATACTTCCTGTCGGCCACAGACTGAATCGCTTGATGAACTTGGGTACCTCAGCACAATTTCTGTCTCCAACATGAACCTCGGATGCCAATCAAATGTGTAGTCTCATTATTAACTCCCATAAATCTCAATAATTGCAATTTCGTCGTACAAGGAATCCTCACTTATTCATCCTTTTACTTCGAGCAAGCGACAAAAACCTTACTAGATCATAGTATGCCAAGTTCCTTGTATTACTAATTAATAAAAATCTGTATTGATCCGAACACACGTATATTATGAAAAAAAATAACTGTTGGTATCTTCCTGACACGGAAACTAACCCCCATTGTCGCTTCAGACACTTTTAAACTCCTTATCTATGCTAAAACCCAATTCCTTTTTTCATCGGAATACTATTTTGGGGAAATGACAGCCTTTCCAGAAAGGTATTCTTCCTGCAAAATCAGCCTAAAAGGCTTTGCTGCGCCCTCCTTCCCGTACATCTGGCAGGTCCTTATTCCAACCTTATTCTATTCTCATCCTTCCGTCCCTTTACATTATTCACTACCCATTATTTGTGAACAAAATCCTCATATCTTCTCTGCTCGCCGTGGCATACACTCCTATCATACTCGCAAGAATAAAAGCATTCACCTATCTCAGTATTTAACGCCCCTATCTCAATATGGCCCGCATCAAGCAGCCTCGGTTATTTACAATAGATTAACCTCGGAAATAAAATCCATCACATCTCCACCAAACTTAAAGGAATGCTTAAAACATCTCCTGTTAAAGAAAGCGCACTCCTGCATCGCTGAATTGGTTAATAATAATAGCTGCAATTGCAGAAAACATTATTTTATTTTTTTGTAGAAATTATGTACTTGTGTTTATGTACATTTATTCTTGCGATAGCTCTTTCATTTTGGCGCTTTATATGCTACTTGCTTACCAACAAAAATAAAATCCGATTCTGTCTTTGTCGCCAGCCCATTAAAATGAACTGTGGCTAAAATTGCACAACAAATTACGTTTGAAATAACATCCGCCAACAAGTAGTTATAACATTGATGAACTGTATCGGTATATACTTTTCCCTGTCCTGTAGGAAACTTACGGAATGAACATTGAGTTCCTGGCGAGAAAGAGAACTGCAATGTTAAAAAGATCGTTCTGAAACCCCTGATCGGTTTAAGAAATCACAATCGGCATATACCTTCTTTATCATGAGCGGTCCGATAATTTTTTTTTCTCTTATTAAATTAGAGTACTGACTAACTGTATGGACGGCCAGGGTTCAAATCCCTGTGGAGGAGGATATTTGTCTGAGGAAACCCGATCCCTAATTTAGTGTCCTGTAGAGGGCACTTCAAAATAAGTTCTCCGTCATTCGAATGAGACCTTAAACTGTGGCCTCTTGGCGCCTTTCATTAAGAGCCGACGCTGGGTTTCTCTCCACCCTTCCTCCCTTACCTGTCCCCTATGGCGCAAATGACCTTAGCTATCGGTCGCCTCCCCAAATATCCAATCCTTAATAAGTATCCTCGACGCCTGCTGTCGCGCCAGCGTGATCTTGGCATCCAGCCTTTTCAGCCTTGTTACTAGAGGAGTCCTTTCGGGAGGTTGCCAAAACCTTGGCCGCAGCGTAGACCAGACAATTCACCGTCCAGAGATCTGACGGCTCTGTCAGGATCTCGTCGATGAGTCCATTCATTTGGGGCAGGTGGGTACCCCGCAGAGAGATCTTTCTATGGATGCCTCTCTGCCTAGCGTGTCCTTCGTCATAGTTAATTGTGCTTCTAACCGCGATCGTAATAGTTCAGAGTCAGTCTGACCAAAATCCCCCCTCTTTGTAGGAGATACCGACAAACGTGCGGTACTCACGTCAGCAGGTGGAGGTGCTGCCTGTGACGGAGAGGGTGGTTCGGCTGGTGGTGTATTACTCTGAACCTGCGGTTGGTGGATATTTTCCTTTTTCCGCAGGTGGTTGGCCTGGTCGCGCAAGTTCTGCTGCGACAGGTGGACGTGTTCCGGATGCATCTCACACCACAAAGAGTGCATCCTGGCCATGTAACCCCACCGTTCGGGCTCGCTGGCAGCATAGCATGCGAGGAGGTCGCCCCTTAAGGCTTCAGTCCACTCCATGCGAGCTCCCATCCTAGTACTTCTTCTTCCTTGGCCACGCCAAACTCTACTGGGGCCCCCATCCGAGAGGGGCAGGTTGTGGGTGGCCTTATCTGAGTTCTTCTTACACCTACTAATATTATAAATGTGTAAGTTTGGATGTTTGTTACTCAATCACGCAAAAACTACTGGACCGATTGAACTGAAATTTGGCATGTAGATAGAAAATATATCTGTGGGTAATAAAGGCTTTTTAATATATCCTATATTACCCACAGATATATTTTCTATCTACATGCCAAATTTCAGTTCAATCGGTCCTGTAGTTTTTGCGTGATTGAGTAACAAACATCCAAACATACAAACTTTCACATTTACAATATTAGTATGATGTGAACCCCCATCTATTGTAGCACAATATTTATAGAAAATAGGAGACTTATTTGAATTTACATCTATTGTATCTTGTTATTATAAGCCAATACCTGTATTATGTTTCAAAAATTGCCATCTTGGTTCAGGTGATATTAGCCTTTGAATTCGATTAAAATTAAATGAAGTTTCGACGCTAGAATTCGTAGTAATGAGTATATTTTTTGCGGTTCAATTCAGATGATGCGATGAATTTGATCAAATGTAGATGAAGTTGGCTTTTGACTGTCTCACATCTTAAACGGCATTTGTAATTTTGACTTGTTTTTTTAAACCTGAACTTGTTAGAAGATTTTCTTACAATTGATAGCTCAAATCATCTCATCAATTGTAAGACAATGGTCTACCGCAAAAACAAATAAGATAGCTCAAATGCTTCATAGAATAAAACTCATAAAGCTCTAAGAAAAGTGAAAATGAAGAGTAAACAACGGCAACCATGTATAGCTTATTGTAAAGTTTGACCTGTAATATTCATACTCATGACATTCCTATACCGCAGAGGACGGCGAATTTAAGTCACACCTGCTATAAACGAGTATACGATACTCGTGACTTAATTGGTTCTAATCACACAGCGTGTTATCTGACATCACGCAATGTAATAAAGATGATAAATTCACTAGTATCGCAATGCACTATTTCGAATTGAACTTGGAATTGAACAATGATACTCAAACGATATCGTACTGTCTACCAAATTTATTTCAAACTCTTACAACACGTGTTTCAACTGTCTAGCAGTCATCATCTGGTAAGATATCAGGTAAGTCTTACCTGATGATGACTACTAGACAGTTGAAACACGTGTTGTAAGAGTTTGAAATAAATTTGGTAGACAGTACGATATCGTTTGAGTATCATTGTTCAATATGCTGTTCTACAACATCTCGCCCGAGAAAGTGGAGTTTATTGGAATTAAAGTTTAACTTCCTGGGAATAGGTTATAAACTAAACGTAAGGCATCTCACTATCTTATTTTTTCAGTCATCGGAAAATTACCCCAATAATTGAAATAAAATGCTGCAGTAGGCAGGTATTACTGCAATTTTGTGTTCATTAATAATATTTTAGTCAACGAGTCGGTATATTTTTAACAACTTGTTTTATTAATAGCTTAGTAATAATAATTAGGCATCCTGTAGTAAAAACATTGATCTTTTTAAGTAAAGCAAAGAAAAAGGTGGGAATTATCGCTTGTTTTGACTTACATATCATGGCCGACCCTCCATAAAGTTAATATGTCATTACTGAATCTCTCTGACACGAAATGTCAATCTTTCTGCGGTATTCTGACGGCGGAGGGATGGTTACTAACACGCGCTCAGCTGCGCGTGGCATGCCGCGCCAGGCGCCGAGTGGGTTGCGTACCGGAGCCTCTTCCCCTGCCTCATCGCCAGACCTCGAAAACTGCAGTGGGAGGTTACTTGACGACGCCACAAGCATGCACATGGGTAGACCCTAGTAAACAGTGAGGTCCACTTTCAATTTTTAGTAAATTATGACTAGTATTAAGGCTGCTTTACACGGTACATTTTATTGTACAAACGAATGTATCATAGAATGTACAAGAAACTGAATGGAATTAGAGCAGGTTCTGTTTCCCGTTAAATCATTCAGACAATCATACGATTTGCCGCTTTACACGATACAATTTTCTTCATGAAGGAATTTGTACATTCGTTTGTACAATAAAATGTACCGTGTAAACGGCCTTTAGGGTTAAATTTGAAGGTTACGCCTGCAGATTAGCCCATTCCTACCTCACAGTATCCATTTACTGTTTGAAGTCTGTAAGAGAAACCGATGTGGGTCATGTTAGGAATAAGAAAATATAAACAAATTATGGGCTTTTTAAAAGGCAAATTTCACGCAAAAAAATAATTTAATTTCTACCTTTTCCATACGACCTCTCCCTTTTTTAATTATTTAACCATCACACAAACACATTTTGTACTTGCCAGTGACAAAATTGCAAAACATGGTTGGGCCCTAGTAAACAGTGAGGTTAACTTTCAAATTTTAGTAAATAATGACTAGTGTTAAGGTTAAAGTTGAAGGTTGCAGAAGCTTAAGCTATTTACCACCTCACAGCACCCATTTGCTGCTAGAGGTCTGGAAGAGAAACCAAAATGGATCGTGTCAGAAATAAGAAAACATTATCACATTAAGGTCTTTTCAAAAGGCAAATTTCAGGCAGAAAAATAATTAAATCTCTACCTTGTCCGTACGAGCTCTCTCCCTTTTAAACATTATTTTAACCTGCAGAAAAACACATTTTGTATTTGCCAGTGACAATCATCTGCAAAACATGGGTAGGCCCTAGTAAACTGTGAGGTAAATTTTCCAATTGCAGTAAATCATGACTAGCATTAGGGTTAAACTGAAGGTTGAGTCGGCAGCTTAAGCCATTTTCCACTTCCCAGTATCCATTTACTGCTTGAGGTCTAGAAGAGAAACCGAAATGAATCGTGTCATAGTTAAGAAAATCCCTTTAGACAAGCAGAAATCACGCCATCTTGATTCGAAAATTTTTTCGGCAGTCTCATTCATCAGAAATGGTTACCCACACATGGATTCAGGACCGAGCAAATTTTCGAGCAATAAATTAAACTGTGAAAATACTAATCTATCGTTTGCATTGACAAATAGTTGTTAGCATGAAGAAACCTGGGCAAATGCTCCGCACTCACTCATTTATTTCCCGTTCAATTATTTTTCTTTGGACACGCGTCCCTTAGGAGAGAAACCCACCATAACATTTTCAGGCCATCTCCTTGAAAGGGTGAACTCAGGAGAACTGCTTTTCCGAAGCAATTTAAGTTATCGTCACTGACTATTTTTGTCGTGGCTCGTTTTGGAATTCCAAGATTAGTCAAATAGGTTCCTTATAACGTAGAAATTCTAGCCTTTTCCTCGCATTTATGTGACCCAATTTGCTCTCAGCAGAGTACCACTGTATGTGTAGTCAACTCAGTTGACTAGTTATATCATTTATCGGTGCGCACAAGAGGAATCAGGATCACAGGCTCATCCCGTTGACGCCGGCAAGGCGCATCCATTTTACTAATTTCAACTCTCAAGCATGAGCCAGTACTAAGGATGGACAGATATCCTTGACGGTCATATATGCGGATGAACATATTAGCTTAAAAAATAAAACAATTGGGAGGAATGTGGTCAGAGTCGAATCGGCAAACTGGGAAAATACTGTAGACCCACGCTAATACAGACTATTAGGTGAGCGGTTGTCAAAATTATCCAGGGACATCAAAATTAAGTTTTTTAAAGATGCATTCTGTCTGCAACGGCTTTGAATAATCTTTAGAGAAATAGGAGGCTCGTTTGAGTAAAAGTAGGGTATTAAATGTGACAATTATGCTAAAAAATACATTTCGCGATATTGCCGCAGTGTTGACGTGTTCATTGTTATTTGTTAATGCAGTGTGATAGTATTTTCCCATTGTTGGTAGTATTTAAACTAAAATTGTTGGTGGAAAATTACGACAACACTGAGTTTTTAAAGATCAGTCAAAAATATGTGTCAGTAGCATAAAAAATCAGAGGTGTTATCCTTACACGCCCAGTTCAAGGCGGGCAGTCTGCCTCCGCTGCGTGATCGAAAATTCGATATAATTTTCGTAGTCATACTCTGCTGCAACTTTTCTTTTCGAATTAATACTGAATTATTTACAGTCTATCTTAGTTTGCAATTAATTTTCTCATACCGAGGTATAAGTGAAGTTACTACATGAAATAAATAATTAGAAACAATATCCGCCATTTTCTTGTAAGAAAACCGAAAGTATTGCTCAAAACAAGCTTAAATTACGTTATTGTTACGTCAATGATTTGTTATGGCACGAAATAGGTTTTCAATCCTTGAAAGAACTACTTAAAGTTCCGCAACAGCGTAGATGCGGAGGTTTTCAGAGAAAATCATCTGCGGAATTCGTACAACTTTACTAACATCTAATGAATGAGTAAGAACTACAGAAAATGGCATGTAGATATAATCAAATGCAGCAAGTAGTTTGAGACCATGAGAAGTTTTAACTTCCGCAGAGAGGAAAAGCATCTCTGGCTAGCTTTTCTTCGACTTCCGGCTACGGTATGCGGGGCCAGAATTCAGGCAGGACGAAATAAAATGGTTACGTCGCTGGAGCGCTCGAGATTATGCGAATTCCGCTCAGAAAAACGCGGTGCCACGGGAAAAAATTTCAGTTTCCCGCATTGTGCGACTGATCTAGATGATACTTGTACCGAATAATGTCGGCCAAGAGGGCATTGAAAAACTATTAATACCGAGGAATAGCATCTTTTGGTATTCGTTCGATGAACGAAGAGTAAGGAGTATCTCGTACGCAGTACTCACACAATCTCAGGCTAAGTGGCTCATCTTCCCCGGGGGAGGTATTTTTTTAAGCCTTTCTTCTCTCCTCCCCACTCACCCCCCCACTCACATAATTACCGGAAATTCCGGACCCTCCCCTCCCCCCATTTCCGCAAATTATTTAAACTACACACTTTGCGTCATGGCCTCCTTTTGAGGGTACCATTGACACTGCACATATGTTTTTAACTGTAGATGGAATTTTCCTCGCTTATCATTATTTTTGGAATTAAGATAAACCATTAGGAGACTTCAGTGATGAGATTCTCTAGAAGTAAGAAGGCGGGGCTGAATATAAGGGTGAGAGCGCAAAAACATGGCATTAGCATGCCTTTTAATCTCTTCATATATCCTTCAATTTTGCATATTTTCAGCCAAGGCATACAGTATCATTCACTTTCTCAATTATTTCACCTTTGACCCGCATTCAGTTAGTCTTTCCACACTCCTAGTATAAAGCCATTACTTTAGACTTTGATTCACTTATTCTTTGTCAATAAGCCAAGGGGTTGCAGTCAATGATGAATGCATTAATAATAAATTATAATAATAAATTTATTTACAAATTTACTAATAGATTTACACACTGTAATTTCCCTTTGGATGGGTTACAAGAAATTTACAACTAACAAGGAATATTTAAACTTCTTTTTTTTGGCCATTAATCATTCATAAATATAATAATGACAAATGAATTTAAATATTTACATTCAAACAAAAAATTACTTTTTTATATTATAATATAGTAATAATTTAATTCCTTTTCAGGAATTACAGAGTGGTATTACAATAGATAACCCCTAAGGAATATCCTGTGTTGGGGCTACTGACAAATAAACCATGCAAAAGCGAAAGCAAAAAAACAAAATGGTTTACAATTTTCGATAAAACGCTTACAATAAAGTGAAGAAACTAATTCAAAATAGAAAAAAGATTCAGAGATACACAGAATTAAATAGTGGTTACAAAAAGAGACATAAATACAAGATAGGTTTAGACAAGATTAGAGGTAGAATGTAGGAGGCATGGGGTGAAGATAAACCATAAGAAGATGAAAGTGATGAGATTCTCTAGAAGCAAGAAGGTTGGTCTGGATATATTAACACTTTCACTGATAATCCCGTCTTTTGACGTGTTTCCTTAGCTTCTGAGAAACATATTCCAACCAACTTACAATTAAAAAAGGTAGAAGAATTAAGCTTTAAGACAATATAAACAGCATTTTCTAAGTAATACAGTTATTTTTCTGTGATTTCATGAATAAAGCTTAAAATACGCAGCATTCTACCTATCCGGCAGCAAGAAGTGCCCAGCAGCGAGAGTGTTAATAAACTCGTTTATTGTTCTAGGAGTGAACTCCTTTGGAACATAGAAATGATATACAGTGGTGTGCAAGACAATTAATATGGGAATAAGCCAATCAGGAAACAAAAAGGGAAGTAATCATATGAATTGCTAACAATAGACATATACAACATTATCATTTAGAATATAAGGGTGAGAGGGCACAAAATAGAACAAGTGAAGCATTTTTCATTCATAGGTAGTATGCATTATTGAGGAGAATGGTTTTAGTGGAATAGCCATAAGATGTGGAATCATCCTAGCAAAAGAAGCAATCTCAAAGTGGAGAGAATTGATGAGGGGGAGTCTGAGTAGAGATGAAAAGAAGAGGCTGGTGGAAACAATATTATGGAGCGTGGCAGGTAATTTGGTTTGGGTCTGCAATTTTAGACACTACATTGCAATGAAAATCATTCTTGTCAATAAGAGAATAAATAAGAAGTGAAACTATTGATGGACATGCTGGGAGTTATACAGATGGGTAGACCCATCATTGCATAAAACTTCTGATTTGAAGCTGAAATTTCACTTCCTACAGATAGAAAATTTGAGAAATGATAAAATTGAAAATCACAATACTTTCACAAAAAAATACCAAAAAATAAAAGGAAACTGCCGAAAAAAATATTTCCGAGTATTGGGATCGCACTCGAGACCCTTGTATGGGTAGTACGCAATGCTGTCTCAAGTTAAGCACCAGGTGTCTCTTCAAATGCCATTATTTTGTAAACTATTAACCTTTTATGCCCAAAAGTGGGTATTTTTGCAAATGGAGAGAGTATAAGAATCCAACTCTGAAGTTTTAGAGAAATCAGCCACCTGTGAACAGTGACCTCCCCTTCTGAGACCTGATATTTGAAAAGGGAGGATGTACATAGACTTGAGGCATTTAAGATGTAATAGAGCTGCAAAATAAAGCAAGTCAAGCATTTTACGTATCTGGGTGGTATGTTCATTTGGAGGAGAATGGGTTTTGTGGTAAGGACATAAGATGTATTATTGCCATGGCTAAGGAACTGTTTTCATACAGGAGGGAATTAATGAGAGGGATCTATGTAGGGACATGAAGAAAAGGCTGGTGAAAACTGTAAAATGGAATGTGGCACCGTATTGGTCAGAGGCTTAGTCATTATGAAGGATGTCCATAGATTTTGAGGCATTTGAGAAGTGGGTGTTGAGAAGGATGGAGAGGGTGAGCTGGGTGGCAAGATGGACGAACAAGGGGGTATTGGATCTGGTTGGAAAGGAGAGGAAGCTGGTGGCGGAGGTTCAGAGGAGGCAGAAGAGATGGATGGAGGACATTTTGAAAAGGGAGGGAATGCTGAAGAGGGTAACAGAGTGGAGAACAATGGGGAAGAATAGAAGAGGAAGGATAGAAGTTATAGGCAAAATTAGAGAAGGTAAATGAAATTAGAGATATAGAGGGTATCTGATGGAAGGTCATCCATGGGAGGGAGACGGAATGATGTGCCATACATTAGGACAGTAGGATATAAATTGTACAATAACCTACCAATAAGCTGGTTGAATACTCAAATGAATGAATTGTCATTATTACCGAAAATTAGGGTTTCAAGAAACTTGGGTTGCTTAAGTCCTGAAAAAGCAGGATTATCCAAAAAGCAATTGATAGCATGAGAGGGAAATTTTTCAAAAGAGCGAATTTTTTTCATGAGCTGGCGCAAAATGTCTCAACTTTTAATCCTAGCATATAAGATGAATATCCATTTATTTCCAGTGGCACAATGCTCATATCATTGCATAAGAAGTGCATGGAACCATCGGAAAGACTGCAATCATTATCAGTGGTGAATCGCCAATGGCTCCATGACTACCCCCAAAAATTATTTTCACAATGCACTTTGCCACATGACCCTTTCATGCAGCCACCACTGATTGTGCCATATCAGACTGGTGAAGTTGCTAATGATATTTTCCCTATTGTAAAGATACGGCCAGTTTAGTTGGAAGGAGATGGTCACTGTTATCAATTATGTAAATGCTAGAACTATCCTGTATTAGATACATGATGAGGTAATTATTCAAGTCTTGTTCTGATACCACTGCCATTTTATCATGTGTGTTGTAATTTGATTCGAATTGGCACTCCAAGCTATGTCCTCCTGCTCCCTTCACCCTTGTAAGTTGACTTTTGATGAAAAAGTATTTATAGAAAAACTGGCATTCAATTTGTGACGAGTCAGTGACCATGCAAAAACATTGTTTCAGGAGATAATATTCAATGATTTAACCTAGTAATGTTAGTATGAGTCTAAGTATGAAATAAACTAGGTTGCAGTTGCATAGAAGGTCCATTTGAATATAAGAATCCATTTCCTGTAAACGGACTATGAAAGGGGAAGCAAGGAAGCCTCATCTGCATTTAACTGTGAAGGTTCGGTAGGTCACTGAACTTCATTGTATATTTCAAAATGTTCAATCTGTTATTCATATCAACTTTAAAGCTATCTGTGGCTCCAAATCCTATTTAGTGGTGGAAATCCAATTTTTTAAATTGAGTCTTCTAATGATAAAAAAGGTCAGTGTATTTTCATTTGGTTTTTTATTGTAAGCGTTGTTAGAAATAGGCTGCGGACACTTTCCTCCCATCTCAAGTTACATGTAGTTCTGCTGGCAGTATTGGCTATCTTCTACCCTTCACTTCTCAACCCACCCTGCAAACATGAGCCTTTCCCTCTTTAATGTCATTCTCCGCACAAGCAACTGCCACCGGTGTTCTACAGGCAGAATAGATTTGGTGAGATTTTTTGGGATAAATTCTTGGGAACCTGTATCTCCCGTGAAAATGTGGGCTTATAACTATCAAGTGAGAATAATTGTTTGATTTTACCTTCACATTGATCTATTATATTTCTCATAGGTTTACTGATGGCTTAAATGTTTATATTGGGTTGGTGACATTCCTTGTTTACTCGCCTTCAGAGACCCCATCTAAGGTGTTTGCTTTATCAAAACTGCTCATGACAACTCAACATTTATATCTGTCAACAACTACATATGTGGCTGGAAATTAGCACAATATCTACATTTTATATGGCCACATTTTTTTAAAATTTTTAACATGCAATTTGCCTGGTAATTGTTTCTTAAAGTTTCACCAATATGGCATAATTTTCTTTACTTTTGATTGCTGAGGTATTCACTTAACTCTAGTCTTTCAATCACATGCTTCACATTCCTTTTTGGTGATTTTTTAGTTTGCTAAGTAATTTCCTCTCTGTCCATAGTTCTCATCTGAGATCATTATGCATCAGCAAGGTTCCTTAATCTTATGCTGTCATTCATTTGGAATGTAGTCACCAATTCAAACTGGCAAAAATACCAAGAAACCCCTCTGTGTGTCTTTGCTGGTTATTTTTTTATAGAAGCCATCCATATTGGGTATATATCTATTAGTTTGCCAATGAATTTCACAAGGTCTCCTTTTTCAAGCAAATATTTCTCATTTTGGTTTTGTTTGATTTTTGAGGTCAAGGTAATGTTTAACCATGATGGTTAAAATTTTATGGTCACTAATGCTACTTTGAGAATATCGATATAAGCAACCATCATAATTTTTTTGGTATCTAAGTATTATGCATTTTTATTCATTTCTGAATTCTTGGGAATGAAATCATTTCAGAAATCATAGCTGCTGCTGGTATTCTTCTTAGAGTCTCTGAAAAAGTCCAAAAACTCCTTAACCATTGAGCTCTGCTGCAGGGATATAATTTATTCAAGACTGCATTAGTCCTCATCAGGTACTGTAGTTCACTCTCTCACTCTCACTGTACTGTAGTTCACACTTGTTCACTCTCAGTCTACTATACCTGATCTCAAACTATCCCAATTAAATTCACCCTAATTTTTACTGAATGCTTTGCCAAGAAGCTCCTTATCCAGTTTCTTCCTCTTGAATGTTTTTTACTAAGTGACTAAGCTGCTCTCTTGATTGATTACTGGCCAGCATGCCATTTAATTTCCTCCCCCTCCATAGTTCTTATCTGACATCATTATATCAGCAAGGTTCCTTAATCTCATGCTTTAATTTAGTTTGCCATTACGCTCTCCTTCCACCAATTTTGAAAATTTCTGTGTATTACCAAGTAAGGGGCTTTCTAGTCTAGATTCTTACTTTTAATGCATCCGGTTTACCTCCGGACAATTTCATCAACTTTTTTCTATGATGAATTAACCTTTCCCAGTGACCCAGCATCCTGTGATGCAGGATGGATGCATTCCCTGTTCCAGTAACAGCTCCTGTGCAGTGATATGTTCACCACTCTTCTCTTACCATACAAATTTCTCATATGAGTAGAGATGGGCCATTCTGATAATTACTGTAGTAATTTTTGAGTTATTTAACGTAATTTACCACAGCCTATGAAAATTACCATAGTTTTTGGCAATATTCACCTCTGTCTCAGATAATTTTCTTGCCTATATATTTCAAACATATTATTTTAAGCCAAGTTTATACATATTTAACACAATCTGAAGTAGAAATATAGGCATGTACAACTCATTTGTGGAATAATTGAGGGGCTATGGTTTATAACAGTTTGAACGAAAGCATCTCATACCAAACGAAAGAATGCCAAATTGAGTGTGAGCTGCTGCTGCTTCCATGTTTGTTTTTGAATTTTCTTTATTTCTAATACATTAACGTAGCAATAGTAATGGTTTAAATGCCAGTAACCCCTTGCTATTGCTACTGGCTCTCCTGTCAAATCCTCTATAAGCTATTAATTGCAGAAAATTAAAAATAACCCGAAAATTATGGTAATTTTTTTAAATTACCGTAATTTACCACAATAATTTACCTCAAAATGAAAATTATGGTAAATTACCCATCTCCACATATGAGACATCTGTTTTATTTTCAGAGCATTTCTCAATCTAAGTATGAAGAAATGCTTTTTTTCTATTTCCTTGTAACACTTTATCACGTCTTCTATGCACCTCCATGGCCTTTTAAGTTTTAAATTTATTTTTAGTCTTTCTGTTGTACAGTCTGATATTCATTCATTCATTCATTTCTCATTCATTCAGTCTTTATTCAGATTGTATTGTTGCTATAATAATAATATAATAGATTTTACTTCACAGTTGCATACATACTTTTTTTTACAAATAATGTTCACATTCATTCTATTCTAAGTAATATTCTCTATGTGCCATAAATACTGTTTCTATGCCCTTAGCTTCACTTAAGTCAATGAAGTGCCAAGAATCAATCCTCTTTTGTTAACCCAAAACCATCATTGTATGGTATCCTCAGTACCACAATTTCACAGAAAACCATGGATAGATTTGGGTATGGAGACTGTCCCCCTATCCAAAACCCTAATTTATATATTCCCAATTGACTTTCACTAATCTCTCATATAACTAGCCCTTTTTCTCTGGGAAATACTCCAGGGAAACATTAGTATGGCCATCATACTGTTATGGTTTTAAACATCTAGGAATGGAATAACATCATGCTGTTTTTATCTCATTTAGAAAGAACCATTGGTCAACATACTTTTTCCTACTGGACCCAATTGTCTTGTGCATGCCTTGCATAAGCATGCATATTGTGCCTTGACTTTGGGATTATCAGGTTGTTTATACAAGTCCTCTTTCCTGAACCAAAGTATTGATACTATTAATGCCATAAAACCTCTTGCAAATAGACTGCAGTGAAACAGAAAAATAAGTCCATATGTGAGAGGTGTCCTTAAGACAGAGGCTTAACAAGAATATTGATGCATACATTCTGTCTCATAGCAATAGGAATCTGAAAGAAATTTATGACCAACTGCCTTTTGAAAGGCTTTTCCTTGGCATTGTCATTGAAAATAGATATAGCCATAAATGCTATAGCTGGATCCTATTCAGAAGTTTAAAGAGATTATTAGATACAAAGAAATCCACCAACATATGGAAAATCTTATTTATTTTATGCATCTCTGTCCTTAAGTTGGAGTTTCTAAATGGGAGTGGTTCCAACCAAGCAAACAGGTATCCTTCTTATCTGAGATTAGATTATAGTGCGTGAGTTAGAGGTTTTACTGTATTTTGAAAGGTTAAATCTACATCTACATTATACCCTTCAAGCCGCCGCATGGGCGTGTGGCAGGGGGTGTTAGGTCACCAGCCATGTAAAGATGTGTATTTTTTGGAGATGAAATGTTGACATGTATTATAGGAGTGTATTTAGTAGAGCTCAATTTTTATTGTGGTCACTTATTGTGTGTGGAAGAACGAGTTTTTGTACCTATATGTTTGGCAGTGTATTTCTCTTATTTGGTCCCATCTGGCACACCTAGAGATGTAAGGAGGAGTCATGATAATATTCTCTGTGTTGCTTGGAAAAATATCAGTTCTGAATTTATCAAGCCTAGTCTGTAGAGACCTAAGCCTAGTGTGTAGCCTCTGAGTTTCTGGGACTCCCACCTTAATCCCTCTAAAAGTTGTGAGACACTATATGTACGCTCATAGCAGTTTTTAATGAAGTGCGCTGCTTTCCTTTGTACTTAATTAATTTTTTTGTTTAAATCTTTATGACCAGGGTCTCAAATGCTCATGGCATATTTGAGGTGTGGCCTAACCAGAGCAAAGTAGCATCTCTCTTTGAATTGTTCATCCGAGGATCTTCCTAGAATACCATAATTAACATCAAAACTGGAACTCTTGCTACATACCTATCATTTATAACTGTTGAAAATGTTTAAAGATCATATCTAGAATTCTTTCACTTTAATGGGAGATAATGAAGGTTTTTCTTATACAAATAACTGTTAATTGAAGAACATGGTTTTGAGTTATCTAGGGCAGTAAGAGGCTTCACACTAGGATAAGATCATGAGCAAAATTCAGATCATATATATGTATAAATATTTCTTCATTTAACACACCATTAATGACCAGAACAAAATAGTGAGCACTAAGACAGTGCATCAAAAAATTCACTTTTTGATCTTGCCTGATTTCAACTCCTTTTCCCAGTTTCCTCCATCATTTTCAATTATGGCGGAGTTCATTGTGAGCTTGAAATGCAACTACTCACCTAATGTTTCCCCTATAATAACAATGCTTTGAAAAGTTCCAGTTCAGACCTCAAGTGTCAGCTGTTCCCATTTTATCTCAAAACCTGGAAACCATTGAATGGAGCCTTCCATCTCTACTAATCTCAGGAGGAAAACTTGGTTGCCAGAGGGTAGGTACTTGAAGCCATCAAGGTCAATATCTGCCCATGCAGCAGCATTGAGTTGGTCAAGTTGTTGATTAGGGGATCGTATTCTCCTTTTCTAAACACAGGTACTAAAATATTTTAGTGATTTAATTAATTTGATCATTGAAAAATACGTCCGTCACCATTGAAAGCAAGACGTGACTTATTTATTACGACAATACCATCTCCATAGCGCTAGGGGTGCTGCACATACAGTAACAGAACAAAACACTGTTGAAATAATATTGCGTCCTTTTGTAACATTTTTGTCAGAAATAGGTATAACCCCAAAAATATTTCAACACCTCTCCTCAAAAATTAACAAAAGGTTCTCTGAATGATAAATCACATAAGGCACACAAGCTATGTAACTGGAAAAAAAAAAAATTCAGGCAATACAGCTCTGATAAACAACAACCAATAAAGAAATTTTAGCATAGCAAATAATCAAAACTTACACAAAATTATCCATCGCTTCAGGAAAAAATTCTCATTCATTTATTAGTCCCATTTTCAAAGTACAATTTTCAGTTTTAGATTGAGGCAATACCTTAGTAAATATGTCGGCAATATTATTTGAAGAAGCTACGTACATTGCCTTGACTTCTCCACTGTTCACACAGTCTCTCACAAAATGGTATCTGATTCTCATATGCTTATTTCTTTCAGTCAATTTCTGGGATTCAGCTTGACTGATAGCTCTATTATTGTCTCGATACAATGCAATAGGTTCACTAAGTGGGTGGCCTAATTCTTGTAATAGGTCCCTAAGCCATACTACAGTCTTACATGTCTCGAATAATTGGTAATACTCAGCTAGCATAGTGCTCGTGCTGACAAGATTTTGCCTTTTACTCCTCCAAGACACTGCAGTCCCTGAAATTAGAATTTCATAACCTCCTTCGTGAGTCGGTCTTATTGTTGGCCCAGTCCGCGTCACAAAACAGAATTAATTTTAAGGAACTTCTTTTCCTGAAAAACTAACTTGTACATAGCTGTTTTCCTTAAGTACCCTTCTCACTGCCTTCCACTGCACAGTAGTAGGATATTGGCAAAACTTACTGAGGCACCCCACAATAAAAGCTAAATCTGGACGAGTGCATGTTCTTATATACAGCAACCTATCTATTGCTGCACGATAAAGTTCTTGGCTAACAGGGTCACCTAGTTCATTGAAGTCAGCACCAACTACTCCTGGTGTATTCACACCATTACATTCAGTCATTTCAAATTCATTTAACACATCATTAATGTAGTTTTCTTGGTCAATTTGCAAGATATCTATCTCTGGCCTAGTGAAACGTAAACCTACATATAGTTAACTATGACCCACTAATGCATCCACCAAAGCTTGCAATCTCTTGGGTGATTGACTAACCAATGGCTGGTTGTCCTCTTAACTGACGGACTTTGTCAGCTGGCCTCTAACTTTTATCTCACATTTAGGTCTTCCTAAGCCTCTTTTATTATTTCCTTGGCGTATATGTAAAACAGCAAAGTTCTTCAATATTTAATAGTTCAAAAATATTCTAAGTATACCACTTTCTGTGAGTGAAATCAAACTACTTGTCCTGTACTTTCTACATTCTAATGTTTAATCTTCTTTGTGGTAGGTATAAACACTATTTTCAAATAGTCCACCTTTCTTTTAGATCCTGTGAATAATTTAAAAAAGTGGTTGCCCATCATTACCTCACAAATTCTTCAATAGCTTTGAAGGTATATTGTCAACTCCCACAGATACTCTTGCCTTCATCTTTCATTACGCCTTCTCTATTTAGCTGGTGAGCCCAACTAGTCAGAGGTTATCCTTCACTATTGCCCTCTCATTCTCAATATCTAAGTTCACAAGCTTATCATGCTGTCATTGAGCTCTTCCTTGGATCCTTTCACACTATCCTGGATATTTTTCACATACATTTATATCTTCCCTGTTTTTTCCTGAACTTTAGGCATTGTTTGCTACCTCTTACAGCCTGATACAATTTTCACTTCATTGTAAAGTGCACCCACTTCCCCATCTTTCTGTAGCTTTCCTATTAGCTGGTAATTTCTTCTCCAATAGTTTCCCTTTGCAGGAGTGATTACCCGCTGGAGTTTAAGGTTTGATTCTTTGTACCTCCTCTTGGTGTATGTAAAAACACCCTCTTATGACCAAATTATTAAAAATGATAGCCAGAAGCAGGTATACAATTGTCATGTTGCTGACTACCCCTTGATTAAAAATGAGTTATTTTTATTGCAAGAAAAATGTCCTGGCAATTCTTTGAGGAAGTTCATAAAGAGCAAAATCTAATGTTTCATGCTTAATTTTATGGAAGTTTAAAACTTCATTATGAAAACAAAAATGAAATTTTACTATTCTAAGAGTTAATTTTAGTCTAAGATTTTACTACAACGCCTCAAAATTTATCTGTTTTGATGGTCTCAAGTTTTGTGACTGATGGCACATTTATTCTGTGAAGCATGTAACTTGCCTGAAATGAATTTGTGAAAAAATGTAATGGGTATTATTTTCCTTATCGTTATGTCTATCTAAAACAATTATATTGATGCCCATGCTCATTGTCCTCACTATCAATGTTTTAAAGTGTAAATTTCCTCTAAGAAACTAAATCTCCCTGAGCTCTTCGGTGCCCACAAAGATGCCACCAACTCTAGCACCCCTTGCTTAAGACATCAAAAGATTTAGTTAGCAGCACTCTTATGAGAAAACACAGTAAATGTGTCAATTGACTGCTCCATAAACATAAAGATGTACAGCAGGACACATTTCTTACCCCAGGAATTTCACCCACACTCACCACATACATTCGGATAAGTCCACATAATGCAGGGAAAAATTGGACTGAGACCCCCTGAGGCAGTCAAAAACTTTGATAATATGGAAGGCTTATGTGGGAGAGTAAACTGTGGCAAAAATTCATGTTACTATGCTTTGCACTTCGGTGAATTGCCTGTTATTTGGAGATTAAACCAATTTTGGACTCTGGCATTCATTTGTATGAGTTTAACTGGCTAGGTACAGCCACAACATAAGAATCTATACGATGGATGAAATCACAATGCTGGTAAATTGGGAATCAGATGATCAAGACTCTACGGTGCTATTTTCTGAAAATTTCTGCAACCAATCATTTTGTACTTTAAAATTTTTGTCATTATGGGGAAGTTATCTTTAGAGAAGTAGGTCTCTTTCTATTGATGCCACTCTAATGCCAACTGTTTACAAAACTCTCTTCCTCATATTGGTATGGGCATATTTTCCAACCCCTATTCCTGGAGGTTATGGCTTTTTTGCCGTGGATAAGGGAGAGTGGCCTTTTCTGGTCCTTCATAAGCATAATTCACTTCATCCTCACTGATGATTGTTTTCAGCAATCTGAGGAGTTGGAAAAACCTTACCCATTAAAGGTCTCGCATGGAATAGAATAAGGAGAGAAGGATCCTTCCACCTCATTTACGCCATTCATTTTTTGCCTCTGTGCTGGTATGCTGGGTATGTAAATCCTCATGCTTAAGGTATTGCAGTTGCAAAAGCTCCTATCACTGTGCCGTGGATGATTTTGGGACATGGACCTCAGAACTTTTAAAACCCTACCTGGTGGGGGAGGAAGGATGTAAATTGTGGAGCATCAGTGAGTGAACCTTTTCTAGTTGCTGCCAACCTTAGCACCTCGGTTAATTCCATGAGTCACAGCTACCTGGTGTCCTGTTTGTTACATTGTATTCATACTACCATGCCTTGCATACGATAGGGAAGTGCACGGGTTAGAAGCAAGGCATAGATGAAGCAAAACCACTCGCCTATTAACCTACTGTGTATACCTCCTTCCTCTGCCGTGTGCGTTTCGGTGTCCTGGAGATCCTTGCGATTTTTGCTACAATTCTTTTCAGAGCTCTTCACATCTTTACTTTCCTTTCTCTCTCTGTGTAACACTGTCCTGGGAAAGGATGTGTGAGAAAGTAAGGAAGACTGAAAAAGACTACATTGAAAGGGAGGTAGTCATTGATGGTGCTCATGACATTATGTCATAATAAAATTGCATGATGACGATGGCTCAAGTGAAAGTGAATAAGACTCGGGTTAGACTAAATAAATAACTTCTACTACATGCATCTTTTTACTTTTCTGGCATGTTTTAGAGCAAAACTAATTATGCCTAATTTCAAGGAATTATTTACAGTGCTAAGCATTACTTGCAACTCACCTGCAGATGCCCAAAGAGTCGTTATGCATCGTGTCAGTGAAGTGGATAAGTGCTATTTTCAATTAGCATAATATAAGCAATCCACTATATCTCACTTGAGATGTCCATTAGTATTTATTTACTGCAAGTTCCTTTCAAAAATATAAAAGGATTTGATTTTAATGCACACTGTTAGTTATTTGTTGAAAATTACCAGCGTTCATAAAGGTATTCCATGCCGACAATTCATATCATGCACGCAACAATTAGAGATAAAATTTTATCTCTATGGCAAAGTAGTTTGGTCCCATCTCATTCCTAGCCGTGTCTCCTCCTACCTCCCCCTCCATTCATTAACTTTACTCCCTCCAATTTACCATAGCCTTCCACCGCACAGCAATGGGCCAGGTTCTTTTGCTACTGCTACATGTATTGTCCATGAGCATGTTAAGGTTTCTGTTTTGGTGGGGGGTGGACTACTACTTTCTGGGAGTCTGGAGGGTATGGAAGACCATATGATTAGCATTTTTCCTATTTCACCAGGAATAATGATGAGAGGAGTGGTGGCTACTTGTGTAGGTCGTTTTGCCACCTATTTCTCTGTATGAAATGTAATACCTGACAAAAGTGGCCCACCAACATGGAAATAACAGATATAAATTTCTTTTCAAATCAGGTAATATCTTCTGTAAGAATTCTAGCCTAAAATTTTTGAAATTTTGACAAAACACCAAATTTGTCATTAGCTTTAGATGATTTGAAACAATCATATTTTGATGAAAGAAGGTTTCACTTGCAATTAAAACTGACATTCAAGCTTCAATGCCAGTTACATGACTTAGGGTGGCAGGGTTGTCTTCTCTGGGGCTGGAAAAGGGTGCCGATTCCAGACACCTGGCCAGCGATGCTTGCCTAGTAGAATTATTCTGTTATGTGTTACTGTTGGAATAGATGCTTCATCCCAGATAGCATCTACAGTAGAGCGTCGATAATCCGGATCAATTGTTACCGGACCCAGTCCGGATTATCAAGAAGTCCGGATTTTTGAAAAAAACCATAAAAAGGCCATTTGATGTCTAAAACTTAAAGAAACTTAGCTAAAAACAGTAGTTCAATTTAGTGCTGTGGTTGAAAAATTAGAGAAGATAAATAAAAACATTGTAGCAGCCGATGACCCTGCCGAGTCTTGCATCAATGCTTTTGACAAATATTTACATTGTATTCACTTCAACTTATTTTTTGCCAAATGTAAATCCAGATTATCGACAGTCCAGATTTTTGACGTCCGGATTATAGACGCTCTACTGTAGCTTGATTACAACTTGTGGGGCAACAGAAGAAAAAACTGGCTCCTCATTACTTTGAGGCAATAAGAAAATTTTCCGCCAAACTTCTAGACAGCAAAGGAGAAAATCTTTCTTTGTTGTAAGTTTAACTTTACAAAATCCTTGGGGCTTTCACTAAAATTTGGAATTGATTTACTAAATGTAGAATAAACCTTGAAAATGTAATTCTGATGACTGAATGAAAAGCTGCACAAATTCAGAGCACACTGCCAGAAATGCAGTCAAATGATTTGAAATAAACGATTGGTGAGCAAGTCAAAAAGACTGCTTGAGTGGTGAGGAACCAGAAGATCCACTGAAAATGGTGAACAAAAGAAGTGGCATGAGATGTGTGTGATCTGTAGAGAAGCAAACATGGAAAGCTAAAGGGAGAATGTTGGGTGCCAAGTTGAGAAGCTCTACTCGGGAAGTCCACCATGTGAGAGACTCCATAGGTGTCGATGTTTCGATGGACAAGTCATCCATCGTCTTCACAGCAGAATGTTGTGAATTCATGGGTTCCAAAATATAATATTCAGGCTTGGACAACCGGAGAAATCTGCTGAACTAAGTATCATCAATGACCATTCCATCCAATGGGACAAGGCAAAGATTCTTTAACACACCAGGCATTTTTGGGAGAGACTCACAAAAGAATCGATTGAAATTAGGCTGGAGGGGAAAAATGTCAATAGAGACATGAGATACTAACTAAGCACTGCCTGGAAACTGGTGTTCAAGAGAGGCCAGAAAAAGGCGGTAAGATTTTGACCAATCAGGACCCTCCTATCTGGCCAATGTATTCCGGAACACATGAATTCATGACATTCAGCCCAGAAGACGATGGATGACTTGGCCATCGAAAGTCGGTACCTATGGAGTCTCTCACCTGGTTGACTTCCTGAATAGAGCTTCTCAACACCTCATGTCAGGAAAGCCTCAGATCTTACATCAAGAGCGAAGCTTGCCTGGCTTGACTGCTTGAAAGGCTGAGTGAGGCAGAGCAGGTAAGGGGTGGCGCTGCTGTAGTGGACAGGTGGACAGTTGAGGAGGGGGTGGGGTTTGGTGTAATGCCATGTCGTAAAACCAATAAAATGTGAGTTAACCTTATAACAGTTCAGAAGAGCTCACTAAACTCAATAGGACCAGAGGTACTTGATTGCTAGGCAAGCATCCCTGGTCAGGTGATCAAGGAGCTGCACAGCTGCTTAATTGTGCTGAATTCTCCCACATTTCTGGCCCCAGAAGAGACATCCATGGCCCACCAAGGGCATAAAACTGGCATATTGAGGCTTAAGTGTCAGTTTCCATTATAAGTGACATTTTCTTTCACAAAAATATGGTCGCTTCAGCCAACGAAAATAATTACAATTTTGATGTTTTCATTTCAAAGTTCATTACTTTGAGGCAAAAAATCTTAGAGAAGATATAATCCAATTTAGAAAGAAATGTATATCTGTAATGTCCATGTAGTTGGGCCCTTTTTGCCAGGTATTACATTTCACTCAGAGAAAAAAGTCACAAAACAGCCCACCCTAGTGGCCACCCCTCTTATATATATATATATATATGTCCGTCTTTAGAGCGCTTGCTTGTGCTTTACGGCATCCAATTTCCAGGCCTCTCTGTTTTCCCAATCTCCTTCTTGCAGGTTTCTCTCCGCCATGGCTTTGGCTATTCCTCTTCTCCATGAGTTAGGTGGCCTTCCTCTCTTTCTCCTTTCATAGGGTTTCCACTCCTTGATGGTGTGGGGCAGTCTTTCTTTGAGCATTCTCTGAACATGTCCGTACCACAGCAGTTGTTTTGACTTGATTTTGTCCAGAATGATTGTCATTTTCATAATTTCTCGAATTCTCTCATTTCTTACTCTATCAAGCCGGATTTTCCGGCTGCCCTTCTGAGGAAGTCCAAGTTTCTTTTCGTCACTCACATTCATTTGCCATATTTCACTCCCATATGTAAGTATGCTTTTAAATATGGTGTTGTATATGTATCTTTTATTTCTATTTGATATATCTTTGCTCCATAGTATTGAATTTAACATATTAATGGTTTTTCTACCTTTATTAATCCTATCTTTAATCATTTCTGCGCTCCTTCCACTGCTGTGTATTTTTCTGCCTAAATAGTCATATGAATCACAGGCCTCTACTATTTCATTGCTATCCTCTAGCACAATGTCTTCATTTTTTCCTCCAATACACATATATTTAGTTTTGCGTTTGTTGTTATCCAATCCCCATGCACTATATGCTTATTTAACTTTCTAAACATAAAGTTAATATCCCCTCTTATACTGCCCCTCTTATGCCACCCCTCTTATACCACCCTTATTTTGCCCATGCATTGGTCTAAGAATTACGATAATTGTATGTACCACACAGGTTTTGCTAGTTGCCAAGTTTTCTAAATCATTCCTCCCAACTTGTCATTTTTTCACTCTACCAAGGGACATTTATTTTAGCTTGGCCCTCAGTCTATTTTCAAATCAAAACGGTACTCGTTTATCCTTCCCATTTTGAAATTTTCATAATATTAAAACCTGCCTATGAGAGTATCCTGTAATATCACATGGGTGCATTCATCTAAGAGTTCGCTAAGTTCAATCAAAATTTTAACTTTTGATGAAGCGAGTTATCTACTTGAAACAGGAGTATTAACTGAAAGGATTGAACCCATGAAGAATTTCCTTAAAATCAGCACTTAACCAAGTGTAGTACATTCTGGGAGAGTTCTCTTCCGAAAAGGGTCGAGATGGAATTCTGCCTCCAAGTACAGGCCAGTTCAAATTTCCAGTTTCTGAGACAAATCCCCCTAAGCTGAGTCTTTGCTAATTTAAACCTTTTTTATGGGAACCAATTTTTGTCATGTCACACACGTATTCTTAATGTTGGGAAAATTAATGTAAAAACTTCATTGATATAAATGAATATATTCCGAGTATTATGACATGATAGTTGTAATCACTAAGCTTCATTGATTAAAGTAAGGCCCTTGTGAGTAAAAACATTAAGTCTTAATGCCAATTGAATGACCTATCTGTGCATTATTTTGTTCCTTGATCAGCACATGCTTCCCTCTGTTCCTCATTCTATTCAATGGACCAACAAAGTTCCTTCTTTTCTGCTCAACTTGCAACCTCTCTAGTTTCTCAGCCATAAAAATCCTCTTTCCTCATGTTTACCCTTCCATTTTTTTTTGCCACTATGGAAGTTTCTCTTTTCTTCCCAGACATCTCCAGTACTTTTCAGTCCACCATACCTTTCTCTCCATTTTATATTCAGCATCATTTTCCATACAAATCTCAAATACTAACTTCATTCTATTCATTCACTTCGATAAGGAGGAAAGTGTTTGTTTCCACAATCTGTCATTAATTACAGCCTTGAATTGTATGGCAGCCAAAAAATAGTCTCTCTGTTCCTGAATAGCCCCCTTCATTCTCCTTAGTGGTATTCACAGCCAAGAGTTATTACATACGAACTAGCAAAATATTCTTTTGTGGTCAATGAGAAATTATTTTCTAACACTGATTGATTGGATATATTCTTTTCCCTTTAAAGACTAGAGATGTGGTGAGGCATCATGATAATATTCTGTGTCGCTCTGAAACACACCAGGTCATGATTGACAATGCCCAATTGTTGACATTTTGTCTAACAGCATGGCAGTCAAAGAGTTGAATTACATGAATTACCTTTCCCTTGAAGATAATTCTATTTACTTGGGTCTGACTTTTGGCATGGAAACAGAGACAAAGGCATCAGCTTCAATCAGCTTACATGGGTGCATTTGGTAATTTGATATGGCAGTTTATTACCTGAGTAAGATGGGAGCAGAGGCCAGATTTTCATTTTACCACAGAATTGAATAAATTAAAACTACTATGATCCAGGCAAACAATTTTTGAGACATCTAGAAAAAATTCCCTGAATTCACTCTTATTTTCACACTTAACATTTAAGCAGCATGAGCATAAGCAAATGATGTATCATCATGAAAAATCTACCTAATGGTGAAAATAGAGAATATGGATAATCATGGATTAAAGTTTCAATGATCATCACTCTGCACGTTATATATGATTTGTGGCACACAGTAGTTCAGAACAACAATTAAGTAAGAATTCATATTTTATTCGATGGATGTAGGTTATTTCATTAGGATGATAGATATTCATTTATTTTTATTAACTGGAAGATATTTCAGGTAACAATCAATTGCAAGAGGGAGTCAATGGACATTATTGCTAAAGCACGGAGGTAGTATGTACATTGAGTGAATGTTGTGGTAGATACTTGGGGTTTGCAAATGACAACTGAAGTGATTGTTGTCAGTTAGGAAAAGTGGGCAGACTGGAGAAGGGATATTTGGGGAGAAATGAAAAGATGAAAGAAGCCTGAAAATTACATAATAGGTACAAAAGGTTTCACAGCTCAATTCCCATCCATACCCCACTGAGCTTATTATTTGAAACGCCGATCTTCGTTAAGTTACATAAGTTAAACAACAATGTACTCCACTTGAATTTGGATGGGTGATCATCTTATCATCCATGCCATTTCAGCCTGAATTAGAATTCCTCAGCATTCCAGTTGGCATCATCAGGTCCTAACCTGATTGTGCCAACTGGAATAATTTCAAATATTTCCTCAAGGAGGTATGCATTTGGATACAGTTATGCTTAGTATCTTTACAGTATGTCTCCAAAATCCCTCTCACCAAGACAGAAAGAAAGTAAAACTTGAAATACTCATAGAGACAGTCAAACACCACCATTTTTATTTCAATGTCTATTAGAGCACATATTTAGGTCCAATTAAAAAAAATTTGGATGAGTTAACTACTCTGCCTTAGGGTGATAATTGTGAAAACATGAAGTGATGTTTTTGAATTCAAAAACTTGGTTAATTAACAACTAATGACATTATAGCGGCTAACATAGCTACGCAAGGGTGATAGAAAATATTTATATGGAATCTATATACTTGGATAGACAAGAGATAAAGATTTCATGGTGATATGTGAATTGGCTACTGAGCTTTGAATTTTTATCTAGTGCCCAATACTCTGAAAGTTGAATCCCACTACCAGCACTTCTTAGCAAACTTCCCTGACTTTGACCCCTCACATCTTGCAAACTACAAGAGTGAAAAAGGAAATATTTAACATTGAACATTAAATTGGTGATAATAGCTGGTGACAAAAAGTTCATTAAAAATCCGAGTCAATAGGTGTCACGGGTTGGGTGAACTGATGTGGAATGATCCAGTACATAATTTTTGAAAATGCAAATGAAAATTTGCCACAATGCAAAAGGATTTTGCTGAGGAGTTATGGATGTTGAGGAGGAGAGGTCAATCAAGAAGTCAATGGTACCCAAGAATGAAGACTGTGCTGCCTACTTAGCAGCCGGCCAAGACAGGCATATGGCATTCTCCACGGTTGACACAACTACAGAAATCAAAGATGTAGGATTGTTCCATGACACATACCTTTATTAGTCTTTGCTTGACCCCCCCATTACTGAGTACTGCTCTGCTGGGCATGATTGCTTTATAGCGAAGTTTGCTACCGTATAAACTCGTGTAAGAGGCGCACCTTTTTTCCCTGAAATTGCAGCCGAAAATGAGGGTGTGCCTCTTACACGAATTCCGGCTTGTCATCGCTTACAGCAAAATATAATATGTAAAAGTTAAATACAGTTAAAAGACCCATACGAACAGTGACTACAACTTGTGCATTAGGAAAATGGTAGGGGAAAATGGCATTAAAAAAAGGTGTGACTGTCCGGAAGGCTTTGATAATGGCCAAAAGTTAGAAGTTAGGTCCGCAAAACCTCGCGATAGGAGGAAAAAAGCCCCAAAATTTTTTCTTCAACTTCAAGGGTTAAAAAGAGGGGTGCGCCTCTTACATGCGTTTATACGATATTTTTATTTCTGCTATGATTATACCTTCAATTCAAATTAACATTTTCCCCATTTCTTAAGGAACAAAGGTGAAAGCAGGATTTATCATTTCATAAAATTCCACTGCAGATGATGAAAACCACCTCAATGGTCCAAAACCACCTTTTTTCTGCTTAGTATATAACCACCCCCTCCAGATATATGCAAAGGCAGTACTCGATCCATCACCTTGACCCAATCCCCAAACAATGCATTTGCATGATATTAGAATCACAGAGCAGCTATTTTCAAGGGATGCTCAAAAATTGATTATGCCTGCTAATCGGGAAGAATATTCTGTGTATTACATACTTCCATTTTATTGAGTTTGCACCCTAGTCATTTAGTGATTTTTGTCTCCATAACTACCCATTTTTATAATGGAAGAGTGCCACTTGACCACTCAGGTATGCAATCTGCTATATTCGGTGAGTCTATTCTAAATATGCAGCTGTAAAATCATTAAGCACATCTCCATGGGCATTGACCATTTAACCAAACATTACCTGTGATCACCCTCAATGATGCTAATTTACCAGGAGTATTTAATCAATACATAATAGAAACATATTTAGTTGTTAGTGTTCTCAGAAAAATAACTTGTTTGTTTGTGCAACTGCTGTAACTTGGTGACTGACTCCTTGGATACTTATTGATTAAAATTGTTATGTTGTGAACTGGGCTAATAAAAGTATACCTCCCATCAAAGTGACTTATTTTCGTCATATTACAACAATGCATGATTGCTCAATTAATTTTTGTCATTGAAAAAGGAATCCTCTATTTCTCTTTTCAATGCTAAGCACTTCCTAGTTGCTAAAATGTATTACAGTGTTGATGAATTTATTAATGATAAAGTATAACTTTTGTATGGTTTTGACTTGTCCTATATCATGTACATGATCGCTGGATTAATAAATTATTATTATTATTAATGCTGTAACAGTCATTTGAGTGGCAAGTATTAATGAATGAAAAGGGAAAAGATGGGAGCTGAAGCAATGAAAAACATAGCTAAACAAAAAATTTTAAAGGCAAGGCCAAATAATTATTCATTAAAAATATAACTTGTTATGGTTTGCCTCAGAGCACACATATAGGCATCTTAAAATAGGTATCAATGCCAATGCTACAATTTTATCAATGAAGTTCCAGGAATGTTTAATCAAAAATTAATGGGGTGTAAACTGTTATTTGCATTCCGAACCTGTCGATGGTTTATGAAGTGCAGAACACCATATTGATAGCAGGGTCAATGAATCATCACAAACTTTTTCTATTCTTATAGTCATTAAGAACTACTACATGAATTTTTGCTCGCTTAAGTCGGATTGACATATTTTAATATAACACAGCTGTATTGGGTACAATACCTTTTCACTAGAAGGTACCAATACTTCCAGAAAAACCATGATCTACAAACATTGGCAAATGTTCAAAGGGAGTAAACAAATTTTAAATTCATCACCTTGTTCATTCTTGAGAGGAAAACTTCTCCAGAATAAGTGGATATTTCTGAGAGGTAAGGCAACTAAGCCAGGAAGATGTGTTCTTGCTATATCATTTCTGAGACAGTTCGAAACTCACAAACGTAATATTGCAAGGCAGTATATATTCCGCTTTCAAATAATGAAAAACGCGCCTGATTTTGTTCAAGTAATGGCAATCAGATTAATATCACATTGAGAATTTAGAATTATATATCGGTGGATCCTGCTTCGCAAAGTAATGAAACATGTGAAAATCGTTTGCACGAAGATCACCCATTTAATTACGTTGAACAATTAAAAAAATAAAACTGAGTGGGCTACGCCCATTACCTGCAAACCGTACAGCGCGAATTCACCCAACTTAGTTTACGGATAAAATAACATGACTTCGCTAGCAAACATTTAGTCGATTTAAAGTCACTCGTTCCACTATCCCTCTATTTCTCACGTACATCAGAAAAACTTTCATTCAGTGTGTCATTTTAACCTAAAAACTGCACCATCGAAATAAGTGACATTAGCTCGACGCCTTTCTGTCTGCTCTTGTTTCTTCTGATATCCGTCATGCATTGAAGTGGATGACTGGTGCTAAGATGGCTGACGTTAAGGATTGCACTGGGGACCTGCAAAATATAACAGGTATTGTGACTGGATTAGTGGCTCTGCCTAATTTTCTGTAACATTACTTGATTCAGTTACCTAAAATACATGGGTTTACCGTGGGTCATTGCTTTTCGAGTTTATACATTTCGTTGGAATGTGCAATTACCCATGGCCTACAATCTCTGTTCGGTATGGGTATTTTATCTTGATTCAATTTGCTAGTACCCTCCGTTATTGGCTCTAATGGTGCTTTATAAATAGAAAAATGTAGCTATTTCACCGTTAATTTGATTGCTTTGAGTTGTAAGGGTCATAGTTGCGTTTATTTAGTCGGATATGCATCCTGTTTAACATTGCCATGGCCAACGTTGTGTGTGCTGACTTTTTGTTTCTCGTAGGTATCTGTGATGTGTTTCATTGGTTGAAAGAAATTTTGGAATTTCAATACACTGTTATTAATAGGTTTATCATTCCTAATATGCATTACTGCTGTGCACGATGTTCAGAACTACTGAACTGTGACATGGAGAGTTGCTGGAATTTCATTACACTCGGGACTAGGAAATCATTTTCAGCCGTTACTTGTTGTTGTTAAAAGATGTTTCTCATATTGGTTCCTTTATAGTCACTCTTTTGACTTGTTTTGGTGGTACTATCGTCTATGTTTGGGTTATGCTCTCCACTGCAATGGGAACTGTGAAGTGTTGCCACAAATGCTTTTATGTCTATGCTAATACCTCAGTATTCTTGCTAAAATATTATTTGGTACTAAGAGAGGCCTGTTCTTGCTGGCATGATACATATTTATAGTATTTTTATTCAATATTATTGCTTATCGTGCAGAGCTTTAGTCATGGATTATAGTTCTACTTAGGATGGGCTTGGGTCCAGGGTAGCATAGATACTCCTGTGTCGTTTGTTGATTGCACTTAAAATTCTTGCCGACTTTCGGTAATTGTGTTGTAAATGGCCCCCGCGGGATAATGTCAGTGAATTTAGAGTTACCTGGCATTGTATGTGTTAATTCTAATGGTTGCACGTGTTTGAATATTTCTCATGGAATTTCACTAAGTACCCCGAGGGATATGACACCATTATAGTTTGTTACCTCTGTGAATCGTTTATTGATTTTGATGGTGTGGCATTTAGAGACAGGGATGGTGGATATCAGAATTGCTGTGGTTAGGATACAGACATAGTGGATTGAATGTGGGAAGATGTCCTGCGAAAGTGTTAGCTATAAAATATATGATGTTTTTGAGAACAACGAATGTGGCGGGATTCGAACCCGCCGCTGTACGAGTTGATTTCAGTGAGCGCTACGCGCCAACATCATGTAGGTGACCTTACAAGTTTCATTGTCATCATTGGTTTGATTTATTAATATTATTTAATTGTTTTATGTTAGTAGTGTGGTGTTGCTATTCCATTTCACGAATGCTGAATTCCAGTTTTTGTAAATAGCATCTGTCGCTACTTCTTTTGTGAATGGCTGATATTGTTTTTCGTCCATTTTTGTCATCCTTGCCCTAATAGTACCTACCGTACGACGGCAATAAGTTTTCTCCGTTAAAGGATGCATATTATGATGTATTTCAAAGACATGAAGCGCTCCCCGAGGCTTAGTAATTACATGAATAAGACAGCATCGTAATTGGAATAATGTAAATTTTCGGCTGAGGTGTGTATGGAATGAATTACATTAATGAGTTGTTGAGTAGTTTTTTTTATTTTTATCGTTTGGCGTGTAGCTTTCCCATTGTAAGAGTTTTTTGGTCTTGTAATCCCTCATATTAGCGAGACACAAGCACTGATTACCTACTTTGTTTTACCAACATGCATCAATGGCATTCGATCTTTCATGTTAGATAGTTGTAATATACGTGCATATTAAAAGTGCTTGTATGGAAGTGCAGTTATTGATATAATGACCATCTATTCTCGTGTTAATAAAAAATATCATTTCATAGTTTGTAGTATCGCTTTTATGGTATCAAAACAATTTGTGTTGGGTGATTGATTGTTTTATAATACTCTTTTTAGAATGTATTGTGATGGATGTCGATATTTAATTTTTATTGCTATTGGCAGTGCAGGCGATAGACCCTTATTTTAATGCGATCTCTGTTTTAAATAAGTAGATCATTTGCTTGATCAGACCTTTCATATGTGTTTTAAATGTACTTTCCTGCTCGGGTAGGCTCAAATGTAGAGGTTCCAAATGATCGAGGTCAAATAGTTAACGTCTATTTCTGTGGAATTTAATTAGGGTTTGAGAGGAGCAATTTGCAGTTTCACGTCATTCACATGGAGTGCTCTTGTGCGGAGCCAAGGTTATGGGATTCATTGGAGCGCGAGTGCGTCGAAATATGAGTTCGGAAGTGTGTGTGCCTTCGCCAGCAAGTTCGCTGGAGGCAGCTAAAACGCTTAATTGGATAGAGAGAGAGACACGAAAGAGCCCTTGCGAAATAAAGCCGGTTTAACTTCATGAAATTTAGACAAACGTTAAAATAATCTTCGGCTACACATCGACCTCTTGATTTATCAATCTATTATGGTGAGTACTGTAATCGTGTATCGAGTTTCCCGATTAATGTGGACTGAAGCCTCCTCAGTTAATCGAAATCTCGGGGGGAAAAACGGAAAGGTCGTCTAGCGTGCGTAAATGAAGAAATAAATACGCTATGGTCATGCCCCACCGTGTACAACGTAATAACTTTGAATATGAAACTGTAACACGATATTTCTTTTTTCCGCCATCGAGACATTAGTCATATGTCCAGATGTATCTTCATGTTCTTTTCTCCAATTACGTCTAAGCGTTTCAGTATCGAGCTGTATGTATGGATGTCATCCTCCAGCTAGCTGTTGAATCAAACAAGTATCAGAAATTTTGATGAAGCTACCAAAAATGAATTTACATTTTGCTCATGGTTCATGACTTAAAGACGACGGGGTGATCTGTATAAATATGTGCCACGGATAATGTGGAATCTTGGGAAATCGCGACTCCTATAGCTGAGACTCAGCTGCACTTTTTTTCTTTTTAAGAGCTTGCGGTTCGTTTCATCATCTCATTGATTCTAATCTCCAAGCTTTTAAGATAAGGTGAGGCGAATGCCGTGGTGCACGCCACTAGCTCTCGGGGTTTTAAATAACTTGTTGCATAACGCTGATAACAAAAAAATGCTGTACCGACGTTAGCTGTCGATATGATACTTGGGATGATTACTTGCCAAATTTGTATCTTCTGGACCGTTCTGTCATCCGATACAGCGTTCGTGGAATTAATGCTGCATTTGAAAATTTAAATGAAGGTATACACTTTGCCTCCGGTATGATACCGTTATGGAATGTGCCTTCATTATGGAATGTGCTATACGGATAGGTACACACATTTGTATTTTCCGCGTAAAATTAGTGACCATAATAAAAATCGAGCTCCACTCAACCACTCCCATGATACACGTCACCATTTCACCTACCAAAATCTTATCCTTTACAATTTTTCATGGCTGGTGTCCTAACTCCCCCTGCCACACACCCATGCGGCGGTTCGCAGGGTAGTGTGTAGATGTTGGTGGCAATCCCTCCTGGCATAGTTCCTCTGGCTGTTCAATTTGGTTGACATTTTATTATTCGATAAACGCCGAAACTGCGCGAAGGCCGATTCTCTTGGCGGACGCTGCAGCTGAATAAATTGAATATATTTACAACATTTTCCCAAATTAAAAACTAATCCTCGAATATAATGAATTAGCGAACAGTTAAGTGTTGGAATTCCGAAATGATTTATCCGCTTCGTGTCAATCAGTGTCTTGTTATTGGAAAGGTTGGCGAAATTCTGTCCAATGAGTGATGCTGCGGGTGATATTCTTATGTCTGTCGTTTCGATATTCAACTCTTAATCACAGGCAGCTTTTTTTTCTAACATCAACTCAATCATTCGGTATCACAGACCGCTTATATCCTCTTAGTTTGTCCAAAGTACATTTTGTCAATTTCTTTGACCCATTGGTTCAAATTGAGCTCCTTTTTGCCCAATTCTCATGATATATGAAATGGAGTAGCGATCAAATTGATTTAAAATATATGTTGAGCAGCTTACAGAACGTGGACTTAAATGTATATGAATTTGAAGAAATTTTATGATTGCGGAATATAATTGTGATATCGTACTGTTTAAACAAATATGAAAGTACAATGAATTAAATGGAAGCGGAAATATTTCACAATAATTTTTACGTGTTTGTGGAATAGGACAAAAATACTTGCGTAATCACAGATATGGGGTCTGCCTGACCGCGGATAAAACTTGAAAACTAATTTACACGATAATCAGTCGCAGTAAAAACCATTGTCGGCAATTGATAACTTGAGGTAGTTTGAGCGAAATATCATTTCACCCAGAAATTAATGAATTTTGATCTTACGTTAAAGATTAATTTCTCACTCTTCCGAAAATACAAAAATATCAGCCGTATTAAATGGGCAATGTGACGTGTATGCAATCCTGAGAGACATTATTTACAAAATGAGGAATTTGTAGCACCTAAATCTCGTAAAAGAATTAATCGGGTGTTGTGTGTTGCCTCAACGATTTTTCAATACAAATCATAATGTCACCGTGTTTTTTTCTTAGACTCACAAAAAACCTATTTGTAAGGAGTTTTGAACGTACCGCGTGAAAAAAATGAGTAAAGTTAAAGACTTACGTAAATATTTTTATGTGTGCACTATTAATAATGCAATATTTAATTCATGCTTCCCGCAACTGCTGAAATTAAAACGTGTAATTCGAATGTGGTCTCCTTTATAACTAGGGAACTATCTCGCTCAAACAACCTCAAATACTCTCTAGTTTGAAGGTGTTACTTTTTGATAAAATTGCAAGTTAGTCAGGATTGGAAAGAGCTGTGTTAACAATCAATGTGGTCTGTGGGGCTCAATTTCCGTGTTTATGGGCTATTATAGTTTTTTGATCCTCCTCAAAAGAATTAGCCGTGTTATTTTTTTCTCATTAATAGTTGTGCGTTCAAAAATAGGTTTGGCCTTGACCTTTTCTTGGCTGGCTGCGGTCCTAGGGAGAGCCCTTTCCATGATGGGCGGCTGGAATTTTTGTGCGTGCTGAGCATTATTATTTGCCTCGCGAATGTCAAGTAAATTCGACTAGAAATTAGCCCAGGTTTCGGGAGTCATCTGTCGCTCTAGATTAAAATGCTGGATGGGTGTTCTAGTGAACTATTTTTACTGAGTAGCGAACACAGTGCAATTTCATTTTACATGTATCGGCGACGAAGCGTGTTAGTATGAAATGCGTTTGCCAGTCCGGATGGTCTCCCAAAGTTTAGCCTTGTGAGAAATACTTTTGAAGAAGTTTGGCGACTTGTGGCGTCGTTTGCTTGACGTCACATGGTAGAGGAGGTTGCGTGAGGTCATCCATCCTCCTTCCTCGCTACATCCCGTGGGTCACTCTCTTGCTGTTCACGAGACCCAAATTTAAAGTCGTCTCTCGAGTACATCGACTTTGGTTGACCTACTGTTAGCATCTCCTGTGTGAGGTTGTCATCATCCGTAGATTTTGCTAGGTGGTGCTTTGGCTGCGGACCTGCAGTTCTTCTAGTGAATATTCTGTTTGAATTGTTACCGATTTTGCCCCCGGGTAATCTCTTCGGCCAACTGCAATGTTTCGACTAATACGTATTCCGACCTCGTCTTCAGGGAGAGGCTACCTCTCCTTGAAGGTGTAGCTACCGGCTGAAACGTCAGCTTTGACCGGTGTAGCAACAGGGTGGTAAAATGAAAAATTCGTCGCACAGATGTTGTTTTTTTCTCTCCCTGAAAAGTTGTTTATCATTGACGAAGTTTTTTGTAATTGTTAGCTCGTGACCCCCCTCTCTTTGCGGTTGTTTTTCTCCAGGTATTTTAGTTAAGGTTTAAATCCAATTTTGTAATTTTCCCCCCCCCAAAGTATCCATATTTCTTATGTTATTTAGCGCATTTAATACCGTATGTGATTTATAGATGAATAACTTACGTGATATGTACATTACCAATACAATTCCATACTTTCTCTGGATTTCTGTTGGTTCTAATGAGATATGATTAACTAGGGCTCATTTCCATTTGTAATCCTGTTATCCTTCTCTTTGTTGTCTCTTCGTCTTTCGGCCTGTACTTTAATGTATTTTATAGTTAACCTGTCAAGTGACTTGGCCTACAAATTCACAAAATGTTTCTGACTATATTGGGTGAAATATGAGCGTAATGTCTGGATAAAGAGATGTGCGATGTTCCTCAAATAGATGAAACTTTAAGTACGACCTAGTTTTTGGGTGCGTTTCAGTGACCTATCTTGCGGTGTAATACATGTTGATGATGTGGTCGTAATTAATGTTTTGTTAATTTTTGGGAAATTGCACATCTTGTAATCCAGCCGCTATGAGACTATGGAATAGTTGGTAGAGGACGCTCGAGAGAATC
This sequence comes from Ceriagrion tenellum, assembly GCA_963169105.1. NCBI lineage: Eukaryota > Metazoa > Arthropoda > Insecta > Odonata > Coenagrionidae > Ceriagrion > Ceriagrion tenellum. The sequence goes on from OY720642.1 coordinate 48,132,962, forward strand.
CCAATATTACTCCATCGATAGATGGACAAATGTAAATGAATACAGTTGTCTCTCTATGGATTTGTGCCATTTTTGAGAAGTTTCTTTCGCATCGGAGCAATTTCAGTTTCGCAAGTCGTTTTATAAGCCCATGCCCCGGGAATTCTTTTTTATTCTTCGTTTGGGTCTAGTGACGCTAGTTGAGGAAACGCCCGCTTCTCTCAGTCCATTTCTCCTTACGATGCCCTCTTCCACGAGAGTGAATTCTCCACCCGTCATAATGGCTCTTGTTACACTCGTAAATTTTTACAGTGGAGACTTTCGCCTTTCCGAAGCAACGCATGCTTTAACTGAATGCATCCCAGGAAGTGCTTTGAGAAACGAAAACTAGAGAACAATGATTCGAGAGTTTGCGTAGCACAACCATTGCTTTTGTCAGTGGCTTTCTGAAGAAAAGAATAAGCTTTTATTTTCCCGCAGCAACAATTCTTATGGTTGTATTGTCTTCTCAAAAACAGTGCCAGAGGGGAACGTTATGCCTCACTGTTTTTAGTGTGCAGCAAGCAAATTGTAGATTAGTAATATTAATTAGCTTTGCTGTTTTTAGTCTTCACTTTGCAGAAGTTTGACTACCACTCATAATTGAATGAAAATACTATGAAATTGTCGACAAATTTTGTAGAAATGTTCTTAGGACATATTTTATTTCAACAATGAGGAGGAGTATGGAGTATGTTAGTGATCTAAGCGTATTGTGTTGATTTTTTTTTCTAATTTTTCGGACGTTTCGCTGCATAGGTTTGAGTCATTGACTGCTAATGCTAATGGCGTGAATGAACTCAGATCTTTGGCCTGCGGCTGTCAAGGAAGTGCGTTGGTCGCCAGAATGTTAGTCATGTGTTATAGATGCTCCCTGGCTCAGCATTCACGTATTAAAATCTTAGCCGGGTTGCCAACGACTGAACACTCTGCGCCTCCCAAACTCTCAGTCGTTGTTCTCGTATTTTAGTGTCTCGGCACATCTTGGATGTTTCGGGTCCTGAGAACGAAAAAATACATTGCTCGAGGAAAGCAATGCACGCGGACCGCACTGTTCTTATTTATTGGTATTTTTCGGGTTCTCCTCGCATTGCACCATTCTTTGTGGACGATCGTTTCGCCGGCATTCCAGTCGGCTTCCTCAGGTCCTAATTAAGTTAACTTGTAGAAATTGGACTACTATTCAGAATTGAATTAAAATACTGAAATTTTCGACAACTTTTGTAGAAAAGTTTTAAGTCCAGAATTTATTTCAGTAATGAGGAGGAATATGAAGTATGTTTATGACCTAAGTGTATTGTGTTGTTCTTTCTAATTTTTCGGAACTAAGTGAACCTAATTAGGACCTGATGAAGCCGACTGGAATGCCGGCGAAACGGTCGTCCACAAAAATGGTGCAACGCGAGGAGAACCCAAAAAATACCAATAAAAGAGAAAACCGCGGAAGCCTTCGTAACACGCTGCTCGTATTCTGATAGCCTATTTCCTTGTTTTGTTTTTTTAAGAAAATATATGCTGAATGCTTGGTCGTATCTGGCATACTCTTTATAGTGAAACATGTACCTCGACGTTGAGCTGCTTATCATTGATGATGACTGTGCAGTATAAGCCATATGTTTGTGTCCTACCTCTTCACCGCAAGATTTTGTACCTCAGTGACAAGATCTCGACCGAGTTCTGTTCTCTATTAGGTCGTAGAAATACGCTTTACTCTTCGCCTCTTCACGAGTGATAAATTTCTAATGAACGAGTGACAAATGCTAGTCTGATTTAATTTTATTCCGGTGCTAGGTTTGTTCTAAGGTTCTAGATATTTCACCTTGGATGATGAGTATTTGGATATACCTCGTAGAGATATTTTTTTGTGAATACTCCTTTGTGTTTGCTATGCTTTCAACCTCGTTTGACTTGATGAATTTTTATCAGTGGACGCCGGAAATTGTTCTTTGTATTCAAAAACCGTTGTGTCTATTCCAGAGCGTTTGTCTATTCAAAACTTGGACCATTCTCGCATCACCTCCTGATCTTGGCGCGAAGCTCGGGGTGTCGCGCTCAAATGAACTGTATAGGCACGTGGCAGCATCCTTTTTTCAATCCTCGCGGGTCATCCGACGCGGGAGTTTTCTAGATAATATATTGCCCGTAGTTCTTGAGAGAAGTTATCTTTCTCGACAAGCCTTTTTTTCTTTCAGTCCGGGAGAAAGGTGTCATTCCTGGAGCATACGTCAGCGCGCGTGTTTGTTTATTTTGGTCGCTTTCGAAAAAGCCCCATGCCACGCTCGGCGCGTCGTTCATCTATCTGCTCTCTTCCACGGAAATCATATCACTCCCTCCCCGTATCATGCGGGAGCATCTTCGGCTCCTCTAGAGAAGGTATGTGTTTACGGCACGCAGGGGGCGTGGGGAGGGTGGGGGGTAGAAGACGAGGAAGGCGCGTCTACCGTCGAGGTCTGGGCCAAGAAGCCGCGTGGATCCGGAAGGCATGGGGGAATCCAAACACGAGGTTGACGGAAATAGCCGGCGGTTGAAGCGGCGGAGGGAGGAGGTCTTTCTCCCCTTGGCATCCCGCGTCCTCAGCAGCCCGGCTCTCCCTCCTGGCTTCCTCTCCCTCCTCACGGTTGCTCCTCCTTCCTTTGCCACGCAACCTTGTCTTTTCTTCTCGCCCCGGTGGGTCGGCGCTGGCCGGAGGGAGAGGGAGGAGTGTGGCTGGCACGGTTGGCCCCTCGCCTTGCCCCAATTGCTGCTGCTTCCTCGGGAGGGAGAGATGCTTGAAGAGTCTCGGTGGACACCCCAGAGGCGTTCATTCGGCGGACGGTTCATCTACATCCACACGGCCATCGCTGCGAATCACCTCATGGGTGCGAGGCAAGGGGGTAATTTTCCCTAAGCAATCGAGTTGTATGGTGCGAGGATCATCTGCATCTGCGAAAAACCGTGCAAGCTGCCCTCAGGGTGTGTGGCGCGGGGTGATTACGCACCTGGCGTGCAGTGCTTGTATCTAATTAGAACCTCGCACCCTACTGCCGGCAGCTCGGCGAGGTCCAAAAACCAGTCAGGAAAACCATGCCGAACCAAACCAAAAATAAGGAAGCTCCACGTTGACAAACATCCTATGATGCAGTACATGATTTTACGTGCTACTTCTAATAAGTATTACTAATGCTAGCTGTCCTGCTTATTCTTGATGGCGCAATCGATTTCAGTTGTCGGTCGCCTCACCAAATGACCAATAACTGGTTCGGAGACGTGGACATTGAGGTAAAAAATGTGTAGACTAAAGGCCTGTGACGTGGGTGTGGAGGAGAATGGAGTGGGGGAGCTGGAAAGGCAAACAAAAAAGTGTTTGATGTGTCGAGGGAGGAGAGGAAATGGATGTAGATTCGCCGAAGACTAGAAAAGTGGACGATTACTTCCCGAACACAGTAATAGAAGGAAAAATGAATTGGAGAAATTAGTTACGGAAACTAAGGGTGTAGTGCATCGAGGATGTTACGAAGGTTGCTGAAATAGAATAAATTTGCAGTAGACAAGCGGTTAGTTTGTAGGGCTGCGTCTAACGAATAATCGAATTCATGATCGTTGATAATGAGTGTAAGTAGTGTTAAAGGTGGATCGCTTCAATAAATGCTGAAAGTTTAAACTTCTAAGCGTAAAGCGGGCATATTCTGTAATCGTAGAGGCATGCTGTTAATATTGGTTTGGTTATATAAAAGACAGAAGCAGGGCTTCTGTTACATAGGATACCTGCCGAACAATCTACCAATTAAGCACTATGGAAGATATTGCAGTCTGAATTTATTAACGGGAAAATGGCGTGGAAAACTTGTCCGTTCCGGTCGATGATTTCATTATCATTTCCGTATATTATTGATATATTCCTTTCTATTACTTGTCGGAGTCACGAAATGTGTGAAGCATCGTCAGAATATAGATTTGCTTCGAAAATATGACATTAAGGTAGTTTAAGCGAGTTTATTCCCAAGTCATAGCGGAGACCATCTTTGAATTCTTCGTTTTAATTTCAGTAGCTCTAGGAAGCATGAACTAAATATTACAATATTAACGGTGCAACTGTGTACTTAACAGCCGTACTTTACTACTTTATATATTGTTATATGTGATTGAAATTCTCATTAATTATCTGTTTAAGTCTTTGACTCGACTCATTTTTTTCACGCAGTGAGTTTAATACTCCTTCTCAAAGGAAGGTTTTTTTTGTCTCTGAAGGAATTACTGCGGTGACCGATTTATTTTTAAAGTATTTGAGAAGCATTCAAACTACACTTACTTTTGTGACGATATGTAAGTGTTAGAAATACTTCATTTCTTTAGTCTATCTGGAGTGCGTGCCTGAACCAATTTCCTTGTAAAAAATGAGTGGTATATGTCGGTTAAAATCTCGGAAAGTAGTGCGGTAAGGGGTTGATATTTTGGTATCCTTGTAAGGGTTAGCTATTTTTCTTTAAAATGAGATCAAATTCATTGATTTCCTGGTGGAATGATATCTCGTACAAACTACCTTAAGAGATGTAGCCTATGAGCTTAAATATTACAATATTGACGGTGCAACTGTGTACTTAACAGCCGTACTTTACTACTTTATATATTGTTATATGTGACTGAAATTCTCATTAATTATCTGTTAAAATCTTTGACTCGACTCATTTTTTTCACTCAGTGAGTTTAAAACTCCTCCTCAAAGGAATGTTTTCTATGTCTTTGAAGGAGTTACTGCGGTGACTGTATGATTTATTTTTAAAAGTAGTTGAGAAGCATTCAAACTACACTTACTTTTGTGACGATATGTAAGTGTTAGAAATACTTCATTTCTTTAGTCTATCTGGAGTGCGTGCCTGAACCAATTTTCTTGTAAAAAATGAGTGGTATATGTCGGTTAAAATCTCGGAAAGTAGTGCGATAAGAGGTTGATATTTTGGTATCCTTGTAAGGGTTAGCTATTTTTCTTTACAATGAGATCAAATTCATTGATTTCCTGGTGGAATGATATCTCGTACAAACTACCTTAAGGGATGTAGCCTAAATTCTTACTAGCATGTGAAGTGATTCTAATGCTAGTAGTTTTGGTGGGCTTGTTACCGAACCATAACACATCTGGCCGATCGTTGAGTATGATCGATTTGTGAAATGGGCAACTTGGAGACTGGGAAAAAGTTGAGCAAAGATGTTCATTTGGAGAACATTACTATATGGATGTTAGACATGGGCCTTCTGGAAACCGGATAGAAAAAAAGCTTAAAGCGATTGAAATTTGGATGTGGAGGAAACTGACGAAATTAGCTGGATGGAAAAAAAAGTAAATAGAAATCATCAGAGAATGTATATAGATAGCTTTTGAGAACGGGAGTACAAAAAGGGCAAAACTCATTGGAAATGTGTAAAGGCATGTTCAGCTCCTAACAAATATATGCTGTGGCGGGGGTGCCGATCCCCATAAAAACTATAGCGTAAACCCCCAACCAAAATTCCCATTCCCCCCCTAAAATTTTGTTATTCCTTCCGCCTTCCTTGTTTTACAATAATAAATAAATTAAAATAATAGTATCATTAATAGGTAGTATTTCATAAACGAAAAGGATTATAACACGGTGGCTATCGTCTGGGAAAACCTGGAATTGTCAAGGAATTTTGAATTTCTAGAAAAGTCAGGGAATTCTCGTTATAGGGAGACACTGGAAATGAATCCTCGTTATTTTTCTACAATTACGTTTATCGGCCAATCTTTCCCGCCCTTTATTTCACCAACTGAAACTTAAGTCCGTCTCTGACGTGCATAGAATAAGTCCCATCAATTCATGAAAGATTCAGTTGTGAATTAGACGTACAATGTGTCCATTATGTATATCCTTATATTTGCCTAGTAGTGTCGAAATTCATGATCACAATGTATTACGCTCAACACAAGGAATCCGAGGCTATGTTGTTTGGAAACTTTTACCTCGCGTTTTACTTTAACTTCCGAAACTCGGGTCGAGAGGTAGCTGGAGCACACTAGGTTATAGTGAATACTTACATGCTTACAGTTCTAAAATTACGAGACGTTGATTATAAAATTTTTACAGTTTAAAGCTGCTGTAGAAGATTTAATTCAGCCGAAAAAAATATTCCAATAATAGATAACCTTCTGACGATTGGTCAGGGAAATTGGTAAATTCATCAGGGAAAAGTCAGGGGAAATCAGGGAATTCAAAAATTGGATATCAGTAGCCACCCTGTATAAGCTTGAACAAGAATATTTATTCGTATCCAAATAATCTTATCCTATATCTTTTTATACTTAATATTTTATTTATATCCTTCTTTCATGAAATAATTTTTACAAATCCTAACTTCTCTCCCTACCCCTAAAGTAATATTTAGAATTCCTCAGCTTTGGTTTGTTTCACTCGTCGTCCCAATTTGTAAATATAATTATATTTATTTTTCCGCCTTTGTTATTAAAATAATTTTTTTAACATCCCCCCAAATTTAAATAGCGCAACTTGCGCCATGTAACCCTCGCGTAGGCACCCCTGAGCTGAGGTTAAGTGGCGAGGAAGAAACCAAGAAGATATCCAAGAGATTTATTTAAAAAAAAACATGGAGCAAGAGATGGACTTGGCATTCTTCGTACGCTACAACATGGGAGGAAGCTGCGGTGAAAGGATGGACTTCACTGTCGCGACAAGGCATTGTCCTTAGTGGTTGATGGTGATGATGCAACGCCTAACTCCTCCCTGTCTAATTATAGCCCATTTGCACCCTCTTGTATCATCTGCCCTTGATGTCCATTGTGAACGACATTGCGATGCTCTCTTCTTCGATGGTTTACTTGTGCTCACACAGCCCTCATTGCTTTCGTTGAACTCTTTTTTGCGACATACGGTGGATGGGGGTTAGTGTGGTGGTTAGAGTACTGGCTAAACCATACGGGCGAACAGGGTTCAAATCCTTGCAGAGGAGTATATTTTTCAGAGGAAACCCGATCCCTACTTGAGTGTCTTGTGGAGGGCACTTCAAGTGCAGTACTCCGTCTGTCGGACGAGACGTTAAACCGTGGCCACCTTGGCGCCTTTCGTTAAGAGCAGGCTAATGTCAATGCCGGGTTTCTATCCACCCTTCCTCCCTTACATGTACCATAAGGGGCAAATGACCTACTAGTAAGCTCTCGTACACCTCTCCTAAATCCAATCCAATCTATACTCTCATATTTTATTCATAAATACCCTTGCCTCTGATTTATTATTATATTGCGCATTGATTTTTTTTCTGACCCAACGCGTATAAGGGAAGTCCAGGTTGGTGCGATTGAGTGCTATCTTCAAATCCTTAGAGCCTGGGTTCATATCCCGGCAGTGGTAGAGAATGGTCAGTGGAACCCGAATCCTTAATTTGGAGCAGAATTTAAACCACTTAATGTAGAGCTCCGTTCGTCGGAAGGGACGTTGAACTTTGGTCCATTTAGAGCCTTTGGTTGTGAGCATGCTATTCCCGCTAGGTTTTCGTTCGCTCTTCCTCCATTTATTGGTTGTCCAATCCTGGAATTGATTGACTGTATCCCTCCGTCCATCTCTATCTAATGCTAGTTCCTGGTAGTTGGTCTTTTGTACTCCTACATTCCATTGCATGTTTGGTGATATTCACCCCCTGCCACACACCCTCGTGGTGGCTCGCAGGGTATCACGTAGATGATTCCTTTTCACTCGGACAATTCATATCTTGATCTGCATCTAGAGACTTATTCTTCAATATTCCATTCGGTTAAACTCCTCACAAACCTATTGTGCCTTACTAGTGGTAGTGTGCCCTAGTCATCTGGTTATTATTTTGTTTAGGGTGTCCTTCATGGTTCTTTCCTGTTCTACTCTGTATACTTCATTTTTTATTCTCCCTAGTCATCAGTAGGTTTCCTTTTGATCATCAGCATCCCCTTCTTCCGCTACCCATTATATCTTTAGCCCCACGACATACCTTCATGACGCGTATGACCTCTGCTGTCGGTCTCCTCACCGTATGGCAATAACCAAACAAAACGCGTTCAATGTAGTTGGAGCGGAATATTATCTCACCTAAAAATCAATGAATTTCTCATTTTATAGCAAAATATATCACCTTTCCAAAGATTTCAAATTATTAACCCCTTACCTGACTACTTCCCGAGATTTTTGACAAATAATACCAGGTCTTTTACATGAGAAATGGTAGGTTTCAGTCTCCAGAGAGACCTTATATAAAAGATGAGGGATTTCTAACACCTATATCTCATACAAATATTAACCAGACGTAGAGTGGTTGTTTTCTCGACTTTTTAAAAAATAAATCATATTGTCACCGCTGTTATTTTTTCAGGAGTACAAAAAACCTTCCGTTGTGAAGGAGTTTTGAACGTATCTACTAGCGTGAAAAACTCGAGTCAAATGAAGGACTTTTGTGAATATTTTATTTGATTTCCTAGAATTTCAGTCATATACGAGTATATTATTGCATTGTTAATAATGTAATTATTTAATCAATCTTCCTACAGCAGCTAAAATTAAAATTCATTCGAATATGGTCTCTATTATGACGAAGGAACTATCTCGCTCTAACTACTACAAATAATTTGCGGCGTCCTCGAGGGGGTAGAATACGGACAAAGCGTGCGTTTGTGTGTGCTTAGCAGAATGAAAGACTAGCGGGATAGTCTTACTTATTTTTTGTTTAACACCAGTACAATCACTTCTACACCAATCGTGATCATAGTCCATAATTATACTGATGTAGTTTGAAGTACTAGATATTTAGTTTTAAATCATCTAATGACGTTTTGTGACTAATGGTCAGTATCGAATGACGATTTCATAAAATTTCTTATTCTTTGCAGCTTTAAAGGACGCAGATTGTGGAAGCCTTAGAATCAAAAGTAGAATCAGAGTGGGAAGTGGGAAACCTTTGGGATATCTCATTATTTGTGCCAAAAATCGATATTCCTAAATTCATCTCCATTTATTCTTTGGTTAAATGCCATTTGAATTTTCGCGTGATAATGGTAGCACGTAGTGGTGTAAGGTATGCTCGGAATGTTGCGTGAAACTGTCTAGAAATCTTTTTGCTTCCTCTCCATTTATTTTATCAATTTATTAGGTTTCGATCCCGTGAGTTTTAGTTTTGGCTGATTGAAATGCGAAGTTGTTAATATCAATGTTGTTAGGCTTTACTTGGGGAAACCACTGCTTTGTATTGCGAAACCTACGAAGCCTACCGAGTATTGTTCTTTAATGAACTGGTTATTCACCCTGTTTTTTAAGGCTCTCTACAAAAAGCTAATACCGTCGAGAACGAAGTCATGGCAGACACATCCTGTGTCAGAGGTGATGAAACCCTCTCAGGAGGTAGTGATACCAAATTTTTAATCTTTTACGTCTTCAATGTTCGCGTTATTTTAAATGTGGTACTTTTTTTCTTACTTTTGGCTTGGCACTCAATCCGGGTTATGCCATTGCTTTGTTCTCGTTGCCTATCCATCAAGAATTACTATAACTTCCCAAATAACTTCCTATTTGTTCCAGGAAGTCTCCAAATTATCTCTGCGTCGAGTTCCCAGATTCATTTCACAATTTTATCATTAGGACTGGGCTCTGTCGGATGTGAAGATGGCGCGTAATTATTTTTTCCGTTGGCGGAAAACGTTTCATATTCTCGGCTTGGAGCATTGCGAATTTTTTATAACATCGATTTTTTTGAATCTGTGTTTGAAAAAATACTTTCACCATTATCGTATTGTATGGTTGTTTTTACAGTGGCTTAAGGCAACATAAAGGTCTCTGTGGTTGTACTTGAGAGAAAGAAATTATAGCTTTTTGTTGCGTGTCATAAATGTCTTCTGTTTTCTTCGACTTATGATAACTCTCATGTGCTATTCTTTGCAAATCTGCATTTTACCCTCGATACCCTAAGTTGGATGGTCGTTTGGGGTTACCTATATTTTTTTAATTTTCAATTATGCCCTAATCAAGACTGGCAGTATACTTTTTCTGAGCCAATGATTCGTCCGAATAGTGTCTTCGCCGGTTGAGTCAGGGACGACTAGGAAAACACCGCGCTCAGTAGCAACGCGGTATTATTAGGTTTGACTGCATGAAGCGTTACATCTCAAATGAAATGGTCGAATTTTCCCCCTTCTTAAATGTGCTCATTCCTTTTTATTCTCGAGCGTTACCTGACACTATTACCATGTGCTGGTAAGTTTTGTTGAATTTATTTGCTCAGTGTGAAGTTTAATTACCGAATGAGTACATTAAATTCAGCAGCATGAAAGCGTTCCTCAATGCCATCAATTAAAAAGACATTAATTTCTTTGATATCTCTCCCATTCTGTATCATAGTGAAGTTCTCATTACTATTACAGTTAACGAAAAAGTGCTACTTACATTCCTCTGCATTCGTCTTCGTTTAGGAGGCTTTGGCGACCTTGATTGAGATCATTATCATTCACTTTGTCTGACCGCGATCTTCCATTTTAGCATGGCTTAAGGGTATTAGAATTATCGCTGATATTAAGGCAAGCGGTTGAAGTTGTATCTTGGCTACAGATACACCTGTAGTCTTTCAGTGTAGCGTGTAAGCTTGTTTGAGTAAACCACCATAACATTCCTTGGAAACAATGCGTTCGAAATAATCCATGAATTACGTCAATCGAATTGGACAGTATTTTTTCCAAGAATATGTAAATGGTTCTGTGCTATTGTGTGTAAGAGTGAAGCGTTACTGTCGTAGAAGTTCAGTTCAGTAAAATTCAAGTATGTATCAATTATACTGTCTCACCCCAGCTAAGTATTACATCGCGTATATCATCCTGTTATTTGACTAGGAATTCGAGGAAATCTCTTTTGCGATGGATGGATTGTATTAATATCAGTTGTCATATCGTATCTGAAATCACTCTATGGTTGGGTTTGCTCGTGCTGTGTTGAGTGTTGTTCGTACCTTCACTAATTATAATCAGAAGCCAACCTCTTTTATTGTTCAACCGCTCCCAAAAGTTGCTTCGTGCGATAAAGTCATCGTAGACAATAAAAATTATTCCATTTTAGTCTTAGCCGTGATGTGCGGGATTTTAGCGTGTGCTAGAGAAGTGCAGAGAGGAATTTTTGGAGCCCATCCAAAAAAGCTTCTTGGCTTCTTTAGATGATTCACCATCTTTCTTCATTCATATTCGTTCTGCCGTGGTGAAAGGGCAGACATTTCTGGACGAGTTATCTTCGAAAATAGTTATCTTTGCTCTCCTATGGAGAGGTCGAATCCAGTGAGAAGGGCTTACATATGTTTTTCTTATTAAACCATGAGACTGGGAAGTTGTGCGCTTTCTGCTGACTCCACATTGCTGGTAATATGGGTGATGATGGCTGATAAATAATCATGTATTGAGCCACATTGGGCCTACAAATATATTGAGGTGTCATTATCCATAGATTTGGCAACTCGAGTGTATCATAGTCAATCCATGTGTTAATGTGGTATAGAATAATGTTACGCATTACTAAATTCGGAATTCATTCCGTTTTTTAGGGAAACTTTCCGGAAATTTGCTCTCTTTAACTTTTTTTGAGGTTTTCGCAAGACATAGTTTTATAATCCTGTCCTGGACCCTTATGCCAAGTTTTTGACACTCTAAGAGCCAATGATTACAGCTTGACACATTTTCCTGACTTGTCATTGTAATCTGCGGAGCGCCGTCTCTCTCTAAATCGATATAATTTATTTTTAGCTACTTCCTTATCTTTATACAAGACTACCCATGACCTCATTTTCCTAAAGTTAATTATAGCGTGAAGGATGAGAAATAGCGGCTTAAGTTTCATTACAAGTGTGCCATACACGTTTTGTGAGTCAGTTAATTACCAATAAAGAGATGAATCCTGGAGATTCTCTTCCTATACAGTATCCATACTTATAGAATACAATTGTATAACTTCCGCAGAATTTTATTTTGGATGATATGACACGTTTCTCCGACTTGCGGAATTATCGGGTACAAAGTTCAGGCAATGTCAGTACAGATACAAAAAAGCAGAAGGTAGGTGGACTGTACTGATATTGCCTGAATTTTGTGCCTGATGATGCTGCAAGTCGGTGAAACGCGTCATATCATCCAGAATAAAATTCTGTGGAAAAGTATTAAAATTGTATTATTTAAGTATGGATACTATCAACTTACACGAAGTGAAGCCTGAATCTGTAGAGTGTATTCCTGTACTGTATTAGCCCCCAGGAGGACGATATAGTTATCAAAACTACCCGGTCAATGCACCGTAGTCGATTTTAGTATGTAGTAACTCATGTTATTCTCAGAGCCTTAGGAAAATATTTACGTCATGATTGTCATTGTTTCAATTGAATATAAGTGTGGTAATTTGCATCCCACTGGAAAATTCGATGATCTCTTGTATAAAACCATTGGTTCTGTGTTACCAATCATTTTGCCCCCCATGAGCCATCTCGGTAATCATGAGGGTGTGAAAAACCTGAGAGTTGATGAAATGGAGCACTTAAAACATCAATTTATTTTTTGCTTGATAATTTTTCATATCCCGCTCACGTCCGTTTAGCGATCTGCGAGCATATTTTCTCTCAGATATCCCGTAGCTCAACGGTGTAGCTAGTCTATAAACGGTGCGACCAACGACCTGGAACGTTGGGTGTCCTATTCCCTTGCCGTTGCAAAATCTATTCTCTCGTGAGTCTTCTGTCAGGGGGAATTTTAAGAAAAGTTCTTTTTTTTGCTGTCGATTAGATCAAACCATAACACAGACATTTGGGCTTACTAACCTCCCCTCCATCTTAATTTGTAGTGGTATTACGAATTCATTGTTATTCAATCTTACGTCATCTCTTAACAGTTTTTTATTTATCATCTGTACCATCACTTCTACTCCAATCTTGCTCGTAGTCCAATGTAAAACTGATGTAATTTGAATTACAAGTAAAAGAGATTTAGTTGTAAATTATCTCTGACGTTTTGTGACTAATGGTCAGTATTGAATGACAAGATTCGTTAAAGCACCATTTCAGTATTTTCCTATTTTTAGCTTAAAGCACTATGGTACTGAATAATTTTGTGGAGACGGTAAGGATGTGTTATTTCGCCTCCAAATTTCGGTGATATTAATGTTGACTGAGTAATATTTTATCGAAATTTCGCATGTTATTGTAGCACAAATATTTATATACATGGGATACTCCATGCTAAGCATTATGACGGCAATTAGACCGCGTTACAGAACGGAATTCGGTGTATTGTTGCGTACGAACTTCTGCTAATAATGTACCTCAACTTAGTAGGGATGTTATCACTATTGTTGGAAGGCAATTTAAATGATTCTCGTATAAACCATTAGCTTTAACCGCCTTAGATGGGATATGGTCGCGGATTGTTTTTGGGCTGGTAATGCCCGTGAGTTAATCGCTACTATATCTACTTTACGGCAGACTCGCTGCGAACCCTTAATAAGGCTGCTTTGGAGCACTTAATTGAATTTGGCGTTAGCGTTACGTACTCGGTGTGTTATCGAAGTCGCCCTACTTCTCCAATTGGGCGTTGTGATCTAATCTGAAGGGCAAGATAGATAAAATCCATTTTATAACAGCGTTTTTGTGGCACCCTGCATCGAGATTTCCATTTCTCTCGTGCTGGAGGCGCGATTAAACACATTAAGCTGCATCCGTCTGCCAGACTTGCATTACGCAATAATTGTTTTGTTACTGAATTTCCTGTTTATAATTTGATTTTATTATGTTTTTCGCTTTTGTACCCATTTCTACCCGATGTTTTTTCAAGGCTGAGTTGTTTGTGATGCGAGTTTTTTGCTCCCTGCTCTTCGCTAGGGTTTTATGGCCGCAAGCATACTTCCAAGGAGAAAACATCTTGGAATGTTACTTTCACCCTTTTATCTTTTTTATTAGATCTATTGCATGTTGCCTTTTCTCAGAACTCGCATTAGGTGTAATATCTAACACAGTTGCTTCTTCTTGGGGTCCTTAAATGTCATATTCACCGGTAACTTCGTCCACATTTTCTTACTGATTCATTCATTACTTGATGGACGTTTTACCGAGGGCGGGATATTCCATCAGACTCGAGGGGCGTTATTCCTTATCTTTACCCGGATTATGACGATTTTAAAAATGTACTTTCTCGTCAACCACAGGAGTTAATTGAATGCGGTCTTCAAATTTTAAATAATCGCTTGCTTTTCTTACCTTTGCTCGTTGGCGAAACATGGAATTTTACCCACAGGTGCCCAAGAAGCTCTGCAAATTACATCCGACACTTAACCTTTTTCCTCAGCTTGATTCATGGTAATTGTAAAAATGTGAAACTGGCCAGTATTGATTGATTGTTAGCTCTTATATCATCAGTTAATCAATTTTCGGAGAAAGCGTATTCTGGAAAGGTTAAAACTTGAAGAATCGGAGAAAAGTTTCTGGCTACAAAATTAAATATTTGCCATAAGTATGGTGTTTGAAATCGATTGTGAAGCAAATTTCTAAATCAGGGTAGGGGGAAGGTGGAATTTTGGAAAAAAATGTTTCCTTCAAGGTGAAGAAAGCGTAATTTGTGGTAAATACAGCTGTGCGATTAAGTAAAGATAATTGTTGGCTCGGGTCGTTATGCTGGCGTGGCCAAGTATTCTAATTTTAAGTTTCTGTTTTCGCTTCACCTTTGAATGACATGAATACTCGTCATATGTTAATTCTGTTAAGTTTTCCGTTTCTTTTCTATAAATGTTACTTTCGATTGTCTATGGAGCTTGGGTATGTCATGATAAGTATATGGGTAGGCTAAGTGCACTGGGACTGTGGTACTTGAGAAGTATTTGTGGCAAAAGTAGGATGGATAGGGTATGGAATGCGTGTGTCACGGAAGAATGTGGATTGGAATCTTTAGTAATGGTCTTGGGTGAAAGGAATGCGCTTCGTTTGTTTGGCGATATTGAGAGAATGGGTGACAGGAGAATACCGAAACGTATATTTGATAATGAAGTGGATGGATGGGGGTAGAACAGGAGAGTCATGGCTGATTGTGGTGTAAGATTATCATAAGAGTCGTAACATTTGCTGTCATAGAAATACGATAGGGCGTGTTTAGGTGGATGGGTCGTAACTGTGTTAGTCAAGAGAAATACTGAGTTACATATTATTTATTCAGTTAAATAAAATCCCGCATTCGCTGATGGAGTTTGTTATCTACGGAAAACCATAATTCCACGAAAATATTTTTAACGACCGCATTTGTCCAGCCATTGGAGCCGACTGCAGTGCCATTCGCATTGAACTACCGCTTTTTGACGTAAGTTGTGGAAGTAATTCGCCAATAACTTTTTAAAATGGGAGGTAAGATTAAAAACAATAAAATAAAACAAACTTGTAAACATGAAATAAAATGCTTGAATGTGGCTTCTCGTTCAAACTGACATTTTTCTGCTGTTATCTAAGCAATCTCCGTAAGAGCCCATGTTAAAATCACCACTTTCAAGGCTGGATTACAGTTCAACTAACTTGGATACATTATTTTTTTCATATCAGTGTATAAAACGCGTTTCAAAGAAATCTGTATTCAAGTTTTGCGGAAAAACTGGATTAAGTGACCCTGAGGCCAGGGCCATCTTAAACGAGGCGTGGATGCAACAGAAGCGAAAGAAATGTATAGAAATCGGTCATTATCTATGAAATTATTTAAAGAGAGCCATATTCCCTTGACCTTACAGGAATAATGAAGTTCCTTGACTTTGCTTACACCTTAAAGAGAGTGGCGTGATGAATAGGTATGAATGAAGGTAGGTTAATTTACGTTTTGAGTTGTGCGTTTTATCTGATCGATAATGAAACCTTAGATTATCGCTAACATTCGCGACGGCGTTCTCCGTAAATGGTCGTGTTCAGGAGCGAATTTGCGAATGAGTCATTTCCGTCAACTTGAATGGGTTCGGAAACCCGACCCTGCTTCCCTCAGCTCCGGCACAATTTGGGAAACGCACACCTGAGATTTTAAATTCTGATTGTGATGCATTTATAGTTTCCACCTCTACATTATTTGTGCGAATGAGTTGACTGATGACCGGTTGCAAGAACATTTAGTAATGGAATCAATAGTGGTGAGATCGATAAAGTTATAAATCTCGTAAAAATATTCGGGTTGCAGGAACACATCTACTTGTTACATAACTTAATTACCAATTGTCAATAGCTTCGAATATTCGATCTAATCTTCTACCACCGGATATAATTTATTGAAGTTTAGCCTATGAATATTTGCTAATGCACATAATTATTAGTCAGTAAGAGTAAATTAACTGGTAATATGTCTTAAAACAACTCTTTTATCTAGTTATTAAGTCTCCAAGCGGTTCGTTGCGCATCCGCCATCTTGGCTACTTAAGGAGCTCATAACTCCATTCCAAAAGATATGAAGCCATCTGATAATCCGACATTTTTATCGAACGTTTCTGCAACGCTTACTGAATGGTTGGCATGGATTATCGGTGCCATAACTCTATGGAATACGTATGTGTCGTTCTTGCAACTGCCATAAGCTCGCATTCTCGAGAATTGATGTATCATATTGATGGGTCTCTGTTTTAGTAATTTTGGTGTATCGTTGATGGATAAATTCTTAATTTTTTGATCGAGATTCAGACTTGAAGAGCCTCCCCTTACAACTAATCCCTCATTAATATTGTGTACTCCTAACCCGTATTGGTCACCAGGGGTCCAAAAGACACCAGACCAAGTTCACTGCTACACAACTTTAAATCTACACCTCAAAATCAAACTTGTGCTCCCCTCAAGCAGTGTAGTCAATTGTGAACACTATTATATTTCCTCTGTAATAATCCCTCTACTGTTTTCAAATTTCGCTTAAAATTGAGTACTTTAAATCTTCAGAATAAATTTACCGTAATAATTCATAGAATAATGCTGAACTTTGAAGATTTTACGATGATTTGATAAAAGAGTGGATTTTGCGTTCTTTTTGTATTGTATGTTTATAAAATAATAATCATAATTTGCATAACTGCTTAGCAGTTTAGTATATTCAAATTTCCAAACATTGCATGTAACAAATGATGTGGTACGAAGTCATTCACCCGGGTGCATATACACCAGGGTTGGTGATCAGGGTTGGTAATGGGGTGTAAACCCCCCTCGAAATTCGCCTTGAAGGAAGATGGCTTGGCGGTGTAACTGGCTAACACACCTGACCGGCAATTGGGAGATCCGGGTTCGAATCCCGGTCAAGTCAAATGATTTTTTCATCGCTAATTTCAACCCTGGTGGTTAGTATATTTAGTTAAATTGTTAAGGTCTCATCGCAAGTCCCAAAGAAATAAAAGTTTTCATTCTCCGTGGTGTCCAAACGACCCCAAGTGATCATTATGTTAAGGCTGAGAAGTGTGACCACAACGGGTTAACAGCAGCGACTGTATCGGGTACACAATACACGGGTTAACAGCAGCAATTGTATGGGGTATACAATACGCTATCCATGGCTTGGTCATTGTCCAAAAAATATATCAATCCAAATTATACCAAGAATAAACAGGTAGTGTATATAATATATACGAAGTATAATACGCGCTCCAAGTGATTAGTCATCGCCGTAAATAGATTGGAATAAACTAGGATACGATTTAAAGAATGGTTTCTATGAAATTAGGGAATCATCTTCAATTTTAACCTTTTAAAATGTCACTGATGCTCTATTTAGAGTGACTTTAAAATTTCATTTCGTTGTCTTGTGCGTAATTTTTTCTCAGCCCCAATTCGTATTGAGCTCTGATTTAAAAAGTAACTAATAGCAAATAATTGTACAAAGTTGTTTTTTCGTGGATGCTAAACAGGTTTTGAGGATAGAAATACATTTATTGCATTGATGAATGAAAAATTCGACTCACTTTCATACTCGATAGCAATTTAGTACCTACATCGAAACCCCGGTGTCTGCTTGGAACACGAATCTTGGGTTGTGTGTACATGGAAAATACCTTCTCAAGTAAGTAAAAATATATTCTTGGACCACACATCATTTAAGTTGATTAATTACTGCGCTATAAAATAATCATACAATTTGTAATATAAATGATGAAAATATTATATTTTTACATTTTTGTCCCAATTAAAGCATTGTTATGACTTGGGTTTATGGCGCGGAATTCGAAGCGCAAACCGTTACTTAATTCGTGTTTTGTATTCGGCACGCTACCTTCATATGTGATAGGAACCATTTTAATAATATGAAAGATATGTTTTCTCGTTCTCGAGAAAATCTGTACGTTTCATCGCATTACTTTGCTCTATATGCCAAGTGCCAAAAGATACGTGTTATAATATCATTAATTTGCCAAGATACCAAAACGGTGACATGGAATTTTTTCGTTTTTATCTATACATCTAATTAGTGGCGTATGAAAAGTTCCACAAAAATCTGTGCATAAGCGATAATTGCTCCCACTATTTTAAGGTTGTTCATATTTTTTGGGAGTTGCGATTCTCTTATCCATCTGTAATGTTCTAATTCCAAACCGTATCGCCTGAAACTCCTGAATTTGTTTCATGGCATTTCTTGCATGTTGTGAACAGGTCATTTCAAGTATGCATTTATTTGGAATTATCCAGTCATCAAAAGTGACCCCTATTGAACGATTTTCTCTTAAATCCTTGCTTCCCGAGTACCACTCAAAGCGAAACTTCTCAGATGCGAGGACGTCAACAGACCTCTGCGTTCCATGTATTTGGTTTTCCTTTTTGTCGTATTCATAATTTTATTGGCCTCTTCAATTTTAATTGTAACGAATCGCAGTTTTTTGTGCATTTTCGTTGATTTTTAGCGAGTTTTCGGAATCAGAATACATTGTTTCCGTTCCCTCATGTATTGGGCTGGTTGTCCCAAGTGTGTGTAGTATAGGAATCACCCGATCATCAAAGTTTGACTTGTAATGAACGATTTCCTCTGATATGATGTATATTTTTTTATCCCGAGTTGGCTATAGTGAGAAATATCCTACATGCTTGGCCGTTTACGTGCGTTTCCGTTCCACTGATTTGTTTTTCGAAATACCAGAGAGTCCAGGTGTTCGTTCGCAGCCCCTCGCCAGCGCGATCCCCGCGAGGCAAGAATCGGGCGAAGAGCGTTCCTCGGGAAACATCAATGATTCGGAATTGCGTGAGCAGTTTGCTCGCGTCACCCACCCCCTTCTGACCGGTTTTAATTCCATCCCATGCGATTTGCCTCAGGTGCGCTGCCACCCTCCATCCCCCGCCCGACCCTCCTTGTCTCTCGGCCGTCATCGCTTCATCGTTGGTCAGTTTCGCCGATATTTTTTTGTGCAGGGATTTCCTCGGCGTACAGTTTTCTATCTTTAGCGAAAAGCAAATGCTACTAACATGATAAATACCTATGATATTCGAGTACGGTGGCAAATTAGGACTTGCCGCATCTGATAGTGCTCCTAGATCACTACATTTGCTAATCGTTTTCAGATCGATCTGAAAATTCCACGCGAGCGGACTCAGATCGCCTGGTTTACCCACACACACTGAAAATATTTATAGTGAACAATTAAAGCAGGTGTGTAAACGATTGCAGATTTGAAAATTTTCAGTCGCATTCCGAGTGAATAAAATTGCCCATTTGGCGGTAGATTTGCGATGTGCTGCGATATCATCAATATGTCATCTTCCGCCATTGCTGTACTCTTGTTACTACTGGTTAAAACACACGCCTAAAAAAATAACCATTATATTTTGTTTCCCAACGGCAGCCAAAAGAAGATCGAGGAACGCCATAGACCCCCGCTGGTTCAGATCGATTTGAAATCTCAGATTGACTGAGAAAGCGAACTGAGTCGGCCCGCTTTCTGGGATCGATCTCACTATCCCGTCGCGTTTACCATACCGAGCTGATCCGGTCAGATCGATCTGAGATCGATTGATAAACGTAGTGAATATTTGATTTTCTATTTATTTCTTTTGCATTTATTATTTTACGGTATTTCCTATTTAGAATCGTCCACCGTGGTGGAGGTGCCTCACAGTGCACAGGTGGGGTAAGATAGTTATTAATGCCTGCCAACCATTGGGTCGCAGAGTCGAGTCCTGTCCGGGGTAATTTTTCACCGGCGTGGTTGTGTATGTTGTTTTCGGTGATCGTGGAAAGTAATGAAATGAAAAATAAAATTCTACTGAAAGGTTAATCTTAGTTACTTGCCAATAATTGTATAGTATGTTATTTATTTATTCGAGGTATAGTAAATTATGCTGACCTATGTAATACCTCCCTTTGCCTCAGGCCCCATTGTATTTACCTATTGACTCTTCGTTATATTGTGATTTTCTATGTCCTCGCGAATTGTTGTCCGAATTTATAATATATAAAAAAGTAGTTTCCTTGCCATTATTAACTGTTATCAAGGTTCCTATTTTTACTGTCTTTTCGAACAAATCTTTCTTCAGCTTTAAATATTAATTTTGGCGATTTTCGATACCCAGCTTTAGTCACCGCAGCATATCGCTTCGAAATACTTTTCGGAGAATATGTTTCGGAGAGTATGGTTTACGTTATCCATTAAACTGAGACATCTAAGCCTGTTTCTCTACCTTGATGAGGAATGGATATCCAAGTAATGGATTAATTTGAAATATAGATAGCTAAATAAAGTACTGAAGCTGTTTAAAAATCATTACACCCCCCGGTAGATATTATAAACTCCCATTATGAAGAACGTAATATCTCATTGCTGAGCCTATTACTGTGACACAAGTTTCTGTAAATGCCTTTTGACTTTGGATGAGGGGATTCCAATTGAACTAGTTAATGTGAAAAATCTTCCTTTCCTCTGAATAATTTTTAAGAAATGTATAACCATATTTTTTTGCTTAGTGTCTCTCGAATTCCCGCTAGTATTCCGTGTAGTTGTGTACAGTATTACGGATAATAGCGTACAATATGTAGTGAAACTTCCACCGTTTCGTAGTCATTGAAAATTGCCTTTCGGTTTTACGTTTGTTTTCAAGTTTCAGTTATAGCTTTTTAGGGGATGAATGTAATGGAGTTAGTTGCATGCGGACGGAATGCTTAAATACTCTATATGCATTTTCGGTTCCTAATGTGCAATAATTAATTATGTTAACTTTTCCTTTTTAGGTAAGCAAATGTTTTGGTGCTTTCTCTCCCCTTCCTTGGATTAGCCAACTTTAGAGATGTAAGTAGACACAATGCAGCTCAATCATTTCAATTTTCGCGGATCGTTGGTATTTACCATTTTGCATACTGGGATTCTACCCCGGAGGCATGCGTAAAATGGATTTGCACTGCATGTTTGTACAATTGAACTCGGTACATATTCCAGAAATTCTTTCTATTCTTTTATGCTCTCAACATTCCGTGCTAATGTTTCTCACTATCGGATGTTGGAAATTGAGGTTACAAGATCACCCTTCCGGAGGGATGACTACCAAAGTAGATGTGCGGATTTTCTGTCAAGTAGGCTTGATAAAATGAGGTGGGCTGAAAGGAAGTAGAACTATGAAGCTCTGGGCACGATAGGAAAGAAAGGAATCAGTCTAATGCCCGGTTACAAGAGTATTTAGTTATGGGATCAATATGAGATCCATAAAGTTAAAGATATCATAAAAATATTCGGGTTGCAGGAACCCATCTACCTGTTACATAACTTATGTACCAATAGTCAATAGCTTCGCATATTCGATCTAATCTTCTACCGCCGGATAAAATTTACGAAAGTTTACCCAATGAATAATTGCTAATGCACATAATAATTAGTCAGTACGAGTAAATTAACTGGTAATTTGTTTCAAAACGACTCCTTATCAAGTAATTAAGTCTCCAAGCAGTTCGTTGCGCATCCGCCATCTTGGCTACTTATGGAACTCATAACTCCATTCCATAAGTTATGAAACCAATAAATTTATCGAATGTATCGGCAACACTTATTAAATGGTTGCCACAGCTTATGGTCCCATAAGTTTTAGAATACATATATGTCGTTCCTGCAACTGGCCATAAGGAAAGTAGATGGTAGTGCAAGTGGTGAATATAGATGATGGTGGGAGCCATCAAGCCAGTAAAATATTACCATCCATGGTATCAGTGAAAATGTCTGGCAAGCGGAGGAAAGTAAGATTATATTAGTATTAAGCGTTTCACATTGCGTAGTTGGTGTAAGAAAATTTTTTGACCTAATGGAGAAAACATGTTCCATAGTAGCGTTTTCATTCGCACCTCTAGTTAGACGGCCTTGTCGATCGAATTCTAACTATTATGTAAATGTAGTTGATTTATGCATAGATGTAACCGTATTTGTGTTGTGGCTATGTTGTGCTCTCGATTTCAACCATGATTTGGTCAGAAATACGTTCGAAATTGATGCTAGAGTGATAGTTTATTTTCCTAAATCACTTTTTTCCCTGGTTTTCTTTTGCGGGCTCTTCGACCTCTCGATTTCCGGATGGAATGGCCGAAACGTATTGCGTTGACATCGTTATGTATCTTTCTGTCCCGCTGCTGACCAATGCCGCTGGCCTTATCGTGGTAGACTCTGATAGTGGCTTACACTATCGTGCGGTGATTGATTACAGTGACAGCATTAGGAGACAAGTTTATTGCGAGCCCCAGACTCGCATTTTTTTATCATCATAATGAAATGTTACGGTCCCCGTTCCTTCCTCGAATGAAATATATATTTCGTCGTGTGCTGCATTGAATTCGGCGATGCAAATTACTCGGCGTTGGCTCTCTGCCCATTCAATTTTTTTCGTATTCAAGATTTGTTGTGTGTTAGCTTCTGCTTCATCTTGTAATAATTCAGAGACATTAGTGCGCTAACATTTTCATGTCACTGAGGCGATGTCGATGAAGTAGTTATGTACGTAGATACGGTAAAGTAGTTATGTACGTAGTTCGGAATAATAGATAATATGGTGTTACTTGGAAAACCAGATGCAACGGTTCAGCCGATCAGTTTTGTTTCATTTTTATTGTAATGAACTATCAATCCCTTAATTCGTAGTTGTATTGCTAGCGTGTCGTAGCAAGAAATAATGTATTCAAATTATGTCTCAGTTCTCCCCATCCAAAAATGAACTATGGAAGATAAAAACTGAAGGAAGTATATATTTCGACCTATACAGATTTGTGTGAGATACGCTGATGACGCAATCACCTTCGCACGTTTTAAATTTCATCAACATGGCGGGGTTTTGGAGTGACATGTCTGTGAACCAGTTTAATTTTTACATTTTTCGTAAATCACGAATTAGCTGATAAATTAGTGACAGAAATATTTAGAAAAAATACCCACCTTGGAACTCAACATTCTCGTTTTGAAAGTTTTTTCCCTCTTAGGTATTTAGCTCTGAATTGGTTCAACACCCATCGAATAAAAACAATCAAGGAAAATGCGTGGTCGTGATTCTATAATGTACACCCGATATAATCATCTGATCGGCATGTATGTGATTTTTTTTATTACGAGTTTTTCTGATTTGCTGACTTGTCTCTCATGCTGTTATAACGTTTCGTATAATATGGGCCGAATAGCTTTTGTTTCTTTCTTCTTGTTTATATGGATTGAAATCTGAATACGAAGTGTTTGATCGCTCTTAGATAGGAGAACGGCCCTCTATGCCCTAACTGCGCCTGATTATATTTTTCATTGACTGTATTTAGCAAATAGCCATTCTAGTAGAAAATACAAAAAATAGTGCGATTGGCAAGGAATTGCAGAGGTTTATTAATTCTAAATAAATTACTTTTTACCAAAATGCCATTGAATTGCTTCACTTACCATAGCTGAACAGGATGGACGTTGCTTAATAATGTCCGTCTTTGAAACGCATCTTCTTATCACAACATTAAAACTATCCATGTATTTAATAGATTTTGCATGATTCCTCGAAGTGTCATACGAAATTGTTCACACATTTCCTTACCGATATATTAAATGTTTTCATGCATTTAATAGAATTTACATCATTTCTTTAAGTTATATACAAAATCATGCCTCTATATAATAGAATTTTGAGTGACTGATATAATGGAATAGGTAATATGAACTTGGGCTCTGCTCCTGTTCACATCAGCTGGATTGCAGGATTTACAGATAAGGTGGCATCAGCCCAATTAGGTCTGTTTCAGTGACTAGTCAATAGCTATGTCATTGATTATTCTCTGTCAATCAATCGCGAGAAGAATTGCGCTCTTCACTGCGCATTCATTTTGCCCCGTTGTTTTCAAACCGATCGTTCAGTCTTCGTATCCGTTATCGTCTGCTACCCGTTGTTCTTCCTAGGTATTCCTCTTCTTTCGCGCCGGTATCGGCCTCCGCGAGCGTTCAGGCGGCTCTCGTGAGCGAATATGGATTTTCATTCGCATCCGGAATCATCCCGTAGAGTCCATTTTCTCCTCTGCTTATCGGTAAGTGGTGCGATTGATTCCATCTCGCCCCTCACGGCGAACAGCCCCCATAGAACCACGCCCCCCCACCCTTCCCGCGTACGCCTCAACTGCTCTCTAATCTCTTTCGCCGGTGTTATCTCATTTCTCTCCCATTACTCACTGCCACCCTCTCCTCCCCTCTTCATCATTTTTCTTCTCCTACAACTTCTAGCCGACTTCTTCTGGCTTATCATACCCACCTCCTTTCCCTCAGGGCTACCCTCCGCACCGCTCCGTGCCCCGGCGCACTTCGGGGCGAAGTGAAGTGGATACCTGAGCCTAGTTCCGCAGGGGCCACCGCTGGGGCTCATTTTTCTTCTCTGTTAGACGCAGTTGAGTTCGCAGCGATATGTCGGGAAGGGATATGCGAGACAAAGGTGCGCCGAGGGAACTGCGAAAATTGGGTCTTGGATGTTTTTAAAGAGGAAGTTTTAGAAGATTGGTAATTTTCCATTTTTTTCCATCGATTTCCAGCGATGGATATAATTTTCTTCCTCTCACTGTCTGGTAGTTAATCTAGATTGAAGCTATTCTGGCGTTTTCATGTAAATTAATTCATTTTTTCGCGTTTGGTGGCTTAGCAATCGATTAGCCCGTCCCTCATCCATATTTTTTTAAAAGGTGGTGGTGGTTTTCATGGCTATTGGAGCGTCTATTAAGCACTCCATCTCTGCTGAAGAATACGAACATAATATATGAAATGCATGAGCTAAAGCTTTTTTAAAACAATATTTGTTACTTATACCTTTCCACCCTGGATGAATGGGTGAAAAATAACTTGACAAAAACACGCAAGGCGAAAGTTTTCCACTATTTTATCTGTGTCATGGAATTGATAAAGTTATATCATCACATCATTGATAATGTACGTATTCTTTTCTGTCTCTGAGTGTTAAGTGTATCTTTTTTTGCGTGACTTAATGGTATTTCTGCGATAATCTTCTCCGAAGTCAGATAAGATTCTGGCATTACTTGATTTGTCTGCTAATTGGAAAAGTGCAGCTATTAACTACGGCCTCAGTTGATGTTTCTTGAAGATTCTGGAAAGGAAGTTCTTTACTACGTCTTATTCATTTCACGTTGCTTAGCTTGCACATTCTGCGACGTTTCCGTTTGATTTTTGCATCTTTTTTGGATTCTCCCTATTTACTTATTGCGTTATCGAATGGGACCTGCTTTGCGTTTTGTTGCGGCAGTTTGCAACTGATGAATTCGACCATACACTGATGGTTTTCATTGGAGTTCGAAGTTTTTTATACCAGAATGTACCAATACTATGTATTTCATGCATTGTTTTTTGTAGGTGTTACATTAGCTTTATCTGTCGGTAGGTTTTCGCTGGTTTTTCAACCTCCCCTTCATGTTTCGGTGTTTTCCTGCAGTGGTTTTTTTGTCAAGGATATCACTTCCTTACGTTTTCCCCGCAAATGTAAGCATCTTTCCTCACACTTATTTCACGTATTTTTCTGACGAGGGGTTAGAGGGAAGAAGGGAATGGCTTCGTCTCAATGTCGCCCCAATAAAGACGCATTTTTGTTAATATTATAATAGTTTTATCACATTGGTTATGTATACTGTAAATAAAATCATCTATTATATTCATGTATCATCTCGTGTACTGATAATTATCAGTTTTCGACGAATCGATTTTGATTTCAGTATTTGCCTTTTACGTATTCAGTTTTGGGCTACTGTAGTAGTGTTTTCCGTTTTATCGTTAAGATATGGTTGTTTTATTCGGGTACGTGAATATCCAGAGAACTGTAAAGTGTATCATGATTCGTGCCTTTCAAATCAGCAGCTGGAAGGAAACTCGTGGATGCCCTGATTGGGGCTTTACCTTGGAGTAGGAATGAATGTGCACAGGACTCACGCCAGGGGGGTTGTGTTCGAGACAACTCGGAATGATCTCGATACTATCTCGATTTTGATATATTCAAGCCACTTGTTTTTCTTGCGGGGATATAGTTAATGGAGTTAAACATCGCGATTAAAGACACCATAAGTGAAATACCTTATATGTAATTTGTCCATTCGTGTGAGCTCACCAAAATACCCAACAATTCGTTGTGTGCCACGTGACTCCTTAGTTACTTGGAATCATTCCGAAGGATTTCAAACTCATCATTGGTGGTTCAATCCTAAGATAGGTTGACTGCACCCCTCAACCCTTCTCCATCTAATGTTAGTTCACTTACCTCCTGACTTACCCTTATCTCTTCCTGTGTACTTTCCTCCTTATTTGGTCCATGAACTTATTCCGGATCTTCCTCTGTGGACTTTTCCCTCTATTTTGTCTTCAGTTATGTTCTTCACAAACTCATTGTCTCTCAGGGTGTGCCCAATCCATCTTGTTCTTCTTCTCTGTACGTTGTTTCATATGGTCCTTTCCTCTTCTACTCTTTTGTACTTCACCATTTATTATTTAGTCCATCCATTTTATCTTCAGCATCCTACTCCAGCTCCAGGTTTCGATGGGTCCTAGTCTTATCTGGTCAGCTTTTCCAATGGTCCATGCTTCCGATCCTTAGAGTGCTACGCTTCTCACGAAGGTTTTCGCATACTGTTTGCTGGTTTGTAACCCTATCCTCTCTGAGCACAGCTGCAGAATACCCTTGCACCCTGGAATTCTGGTAACTGCGGGAATCGTGGAAAGAAAGAAATGCGATACGCAGTTCGCAGCCTTTTTGATCCCCCTTCCGCTTCGAGCGTGGTTTGATTCTCCTCCACCTTTCTTCATCCTTTTGTACCTTTCATTGGTGGCGGATCAGCAGGCACGGGCCATCGAGGGCAGCGGCCATAAAACATCGTCATTCCCCTAATCTTTTCTCCATCTCTCCCTCCCCCGAAGTATATAATTTTTCAGTCGCTCCCTCCGACCTTATCTCTGGCGTTTAATCCCGAGCCCTCCTGCTCCACTCAGCATCTCTTTTTCGCCTCCTCAGCAGCAGCAGCGTGGGGCTCGTGACTGCGGCTCGTTCAGACTCGGCTCTCTCGTCTCGCCTCCACGAGGAGCCTCCAAGTCTCCTTCTTTGGATGATCCTTTTCTCCTCAAGAAGGCGACCCCGACCGAGTATCGATTTTACGGAGATAATTCGTCGTGCCGTTTTATTTCAATCGCTCCTCCCTTTATTCATCGGTGGAGGCTGAGCCGTTGTTTCAACGGTGTTAAAATACTTTATGTAACAGGGATTAAGTTCCATGTATATACAATTACTTACATCTGCGTAATACAAACGCGCGAGCCCGTGTTTATGGGTGTTGTAACATCAGCCATAAAAATGTTTGTTTTTGGAAAATTAGTTTAAGACGGAAGGGGTAGAATTAAATTATTGGAGTTATTCTGTGGAGTAGTGTCTCTTATGGTAGTTTTAGCGAAATACCATTTCACCTAGATATCAATGAATTTGGTCTCATTTCAAAGTAAAACATCCCAATATTCCAAAAATAGCAAAATATCACCCCCTTACCGGAACACTTTGCGAGATTTTTGGCGAGAAATACCAGCCATTTTGCATGGGAAATGGTAGAGAGAGTCCTTATTTAAATGAATGAAGAATATCTAAAATCCAGATCTCGTGAAAAAATGAAGTGTGTAGTTTGTATGTTTCCTCAGCTTTTTTAAAATAAGTCATTATGTCACCGCAATAATTTTTTTCAGAATCATAGACAAACCTTCCGTTTTGAGGTAGTTTTAAACGTACCGCGCGAAGAAAATGAGTCTAGTAAAAGACTAGAAGTAGAAAAGATGTAGATATTTTTATTTCATTATTGAGAACTTCAGTCATATAAAAGTATATTATTTCACAATTCATATTTAAATGTTTACTTCATGCTTCCTACAGCTGTTGAAATTAAAACAAAATTTGAATATGGTCTCCATTATGACTAGGGAACTATCTCGCTCAAACTACCAAACGGAGGCTCTGCCGCGACTGATTAAAAGGTAGTATGTGATTTAACCTTTTCGCTTGTGCTGCTTAAAACTGGTGATTCCACATAAGACACTGCTTAGCTATGAAGAAAAAAAAGAACAATATAAAATATACGTGTTATTGTTCGGTCTTATTTTCCATATTTAGTTGACAATGTGGGCCTT
The DNA here is from genome assembly GCA_963169105.1 of Ceriagrion tenellum. Lineage (NCBI taxonomy): Eukaryota > Metazoa > Arthropoda > Insecta > Odonata > Coenagrionidae > Ceriagrion > Ceriagrion tenellum. Next base: position 48,161,569 of record OY720642.1, read on the forward strand.
ACGGAGAGGGGGTGTGGCCAAATCTGCCTTTTGTGTTGGCAAACTCATGTGGGCAACTATTTCCGACACCGAGCTAAAATGAAGTAAGATACTTGCAGGAATAACATATGCTCATTGGAAAACTCCTAGACCCGCAGTGTGTTTGCAGAATAGCAGTCTACTAATTTTCGTACTGCGTCGCACGTCCGGCCGTATGCAGTTTTACAGAGGAAAATAATTTTTCGAGAGTCCGATCCGTCGAGTAAATTTTGATCACCGTGTAGATAATTTTTCTCATTTAAGGCGATCAATTGTTATAAGGTTATATGCGTATTTATACTAGAACATCAGAAGTACATACGTGTACCATTTACCATGTAAAATGACTGATATTTTTCGTCAAAAATCTCTGAAAATAGTTCGTTTTGGGGTTGATATTTTCATATCTTTGGAAGGGTTGGATATTTTTCTTTAAAACTAGAGCACATTTATCGATTTCTAGGTGAAATGATATTTCGCTCAAACTACCTTATTAGCTCGAAGTATTTCATTATTTTCAAGAATATACATGCTACACCCAGAAAATAATGTGTATTTATATTTGGTAAGTTAGATTGGTTTTTTGGTTTCTGATATTTGGAGTTTATTATGATTTGCGTGGCAGGCTAAGAACTACCCTTGGTGATTGTTTTTGGGTAAATGATTATTTATTCCCCAGTATTCCTTTTCTCACGGCTCTTTTCTGGTTAGATATTCGAAGGCATCGTTCCTTTTTCCAGGTGAGAAGGTGGTAAAGCTCTTGTGGTTTCGCAATGAATGCCTCTCGTGGTGTTAAATGGCTCAGAAATCTCGCTGGTGTTCCTGGAAGCAGTCGTAATTCCAGGAGTGGACTGGGATAGGTAGCTTGCCAACAATGTCGTATGACCTCTGGTAAAAAGGGCCCGATTAGCCTTTTTATTTGGGTTGCGGTTGGAAAGAAATTTGCCTCGAAATACCTTAATGAACTTTCTTTGTTCTGGTCGGATCGTGTCATCAGGCGTTGGTTGTGGAGCCTAATTGCCGAAGCAGTCGCATTAACAGGATCTTGGCTAAGTTAGCCATGTAGGGCACTGGCATAGTGTACCTTCCAAAGTGTTTGTGTTACCTATATCTCTTACTGTGCATTTCATCGTGGTTTATATTACGTGTATGTCTTGAATATAGATTTTAGTGTAAATTTCCTGTCTGATGAAATAAGCTTTCAGGAAATTGCATTCGCATCCTACGTTTTCGATGGAGAAACTTTCTGTCACTGAACTGTTTCTTTTTCGCCGTATGTGATGCATTTTATATAATGAGAGTCTCATTACACTGACGGAAATGTAATGAATCAGCCCAGATTTTTATTCCTCTTGGGGGAGCAGTCGGAGCTCAACGGGTCGTTATAGCTCCTAAGAAATCGTAATTTCTCGGAATAGAAAAATCATAGAATTTTAACTTTCAGAAACATGTTCTTTACAACAAGGCGCATGATAAGACACTATTAGCACTCATGTAGGGCAGGATGACAACTGTTGGATGGCTGCCAAGAATAATGCACGAAATAGCCTTTTTACGATTATTGGAAATCATACTTCAACTGATAGAAATAAACAAATGAGGTACCACGCAGTCACCTATGTTTGTATTTCGGCTTTGTAGGTTGGTGCAAAAAATGAATGGTGCACCTCTCGTCCATAGTCTTTACTTCTTCGGTTGTATTCGTTTTATAGGATGATCGACTCATGCGAGTTGGCAATTATTCTTCTCGTTATCTGCGACGAGGCCAGCTCAGTGTTGGTTTTAATATCCTTCTTTGTGAAAGAGCTTTTCTTTGTGCCTTGCTACGAGGCTAATACTCCTAGCTAAAGAAGTTGATTAAATTGCTCTCCCTTCATGGAAACGGTCGAAGTATGAGCTGAAGCGCAAACTCACTGTCTTGCTTGAAAGAATAGTTGAAAAGTCAAATCTGCTCTCCTATGGAAAATCCATTCGAGCTCCATTGTTGAATAGATTTTTTTATTTCAAGGAAATTTCCGACGTCGGGAAAAGGAGTTCATTTGTTATTTATCATTCTCTTTCTCCCTAGTCATCAAAATAGTCACTAAGCGAGAGTCATCCCTCCCTTATTAAATGTTTTGTGCGTCGTACTTACCATCTCTCCCTTTCGTGAAAGGGTTTGTCGTTTGCAAGTGAGTTCAAGTGGGGTCGATTTACACAGCTCATTTAATTTTCAAGCGTGATTCCATCTGCCGGTCTTGCTCGTACCTCGTCACTTAACGTGCCCGCCGAGGTAACTTCCGAATGCGATTGGCCATCTAGCCCACCCAGTAACATCCGCCGGAAAAGTCTTCTTCTGCTTCGCCAAACATGTCGCCTTTTCCTCCTCCGATTCAGGGAAAGTGCTGTGGATATCTTGACGGTAGGCCATCATTAGCAAACAATAACTTCCTTTATGTCGCCCCTGGTGTTTCATCTCATTATTATCGTTTCGGTCGACAGATTGTAACAAGTTGGCAGAAATCACCGGATTGATTCACGCAATTAGTACTCACCTTTAATGTGGTTTGAGCGTTTTTTTAATGCACAAATTTGTGTGAAACTTAGGAGACGAGTACTCCTTGATTACCTATCTGTATGAATAAAAGTGAAAAAATTGCGATTTACCTTAGTATTTTTTGGCAGTTCAATGCAATTTAAACATGTAGCATAATGGCACATGACATATATATATTGTAATGATTCGATTCAATATCTTAAGATATTCATATAAGCGCAGAAGAACGCATTTCGTATTAAAATTGTTTCTAACAAATATCAGCGTGTTGCGCCTTTGTGAAAAACATGTGTAAATGGAATTTACGCCTAAATTTTGAATCTGGCTGAAACTGAAGTCATAACCTGCTTTAATTACAGGAAACAATGTAAAATATATTTCTTTTATAATTTCCATTTCTGCTTCTATGGTGAGTATAAGCGAAAAAATGTCTTCGCTTAAATTATAAGTGGTCTCTAAATTTTTTCCGATAAACTTAAAACATGGTTAATACATGCACACAATGACCTAAGATTACCGCTCCAGCCACCAAGTTGCGTTTTGTTTGACGACTCATCGGTGGCGATACGTTTACTTTTTAGTAGTTTTTTCAGTCATCTGGGTTAATGCAATATTGGAAAAATGTTATAATGAATTTCATATTCTCGATTAATGATGGTGGAAACATTTCATGATGACTATGCGCACTAAGAAACTTAAGCTCTGGTGCTTCGTAGCTATCCTCTGGTGCTGCTTGTCTTTGTCTCCGTGGTATGAATTTGTTCCCTAGACTATTGATCCCTTGTGTGCCTTTCTGCTGTGAATTGTTGAAGAGAGGGTCGAGAATGGGGTTTTCATATAAAGCGTGGATCTAGTTTCTGGTTTAAATGAGACTAATCGACCCATTCCAAATCATTACCTCGCATAAGCCCTTTCACTTTTGCCATTTCCATCCTTCTCCGCTCTGTAATTTCCCTTTATTTGGATCTGTTCCCTGAAAGTTAACGCAACCACGAAGCTTTTTTGCCAAATCATGTTATTAGTGCAACTATAGGAAAACACACAACCGCATTATAAAACGTGAAAATTTTAAATCACCTAATTATTGGTAATTTATTTCTGAACAACAGTAGTATCCCCCAAACATTGATATTCATTGTTTAATTTCTCTTTCTGTGATATACTGCATTTTTCTGTCATTTCTTTTAGAGTTTTTGTGTGATAATAAAATAAAATGGATATTTTATTTGGCCACGTTGCTTTAACTTATCGTTCTCACCTTTTGAAATTTCACTACGGCCAATAGTTAGGGATTATTGTTACTTGTTGTGAAAGATGTATTTAAATACATATTACGACAGACAGATGCACCCTTCACTATTTTACCTCCCACTATGGCGTTCAGATAATTTTTCATTAAATTGTATGCTGTGATTTTGTCGCGCTTGATCGCAATTTACAATTACTTGTGCTATGACAACAACTTAGTGGCTACAGTTATGGATATTTCCCTAGATAGTTATGTTTAAAATATCCTCGAGCTTTTCCAAGAGCTTTCTCACTGTGTCGAGAATCATTTTTCGTTGCATAGTTTATTTCATTCTCTTAGTTATTCAATTATTGATTAGCTCTTCCCCTCTCATAGATCGTGGCTGTGATTTCTCCCGTAGTCTATATGTCGTAAGCCACTTTGAGATTAAATTTTCCTTGGAGTTACCCAGAATTGAGTAGGCCTCAGAAGAATGAATTTCCTGGTTATCAAGAAGGAATTTTCTTCCTCATAGTATTCGGGATTCCGGGCCAGATTGTAAAATTTAGCCCTCCGTTGGGTGTTCAAAAGATCTTTATTACCTCTAGTTAAATATTTTCTAGATGTGAAAATATACGGCGATACGTTTTCCCGAAAGCAACGATTATGTTGATTAACCGGTAGTCTGATGTTATGACCTAAACCTAGATTTTGTCAATTAACGTCAAATTGGCAAAAAGGCTGCGTCATTTTGCGGTTAATGTTTCTCTGACATAAAGCCGGGTCTAAATGTGCGGATAATTCAGATAGCTCACCTGTTATAGTGATTGGGATGAGTAGTTTTCTTGACGTAGAGTTCTTCAACTACCTTAAATTTTAGTGTTTTTCGAGTGAACCAATTTTGATTTCTACTTAACTCCATTATTTTTCTACTGTACGGTGTGAGAAATATTATGTATTGAACAATTTATCTTAAGAATAATTTCATTGAACGATCCATCTTCAGAATCAGGAATTAATGATAATATGAAAAGGATATCGACTGCATTTAGTGGAATTTCAGCTTTGTTGAAAAATTAACGCTTTGTATTTTAACGCAAATGATTATTTGGTTGACCACCATTTCAGCGCCTAAGCCTCATTAGTAGAAATTATTATATATATATTCAGAAATTATTAGTAGACAGCCTCATTAGTAGTAATTATGGACATGTGTATAAATTACTCTGTGGACTCATTACAAAGTTTTTCATATATATATCAACATGATGTTCCTCCATATCTCGTCCGATATCGTTGAATATATCTAATATTTAAGCTAGATGAATATTGCAATGGGTTCTTCCCCAGGAACACAACCTTGAAAAATTGGCCAGGACTTTGTATTCTAATGATTCCTCGAGATATATTGGTGAGAGCAATAATAATTGCTCTTAGTTGGGTCACCTATGCCACTCGGTTCGAAAGTTAGGAGTCTGACGAAAGGTAGTTGACGACTAAAACATATCTTGATGATGTCAGGTTAAATACACCGTTGGGAATGGCAGTGGGTAGCCCAAATACCATTTCCTTTGAACATTGAAGTACGACATAAATTCTTACTCTTTTCGTTTTAAACCTGCCTTAGTCTTAATGTTTCCCCAATGCTGGTGAATGCCATCTTAAAGCTAGGTTCTTGGTCTGAGGAGGAAAGGTGAGCAATGTGAGATATGGAATGCCATGAACGATCCGTCATCAGAATAACTGGGAATTACTTTTAATGTTTTAAAGAATACAGTGTGTGCTTAGTGTAATTTCATCTTTGTTAAAAAAGAATGCTCTGTATTTCTACTCTATTGTTTATTTGCTTGTCCGCGATTTCAGCGCTATTGCCTCCTTTTCATGACAACCTTTACCAAGATTTAGCTTTGAAACCGTGATTGGTAAATAAACAATCGTGTTGATATACAAAGTGTTCTTTGTGGTCACGTTTGATAAACGGATTTTTGGCAAGGGTTAATAGGAGCCCATCGTCAGTGTTTTTTTCTATAATGCCTTTTAATCTAAGGCTTTTCAAGCTTTTCACTCTATTGGCACTTATGAGTCAAGCGTATGTTCCCTGAGGGAAGCCAAGCAAATTGGCCACCTCATGAATTAAATAATGATCGTAATTATATTTCCCAAGTGCATGGAAATACGGAAACTTGTAACAGTGTAAAAGATTTTACCCAATTCGTTTAAAACCATTTTAAAGTGTTTCAGTATCCATTGGTATCATAATTTCACGTTGTTATTCAGTAATCCTAGGTATATATATAAATATATACATTGCTTTATGATCACTTGGTTGAGGTCCTTGTGATTTTCAATCAATCGAGAACGTGTATATTATGTGTTTCATGACCTTGTTCACATCATATTTATCCTCTCCCAATCCAAACTCTTGGTCACAAATTACACTATTATCCTGTTTTTTTTCTGTCTCACAGCCTAATAATTTTGTCTGTTATGGCTTGCTGTTGTGTTATGGCCGAAGTTTTATCGCTCCTACAACGAAATATTGTTCGGAAGCGTTGTATCCTGGGCATTAAATAAAACGGAGCGCTTTTTGTTTGCTTTTGCGTCCTGTGCTCGACAATAGCCTGATCGCTGTGTATTGATGGATCCTTCATTGCCCTCTCATTCAATTTGTGGATCGATATCTATCGTAAGGGTGCTTTTTTATGTGGCAGTCTCTGTAAAGTAAAGGAGTTTTGGTATTTTTTGTCTTAAAAGACGTCACGAACGAACAGATTTCCTTGGAATGGCGGAAATTAAGGTAACCAATAGACGGTAATCGTTTTCGCTCCTTATAATGTGGCCAAAGAATGGGAAAGGACGAACTCTCACGTTGGTTATTACCTCTCAACCAATATTGAACTTGAGACTTGGATAAGCTAGTACCTGGCTCGTTCGAATCGGCGCACGTTTCTGTATCGATTTTTTTTCGCAAACATTTTCGCAACAGGTCAGATGAGCGCTGCCATTTGTGTACTTATCGAGTATATGATGCCATTTCTCAGCCAAAGAAAGTTGTGGATATTGCGGGTGAGCACGCGTGATGTGTTGACCTAGCCGTGTAATTGGTTTCATTTTTTAAAGTAGTGTTAGAGATTTGATGATTTAGTTCAAAATATCGTAAAGTCATACGTAAAACATGAACCTTATGAGTAGGACATAATCGAGGTATCGAAGGATCTTGCAATAATATAAGTGTACATCCTGAGTTTCCGTCAATACTTCCATCATCATCATCATCATCATAGTCAGTAATCTGTCTGAGGATTGGTGTTCTGCATGCAGGTCTCTATGCAGCTTGGCGATTTATTCCCATGCAGCTTCTTAGTTTTACGCCCTTCAGTTTACATCATGTAGTCTCTTTATGATCTTCCTCGGTAAGTCTATGTTCGATTCTTGAAGTATCTTGTTTTTATCGGCGGTGTTTGATCTAGGAGGTATCCATTCACTCTAGCACACTGCTCGCTTCAAAACACGATAGCGCACTCGCTTTCCATTCCCTATAAGTGGCTGGATCGATAATCGTGAGACTTTTGAGTGCACTTTTTAATATTTTTCAAGGAAGGCGAGGAAAAAGTTCTTGGACCGCATATCATTTACGTGCATCCGTTTATGCGTTGTAAACGCGTCATATAGGCAGTTGGTAATTGGAGCATGTTACGACTCGAGTTTCCGGAGCGATATTCGGAATTTAGACGGAAATTATATTTAAAATATTTTCTCGAATAGTTGACTCTTTGTGACATTTGTGTCTTGTCATATATTGTCAGCAGTCAGCAGCTATAATAAAAATATTTTTTCGCGTGTAGAAGAAGTGTTAACATAGCTTTGAATTGTCAAAAAGAACCATATCGATGTAACGCATTTTTAAAACTTTAATCCAAAAATACGTTTAATGAGAACGCGAATGCAAAGCTTCACGGACATCCATAATTAATCAAATATCGCTCGAACCACCATAATGGGGATCGGGTTGGTGTGGTGGCTAGAGTATTCGTCTTACCACACGGGCGGCCAGGGTTCAAATCCCTGCAGATGCGGATGTTTTTCAGAGGGAACCCGATCCTTACTTGAGTGTCTTGTGGAGGGCACTTCAAGTACAGTACTCCGTCTGTCGGATGAGACGTTAAACCGTGGTCCCCTTGGCGCCTTTCATTAAGAGGAGGCTAATTCCGACGCCGGGTTTCCATCCACCCTTCCTCCCTTACCTAATCCCTATGGCGCAAATGACCTTAGCCGTCGGTCGCCTCCCCAAATATCCAATCCAATCCAACCATCATAATGCCCTGCACACTAGGCGGCACACTTAAAAACAGATCGAAGGCTTGAGTTGATGTGTGCTAAAGAACAAATGAGCTTCAGTTGTCGTATTCATATTCGTTGTTTACGTTTTAACTTTCAGTTAAGGTGTCGAACTTGTTGTAGTGTTAAAGTTTCTATTTGATGCGTGGAAAGAACTTTTTTTAAATGTATTTATTTTACGAATCTTATAACTATACGTAAAGACTTCGTCCGTTCCAATATGAATCTATATAATCTTAATAATAATAACGGTGGAAGGCGTAACTTTGAGGAACATAGTCACAGACATGACGAATAGAATCTTAGTATATTCCACACTTTAAATGTTTATCGCCGACGACCCAGGTTTTGACTGCACATCAGTCATTATCAAGATATTAAGACCTTGATAATGATTGCTGTGCGGTCGAAACCTGGTTCGGCAATAAACATTTGAAGTGTGGAATTATGCACTAAGATATTTTTCGTCATGTCTGTATAATTCTATCTACCGGCAGTTTACCGAGCGTTACGCTCGCGTACGTCTTTCAATTAATCGTCGTTAGTGTACGCCGATATGTTCCGATCCGCGCTAACTTTAACTCCTACTACAGTGATGTTGGCTCTCCTACACATACCAGCCGTTCCATCTCCGGCATGCAACCTCGACGGCCCTTACTTACGTGTCCCCGGGGGGTGTTGGGGGCCCTCTCCAGAATGACGCGGCGTGTGCCAGATGTTTCTCCGCCTCCGCCGGGTCGCTAAGGGGCAGAAAGAACTTAAGATGGGTTTATGTTTCTCCCTCGTGTCGTCAGCCTACTCCCCGACTCCACCCTGGGAGATATCGGGGATTCCCTGGCGCGCCGAATTTCTCGCCGCCGCTGGAATCACCGCCACGCGATCCACCGTCGGGCTCGCCGTCGATTTCGTTTTGGCGTGCTCCGGCGAGTTAAAGTGATGCGCAATTTAAGTAGATCCTAGAGAGTCTCAGGAGTCTACACGCTAGGATAAGATTACTGAAAGTATTGAAATCTTGCTAGGGTCAGAGAGGCTAGATGAATGTTATTTGACCCCGGTCTATTTGTCTAAAAACCAGACAACAGACACTCTGTCAACGCGCAATTCACTTTCCAAATCGGCCAAAATTATTCAAAGGTGACTCTCGTTCAGGACGGCCATGAATTGACGTTATTCTTGGTGATTTAATGAGGCTCATATTAATATATTCGATTCCGAAAGGTAGTCGCGACGAGGTAAAGTGATGCGCATATAAGTGCTGCTTGGTGTAGTGTTGTGACCCCGCTCTGTATTTCTAGATCTGACAGAAACCACAAAATGAGACTGATGCACTGCCTCATTGTTAGGTATGCTGCGGTAACTAAGCTGATGGAAGTGTTATTTTGGGAGCCGCTAGATTTTCGGATGCCGCACGCTGGGATAAGATTACTAGAAAATTTCAGTTCGTGCGAGTGTACATATTCGTAATACCCTGCTTGGGTGTGTGTAAGGATGACCCGGATAGTATTCCCCCCTCTCCTTTTGACCTACAAATTTCTCCTTTCTACGCGGTAATAGTGTCTACAACAGATGGAGCGATTCACTGAGACACTCAGTTAACATGGAACTCACCTACAAAATCGACTAACAATCAGTTAAAGATGACTTTTATTCTGGGAATCCGTCAACTGATGAGACGCATATTTGAAAATAAACACTTTCATAATTTCCACACTTATTTTCGTCACCGATCATGGTTTCAGCACATTATGCCATCATCAGGGTCAGGATAATGTGCTGAAACCATGGTCGGTGACGAAAATAAAAGCTTGGAAATTGTAAAGGTGTTTATTTCCAAATATGGAAATCCATAGGTTCCTCAAAGTTTGTGCCAATACGCTGTCGTATGGTGAGACGTATGATGTCATGTTCATGGCAGTGAAATTTCATGAGGCTTGCGATGTCTTTGATTCAAGAAGTCGGTCACCACGAGCTCATTGTATGACGAAGGTCAAACTCTCTATTGGGGATCGGGTTGGTGTGGTAGCTAGAATACTGGCTAATCATACGGGCGGCCAGGGTTCAAATCCCTGCAGATGAGGATGTTTTTCAGAGGAAACCCGATCCCTACTTGAGTGTCTTGTGGAGGGCGCTTAAGTGCAGTGCTCCGTCTGTCGGATGAGACGTTAAGTCGTGGTCTCCTTGGCGCCTTTCTTTACGAGCAGGCTAATGCCGAGGCCGTGTTTCTATCCCCTTCCTCCCTGCCTATCCCCTATGGCGCAGATGACCTTAGCTGTCGGTCGCCTCCCCAAAAGTCCAATCCAATGGAGAAATAACTGGAAGTATTCGACTGTGAATATAGAACCTAAATACTAAAACCGTCTGTCGGATGAGACGTTAAGCCGTGGTCCCATTGGCGCCTTTCGTTACGAGCAGGCTAATGCCGACGCCGGGTTTCTATCTACCCTTCCTTCCTTACCTGTCCCGTATGGCGCAAATGACCTTAGCTGTCGGTCGTCTCCTCTTTTATCCAATCCAAACTATCAATCGCAGCTGTAATACGCCCCCAATAATGTGCGCCTACGAGACATCACCGTCGGCGGCGTGTCGCAAGTGGCCAGTGACATAGACCGCTTTAATGAGGTCGACGCTGAATCTGCCGAAACAGCCGTCGTGACACGAGGGTAGGCCGTCGATAGCAACGTCTGGCACACCTCCCCCTTACCGCCACCTTCCGAAGCCGCCTCTGCGACACACACCTCTTCTGC